>JACAZG010000009.1:0-1381764 GCA_014461125.1 Mycena kentingensis (nom. inval.) | reverse complement strand
GCCGGTCTCTTTCCGCATTTTAGCTGCGCGTCGGGCAAGGAGAACAGTGGTTCGCGTTTCTTGCATCGTGACGACGATGAGGAGGACGCAGATGCCCGACAATCTGCGCCAGTTAGCTCATGACAAATGCGGGAGAAACGCCGACGAACATCGTGTGGATGTATTGAATCCAGCGCCATTCCAGGCGGGGGTTTTGTTCGACCCAGCCAGAGAAGAGTGGGCCTAAGCCGTTACTCGCGAGTGCGGTGACCGTGAAAATAGACATTGGACGTCCGCGTCTGCGTGGTCGTTAGCAAAATACCGTGAAGAGGACGCTTAGATACTCTGAAGGATGCCATAAATCTGGCTTGGATTAGGAATAGTCGGATCCTGGGAGAAGGTAGTTACCAGCTATGGACCCGCCGACAATGGTCGCGCCCCAGCCAAACGAGCCTTGTAGAAAGCGCGCTACGATAATTGTTGCGGCGTTATTTGCTCTGGGGTCTGGTTAGCAGAGGAAATAGGTAAGGCAGAACGCGTACAGCGCGGCCATTAGATGCGCGAATATCGTCCCGATAGCAGAGGCGAGGTAGACGGGTTTGCGGCCGCACATCTCACTGAGGGGAGACGTGAAGAGCGGGATGACTGCAAAGCCTAGACAGAAGATCCCAAGGCCTAGCGTTGCTTGGAATTGGGTGCAACCAGTATCGCGCTGGAATATGTTAGCCTCAGACGCGTCGATGTCGGTGAGCGCGCCGCACCATCATGCTGGGGTAGCCGAGCGCGTACCCGGAAGCAGACGAAGCTAGATAGTAGGGTTAACGACCAACTGAAAACGATTCGACGCGTCCGTACCGACGATAACTTGAATGAACAGCGGTCCAGATAGGATGAGCCATTTCTTGAGCCGCGGAAAGTTGCATGGTCGTTCAGGGTCGTCCGGGGTAAAGTCTACGAGGAAAGCCATTCTGTGGTGCACAAAGTTTGCGCTCATCGCTTATATGTTTTCTGCTTTGTAAGTGACCTCCACCGCCGCGGCCGCGGAAGGGACACGGAACTGCAGGACCCAGGTTTGCATGTGGTCTATTTTCTATCTCCAAAAGAGGTCTGGCGACTAGCGTCTACGATGATGAGCTAGGATTCACGCGGTGGAGAAGGTACAGATGTCGCGGATCAACGGATCATCTTCGACGGCCACTGGACCCCGAGCAGAATCTATGGTAAGTATGCGGTCTGTGCCCTCAAGCTGCAACTTCTAGACACGCGGATGAATGCCGAGGTCCATTATTATTAATGAAGCAGACATGGCGGCCGAAGTCGAACGTTTTCCGAATGCATTTGCTCATGATCACGCAAGCTATTGAATTTATTCTCCGCCTCGGCGATCTGTGTTTGTGGTGGTATGAGCTAGGGTGCAGTGTTTAACTCTAGTTTGCAAACCAGTTTATAAACACGGGTTTACAAACCCGGTTTTTTGAAGTTTGGCCAGAATGCCTGGTTTGTAAACCAGGGAGGTAAGGGACCATCGGGTCTGAAATACATTCGGTATCACAATCTTGACCTATCCTAGCCTTCAAACTGCAATATAGCTCCAATGAAGAGCCCAGGCTGATCTTTGGGCTAGCCTGAGAGGTCCCAGACCATAGGTTGGGACAAAATTGAGTCATCATCAAGTTTTGATGATCACATCACAGATTTCAAAACCGTTTTGAAACCCTGTTTTTAATGGCTCAGATAATCCACACGTTTTTAACTCATGAAAATATTTACAAACTGCACCCTAGTATGAGCCCATTTGGAGCCCATACGGTTGACCAAATTTGCGAAGGGTCACTGTGACGAGTGTTGCTGTCTGTATTTGAACCATGCTCCAGAAAATACTCTTGCGTCGGTAGATAGCCGCGAGCAAAGATGAATTTATCGAGCTTACCGGCATTTGTTAGCCACTGGCAGTTCCTGGCACAATTTATTCTTGACTATCTTGCTTCTGGCAACCGGCCGTGTGGCAACAAAATTTTATAACTAGATCTCTGGGTCCATAAAATGGGCAATAATTGCGAGCGGAGCGAGCATATATCGACTAACACGTGAACCAGGGTGCTGGATGTGGCACAGCCATCCGCACCAGCCCCTTTTCTGCCCGGAATTGGGAGCCTCCAAATGCACTCATTTCTGAACCATTTCCGCTGCAAAGAGAACAATTTGAAAGCATGCAGCGGGGCCTTTCCAGAGATACCAAAATCAAGCCCTTTGCCGAGGCAAAAACTGCGTTTGCGATTTGGCGGGGAGTTTGAGGCGGATACATATTGATAAGTAAGGTATTTACTAACTACCCCTGAACGGCGCCGCACAGGACTTACTCGTCATACAGGCTGAAACGGCGTACTCCGCTCCCACTCTCGGGCTCTGAAACTCCAGGCCCCATGAAGACGAGGAAACCTGGGTCGTCGCTGACCGGTCTGTGGCTGGGCTGTTGAGCAATGAACCCACCGGGGGTCATTATCTAAGCCATGCACAGTGCTGGGCTCCCCGTCGCGATCGCGTCGATCGGATTTGGGTTGATCGGAACATGTTGAATAATCGTGATGGGGGACCCACAACACAAATATGTGATTTCTAGGTGCTATTGCAATGCTATTATATTGGCTCAGTGTGTGCTAAGATGAGCTCAGATATCTTGTTATTTGAGGGAAGCATCCCTTTAGCACACAAACAAACCAAAGTTGGGTTCCAGCTGAACAGGTAGGCAGATGAGAACTTGAGTTGAGTTTGTGCGGAAAAAATATTCACTCCGCTGTCTCGAGCACCAGCGCTTATTATTGCTGATATACCACACCACAAAAACGCTTTATCTCCGAGCTTACGGTGTTGTCCGATTCGTAGTAGTCAAGGAGTGACTGATGTTGGATTATAAAACTACACGGATAGGCTTTTCATTATATATAACAAGCCGCCCAATGGTCCTATCCGTCCATGGCGCTTTTACAAAAAGAGAGTGTACAGTAACATGTGGGGAGTGATCGTTATGCCAAAGAAATGCAAAGAAATGCGAATATATGCGAGATGAGACGGCGCCGGGATCGAGCTATTACATACATCTCAGGGTAACGCGCGCCAATGCAGCGATGTGTTCCCTAACGACCCACCCGCCTCGGATGCGGCTGGCGACGACGCCAGGGACGCCGGAAAGATAAAGCGCGGGTCGGGCTTGCGCTTTGTCGCGATCGGCTCAGAGCGCTCGCTCTTGACCTCCACATGGAAGCTCTGCCCGTCGAACGAGTCGTCGGAGTATATCGACATCCCGTCCGAGTTGCGCCCGATCTTGCGCGGCGTGTAGGTCGTGCGCTGGACAGTCCGGTGCACTTGGACCTGCACGGGCGGCTGCGTTGTGAGCTTGTGCATCTTGATTGGTGGGCGGTAGCCGTTGAAGTATGTGAACGGCTGCACGGATTATCATCAGGCGGCGACAACACGAAGAGCAAAGGTTGCGAACCGGAGGGGTGAGCACTTCGTGGCCATGATGGTACTTTGGCGCACGATGCGGGAAGAGTGTGTAGTAGGCCGCGAGATGATTATGGTGCGTCTCGGCCTCTCGTCCCATGTCTATTACGACTCCCGGGTCCCCGGAATGCATCTCACGCAGCGACTTGCGTGTATTGAGGAGCACGAGCAGCGAGTTTGGGTATACTGAACGGCGATTAACTCCTACAATCTCGGAAGAGTCTCGGCCGGCTTACGCTTCCCAATGACAAAGTGTAGCGCCAGTGAGATGCTGCTAGATGGCATAAATAGCCACTAAGAACTGGTCAGCGATCGGGGACCTATGGAAAGTGGAAGAAAACATACAAAGGCAAGAATACCCACCGTCGTGAGGCTGAAAGCGTATTAGCCTAGTAGAAGGGACTCCGGGAAAGGAACAACGGCCGGCGATTGCAGGCGCAATCGGCCACAAATGGACAAATTGGCCCACTCACAAGGTGATAAACCCGTTCTCCAACGTCCAGAGCGTCAGTGTGTCTAGAACGCCATTCATGCTAAGATGTCCGTCAGCTTCTGGTCCGGGCGAAGGAGGATGGCGGTGGCGCACACCGAAGACGTCGACATCTTTCGAATCTGGCGCAGGTAGTAGCATAGACAGAGCGTTATAATCGCGTCCGTCCCGGCAGAGAGCGTGAGTCCGGCAGTGAAGAGAAAGTGAGGCAGGCCGCGCGAGAAGCCTTCCCATCGTCCGATGCGTAACCTGTGGGTAGAATCTAAGCACGGCTCCGACTGCAGGGAAACAAGCACACATTTCACCCGTCGCTGCGGTGGCGGCAACTGCGTCCGAGGGTGAGAGGTTGAATGGAGAACAAGCAAGATGGCTCACGGAGTCGGAGCGTCGCAAAGAAAGTCTGGACAGGCATCAGAAAACAACGCGGATGAAAAGGAAATGGAACGGACAATCGGCCCAGTAATGAACCAGTTTCTCCCGCTTGCTACGAGTCCGTTAGGTGCGGTAGTAGTTCCAGAAAAGTGGACGTACAGCAAAATATCTTCGCCGCATAAAAGTAGTGTACAAGACATGTTTGGAGAGCCTGAAGAGCTGCCCGTGAGTAAACACTGTACCGGAACGCTCGACATACAGTAACAAGCACGGTGAGCTGTTGAGGCTATTGAACATAGAAGAAGACAGATTCATCTGGGACGTACTGCGATAGGCCAAGGAATAAAGTGCAGTTCCTTCGAGTCGCCAAAGTGGGTTATGAAGTAGTCCACGAAGGCGGCGATAATGAACGCTGTTTGGGCCACATCGAGCAGCCTACGATCCACTCAACATAAGGAGATCTCATAAGCGCGAATAGACGTACCAGACAGTCGAAACCAAGCCAGTTTTTACTCTCGACTCGTTTGGATAAAGTTTGAAGAATATTATACACTGGACCGCGACAACTCCGCTAAGCCTGGAAGAAGAGGTATAAGAGCTCGTGTGCACGGAAGGAGATGGAAAGCGTACATGAACGCCACGCAGCCTCCGATAAGAACAGGCCCATACGCCAAAGCGATCTTAGAAACCATACTTGTAGCCCCAGAACGGAGGGACGAATGGTGTTCGGATTCGCGGGGGCGAAGAGTAGGCGGACAAGGCAACGCGTTTGTTATCAAGGCGCTTTAAAGCGGATGCCAACCAGCTCACCAACGGCGCAGCCTCTAGCTTGCAAGCTGATCCAGACATGTTAGATTGAAACCTCGATGGCTTCTCGAGAGCATATATGTCTATACAAGGCAGTCTTTGACAAGAAGTCGTGTGTATTCCTCGAGAGTTTCCGTGAAAAACGCGCTCAGAGTGTGTGCTCGTGGGAGGTGGCGTTTTGCGGCCGCAGAGGAGCAGACGGTAGTTGACATGGATTTGAGCATGGTGAGAGTCGTCGCTGGGAGACCAACAGCATCTGCAGACGGAATTTGAGCGGAAGGATGGGCCAGCCGGGGCTTTCGGGGAGCTCTGAACGCTGAACGACTGTAACTGAGAATGAGGGCGAGAGGAAACCTGGATATCAATGGCAAGTGACCAGCTGTGACCAGACATGGGAGGACCCTTGAGCACCTCTACGCGTCGCTGGTATTCTGCTCGAGTCAGTGGCGACCTTCGCATCTCTCGGGAACTGTCCTACCTGCTTCGACACGGTGCTCAACGCGAACGGCTCAGCATCCGCCCAGACGGCTATGTCAACGTGAAGACGCTGGTTTGCGACATGTATTTTGGGAGCATGTCAAGCTCTGACTCTGCCCTAGCTCAAACATGGGCAAATCCGCGGCCTGGGACTCGATCTGGAGACGCTGCAACGCATCGTGCGCGAGGACAGCAAGACGCGCTATAATCTGCAGCAAGAAGCAGACGCGGAATGGTATATTCGCGCGAACCAGGGCCATTCGATGGCGGTAGGCCGCCGGCTCGCCGCATTAGACGCGTCGTTGACGCGCTGCAGGGTGTTCTCGTGGACCTGAAACCCATCGTGTCCGCCACTGAGATCCCGATGGCCGTCCATGGAACGACGATGGCCGCCTGGCGCCAAATATGTGGGTTCATATCTAGTATCCGCGCCTCTGTATCCCATCGTCCCAGCGCAAGTCGGGCTATCGCGAATGTCGCGCAACCACATCCACCTTGCTCAAGGATTCGTCGGAGAAGTGATCAGCGGTATGCTACCAAGCCCTGTTCCCTTTCTCTTACGCACGACGCAGGCATGCGCAGCTCCTCCCAGATCCTCATCTTCGTCGACGTAGCTCGCGCCCTCGACGCCGGCCTCAAGTTCCATCTCTCCGCCAACGGCGTCGTCCTCACCCCCGGGAACGAGCACGGCTTCCTCGAGCGCCGGTTCTTCTCCGACGTCAAGCATGCAAACCCCAAGAAAAGCAAGACCCCGATTCCGGGCTGGACATTAAGGTAGGTTTATTCTTCTTGTTCCTAAATCACTTCCAACGGACAGAAACAGATAACATCCTCCACCGGCCGGTCGACGCACATCCGACCCTTGGCGCATACCGGGGGACGAGGGCAGGCGCACGGCGCCGGGCCTGGGTGCGGGTGGTGCGGCTTCAAACCGCCTCAGTCGATGCAGGCGCGCACACGAAGGCAGACCTTGTGTTTGTGTTTGTGCTGCTCGTGTTCGGCCTCTGGCTGCGCCAGAGAGAGCAGCGAGAGGGAGAGGACGACCCAGAGGGTGGTAGGGACGCGCATTTGTACTTTGCTGGGACGTACCCCGCTACGGAGACTGCTTATATACAGCGAGGGTTTGCATCCAAGTCGAATAAAGGCTGGAAATGTGCTTATACAGTAAACATCGAAATTGGACAGGAATCGTGGCCCGGGTCAGAGCTTCAAGCTTCAAGGTTCCTTATTTTTTGCAATGCGAGCCCACAAGTTCAAGGACCGAAAGCAATGCGATTGTGTCTACAGTATTAATACAGCGATAAGTTAGTTAGCATCCGCATCCGTCCGTGCAACACCCTCCTTCGCCGGAATGCCATACATCTTCCGCTCCTTGTCCGTCCACTCGAACATCGGGAACGGGTGCGCCTCGGTGTTGAACACCCATTTCTTAAGCGGTAGAATCTCCTGGTCGACGAACATGAGGTACAGGTACTTCAGCCTGCAAACCAAGGATTAGTGAACTCCAGCCTACGAAACGTGCACATACGTCTCGGCAAGGAAATAACTCGGCATCTCGTCAAGGTGCTTCGCAGGCACCTGGTCCACCTTTGCGAGGCTGGCATACCCCCGCTCGACCCGCGCGTGCCGCTCAATCGCCTGGAACACCGCCCACCCGCGTTCGCGCCAGATCTCATCCCCCGTCGTCCGCCAGAGCATGTAGAAGCTCTCGATCGCCTCGGGGCGCAGCAGGTACGTCGACTTGTCCGCCCGGTAGTCCCGCGCCGCCTCGCTCGACTCGGTCTTGGTTACACCGAGACCCGGAGGGATGCCCCCGGGCCGCCCCGCGGCCTCCCACTCCTCCAGGAGCGTCAGCCATTTCATGGTGGTGTACGCGCCCTCCGGGCGCGTCATCGTCATCTCGTCCGGCCCCAGCCCCGTCGCCTGATCCGCGTACGACAGCCAGCAGGTCGTCGCGATCCCCTCTGCGGCCCATTGGTGGCGCTCCTTCGTAGCGGGCGGTAGGTCGAGCGTCGACGCGCCGAGCGTGAGCATCCCCGGGAGGAAACATGAGAGATGCTCAAACTTGAACGTCGGGATGCCGTTGTTTGCGTCGGTCACGTAGAGCAGCTTGCGGTTCGGGGTCACGTAGAGGAGCGTGTCGAGGATGGAGCTGACGGCGCGGAGGTCTGGAGAAGAGAATTAGCGGCTGGAACTGAGCGGATACAAAACACGCACAAAGCTCCTTGGCTTTTGGTTCTGATTTTGCGGTCATTAGCCATTGTTTGAGCAGGTACTCGTGGGCGCTGTCGGCGTAAGCTCCGACGGAAAACTGTTCTGCGGCGGCCTTAGTTGTCCGTGGCACCGCAAAACGGATACCTACGGTTGGAAGGCTTGCCGCTATGATAGTCCCATTGGGTGGGGAATTGTCCGTCCGTTATTTGAGCGTCGGTCATTATGTCCATGACCTTCTCGGACTGCGGCTACACGTCAATAGAGAGAAAGACGCATAGAGAGCGCGTACCTTGGAGAAATATTCGGCGCGCCCAGTTAGATGTGCGAGGTATTTGCTACGCGTACGTTAGTATCGGTAGTAAGTCGAGGCGCAGTAGACGCACAATTCCATCTGGTTGCTCAGTGCCTCGGACCAGAGGACGGCGCCTGTCCAACCGCCCCGCGTCGCGCCTCTGCGATACCTTATTAGCGATGCCAGAGAGCGAAAAACTCCGCGTACGTGGCCGTATTAACGGCGAACATGGGTAGCCCGGAGTCGGTATTGAAGGCAGGCAGTAGAGACCTCCCCAGTTCGTCGGCCTTGGTCAAAAAGGTCGGCTCTCCGGAGAGTGCGTACGCCGACAGCATCCCGCCTAAATAGCGGATGATTGTCTCGAAAAAACCAACGTAGCCGTCCGCTGCAAGATGGAAGTTGGTTTTTGAGACGACGCCGAGCGCCTCCTCGAAGAGGTCGTAGAGGCCCATTATCCACATCGTGTCGATGGAATCGAAGACGGTGACTGCCCACCCGTTGAAGCTGGCAGGCACGTTAGTCCACGAGCGCAGAGAGGGGCACGACAACGCACTTGTTGACGCTCTTGCCCGATACAGGCTGCAGCTCATCGAAGCCCCACGCATCCCGCTTGTAACTGGAGTATGCATGCACATATGCGTCTCGTACACTTTGTGCACGCGCCGAGAGGACCGCGGGGTCGAGTGGCGTACTTGGAACAACCAGGGCTGGACGTCGGCGGTAATCGAAATCCGCGACGAAGGGCGCGAATAGCCAGACGCAGAGGATGAAGCCGAAGAGGAGCGGTAACAAGCGCAGAGCAGGCCTGCTGTATAATAGCTTGACGCTCTGTACGGAGAGGAGTTTTGGTTTGGGCCGGAAGCTGCCGCCGTTGAGCTGGCGGGTATGGAAGGGCAGCATTTCCAGCCCGAGGTGGTGGTCGAATTCTGGGACAGTGACGGCGCCGTCACGCCTTGCCCTCTGTCTCCAACCCTCATCCCCACAATCCTCGAGTCTCGAATGCGACGCCCACCACGACTCTCGACTTCATTATCTTCTATCAACGAACTTGGGCTCCTGCGAAACTCCCCGAATATCGCTGGCTCGTTCCGAAATGAACGCCCATTGACTGTCCCGGACAAAGCAAACTGTTCCCTTTGAAAGCACAACCGCGCATTATGATCCCTTTCGCCTTCGCCTAGTGCTTGTGTGCTCCCTTTCTGAGCGCTTGGCTACGACGCCGCCAAAGGGAACCCATCCCTCTGTGTGCTGCTCCTCCTCCGTTCGACGCACTCGCGGACCTCGTTAAAGAACTCGACGCGTATTTAAGATGATTTCGGCGATGCTAGCTCCCGAGAACCAGCAATCGGACACTCTACTCCTCCTCCTCGTACCGCCTAGAAACACCTACAATGTCTTTCGTCTCCCCGACCAAACGCCGCGTCCCTCCCCAGCCTTACACTCCCCGCCACCGCCTCCCGTCTCAACCACCGCGCCAGCCAATCTGGTTCGACTACGCCGGCTCGCGCCCGGGGCAGGGTATCCCGATGCGCGAGTTGCGTCTAAAGGGCTCTGCGCTCCCAATGTGCGGCGCGTTAGATCCGGTTCTTGGTGGGAGTGGTCTGCAGAGGATCGTCTTCCGGATTAACGTGAGTTCCTTTGGATTGACTTTCTTCTGCTCTGTGTTGATGGGCAACGTAGTGGCCAGGATACGGACACGTCGAGTGGTGCCGCAGCGTCGCGGTCGTCGCGCCAAACGGCGCGCCGATTTCGAGGATGGCGCTCGCAATGCAGATTGCGACTAACTATGCTAACTGGTACGAGGTATGTCGCGCCTTGGTTGCACATTCTCCGTATCTCACGAGTACTTTCGTAGAAAACGCAATTCGAGCAACCCTCGTCTAACGAATGGCTTCTCTCGCCGAAATGCGTCGAGTTCAAGCACTTGCATCTCGTCTCGCTCATCAATACGTTCGAGGATTGTTGGCAGGCGGATGTGGCTTTGGATATTTGCTAGAGCACCTAATCTACAGTATAGCATCGATATACCGCTATCTTCTAATAATCACTCGAGCGTCAGAACAGCCTTTGTTCCAGTTTTGCCGACCATCCCAGACAGAAATTCAGACCGGGACCGCTCTTGACTTTTCTCATCCGCCCCCTTGCCAGTTATGGTAAATCTCAGATGAGCGCGGATCGGAGGCGGAGCAATTGAGACGGCATCCGCTGCCACCACCCGCGCGTCTACACCTCCGACCACAACCTCGCAGTTGCCTCGCAGTCCCTCCGCCCCCCATATTCCCTCTCGTCGCCCGCTCGTCGCTATTCCTTACATCCTCGTTCAATTGCCGCTGGTGGCGCTCGGCGGGGCGGGCTGGGCACATTCGTCGGCGAGTTGCATATCATCCCGCCTTTCTCGCCGGTGCTCATGCCGCGCGCATTCTCGCCGTCATTGCTCCCCTGCGGACTGCGTCCCAACAAGGGTCGCGCGCCGCGTCCACATCCATCCTCTTCCCATCTCTTCGGCCCTCTTCCTTGCGACGTCGGCGTTGCGCTCGCGCGCTCCCACAGGCCACGTACCAGCCTTCCCCGATGTGCTCCCGCGAGCGACCCCAGCATAACTCTCTCGACTTTACCGGCCCCACATCTCTCTCCATAGATATGGGTGCACTATACTTATCTGAGTGTATCTTGTCTACCTCATTGAATTGAATTTATTCCTTCCCCATTTCTGTTCCATCTGCTTGTACCTTGCTTGCATTGGCTACCAGATGCTTTCCAGCTCGTACTTGTCTCCGGCCGCGAGCACGTTGTGTATGCGGGCTCTGCGTCCACGTCAAGCCCACATTCGATCGCATCCGCAATTTGCCAAAAAGGGTCAGGGGGCGGATGAGAAAAGTTCGCAACTGACCGGGACCATCCGCGAGACTGGAACCTCCGCTTCTCCCAAGACCTATGCTCTTCCGCGCGCCCTGTCTGGCAGAAATTTTTGTACAAAAGGTCGGCTCGTTCCAGCAGCAACTCCAGTCCTCCAACGACTTTTACGACCCGCACGAATTTCTCTGATGCTCGCTCTCCTCGCTCCCCTCGTCGTCCTCAGCGTCCGCGCCTCCCCGCTGTTCGCCTTCCAGCAGGCCGGCACGGTGACGGTCACTGCGACTGAGACGCTGACAGTCTCCCAATGCTCTGGCACGCCCGTGTCCGCTCCGTTCTCGCTCCCCAGCGGCGTTGCTCCCGCTATTGCCGCTATTCAAGTTGCTCCTGTCGCGAGCGGCACCGTCTCTAGCCTTGTTGCACCCATCGCTTCGGCGGCCAGCAGCATCATCTCCAGCGCAGAATCTGCCGGCGCCAGTGCCGCTTTCGGTGCTCAGAGCGTGGCGTCGAGCGCTGTTTCGGACGCCGTCTCTGTTGCATCGAGCGTGGCCGCGCCGGTGGTTCCCGCCGCGAGCAGAATCGTTGCCAACATCCCCTCCGCCTCTGCCAGCGCGTCGGCCGCTGTTGGCGCCGGCACCTCTCTGGACGTTGCTCGCGCCTTCACCCCGCTCTCGCAGGTCAGCGGCGACGTCCAGCAAGCGGTCTCCTCTCTCTCCACCCTCCGCAATCTCTTCATCGCGGCTTCCAATGCCTTGGCGAGCGTTGCAGCCGAACTTGTCCCCCAGGTACGTCCTTCTCCTTTTCTAGGATCCAGTCTGACATCGCTCCAGACTCGCAGCCTGATTTCGCAGACCACCCCGGAAATCGACGCCGTCTCGAGCCGGGTTCAAAGCGTCACTACCGCGCTGAACGCGAACGGCGTCGTCCTCTCAAATTCGGCAAACGGGGCAGTTGTTTATACGGCTATGAACACCCTCACCAACGACCTCACGCCGCTGTCTAACCAGCTCACGCAGACTGTGGTCAACACGGAGCACAGCGGCGCAGATCTGGCTGCGCTCAAGACGGCGGTGCAGACTCTTTTGCAACGTCTTTCGGTGCGTTGATATATTCCTCGATCCGCGTTATCTTGACCAATGTTTGACAGACTCTGTACGCAATGGTCAAGCAGAACAGCGGCACCCCCGCTCAATCGCAGCTGATTCAAACTGGCTGGAACACTCTTCAAGCCGAGATGGGAAGGTGCCTTCTCAAGATGTAACTTGGTCGACGTAGAGCAGAACACAAATTGTATATCATGTACCTTCGCTTTCCAAACACGACTGTGGCCTCTGATATCTGGGCCAGTTACATGGTCATGCCTGGAGCATTCAGCCAGCCTTTGTCCGTTTTGACGTGCTGCGAGCAAGCATGACCTCGTTGTGCGAGGCTATGTCAGTTCCTGACATATTCCGCGCTATGAGATGATTCACAACACCGGAAGCATAATCCCATTTGGTTCATTCCTGCTTCCATTGCCACGGGTTTCGACATGGAGTGACGGTGCGAGCTGTGGTTTCATGGGGGTCGGAATGAATTAGCCCCGCTTGGCTCAGTGGTAAAGCGTCTCACTCGTACGAGTGCATGAGAAGATCGGTCGTTCGAGTCGGCCAGTGGGCACTTCTTTTGCTCCCCGTGGCCATCAACAGCACCTTCATTCTGAAGCGCGGGCAGCCAAGGCAGTATTTCGTAGTCTCGGAAACCCAGACGTACCGCGGCAATCCTCATAGCCGGATATAACTCCATATATGTTAATTGGTGACAGCTGGAGACAGATGATGGATTTGCGAAAGGTGGGAGAATTTTGGGGCGGCGGTACGTCTGGGCCACTCGACTTACCCACACCTACCATCCATCACCCGCCGAATATTGGGACTTTGAGCTGTGGCGGCCTCGGGGCTGAAAGCCACTCAGGGATGGTTTATAATGCTCATCTATCTTGATTTGCATAGCAAAAAGAATTTAACTCCCCCGAAATTAGCTCCCTAGCTGCCGCGCACCAAATCCCAACATGAAGCAATGTTACCTACAAACTGTAGGGCTATTCCTGAATTAATCCCCAATAAAATTAGTATGAGGCTACCATACATCATGCAAACCAATTTCCGCACCTCCGCGAGGCACTCAAAGGCTTGGTTAGCGAACGGGACACCAAACTATGTCGATAACCTCGGGTGATGGTAGGTGTGGGTAAGTCGAGTGGCCCAGACGTTTCTAAGCCCCGAAATTCTCCCACTCTTCTGAAATCAATCATCTGTCTCCAGCTGTCGTGAATTACCGGATTCGGTCTCATATCCGGCTCTGCGCTCTCCTCGTCGGATTGCGCAGAAACGTCTGGGTATCCGAGACTAGTATTTCGCCAGTATGGCTTGGTGGACCTACTAGTACTCTAGTGAAGAAATGGGTGTGTGCTACGGCAGTACAAGGTGTACAGTACATAGGCTACATACCCATCCGCACCCGGCGAAACCCCAAGTTGCTGGCTCCTCGCACGGTATTTGCCTGCCCGCACTCTAAAAACTGTTGTTGATGGTCGCGAGGCGCAAAACGAGTTGCCCACTGGCCGACTCGAACGACCGATCTTCTCATGCACTCATACGAGTGAGACGCTTTACCACTGAGCCAAGCGGGATATTCAATCGCTTTGACCATTGATCATACACCACGGATCCAACTTCTGCGACGTAGGAGGTCAAGATGGAATTCAGTTGGTTAGCTTCCGGCGAAATCGCCATCTCCAAACATCAAGTACTGTCCGCAATACATTCGCACAAAGAGGACCTCATCGCGCCGGGTAGAAACAAAGTTGCTTCTCTAAGTTCTATGGTTTGCATGTAACTTATTCTGCGCTAATGAGACTCTGTCCATGTTCAGCTCTGACGCCATTGAACATATAAGGCGAGTAGGGCCGGTAAACGGCAGGGCCCGCTACCTACCCAACCTTCCAACAAGGATGTAGTTTAAATGTGCCATTCTGTACGGCAGCTGGAGAATACTGTGATAATCCGACGGTAAGTTCAGACATTTTGGAATTTTTGGCCTCTGAGATGAAAAAAAAAAAAAATCCTTTTGAATTTTAGTTGAGTTTAGTGAGGCGGGAGGCACCAAAGACCTTTGGCGTTCAATGTGGGGTTGGACTAGCCCTGTGTGCATATGATAAGAAAAAATATATATGTACGGTATGCCTGGATAATAAGAACATGGCACCTGAGTATACATATTAGATGGTAATTATTCTGGATTTCAGTAATTACACTGTTTTCTGTTCAATGGCGCACTTGACAACATATTCCTCGGATATGTCGCCATGCAAAGGATCTCGCGCCTCCGTCGGGCCGCTTGCTAGGGGATTCACCCAGAGTCAGTTAATACATGCTCAACTCAATGAGAGTTTCCTGTGTATAACTTGTAGATTTCGTGTATCAAAAGCCGCCTTTTGAGCTGCTTCTAATGCGGTCTAATAATAAGCCCTAGCTTGAGAGCCATTTCATATTGTATCAGGTGGATATAAGTATCTCAAAAAATGAATTAATTCAAGAGCAAAAGTTTCTAGGCATCATTTTTAATTGACTCGAACATCGGATGCCGGAGGAAGTGATCGGTGGTGGAAGGAGAGGGCAGAATGGCGCGGCCGCACGGGCATATACATTATATGAATGTGTAGTAGGACGCCACCATGGCACGGAAAAGCCATACATATTTCCACCTGCCAGCGCACCAGGAGCACAGCATGACCGAAAATGCGAAATTTTGGATGTAAACGGTGTGCTTCCTCTATAGACCCACTACCTAAGGTAGCGGGAATCTGCTCGTGGTCGTGTTTGTATGCAGATAATCAAGCATATACGCACTTAACACTTGAAAGTGCCACAAGCAGTCGAATATCTCCAGTAATCTGAACACGACCAGCATCGAAACTCGAACTACTGGGACACTTCCAAATCTATTCTATTCGTATTCGTACTCGGGAGAGGACGCCACTGCCCGGCATCGTCCGCCGAGCGCACCAAAAGGAACCACTACAGCTAAAGAATCATGCGGAAAGGGCGGAAGAGTCCATGCGTAGAGGACGGATGTCTGCCGGTGTATGTATGTATGTAACAACGGTGTCCAGAAGGGGCTTGGTGGATGCACTTGAAAGTGAAGATGTAGAGTACGTATCGGGGGTTGACGTTTACAGAGGATGCAAAGCGACAGCAGAAGCGATAACGGGACAGTGGATTCTAAGGCGATTAATTGCGTTTTACGGTTTGGTTTGGTTCGCGTCCGTTATGGTTCGAAGTCGGCGAAGTACGGGTGTGTGAGAGCGCGTTTCGCTATCGAGTCGGCGATAAGCAAGCGCAGGTAGAAATAAAGAAACGCAAGGTTACCGGAGATTCGCTTGGCCATATCATAAACCAACAACGACTGAGCGCAATCAACACAGCGTCCAGAACAAAGGACGATGGGGACGAACCTTGAGAAGATCCAATCCGTCGGCATCCAAAGAAGGTACCGCCTCCGCAAGATCTTTCTCCTTCCACTGCGGGAACGACGGCTTGTAATCAGGTAGCCCCGAGATTCCCGGCCAGATCGCCTCGTTCGGCGTCCCGAGGATACTACCCGCAGGAACCATTGAGTACGCGGCAAGGACGCTGGAAGCGGAAAAGTGAACTGACCGGAATATACGGAATATCTGGTCAATCTCCGAATCTCCGGGGAACAAAGGCGTGCCTCTCATCGCCATCTCCGCAAGGATGCACCCAACGCTCCACATATCAAGCGCGGTGCTGTAGTGGCGCGACCCGAGGAGGACCTCCGGACCGCGATACCAAAGGGTGACTACCTAGAGTGTTTCGTTAGTTCCGTGAAGCCAAAAAAAAAAAAAAAAAAAAAAAGAAAACTCACTTCGTGCGTATAGGTACGCATCGGTAACCCGAATGCGCGCGCAAGCCCGAAATCCGCCAACTTGAGAATCTCGCAATTACCGCTCGCGTCCTTGCGTCCCTGCGGGTCGAGCGCGATCAGGAGGTTTTGCGGCTTGAGGTCCCGATGGATCGCGGTTTTTGGATTTAGCTGGTTGGGAGGATGCTTGAAGACGAACGGGACATACTCCGACGCCCGTGGCAGAAGCGCAAACCAGCCGTGAGATGGTGCGTGAATTTCTGTTCGGGGAATCAGTCCTGTTCCATAGCACGAAACTGGATGAGAAAAGGGAACAAAGATATATCACGGCCCACGAAGGGTATGATGGCGTCGGCCGACGGGGCTGATACGCGTCGGTAGAATCCGAGATCTAAGCGATATAAGCGCCGACGCCCATCGGCGCCGTGGTTACGAGGGCACAAAGACACGCGACGGACGCGCGGCGATCTCCACACAGTGTAGGCTGCGCCAACAAAGCAGGGCCGAAAATCGCGTCTGAGGAATGGAAGGAAGATGGGGTGGCGCGCAGGGATGCACGGCCCGGGCTAGAATGGATGCGCATTTGTATTTGGAGAGGTAGACGCAGGGACCAATGTGAAACGAGAATGGAGAGACATAACGCTAGAAACGCGTACCTTGACGGTCTGCGGGGAAATGGGGCACCCGTCGCGATTCCCGTTCTCGATGTAGCGCTTGAGGTCGAGGTCGAGGAATTCGAACACAAGGTATAGTTTCTCTCCCGAGTGGATGATGTCGAGTAGCCTGGGGAATTGAAGCGAAGGAGGTTAAGCATAAGCGAAAGCAGCGCTAGTGCGAGCGCGAAGGAAACGCACCGGACGATATACTCGTTATTGAGCTCCTTGAGCAGACTAATCTCGCGGATAGCCGTACTCGGCACCCCCTCATCCTCCGCCTCGAGACGAATCTTCTTGAGCGCGACGGTTGCGCCGGTGTGGATATCCCGAGCTTTGTACACGACGCCGTAGGTCCCTGCTCTCGTTCGGAGCTGCGTGCGCTGACGAGGAAAAACGGACCTTCGCCTGGACGCTGGCTGAGGAGGCTGCACGCGAAAAACAGGCGTAGAGACGACGTACCAACTTTCTCGACTTTGGTATAGCTAGTAGTGGGAGTGAGCGGGCGAGGCGACGATGGAAAGGAGGGCCACGGACCGATCCATGAATTCGATGATTGTGGTAAGCGGTTAAGCGACAAGCTTCGTGGGACATGTCGCCCACAATGGATGGTAGTACAATTAGATATCGGCGTCCGCCCATTCCGACTCGAGATACTGCACGGCCAGCCCTGCCTCTCGCATCCCCGTAAAACTATCCCGCATCCCCGGCGTAACCTTGCCATCCGCGACCCGGATATGCACCCGCTTCAACCCCGGACGCGTCTCGACCATTCCCCGCAACTCCTCGATATCGCTCACCGTCCAATGCGCGGAAACATCTTCCCTGGAGCTTTCCCCTTCATAGCAAAGCGGTTTAGCCATCGCCAGCTGAATACGGATCGACTCGAGTTGCGGGCACACGTTTCCTGCCGCCTTGCCTTCTCTATGGTCGCACCGCAAGCCCTCGAGCAGTTGCTTGAGTGCAGCTCCCGCGCTCGACCTACCACGGATAGTGGCCTGCTTCTCCTTATCCCACACATTCTCCCCATCGTCACTCAAAACCACATACGCATCGAGATGTTGCAGTGCCGGAGTGTGCTTCATCAGGGTCACCGCGTCCTTCCCATCCGCCATGTTGGTGCCGTCGATGTCGAGATGCACGCGCAGTCGGAGTAGGCGACAGCCCGCAGCGGCGGAGCGCTTCACAAAGTCCTCCGCGAACGCCGGGCAGGTGTAACGCAGGTCGAGATGCTCCAGATTCGGAGCGACGAGGACGCGGAGGAAGAACACCAACGCCGGAGAGTCCTCGAGGACGTCCAAGGTGAGCTTTCGCACTTGTGCCAGTACGATCAGGTCGGTGGCCTGAACTTGCTCTTCGAGTATATCGAGCTCCCAGTCCCGAATCGAAAGCATACATTCGGTTAGCGTAGCCGCCGCCTCGCGAAGAACGCATAAATCGGCGCAAACGTTCAAGATTATACTGAGACTGGTGAGCTGAGCGAACGGGAGCGTAAGTTCTGCGTAGATGGATGGGTAGACCATGTCGGGCTGCTCGGCCCATGCGAGGTCGAGGGACCGCAGTTTGGGCATTCTCTGCACAAACGGTTGGAAAGTGGCGGCGATCCTCTCGTCAAGCATCTCCTCCCAAAGGAGCCCCAGCGTCTCGATTCGGCCGCTAGCGCGTTCGAGGATCGCCCGCAGAAGCGTAAAATAGTGTGCCGGCGTGGCGCTGTCACCCCAAACGACATTGAGCTCCAATGGCGCGTCGCGAGAGCGGTCGAGTTGCGTGCGGATCGCGCGGACGGGGACACACTTGTCGAACGCAGAAAGCGTCGCGAACGTCGGATGTGCCAGCGATATTGTCGTCCACAACTTTGCGTACGACAGCACCGTTGCGCGCCAGGTGCGGCACACCATCCCGAGCCGCCACGGCGCCACCGGGAGCGGGTAGACGCCATCCCCGCGCGAGAGCGTGATCCTCCGCACGAATCCGTTTGCGACGGCGAACACAAAGATTTCGCCGAGAATCTCGACGGGGAGCCGCCGGATGGGCGAGAGCACGGCTTTGTACGTGGCAAGACGCCGCTTGAGTGCTTTCTTGGTGCTGCCGGCTGGGGCGGATGCGAGTTCGCGTTTGGCGGCGTCTAAGAACGCGTGCATGTCGGGAAGGTCCGATTCGAGAGGCAGCTCATTATTGCGCATGAGCCGAACGAGGACGGGAGGCAGAGGCGTTTTGAAGTGGACCTCGGGTAGCCCAAGCTGGAGATAAGCCTCCTTCATTGTAAGACGACGAAACTGCGGCATGGTTTGTTGTGGTCAGAGACAAAACTGTCAAATGACACGGGAACATTCTCAAAGAAAAATTACGGCTTTTGCGGTAAAATACAGGTTTCGCATCTACTACTGGTACCACCTCTCCCTTAACCTCTTTTTCCGCACCATCGGCTTCGTTACAGCAATCCCCGCCGCAAGTGCCGCCACCGTCAACACCAACTGCGCCTTGTTGAAGCTCGCGCTCAGAATGTCAAACGTGTTCGACGGCGCAACGCGTGTAAAGAACAGATCCAACCCGTACGCAAATACGAGGGACGTGCTCTCCAGCAGTGCTGGCGCAGTGACGATTGCGCGCGTCCCCCGTACCTCGTACGCGTGTGATATCGTGCGCTTCGGGTCGTCCGCGAGCAGCAAGTCGTATGGAACGAGCTGCTCCTCCTGCTGCTCCTCCGCGGTCGGCTTTCGGTCTTTTGGTCTCCGCGGGTTGAGCAACCTGCGAGAAATTTGTTGGATTTTGTGGTTTTGCGTGGCCAGTATGATGTCTTTTGTGGTTATGCCGAATTTGGTGTTGGTGGTGGTGAGGGCGGAGATGGCGTGCGGGTATAGGTATGATTGCTCAAGTGGCACGACACGCATGATATCGGGGGAGAACGCGGACAACTCGGAGCTGCGAACCAATCAGAAAAACAGAGTCGAGCAAGGCGGAAAGAACGGACCTTTGCGTCTTTTCGTCCAGTGCGCCCTCGTACAACTCGACCGTAACGACCTTCCATCCCTTCGTTTCGCCCTCGGCAACGCTCGCGCCGTCGTAGTAATGGTACACCAGCCAGTTCTCGGTCAACGTGGCCTGAACATCGCAGGCTTCCTTCCCGGCCGAAGGAACGACGACACTGTATAGTACACTCCCTTTGGCGCCGTCGACAACATACAGTCCACATCCCGGCTCGGCAAATTCCCCGTTCGTGCTCTCTGTGAGGACGACGAACATGCGCGGGTTGAGGTACTTGTACAATGTCGTTCGGTTGCCTAGAACCTTACCGTACGACACCACAGGTCCGACGCGTGGGCGGACCAGTCGTTGGACGACCTGACCTGGGGGTAGGTTCAGAGCCCATGTTTGGTACGCGACGTGTCTGTCGGCAAGACTTGTGTCGAGCCGGAGCCCGTGCCCAACGACGCGGGGTCCGTCGGCGGAGCTCTCGAGGAAAGGCAGGAAGAGGTTTGGCGCAAGACTGCCGACGAGCTCTTCGGTAGACTTGGATTCGGGGTACGGGAGGATCTAGATAGTGTTGGTTAGAAAGTGTAAGAAAGAATGCTAGTGGATTACCTGGAACAGCTCGTCGACTAGCAGAAGAGTATCCGAGTTGGGAATCAAGTACGCGTCAAGGAGCGGTCCAGGTAGGACGACTTTGCCTTCGAGGAACCCTTCGGTATCCTCCTCGACCGGGTCGAGAGAGCGGCCAGTGAGAGGGTCGATCCTAAACAACGCCGTCTCCACGAGTACCTACGAACGTTAGCCAAGTTCGATGAGCCAGTTCTGCTCACGTTGTCCGATTTTCGCCTTGCAAGAATAACCACATCCTTCTTCTCATCTTCTCCATTTATCACAAAAATCTTGGACGGCTGTACGTCTCCACCGTCGCTGCTGCCAAAGACGCGGGTCCAGATAATGGAGCCGCCGGCAGTATCGAGTCCGAAGACGGAGCCGTAAGAGGTCGCAACGACCAAGATCTGGCGAAACCCATACGCGTCCCGGATTAATGGAGCGTTGGAAGCCGTTGTAGATAAGACGACTTCTGCGCCTCCAACAAATCGTTGTACAAACGCAGCCGCATATGCGGGGAAATCCTTGAAAGCATCGGCAAAGGGGAACGGACGCAGAGAAAAAGCGAACCTTCGCATCGGCGATTTGGCGAAGGATTCGGGCAACGAAAGACTCGTGCTCGGGGACATGAGCGACGCGTTCGGGAAGAGGGAGCTCGACAAAAGCAGCAACGTCGATCGCTGCGAGCCCTTCTTCACGAGTCCAGAGCAATTTCTCTTTATCCCAGAGCTGGATAGAGCCAGTAGATGTGGTTATTAGGACTTGCAGCCCGTTGACACTCAACTGGAAGGTTTTAGCAAGAAGGTTATGTTGGAAAGGCGCCCTGACCTGCGCGATAGAACCGTGTCTGTAAAGATCCACTGGAAGCGAGAGGGCCAAAACGGTGTCTTGTCCTGGCGAGTAAATCTCGACCCGCGTCATCTAGAGTTCAGTCAGCGAAGATAACTCCAGAGTCGGCCAGACCAACCTGGTCCTCCGACTCCCACGATCGCGCAACAAAGGCGTTGCCTTGCGCGTCCAGGCCACCAGCAAAAAGGGAGCGGGAGCTATGGTTTGCCGAGAAAGTGTGGACCGCCTGGATGACGCCGCCCTCCTCGACCTTCAATACCTTTGCGGCACCGCTGGCGACAACACCGACAAACAGGCCCTGTTTTTGCAGATCCACGTCCACAACCTCGAGAAATCCGAGAGTTTTTTCAGTTCGAATCGACGCTGTAAGCTGTGGGACGAGCTGTACGAAGCCGAGGTATTCGGTGGCGGGATCAACCCAAACGACGAGGTCTCCGGCGACGACGAAGGACTCTACGCGCGGCGGGAGGTGTTTCCAGGTAGTTCGTATGGTCGATCCGTCTGTGGGGTCGATTGCTGCGAGATGGAGAGCGGCCGACGCGTGGCCGACAGTGTAAAGCGCGGTGTCGGTGGATACAAGTTTTGAGTACGGGCCGCTAGTGAATGCAGCTTTAGTGGCGCACAGGAATTGGCACAAAGCGCACGCACTGGTTCTCCGGAACCTTCCAGGTCCATTCAGAACCTCCGACACGCGACACAGCGCCCGAGTTCAACAAGAATTTGCTCTCCACCCCATCGAATCCCGTCGGCGCTCCCGTTCCAACGTCCATACGCCTCTCCTTCGTAATGAGGCCACTAGCTGTTTCGAATGTCCGCAGCGTCGCCGCGTCGGGTCCGGAGACTGCTGCAACAGAGCCGCTTCCGACATGGATGTTTGCAAGGCCGTCGACGAACACGTATCTCCAAGCTGAACAGACGCGTTAAAGACCAGCGTGCGCTGAATTGACGCGATAACGCACCGACAGAGCCGTTCGAGGCATGCAGGGCTGCTAGGACGTTGCTGGCGGTCGGGACGATGATGAGGCTGTCATTGGCGCCGTGTTGGAAGACGGGCGGAGCGACGGGGACGCCGACGAGTTTATTATACCAGTCGACGACGCCGACGTCGGTCTCTTGGATAGCCGACGCGAGCGGGCTGCAGAGCAGCGCAGCGATGACGGGGAGAAGCATAAAAGCGTGTCTCCATCAACACAACTTTCGTCCCCACCTCGATGGCTCTCCCCACCAACGGCCGCGTCATTATCGACACCACCGTCGGCGAGATCGACATCGAGCTCTGGTCCAAGGTCATCTCCGCCGTACGCCCCTCCCGCGGCCCCTCACACCCTGCAGGAAACACCAAAAACATGCCGCAACTTTATAACGCTTGCGCTGGAGGGTCTGTGAGTTTCTTGCCCCCTTAGCGCTCGGAGACCGACGCTACTCTGCGCAGGCTACTACGATAATGTCATATTCCACCGGTACGCGGAGCCGGAGCGATGGAGACGCGTTGGTTGACGAACAGCAAACAGCGTCGTCCCGGGGTTCTTGGTGCAGACGGGGGACAGGACAGGGACGGGAGGGGGCGGGGAGTCGATTTACGGCGGTAAGTGCCCGCTCCGGAGCTGCATTCCCTAGCTGAGAGGATGCAGAGCCGTTCGAGGACGAAATCCATCCGCGTCTCAAGTTTGCGCACCGGGGGCTTGTAGCTATGGCTAACAACGGCATTAAGAACTCCAACGACTCGCAGTTCATTATAACTTTGGGTGGGCAGCTTCTTGCGGTTATCGTTCTGTCTGACACTAGGTAGACCGCGCGGACGAGCTGCAAGGCAAGCATACGCTGTTCGGACGATGCATGGGAGACACAGTATACAGTGCGTATTTCCTCAGTCGCTTCTGGGCTGCGCCAATGGACCACAGACGTGATGAAGATTGGGGAAATGGGTGCGTGTCTTGTCTTTGGTTGACCTCCCGCCAATGTACTTCAGAAATCGGGGAGAATGAGCGACCAGTATAGTACGTCCGCAGTCCAACCACCTTCCTACTCTAACACATTCGCAGTCCGCCCAAAATCAAGTCTATCCGCATCCTCGACAACCCATTCGAGGATATTGTGCCCCGTATAACAGCGGCCGAAAAGCGTGCCCAACAACGGGCTCGTGAAGAGGCACAACGGGAGCGCGAAGAAGCCGAGCGGAGGAAGGGCGCGAAAAAGTACGCGTCGCGCGGTTCCCTTACTGCTGGGCTGACACCGTCGTCGCAGGAACGTCGGACTGCTCAGTTTCGGTGCAGACGAGGAGGTTGAAGAGGAGCCCGTTCTGCTACCAAAAAAGGGGAAGGGTATCGCACGTCCGGATCGTGCGTTTTCGTATCTGTTCGCCTTATTGCCTACTAATGACTGCTTTTAGTCGTAGAGGACCCGGAATCCGCGCCAGTCCCTGATTTCCTCAGCAAACCTGCACCCGGCGGCAAATCGAAAGCCGCCGTATCCGCGTCCCGTCCTGACGACGCGACGCCCCCAACCAAGTCAAAGAAGAAGACAGAAGATTTGAGTAAAATCCGAGAAAAGCACGCTCAAGATGCCGCTTCCTCCGTGTTCGTCCCATTCACATTTCTCTCTCATACCGTCCCTCAACTTTCTCCCCATAGAACCGCACGGAAATCCGAAATCGCCAACCTCGAAGCGGAGATCCGTTCCCTCCAAAAACGGCGCGGCGGCGGAGGCGACTCGGACGACGAGCTCGACGCACTGCGCAACCAGAAGAAGAGCAAAAAGTCGTACCTCGAGGAGGAGTTGGCGAAGTACTCCAAGGGGCGGGGCGTGCACCGGAAGGGCGCGGGCGGGAAGCGGGTGAACGACGAGAGTGATGTGTTGGCTGCGCTAAGCGCGTTCCGGGGCAAGTTGGCGAGTGTGCCGGTATTGCCGGACGACGAGGATGTGGAGATGCGCGATGGGGACGCGGAGGTGAGTGTGAAGGCGCTGGGTGCGGAAGAGGACCCGGGCATTGAGGTCGATGACGATGCGGGATTCCTTGGGCATGCGCTGCATTTCCCCAAAGATGACGGGGAGGAGACGCAGAAGGCGGAGCGCGACTATGAGGTTATTGACCCGCGGGTGAGAGGCGCACGCGCGAGGGAGGAGGAGAAGGAGCGGAAGAGGCTGCAGAAGGAGAAGCATGCCCGGGGAGGGAGGCGGCATTGAGGATGATGTTGGTGGCATTCAAATTCGACTGCGCTTTCTTTGTTCGACGGCTCGTATCCTTGGCTTCCTCCGCGTTGCTCCCTCTGTAACGCGCAGGTCCCAATCATTGACATGCTTTCGGTCATTCGGTACATGGTACTTGTGCTTGAAAGGCGGCGACCGAGAGTACTTATGAGCAGTACGGGTGCTGAGCGAACGGACTCTGCTCAGAACCCAGGACTTGCAGAAAAGCGTCTTATTCAGGGCCATCTTCGTCTCGTAACCGCTCCTCCGATCGCATGCGCTCCTCGTACCGGAGACGCGCCTCGCGACGCGCCTCCGCCATATTGTACGCAGACGGCGGCAGTCGATCGAGGGGATTGCGAGGGTACAGGAATACAGGTACGACACCGAGGAAGAGGACCTAGTAAGCGTATAAGCCCTCCGCCAGAACAAGACAGCGCAAGGAGGACGTACCACCACACCAAAAGTCAAGATGACTCTGTCCACCCACGTATCATCTATCGGCTTGTTATTCCACTCCGCATGCGCGTATTCCGCCCGCCGAGAATGTGCGTAGGAGTATTGTGCGCCGCGCCGGGATTGCTGCTGATGTCGTGCCTGGGCGCGTTTGCGGCGGACGACCTCGTCCCATGTTGCGCTGTCCTCCGCAGGGTACGGCGTTCGGGGCTTCCCGCGCAGCTCGTCGTAAGCCGCGCCGACGAGCTGAAAGCGTCGGTGGCGCTCGTTGACAGGGACATCTCGGCAGAATGACGAGTCGGGATGGTGGAGTTTGACGAGCTCGATGTCTGTGAGCCCAGTCTCAGTGGACGTAGCGGTAGAAAAGATTGGTGGACGCACAGCGTCGCTTTATATCGGCGTCTGAAGCTCCTCGGGAGAGGTGAAAGATTTCGAGCGGGGATGGATGGGGCTTCGTCGGGAAGGGGAACGACGCGGAGGCGGCCGAGTATGCTCGGACGAGGTGCTGGACGTGGGCTGGTAGACGGCTGAACCGCGCTGCCAGGGACCGAGGATTCATGGAGGACGTTGGCGGTAAAGTTCGGAAGGCATGTCTGAGGCTGCCCTAAAGTTGATGCGCCGCTCCTGGTTAACGCGAACGTCGATGTCTGCCTCACCTAACGCCTCCTCTGCCCTCAGCACTGCTCGGCGCCTCCTCAGCGCAGCTTTCGTCCCCACCTCGATGTCTCTCTGCCGTAAGTCTAATACACCAGGACCTTTATTGCGAAGGTCAAAGTATACACGGCGCTACAGTTCCCTAGCGAACAACAAAGGCATAAATTTCTGCATTCCAGTTCTCTCGACCTGCACGAGCAGTCAGTGAGCCGGGAAACCGCGCAAGAACGCGACCTACGCCGTCCACAAAGTCAGGTTCATGCGAATTCGAGTCGAGGACAACAAAACGACGCCGTTCACGAAAGAACTTGGGCTGACGCTGCATTGTACGCAAGTACTCGACGAGCTCTTCAGTCGTAACAGGACCTGAAAGCTCGTCCAAGTTGGCAGTACTCGCGAGAAGCTCTTCCATCGACCCTGTTCCGCGAATGAGCGAGACTCCTTCCCCGCCACCCCAATGCAGCAGCTCAATGTGTCCTTGGACGAACGCCTCGAGAAGCTGCGTTGTGGTGGTGGTTTCCGACATGTTTCTAGTGTTGCTCCGTCAGTGCAATGCATCCGCCTTCATATCTGGAGCGTACCGGTGCATGCGTGCCAGCGCCGCGACTATCTTGGGTACGATGCACACTTTCCAAAATGTCTGGCGATAGTTGGCGACTAGCCGCAGCGCACCCTGCAGGTTCTGCAAAATCGCCTCGCTCGTCAAGGTCACGACCCCGCCTGAGCTCGCAGTCAGTGAAAATCCTACGCCAACGGGCACATACCGCGAGGATATATCTCCGCAATGCCACCTGCCCCAAACGAAAAGAACACCACCTCTGCCGTTCGTCTGCGTTCCCCGAGCTGAGGAAGTTCGTGGATGCGGCCCATCGCGCGTTCATGCACGAATACAAACTGCGCGTAATGGTCCTCTGCACCAACCACTGTGACACGAGCGTCCAATAATCCCTGCCGCAACTGACTTGCGTGCAAGACTTGCCACGCGTCTTCCGCGTCGCTAACCCAGACGGCAACTTTCGTTTGCGAGAGCCGCGACGTGATTATCTCGGGCACGTTCATCGACGCGATTTGCGGCCTAATTTATTCAGACAAAGGAAAGCATAGTTGTTTGTGCGTACGTAGGTGCATAATCTTGGTTTACAGTCGTCGCCTTCAACCTCCACGAGATTGTCAGTAGTCTCGCGGAGGAGCTTAGGACCAGACGAACCCACGCGCAACAATATCCGCCTCCGTCTGCGGACCCATCTCGACTCCAGCCCCATCGCCATTGAAATCCCACCCGCTCGCCTCAGACGACGCCGCGTTCATAAAATCAAGTTCGCCCTCGCCGTCGTACGTCTCCCCGCGGGGGTCGCGCAATAGAAGCTGAAAGGCTTCGGCGGGGACCGAGCGCCGCTCCCTTGTGGCAGCTTCGGTTCGATGATTTGCTTCCCGAGCCGCGCCTTGGTGGCGATACCGCTGTAGGTGAGGCCAGGCGGGTTATAGAACTTGACCCCGCCACCAGTGGCGCGCCTGGACGGGCTTGGAGCCGGCGTCGGAAGCTCGGGGGCGCTAGCGGCGTTGCTCGTAGACGCAGTTGCGTTGGCGTTCCCGGAGGTGCTTGGACCTGGACCGGCGACAGCAGGCTATAAAGTTCTCAATGTCAATGTTGAAAGTAACACCAGCGGTAAACTCACCTGGGTTTCGGGTTCTGCCAACACATCCTCCAAACGCATCGGCGTCTTGCGTTCTTTCTCCTTCTCTTTTCCCTTCCCCTTCCTATCCGCGGTCCGGGACTTGCGCTGCTCACGACGCGACGTCTCGCGGCCGCGTATATCCCCACCAGTCGTCTGCGGCTCGCCGTCGGTGTCGGTATCGTTCGCAATTCCACGAGCTTCCTCATCATTCCGCTGCTCGTCTGCCCCCTCCCCTGCGTCATTCGCGGCCTTCTTGGCACGCTTACCACGCGTTGGACCGAGGTTATCATAATCCAAGGTAAACTTGGCCTTGGACGCCTTTGTTTCGAGCGCGACTGGAGTCGGGTCAGAAAGCGACTTTGCTTTGGCCTTGCTGGCTTTGGGTTGGGTGTTGACGATCTTGTTCGATACGTCTGGATCGTCGTCAACCCACTCCTTGAGCTGTGTGTCCCTCGTTAGTCCACATTCCCATCCTCCTCTGAGTCATCGCGCAACCCACCGGACGGAACGGGTTGGCATTCTGCGCGTCAACTTCTGCCTGCGGGTACTCTTTTTGGAATCGCAGACATTCTTCCGCTGTGGGTGCTTTGTCAGTACTAGTCGCGATGTGTGGCTACAATACGCACCGATGTACCCCTTCCTCGGGCGCACCGTAACTCCAGCGATATTAACCATAAACGTCCCAGCGGGGTCTCCGTCCTCGATATTCTCCCAGAAGCGCTTAATAAGTGCCTTGCATGGTTTGCTGCGGAGATTTCCTATGGTCTCCCACCTGGAGGTCGTCAGCATGAACTCCCGTCAAGCATAAGGTGGAGCCGTACGAGTTATCCGAGCTTGGCCACCCTGCCCACTGTTGCGTACGAATGAGCATCGTGCGATTTTTCAACCAGAGCGGTTGAACTATACCTTGACTTCGTATTCCTGCAGATAGTTTGAGGGAGGACCGCAAAACAAAGAGAGGAGCGACGCACCCATCCACCGAGCTTTATGGGGTCGAAGCTTGTCAGCTTTGTTGGTTCTGGGAGGCGCCTTGCTCGAACGATGGTTTCTGGAAGCAGTCAGTCAAGAAAATCCGACCATCGGTTGCGAGCGCAGCTCACCGACGTAGAAGCGCTCTGGCTCGGGCGACGGCTCTCTTTTCCTCTTCTTGCTGGGCATTATGGGAGGAGGGAAGATGTGAGTCGGAAGAGAACGCGAGGTTAAACTCTGGGAATATCATACCGGCGCTCGAGCTTCTTCTGAAACGCGGCGCCTAAGAGACTCGAGCCTATTTTTTTCCTTCCCTATATGAAATACAACGCATCCTGCTCAAGCACTGTCCAAATCCCGAACCCACACGTCCCAAGCGCGCTTGACCTGCCCCTCATTACTCTTCATCGCCGACTCGCACTCCTCTGCACTGAGGAATTTGGCTTGGACGTTGCTCGCACCACCGGATAGTGCGCTCAGACTGGCGAGGACGCGCGCGTTGATTTGTGTGTAGATCGCGCGGAACACGACGAGTGGAAGGGACGCCGCGGTCATTGTTGCGCCGTGGCCGCGCATGAGCACGAGCGGCCGCGTTCGAGTCTGCAATTGCGAGGGCGTGAAGAGGGACGCAAGGACAGCGCCGTGGGTCGTATTCCGGATGAGCATATCCGTGGACGGTCCAAAAGAGTCGGCGATATCGAAGATTGGTGGGGAGTCGGCACCTAGATAATGTTAACACAGTCCATAGCAGCACCAGGTTATTACTCGCCAAGAAAAGCGGCCATGTGGTAAACAGGCTTGAAGGTAATCGGCGCGATTCCGAACGGGAGGACGTCGGGGGAGTGGAAATGGACTACCGCAGAAACATCTTCGTGTTGCCTGCTAGATGTTGAGATCGGACGCGTCGGATTAGCCGGGTTACGTGCCTGTATATCTCACTGTGAATGCAGCGTTCAAGGAATCCGTTTGGCGCGTCGGGGTTGACGGGTCTAGCATCCCCGGTCAGACGAGGCACAGATCATCGAGGATGCTGGGTACTCCGAGTCTTGAATTCGCCATGCAACAATATCATCGGGCTCTACGAGGGCTTGTGCGAGGTTCCTCGACAGAAGGAACTGCTCCATCGGTGCGCGTGGGTCGCGGCAAGAGACGTGCCCGAAGCCATCGACTGAGATTTCGTCAATGGTGGACGACAGAGCGCGATTTCGTGCCTATTCCATGACGAGCGAGTATCTTGGATGCGAGTGAGAGGTCCTTTAAGGTTTTCGTGTACGCGTCGGTCATGGTCGAGCCCAAGTGCAGTCCGGAGCTCCGCAGTCTGATGACCGCGGTATCTTTCTTCCGCCACCGCGACCTGCACGGATGGCTCGGAATATCCCAGCATTCCTCTCTGCTCTGCTCTTCCACCTCGAATGAAGCTCGCAATACCGACGTTCTCCCTCGGTCGCGCATGGGTGCACGGTCTCGACGTGAAACTGGCAGAGGCGGGGCGCGCTGGGTTCGACGGCGTCGAGATCTTCTGGGAGGACATTGTCTACAAGGCCCAGAGCTTAGCACCAGAGATGTCTCTCGAGGACGTCGAGAAGGATGAAGCTGCTATCCTCAAGGCGGCAGAGTATACCAAGCGGCTCTGCGACGAACACAACCTTTCCGTGCTCTGCCTGCAGCCATTTATGAACTACGAGGGCTTGGTCGACGCCAAGGCGCATGAAGCCATGCTCAACAAGCTCCGGCTGTGGTTCAAAGCCGTCAAGATCCTTAGGACGGACATGATCCAAGTGCCGAGCCAGGTGCGGATTGTTGTGTGCCTGCTTGCCACTCGCTTACGCCGTGTAGATGAACGCTCTAGAAACGACTGGCTCGATGGACCGCATCGTCGCCGACCTGCGTGAAATTGCCGATATGGGTCTTAAACAAAATCCTCCGATTCGGTTCGCATACGAGGCACTTTCTTGGGGAGCTCATGTCGACCTGTGGGCGCCAGCTCTGCTGCGTCGATGCCACTCTAACGCGCTTCAGATGGGAGCAGGCTTGGGACATCGTTGAGCGTGTCGACTGTCCCAACTTTGGCACCCTCTTGGACACATACCACGTTCGTACCCCATCCCTCGATGCATTGCTGACGACCTCTTAGATCCTCGCGCGCGTCTACGGCGACCCGACGGCTGCCAACGGAATCCTACCCAATGCCGACGAGTTGCTCGAGAAATCCCTTGCCATGCTAAGTAGGACACCAGGCCTCGCATCCAAGTTATTCTACATCCAGCTCTCCGACGCGGAGCTTCTTTCCCCGCCCCTCACTTCATCCCATCCATTCTTCAACGCGGACCAGAAGGTGACGATGCAGTGGTCGCGCAACGCGCGTCTCTTCCCCGCGGAAGGGTACCTCCCCGTCGACAAGGTCGCTCGCGTCATCTTCGATTTGGGTTGGAGCGGGTGGGTGTCCCTAGAGGTGTTCAATCGGTCGATGACCGACCCGGACCCAAGTGTCCCTCGTGTACACGCGGAGCGCGGGATGCGTAGCTGGGAGATTCTCAAAGAGCAGATTTCGTGCAAGTAGATCGGAAGAAACAAAATCCTTTTGGTTCGCTCTTCCCAGCGCGACTGAATCTCCATCGACCAGCTGACCGCGGTCAGGCGTATGCCCTACAACTGTCAGAATTTCGAAATAGCCGCCGCGGAGGGGTATTTATGCGAGCGCTCCGTCTGTCCGCTCCTTCCTTCCATCCCGCCATCGCCATGGTCAAACTTACGCTCGTCGACGACGGGAACACTCCCAAGGAAGTGTACAACTGGAAGGTCTACGCGAATGCCATTATCGCGACATGGGCTGCAGTGTGAGTGTCAATGCCCTCTGTCCGCGACTGCCGCGCGACTGACACTGCGATTAGGATGTGAGTGAACTCCGATACAAAGAACCGCGTTTCTGATCGTCTCTCTCCAGGATCGGGTGCGTCTTCTTTGACTTTTGCGCGCAAGCTCGACAAACTCTCAAAGGTATGACTCGGCCTTTATAGGCACCTCCATCAGCTTGGCGAGCTTCAAGAACGAATTTGGTTTGACCACGAAGAGCACGTCCGAGCTCAACTTTATCTCGGCAAATATCGTGTCGGTGTACCAAGCTGGGTGCGATCGTTTATAAAACTAGTTTTAAAATTTGAAAGCTTACCGCGACCCAGCTGCTTCTTTGGCGCATTCCTAGGCTACCTCATCGGCTACTTTCTCGGGCGTAAGTACGGGCTCTTCATCTCGAGCGCGATCTTCGTTCTTGGAGCCGGGCTGCAATGCGGCCCGACGGGAGAGACCGGGCTGGCGATGATGTACGCCGGGCGGATTATTGTGGGCTTGGGTATTGGAATCGCGTCGAATTTGGCGCCGGTACGCTAAATATGCGTCCTGGGCACGCGTTGGTGGCTGACTCGCCAAAGATATATGTTGCTGAAATCGCTCCGCCCGCAATTCGAGGGCGCTTGATTGGGATGTACGAGCTCTGCTGGCAAATTGGTGGTGTTGTCGGTATGTTTTTACCTTTTTTGCTTGAGCCTGAACTCGACGTTCCTCAGGCTTCTGGATTAACTACGGCGTCACCGAGCACATTGCGCCGAGCCACAAGCAATGGTTCATTGCCTTTGCCGTCCAGCTCATCGTCCGTTCATTCCCGTCCTTGCTCTCCCTCTCGCTCACAAGCGTATGCGCACGCGTAGCCCGGAGGCATGCTCTTCCTCGGCGCATGGCTGCTCGTCGAATCTCCGCGCTGGCTCGTCTCGCGCGACCGTACCGATGCGGCGCTCGCCAACCTTGCGCGCCTGCGCAATCTCCCTCCTACACACCCGTACGTCGTAGAGGAATTCGCCGAAATCGAGGCGGCGATCGCGCATGAACGGTCGCTGGCCGGCGCGGGCTTCTTTGGCCCGGTCATGACGGTGTTCCGGAGTAGGGCGCTGCTTTACCGGCTCCTCCTAGGGAGTAGTCTGTTTGTATGGCAGAATGCGACTGGGATTAATGCTGTGAGTGCACGCTCTTTGTTACGACGCCAGTTTCTAATGGGGATTAGATCAACTACTACTCGCCGACAATTATTCGCAGCTTGGGGATAACGGGCTCGAGTACGTCGTTGTTGACGACCGGGGTGGGTGGCTTCTTTGTCTTTCTTTGAAACTTTGCTTAATCGGCGTTTTAGGTTTATGGCATCAGTTTGTGGTTCGCTTTTGTCTTTGGAGTACGCTTACGGTGCTATAGTCAAGCTCGTTGGAGCGCTTGTGTGGCTGCTCTGGCTCGTGGACACTTTTGGGAGGCGAAATATGCTTCTCGTCGGCAGTATCGGTGGCGCGATCTCGATGTATTACATCGGCGCGTATATCGCAGTCGCAGAGCCACAGCTGCATCCGACCACTTCGATTAATGCCGGAGGCCGGAGTGCTCGTGCGTTGCATTTCCTCTTCCTCAAGCTCTGAGATTGAATGAGCGTAGTCGCGTTCTTCTACATCTGGACAATATTCTACTCCCCGACATGGAACGGAACACCGCAAGTTTGCTTCTCCCCTTCATCTGCCTCTGATTCGCCGTAGCTGGGTCGTCGGCGCTGAGATGTTCCCGCAACACGTCCGGACGTTCACCCAGGCATGCCAGGCGGGCTCCAATTGGTTCTGGGCGTTCATAATCGCGCGATTCACACCCCAGATGTTCACTGCGATGGGCTACGGGGTGTACCTGTTCTTTGCGAGTCTCATGATTCTTTCTATCCCCTACGTCTACGTGTGTTCTGCACTACTTGCCATGGTCGGCGCTGACTGGAGCTTATAGTTCATTCTCCCCGAGATGAAGCAGATACCGCTGGAGCGGATGGACGAGCTGTTTGAGCCTGGGATGAAGCCGTGGAGAGCGCATAAGATAGTAATGGCGCGGATACATGCGGAAAAAGTGGAGGAGGTCGCTAGTTCGCCACAGTCGACCTCGATTCAAATAGAGAAGGATACTTGAAAAAATGTACATACTCGTCCTGGCCAAATTTTCAATATGCGCACGTGGTTGTCGAGGCAGCTCACCACGCCATTACACAACTTCCCCACTTAAAAAACGTGTAGCCTGAGTTCTTCAAGAATTTGTTAATAGAGCATATTGGCAGCTGTTATAAATTCAGATTTTCTTACAAAAGAAAGTTGCTCAATCTGCAACGCCCCAATCCCATCCCAATAGCCCAGCATACGGAAAAAGCACAAGGAAAGAGCTGCTGCCCTCAAGAGCAGTTCCTCTTCTTCCAGCAAGACCATTGACTATAGCACAACGGCGAGACCCCGCGTTGGTTCATGCTGAGGTGAAGAAGATAGCCATAGGTGGTGTGAGCGGTTTCCTTCATATTGAAAGTTCATTTCACAATAAGTATTTCTTCATTTTGCCATGTAGAAATATGATTTTTCAGCGCTGCCAATATGCTCTAATTACCTTGCTTCACCAATGGTCCCACCCCCCGCAATATTGGGCTGTTTTAGGCAGCTTCGTCCCAAACTGGATGGTTCTTTTAACTTCTTTAGTTGTGTTAACGCCATTTGACCTGTCAGACGTTGTCCCACTGCGTCCAAGCATCAAGCACATTACCTTGCTCTCTTTCACGCACCGTGACACGCGGGCGATACCGCTCGAGCAAGTGTGATGACTTCCGAGTTGTCCGTGATAGCGGAGACCACGAAAATTTTGTTCCGCCACATTACCATCGTACCGCCGCGGACAACAGAGATTGAGCCCTAGGAGCTCGCGATTGTGTGGGCGGACGGCAATGGATTCTGGCCATGACTGAGAGCTTATATTCCGAGTTGGTTTGTGATTAAATCTGCGCTGAAGCAAGGTTCGAGAGGACCCCTTAAAACTCGGTCACACGTCGTTCTCAGAGTTCGGACAAAAGTTGCCTGAGCGGACCTCGAAGTTGTTCGGAAGTTCGGACATTTTGGCCCCCCAGCCGCTGAGGTCGTTCGAAGAGTTCGGACATTTTCACCGACTATAATCTTAAGTCTACAGCATAATTGACATACAATTTCCTTTTTAGAAACATATTTAGGCAGTAAGACAGTTCTTCATAACTTTTGTTAGTCTTTGCGGAAATTTTAATTCAAATGCAGAAATTTTTAAATTTTCCCACCAAATTCGGACGGATTTCGTGGAAAAAACTGGAGGTCGTTCGGGAAATTCGGACATAATTTTGCGTCTGCTTGAGGTCAAAAGTTCGGACAAAATCGTCAAAATGGCCGATTTTCCGAACGACCTTTGGTGGGATTTTCAGGGGTCCTGGTTCGAGCTGTCTTGCACAGCCCCTGGTGCCAATGGGGGCAGGATACTAAGCGTATAAGTAACCCGACAGAGTTTCTGATCGCAATCTCAGGCTGGACCAGCTCTAGGAGCGATTTAGGAGACCGTGGCTTATAAGAAGAGGGCCAACTGAGTACTGAGGGTCTCGGGACCCAATGTCTGTCTCCCCATCCGAATCTGTCAGTAGTTGATTTCTCTCAGTCTCCGCATCGTCATGATTCGTTCCAGGTTTCTGCCGGCGCTACGCAGGTCCAGGACCAGACCGACAACCAGAATCCCAACACAGTCTTAGAAACGCATGTACACCCAATGGACGTACCGATCCCGCTAACCAGCTGCTAGTGACATCGAAGCTCCACCTCCGCCATATTGTCCTTTGCCTAGCAATGACTGGCAACGGCTCAACGCGATGGTGGATCAAATTCACCAGTCGGTTAGAAAGTTGGATGAAGAGTGGAAAATCAATGCTCAAATAGCAGAACGCGTGCTTGCTCATCTCGCCTGGAGACGCCGAACGTAAAGGGCCACTGTAAAGAGGCTTGCTTTCCAAACTGTCAGATTATTCTCCAGTCTAGATCTTCTAATAGCTATGAAGAAATTGGTCAATGCGTGATCCATGGCTTGAGCTTAGGGCACAGGTAGAATCCAGAGGACGAAAGGTTAATGTAGTCATCATGATTATAGAGAAGCTCGAATACTTACTCGTCTTGGCCAAAATGCACACGTCGAGTTGTGTCAACGTCGAGTCAACTCACCACGCCATTACAAAAAAAAATTCTCTGCGGGATTTTTACAAGAGGGGCGATTTCTGTATGCACATACGCGTTTGGTCAACTGGCGGTCGAAGTCACACCAATGTCACGCACAATCGATCGAGTCAGGTATGCGAGTTTTTATTCGCGTCATCACGAACCGCTCTCTTAGATTACTCCCCATCTCAGCCCGGTCGACCATGTCCACCGCCGCCGCACCGCCAGCCGATCCCGCTGCGCCCGTCGCAAACCCCAAGACCTCAGGTCCGTCGACCGTGCCAGCACCCGCGATCCCGAGTTGATTCGATCCTAGCGAAGAAGGAGGAGAAACGGCTAGAAAAGGCGGCCAAGTTTGCTGCAAAGAACGCGGCAAAGGGCGCGGCTGCAGCGACGGAGAAGAAGCCCAAGGAGGAGAAGAAAGAGAAAGAGAAGAAGGAGGCGGAGCCCGCGTTTGTGAACACAACGCCACCTGGCGAGAAGAAGGGTGCGTTGACGTGTTTTGCGGTCGTTTCATGGTGCTCAGTCGCAGATGTATCCGGTCCTATGGCCGCTGGCTACAACCCCATCGCCGTCGAGTCGGCTTGGTACGACTGGTGGGAGAAGGAAGGGTTCTTCAAGCCTCAGTACGCTCCCGACGGCAAGATCAAGCCCGAGGGCGCGTTCATTATTCCTGCGCCGCCGCCGAACGTTACGGGCAGTCTGCACATCGGCCATGGGTTGACGACCGCGATCCAGGACACCTTGATACGATGGTGCGTGCTAATGCTCGAGTTTCTGGACGTCCCTGACGCGAAGCAGGAACCGCATGCTCGGTAAAACGACGCTCTTTGCGCCTGGGTTTGACCACGCCGGCATCTCGACACAATCCGTCGTCGAGAAGCGGTTATTCAAGACCACCGGCCAGACGCGGCATGACCTAGGGCGCGAAAAGTTCCTCGAGACCGTTATGGACTGGAAGAACGACTACCAGAAGCGTATTACGCGTCAGCTGCACCGACTTGGCGGGAGCTATGACTGGGACCGGGCGGTGTTTACTATGGACGAGAAGCGGAATAAGGCTGTCGTCGAGACGTTCTGCAGACTTCATGAGGAGGGTATCATCTACCGCGCCAACCGCCTCGTCCACTGGTGCGTCAAGATGAACACGACGCTGTCGAATCTCGAGGTTCGTCCCCAGTCTCTACGACCGACTCTCGTTCTAACAGCGTCAAGGTCGACCAAAAACAACTGACCGGCCGCACCCTCATGAACGTCCCCGGATATGACCCCAAGGAGCGCTTCGAGTTTGGTGTCATTGTATCGTTCGCGTACCAGATCGAGGGCATCGACGAGAAGATTATCGTCGCCACCACGCGTCCCGAGACGATGCTCGGCGATACCGCCATCGCTGTCCACCCGAACGACCCCCGTTACACACACCTCCACGGCAAGTTTGCTGTCCATCCATTCATCCCCGAACGGCGCATGCCGATCGTTCTCGACGAAATCGCCGTCGATATGGAGTTCGGGACGGGAGCGGTCAAGATTACGCCGGCGCACGACCCCAACGACTACGAGGTCGGCATGCGGCATAAGCTCGAGTTCATCAACATCTTAAACGACGACGGCACGTTCAACGACAATGCGGGCGAGCGCTTCAAGGGGATGAAGCGGTTCCATGTCCGGACGGAGATTATCAAGGCGCTGAAGGAGCTTGGGCTGTATATCGAGACCAAGGACAACCCAATGCAAATACCGATTTGCGCGTGCGTCTTTTGTTCTTATTGTGCTTTCCGCCACCTAACGTTCGTAGCAAATCCGGCGACGTCGTCGAACCCATACTCAAACCCCAGTGGTGGGTAAACTGCACGCCATTGGCCGAGGAGGCGGTCAAACGCACGCGTGCCGGCGAACTCGTTATTACCCCGAAAACATCAGAAAACGAGTGGTACCGGTGGCTAGACGGGATCCAGGACTGGTGTATTTCGCGGCAGCTCTGGTGGGGACACCGGTGTCCGGCCTACTTTGTCAACATCGATGGCGCCAATCTCGATGTACGCTGCAATTCCTTCGCTTTTGGTTTTGACTGACGGGTGGTAGCGGAATGACGGGAAGAACTGGGTTGTCGGTCGGAGTATTGACGAGGCGACGGAGCGGGCGAGGAAGATTGCTGGCGACCGCAAGTTCAGTCTCGAGCAGGACGAGGATGTCCTCGATACATGGTTTTCTTCCGGGTTGTGGCCTTTCGCCATTATGGGCTGGCCTGATAACGTTCGTGCCACCTTAAATGGGCTTGTGCTCCTTTTCACCATATTCGCAGCAATCTCCCGACCTCCGCGATTTCTACCCGTCGTCCCTGCTCGAGACCGGCTGGGACATCATCTTCTTCTGGGTCGCGCGCATGGTCCTGCTCGGTGTCCGCCTCACGGGCCAGATGCCGTTCAAAGAGGTCTACTGCCACGCGATGATCCGCGACGCGCACGGCCGCAAGATGAGCAAGTCCCTTGGGAATGTCATCGACCCCATCGACGTTATCGAGGGCGCGCCGCTCGAGGCGCTACATCAGCAGCTCCGCGAGGGTAATCTCGACGAGAAGGAGATTGCCAAGGCGACTGCGGGGCAGAAGAAAGACTTCCCGAAAGGTATTCCACAATGCGGGACGGACGCGTTGCGGTTCGCGCTTTGCGCATACTCCAGCGGTGGACGGGATATCAATCTGGATATTCTGCGTGTGGAGGGATACCGCAAGTTCTGCAACAAGGTCTTCAACGCGACCAAGTTTGCGATGCTCAAGCTGGATGAGTCGTTTGTTCCTGAGCCAACGGCGCAGGTATGTCGGTTTTCGTGTGGTTCATAGCAGATGCTGACGGTCGTCAGCCGACCGGAAACGAGAGCCTTGTTGAAAAGTGGATTCTGCACAAGCTCAACATCGCAACTGCAGAGCTTAACTCGGCGCTTGCGGAGCGCAACTTTATGGCCGCCACGACCGCTGCGTACAACTTTTGGCTTTACGAGCTTTGCGACGTCTACATCGAGGTCATGAAGCCCATGACGGACGACGCCGCGTCACCAACGACGCGCAAGTCTGCTCAGCAAACGCTCTATACGTGCTTAGACAACGGGCTGCGGCTGCTGCATCCGTTTATGCCGTTCGTTACGGAGGAGCTATGGCAGCGCCTTCCGAGGCGACCAAACGACGCCACGCCGTCCATCATGGTCTCCAAGTTCCCTGTGTTTGAGCAGGCGTATGTTTCCGAGACGGCGGAGACGCAATTTGACCTTGTCTTCTCGGCGATTAAGACGGGCAGGTCGTTGGCTGCGTCGTACAACTTGCAGTCGGATATTCAGCGTATGTGTGTTGGTTGTCCCTGGAGCAGATCGTTAATTTGCGTCTTCAAGTGTTTGTACAGGTACAAACGGAGGAAGAAGCGGCTTTATTTGAGCCTCAGCTGCCGACGATTGTATCCTTGACCAAGGGATGCAAGAGTGCGAAGCTCGTGCGTGATGTCAAGGACATCCCCGAGGGCTGCGGCGGCACCATCGTCTCGTCCACCATTGCGATACACGCTCTCGTCCGCGTACGTCCCTTCCGCTCTCTTCCGCCGTCTCCCGAGTTAACGCCTTGGCAGGGCCTCGTCGATCTAGACGTCGAGATTGCGAAATGCGACAAGAAGCTCGATGCGACGAAGGCGAACCTGCAAAAGATCGTCAAGACCGAGTCGCAGGCGGATTACGACGCGACTGTGCCGGAGAATGTGCGGCAGGCGAATGCGGACAAGAGGAAGACGATGGAGGCGGAGATTGCGACGCTTGAGCTGTCGAGGAGTATGTTTGCGAAGCTCAAGTAGATGTGTCGATGTATTTCGTGTATTTGTAAGTTACCGAATTTTCAGGCGCCGCCAGATCAGCATGCAAACCCGGTTCCTTCCTCGCCACCACGTCGCCCGTCGATGTCTCAGCCGCTCGGCGTCTTCCACAACGGACCAACTCCGCGCCCTCCTTAGGGGAGACTGCGCAGTCCGTCGCCGTCGTCACCTCCTTCATGCCCGTCGCAGACCAAAAAACGCGTCCGCGGTTTCACGGCGCAACCCTCTCCTCCTTCACGTCCGTCGCAATGGACCCCTTCCCGGTCGTCAGCTTCGCGCTCAGGATACCCTCGCGGATGGCCACGGCGCTCAACGCAGCCTCCAGCGCGTCCGAGACGGATATGGTCATCAACCTGCTCGCGGCGCACCAGGCTGGCGTCGCGACAGCCTTTGCCCGTGCCGACCTCCACCCACATCCGTTCGACCATACACCGTATCTCCTCACCGCCGACGGGCTGCCCGTGATTCGGGGTGCGCTGGGAGCGCTGTCGTGCAAACTTGTGTCGCGCGGAATACCGCTGCATGACGCGCGGCTGCTTTGCGAACGGCGGTGGGACCAGTCCCCGGAGGACCCTCCCGACGGAGATATCGTGTCGCAGCTGTTCATCGCGCAGGTGACGCGCGTCGAGGAGTTTGGGGACGAGGATGACCGGACGCGGCTTCCACTCTTGTACCACCGCCGACGATACACCACAGTGGACGACTAGGCCTAAAGCATCCACCGAATACACCTATCTATTATTCGCAATCTACTCTAATGCCCGATTTCATTCATTCATTTCGCTTTTTCGTTCCTTTGCTTGGCTTCCTATTCGACATACATGTGCCTCTGCCGCCCATCGCACGCTTCGAACTCGAGGAACCGTACAGGCAGAGTCGCACCACCAATCGTAACTTCGCGAGTGTTATCAGCTGCGATGGCGGGCAGAGGGAGGAGCTTACAGAGGTCATAGAACTCTTCGCTGGAAAGGTCGGGCAGCTTCTGCCATTGTGGCGCGTCCAGAGGGATCCCGAAGCGCTTACAAAACGAGTGAGGCGGGCGAATACGGGCATTATGGAGCGTAGCGTTACCTTGGGGTGTACCCGATGCGTCGTTCGGAGCTGCAGGTCAAACGCCGCTGCGGACCGATCGGTGTCTTCCTCGACGAGGTACTCTTGGAACGCGGTTTCGTTGTCGTGGAACGCGTCGAGCGACTCGACGATGCGGAGCAGCGCGGGCGAGCGCAGGCCCTGGTCGAATACAGCCTTCATCTTGACCTCGAGCCCCGGAACCCGGTTGCACTTCTCAATGAACAGCTTCATCGCGTGCGGGCCCCATTGCGCCGCGCCGCCGCTGTGGATCGGGAGGCCCTGGAGCTGCCACGCCTTGGTCTGCATCAGTATGCTCGCGCTGGGGTTATCCCGGTTGAGTAGCGGACCCCAGTCGGCCAGGCACGTCCGCATGCCGAGGCTGTCGACTAGGTTGCCCGTCACGACGCGGTCAAAGCTCGCGTCCTCGAATGCCGGTAGTGCGCCGACGCTGATTCCCTTTGCGAGAAGCCCGGCGTCGAACGAGGTGACGTGGATGTCGATTCGGAGGTCCCTCACGCGCTTCGCAAACTCGCGCAGCTGGTCTTTCACGTGGAAGAAGAGGCAGCCAATGATGTCCTCGGGCTCGACGCCGTGTTTAATCCCGGAGTACTTGACGCCGGCGACGTCCCACCCCCAGAGAGGATTAGAGTCTTCAGGAAGCAGCCATGCGCCTTGGCTAGAGAAGAGAAGCCTTTCGCGAGTCAAAACGACTAGTCTTATTTTTCTCGAAAGGAGCAAGGCCACGTACCGGTTAGGTTCGGTGAAATTGGAGGTGTTGTGCGAGAACGGGACGAGGATGCCCGTTTCGCGGAATCGGTGGAACCCCATGCGGTGCGAGGGCTGCAGCGCGGCGTAGTACTTTTCGCGAAAGTCGACGCGGTCCGAGGTCAGCGTGATCTCCTTCATGTTCTTGAGCGCCGTCGCGAGCGAGTACGTCGAGTGGCACATCTCGGAGATGCGTTTCGTCCCCGTTGAGGGCTGGACGCAATAGAGCTTGCCCTCTCCGCGCGTATCGAGGCTGCGCTGGAAGGACAAATCCGCCTCGTACTCCCCGCCAGTGCCGTAGATAAAGTTTACGCAGCGGTTGACGTATTCTGCGCCGGCTCCGGGAAGCGCTGCAGAGTACATTAGGTGTGTGCAAAATTCGGCTGCTTCCTGCGCGAGGTTGGCATTGAGCCGACGCCAAATAAAAGCTTCGCGGCGGCGACGTACCTCGAGAGAAGGACCGGAGCTGAGTAGGATGAACAAAATTATGAGTGTGCGGTTGAGTAGGACCGAGCTTGTGTCGTTCAAGAGGATGTCGCAGTAGCCGGGGTAGTCGTACGGCAAGCTGTTCACCGTACGAATCATATCGCGGATATCGGAACTCGCTGCAAGGCGGTTAGACCATTCTGAGCGACGCGTAAAAGACATAAACATACCCGCAAAACAGAGCTTTAGATCATCTAGAGCGGCAAACTTGTCCGTAGTCTCGTTGTTGGACAGCCGCAGGACGTCCATCGCAGGGAGGTCACCCCAAAAGTCGAAAGAAGGCCGGTAGAGGGTTACCGAGTTTGAAGGGTAGAGAAAGATCGGCTCGCGGCCTTCTGAGATCCAGGAAGGCTGCCAGGATTTACTGAGGAAGGGATGCGTGCAGCGGACGCGATGTTTCGACCAGTGCTGAAGCTTGCATTTCTCGGAGCAGTACTGTGTCCGGTAAGATAAACTCTGCAGATTCGAGCTGTTGCGCCACACGCACTTTGATTAAATGGCACTAAGAGAAAATTTAGGCCGCAATACAGAGAAAAAAGTAGAGGAAGATACGTACCTGAGCACAAACATTTACTCCGTATTGCGTGCAAGACTTGGAGTTGCCAGCGTTCCCGCACACAAGATGCGAGATGGTCACCCCATTCGGCGCGCTGCCAAGGCTGAACGACATGAGGCTCTCCAAGCTCTCGAACTTGTCGACGCCGCGGTCCTTGATGTCGCGGAGCTTCTTCAGGCCACTTACGACGGCACTGTACCAAGCTTTCCCAACGACCATGGCGAGGGACGAAGAACGAGGGGGAGGGCGGGGAAGCACTAGCACCGAAGAAGAGCAGTCACCGAGTGGATTTATGCGCGTCTCGCCCCTCCCGCGTACATGGCCGGCGCTTCGAAATCGAAATCTTGCTTGGAAACTAAGGAAGCCATGAGCTTCCCATCTGGCGTCAACGTTTACGATCCGGACACCACCGAGTACTTACTTTGCTCATGCGCTCGAGACGCGGCGGGCCTGGTGCCACCACGTAAGGCGCGGGAGGCGGGGTTTGAGGGTTCGCAGACTCGAGAGGAAAGCTAGTTCCGGGTAAGCAGTCCGAATCATCGGGAGGCAGAGTATTTGAGACTAGACTTGCGGGCTCCATCGAGGACGAAAGGCAATCTGGGCCGAGAGCCGCATAGCGGCCGTTCATACACTTGAGCGTAGATCAATGCACTCTGTTGAACGATGAACACGATGTTGCTCGCGCGACTGGCATCGTTATCTGGCGTATCGCTGGCTGGAAAGGTTGGGTCACTTGGGTGGCTGGCGCGTCCGCTAGATTCGCAGAGTTTCGGGATTGAAGAATGGTCCAGAGCTCGTAGGTGACATCTACTGGCGCGCTCTGCGACGCGCTCAGTGCAAGTAGCTCGAGAGTAGCGCCAAAAACGTACACAGGCCTACCCAGAGCGTCTGAATTCGAGTCTATACCACTGGGCGTCCAAGGTGTCGGGCCGGACAACGACATGGGGAACATTCGAGACGACAACATGGTGGCAAGTGGGCGAGGAGAGGACCATTGAACGCTTGACCTCTGACTCTCATCATATCGACGCGTCGACGCGCCGCCAACGCGTTCCACGATGGACAACGAGCGCAAGTCGAGGCTCCGCGGCACGGGTCTAATCCACCCCGGCCATTCCCCAAGCCCGAGATGACCGAGCGCATGAGCGTATGCTGATCTGACTCAGATTTCGAGACAAAATTTAAGATCCAGTCGCACTACCCCCGAGACTTCAAGTTCCGCTGCTCCCAAGACCTATGCTCTTCCGCCCGCCCTGTCTGGCAAAAATTTCCTGTATAAAATCCGGCTCGTTCTAGCTACCAACCCCAGTCATCCAACGACTTTCACGCTTTTACGACCCGCACGACTTTCTACGATGCTCGCACTCCTCGCTCCCCTCGTCATCCTTAGTGTCCGCGCCTCCCCGCTGTTTGCCTTCCAGCAAGCCGGCACGGTGACGGTTACTGCGACCGAGACGCTGACGGTCTCCCAATGCTCTGGCACTCCCGCGTCCGTTCCGAGTCCGTTCTCGTTGCCCGGCGGTGTTGCTGCTGCTGCTGCTTTTATCGCTCCTGCGGCTAGCAGCGCCGTCCCCGGCATTCAAAGCGCCGCCTCCAGTATCGTCGCACCCGCCGCCCCCGGCGGCCAGCAGCGTCGTCTCCAGTGCGCAATCTGCGGGCGCGAACGCCGGCTTCGGTGCTCAGAGCGCGGCGTCGAGCGCTGTTTCGGGCGCGCAGGGTGTCATCGCTTCGGCACCGAGTCTCGCCTTCAGCGCCTTCTCTGCTGCCTCGAGCGTCGTCGTGCCCGTTGCTCCCGCTGCAAGCAGCATCGTTGCAGGTGCAGCAAGCGGGGTTGTCGGCAACACCCCCTCCGCCTCTGCCAGCGCTTCCGCTTCTTTCGACGCCGGAACCTCTCTGGACGTTTCTCGCGCATTTGCCCCGCTCTCGCAGGTCAGCGGCGACGTCCAGCAAGCGGTCACCTCCCTCTCCAACCTCCGCAATCTCTTCATCACTGCTTCTAACTTGAATGCTTTGGCGAGCGTTGCGTCTGCTGTTTTGGGCCAGGTACGTATACATGCTCCTCTCATTTTTTCAACCCAGTCTGACATTGGTTCAGACTCGCAGCTCTGCCTCGAAAATCGACACCGTCTCGCGCCGGGTCCAAAGCGCAATCGCCGCGCTCAACGCCAACAGCGGCGTCCTCTCGAACCCGGCCAATGGCGCGGCTGTTTACACGGCCATGAACACTCTCACCAACGACCTCATCCCGCTGTCTACCCAGCTAACGCAGACCATCGTCAACACGCAGCACAGCGGCGCTGACATCGCTGCGCTCAAGACGGCGGTACAGACTCTTGTGCAGCGTCTCTCGGTGCGCATTTCTCTTTCTTTGGGATTTGGATCTAGACTAAGGGTTGGTAGACACTCTACGCACTGGCCAAACAAAACAGCGGCACGCCCACTCAATCGCGGCTGATTCAAACCGGCTGGAAGACGCTCCAAGCCGATATGGGGAAGTGCCTCCTCAAGATGTAAAACCACTAGACGCAACCGTAACTGTAACATAAGCCACTTTGTACACTATGCATTGAACACAATTCGCTTTGAACTTGTCTTCGTAATTCTGTGAACATCGTATTGCAACATCAGCTCTGCCTGCCTTTGTTCACCCGTGTTGTGTCACAAACATGTTGCACTGTCTCAAAAATTCCCGCTACCTTTAGGTAGTGGGTCTAGGGCCGAAGTGCACATTTGATGAATGAAAACCGCTCGTTTTTGCGGTGGCTGTACGGTTCAAAGCACAATGACCATCATTCGTGCTTTGTCCTTGCCGCTTTGACCTTGCCACCTATCGTTTCTGAGTGTAATATAAGCTCCTTCCGCCCATGCTTGCAATTTTCTACATCAAGAACAATGTCTTTGTTGCCACTTACGCTCAAGCCAGCCCTCGATCCAGCCGCTCTTGTAGTCGCCACTGTCAGTCCCAGCATCGCCAAACTCTCGAATCGCTCATACCGCTCTCCACCGCCTCAACACCTATGCTGTCAACCTTCGCAAAGTCATCGCAGTCCATCTGGAGTCCTCCGGACGGCGCCTCTGTTCGCGCAGCTTGTCGTGCTGTTGCCGACGGCGGCTTACCCACCAATGTACTCCTCGGTGTTGACTGGGTAGCCTTGTGCATAGCCGCTAAGCCGCAAAATCCTCCTGCATCCCCGGAGTTACCGCATACTCCTTCTTGTAACACCCCTTCCCCCAAGGTGTGATGGTCTGATGCAGGTGTGTCATTCAACTGCCGATACCTGCTTCATGTTAAACGCCGACAGCTTCAGTCTCCGATCCTCCACAACAGCCCGACTCAGCAGATCCGGTTGTGCTCAGTTGAGAGGCAGCCTCCATGGGTCCTTCCATTTTGCATGATAATTCTCGGGCTCGCACTTCCACCTTTATGGTGGACCTCATCAAGCTGCATCACCTCATGGACTTTCATGGTCTACGCGCTGTGTCTGTAAATATTGTAGACTGTCGCCGTATCTTCCTTGCACGCTTGTTGACCGGCGTCTGCTTGGCCAAGGCTCTCGGCAAAAGCCAGGCTGATGAAGACAGCAAATCACACTTTGGGGCTTCGCCTTCCAAGAAGGCTCGAGCCGCCTAAAATAGTCTATTGTAGAGTCCTTCATGTACTGTAGCATTTCATTCAATTCGTATGTCACGCATCACAGGGCATTTTTTCTTCAAGAATTTAAGCTGTGTCACACCAAAATCTCAAAATTTGCCTCCCCAAAAGGAAAATCAAGAGATTATGATTTCACCTGATCGTGGGAATTGCCTAATGCGGAGAGATTACAAATTGCGAAACTTCGTATGCGATGTCACACACCGAAAGGCATCCGAATTGAATGAAATCCTACAGTATTAAGTACCATATGTTTAAAACAGTGCAATCAGTGGCAAAGCAATCAGCTGTATGTGGGAGGGGGGGGAAGGGGGGGGGTAAACTCCACAAATACATACTGGAGCAGATTGGAGAGTAGGTAGCGGGCCTTGCCGCTTGCCGGCCCTACCCGCCTTATTGCTATTAGAGGCATAAAAGACTAATTAGACATTTGTATCTATTTTGGGCGCGAAGCACCACCCAGAGGACGGTAAAATCTACCGGGTTTTCGCGAACGCGGGACCCCCAGGTCACTAGAAATACCATCATCGTCTCAACCTCGACCGCCACCGATTCATTTACTTATCCACCATGTGCACGCACACATTTAATAGTGCCTCTGTCGTCCGCACCCAGTTACTTGACTCGAGGATATCTTACTTGTGCACAAATAAAGTCTGAGTCCTCATCAGCCTGCGAGGTCGAGTTAGAAGGGGAATACATAGCCCAAAGCATGCAAAACTTCAGCATAAAATTGAACAGTGGATACGCTTCGAATTCATTATTTGAACCCAGAAACGGCGGGTCACTAGTGACCAAAGCCATTCCGCGGGAGTGGGCAAGGAGTGGGGCTGAGTGGGGCTGCACGTCATGGTATGCTCACGCTCACGCGGCTGCCATAAACGCGCTCCAGTCAACCACCACACTCAACGCGTCTCTGTTTACATCTCACCACCATGTCCGACAACTCTCTCCCCGATGAAATCCTCTCCGAAATCCTCTCTCCGGCGCTCAAGGTCCCCGATGAAGCCTTTTCCGACAACTACTCTCGCGTCTCGCCGTTCGCGACGTTCACCGAGTCCCCCAGCGCCTACCTTCTGGTCAACAAGGCATGGCTGCGGGTGTCGACGCCGCTCATCTACCGCGTCGTCGTGCTACGTTCCGCCCCGCAGGCAAAGGCGCTGGCCCGCGCCTTAAGCAAGAACCCGGACCTCGCGCGCTTCATTAAGAAGCTGCGTCTCGAAGGCGCGTACGGGCTCACGCTCCAAACAGTGCTCCAGCAGGCATCAAACATCTCCGAGCTTTTCATCTCACTCGATATCTACGCGACGGACAATACCGAGGGCCTGTGTCGAGGCCTGCAGCTCATCAACCCGACGCGCCTCATCCTTCACCAGATGAACGACGCCCAGCGCCCAAACAAGCGATTCAAGAATCTGGTGCAGGCGCTGCTGGACGTCTTCCCAAAGTGGGACCGTTTGGTGCGTGTCGTTGCTCATCTACATGCCTCAAATTAATTCATTGTAGGTCTCGCTCTCGCTCCCTTCCGATCCCTGCCACAAAACTTCCAAGCTAATTCGCTCGCTGAACAAGTACGAACGCCTCAAGCGACTCACTGTGGAGCACGCCTACGATGCCTCCACGGCGCTCAAGACATTCTGGGCATGTCCCATCCGCGAAATCGTCGTGAAGGAACTCGTGACCCGACGCGCCCGGCAAGAGTTCAACCAGGACCGGAGGCTCAAGGCAGTCGTCCGATATGAAAGAATGCCGTGAGTGCAACTCGAACTATGGTTACTTTCTCCGAATCTCTCCGTAGGGAACGCGCTGCGACGCCGCAGATATCTCCGTCGCTCAATCCATTCTTCGTCCCTCTGGCGAACGCGTCGCCCGAGACGCGCTCCCTCGTCTGGTCTCGCGTCCTCGAGTTCGCGATGGCGCAGCCGGGAAAACCTAAGGTTCCCTTTCTCCTGGTGTCGAAGACGTTCTACGTGAGCTCTCTGCCGCATGAATTCTGTTCGCACCACTGAATTGGAACAGGAACTCGGCCTCCCCTACTTCTACTCCGTCGTCACCTTCCGTCAATTCTGGCACATCCACCGCTTCGCCAGCATCCTCGAAGCCCATCCAACCCTCGGAGCGCGCATCCGCGGTATTCGTGGGCACATGCTCGATGAAAGCGAAAACGTCCACGAAGAATACCAGGACGACGGCTCCTACGCGCCGCAACCACCCCGAGACGCCAACCTCGCTGCTATGGGGAGTATTCTGTCCAGGACCACGCAATTGGAGGAGATTTCCTTCATCCGGTCCAGCAACGAGCGCTCGTACCGCCTCTGGGACCACATCCGCAGCCGAGGGGTTGGGTTCCCGTTCACGTGGGAGCTCTTCTCGTTTTTTGGGAGCCCACGCGGGCGAGGCGCTGCGCGACGTCTACGTCAAACTCGCAAGTGGGGAGGAGGGCGAAGCTGCGGACGTGGACGCGCTCAAGTCCTTCACCGCCCTCGAGACTCTGTGTTGGAGGAGCTCGGACGACTTTAACTTGCATGCGTCACCGGCGACTTCGACGCTGCTGCGTCTGCGCTGCCTGAAATTCGAAGACGCGTCGGATTCTGCGTACACGGCCCTCGCGTCTCTCAAGTTCGTGTCACTGGTTCCGCTTCGCTTGTCTGCTCGCTGACGTTGGAAAATTCAACACCCGCAGTCTTCCATCCCTGCGGACGCTGTCGCTCGGGAAGGATCATATACGGTCCAACTGCAAGATTTTCCTAGTAGGCCGCGGCCACCTACTCACCGAGCTAGAGATTTTCATCTGGACCGCCGAGTCGTTCAAGGAGAGCATCCTCGATCTCTGTCCGAACCTAGAGACACTACATATTAACTGGGAGAGCCCGTGTTCTCAAGGGGTATGTTCCAATCCCAAACTTGCGGAATCTAGTCCTGAATATCGCGTAGTGGAAGGAGCCGCCGAAAGATCTGGTTCTCAGGCCGACTACGCCGGCCCACAAGCTCCGCAAGATGGCCTTTGCTCTCGGATGGTCATATTTCGAGTGCGTGCTCATCCTGTTCTCCGATTCACGGCTAAAATGTTTCCAACAGCCGCACCCTGCGTTCTGGAAGCACCATCTTCAAAGAAAATTTCGTGGAATGGCGCACATACGTCGCCGACCTCCCTGTCGCGTGCATGCCGAATCTCGAGGAGCTTCAAATCCGCGGATTCACCTGGCCGACGACGCAGTACGCAATCAATTTTCTTTGTTCTCCCTCGAGCGTTGATCTCGGGGAACACAGGCGTCAGTTGGCTAAATTCGAGTGGGTGCCCGTGGCGGATAAGCTGCTCGAGGCTGGAGTGGGGCTTTCCGATAATAAAGGCAATAAGTGGCGTGCGAGGCTGGGGTTGAAGTCGCGTCACGATAAATAAACAGCCAAGCAATGCCTTCAAATGTACTTTTAAAAGTTAAATCCACATGTCGTGGTATCAATACCTATTCATGCCCGTACAAGTGCAACCCCCTTCTCGGGAAGCCACCCTAGTCGAATAAAAATGTCTCCATTCCCCTTCAAACTTGACCGCGAATCGGTACGCATCAACGCGTGGTCGTCGCAGATGTTCCCTGCTGCGCCAGCGAGCACGAGATGCGACGGGTTCGTCGGGTTGAACTCCTCGCCGTTGGGAAGACCTGGTCCGGGACGCGCCACCCACCGGGCTGCGATGACGATCGTTGCAGCGGCCACGAGGGTGCCGGGGACGAGCGTCCAGTACATCGTCCACGAGGCGTGCCCAGAGTCGGTGGAGTGTGTCCAGCCCATGGTGAGGGTGGTTATCTCGCCGTTGATAGGACGCATCATGCGCTCGGGCGGGCCGTCCGTCCATTCAACGCCGCCGATTGTGCCGTTGGCGGAGAGGCAGGTGCGCAGGACGGTGCTTCCGTATTCGACGACCCCTTGAACGTAGCGTTCCTAAACCATTTGATAATCTGGGAGAGCGGGATTAGAGTGAACTCACGACGATGGGTAGCATGCTCTGATCCCACGCCTTGTTCAACGAGTGCCCGGCGGCGGAAAAAGCTGGTCGACGATCGTATTTTGGTAGACGGTCTGCGACATCTGCAGCATCGTCTGTAGCGCTGATGCGGCGTGCCAGCCGATGAGACCGACTGGAGGCTGGTACGTCGCAGCGACCTTGATGTCGGCACGCGTGACATCTGTTTGCACAACGTTATTTGCGAGTCCGTAGGAGACGCTGACGGGGATGATCTTTGGCGCGAGGGTGCAGACAATGCAGGTGAATTCGGTTTTTGTTGCGCCTTCTGCGGGGTCGAAGTTGTCGAATATGCCGGTGAGAAGGAATATTAGGGCTACAAGACAGTCGGCAATGTGGAACATTGGATCCGCGCAACGCACTGTATTTATCCTTGCTCGGACAGGCAACTAGAGTCATCGCCGGTGCAAAACTACCGATGAACTGACTCGTAGAGCTTACTGGAAAGGATAAGCAATAGCAAAACGGTTCGGAATCGGGACAAAGACACATACAGCTTTTATAGCTCTTGATGTTATCCGAGCCACAGTCCGTTTCGATTTCGATGTAGTACATGGGCGTCCCACCGAGTGCATTTGTGAGTAGCGTCCGGGAAATTGAGTCGTTCCATTGGCTGACTTCCACGGATGTGACCAGGCGCAGTGAAGGCGTGCTGGTGTTTGTTAGATTTTGGAATGAACAAGAGACGTCCGCGGATGCGCCTAGAAGTAAATGAATCTTCATTCCAGGGACGCGGGGAGAGGAAGTGAATTATACCTTGCTGCACCGTCGAGTAGAAACTCGAAAGCCCAGGAGGTGGTTGTTGTGTAAAGTTGACGATGGTGGGGACCGCCGCGTCGTTCGTGTTAGAAATATCCATTCCGTGCACTCGACGTAGAAACCACTCATTTATCCGGACGGGCTCCATAAGCGCGGGGAGGATTCCAACTACGTTCAGGTGAGAACGATAATACTTCAACTTGTGCCGGCTTACGAGTGGACGCATTGTATGTGACGTTCATGAGGGTGATGGTCGACGGATTACCCACCGAGTTCAGCGCACGCGCGTATCCTCCAGCTGCGTAGGAAGCAGCACCGTCCCACGGCGGAGCGCAAGATTGGAAGTCGTTCACGAGGAATATGGGCTGCACGTCGAAGCTCGCCTCCCATTCCGAGTGTAGCTCGGCGTTCCCGAGATCGAGCTCCCGCCCGACGATGGGTGTGGAAATGGATATTTTGACGGGGGTGAGGAGGGTGGTCCAGCTAACAGCGAGATGTTTCGGCGACGTGAGAAACAACGTAGAAATGCGAATGAGGCACGAACCCTGTTGTTTGGAAGCCCGTCAAGAGAAGCACTAGAATGGACGCAAGTGACCATGGCCACGCTCTCCGCCGCAGGAAAATTGTCCGCATCGAGATCATAGCGGCTGCGGAGAGCGTTCGGAGGCTGAGTGGCTTGCTCAGCAGAAGCGCAATAGACCTTCTCAGCGCGTAACAGAATAAACTATAGATACAAGTACATCAGAGCGGCTTCACAGCAGAAATAGCAAGCCACGCACGTAGAAGAAACGCCAGATAGAAACGTCGACAGCAGCGTGATGAGGAGTGTTGTCGAATGCGGGTTCTTTTGCGTCCATTCGAGCATAGAAGGCGGAAGGGGGATCTGCTTTCGTCTCTGGACGGTGGAGTAGAATCCCCATGCGAGGCCCTGTATCAAGGCTTGACCGAGAATAACCAGAGCAGGCCAACCGAACAGAATAGACAGGCTGCAGACGGTCTGCTCCCCTCTGAGCGCCAATAACCAGCTTAGAAACTCACAGTGTCCTGGATTTCGTCCGCGACTGCTCTGTCTCCCAAGGGCTCTTCATAGAAGGGTAGAGCTCGTCGTCGGAGAGCTCATTCTTCGTATCGTCTAGTGTTGGCCGCCGCAAGGGAAGTAGAGGCGCATCGTTACTCGCGTGTTGACCGTTCATGGCAAGGAGAGGGAAATGGATAGGCGGGGGCTGGCCACTACTTATGGCACTCAGACTGGCGCAGCATTCGGGACGCGCGCCCTTGACATGCGCCCAAAGATTGATTTCGGAACGCCGCCGCTTTTGTTTCCACCAAGTTGCCTTACTTGCCTGCATTGGCTGCCTGGTGAAGCACGACCCACAGCGGCGGAATGGTTGCTCGTTGTGGAACGCGATGGTGGTGGCTGCATCCGAGTGGTCGACGCCAACCATCACGGCCTGTTCTTGACTTCCATCTCGTCGCGTCGACGCGTCGAGACTCCGCGCGATGGACAACTCGCTCCCCGACGAGCTCATCTCAGAGATTCTCTCCCCAGCGCTGAAGGTGTCGGACGAGGCGTTCTCCAACAACCACTCGGATGTCTCCCCCTTTGCCACCTACTCCGAGTCGCCGTCAGCGTACCTGCTCGTCAACAAAGCGTGGTTGCGAGTCGCGACGCCACTCATCTACAATGTCGTCGTCCTCCGCTCTGCACCACAGGCCAAAGCGCTTGCGCGTGCCTTGACCAAAAACGAGCAGCTCGCGTGGTTTATCAAGAAACTGCGCGTCGAGGGCGGTTTCGGCGTGGCAATGAAGACGATCCTTTCCCTCGCGTCCAACATAACAGACCTCTTCCTCTCCCTCGACATCTTCTCCATGGACAACACCGAAGGACTGTGCAAAGGACTGACGCTCGTCAGCCCGACCCGCCTCATTCTGCAGCACTCGAACTACAACCAGAAGGACAACAAGTACTATCGAAACCTCGTCAATGCATTGACCGCCGCAATTGGAACTTGGGACAAGTTGGTGCGTTGTCGTCAGGCTCGAGGTCATCTCTCATCGTCGCCACCGTAGGTGGCCTTTGCTCCAGCGCCCCAATATCATTCCGCAACATTCGCAAAGCTTGCAGCCGCTTTCAATGGTCAGAAACGTCTCCAATCCCTAACATTTGCATCCATCTTCGCCGCTGCGAGTGGTTACTCGAAGTTTATCGCGTGCCCCATTCGGGATGTGCATTTCTCGACGCCTTTGATGAGCTCCGCGCAGGAAATTTTAGACGACAGGCCGGCCCTCAAGGCCTTGGCTCGTTTCAAGATGGAAACTGAGTGCGGCGTGTTCCTCGCCTCACTTTGCTCGCTCATTGCCCAATCAGGCCGTCCCCCGTCAACCCGCTGTCTCCGCCGTCCCTTAATCCCCTCTTCAAACCGATGGCCAACGCACCGAAGGAGATACAAGACCGCATTTGGTCTAGAGTCCTGCTCTTCACGATGTCGCTCCCGAAACCGCCTCGGCGGGCGATATTAAGTTTCGAGGCGCTCCGTACGGGTGACCTGCACCTGCTTCTGGTCTCCAAGACGTTCTACGTGCGTTCCTTTGCTCCAACTTCGCGCATTATCCAACTGGTGCCAGACTGTCGGGCTCCCTCACCTGCACGCCAACATCGTTCTCGGACGCACCAGGCATCCGATGAAAATTGCTGCCACCCTGAAAGCTCACCCGCTCATCGCCGATCACATCCGTACGATTCATTGCAACCCCGACGGGTACAACGACGAAGACGAACTCGATATCTTCCCCTACTACCGGCGCCGCGGCCAGCAGAAGCCGCCAACGCGCTCCGACGCGATCCCGGCCTTGCGCATCATCCTCACCCAAGCCAAGAACCTCCATACCCTCAACCTGCTCACCTCGAAAGCGTGGTCCACCGAGTACGACATACTCTTCCCCGGTGTTGAGTTCTTCTTCCCCTGGAGCGTCCTTGCCGATCTTGCTCGAAGCGCGGGGTCAAACCTACGCGAGCTTGCGGTAAATGTCAGCGCTGCAGAAGACGTGGACGACGTGACTGCGGGAGACGTCTTCCGTTCGTTCACCGTGCTACAGAAGCTGCGTTGGAAGAGCTCACTGCCACTTGGCGAGGGACCGACATCCGCTGGTGCGCCGGTGTTTCCCCAGCTCGAGCAACTCGAGATCGAATACGCCGACCAGACCTTCCTCGAGGTTCTTGCTGTACAGAGGTATTCGTGCTCGCTGTCCAGCAGCGAAGACATGCTCAGCTCCTTTCTAGACCTCCTCGCCTACGTCGGCTTATCCTTTGGGAAGACTCCAATATTCACATCGTCCCGTTTCTACGAGATTGCGGCGCAGGAATCACCGAGGTGGATATCTCCGCGTACAATTCTCTCAGCGCATGCATTCTCGACTTGTGCCCTGACCTTGTTGTGTTGAACTTGAAGTGGTCTGCTGGGAACGTGGGTCGTTTTCCCTCTCCCGCATGTTGACCGTTGAACGTTACGCGCAGTCGTTGGGTCCACCCGCAAAGGCGGTCTTGAAACCCGTCGCGCCGGCGAACAAGATCACCACGATCAATTTTCACGTTGGGAGGGGGAGATTCCGGCGCGTCTTTCTCTCTTACTTCACACTCTCGCTCCTCCCTCTTACCACTCTGTGCAGGTACCAGAAAGACCCCACTGAGTGGCCTGACTTTCTTACCACTCTCCCATTCGACTCAATGCCGAACTTGGACCAAATCTTTGTGGAGGGGTTTATATGGCCGACGAACCAGTATGTCGTTTCCCTTCCCTTGCTTTCATGAATTGGAAGCTGATGAGGGTTTCTCGCACAGACGGGATATCGTCAAGTCGGAATGGGTGCGGACGGCGGAGGCGTTGCTGAAGAAGGAGGTGCATATGGTGGATTCGGATGGGCATCGGTGGCGCTCGAGGTTGAGGAGGTAATGGTAAAGTGCGCTACTAGTAATGCAGAGCTTTTTGTGCAATTGACAGTAATTCAACTTGGTAGTCTCGCGGCGAGCTTGTTTACGCGTCAGGTCGCGTCTTAAGATCTTCCGAACTCCATCTTGCGCTACGGAGGACGATAATCGCGTGTACAAACGCAACAGTTACAAGCCAATACGTCTAACAGATATGGTGCAGGTGCTGAAGTACAACTCTAACTAGCAAGAAAAGTCCACAGTAAGTGATGGCCACTTTGTCTTCAAAGACAAGTCCAAGAAAGCTTCAGCTTGTTTTCTCCTCGAATCTGCGCAATGTCGGGGCGCGACATAAATGCACTACGACGCCGGCAATCCCAACACCCGCGGAGGACGCGAATATGGCAGGTAAAACCTCCCTCGAGCGTTTCGACGCGCGAAATCAGGAACGTCTCGAGCTCCGCGTCGCTGAACGCGAGCTTCGTGTGGATGATAAGGGTGCGCATGCTTGGGATCGTATTAGCCAGGACAGCGAAGAAGCGGTCGGAGATGAGCGATTCCTCGGTGGTGGCCGGGTCGGAGATCGATAATGTTTCGAGGGCGGGGAGGATCTTGAGACACTCCTCGAGCTGCTCAATATCTAGCTGGACACCGAGGAGGTCAAGCTCGTGGAGGTGCGAAGCGAAGTCGGATCGCGTGGCGAGCGGGATAAAGACGTCGTGCAGCAGCGACCAGGCGAGGGGTGCGCCTGCTTCGAGTTCTTGTCCCGTTTGGAATGCACGCAGGAACTGGATGGACTCCAGGGCGGGAAGGGTGAGCGCTTCGAGGATCTTGCGGATCGTCGGGATCGCATCCTCAGGCGAGGCAAAATTGCCTGCACCGATAGTGAAGTGTCTCACCTGCGATGTCGTGGACAGGGCATCGTAGCCTAGAAATGCCGGGAACCGAGGGAAGTGGGATTGATATAGCAGCAGGGTGTACCTCACGCGGCCAGGGATGTCTTCGAGCGCGGCGACGGCATTGCGGATGAGGGGGCCCGGGACAAATGTTGTGCAGGTGAGGGTCTGTAGCTCAGGCATCTTGGCTAGGGGAATATGCCTGACGATGCTGCTGTTGACTGACAACGCTCGCAAGTTCGGAGCAGACCGCGACTCCATCCACGCCATGACATCCCGCATAAACTGCGCGTCCATGTTGGCGATAAATTCCGTTGTAACAAGACGAAGCGATTGAAGTTTCTTGGAGTTGTGGGCGATGCACGAGAGGATTAGGAGCTCCTCTTTCGAGCGGAGGGTGGCGACGTGAAAGTGTGCGCAGCGCGGAAGCGCTGGCTTCACGAGCTTCAGCGCGTTGTGGTTTGCGCGCTGGATGCGGATGTCCAGAGACGTATGCGCGGAACGATCAACCGCAGTGCGGAAGTGCTTTTGTGCTCGCTGGTACTCCGGTGAGCCACCGCTAACGTCCGATGAGATGACCGTATTCCCGTCGATCTCAATCTCGCGCCAAAGGGAAGGAGAGGAGTCGATGTGCTGCTTCCAGGTGAAACAAACAGCGCCGAGCGTACGTATAGAGTTGTTTCGCAGCTGCGGCCAGTTTGCACCTTCATAATAGGCTGTCGGAGCCCCGAAGCGTGCCAGCCACTTGAAGATCTCTGTGAGGATTTCTTCGGGGAGGCGGCGAATGGGGGCGAATAGGGCACAATACGCTTGGTGGTGGAAGTACCGCTGGCGATACCCGGCACCGCGCCGAGGAGGCGGAGCAGGAAGGGGCTCGTTGGGTATAGCGGTGTGGCCTGAGCGCAATAGAGGGAGGATTTCATCGACAGGTGGGAGGTGCGACATCTTGGTTCAGGTTTAAGGTTAGCCGGGAATCAGACGGCTTATGGAATATTCGCGATCACGTCGATTGCGCGAGAAAAAAAATGGACGCGTTCAGACTTGGCTGGAGGACTTGTCCGCTTGCACACATGGCCAAAATTCCGCTTGCTAGCGTCCGCAGAACAAGGAAAAATCAGAGCACAGCTGATTTGTGCTTCTCCGGATTCTCCAGAACTCTCTTCACCTGGCACTCGTACTTGAAGCGTGTTTCGGGCTGGCTGTTAGTGTTGAGCTGCAATTTTCGCCTTTTAATTGCGAGCGCAGCAAGCAATTATTCGTTAACATGTGATCTGAGGAGGGTGGCTCGAGCCATCAAATCTACGAGGGGGATCAAAATCGATGGGTCGCGCAGCGACCGCAAATTTCTCACTCAATTCGCCGCCATTTGTTCTGAATTTTGGCATGTCTCCTCGCATCGAGTGGACCTACAACCCTTCCCAATTTCAGGCTCGGTACAGAAAGATTGAGCAAGTTACTACATTGCCACTGGAGAACAATACCACCTGCAGCACAATCACTGCGAAGCGAGCATCCCGCGCTTCAGCGGTTCTATATTATTAATCGAATCTTGAGTGACCATGAGCACCGAGCTGAACCGCTGTATAAATATCCCAACTGAGCAGCAGATTGACTTTGGCCTGCATATTGCGAGCCTGAGCGGTCACTTGAAATTGATAATGTCTGGCCAAGTTTTCCTTGAATGATAATACCAAATAAACAGGCGCTGGCGAGTTTCTGCAAACCTGGATTGCAGGCGTAAGAAGACGCCCATATTGATCACTGAATTGCTGCCAATTTGCACAAGTGTAACACGGAGGGAACGCGCTGGCATATTGGCCACACGTGTCAAGCACACAGAGCATCTCCTTCCCCTACCATGGCCGTAGAAGTTGCCAGCAGCGAGCCGGTTCTCCCTCTAGACCTCGAGCGCACAGTATTCGAGCTCGGCTGCACTAGCACAAAGGAAATTGTGTCACTGCTCCAAGTAGCACACCGCGTCAGGGCATGGTGAGTGGTGCCTATCGACGTAGCGATGTGGGCTGGGGCTGATCCCATTTCAGGCTTGAGCCGAAGCTTTATGAGACGATCTTCATTGGACCGCCCGGGACCCCCTCAAAGACACACAATGTCCCGGATTTTCTGCTACATTTGAGGAATTCCAGGAAATAGTCCGCCACAGACCTAGGCTCCCGCTGGTAACGCGCAATCTCTTTATATCCCAACTCACGGTGGAAGAAGAGCGCCGCGTATTCGACGCCTGTCCAAACGCCACAAATGTCTTTGTCCACAAACCTGTGCACCCGCTCGAACACTACGGAGCTGATTATTTCTTTCCAAGACGGCTCAGCGAGGATTGGGACGTTCCGTTGCACCGATTACCCGCCCTCACGCGTCTTGATATCGATATATTGCATCTTGGAGGACCGTTGCGAACGCCGTTTTCAACCCTAACACATCTGAACATCCGCGTTCATGGTGCCAGCGTCGTCAACGTCTCCGCCGTTCTCCGCATCCCGCTGCACCAAGTTTTGGAGCACATGCCGTCGCTAACTCACCTCGCGTTTAATATCCTCCCCCTCCTCGAAGAGCTTTCCCTCCTTGTCGCGTCCCCAGCTTCCGAACGCCTCCAAATAATCATCGTGCAGGCGTGCTCACGAGAGGTACTGGCGTTGTGGGCCCGCGCTATACGCCGCACACATCCACACGTCCTTGACGATCCGCGAATTGTTCCATTGGACGGAAACATTTTCGCTTCCGGCGAGGACCGCTGGCTTCATGGGATACACTCCGAACCGGGCGGGATGTGGGAATTGGCCGAGAAAGAAGTCGCATCCGCCAAGGCAAAACAAACGAGCGTTTGCGAGCTTCGCTATCCTGGTCTCATCGACTATAACATTGCGCTTCAGTCGGTTTTACTTTACTAGCTTCATATGTACCTCAATATCCCCCGATACAGAAGTTGCTTTTTGTTCACCGACACTTGTTGATGGAAGGTTCGATGCCCAATCAGCATCGACGTACCCTACGAGTTATAGTCGCTACATGCAGACATGTCTATCACCCGTCCAAACGGTGGGTCAGACCATGTGCATGTGGGGCGCCCACAAAGATGTGACACAGCTCTCAGTGAGCGACAGACGTGAGATGGTATACCCACAGCTACAGACGTTACATCTTTGCTTTGCCTCCCAGCCCCGGCACGCATAGATGGATCGTCCAGCGTCCGACACCACTGCGGAGAACACCGCACACAATGCCCAACTCGGCACACGCTTTCCGGCCCAGCCTCCTTCTGCTGTGATCCGCGGGCGAACATTGGGACCTACACAATCTCCGAGTCCTTGGGCGGGATCGCACTCTGGAACTGCTACACCATTGCACTTACCCCAGAGTCCGTGGCTTCAGTCCCCTCAAGCACACGCCCCGGCGACCCCCAACGTCGTCGGGAACCCACAAGTCAACCCGTGGATGTACACGACAGCTGCGAGTCCACTACCGGCACCCTCTTCCGGCGTTCAGGCACCCAGCTCGCAGACGACAGTGGCTACGCCACCGCATATAAACACGAGTCCGTGGGCTCCAGCTAGAGACCTCAGTGGAAATCCGGTCACTCAGGTTGTGCTACAGCCAGAGGCACATACGGGTTCTCCCGTGGCCGGGATTTTGGCTTCTCAGCCGGAAGGCCCCAGGCGCGAGCAGCTGCTCGTTCCCATCAATCCATTCGAGCGTCTATTGCGAAAAAGGAAACCGCAATACTCGGTGCACTTTCAACCGACCGCAGAGTTGATCCCCGTAACGCCGACACCTTCGGGCCTGCCCGAGGACGCGGTGGACCCTGGTCCGGCGTCGATCCCAGGAGGGAGTCCGCCTCAAATGCTTTTAGTTCCCGGGCCTTCACTCCGTTATTCCTCGGCGAACTTCGGTTCAAACAACGATCAACAGGCGGCTCCTGCAGAATTCGAGCCTCAGGCTGCGAGTGCTACAGCGGAGCCGCCTTCACTATCTCCACTTTCGGCTGTATGGCAGCTGGCCCCAGGGTTTGTCCCCTACCCGAACCAACCCGGCATGAGGCCGTTCAGAGTCAACACGCCTCCGGAGACTCCCGGCAGAGTTCCGGGAGAGCTTTCTTTCCCACCGCCTACCATGATCCCAGCTTCGGTTCCTCCTTCTCAGGCTCGTCCCTCAGAGAACTCTCCAACATCGTCCGCTTGGTCCGATCTTATCGACTGGGACAGCGCACATAAACAAGTGATCTCCGAGCCCAGATACGACCAACGCGGGGAGTTGATTGCACTAACTCGTTCAGCACTCTCTGTTATAGACCTCAAGGCTGTACAAGGCGGCATAGAGTGGGTGTACGGTCGAATTCTTCTGCTCCGCATCCCATCATTATATTTCTCACGCGTGGCGCGCATTTTTGAGGACGCGCAGACGAGCCTGCCGAATATTCGGCGGATGGCTCGGGCAAGAGCATCGCAGTGGAAGACACCCAACGAGATCATGACACTCGCAGATCTCGACCCGGCACCACTTCCGAACTCGTTGATTCAGCTCAAAGCTTCCTGGGAAGGTACGTTCAATTTCGCATTTTTTAGGGCTGACTAAGCGTTAAATAGAATTCATCGACTCCCTCATGCGTGAATGGAAGACACTTAACCTTGTATCCGTATTGCTCATGTCATGAGCGATATTTTTCTTTGTCCTTCGGTGCAGCTGATTTCACACCAGAGCAATCTTGACATTACTCCAAATCGATAGCGCCTCCCACCCTATCACCAGAACGACAGCGTTGTTCTCTCTCATCTGTTCCCTGATGAGTCTCTTGTATGGGTGTATCTATATCATCCGGTTTGGAACACTCCGCAAAATGCACAAGGCCAGCAGCTTTGCAAAGGTGTGTTTCCACCTTCTTTCGAGACGCTGGATTGAACCATGCTCCAAGGCTGTTGGGAACGTTAATGGAAGCAGTGTGAACGTCTGGTGGAACGTATTCGTAATGCTGGCTATGGTGCGTAGCACGCCCGGAAAACTGGATTTCGATCTGAACTGATTGGTCGCAGCCGTCAACGTGGCTTGCCTGGTAAGTCTCAGGCTTGTACCGGAGACCGCGAAGGAAAACCATGCTCATGAATTAAGGGCAATTATTGCTTTCATCGGCGCCATAATGTCCTTCGTCTGGCTATCGTCTGCATTCACACCCGCTGCCCTTGCGGATACCAGCCTCTCTCGCCGCGCCAACTTCGCCGTATCGAGCAGTCTCAGCGTCGTGCTTCTTCTCGGGATCATCTACTTTGTCTTCATCGTTCGCGAGCTCCGACGCTACGGCGATGCGATGGATCGCGAATGGATGAAATCGGTCATGGAGGACTCCACGACTGCGGGCGTAGATGGGCTCTCCTCAATGGCCCCGTCAGTGCGGAATCAAGGGTTGTTCACGCCTGGAACCGTCCATGGGCAATTTCCGACGAGCCAATGGATGGACACAACCCCAGAGCTGGGCTACAGCAGGAACCCTTCATCGAACCCCGCAGCCCTTTATCGCAATGTCTCCATCGAGACCGGCAGCAGCTGTTCCATCGGACTTGCGTCCAACGCCTCGTTTAGGCTTATTGATGCGACCCGATCCACCCAGGTTCCCGCCACTTCAACACCCGATGAGGCAACCGCTGCGCCCCCACCCGCTTTACCGCTCACAGCCAACACGTAATCGTCCATCGCTAGAGGATCAGCCGCATTCGCCGTCCGACCCACCAGTGCAACGCCAACCAAGCCCCATACCCTCGCTGCTATCCCATACACAATTGCCATGGCGCACCTTGTCCTCTCGTGGGGAACGCGTCCGCCAACGTGTCTTGGCAGAACACATCCTGGACGTTGAGCACGTCCGGGCGGAGCAACTCTCGCCGATCTATTTGGGCTCGGGGATGAACCGTGGCTGGGCTCCGCCGCTCTTCGGCTGGGGAGGGCCGTTTGTGCCATCCTCGGACCGAGAGTTAAGATTTTGGCTTGCCAAAATGGCTTGGCCCTGCGCGGATTGGCTTTTTCTGGCTTGGCTTGGCTTTTGGCTGGGGATCAAAGCCCACGCCAGACAAGCCGGCTTGTACTGCCATTCCGTCGGCTTGGCAAGCCATTCCGCTGCGGGGGGAATGTGTTAGGGTGACCATATTGGCTTTTTTGTGGAAATAGGTGGGGATTTGGTGTGTTTACCAGGGATTGGGTCGGCGGAGGTGGGGTTTGCAGTCCTGCAGCTACCAGAGCCACCGGGGGAGTACAGAGTAGTGCATAGATGAAGTTTGTACATGGGTGGGCATAAATTAGTGCTGAAAAGTATGCATGGCATTGATCTGTGCCCCTTTGGGGTTCATAGTCTCGATAATTCTACTGTCAGCCAGCGAACTACCTCACAGGCAGAGGGGAAAAGTTGATGCATTTGATGGCATCAATTTTTAGATTATGACACACATATGCAGTAACTTCAATGACCTTACCTTCTAGATTGATTGGGAAGAATTGATGTATTTGATGGCATCAAATTTCAGTTTAAGTCACAATGCTTTAGCCACTTCAGTAACCTGTTGTGTTCTAGTTGTTCACATCTCAAACATGAAATTGATCTGATCTGATGCCATCAAATTCTGAGTGCAATTAAGGTTGATACTTGCAAGGCCACCTAAGCATGCTAGAATTTCATCAGGAGGTTACTACTACTACAGTGGGATGTGTTTAGCACAAACTTCAACATGGTACCACTAAGAAGAAGCTTGCAACTCGACGCCCCCAACCTCCAACACCGATGCACACCGCCATTCACCTCAATACATACACTCCCCGACATGCTGCGGTGCTTTCCATCCCTTCTTCCTCCCCATCTCCGCCCCAGCGCAATGCTACAGATGTAGTACTGTTGCCGTACCGTCACCCTGCCTGCCTGCCAAAATTTAAACCCGCTCGCGACGCTGTTCCCGCCCATATTCAGCATAAGACCTATTTGATTACCTACCTACTCCTGTCACTGCACCCTCCAGGCCCTGAAATATCACCCAAACTCACCCCAAGCCGGCGCAAGCCAATGCCCAAGCCCATCAAAGCCCAAGCCAAAATGTCGGGGCTCCTGGCGGGGGCAAGCCAAGCCAAGCCAGTTTGGCACGCCAGCGTGAGAAGTCTCTCTTCGGACCCTTCAACGCCGGATTGGGACGGGAGGAGCACGCCTTCGAGCGTGCCTCGATCCGAGACCGGGATGTCTGGGGCTAAGATATTTTGCCGCCCAGGGGTGTGAGCGGCAGGTGGGCGGCAGGGTGGGCGGCAGGTGGGCGGCAGGTCGGTTCAACAACGGCAGCGTTCATGCGATCCAGAGGCGTGCAACCCATTTAAATAGCCTCGGCATACTCGGGGCACTCCCCTGCATCGATCCATGTGCGAACTAACTCGCTCGCGGCCGTCGTTGGCACATTAGACTTCACATAAATTTCTTGTGGGCGGTAGGTGGGCGGCAGCGGGGCGGCAGGGGCGGTAGCTCGGTATGGGTCAGGATATGTTCAGGGAGTGCATGCACCCATGCTAGCTGCCGCCTCTGGCGGTTCGGAGCGGCAAGTGTGTCACACTTGGCGGCAGGCGGGGCGGCAGTTGTCGGCAATGAGATGTTGTCTCCGCTGAGTCTCTCTCTTTCTCTCTCTAAGTCAGTGCCGCACCACCGCTGGTCACTCTGCACCATAATTTTGTCCGAGTCAAGAGCTCATCGCCGTTGTCGACGACAATTATCAGGCTTCTATCCATTCGCGCCCTTCCAATGAGTCAACTCAACCGTCGAGCAAGTTGGAGGAAAATTGATGGATTGATGGCCTATCAAATTGTGGATTTCAATGGCTGCATAATGCACCACTCAGTTTCTTTTAGTCTTGACTGAGGATGTTTTTGATCTCCCATCAATGCATCAATTCTATCAATGCCACCCATTTCCGCGTCTAAACTCAACAGAGTTGTGTTCAACCCAACTGCAATATGTGTCACACAAGGTCACATCCCCTGATCGCTGTGGGCAACGACGAGCTCGCAAATTTTGGGATTTTCAATTTCAGGCAGGGAAGGTCCTATGAGTGTCGGAACACCGCCCACCGGTGGCAATTTTGTGCCAGGACCATTCCTCGCGCTGCTATACGCGATATAAGGGGAGGCGGCAGAGGGGGCGGCAGAGGGGCGGCGGCGGTGCGGTAACAACGCGGCCCTTTTTCAGCATTGGTGTGGGTACAGTGCCATATCCAGACCATTTATGGCAAGTTTCCCCGTGGGTTGAGGCTATCTTGCTGTATATAAGGGAGAATTCATAGTTTGGGAGATTTAAGTAAATTTCCAGTGTACAGTTGTACTTTCCTCGATCTGGCCTACATGATTTGAATGCTGAGTACTTGGTATGCAAGTATCTGTTCCGCAAGATTGAGCTGCAATGAGCGTACTTGTCGTAGATTGACACCGACCATCCCTAGAACTCGAACTTGAATTGACATCGACAATGCGCAGAACTGAGACCAAATTAGCCATGATGTGAACGGTGTAGCCTGCGCATCATGCGGGGAAGCTTGAGTAGCGTCGGCGGCACAACTTGGAAGGTCGCTTGAAGGTAGCTGTAGGGGGGCGGTAATGTTCTGGAGGGGGGCGGCAGTATGTGTGACATGGGCGGCAGGGAGGCGGCAGTGGGCGGCAGGGGCGGTAAATTATCTTAGTCCGGATGTCTGGGCCTGCATATCCTGCGCAGGATATTCCATTAGAGTCGGTGCCGCAGCCTGCCAGTGGGCAACGGGAAAGGCTCTCTCGATTGCTATCCCTGCCGACGCCGCCTTCGACTCTATTAATGTCCGAAAATGGCGGAGAGGCTCTCCCACTGGAGCTTCAAAGCAATACCGGGGATCAAGCCGTTCGACGCAATGAGCCCGCGGCTCCTACAAGATACGATCCGGAGGAAGCCGACGGACTCGTTGACGCAGGCGCAGACGCAGACGATTCAGATTCATATTCAGATGGCGAGTTGAGAACGGTCGCTTCGCATGCCATGTTTTTTGTTCCAAGGGGAAATCAGGGTTCAAGCGTGGAAAACACGGTGGAAGAGCCCCCCAGCGCTAGCCCGACGAGCCCTATGCATATACCCTTAGGTTGATCTGGGCAGCACAATTCTTTCACTAATGCTCGCAATATTGTACGGTTGGAGAGCAATGTAAACGATGCCATCGCGCTTGCAGAGCTGGTGAGGTCCGGTTAAAGCCAGGGAGAAAGAATTTCCGCGAGTCGCAGTAAGAATAACAAAGGAGCTTCGTTGATCCAATTGAACACGAAATAATCCGAGAAGACAATTAATCATAAATGAAGAGAGATTGTTAGACGAGATCTGCTCGTAGCAGCTCACTTTGTTTCTTGCCGAAATTCCCAATTTGTGGGGGAAAGAGTTGTCACTGCTGGACATGTCAGGGATATTCCGCCACACTCTTTCAGCAATTCTGTACATCACAAGGACTGCAACGCTACGTATACTCCTCAAGCAATGCGAGAACAGGACTTGGCTTTTCCTGCTCAGCACCAGTGGCTCGAATACCCACTTCTCTTCTCGACCATTACTACCGGAAGCGACGTCGAGCGTTTCCAGTCCGCTTCAGCTTCGGAGAGGAAGCTCGCAGGCTGCAATCAGGTTGGCTCGGCTGCATGCCAGGAACCGAGATACATAACAAACAACGTACCTCGTCGGAATTAATGTGAACGCACGGCCCGTGGAGCTCGACCAAGATCTTGCACTTCCCTGCCTTGGCGACCTCCCGCAGGATCACTCCCGTCTGAACCACATCATCCTCGTCCATATTCTCGCTCGAGTATGGGTCGATAAAGGCCGCATTCGACGCGACGAAGCGGAACTCTTGGAGTGCTCCGACTCCTTCCCTGTCCCCGTTCCGGTTCGTCAGCAACTCCCCGACACGTGAGTATTCGCGTCCGGGAGAAAGCGGGTTCAAGACGTGTAGTTTGCGAAGCTTGGGGACAGCGTAAAGGTGGTTCGCAAGGAACTCGACGAAGAAGCCGTGCTCGGAGTAGTACGCGGCCGGAATCTCCGTCGCGGTGAGCTCGACGAGAGTCGGGATTTTCTTGAGGATCTGGCAAAGCTCGAGCGATTGAATCTTCGTGACTTTGAGTGTCTCGATCGGGCAGTTGGATCGAGAGAAGAATTTGTCGGTATCCAACTCGTCGCGGTTCTGGACTGCACAGATATCGAGATCCTTGAGCGCGGGGAGGGTAAGGACGTTCAGCAATGATGCGTCCTTGGTGATAAGGGTACGCAGTTGGGTCAACTCCAGTGGCTGCGCAGCCTGGGCCACAGTTTGATTCGAATACTTCAAGTACTCTCCAACTGAGAGCGTCTCCAGGAGGGGAGTTTGGCGCAATACATCCAAACAATTTTGCTTGGCGAGCTCCTTGAGATGGACCGCTGTAAGCTGCGCCCACGGCAGGCCGACCACCGCCCACGGCAGCGTCTTCGCGGAGTATTGGAAGTTCGCCAAGTGTACGGTGCGCAATAGCGGCGCGTCGCTGAAGGTAGAAAATGACGCCGGTGCGTTCCCAGTGAGCTTGATGGTGCGCAGGGCGGGAACGCGACCGCGTAGACCGTCGAGGTAGACGGAGTCGTTGTAGAATGCGAGGGAAAGCTCATGGACCCGGCCGGCATGCGGAAGAACGGCCGAGACTGTGCTCTCGCCCATGGCCCTACTCAAGTCCAGCGCAAGCTCGTTGGTGCCCCCACGTTGAATCCACAAGTCCAGTGCTTGTAGGAAGGTCGGCTCGCCAGAGGACGAGTCCGGTTTGCCGCGGACCTCGATATTCGCCCAGATCTGCTTGCAATCAAGCGCAACAGCGCGCCACGCCCTGCAAACGCTCGCAACGGCGCGGATAGATGGATATGGGCGGAAGGTGAACGCCTCCCCCATCTCGGCCGAATCCACGGTGTGTGCGAAGATCATGGAGAGGATCGATGGAGAGAGAGTTGCCGCGCCGGGAAAGCGAATGGTTTCGAGATGTGCGAGGATGGCGTTGCGAAGCGGGGTGCGCTTACGAATGACCGCCTCGGCGTCTGCGAGTTGCTGGTTGGTGCGGTGAAGGAGCCGGCGCAAATGCGCCTTATCTGAGTCCGTCAGCTCCTCGCTGGCGGCTTCAACGCGAGGCGGCATCGGTTGACCTTAGAATGGCACGTGTGGTTGATGCATTCCTCTGGTTACATGACAAGAGGACCCCTGATAATTCGGTCACAGGTCGTTCTCAGAGTTCGGACGAAATTTGCTTGAGAGGACCTCGAAGTCGTTCGGAAGTTCGGACATTTTGGCCCCCCAGCCGCGCAGGTCGTTCGCGAGTTCGGACATTTTTCTCGACTATGATCTTCCGTCCACTGCATGATTGACACGCATTTGAACAATTTTCCTGGTTAGCAACATATTTTAGGCAGTATAAACCGTTCTTCAGAGCTATTGCTCAGAACGCGCCAGTCTTTGCCCAAAATCTGGCCCAGACGCAGAAAATTTTGAATATTTCGACCAAGTTCGGACGGATTTTGTTGAAAAACTTCGAGGTCGTTCGGGAAATTCGGACGAAATTTCGCGTCCGGTCGAGGTCAGAAGTTCGGACAAAATCATCAAAATGGCCAATTTTCCGAACGACCTTTGGTGGGATTATCAGGGGTCCTATGACAAGTCCGAGATGCCCGAACCATATTCAACTCCCATAAAACTCCTCCGCAACAAACTCCCACAGCTTCTGCGGGTTATTATACAGCTCCTTCGTGAACTGATACTCCCTCGTCGCCTCCTCCCACACAAACTCCAGAATCCCATCCTTCTTCGCGTCCACATAGGGAATCGCATTCCGGAAATTCAACGAAAGCGAGGCACGTACGGGAAACGCCCTTGGCGCGTCCCCATCGTGCTTCAAGTCCGCGTTGTCCAGCTCGGAAAGGATGCTCTCGAGGCTCGTCACCTCCGCGCCCTTCACACCCGCGTCGAACTGCACCCCCGAGCTCGAGCGCGCGCCGGCGGCCGTGCCCCCAAAGACGGCGGACCGGACGCCATGCTTCTGGAAGAGGTAGCTGCTGAATATCGAGCACGTCGATGCGCAGATGCCGTTTGAGACCAGGACGTAGTCCTTCGGCGCGAACGGCGGCTTCTTGAACTTGGTCACTGCCGCAGAGGTGTTGCCAAAGAAATCCATAAACGGATGCGAATAGTTGTCCGGGACGCCGTTGACGAGCTGGCCCACGGGCGGGTCCATAAACTGCGCGCTGGACGTCAACGGGTGGTATTTCGTCGACATGTAGTTCCCGTAAAAGTACTCGGACTCGGCGTCCTGGCGGTCCGCAGCGGATGCGGATTCGCGCCGGATGAGGTCGTTGCCTACGCGGAAGACGCTCGGGAAGCCCGGATAGAGGTCCGTCGGCCAGAGGGACCAGAGAGCAATTGCGCCGACGTTGATGTACCCGCCGCGGTTCCCCGATATGTCGATGAGGACGTGCCGGACCCCGGCCTTCTTCAGCGACGTGAGGCCATCGTACAGCGTCCGTGCGATGCCTCGGAAATACGTGCGGTAGTCGTATCGCGTCGAGGGTTCAAACTGCTCAAAGTAAACCACACCGACGTGCGGGTGCTCCGTCAACCGATATATGTCGAGAGTGACAAAATGCCCGTAGGACGTTACTGCGGAAATCTAGTTCAGAGGAACGGGGCAGGAAATAATCTATCACGCACGATTGGGTTGAACATAATTTCGCAGGCTATCGGGGCGGTGTCGGTTGGCGGAAAGGCGTACCTCCTGCTGCGCGTCCGGCGAAATAACGGCCCTTCTTGGGCTCTTCCGCCCCGCATCGTCCGATGGCGCGCTTCGTTTCGAAGAACCCTCGGCCAACGCGCAATTCTTCGCAATGAACGAAGCCTTCGAATTGCCCTTCCCAACCATCGTCGCCGCCCACGGAATCGTCAACGTCTCGTTCCCCGAGGCCGTTTCGAGACAAAAAGTGACGCTATCCGTCCCGGGATAGAAGGACCGCTGCCCGAACCGCCCCACTTCCTGCGTGAACATCCCGCTCTCGCTATCCGCAGAGTAGCGCGACATGAGGCGCATGTACCGCGCGCTGAAGCTCTCGAAACCGCCGACGAGCCCGTCGTAGATGCTCGACGCGTCCGCGAGGCGCGTGAGGTACGCCCCCGCATCGACGCCGTCGATACTCAGCACCCGCGCGCCATCGTAGCGACGCAGGTCGGCGAAGCCCAAACGCTGATAATACGCCTCCAACCCAGTGCGATTCTGCGTGGGAAAGTCAAAGTTGGCGAGCAGAACGGGGTATGCTGCGCGTGGGTGCGAGGACGGCGTCGGCGCGAGGGTGCTAATCGAGAATGGTAGGTTCCAGCTGAAGGCTTGGGTGCAGTCTGCCACGTAGACGGTGTGCCCGTCTTGTAGCCGATTAAACGCGTCGGTGACCTGGAGTAGTAGTAGTAAAGCAGCTTTAGAAAGATCTTGAGTGGGGGAGCAAGAACGACTGACCGCGAGGTTGAACGCCCAGTCTGTTTCGTAGCCTTCTGAAGACGCGACACGTCGGACGTCTAGCGCCGATAAGTGCGAAGAAGCCAACAGGTCCAGGGAACTAGCCGACCTTCCAAAAGTGCGCGTATATTGACGTCGCGAGGGATGCGAGGGTTTGGCGAGTGCAGAAAATATGTCTCGAGGGAGTAGTAGGGTAGAGACTTGAGCGCGGTGTCTAGGATTTTGAGGCTACGCCGTTTGTCGAAGGGGAGGGTCAGTTCGCAAGCATGCGCGATCTCGCTTTGAACCCATTGTGAAGACGCAGCAAGCGTGCATGGATCAAGGTCTCTGAACAGTCGAGTTGAGAACTACCGAACACAAAAAAACTAGGACGTACAGCGCGTAGCTCAAGCTTGCCGCCACCGCTGCGACCACCAGGAGAATTTTGGGCATGCAAAAACCGGGAGAGGGAAGCAGAAGCAATGCGAGCGTGTCAAGTGGTTAAATACGCGCATCTTGCAACGTAAGATTCGTCCGGTGAATCTGCGCGAAGGGTTCCATTCGATTTAAGCTTAAGCTGAGTGGGTTTATGCGCAGGTCGGCGTTTGGGAAGTGACATGAAGACCAATAGTCCATCGCAACGGGTGGAGTCGGCGTAGAAACAGCTAGTTGTCGGTAGAACAGGCACAAGTCGAAGAAATCTTCAACGTGTTAATGTCGCCACCCAGCTTCATGCCCGCCCTCCATCATGGGCTCTACAAAGCCGCGGAATAGCCAAGCTGGCATCTCAGCTTCGCTGTCTCGTACGACGCTGCGATCCTGCGACCAGCGCATGCCATACCCCTCCGCAACTCTAACTTCGTAGACCAGGATTTGGTGCGGAAGCCAATGCAGATTCCTCCACGTCGCGGCATTCATGACCTTCCAAAATAAGACCAAAGCGTTCTCGTTGATGACTGCGACGGGGCCGGACGCGACGCCCCAGTATCCGGTGTTTGTGGGCTTTTTGGATTTGGATTTAGGCTTGCTTTCGGAAGGTGAAGATGCTTCGGAGTCGGGCGGTGCGCCACCGGAGCGATGTCCGTGCTTCGACCACGCGCGAGCGCCGGCGGTCAGGCCCACGGAGTTGGGAAGAACGAATGCGGCGCGGCACGCGTCTGTTGATGGTGGTCGCTCGCCAATAGCAGAGCCGACGGTGTACGCGAGTCTATACCGTTTCAGAGTCGAATAATACGTTATTGGAAGGAAGCCGACCCTTGCGAGAGATGTAAGGCCAGGGGTTGTGTCGCAATCAGCGCGTCTCGTTGTTCAGCAGAAACGGTGGGTCCGAATAAATTTAGCCGTTCGGTTTGGGCAGAAGGGTGCTCTTCCATTCCTTGACAATGTGGAGTCGGTATTGGAAATTCAGCGCCAGAATCTGAGGCCATGTTGCGGGAGGAGGCAAGGAGACTCTGATGTGACTACAAACAACTCGACCCTGACCACGACGGGCTAGCTGTTTGCAAATTTCCGACGCTCAGAGACGCTCGAGTGCAAATTTCTTAGAACTTTTCGACCTCAATTTGCCATCAAGCTCCGTCCAGCTCAAACGCGTCTCGACGATGAAGCACATAACTTGCAGGTTCCCCCAACACGTCTACTATTCGTAATGCTGAACTCTGTGCGTCCGACACGCTCGGATTACGCTTAACGGCAAGAAGCGCCAACACTGCCTATGTACCTACTTCGACAGGCAGCGGACATTTGGCCTGCTTAAGCTTACGAACGTTAAAAAAAGGCGAGACCGCAAGCATGAGCTGAGCAGGTCTGGTTGCCCGCTTCCCGCTCTACAAGATGCAAATGCTGCGCGTACTCGTTGCCTTTGCCCTCTCGCAGGTACTCAAACGCATCCTTTGCCGCTGTGCCAAGTCTACTGTCTGACGATCACCCACCACAGTCCGCCCTCGGCCTCGCCCTCCCGCACACTGGCAAATGCGACTGCTCGGGAACATCGCCCGTACCAGGCAACACAAACTCCAGCACCGCAGCCGCATTCCTCTGCGGCGACCCGCGCCTCGGGCCCGCCCACCTCCCAGGCCCCGACGAAAAATCCGTGCACCCACTGCTCAGGCACTACGAGCGCCTCGGGGGTCTCTGCCCCGGCGCCTTCCTCGCAAAATTCACCAGCCCGACGGGCGCGGGCGCGTACGTCTACCCACCGGACCTCGGGTTCCAGCGCGCATCCGGCGGCGCGCTCATCGACGGCAACCAAACCCTCACGCGCGGCATGCTACTCGACCGCTTCGGCTCCGAGTACGGGTCCTTCCTCGCCCCGGCATTCACCCCCTTCGCCCAGCGCGCGCTCCCGCCGTCGAGCCTCAACCGCGGGGTACTCTACAACGTCTACCGCGTCGAGAAGGAGTTTGTCGTCTTGACGGGGACGATCGCTGCGTGGTTTGGGCAGCCAGGGCAGGGGACGCAGTATCTCGCGTCGGATAGCGTCCTAAACTTGACCGCGCGCGGGTTCCTGTCGCGCGTCGAGCTCTGAAGCTCTGAGGCTGGGATGCGTAATCATATTTCGTGTTTCTGCTGCTAGTACGTTACAGATAAGAGAGTAAGAACGTAGTCCATTTCCTCAGGCTGACTTCTTATGCCTTCCCCTGCTTCTTCAACACCGCCGACCGCGCCGCCTCCATGCTCTTCTCCCTGGCAATCTTTCCCTCTTCCACGGTAGCAAGAATGAAATCGCGTTTGAGCACCTGGTGGCTCTTTGCGTCCTTGAAACCGCGCTGGCGCGTCACGTCAACGTTGCTCTCGGTAGTGGTCGTCTGTCAATGCCGACCTGCGTCAGTCTTGGCGAGATGTATGAACGAACGGCTCGGGTACCTCGACAAGACTCGACTTTACACCAAACACGGCGTCGCTAAACAAATACGGATCGCCCTCAAAGTAGAGTGAGGTAACGAGCTTCTCGTATCCCTCCGCCTACAACGCGTCAGTATGAGAGAACAGAGGCGGTGGGTACGCACAGTGAACATCATATGCAAGTGAGCGGGGCGAAAGACGTGTCGGCCGACCTTCTTCATCATCGCGCCGACGGGACCGTCGCTCGGAATCGGGTACGAGACTGGGCTGCTCGCACGCATCAGGCAGGACGTATAGCAAGAGGAGGGTAGCTTACACGATGGCGCGGAAGAAGTATTCGCCTTTGTCGGTGGTGGTGACCTGGCCTCTGCAGTCCGGACCACCACGCTCGGCATACTACCTCAGGTGAGCGGAAGCACCCACCCATATCCCCGGAGCAGAGACGCACCTGCGTGTCATAAAGTCCCTCCCCGTCCGTCTCCCACGTATCGATGAGGACACCGGGGATGGGGTTGCCCTTGGTGTCTAGAACGCGTCCCTCGACCCACATGTAGTCGCCCTTCTCCTCCGACGCGATACTCTCCCCATTCTCAACTACACAGCCCCGTTAGGCAAACCGCATCGTAGAACGCGGCGGACAAGTTAGCCCACGTACAGTGCAACGCGTCCTCCGTGAAGAACGGACCCAACACCGTCGCCTCCGTCGCGCCCTCCGGCTTCGCGTGGTTCATGTTGTCCACGAGGCTCGAGACGCCGAGCGCGTCAGAGAGGAGAATAAACTCTTGCCGGATGTCGGTGCACTTTTGGCCCGTCTTGGTGAGGAAGTCGATCGCGCCGCTGCAAAGTGGTCAGTCGGTTCGAGTTTGGCGCAAGACTTACAGCCATTCTTCCGTCGTAATCGACGTCTCGCGGACAAAGTCGTGCAAGTGATTGACCTGAAGGATTCTTGAGTTGGCGCCAGTACCCGGCTCGCCCTGCGCACCAAGTTCTTGAGGATAAACTTGAGCCGATCGTCGTGGCCTACACCCTCCAGTCAGCCGCAGACACACACGCTTGCACATCTCGCTACGCACAATTCGCATTCATCGTATGCACATTCTCCGTAATCGTCTCCGCCGTCATATCCAGGTTCCTCGGCAGCTTCGACAGGTCAATCCCGTGCTCATGCGCGGCTTTGGCGGCGCGGATGGCGTTGTGTTCTGCGTCGGACATTGTGTGGTCGAAAGAGAAGTTTACTAGCGTCGGTGCTCGGGCGAGATGGTCGTAGGAGACAAGGCCAAGCCCGTGGTATTTCAAGGGAACTCAGGACGTATCACGCGCTCCGATGTGGACACGGAGGGCGTTGAACCGGAATGCATATTAATACAGTAAAAGGCGCTCAGAAGAAAGTTGGTGGTGCGATCGGGTTCGGAGATGGTCGTAGAAGACAAAGGGAGAACGCTGTGTCACGAGAGTGTTTGAAGCAACGTTTACGATGCTTGTCGCACTCCGATGTCCATTAGAATATTATCGATAGGTTAGTACGCAAATAAGTAGTACGGGTAGTCGTAGAGCAAGTATGTACAAGAACATGGAGGGGCTAGGGCTACAAATGCTGGTAATAATAGTGCGCGGAATTAAAAGTACCGTAGCTCGAAGGCGCGGTACTAGTAGTAGTCGGCGAATCGCCGGAAGACGACCACTCCCGCTCGAAATTCGAAGCCGGGTACTCGAGCTGGAGGGGCGGCGTCGACGTCAAGCGGCGCCTCCTCGCCTGCGAACGCGCAAGCGCCTGTGCCGCGTAGTCCTCCTGCCCCGCGCCGGCCGTCCAGTCACAGTTGTAGGTGTATAACACGGACGGGTCGTCCTCGGCCGGCTCGGGGGACGGCGAGCGCGACGGCGGGTTGGGGTCGGGCACCTGCTCGAGAGTGCGGCTCGGGAACTCGGGCGGGAGCTGGGGCTCGCTGTCGAGCGGGGGAGGTCGGAAGTCCGGGGTTTGGCCTCGGATCGGCATGAAGCGGTAGACGACAGAGCGGATGGGGTAGTCCTCTGGCCCGGGCGACGCGGGCGATGGTTCATCGGGATCGAATTGGGTGCGCGATTGGAGGATGTCCTGTTCGACAACGACCTCAAAGATACCTAGCGGGACCGTCAGCGATGAAGGACTCGGAGAGAGAGAAAAACGGACCGCTGCCTCGCCAAAGCTGTTCCCAATGTGTCGGAATGAGTGCCGTCGTATACTCAAACTGGGCATTCTTCGCCCTGGCCTTGCCCTTGCCTTTCGACTTGGCCCTGCTCTTGCGGCGCGCCACCATCGGAGACAGTGCAGAAACGTCGGTATACAAGACCTTGTTTCCAACGCGCACTCGAAAGAACGAGTAGTAGTGCGAGACGGTGATCTGCACGGGAAGCGAGAAGGTCATGACAGGAGGGACGCCCGTGTCCGCAGAGCAGTCGACGCGCAGCTCATGGTCGTCTGCGCCACGGAACACAGTCACCGCGCTGCGAGACTGCGCGAGCTGGATTGTAACGTGGTCCGTCTCGGGCGGATGCTCTGCGAGACGAAGTTCTGCCGGATCGGGTTCAGGCGACGACGAGTGCTCGCTCCCAATAGGTTCGTCTTGGGCCGTCGAGCATCCTTGGATGAGTTTGCGGACTGGGATGTAAGGTGAGCGACGCAGAAACCAACAAATAAAGCTCAAAGTACCATGCTCATCCTTACACGATTCGCGCATTTGCTGAAGTCTGCTTCCGACCTGCTTGGCCGTCCTGAGGATACCAGTGTTCTGCTCGATGTAGTTGGAAATATATCGATTCCGCAACGGATTGCGCTGGAAGGTCTTATTCGGGTTGCGCCTCTGGTCGTAAGTATATTCCTCCAGAGCTGTGGGTTGCCGAGTCAGACAAGCCTGGCGGTCCTCACGGAAAGTCTACGCGCCTTTGATGAGGGCTTCCTCGAGTTCTGGAGGCCAGATTGGGGAGGGATTTGTGCTGGTCATGTCCATCTTCCAGTATGAGCGCCGACCAACTACCTTGAAGCTGGGCGACGTGCCCGCACAGTCGCTGGACATGGTGGCAGGAAGGAAGAAGGTACAGGAGCCGGACGAGAGGCTGGCATGGGAGGCCGTTCAGTCAATGTTGACGGCATAGAAGGAAGCAGTCTTGACCGAAACGGAACGGAAATCGAAATCTGGCTCTGTTCAAACAACCACCTGCTTATGTTCAAACAATAATGCGACTTTTACTCTGGGCCTATAATTCCACGTCCCTACAGAATGCAGAAACCACTTTATTCTACACTGACTCGGAAGCGCCAAAACAGCCATGTATCAACTTCCATGTCGCCTCACCGCACCGCCAAAAGCGTGTTTTCTCGCGTCCAAATCTCACCACGCGACCACAGGACTATGAGGAACAGGCAGGCGATTCGAACGGAGCAGTCCATGGGGATTCAACGTCGACGCACGATCTCTTCCCTCTCGGACGCCGAATATAACCCTCCTACTCCCAAGGGCCGGCGGCCCCCGCGTCCCTCGGCTCCCGTAGACGCGTCGTCCAGTACTTACGCGTCATCTCGTCAGCAGGGGCCCGGGAAGGGTGTCCAAGCGCAAGGCAACGCGGTCCCGCTCCCACCGGCTTCATCCCAAATCCCCGCGACGCGTCAAACCTTCTGGTATGTCGACCCTCCGCGCGATATGATGCCCTAGGATGCCCCTCCGTCGGCGCACAATCGCGCTCAACTGGCACTGGCAGTATTCATTCAGCCGGCACATCCCTGCCTCGCCACGCGTTTTCAAACCCTAGTATGTAGTACAGCTGTGAATTAGAATTAACTGCAATTTGGCTTGTACTAGTAGATTGAGTAGATGGTGTCGACGACGCCGCTAGCCCGGAGCCGGGAACCTGAACTCGTAGACGCCGCCCCCTGTCTCCCTCTCTGCGTACCCAAGCTGCAGCTGCACAAAGGCCGATTCGCCACAGACGGACCGCACCTCCGCATCGTGCGAGGCACGCGCACGCCCTATTGCGACCTAGCACGCTCCCAGCTTATCAGCCGCCTCTGCGGGGATGTATCTTTGTATGCATTCCATCTCGACACACGCCAACTTCCAAGTCCTAAGCGAGAAAGATCTGCAACGGAAGCAAATTTGCAGCCACTAGTAGTGGGCGCCGCGCGATACGCGAGATACAATCGCCGGCTCAATAATTCCCTTTTTCGTCCTCGCCACGGCGTTTTCCAGCCCGAGTCCAGAACCTCCTTTTCGTGGGTCCCTTGTGGGTCCTCTAGCAACTTGATTTGTATTTGTATTTCTTCCGACAGCATGCATGTACACAAAGAGAGAGCTTGAGAGGAAAAGAGAAGACCAGATTACGACGACAGACGGGATATGTAGGGATGTATGATATGACGACGGACCGAAAATAACGGTGGCGCTGTGGAAGAAGAAAGCCACGACGCCAGGCGGGAGCAGACGGCGAATCTACTTCACGGGCTCCGCATGTATCAGGTCTGGAGCAACGACATAAATACAACAAAGTCCATTCACGGACAACCGAAACGAATACGTGCGTACCTTTGGCAACCTCCTTGTCCGCCTCGGTTAGCCCCGAATCGTGCGCCTCGAGGAACGCGTCGACCTGACGAGACTCGTTAGCGCGGCCCTGCGGCACGGCAAGGCAACACATACCTCGTCCATAACCCGATCGTCGTTCTCTCCCGCGTCAAGCTCCGACTCGCTATCCTCGTCGTCGTCCTTGGCGTCATCGATCGCAAATGGCGTCCGCTCCATGAGCGCAATGTTCGCGGCTTGCAACATCGGATGCGGCGAGTAGCTGCTCGCAGGCCCCGGCGCTTTACTCGAACTTGACGGCGTCGCGACCGTGTTGACGCTAAGCGTGGACGAGGACGAAGTAACGGTCGTCTTGACGCTGTCCGCCGACAGGCTCTGCTTGGATGCGGAGCGCCGCATCGATGGTGTAAGCAATGACTCGCGTGCCTTCGGTTCCTCCAACTTGGTGTATCGGCCAATAGACGGTCGGTGTATGACCTAGAAACTCATTCGATACCAGTCTCCGACGATGCGCAACGCAACGTACCTGGTGCTTCCCAATCGTCTTGCCAATCTCGTCCGTAAATGTGTTGAATATCTTCTTGTTGTTGTCCGTCGCGATCGTCGACCAAATGTCGCTGAGCAGCCCGCCGCTCGAGACTGGCAGCTCCATCTCGGGTAGAGGTTCTAACCGGAATGACGCGGAGAGGTCTGTCTCGAAGAACGACTCGAGGACCTCGTCGGCGAGGACGACCATTCGGAAACTACAAAAACCAGTTAACCACGGATGACCCGGGCTGGGGAAACATACGTCGCAAGGTTCAGGTAGGGCTGATTTGTCGGCCCCGTCGGTGGTGTCTCGCCACCTTGCTCGTTCTTTATCGGCTCCTCGTCCGAGGGCGGCAGCAGCGCATCACCATACTCGAACGCGTTGGTCATAAAACGACTAACCGCGCCCAGGCACGCGTCGCCAACTTCATATCGGAAGATGAACTAGTAAAGGTCGGTACAGTGGCTGGCCAATCGCAGCAAACGCACCAAGAATGTCTCTGATAACGTTAAAACCTCGTCCTTGGTGAGGAACCCGTCCTTGTTTTTGTCATGCAGGTTGAAGAACCATTCGATGTTCTCCATTAGGTCGTTGAACATGACACCGTCGAGACCAGAGATCAAGTCCTACACATACGATTGGCCACGAGGACGGAAGAGAGGGACTCGAGCGTACTTGGAAGGATAGCGCTCCCCGACATGAAGTGTCCCAGAAGTAGAACAGTCGGTCGATAAACTCGTGTTCTGCGACTTCCCGGTCAATGCGGCGCTACAGCCAAGGTAAACAGATGCACGACAAGGGTTGTAGCAAAAGACATACCATCAGTCCATTCGAAACGATCCTCTCGTCCCTCGCCCATGTCGCGATCTCGCTCAAAAAGTACTGGAAGGTCTTGAGAGCAATCCTCGTCTCTGGCTTCTCCTCCGTCCCCGCTATCGCTCCGTCGGCCGTGCTCACTAGCGCCGGCACCGAAGTACTTGGATGGGCAAGGTCTGGCGGGGGCGGAACGATGCACATCGCCTTGTATAACGCGTCATAAACCAAGCCCGCTTGGTCCTTGGAGAACCGTCCCAGCGTCTTGAGGTTTCGGATGGCGGAACGCTTGGAAAAGGATTCGATACTGTGGATGATCTCACTCCGGAATCGCCTGCGCTCGGACTGGATGAGCTCGTCGGTGATAACGGAGAATTCGCGGAAGGAGACGAGGAGCAGCTCTTGGAAACGGGTAATCGCCCGGGCGCGTGGGTCTGGAGAGTTTGGATGCGCCGAATCGCCGAGCGACGCAAAGTAGTCTCGCATCAGGCTACGCTCCGTTAGAGACTGCTGCATGTCAAGAAACTCTACTTACTTGAGGAAACCGCCATCGTCTTGAATCTTGAGCAACTTCTCGCCGTTGATCTTGAGGATCGCTGCGGACCGTTAGTCTCAAGATTTGCGCTGGGAGCTATACAGGTACCCAATCTATAAACGCGTCAGGAACGCAGTAAAATCGTTCGGAATAACTCACCCGACTTGGAACAAGACCTTGGGACCCATACAGAAGAAACAGTCCACTATCCTGAACGCGAAGATCATGGGCATGCTGTTTATGAACCTGGAGGCTATTAGCATCGCGAATTCAGAGCTCGAAAAAGTAACCAACAAGCTAAGGAACCATGGTAGAGATGCAACGGATAGCTGAACGTCTACATCTTGGAAGTGGTCATGGATAATCGGGAGACAGCGTTGCACGAGCGACTCGAATACTCGTTGGTCGAGTAGAGTTCCGTGCATGGAAGGCCTGCAATTTGTGTCATAAGTAACGTATACCATCCTGCGGGCGACGTACGAGTAGTATCCCGGGAGGAGACGGTCGCACAACACCTCCAATAACCAGAACGCCTGCTCCTCCGACATGTAGCTGTACTCGCGTCAAACGCAATATGCCGAGCCGGCAACCCACTCACATAAGAATCGCCGCCGCGAGGATATTCATCGCCTGACAATACCCAAGCTCGGGGTTCTTGAACGAATACGCCTGCAACACCCTCCGCAACGCGTTTATCCCCTCCTCGCTCTGATACCCCGCATACTCAGGCAACGACCGATGCAAATCCTTCTCAATATCCTCCGTGCTCGTTGTTGTCCGGCCGGTATTCTTCGCCAGCAGCGCATCGTAAAACCCGGGATTCGAGAAGCGCAGGTATATCGACCCCGACAGCGTCTCCCACATCTCCCCGCGTAGCCGATTCGGCAACCCAACCTGCACAAGACGCGTGCATTGCGGGTAGCGGAGGAGTGTGAGGTTACGTCCGTGCGCCCTGAGGTATGTAGTCCACAACTTGATCTTGCTGGCCTCGCGCAGCTTCTTCGGGTCTCCAGGAAACTTGAACTTGAGCCCCAGCCCTCCGTGGTACGCAACCTCCCGCGGCGCGCCATCGCCACCCTCCTTCTCGTCCGTGATGAGACTGCCGTCCTCCCGCTCATTGTCGGCAACCTGCGACGTCGTCGAGATGAGTGCCTCCGAGTAGCACGTCTTGACGAATCCCTTGACCGCGCGCATCTGCCCGCGCTGCAGCTCAATCTTGAGCGCGTCGCGGAGGAGCGAGCAGAACAAATCCGCAGTCGGGCGGAGCGACGTTAGCTGGACGATCTAGACGGATAGAGTTTGCGGTTTAGCTTTTTCGCGGGCTGCCCCGGCAGAAACGACTCACGATTTTGGAACCATGCCACGTTGAGAGACTGAGGGCATAGATGCCCGCCCGCGCATTCAGACGCTCGACCCTCCGGATCGTCGACAATGGCACAGTGAACTTGACCGACTTGCGGTCGAGCGAAGCAAAGGCTAGGTACGGCGCCATAATATACAGCTTGCCCGCCTGTAGCGCTCGTTGGTTAGCACATAGTAGCGAAACGGGTGGGATGGCGACGAACGTAGGCGTCCTCCTCGCCCTGCACACCCAAGCTCAGCACCGCGTTTATGTCCATCTTCTCTACGTCAGGGACCGCGTTTGGGTCGGGCGACTGCGACTGCGGCTTCCAGCCTCCATCACTGGCGGCGCTGTTTGGTGGCGGCGTCGGGCTCGGCGGGATGGAGAAGAAGATGTGGGTGAGCTGCTCCTTCGTCGGCTCCTTGAAATTGCGCAGCGCAGTGGAGATGGTCGACATTCCAGCGGGCAGGCGTCGGGTAGGGCGGGAACGGCGATGCGGTTTAGGTCGAGAGTGAAGTGATGTCTGATCTCCCGAGCCGGTGCAGAGTTTCTATCCATACAGCTAGTAGACTACAACATGGTAATTGTACAAATGAATGCGCATTAATGAACGAAGGGGCGCTGATGAAATTGGAAATATCTAGTCGAATGCACCGTCCATCGCGTCAAACCACCGTCTACAACTCGTTAACGCCTATAACAGCGTACAAAGACGGCGCGCGTACCTTGCAGGCGGCCGCTCGATAACATACCGCACATGTCCTTCCTCACGCACAATCCGAATCCGGTTCCACTCTTGCCGCGCTTCATTATGCCCACAATGGTCCAGCTCCCGCAAACGCGGGCACATCTGCACCAACCGCATAATTGCGCCATGCATCCGGGTCATGTCCAGCGTAACCGCTGCCCACAGCGCCTGCCCGCGAAACACCTCGAGATGCCTGAATCGCGGGAGTAGGTCCAGCCAGTCGTCGAGCGTGAAACCCGAGTAGCGCGACGGCAGCGCCAGCCAAGTCAGGTTCGGGAACAGCTCAGCGACGCGTCGTAGTGCGTCCATATCCCCAAACTCTTCAAGCCGCACACGCTTAAGCGACGCGCCAGAGAACCCATTTTCCGCGAGCGAGATCAACGTATCCGGCGTAAGCCCATATACGTCGAGGCTCTCGAGATGCTTGCAGTCGAGCATCTCAACAACAGAGAGGCTGGTTTGGAGCGCGCGGAGGGATGGGAGGGCGTTTGGGGAAAGGTACACTTGCCCGCATGGCGTCCAAGATAGATGGGTCAAGTCGGGATGGCTGGCAAGGAACCGGACGGCGGACGCGTCGAGCGTGCGCGGAACACCACCAGAGTTAAGAAAAAGGTTGACGCGGGTGAGCGCTGGGAACTTGAGGTCCGCAAGCGTGGGCGCAAGCTCAAGCGGGAGCTCGAGGTACTATTGGAACAATAAGCCTGAGTGACTAGACGAGTAGCAGGCACACCTCGAGCTCCGTCGACTGCGACAGCACTTTGCGCACATGTACCGCGTTGGCGGATTTTATCCACGCGTCTCCGCGCAAGGACAAGCTCGTCAACCCGCTAAACGCCCACAACGGATACCCCAAGCTCTCCGGGTCCGCAACCCGCCCCGGGGCATGTATCGCAAACAGTCCCGCCAGTCCCAGGTGCCGGAGGGTGCTCTTTCTTCCCAGCACGCTCAAAACAGCGTTCTCCATCCCCGGCTCGACCATCGGCGCCGTCGGAGGGCTGACCTCCCAACTCCACGTGAACGTCCGTAGTCGTTGCATATGCCCCAACGCCTCGCACATATTCCTCACCCTCGTCTCCTCGAGCACCTCCCGTCCGCCCCTGCTCCCCTCCGCAAGCAACAGCGTCCTCGGTATGCGATCCGACGTCTTGCGATTGCTCCGCTCCGCGATATGCACCTCCCGTATATTCCTCGCCAAATCCGCGCGCCGCGCAAGGTGCGCCCACATGGCGGGCAACAGGTGCCTCGTCCGTATCACCCGGTACTCCGTATGCCGCGGGATCACCAGCGCCGCGCCAGCCTTGGACACCAGCGCGAGCGCAACGAGGTCCGCGTGCTCGAGGTCCGCTAGGATCTCGTCGACCAGCTCAGCGGGGAGCCGCAAGAGTGCGGCGGAGGCGGGTTGGTGATGATAGCGATAGTTTGAGGCAGCAGCGACCGCCAGGACGGTCTGTACGGGCTGCGTGGCGGTGTGGGTGTAAGTGAGCGTCGCCATCGTCGGGAGGGGCGGGAAACGAGCGGCCGGAGGCGGAGCGGGTGGTGGGGGAAGGAAAGCAAGGTTCAAGCACAAAGCAACATCGTCGGCTGCATCAGACGGTCTCACCTGTGTCATTCGGTATTGTTCTGAACCTTATTCGTGCAAAAGCAGCGGAGCCGCTGGAGGACTTGCAAAATGGGCTCAACGACGGTACTGAAGAGTAGGATATCATACAGGGCTCATCGAAAATACAAGCAAGCTCCAAGACCTGGTAAGAACAAGGCTCATTGCGGCTCACAAAAAGACGCCGAGCTCAAATGAACGTGCGGAGATTGTGGAGGTGAAGGAAGCCAGGAATGCTGGACGGAACGATGCCCGAGGCTCAAACCCCGGCGGATCTTGAGAGCGCAAACAAACAAGAAGAAAAAAAAAGACGGCAATGTCTGAATGGGCAACATGCAGGCGACTGGGTATGCGTCTCGGAACTATGGGAGATGCACCGGATGTAGGAGAGATGGGGCGTAACGGACTGTGCAACGTCCAATTCGAGCAGAGTTCGGCCACGGACAGGTGCAAGGTATGAGAAGAAACTGGGAACATTCGTCCTAGTTCGCAGCGGCACGAGGCAGCCTATCTAGGCGAGGGTTGCCCGCCTGAGAGCGGCCGGGAGAGCAGCCGGCATTGCGCGAGGACTCCGCAGCAACATAGGACGGCGGAATGGGGGACCAAGGAAAAGTAGATGGAGGAGGATTGTATTGAATGTACAGCGATAACGGAGAGTATACCAAGGAAAGACCTGCAAAAACACCGTCAGTAAACGCACAACCAGACAGCGATGCAGAGAAAAGGTCAGAAAGCTAGGTAAAAGGTATCTGCATACTGAAGCAGCGAGGTCTTAAGTCGCTTCTTGGAAACACGGACCATAGCAAGGTCATCTTGCAAGGGAGGGAGGGAGGAGGAGGAGAAAACTCACATGAAACGGGGAGATGGTGGTGGTACGGAACAGAAAATTTTCGCGACGTGATGTGATGCACGGACCCACAAGCGACGCGTTCCCCGGACCCCGACCGCGTTCAACGTCAAAAGTCTCCAAATGAGAGTGGCCCCTCCACATAAATACCATGAATTATCTGCAAAACGCGTCCTAAAACCCAGCACCAACCTCCATAACTCCCTCCTCCCCTACTGGTCCTGCTACACCCTTCGGCGGCAATAACCCCTCAAATGGCTGCCCAAGCTTCGCCTTCCCGCCTCTCCCCTCCTTCGCCTGCTCCCCAACAGTCTTCGGCCACCTCACCGCGCCTTCCCCAAGCGGAATCGTCGCGCCCTTGAACGGTAGCTGCGCAAGGTACGCCGGATCGTCGTTCAGCGCCGCAGGGCCCCCACGCAGCGGTCGGTCCACAACATACCACAGCGGTACCTCCGCGACGAGCCCCGGCCCCGTCGGGGATATATGCGCCCAGAAGCGGCTGGTGAACTGCAACTGCAGGGAGTACTATGAACGGCGTCAGCCACGCGTAGGAGTAAAGAAAGCGCACAAACCTCGCGCCCGAGCTCGGTGTACCGGTAGCTCACCGGCCGACAAGGCGGGATGCGTATATCGCCCTCGAGACGCGTCGTATAGTCCGGGCCGTCGTCAAAGCCGTCGGCCGGTAGCCCCGGAAGGTCGTTCTCTCCGTCGCTCTCCTCCGCCCCCTCGCTCTCCGCCGACCAGACACTCTGCATCCTCGATGCGGCCGAGCGCGTCTTCATACTCGTCGGGCTCGGGGGCGTCCCGTTAGAACTCCGCGACGCCCCACCAATCAACCCAAACGCGTCCATCCCCAGCCCACCAAACTCATCCTGCGCCGTCTTCTTGCTCTCCCCAATCGTCAACGCGCCATCCGCCGGCGGCCCCACCTCCGCATCCCAAATCCTCCCCAACCCAACCCCCTGCATCGTCCTCGTCTGCCGACTCTGTTCGCGCGGGCGCAGCGCCTCCGACGACGGCAAAAAGTCCGCCTGGTAGAACCCCACATTCACCGCATCCGGCGTCCCCAGAAACTGCACCGCGTCCGCGTTCTTCGACCACAGCAGCACAACAAACTTGAGCGTCTGCCCGGCGGTGACGACCGCGGGGTCTTGTACTCCCAGCTAAACCCCACCCGTTAACCATCGACAAGGGAGAACTCAGAAAATAGCCTAAGCCTGAACGACGTACCAATCCCTCAACCTCAACCATACTCGTCCCGACGCGCCCGCGCCCGCCAAACGGGCTCAACACCCACCCTCCCACCGACTCGCGCTTCAACGGCCACTCCTCGTGCGACGTCAGGTACGGGAACGGCGTCGTCTTCGGGAGCGGGAGCGGCCTGCACAGCGGGATATACTGCAAGATCATATCCATATCCTCGTTGATGCCCGCAACAGAGTCGCGGCGTACGCCAACACCACACTGCACGCGTATGCGTCAGCCCGCGATACGGGAGAGAAAGCTGATACCAGACATACAGTGAATCTGACTTTCCCCGACGCTGTGTGGGCGGATGTTAGGTGTACTAGGGCGGGAGAAGGATGGGACGGACGTGGTAGTGGTACAAGCCCCCGGTTCTTGCGCGTGTCGTTATCGGGGTGCGTAACGGGGACGAACTTGGGCAGCGGCGGGAGCTCGAATGGGAATACGAAGGTGCCAGTCGGAAACTTGTCCTTGAATAGCTCGGGAGGGCCGCCGGGGCGTAGCGGGCTGCCTTTGTGGCGATTCCATACGTTGGCTTGGAGGGCAACCATCCCGCCCGTAGGGGCAGTCGCGTACATCTTGTATTATTAGTTTGGTGTAAAAAGGAGCCGGGGAGACCGCACCCAAACGTCGATACTCGAGATACTCTTCGTCTTCTCCAAAAACATACGAACTTCGCCAGCAATTTTCGCTGGTCGGCGCGTCAATTCCAAGCCTGGGCTCGGAGAATGAGCTTACCTTCGTTATGGTACATCGACGCAGGAGAGGTTTCGCTCGCATGGTTGTACAGAACCAACGAAAGCCAATGGTGCTTGTCCTCGACGCGCATCGGCAACACCGTCCCATGCGCAATCGTATACGCGGGCAGCTCGTCCCCGCTACGGCGCGCAGTCCCCGGCATATCCGCAGGCAGCGGGGGCTCGTCATGGAACCACTCCGGCGCACCTAGGAGGCATTCAACCCCAAAAAGCCAGCACAAACGCGCGCACATACCAAGCGTCGAGAAATCCGGCCTCCTCCGCTTCTTCACCCGCTCGCCGCCAATCGTCAACGAGTACAGCGACGCGACGAGCGAACGTGCGCCCGCGCTCTTGACCGACGCCGTATCGCGCTTGCTCGCGTCTTTCGACCCCTGCTTCTTGAGCGCCGCGCGCAGAAGGGACATCGCGAGGGGGTGGCTGAAGCCTGGAGCTGTGGACGCCGCGTTCCGGGGTATATAACGACGCGGCCTTCGGATGTCATGAATGAACTCCGGGGCGGTAGCATGTGCGACCATCATGCGTTCCACGCGCAGCCCGCCCTCGGAAAGCTAATCGTAGAGAGCCCAATACGAATAAAAAATCGACGTATGGGCGGCTGGCATATGTGTGGGGGGCCACGGCGAACTGAGACGATCCAAACATGGTGGTGAGAGCAGAGACGCGCAATGATAACCGATAGCAGGTCCATCGTCCCTTTGTCAATGCCTCTCAACAGTATACCGAGTTAAACATCGACCCTCTCTGGCGACCCATCGTTGCGCATGGTACAGGTACCAATCCGGAGACTCTGCGCAGTTAACCCCTTCCAGGGACGGCGATATTCAACTCATTTGACGAGTACACAGACCCGGGAGGGCAACAGTCCATCGCAAGTAGGATAGATGAGCGCTAAACGCCGCTTCATCGGGCCGAAGCAGACTAATGAGTGTGGGACTAAGTGCCGATGCAGTCAAAATTGGACACTGGACTACACGGCCAGGAACTTGGCGCAGGTTGTTTTAGGGTGCAGTTTATAAGCTTAAGGCTGGTTAGCTAACCGGTTTAGAAACAGCGGTTTATAAGCAGGTGTTTAGAAAGATCTTAGATAGGTGACCTGTAACATGTGATGGCATCATTTTGACTTGATACCATCGTGATTTGAGTCTAAATTACCACTAGGGGAGGTTGAAATGCCTATACTGGCTTGTTGCAGGCCTTGTTCATCCACTTTAGTCATTGAGAGGACAGAACAAGCCAAACAATTGGGTTCCCAAGCACAAAACTATTCTACAAAGCCAGAATGCGGTTTTGTACCCGTGGTTAGCAAACATGTTTATAAATGGGTCCTCCAAGGCCCTGTCATTGTAAGCAGTATATAAAGGGCAAAAATCTTTATAAACTGCACCTTAGACCGTTGTTTACCTCTTGATTTGAAGCCGACGTGAGGATTGGTGCAGGCTCCTAAGGCCGGGCCGACGAGCTTGGTGCGCCATGTGTGGTCGAGAGGTAGCAACTTGGTTAACAAGATCCCGAGAGGAAGGCGATCTTGAGACCGGGAGAGGAAGTCAGAATGCCGTGAGCAAGAGAGCAGAACGCAATGAGGAAAATGGAATTGGAACATTCAAGGAAAGGAAAACAGGTATGATGTTCGGCTCGCCAACATCATCGGACCTTGCTTTGCAGCTTCCTGACAACAAGACCAGACACTACAGGTCCGCCCGAGCTTGTCAACAACAAGACGAACCCGATACTCTCAGGCGGGTTTCGGAATTCCGGATTGGGATTCCCACGGTTTAGTTCGGGCTTCTCTAGGCAACCCTCAGGATAAGCAGCACGTCCAGGTTCGGCGGATAAGCAGCACATCGTCTATTCCCCAGGAGCGAACCAGGAGTGAACCAGGTTCGCTCCTGGGGAATAGACGAGAATAGTCTAAAGTGCAGGTGCGGTCGTAGGGTATAAGTACTACTTGGGGACATATAGGGAAATGTTGGTCGTCGGTTACGGACAGGCATATAGGGATATTTGGGCAGATGGCGACTGTCGGGATTGGGCGGAAAGGGATGTGTGCGATCGAGCAGAGAGGAGTGTGGCGTGTAGGAGTCATGTCATGACAGAGCTTGGATAATTGTGCCTTACAAGATGTCGCTGCTGCATTTTTTTTCTAATTGCCCCCTCGAGTCCCGGCCAATTATTGTTGTGGCATGCATCGCCCCGTCTGCCCGTGCACAAGTTTAGCTGTTGTAGATGCAAGACGACGAGGCGAGACTACTGTCCAGACCGCCTCTTTATTCTTGATGTTAATCCTAATCTTATCCGCTATCCCAATACGCAAAAAATAAAACTGCAGATACAGAAGAAACCCTAGCCCTAACCCTACCCGTCTGTGCAGAGGACCGGCTATTAGAGCTTGTTCTCCTTGTTGTTGGCACAGCGAGGTCAGGTCATCCTGATGCGAGCCTGCGCAGGGGCTGTGTTTGCAAACATACAGTTTCATTCATTTTGTAAGTCATGGGTCAGAAGCCAATTTTCTACAATTTTTGACAGGTATCACGGCTTTCCAAAGTCCTTTACAAAAGGTTTTGGACAGCCCCAAAATTTCCACCGATCTGGTGCAGGAGTTTCTGGCGGCTAAAAAAATGGACTAAGAATGACAAAGCTTTGAATACTTTTTTGGAAGCCAGAAATATTCCATTTTTAGTCAATTTTTGGACCAAGAAAAGGGGATTGAAGGCAAAAGATTTTTGTGCCATTTCTGGGGACAAAAGACATTATACTTTTAATAGTTTTGTTGCAAGACGAAAACATGACTAAAATCATCCATTACTTGGTTTGTTTTTCAATGAGCTTTCAAGGCGGCACAAACATACAGATTTGGGCTTTTTGGACCCGTTTTTGTGCCCTCAAGAAACATTTATTATTACAATTTCACGTACAAAAGAATTTTTGTTACATTTTCGAGGGAACAAAGAACTTCTGTTGCCAAAAAGTCCTCCTCGCACAAGAGACGTTAACAGAGGCCGCTGTATACGCTCGAAAACCGAATAAGCCTCGTGAAACCGATAAGACCAGCCCTGCCTCGCCAGCGAAGCTCGGCACCAACACACGTCAAACAATGAACAAAAAGAATGAGACGAAGTAAAAAGACGTCATGTCGAAAGAGGCCAGATGTTTACGCTGATTGTTCCACTCCACAGTAAGAGTAGACGATGGCATTAATATAGAGGTCACATGAGTAGTCTATATGGAGACAACTAAGAAGCCGGGAGACCTTGCCAAAGCAAGGTAAAGACGTCCTAGGAAGAACGAAGACGATTCCAAAACAAGCAGATCCAGACACACGTAACGCCATCGGACCGAAGAAGCGCTTCTGCATGTTTGGACGCACAACGATACATTGAAAGCAAGGGTTAGGTGCTAGATGATGTCGATAACCGAGGGCCAAATGCTGCAGAGGCGTCAGGCAGTCATTCTAAACGAGGAGAGCACGGACCTCAACAAGCCCACCAGCGCACTAATAAGAGACCACAAGAAAGGCACCCAGCTGTCCAGACACATTCAGCCGAGCCCCGTATCGAGAAAATAGACGCATACGCACGTTGACACTGCGTACCCCGCCGCCGAATACAGGCCGGCAACCCCAAAGCCGACAATCGCGGCACTCAAGACCGCGCCAGTCAAGCTGAACAACAGGAACGCCAACAGCACGAGCAGCGCGAACGCTGTTCGTGAGCGCACCCGATTCGGGCGTGCAGGCAGCGATGGGCCGGGCTGCAGCAGTGGTGTCTCGGAGTTGTTGGAGACTTCCTTTCGCTTCACCGGGATGACAGAATTGCGGGGTGAGGCCGGGGTAGAGCGGATATACGGCGAGCGCGGGCTCATGGGTGATAGCGGAAACGCTCCGAGGCCTAAACCGCTGTTCTCTGAGGCCATTCGAGATCGCCGTTTTCGGTGCGTTGGCGGGAAGGTGAGGTTGAGGAAAGCGTAGAGGCCACATAGCAGGAACACGGGCGTGTAGAACACGAGGGTCCAATAGAGTGTGAAGCGGAAGATGTCGCCGGAATGTGCGAGGTAGTGGCCACGGGGCTGGATGGGGTCTCGGTGCTCGATATTAAGGAGCTCTATGCCTGGATTGTACAGAGACGGCCAAGAGGGCACCTCGGACGAAGGGACGGCCATTCCGAGAGGTGTTCAGCGGTGCAGAGGTCGCATCGCGCTGGAGGTGGTGGTGGAGTGGAATCAAGGACTGCGTCGGAGTTGGCCCAACACCGGAAATGAAATCAACAACCAGGCTTCCTTTCGCGCCGCCTTCATCCTCCTACGAAGCAGTCCAATAATACCCAGGCAATACGACGCTGCAGTGTACGACGAGGTTCAGGGAAATCGCGTCCCTCGCCCTGTGAGGGATCACCTCTGCGTCACATGAGGGACCCCGACCCTGCAGGCTGCAAGTTTTAACTTTCTTGATGCTCCGTCGCCTTAGTATTCGCTTAAGGGCGACAGAACGGTTGGCCCGCTCGTCTGGGACCTGTTTTCTAATGCACCAAAGGGCCACAAGTACTGTACAGAGCACTGGAACACTCACCCAACTGCACCGCCAATGTGTCAACACCGACCGCAGTTCATTCGTGCAACTCTGGACTTCGCAGCGGCCCCTTCTGCAGCCGTGTATATCATGTGTGGGCTAGACGGCTGATGGATATATTCGCTCTCTCGTACAAGCGCCTCCTCGAGCTCCGGTCAGCCGCCGTCGGGAACCATAAAAGACTCTGTCATCCCCCATCTTTCCTTCCTTCCCTCATGCCCCTCCCTTCCCTCACCCTCGAGAACAGCTCCGTCCAGTTCACCTACACCGATAGTGGGCCCGTAGTCAATGACGGGGCCTACACCACGCTCGTTATCATCCACGGACACACGTTCCACGCCGGTGGGCATTTCTCCGTCACCGTCATAAGCACCCACCAATTACAAGCCCGTCTCAGGCACTTTTCAGCGGCTTCTCCCAATCGCGGCCAACAAACATCTGCGAATTGTCTGCATCAACCGCCGCGAATACAACGGTTCGACGCTCTACTCGGACGCCGAGCTAGAGGTATTCCAGTCTGGAACTGAGGCCCAGCGCGCGGAGCTCCACGCCGCGCAAGGCCGCGATCTTGCCCTTTGTCTCGACGGTCTCATCCGGACGCTCGGCATCCCAAAGGCAGGCGGCATCGCGCTCGCCGGGTGGTCCCTTGGCTGCACCTTGCTCTGCGCTCTCCTCGCGAGCATCGACTCCCTTCCTGACGCTACCAAGGCGCGTCTCTCCGAATGGGTCCACACTGCGATTATCTTCCGTAAGGACCTCACTTTATTCATGTTCGTCTCTGCTCAACAACAACAACAGAAGCGCCCTGCAACGCCTTCGGCATCTCCTTCCCCGACCCGGATCGGCTCCTCATGCCACACACCGACCCCGCGATCCCGCCCGAGCAGCGCCCCGCCGCATTCGCCCTCTGGGTCTCATCGTACTTCGCCCACGGCGACCTCTCCACGCGCGACATCAAGGTCCTCTCCTACCCCGCACCCGCGCCCGACGACCCCGCCGCGCTCAACACCCCCACCGTCGCGCGCCTCGCGCCCGCCGAGCTCGCCTCCATGGTCGACTTTGTCCCTGGCGCGCGGTACGACGACATCCTCGGCATCAACGGTCCCTTGAAGGACGTCATCGCCGCGAGTGTGCAGAAGGCGCTCTGGGACCCCGCGGTGCGCAAGCAGTGGTCGCGCATGCACTCGGCCTCAGAGAAGGCTAATTGCGGCGGCGGCGGCGGTATATGGTCGGTCTACGGCACCGCGGAGCCGTGGAACATTATCTACACCGGCTGGCTGTTCGAGGACACCGCAAAGGCGAACCCGGAGACGGGGATACAGTTCAAGGTCGTCGAGGGCATCAACCACTTCGTTCGTCTCTCCCTCCCTTTGTGATTAAATTCTAATACACCCGTAGGTGGTTTGGGAGGACCCCGCGCGTGCGTTGGACATCTTCGCCGAGTGCTTGCCGGCCACGACGATGCCTGCGCTGCCAGAGGAACCCGCCGCAGCGTACGCTGGTGGATGGGGCCTCAACATCTGGCTCGCCATCAAGCGTTTGGTAGGCGTCGTGGCGTAAGATATCTTTGCAATCTCATCATCTGGGCAGTCTTTCTTTATCCATCTCGTTATGCTTTCGTAGCCATCGTAGTCCGTAGTCAGTAGTAGCAATCAAGTCTGAGTCTGGTTCAAATCGCTCGCTCATATATCCATCTGTCCTTTCAACAGCTAGTCTCGCGCAAGTTTTAAACGTTTTCACTTTTCTTCCTTTTATCGTACACACTACTACATTTTCTAAGTATGCCCGTAGCTACTTTTCTTTCCGTTCTTTGTCTTTTCCACTCTTGTATGTATGTATGTGTGTTTACATCCTTTTCTGTGTTTTTTTAGCTATGTTTTCTGTTTTATATGTTCTTTTCTTGGGATTTTCTGTGTCACCTGAAAGGAAATCTCGAAACTATACGACCACTACCAGAAACGAAACAGAACAAGAAACAAAGAAAAAGAAATCAAGAGCTGGATTCTCCGCAAGGCGCATTCCCCGCGGGAGAAACGCGCCTGGCGGAGAGCCAGCTCCAATTAGTTTTGGGGCTGTACTTCCAAATGGACGTAGATGGCTTCGACGCGGGAAGCTATCGCAAGTCCCGAGGAGAACTAACAAACGCGTCAAAAATTCGTGAATAGAGAAGCCGGCCCGCGTAACTTACCTGAAAGGCTTGAAGTGCCTGGTTGACTCGAGCGCGATAATGCACGACTTTCGACGCGTCGTGTGATGCGCAGAGGAAGCGCGCAAGTCGGCGCCGTCGCCGGAGTTGTTGAACGAATTGGTTTATTGTGTCAAGTGTACTGCCGAGCGAGGGAGGGTTAACTGCTGCAGACGACGAAGGAGCTGGGTCGAGCGCACCGGACAAAATTCCGCAGCGAGCAGGCCATGTCGTCGTCAAGAAGACGCGAGCCGTATCGTGAAGCAATGTCGAGAAACTGGTTTATATCGTTAGAGAGGTGTCGTAGTTCTTCCCCAGTGGTCGTGCAGAGCTACGGCGCAGATCAGGCCCGACGACCACGACAAGCAGAAGGCGGGGAGGAACATCCACAGACCAAGATCGTCTCGGAAATCTGCGCGATGAGAAACAGCGCCTGGGGGACGCCGAACGGCAGTGGCACCGCCAGGATACTGGCAATGTCGTGAACGGCATGGAGAAGGGCATGGACCGTCTCGCGATCGTGTCGTGGCATGAGTGAATAAAAGAAAGCGAAGGTGTAACGAAGAGAGAGAAGAAGGAATGTCGGAGGGAGCTCCAGTCGTCTCAGAGCGAATGGAGGGTACTTAAGCCCGCGATTTCCTTTGCGCAGTCGCCTCGTTGTTAACAGCTCGAAGGTGCTCGAACGTTAGTCTAATCGTGGACTCCAATGAGGTGCGAGCTGGCGAGATGAGAGCCTTCCGACAGAAACCCTGCCGTTGGCTGTACCCAGCGGAGTTCACGCTCGTTTGCGCGGCGGCGTAAGATATTTTGGAAAGGGAACGTGTTCATTCCACTAAGCGTAGCGATTGCCTGGACGGTGGATCGTCTTGGACAACACCCTCCTTCGCCAACACTGTCGGCGCCGCGTCTCCCCAGATCCCCGAAAGCTCCGCCAAATCGTTGCGCACATTCTCCACGCCCACGGGAGTGCTCCCGCTCATCCCTGTCACGAGTGGGTGTCGAACAAGGCCCGCTTGCGTCCCTACCGCGCCGCGGATCTGCTCCTGCATCTGGACAATGTGCTCGCGGCCGTGGGCGAGAGGAACGGTGTCGATTTTGGTTAGGATGGGCTGGATCGACCATGGCGGCAGCGACTCGGATCGCGAGGTCAGCACTGACGCGAGATGTTCGAGCATTCCGAGGTCAACGGCGTTCAGCAGGTGCTTGGTGTTGAAGCATATGTAGATTCGTTGGAGTCTAGTTCCGCGTCAGTCGAGCGAAACGCAGGTTTAAGAGGAGCTCACTGCTTGCGCTCGGCGATGTAGTGGTTGAACAGTTCTCCCCACTCGACGCGTCCGCGCGAGCCGTAGCCAGGCGCGTCGACGAGAAGCACGGGCCGCACGCGAGTCGAGCTTGCGAGGGCGACATCCAGCCGGAAGAACTTGAGCGACTTGGTATGGCCCTGTTCGAGAACATTAGCGGAAGATTTCTGGGATATCCACGGCTTACAGCTGTCTTACTGGTCGTAGCTAGCTTGCCACCGAGCAGCATATTCAGCAGAGTCGATTTCCCGGCATTAGCTCGTCCTGTCCGGCTTTTCAGTCATCTGGTTGGCCCTTACGCGACTCGAAGTACCCGACACGATGACCTAGACGCGTTTCATCTCCCGCGAAGTGGTTGCAAGGCTAGGAAGCACCTCAGGCTCCCCAAGTTTCGGCAAACTTGCAAGTTGCTCTTGGTTGAACGCTTGCTGCACGTATGCCGCATTTTTGAACTGGAGGTCGGCGGGGTTCTTGTACTTGAGGGAGAAGTAGCGCAGCGTGCTCGCAGCGGGCTTCAGCGTCGTCGATGGAGCATGGACGAGAACAAGAGACATTCGCCTGCCATCACCTCGCTTGGACCCGTTCCTCCACCACACTCGCCGACGTACTCGCTCTGGGCCAACGACGCGCGTATGAAATGCATCGACTGGAGGATGTTCAGGGCGGACTTGAAAGTTCCGACGAGCGCATCGGCCTGCCTCGCCTTCCTCCCGAAATCGAGCGCGAGATCTTCGAGGTAGCAGCCCAAACGCCGGGGAATGCGACCACGCTTGCCCTCGTTGCTCGTAGGACGCAGATTTGGTGCGTCCCAGTGGTTCTCCGCCCGGAAAGTGCTCAAATACCCGGCAGGATGGAGCGCATAATCTACGGGACGGTTACGCTCTCATCCGACGCATTGACGACCAAGTTCCTCTCGGTTCTCGACTCCCGACCCGTCCAGTTCTTCATCGAATCTGTCCAGTCTCTATGCATCCCCGGCGACATACCCCTTCCTTGGGCCATTCGCGTGCTGCAGGCGTGTCAGGGCGTCGTCAACCTCGCAATCTGGCTTCCACTGCAGCGCACCCCATTGTTCCCCTACATCTCTGCCTTGCGGCCATGCCGACTCTCGGTTAACTTGGGCGGACTATTCGGGGGCGGGAGTGTCCCGCAGGTCGCACACAAGTCGTCGCCCGATGACGGTCTTGAATTGGCCAAAGCCATCCAACCCGACTTTGCGCATCCCTTCTTCTCGCGCGTAACCCACCTTGAGCTCGTCGACTGGCTCGTTCCTCCCCTCTTCTTCACGAGCACCTTCAACCTCACCTTCCTCGCCCCCCACCTCACCCATCTTGCGCTCGACGTCGACCCCTGTGTCGATGCATCCGCCCTCGTCCGACTGCGCGTCCGGAGTATCCTCAGCTCGTGCCGCTCGCTCGTCATCTGCCTCGGCCTCGTCTACGACGACGACACCATGATCGTTGCTTCCGACGAGCTGAGCGACGTGGCTAACGAGGACCCTCGGCTCGTTATCCTCTCAGACGGAGACGTTGTCGCGAGCTGGGAGGACTCGGTGCGTGGCTCGGAAGGGAGCATTTGGGTCTTTGCTGAAGGGATTGTTGCTGCGCGTGCTGGTGCGTATCTCTCCTACAAACTCGCGCGTGTATTGACTGTGTCTGTAGGGAGAAAATGAAGATTGTAACACCACCTGTACCTGTATTGTAACCGTGAGCGGCTTCGCTTTTGCGCCCCGCGTTTGCTCACTCGGCCTAGGTATTCCGATCGTTGTCTGTACCCCTGTTTTCGCGTCCTCGGCGGCGTCTTTCGTTAAACGTACGTCGCTTGACTTGCCTACCTCGTGAAAACAGCCCCTGTTGGTTGTTCGAATACAGCAATGCAAATGCGCGCAAAATCAGTCCTTTTATGTAATGCAACGCGGTACAAACGCCACGCATGTATTTGACCCAAATTTGACCCCTCAAACCCCATCGGTTGATGCGTCGCGCTGCGAAGCGGTAGCCATCTCGGCGCGGTAAAATTCGCCCCGTCGCTCGCGTTTCGCTCGTCCTCGCGTCTTTGCAAACCTGTTACCTCAGTCTCGAGGCTTTCGATGCGCGACCGAAGGGCCTCGTTATCGACCTCGAGCCCGCTATAACGACCGACGAGGTTGTTGATTTCGGCGCCCTGGCTGATCACCTTGCCCTCGAGATTGTCCACCTTGCCGTCGAGACCGTCCACCTTGCCGTCGAGACGCTCGACCTTGCCCTCAATACGCTCGACCTTGGCCGCGATACGCTCGATCTTGCCCTCAATACGCTCGACCTTGGCCTCGATACGCTCGATCTTGCCCTCAATACGCTCGACCTTGCCCTCAATACGCTCCACCGTGCGCTCGAGACGCTCCACCGCGCCGTTGAGCTCGCCGACAGTCTTGGCCAGATTATGGATCTCGTCGCGCAGGCTACGGAGCAGCGCCGGTATGTCTACCTGCACGCCATACCCATACGGGGGCGCGCTAACCCGACGGTTAGAGCGGGTAGATAGGGACGAGCTGGATTGCGCACGGCGTCACGGTGTAGATACTGGCTATCGATTCCCGAGTCCGCTGGTTACCGGTTTCGTCGTCAGGCGCTGGTGGCAGGCGGCGTATGGGAGGAGGGGCAGATTGGGGAGGGTGGCTCATAATGAAAGAAAAAACGAACCCGTACTGGAATTCCCATCTTCTTTCGAGGCGTGTTTGGCTTAGTTTGCGGAAGTGGCGCTTGTTGGGGTTCGACGAGGTAAAAAGGCACTCACATCCTGTAGCTGCACGCATTTTAAAGCAATCGCGTTTCCGTTCCTAGGGTACTGTCCCCCTGTTTCAGCGTAGACTGCAAAATAACGACTACTAACTATCCTTTCCACGCGGTACTAATGACAACAACTTGCATGTGTGTCGACGTTTCCGCGGCCGACCATATAACTTGCCTTGACTCTGCCTACCTACGAGCAAGTAAAAATATACAAACCGCAGCACGAATCGTGCTGCAATTTATGCCTTTGATAAATACTTGCTAAACGAGGCTCAACCCTTCTACCCACGGTTGTGATCATATTTTCTTTGTACACTCCACCAGGACGGAATCTCACAGCCTAGAACTCTGCTCGGATTGCTCTGGTTCGGCAGTCACAGATGCTCCGCCCATCGATCTATTCCCCCAACGTGAACTGAGAGTATTGCTGGCTGTATTTTGTTGCGTAGTCCTGCGGACGGACGATGTATCGCTCGTGTCTTCTTGGTCATCGTCCGGGATGCCGTCTCGTGTCAAGAGCAGATGAGAGAGTCCTTCGTTTCTGTCCTGAGCTGCGCTGCGGATGTATGCTGCTCGGGGTCCAGGATCGTCGGATTCGTCTGCGCGGCCGGACTGCATCTGACTGGCAGAATTTTCGGGCTCGGCGTCGTAAGACGATACCATGTCCGAATCAAAGGCGTAATCATATGCATGCAATTCATGGCGGCTAGGCGCGGGATCATCCAGGTCGGATTTTGGCCGAGCGAGAGTTTCGCCCGCTGCAGTCTCTGACAACAGGGTTGGCGCGGACGCAGATAACAGCGGAGACAGGCTTTGCGGTAGCATTGGACGTGGGGTGGCTACCACGAGTCCCAGTGCACTGGAGGAGCCGTCCAAATGTAGCGTATGGGCTTTGGAGGTCGCATCGGCGTCGGACGGCGATGACTCGGACAAGGAGAGCATAACGGGCCCTCCCCAGCCAGATAGTGGCGGAGCCCATCCACGGTTCATGCCTGAACCCAGGTAGATAGGCGAGAGCTGCTCGTCTCGTACATTTTCCACATCCAAGATGTGTTTGACGAGGACGCGCTGCCGAGCACGGTCAGCCTCCGGCGGCAGGATGGGCCATTGTGCGTGGAGAGGAATCGGACTCGGAGGGGCTGTGGAAAGATTCGCCTGGTGCTCGCCACGCTCGAGCTCGTAAGTCTCGTTTATCCTCTCTTCCATCCATGTAAGACTCTCCGGCTGATGGAGAGTCGGTTGTGGAGAGCCTGGCGGAGTTGGTGGGGATAGAATGAACGGGGAAATTGGTCTCAGTGGGGTACCAGTTTGTCGGGAAGCAATCTGCTGCGCCGGGCTCATCCCCAGAGGAAGGGTCGCCGTTGGCCGGGATTGCGGAGTCGGAATGACGCCCCAGCTTCGGGGCGTGCCCGCCCAATGCCCTCCCGGTGGCTGCCCAAGAGTATTTCCCGCTAACTGATGTCGCAACGAAGGCGCCTTTAGCGACAGGGCATCGGCGCCGACGACCTTCAGATCTTCCAGCACCGAGTTCATCCACTCGCGATCCATCGCGTCGCCGTAACGCCGGAACTCTCGGACAATGAATACGAAGTAGGTGATTCCAAGCAGGAGAACGAAGCTGAGGCTGCTGGATATTGCGACGCTGGCGGGACGGGAGAGGTTTGTAGCCGCCAGAGCATCCGGAGTGAATGTCGCCGAAAGCCAGACGAAGGACATTATCGAGCCGATGAAAGCAATTATTGACCTCGAATCAAGGTTAGTGAGCGGAAATCGCCTCAAGTTTAAACTTACCAAGCAAGCCAAGTGGAAGGCTACGAATAATTAGTTGACCATAGCTAGTCCCGAGACGCGCGTACCATGGCCAGCATGATGAATACATTCCACCAAAGACCGACAGTGTCCTCATTTGTAACTGCCTTGTGAAGTCATCAGCATTGTTGGTATCTCAGCCAACGGGGAAACAGACCCTGGCGAAGCTGCTAGCTTTATGCATCTTGCGGAGTGTGCCGAACCGGATGATATAGATACAGCCGTACAGCAGGCTCATGAGGGCGCATATGAGAGAAAATAGCGCTGTCGTCCGAGTGATTGGATGAGCGGCGCTCTCGATTTGGAGCAACGTCAAAATTGCGCTGGTGTGCCATCAGTTGTGTTGGAGAACAAAGGAAATTTTACACACGACATGAGCAGCACGGATACGAAGTTTAGGGTCTTCCATTCTCGCATAAGTGAGTCAATAAATCCTGTTCGCTGCTGAGTAAGTGTCGAATAAATTCTAAAATCGAACCAACCTTCCCACGACGATTTCAACTGGATCAAGGAGCTTGGGAGTGGAGCGGGCTCGAAATCCGCGATGGTCATAATCTCGTTGGGTTTCTTCCACTGCGACGACCGCGCACGTGCCATCCGCTGAATATCCGGCATGCTCGTCTGCGCGTCCTCGAAAACACGCGCCACACGAGAGAAATACAATGATGGGATGCGGAGGAGCAGGACGTGCCCGTACACCCATTCGACGCCGTCCTGCGCAGCCTTGACGTCGATAAATGAGACTGCGGAGCGGAAGAGCAGGATAAACTCTGCGCGTTGGTCGTACTTGCGGGAGGAAACGACTGGCTGCGGGAGAGTCTCGGGGTGCCTGCGTGCCTCATCCCAGTCGATAGAGTCCGAGAAAGAGGTCTGCGAGCCCGGAGGAACAACACTCTGAGGTTCCGGAGCTGTTGTGGTAGGTGGCCCGGCTGCTTCTCCCGGAACTCCGCTGGGGGCTTCTCCTCGTGGCGGCGGAAGGAACGGTTGCACAAGATGCTGGTTTGGGTAAGGAACAAAACCAAGAGGGTATCCACTGGAGTTCTTGGACTGGATCATAGTTTCTGGCTGCCCAGCTACTGCTCCGGGGCGTGTTTCGCTCCTGCCGACTTCCGTATGCGCGGGAGATTGTGGTCGATGAGATATTTTCGGCGTTAGCGCCGGCACCTGAGCAGGTTCAGGCTCCACCTCCTCGATGGACGGCGTTGGCGTTGTGTTGAAAGCGTCCGCGGGGATCATCTGCGGGGTGTTCTGAAAATGTACTCGTCCCGCCGCAGGCGGTAGCGAAGGAGTTGGTTTCCGCCCTTTCCTCGCCGACCGCTCGAAGGGGTTGATAGAGATGAGAGGTTTCTCGAGGCTATGATTGACCGCTGTGGCGTCTGGAACGACGGGCGGAATCGTCTCTTCTGGCGCCTGTGGCACAGCGTGAGCGAATGAAGCTCCGCCCGAAGCCGCTGTCCATGGGCTGGTGTTCATCATCGTTTCATGCGGTGGCGTCGCCGTCGCCCATGGATTGGTGGCATGAACGCCGTGATGCGGAGGACTCATAGTCGCCGCGCTAGACCAAGGATTGGTCTGCGCTTGCGGCGTCGACCAGAGAACGGTTGGCACTGAAGACGCGTGTCCCCGACTGGGAGGAGACTGAGTCCACGGATTGCGGGGCCAATGCGATGGAAGGGGGGCAGAAGAGTCCCATGTCGCGTGTGTAGTTCCTGGTGCCCACGCGCGGAACAGGGCCGGATGCGCGCCGGGTGGAGGCTGGAACGGTATCGTGCCTTGCGGAAGCGCGGCCGGTCGCGAATTTTGAGCAGTGTTTTCCGCAGTGAGGTCGATGTTGGAGTGCATTCCTATGTGCCCGAAGCGTTGACGGGAGGAAGGAAGGAGAAAAAGGATGTCATTAGACGCCGGTAGGACCGGTATCATCTCACGTCCGTCCTTTGCGAGATGGATGATCTTTGTGGGCGCCTCTTTGTCCGGTAATCTTACCGGCGCTTCGGCCTGTCCTTTGCATGGCCCGCGAAGTTGTCCCAGTGATGTTAACCGCTTGGCTAGAACAAAGGATAAGATACCATGCTATCACGTGTCTTCTGCTGAGAGTCGTATCCTTTGTGGTACTGAGCCGAGAGCGGCTGACAAATTGGGTTGGCGGAAACATATGTAAGTATCCCATTTGGAAATCTCAGTCCAAGTCCGGTATCAGCGACCTCACAACTCCATCATTTCTGATCCCCATAAGCGAACAAAGAACAGCTTCCTGTACAATGGATCTTATTAGGCTAGTAAAGTAAAATCGAATGAAGAGCAACATTATAGTCGATGAGACCAGGATAGCGAAGCTCGCAAACGCTCGCTTGTTTCTCCCTGGCGCATGCGACTTCTTTCTCGGCCAATTCCCACATCCCGCCTTCAGAATGTATCCCATGGAGCCAGCGGTCCTCTCCGGAAGTAAAAACCTTTCCGTCCAATGGAAAGATTCGCGGATCTTCGAGGACATGTGGATGTGTGCGGCGTATAGCGCGGGCCCACAGTGCCAGTACCTCCCGCGAGCACGCCTGCACGATGATTATTTGCAGGCGTTCGGAGGCTGGGGACGCGACAAGGAGGGAAAGCTCTTTGAGGAGGGGAAGGATGTTAAACGCGAGGTGAGTTAGCGACGGCATGTGCTCCAAAATTTGGTGCAATGGGATACGGAGAACTGCGGAGACATTGACCACGCTGGCGCCATGAACGCGGATGTTCAGATGTGTGAGGCTCGAAAAGGGCGTACGCAACGGCCCTCCGAGATGCAGTATATCGATATCGAGACGCGTGAGGGCGGGCAATCGATGCAACGGAACGTCCCAATCCTCGCTGACCCGACGTGGAAAGACATAATCCGCGCCGTAGGGCTCGAGCGGGTGCACAGGTTTGTGGACAAAGACATTTGTGGCGTTTGGACAGGCGTCGAATACGCGACGCTCTTCTTCCACGGTGAGTCGGGATACAAAGAGGTTGCGCGTTGCCAGCGGGAGCATAGGTCTCCGGCGGACTAGTTCTTGGAATGCCTCGAGTGTAGCAGAATAAGCGGGATACGGTGCGCCCTTGAGGGTCCTGGGCGGTCCAATGAAGATCGTCTCATAAAGCTTCGGCTCAAGCCTGAAACGGGATTAGCCCCAGTAGACCTCACCACGTCGATAAGCGTCGCTCACCATGCTCTGACGCGATGTGCGACTTGGAGCAGAGACACAATTTCTTTTGTGCCACTGCAGCCGAGCTCGAATACTGTGCGCTCGAGATCTAGAGGGAGAAACGGCTCACTGCTGGCGATTTCCACGGCCATGGTGGGCGGAGGAGATGCTGTGGATGTTTGACACGTATGGCTAATATGCCAGCACGCCTCTCTCCGCGGTACAGTTGTGCGAATTAAGTAGCAACTGGGTTTTCAATGTGGGTGTATTGTCGCGCCTACGCTCCAGGTTTGCAGAAGCACACCAGCACCTGCACAGTCAGCGAGTCAGCGTGTACGAGTATCGGCCAAGAGCTTTTCCATTATAAATGACTGCTCACAATGCGCCGGACGGGGTCTCTGAATGTTCCAGTTGCGAATACAAGAGTCCCCTTGGGTGAACTTCAAGTCAAACTAGGCGTAGAATAAAATCAACGTCCCCCAACCGGCCGTCTCACCGCCTCAACCTCGAGCGCCACCGATTTCCTTCCTCATCCACCATATGCACGTTAAACTCGAGCAGCGCCTCCGCCGCCCGAACCCACTCCGACTTTGATATATCCCGCCTGCGCGCAAGGTGAGTTTATACGGATAGCCAGTAAAAGCAGACTGTAACACCCACTGATTCGTCGGCCAGATAAACCCCTGCACAAAGATTTGGTTGAGGTTAGGCATCGACTCGCAGGGCAACTCGGTGAGGAAAGCGTGCCAATCCGGAGCTTCCTTCTGAAAGTAGCGTTGCCTAGATAGCATATTACGCTCTGAACCACAAAAGAAAGGTTGCACAAACTTGAATCGCCCTTGCCCGAGGTGAAAATTAATGGTCGCGATTTTGGTTGCTGATGATGTTGGCTGGAGGACTGTTGTGGCCGGAGGTGCCTTCAACAAGTTGGGCTGCGCGAAACCTGGGTTAAAACAGGCGGAACAGATCGTCAAGTAATCAAACCACTCACGCCCGTTTCCGGGTACTCGAAGTTCAGCAACGCCAGATTAGGGCACAAGTCGAGGATGCAGCCACCGAGATCCTTGGCGACATTGGAAGCGAGATCCATCTCAACGATGTTAGCGCCGCATGCCTGAAGAAACGGGGCATATTGGCCACTCGCGTGCTGCCAAAGGGCGAGGCGACGCAAACGATGGGGTCTGAGACCGAATTCATTAGTCGCGGGCATGTAAAGCAGAGAAAAACCGCACTTGAGCACGCAGAGAATGTCGACAAAAGACTGGGTGGAGAACTGGACCTGCAACTCTACCAAATGCGGGAGGCCTGGGCCGCCGGCGCCAAGTGCATCGGAACCCGTGAAGCTGGACGAACATTTCCACCAGAGTTTCTCCAACGCAGGCAGCGAACGCAAAACATCAGCTGCCGTCGACGCAGCAACGGTTCGCCAACCCTCGGCGGCGATACAGACGGCGAGTTCTCGCAGGCTCGATCCCGCGCTCCGAGGGAGGTCGGCAAACAAGCCCCACGGCATATTCAATTGCACATTTCTGGAAAAGGATTCGTCACTCGTCGTGATTAGTCGAAGCGTGTGGAGGTTTGCCGCCTTAGATAGGATGGCACGCAGGGACGGAATGGCGTCTTCGCGCGGCGGCAAATTGTGTCCCCGTGCGTTGTGATACCATTGACTGGCGAAACCATCCTCATCCTTCAAGGCGTACCCGACGCCAATACTCCGAATGTCAGCGGCCAAGAATGGATGGGCGTTCAGCGTGGCGGCGATCTTCATTGGATGACGACCGAGCCGCAGAACGATATCGGTGTAGAGAAGTGGAAGACTGAGGGTCTGGGGCATGTCAGAACGCGCTGGGCGGAAGAGGAAAGATACATAGAAGGATTTGGAGACGAGAAGTAGGCTCAAGTAACCCGGAGAGGGTTGAGACCAGCCAACGCCCGCGATGAATTGACGAGGAGCCTCGGGTAGTGCCATCGTGAAAGACAGTACTCTAGACCAGACAAGGTCCTGGATCTCCTTGGGTTCGTTGGCCATGGGCTTGTAGTGGGGATTGAGAGAAGGTTGAGGCAATTGCAGCAGCTCGACTGGTTCGGTGGTAGATATCCTAACTCGAAGATGAGGGAACAAGGCGCGGCGAAGGAGCAGACCTTACACTTGTTTGGTCTTGTATCGGACGAGCGACTTGAATATATCGGAACTATTGTTGACATGCGCGACCTCTTTTGGGGCCAGCGGCTGCGTTATGTGTACCTCTGCAATGGGGCACAAAGCAAGCGTGTGATACTCCAACAGGGCGATATATAGCGTTGGATAGTAGAGGGTGGTAAGCCGCTTGTGTGTGTTGAGGGCCATGGTGAGCTCCTGGGAAAGCGCTGGAAAAGCGTCTCTCGGCGGTGTCCAAGCAACCTAATACACGATTAGGAGAGATACTCGGAAGGAGGATGACGACGCACTAGCTTTTCCCAAGTCGTGAACGCAGCAGTCAACGCGTTTACCAGGTTCCGGAAGTTCTTGTTCTCTTTCTGGTTGTAGTTGGAATGCTGCACAATGAGGCGCGTCGGGTTGATGAGCGCCAGTCCTTGGCACAGTCCATCGGTGTTGTCGGCGGCAAATATTTCGAGGGAGAGGAAGAGGTCCGTTATGTTGGACGCAGAGAGAGGATCGTCTTCATCGCCACGCCATACCCGCCCTCGACGCGTAGTTTCTTGATAAACCGTGCAAGCTGCTCGTTTTTGCTGAGCGCACGCGCAAGCGCTTTGGCCTGGGCTGCGGAGCGGAGCACGACGACGCTGTAGATGAGGGGCGTCGCCACACGCAACCAGTCCTTGTTGACGAGTAGGTATGCGGATGGCGATTCCGAGTAGGTGGCAAAGGGGGAGACGCGCGAGTGGTTATCGGAGAATGCCTCGTCGGAGACCTTCAGCGCTGGGGAGAGAATCTCGGAGATGAGTTCGTCGGGGAGCGAGTTGTCCATCGCGAGCACGCGCGTCGACGCGTCTAGATGGAAGTCAGGAGCAGGAGCGTGTCGTCACACAGTCACGGAGCCAATCTGGTCTTGCCCGAGCCCACCATTTCGAGCAGTCAGCAGAACAAAGTACATATTATAGCTACATACAGTTCCGGTACTTACACTAAAACTACGCGATATACGAATTCAACTAGTACATTAGCGTTAATACTGTCTCGCCCGCTTGGACGGACTGGTATTGGGATCATAATGTGTCGGCTCAGCGTACCGCTTGAGCGGCGGAATATAGGTGACCGGTTGGTACTGCTGCAGCCGCTGCACCACCGGTAGTGGAGGATAGTAATGCGCCGCCAACACGGCCGTCCCCGGCTGTCCCTCAATCCGCGCACACGCCCACGCGTATTCCCTACCAAGAATCGCGCTCTGCATCTGCGGATTTCCGAGCTTGTTCATGAGCGTCCGCGCGGTCTGGTTTTTTGCGCGCCACGCGCCGAGCACAGACATCGTCGCGGGCTTGGTGATCTACTCCCACCCAGTGTTAGCAACCGTGCCGAAAATTTGAAACGGACTAGACACCGACCTCGAATCCCCGAGCCGTCTTCCGCCAGCTAACGCCCCACGCCTTGCTCGGCGCCAACCGCTTCTCGAGATGCTTCTGACCATGCTGGAGCCGCTTGAACACATGCGTTGTCGTACTCCCCCCGCGCCAAAAACTCCTTCATCTTCTCGCAATCCTGGCAGGTACACTTGCCCAGCCCCTGGATCTGCTCATCGACCGGGACGTGGCCGGCCAGAGTCGCGGGGACCGCCGGCTGTTCCCCAACAAACTTCTCCACATACGTCCGCACCACCGTCGCAGCGAACCCAGCAAACGGTTGCGCACGCAAATCCAACCCGACTTCCTGCAAAAACTCGGCGAGCATCGGGATGAGCGGAGATATGGTCAGCGAAAAGTGTTTTTCGAGGTCGGCGTGTGCGGGCGGGGCGAGAAACCGCGTCAACGCGTGGTCATATAGTCCCTGCATCCCCATCTCGCGGCAGAACTGCAAAAGCTCCATGAGTTTGGCGGGCGGCGGAATCCATTCGTGCCGCCCGCGATTGACCGTGTGCAGCGGGCGCTGCGTGGGGGGCGGGCACTCGAATACGTCGATGGCCGCACGGACGAGAACGGTGACAGTCTCGTCATACCCCGAGCGGAGGAAATGCGTGTTGACGTCGACGCGAGGAAAGTGTAACGTGACGACACGCGTAAAATTGGCGATTGTGTCCCAGTCGCGACCCTTGAAGTTTTCGGATCTTAGGCTGGAAGCGGTCGGTTATGTATAGCCCGGCGGGAATGGCGAGGGGACGCACGTCTGCAGGAAGAACAAGCCTCCGGCCTGTTTAGCCGCCTCTACAACCAATGTTTGGTGCTGGTCCGAGAGCGGACACGCCGACACCCATCCATGCGGAGCAATTACCTCGCCCGCCAACATGGCAGTCACCGCGTCGGTGAAGAACGAGCGGAACACTTTGTCCAACGGGACGCCACCCGCACTCGCTGGTTGGGCACGCACGTAGCGCAAAACTGGCAACACCAGCTCGGCGTAATACATCCAGGGAGGAAAGTTACGCGCAAACTGGCCCTTCTTGGCTGCATCTCGCATCTTGACGATGATCTGGTTGCACGCAAGAGGAAGCCCGACGTCAAGGCAGAGCTTGATCGTCTGCAACGTCTCGGTAGAGTTTTTGTCTTGCTGTTCAAACCCGAGCAGCCCACTCGTGACGTTCTTGGTCGGGAACGCGTCGAGCGTGGACACAAGGGCGAGCGCGCATTTGTCGACGCAGCTCGCCAAAGTCGGCGCGTTGAGCCCATGCAGCTGCGACGTCAACTGTAGCCAAAAGTCGGCGCGGAGGTTCTGTGCGAGGAGTTGCGGGAGCAGCCTGCTCAGGTGGTTACCACGAGCACCCAAGCAATAGTAGCAACGTACGTTGAACGGAAGAATTCGCTTCCCCGGGATCGCGTCGCCTCTACCAACCACGGAACGTGTTCCGTCTTGACATCGGCGAGGACCTGCAGTAATCGCTGCTCTTGCGCCTTGACCCATTGGATCAGCTCAGCGTCGCCTTCCGCTGCCGCTGTCCGTCCCAAACACGCTACAAAAGCGCTCTTGCGTGTCGAAGACGTATCATGCGTAATCGCGTCGTTGCAGCTAAGAAGGCGATCAGGAAGACTCAGTGGCGAGTATGGGCAGACAGCGTACAACGACACAAGATTCTTCCATCCAAACGCCTGATACGCCGAAACAAGCGCCTCCATCCCCAGAATATCCACGTTCATCTCCGCTCCGCACGCTTCCAGCGCCCGCAAAAAGTACCCGACGTCGTTCCACTGGTCCGCGCATTCCCGTACAAGCCCGAGCGCTTTGAGCATGTTGGTCTCCTCGTCCGTCACGGACCGCTGCCGATTTGCTGTTCCGATGTCCGTCAACGTGCGCGTCAGCCGAATTCTGGAAAGACGACAACGCTGATTGAGGCCGTCGAGCAGACGCATTTCGAGCTCTGTTGGCGCGCGCGTCGCGGAGAGTGCTTCCCGAAGATGGTGGAAGGCGTATGCATAGACATCGCCGACTTCGACGCTCTGGTCAATGTCGGTGTCGATGGGCCAGATGAGGAGGGCAGTACGGCGCCATGCTGTTAGAGAAATGAGACAGAGTTGGCGAGAGGGGAAAGGATGGTACTCCAGGTTCGTTCGCCTTCCTGAAATGGGAACAACGTCAGCCGAAGAACCGCAAGAGAAGGAGGGGTAACGCACGGAGGAATAGGTCCCAGTATGCTTGAACCTGATGTCGTCCGCATCGACCTCGTCGTCAATGATAGACCCGCAGATGAACTGCTCGTTGACCTCCTCGGGGTCCTCCCATTCCAGCTGCAGCTCGTCCACCGAGACGGGGACGCCCTCCAGATCGACCACCTCCACGATGTTCACCGCATCCTGTGGATCCCCGACGTCGACGAAATCCTCAGGCAGATGCTCGACATCATCATCGTCCTCGTCGTCCCAGTCGCAGGAACCATAGCGGCGTCCGCGCAGTCGCTGCGGCCTCTCCCACTCGCACGAATCGACACGAACACCATCGACATGCGCGAGATGCAAGCGGAAGCCGAGCTCCGACGCAAGCGGGGAGAGCTGGCGGAGCAGGAGAGCGTCGGCGCCGGTAAGGGATTTGGCGGAAAATGTAGGGCCCCGCGCGTATTTGTGCCGGAGCACGCAGGCAAAGAACGGCGGGTCCTCTCCTTCTTCAGCTTCGACTTGTTCGTTCCATATTTGGAGCGTGGACCGCAGCCTTGCGAGCGTCCCGTTCATCTCCGGCAGCCTGGCAACATTTGCAGACCCGACGGGAACAATATCGTAGACGACGGCAAGGCAGTGGCCGGAGGTGACGGGGGAGACGGTCTGCTGGGTACCAGAGTAAGCCGCGACGACGGTAGTCGAGAAAGCGCTTTGGGAGGCTACGTCAAAAGCCTCTGTTTGGTCTTGGTGGCGGAATTGACGACTGCCGCCCTCAAATCGACTTGGTAGGATGACGACGAGCTCTCCGACGTAGGTTTGAGTCTCTCTACGCGTGAAATGAGAACGGGTGCGGAAAAGGAGGCGAGGGGGAGCGAACCCTTCACGTTTAATTCGATGGACGTCCGGGCTGTTAGCCGGTCAGCGAGGTAGGACTGTGGTTCGAGAGAACGCACGAGGAAGTGGCATCCTGAATGACGAGTTTCCTGAGCAGGAGACCCACACCCTGCAGCGACAATGCCTCCGTCGCAGCGCGCAGAACACTGTCTACAAGCCACACATTCCATTCCGGATTGTCGAACCCGAGCTGCGGGAGTCAGAGCCTGCCCAGAAGTTTTTTTCCGGACGCACCTTGTTCGCTGCAATCGCTCGTGTCCCCGGGTTCGCCGCCCCGATTATATCCTGCGCGTCTCGCTGGCCAAGTGGCAGCCCAATCGTCCCGATTCCGCCAACAGTCAAGCACGGATTGGGGGCGTCCCGCATCCCGTATTGCTTGCTGAACGCAAAGGCACCGTCAAACTCAAACCCTTCCTGGATGAGCGACTCGAGGCGGTCCTGGACGGATTGTGAGACAGGGCTTAGAGAGGGAGGAACAAGAAGACGCACTCGGACGGTGCGGTCGTCTTCTGCCTCCAGCTTGCTGCCCATTCTTGCAGCCGACAGGGATGTAAAGAATTGTAGAAGACGGTAATAGGCGTGTAGTGGTCGTTGTCGTGGTTGAAAAGGAGGCGCGGAACGGTCTCGTGACCTGTCACGAATGCGTAACACTCAGTCAGCGAAAGCTTCGACGCGCGTACGCGACTTTTCGCCTTACCCTGCTGTTGTTACTCGTAAATTACTGCTCTCATCACAGGTGAGATAGTTAGTTAGTAGCTTATAGCATTTAGGTCGATTAACTCGACATGCAAGTAGCTACGTGCTCAATCTATCTCCTTTCTAAACCTCGTGGGTTTCATGCTAAGGCAGAGATTTTTTTTCCACTTTTTTCTTTGCATAGGATTCCTCGTATAGACTCTGGTCGCGTCTCAGTCCCGCTAACTGCAACCATTTTCGAAAGTAAATAGGTTAAATCAGGCTCGAGCCTCCGAACATCGATAAATTGACAACGATGAGTCCCCAGCGTTAACTCCAGTACGGCTCGGACCTTGAACCTCGCAAGATGGTCGCCGCCGACATCGATGGCAAGGGCACGTTTATCGGGGTGCGGACAGCGCGAGTCGGAGCATTTTTGGCAGTTTGGCGCTCGGCTATGGCCACACAAGCTAGCTTAAGGGCGTGGGTGCCGCATTGTCGCCTAACGCCCACACCCGGCCTACGCGTAGGCGGATATAAATTGCTGCTGTCATCTTGATGGCTTGCTGTTCTCGTTCTTCTCTTCGACGTTCACCCACAAACGCGAAATGCCCTCCCCACCAGCGCTGCTCCCTTCGATTCCGACGGAAATCTTGCTCATGATTCTCTCTGCTGCGTGGCACGCGCCGCTGAGCCCGAAAGAGCGCGACACGCTCTTGCACTCATGTGCACTGGTCAACTCTGCGTGGGCGAACTTGTTCAACGAGGAGGTGGCGGGACGGGATGTGTACATCCACACACCAGAGTTTGCGGAGTGGTTTTCGCGCCACCTCGTCGTGCCACCCAAACCACGACGCGCCGAAATTACTAGACACTCGAGTGGCACGACTCCGACTCCAACCCCGCGGCGCATCCCACGCATCGGGCAGCTCGCCAACCTATTCCACTTCCGATCCGCTGTAGCAGGCTGCGGCGCGTCGGACGATTCGACATCCGCCTCTCAACCGCCCCGCGAAGTCGAGCCTGGGTGCGCCAAGCTTACGCCAATTGCTGGAGACCCCCGCCGCCGCCGCGGACCTACCGACATTAATACCTATAATCGTCGGTGCCGCTCTATCACAGTCGAGATTCGACGCTCTGCGATCCAGCCGACTAGGAGCGTAGCCCAAGACGGGTTCCTCGTGCCGGTCCAGGAGCGGTTCCCAATGGGTTCGGTGTTGGACGCCCTCCTCGAGTACGTGGACGCGCATTTCGTGCTCCCGAACCTCCGCCGTCTCTGCGTCGAGTATGTGGAATGTAAGGCGTGCAAAGGTCCGGAGATGTTCGACGATATATTCCGTCGCGGGCTCTTTGCTCTCCCGCCGCAGATAAATCATCTAGAGCTGCGATACCCCAGCAGCTCGGTGACAGTGCAGCTACAAGAGGCGTACAAGTCCCACAGACAGACGGAATTTCGCTGGGTCGCGCCCGAAATCGAGCGCGTTTCGCTCATGGGGGCTCCGCGTGGAGTCTTGCAGGACTTGGGGCGCGTTTGTAAGCATGCGAGGCTTTGGGAGGTTGATGGTGTTTGTGTTCGTCTGGATTAACGGGTTCCGAAGGATATATATGCTGGAGTGCTATTCCGTTAAATTAGCCGCGGAAGGCCCCGCTTCCTACGTTGTCGAAAGCTGTATCACTCAACTTCAATTTTCACTTGTTTCAGCGCAAGACCTGCCCTACAGAATATTTTATCGAGGAGCTGTGGAATCACGTCCGAAGCCCGGGGACTTTGCTTCTTGACCTCGTACCATCATCATCTCAGCTACTCGCGGGCCAAACCGACGTGTCATGAACTCACTTTCACTCCCCGGTCCCGACGATCCTGCAATACTTCAACGGGAGGCCCTTGCCCAAATCCAAGCAGCCCTCACAACCGCTCGAGCTCGCTTCGCGGTCCAGTCTCGCCTCGCAATCCAGTTTCGCTGCGAGAAAAGCGCACTCACTACTTCTCTCGAAAACTCTACCTTCCCCGTCCTCAGCCTTCCCAACGAGATCACGTCCCTCATCTTCATCGCGTGCCTTCCGAGCGAGGGAGACGTCCGTCCATCTCACCGTCGCGCTCCGCTTCTTCTTCTGCGCGTGTGCCGTCACTGGCGGCGCGTGGCGCTCGATATGGCGCAGCTATGGTGCTCGCTCGACCTGAATGTGGGGCGAGGTGATTGGCGCTGTATCTCTCTCAAGAGGGGAAGCTGGGAGGACGTCAAGACCTGGTTCGCGCGGGCAAAGAACCAATACTTGTCCCTAACCATCCGTCAATGGCGTTCATGGCCTGACGCGCGTCCGGTGCGCACTGCGCTATCTCTGCTTGGATATTCCCTTGACTCAACAATAGTCGGAACACGACTGCTGGCCACCCAGCTTCGACAACGTTTTCGATTCGAAAATTCAATTCTTGAAAAAGCTCAGCGCCGATGTCTCCGCGTTCCAGATGAAGGGTATCATTGGTCGGACGACGCGTCTGCCGGAGTTGCGCGAAATTGCTGGCATGTTCGAGTCTGACGGCCTGGCGGAGCTCCTCAAGCGTGCTCCCGGATTACAGACGCTTCGATTGAGTCGTCCCAGTCTCGAGACGATCCGTCACATCGAATCCGCCAGCCTCACTACTCTGAATCTCGGCTGGACCTCTCTCATACTCGCTGATTTCCTGGCCATTCTGAAGCATTGCCCTTCACTCGCCAACTTCTGGGCCGGAAGCATAGACGACTCTCCAGCCCCCATCCAACCTGTCGTCTTCTCCCAGATGATCTCACTGCATCTCCGCGACCAAGGAGGGAATGTCCTTTTCCTGAACGCGATCACTCTTCCGCGACTGCACACTCTCCTTCTCCGCCTTCCTCACGATGACACGACCAACAAGTCCGTTCTTGCTGCGTTCTTGGACCGCTCCCGCTGTCCGCTCACCCGCTTTGGACTCTACGGATCGTTCGAGTCGGCGGAAATCTATAACTGCATCCAGCTCTTTCCCGGTGTCGAGTCTCTGGAGATGCATGACACGGACCTTACGGACGAGTTTCCCTGCAAATCCGGAATCGAGCGATTCCGTCAAGCGACGTTCCCGAAGCTGCGTTATCTGCACATCCAGCTCTACGTCGACTCTGACGGTACGGGTATCGGGCGCCTCAATTACGAGAAGCTCTGCGATCTTCTCGTTTCGCTCCGTCCCAAGGGTGGTCGACTGGAGAAGCTGGTTATCTCGATCGAGGATTCTGCTTATTCGGATTTCGGAGAGTCTTGGTTTCCGTCCGAACTTTACGCCCGTGTTCTCCGACACCTGGTGTTGGAGGTCACAATCAAATTTACCAGCTACGACTACGAAGATTTCTGCGGGGAGCATCCACGGACGATATGGTGGCCGCATGACGCCGGTTAGTTCTCACTCAGGAAGTGCAGCATCCAAGACTCAATCGCCTTCGCAGAAGTCGGCGATGCCGAACCTGAATTCCATCTCAACTACTAGAGGTCTGAAGTTTGCACCGGGCCACCGGCTCCGAGCGATACCAGTTCTTGTCCATAAAAAGCATCGAATCTGCAAGGACTCAGGATGTGCAAAGCTTGCGAAGTTAGTATGTAACGTGCACAGCCATTTAGCACCTTTGTTCAGTGAACTTCTCCGCTCTGGACAAGCAAACCCCAACCTTCGAGCCGATGTGCAAAGTCAAAGTAATAAGTATGCGCCATAATCGTGCCGGTGGCGAGGTGGGCAACGTCTTGGACTGCCAGGGTAACAATTCTCTCCTAAAGGAGTCCAGACGTAGAGTAGAGCTGCTGCCGAGTGACCGCGACGCCGTATCGAGCTGCAGCCTGCATGCAACTCCACCAACTGACGACCGGCAACTACGAGGTAAATTACAGTTCGAAGAAATTGGACTCCCATACATAAACAGCCAAGCCGACCGCAGTCAATTGCAAGAGGGTTTGTATGCCCTGCATTGCTGTCATCCACCGTATCTCGTCCCGCATCGTCTGTGCTGCTTGACGCGCGGCATCACACGACTCGCGGGCCGCGGACGCCGCCGTCTCCGCACCACGAGCGGCGCTTGCGCCGGAAATCGCCGCATCGCGCGCTTCCGCGGCGGCATCTTGAGCATCGCGGGCACTCTTTGCGGCATCGCGCGCACTCTGCGCCGCGTCTTGCGCAGCTTTGTGGGCCCCTTTCACGTCCTTGGTTGTCTCTACCGCCAGCCTGAGCCCAGCCATCCTCTTCCTCGCCTTCTCAGTGGTATCCCTCATCTCCTCCACCTTCTGCGCGATGTCGGCCATGCCGGACGCGAGTTTGCGGTGCCCCACCTCGACTTCGCTTTTTAGAGCTCCGACGTCGTTGGTGAGGCTGCTAACATGAGCGGAGAAGCCAGAGATTTTGACCATGAGCTCCTTGCAGTGGCGCTCGGCGCTCGCGATGGCATCGAGCTTCGTATTTATCGATGCGAGGGTGCTCACGATCCCAAGCAGGTCCGGGTTCACAGGGGCGCCGTGCGAGGCGGGAGGCGGGTAAGTCGAGTTGCCAGTAAATGGCGCGGCGGGGCCATCGAGCGCCGCGCTGTATCTCGGGGGAGGATGCGACTCGGAAGTGGCGCTACTGGTAGGCCACCATCGTCAGCTCAGCTTTTGCAGGCACTTGGTGGGAGCGACACGTACGGGGTGGCGTCTCCACGATAAAGCTGCGAAAGGCGTACTCTATCCTTTAGGTCCATCCTGGTGGGAGGTAAAAGGCTTAATTTATGTAAGCGGGGCGATCATGTTTGAGAAAAGCTCCTGTCCTCTTTGAAGAAAGGTCTAGGTCCAATATTAATTATATATAATGTTGGCGCGCGTTGGTGTCCGACACTTGGTGGCGATTTCTCGGTATATTGGGCAGGGACAAACAAAGAAAGCAAGCTTGGAGATGTCGACCACTTCAATAAACGTCTGCAACCGTCCTCAATTTCTCCTCATCCAGGAACAACATCGACGACAAGTCTGAGAAATGCTTCAGAGCCCAGATTCGACTTGAACTGAACAAAGAACCTACCATCTAGCGCTTCCCGTTGCTCAACAAACCGCTGCACGCGATCCCAGAGACCCTCCGCGCCGCGTACGCCCTCAGACCAATCCTGCTCTAAAGTTTGATTGGACAAAAGCAGTACCACGCGCGGGTCGCTGTTCATATGCAGCCGCCAAAACGTTTCCTGGCGGAGCCGCGGAAGTCCCAGTCGGACGACGAGGACGCGCAAATTTGACGCACCAGCGAGGCCTAGGATGGCCGGGAGGTCGGGTGGGAGGCCCACGCGTCCGCTAGCAATGTGCGTCAGGGTGGGGAGGGATACGATCGCTTCCCAAGCCCGCTGTCGGTTGTCGATTGGCGTCGAGATGGATCCGTCGAGGGAGATGGTGACGTGCGTGAGGCGTGCAAAGCACGGATGTGCCGGCGAGAGCATGATAATCTGCTGCTCGAGGGTGAACATGCCCATCCAGAGACGCGACAAACGCGTCAGGCTCGTCACTTTCTCGTAGTCGCCCAAGCTGTCGGACTGGGTGCGGGTATGGACGTAGAGGTTCTCGACGTTGGGAATTAATGCGAGGATGATACACTGGTGGAAGGCGTCTAGCCCGTATAGGCTCGCGTTGCGGACAAGCGCCAATCTCGAGTTTTCCGTTGCGCTATTCTCGAGTTCCGCTGCGGCAAAATCCAGGAATACCTCCATGTTGCATGATATCACGGCTAGATCCCGCGCCGAAATCTGGTCTTGTGTGATTCGGAGCGTGCGGAAGAGAGTGGGCTCGAGCCTGGATGGTGTTTAATACGGTGGCACGGTAAATTCGAAGATTGCCACACCATTTCTTGACCCTCCATGCCACCCGCATCAGGGTCGGGATCGATGTCGGCCGTCGTAGTGCGGCTAGCTCGAATGTCATGCGCTCCAGCTCGCGTGGCAAGCGAGGAGTCGAGATGCGCCAGCGATTCGCGGAGGAGATGGTCATGGAAAGAAAACAACGGGGCTGATGTCGTTTGTGGGAACAAAGAACCCAAGGACATTGTCTATGCGACTTTGTTTGAGAACGGCTTGAGGGATAGCTACGGACCGCTTCCTTGCAATAAAAGTAGATGCTGCTCTCCCTCCCCCAACGGAAATCCATCCGCCAGCTGGAAAAACAAATGAGAAATGTCGGCCAAGAGCTAGAGAAACTTGAAAATCAGCCAACGCGCCAGCTTCAGCGTTAACGTTCATTCCCGTTTCCGTTTCCAGCCGCTCCTCATCATCCTTCTGGCGCTGCATCGACGCCCTCTTCGCCCTCCGCAGCAATCCGTTGCACTGGGTGGAGAAGTTGTCAAATACGACGCTCAAGGGTTCCCAGCGGTCTGGACCGTGCCAGCAGGTGGCGGAGCTGATTACGAGGGAGTGAGGAAGTAGGGGTGCGTCCTGGTGGGTTCCCATTCGAATGGAAGATGGCATTCAATGTTACAGTACCCCGCACCATTCTTTCACGCGAGTAGCTTCAGTTTTGGAATCGTCGTTGGATATGCCCTTTTCTACTTCGAGTGGCAGGCGGGGAACAAATGCATATGCAGCGGAAATCGTGGCGGCGGAAGAGCTGTGGGACGTGACAGGGCTGACGCTGCTGATTGGGATTAGTTCAAACAATTCGTGCTCACCTAGTTCAGACGTCGCCGTCGACCAATATGCGTGTCAAGATACTTACAGTTCTGGGAGCGGAGAAGCTGACATCCAAAGCGCTGTTTGGTCAACAGCACCGTTCAACGTCGGCCATGCAAATCGAACCGACCCCGCGCCAAAGAAATAAGTTATAAGGTATCCCCGACTAGCTTCATATTCCTTTCATCCAAGAACATTATCGAATCTGGGTCTGAAAAACGGTTTAGAAGTGGGTTATGCTGGGCTGTTGGAGCACTCACCCTGCATTGCGGCCCACCCCTGCAGAAAACGCTCTGCCCTCTCCCACATGCTTTCGGCGCCACGAAATTCAGATTCTAACTCGTCTGGGAGGCGACGGGTCGAGACGAGCAGCACGACCTGCACTCCTCGTCGTAATGGCCCACTGTCAACGCGTTCCTCGTAAGGAGAGAGAGCATGGAAGACGATCAGGCGCAGTCTCTCAGCAGACGCGAGTATTGAGATGATGACGCTGGCGTTGGCCGCTGAGCTTGTGCTGTTCGCAACATGCGTGAGGGCGGGTAGCGCTGCGATCTTCCTCCATATCTCGTTGGTGGGGGTAGTGGCGAATAGCTGGTCGAGAAAGACACTGAGATGCGTCAGGTGGGAGAGGCAGGTGTGTGTTGGGGCGAGGGTCTTGAACTGGTATCCAAGATAAAAGATGCCGGTGCTGAGGCGCAAGAGATTTACGAGCGCCAGGGGCGCCTGCGCCGCCGATACCCTTTGCTGGATGCTAGGGTAGATGTACAAGTTTTCGACATTCGGCGTCAGCGCGAGGAGTGCGTGCTGTTGCTCTTCGTTGAGGCGCCACAGCCTTGCATTGCGCAGACTCCTTCCCACCGCCGCGTGGCTGCGCGCCAGCATCTCGAATTCGGTGAAAGTGCATCTCAGGACGGCGGTATTGGGGAACTTGAAGGGCGTGGAATCGGGTCCAATTCCAAGAGTCCGGAAGAGTATGGGATCTAGCCTGGACAGAGTCGTGAATTCGTGTTACAGTATTATTCCGGAGACTACGCACCATTCCTTGACTCGCCAAGCGACGAGCATCAATACGGGGATGGATCTCGGACGCCTGAGAGCGGCGAGTTCGAATATAGCGCGTTCAAGCTCTCGGGGTAGACGGGGATCGGAGCCCTCCGAAGAGATGGTCATGGTTCGAGATCAAGAATGATAGTGTGACTCGTCACTGCGGCTGCGTGCTTCCAACAGTCACGTGCGGGCTTATGACGGGCTCGGCGTTGAACTCTAAGTTCGAGCTCCACAAGTACCGTTACAGCTGCCCTTTAGCTGAAGTCCAAATTCCAAGTAAAGTACATTCACCCAAGACATACACCCCACCACTAATAATTTCACGCTTTGATAATTTTCACCAAGCAGGTCCGAGCCCTCAGTCAATACGCATACGCCCCCGACTGTGAGATTCCCGTCGCCGCTCCCGGCTCGCCGCGACTGGGTCGTGGGCGCTGGCAGTCCCGGTCGCGATCCGTGCTATTCTGGCCCGCGTAGAGCGGGAACACAGCTGGAGATGGTGGGTATGAAGGCGTGTGGGTGTGCGCGAGCGGGACGGCAGACAACGGCGGCTCCCCACCGCCGCCGCTGGTTGTACTCCGTATCGGCGTGGGGATGCCGATCGACTGGGCGTGGTTGTCCGTCAGACTCTGCGCTCGTGTCAATAACCCACCCGAAAGTAAAGAAAAGAAAGAAAAGAAAACGAACCGGATACGCCGACGTCATGGACAAATACCTCACCCCCTCGTACCCATCCAAATCGCGCTCGTCGCGGTCGTACGTCTGCACCTGGATATTCTTCCCTCCCATCTGCTTGCGATTCCTCCCATTCCCGTTCCCGTTCCCCGCATCGAATTTGAATGGCGAGAAGTCGAGCCCGGGCTGCGCGGGGCCATGGCAGTCGCAGTCGCATTTCTGCATCGACGGCGAGCGCGTATGGGTGTGCGTGCGCGTGCGGGGCGTCAGCTGGCGGTCGTTCATCTTGCGGAGGGATTCGCGCGAGTTTAGGCTGGGCGACGGGTGAGCGTTAGCCTGAAACGAAGAAACGGAGGCGACGGACCTTGCGAGGAAGGAGTTGGAATACACTGTCTAGTGTGAGTATGAGCGAAGGAGATGGCTAGGAACGTACACCGTGCGGTAATCATGTACCACGCAATCCAGACCACTAGTAGCGGACTTAAGTTCTGTTCGACCGCGATCAGATATTGGACCCACAGTTGTTTTTCATCGCCACGAACTATAAACGCTTCAGCTCAACGAAAAGTAAAAAAAAAAAAGACGCCGACGACGCACGCAAACAAGATTCAAAATTGCCGCCGCACTCGTAAGCAGGCCCGTTTCTGCAGCCACCCGCAATTAGTATCAGCGCGTAACAAAGACCACGCGACGCACCAACAGTCCCCGCAATAAGCTTATCCACCAACGCCTCCGTCTCGCTCCCCCTCCCCTTCTTCCGCCCCCCGCCTCCTCCACACCAACAGCAGCACCACGAGCGTCACCGCAATAAGCAAGTCGTTCGCCGCCGCGAGGCTCCACGTCGTGTCGAGCAGCCATGCCCACTTCTTCGCCGGATCCGACTCGAGCCCGAGGACGAAGAGCGATATGTTGCCGATGAAGAAGAGGAGGGAGAGCGTCCAGGAGAGGAGCGGGATGAGGAGGGATTTGGAGAGGCGGTAGATGCGGTAGGCGAAGAAGCCTTGGACTGCCGGGTGGGGTCAGCGTCATATAATAGGAACGGCGGGCTGGGCAAGGGGGGGAGGGAGAACGTACCGACGCTGGCGACGATCCCGTTAAACACCGTCGACGCGCCAAGTGAATCGGGGAGCGTCCCGAGGCGCTCCGGATGCGCAAAGTTGGTGATCACAAGCGTGTAGAGCATGTGCGAGATGCAAATGACATGTGCGAGCTCGCACAACCTACGTGCCGCGCGTTTTAATGCCAGCAGGTAGAATACGAACGCGGAGGGGGACGTACCAAACCCCGGCAACGAGCCCCTTGACGGTCTTGGTGTCCCGCGCAAAGCGGCGCGTGTAGACGTAGATCTGGTTCATGAGCAGCCCGAAGAGGAGGACGGAGACGAGGACGCCGACGAAGAGGGCGCCTGCCAATTCCCATGCGGTCAGCTCTCGTTTTTGCTTATACGGAGGCAAACGCACCGAGCGTACTATCCAGCTTCAAATCCAGGCTGAGCCCCGCCGCCGCTGCAGCCGCCGCCGCGTCCGCATCCACACCCGCACCCGACGTGTCGACTTCCTGGCGGACCCACAGGGACGCGTACGCTGGTACCGGTGGCGGCATCTTGCAAGAGCCAACGCCCGAAGCCGCAGGGAGGGAGGGAGTGCGAGGGGCGAGATTGCGCGCGTCGCCGGTCGGTTGCTAGTTATATATCTTGTATCCCTGCACATGCACGCTTCCATTTATGATTTCGGTGCTTCCCTACGCTCGTGTGTGCATATGCATGATGGGTTGATTAGATGGTAAATTCCGCGTGTGCGAATCGGAAATCCGGGTACTGCATGCGTGTTTGTTCTGGAAGTTCTGTCGTGCAGAGCATCGCGAGCTGCAGAAGGAACTGAAATCTGAGCGGGCGAGGCCAAGCAAGAAGGTTTACTTGCACCCTCGGCCTCTCGGCGACTCGGCGTCTCGGACGCTCGGTGATCCCAAATTTGCCCAAATCTCAGAAGCCGAAACCGAACCTTCTTAGCAATGCGCACACGACAACCGCCTAAGCGCTGTCTTCCCTTGTCTTCCACGAGCGATCAGCCGGGCCTGGGGTCGACGTCAAGGATCGACAGAAACGATCGAGCTCGTATGCTCGTACGGGTTTGGGTATGCGCATGGAAGCATCGGGATTGGGCATGGCTGCAGCGAACAACTTCTCTTCTGAGATATGAGACGAGCCAGCGGCGCAGGAAATTTACAGTACTGTATCCGTGTTTTCGGGAGATCTTTCATGTGGCGCGGGTTGGTTATAAGCGCTTAAGCACTAATAGGACCCCCGGATAGGGCTTATCACCTAGATAAAAAAATTCCAGATTTTGAGAAATTTTGTCCGAACCAAAAATGTCCCGAAGCCTCGAAATGTCCGAATTTTTCTCCGGGTTTAGGCACGTGATTTCGCAAATTTCCGCCCAAATTGCCCCCAAAATCGCAAATTTCTCCCCGGGAGACCTTACTTTGACGGATTATTGAGCCGAATCTGCTCAGCACTCATGAAAACGTGCCTCCGAGGCCGTCAGAGGCCGACTCGGAGGGACTATCAGGCCCGAGTTGGTGCCAACCTCTGACCACTTTGTCCGAACTTTTCACCACCTTTCAGCCAAAAATTTGACCAAATGTCCGAACCCTATTCCGGGAGGCGGCCGCTCCGCGGCCAAATTTTGTCCGAAAGATTATCTAGGTGATAAGCCGTATTCGGGGGTCCTGCACTAATAGATGGTTATGTGCGTTGCCCAATGCCAAATATCGGATGCCTGACGCGTACGGATGCTGAAGCGCTGACGCCTACAAGTCGGCGGCTGCACCACCACATTTCCGTCTCCGCATCCGTGTCTGTGGGCAACTGCATTCGTAGAAGCAGATGCTTGGGTATACGACTTCTAGGTTCCAGCACAGCACAGTGCAGGGTCATCGCGAAATACATTGTATGGGTCTGCCAGGTGGGACTCTTCAAAGCGTGCAGCGGTAAATAAAAAGCACATAACGATAAGCAGGGGAATGGAGTACAGAAGTGCGTGCGTGTGCATTGCAGGCAGTAGTTTTGACTGCTTCTACGTGCGTGCGTGCGTGTAGTCCAAGATGTTGTCTGTGGGTATGTATGCATCAGGCAGGAACGGAGACGTAAGAGGCCGCGGTGGTGGCGGCGACGGGGGAGATGAAGCTCCGCATTGGTAGGAGGTTATGTGGTGCGATTGCGTTTGTGGTCAAGTTGACGCGCACGATGGGCCGCGGACGCGGACGTTCCATGCGCGGCGGCCGGGGGCGCGGCGACGCGGCGAACGGGTCGGGGGAGAGGGAGATTGTGGAGGAGGGGGAGCACGGCGGGGCGCTAATCGGAGAGGACGGTGGGCTTGGGTGTGGGGAAGTGGGGAAGGTGTTGGCGTTGGCGTTGCTGCCAAAGGGGATGTACCCGTGCTGCAGGAAGCCGGCGTCGAGCCCGAATTCACGGTCGAGCTCCTCGTCCTCATCGTCGACGACAAAGTCCATGCCGTTCACGATCATGAGGCGGCCAGGCGGCGGCGGTGGGGGCGCTGCGGCTGCGGGTTTGAAGGTCCCCGCTGGACACCTCCGCGAGGCGGCGAAGCGCGGCGGGATGTTTACGGGCGGGGTGCGCAGGCCCTGGGTGCTAGCGAGACGCGGCGGCGGGGCGTACAACGAGCGCGCGCGTTCCCTCCTCGGGGGCACGGCCGGTGGGGGGTTGGAGTTGTACGGCGCGAACAGCTCTATGGGCACGCTCGTCGGCCACTCCACCGTTGTGTCCGGACGCGCGAGGGTCTTGTGGAAGTCATCGAGGTCGCACATGTCGCTGGACGGGGGATCAGCCGGGGCACACACGCGCAGGGCACGACGACGCACTCATACTCGACGTCGAACGTCGCGACGAAGGGGTGCGGTCCCAGTTGTCCACAACGAAGACCTCGTCCTTCTCGCCAAACGACACTCGTCGCTCCCGCTCGTTGCCGGTGGATTTGGGGCTAGTCTTGAGGCAGCTTTTCATGGCGCAGGGTCGAGCCCGGGAGGAAGGAACCCGCCGCGCGTCGGAACGCCATTTTTAATGGGCGTAGAAGGGAAAAGTGGAGCACTCCCTGCGTCATTGAAACGAGAACGTCATTGTTGAAGGTACGAGTGTGGGAATGAATACCATTCGATTCTCACGATCACGCAGCTTTCCTTATGACCTCTCCCCGTCTACCACCAGAACTCGAACGGGCCATATTCGAACTCGCTGCTCTCAGGCGCCCGAAATCCATCCCAAGCCTAATGCTTGTTGCGTGGCGGGTCAAAGAATGGTGCGTAGTCTCCAATGGCTAAAATACGAGGATATGATCCTGCGTAGGCTAGATCCCATCCTCTGCCGAACGCTCGCAATTGTATCTGGATCCCTGTCCCAACGAAATACAGCCCTACTAAGCTGCACCTTCACGGAATTCGAGATGCTGGCACGCAACCAGGCGGCGATGGGCCAGAGCCTGCGCAATGCAAGGCTATGGCTTCTCAACAACGACCAACAGCGCACACTCTTCGACCTTGCGCCAAATATTGAGGATCTATACATCTACCCCCGCGTCCGGCAAGGGAGGACACCGGCACCTCTGGGGCACCTGAAGCGCTTAGCGCGACTAAGCACCGGCATCTTTGATATCGGGGACCAGCTTACCATCCTCACCCCCACGCACCCCTGCTTCTCCCACCTCACGCATCTCAGCGTCTACCTCGACCGTCTGTTCCCTATTGCCAGCATCGACGAGATATGGAGCAAGATCGCAGCGCTGCCCGCCCTCACCCACGTTGCGAGCGGAACGGGCTCACCCGTTCACGCACGCACTATCGTCCCAATACTCGCGTCCGCCAAGCGGCTGCGCCTCATCGTCTTCCGAGCGCGCGCTCCGTACACGGAACCCGTGGATGGCCCGGGAGCGCACGTACCGGTAGTGCTGCTCGTCTCGACTCGTCTGCTCGAAAACGACTGGGAATGCCAGTTTCGCGGCGTAGAAAGCATGTGGGAGAGGGTAGAGCGCTTTTTGGCGGAGCGGGCGGGTGAGTGCGATAGCCTACGAACAAACGCGGTTTTGAACGCTTCAAACCCAGACTCGATGCAGTATCTGGACGAACGGGATGTGGAGCCGGTCGGGGATGCATTCTGATGCAGGAAACCGATCCTTCGCATCTCAGACAACGTTTTCGCCGCCGGCTACAGGAACTCTCTGCTCGGACGACTCGGAATCTTAGTCTCCGCAGACGCAGGGGAACGCGAAGCCCAAGTTTGGTGCCCGCAGGCCCGGGGAGGAGGTTTAGATTCAGATGCGGACGTACGACCGCGAGCGCGATTTGGACGGGTACGAGAGTCCAGGCGTGAGGCGTTCCCGTTCCTCGTCCCAGTCCAGGAGCGGTCCCCGATGGGTTCGGTGGGAGACATCCTCCTCGGATAAGTTTGGGATGTCGATGGCGTTTGTGTTCGCCTAGATTCACAAATTTCGTGCTCCAATTGAATTTCGAGCATTGCTACATGGCTATTGCGTTGAATTTCTTCTTGGTTGGTCGTACCGAAGTGTTGTACTGTAGTATAAAGCTGGAGGGCCGACCAGCGGCAATGCCCGCTACCAAACTTTTTATTCTCCCCATGAATCATATTCGTGGCAAATAGAAGAGCATATTAGAAGCGGGTTTTTGGTTCGTTTTCCAGTGTAGCAATCCTGAGGCATTTGTGTATCCTTCCCATTCAAATAGGCTCAACTGAATGAGATCCTTTGTGTATAACTTGAAAATTTTGTGTTCTCCAATAATTGAGCCGCTTCTAATATGTTGAGTTGTAAGCGGGAGGAAGGCTCCTTGATCCGAACCGCCATGGCAGATACTCGTTGGTGGCAAGTTGGTGCCCAACGAGCGACGCCGGGCGGTAAAGCTCAATGGAGGGTCGCCCATGGGTTGACCAGGACCACACTGTGTGTCCAAGGTGACCTCCCCACCGCGGCGTTTGCGCCTGAGAGCGAAACGGCGGAGGTACTCGGCTCCTGAGCAGTGTACTCTCAAAAGCCCCGGCTACGTCGGTGGTTGAACACACCATGAGATACTACAAGAGGCATACTGCCTGATCGATGGTTGAGCAGGGAGTAAACCCTGCAGCGCCGAGTAGAGGGGAGGAGGGTACATGCCCCTCCCGGAGCTTATGACGAGGCCTTGACAACGGCCGCGGATACATTGTCATGTGAATGAGTAAACAATACAGATGAACTCAATAAATCTCGGACAGTGCCGCCGCATGCCGCCGCTCCAATATAAACCACCGGCGCAGCAAATAGAGTAGAGATACCTTCAAAAAAAATGTTCAACTTGAGTTAAACTATGGCATGAAGGTTCCGAGATGAACATGACCTGTAAAAGTAAATAATAGAGCAGTAAATAAAACTGCTAGCCGCAAGACCGGACGGCGGTCCTAAATCGCAACCCACCCTCATGACAACACACCAACACAATTCCTCGACTAGTACCGCAGGCCCTCCTGGATCACGGGAGGGTTTTGGGGCTACGGTACAGCCCTCACACGAGCGCTCGCGCCTCGTGAGTCCAGAGCATTGCTCACACAGCGAGAGCCGGGGTGATACGGGGCCTAGCTCCGGCTTTCCCAGGCTAGACCCTGCCTGTGTGGCTTCAGGGACTCGGGAGCCCACAGAGACTCGGAGAGAGCCCACATGTACCCAGGCTGCCTCTGCAGAAAATGACAGTTTGCCTTGGCTGGCACCTGTAGCTAGGGCGGATGGAATTCCTCTGCAGATCAACCAACCCACAGCCCGTGGTACCCTGCTAGATAGTCAGGAAGTGCCGGTGGATGTCGACGAGGGAGAGGAAGCGACAAACTACCGTGCAAAAGGAAAAAAGCGTGCTTTTGTTGAGAGCGCAATTGAAGACGCTCCGGATATCATGTTGAAAAAAAGAGCCAGAAATCCTACTGTGCCCAGCGGACTAGAGTCGGAATTACCCGACCAAAGTTTGAAGACGATACCGAACTATTTGATAGATGAAGACGATGATGATGATGACATCGACCCGGAGTGGATGAACGCTGATGCAAATGATCCAACTAAACAATCTGCTCTTCCTATCTTCCAAAAAGCCACAGACACTGATGACTTTGACGAATATGACTGGGGGCCTGAAAATGCTGAGATAAGGAAAAAATACAAACCACCAAACATTCCCACTTCCACTAAGGATATTCAAGCTTCAGTAACAATAGGTTCCCTGAACCTTGCAGGGAGAGAAAGTAACCTAAGAATGACCCACCCACAACACAAATTCCAACACATAAAATCCATGATTGACAATAACAAAATAGGTGTTCTGGGCATCCAAGAAAGCCACATGCCCCCGGAGGTAGCGGAGGAATTTACACAAATATATGGACGATGGTTCAAAATATTCAGCTCTGCACATCCGACACTCCCAAACTCAACTGCAGGAACAGCTTTCATTCTGAATAAAAGATATGTGGACACTGAAAATGTGACGGAATATGAATTGATCCCGGGCAGAGCCCTGATGCTTGTAATACCGCGAATGAAAGAGAAACCAATTATTATACTGAACATCTATGCTCCTAATACCCAGCGAGAGAGATCACAGATGTGGTGCAAGCTGTGGGAGAAGTGGAAATATGACCCTACCCTGCCAATGCCTAATGTTAGACTTGGGGACTGGAATTTTGTAGAAAACGGAATTGACCGCAACTCCGGGAAAGGAGATGTAATACCCAACAGTTTTAAAAGATTGAAAGAACTCTTACAGATGGAAGATGGATGGCGTGAACAAGCAGACAGCAAACGCGAATACACATGCATCCAGACAAGAACAGATAGAGACACTGGAGTCATTCATATATCAGCATCAAGACTAGACCGGATATACATAAATGCCCATGAAAGACACTTGTACCGAGACTGGAAAATACTCAGACATGGGGTCAAGACCGATCATTTCCTGGTGGTAACCCAGTATGTACCAAGGAAAGATTCAAAACCTGGAAAAGGAAGGTGGTCATTACCATTATATCTTCTCAAGTCCAAAAAGTTCATGATAGAATTGAACAAGCTCGGGAAAGAAGCAGAAAAGGACATCAAGTTCCTAGAAACTGGACAGTTTGATGCTGAAATAGGAGATATTACATTGGATGAACGATGGGAAAAATTCACAGACAGCATAATTGAGCTTGCTAAGAAATATAGTCGGAGAATAAAAAACAATGATACAAAGAAGCTCAGGGAACACAAACTTCAATTTGATCTCATAATCCATGATGATACCATCACTGATGAGGAGCGAGGACTCTCAGCGTATATCCTTAACGAAAAAATTAATAACATTCTAAGGCAAAAAGAAGACAGGAAAAAAGCTGTCCGTGAGGCAAGATTTCAACTTGAAGGCGAGTCACTAAAGACCAAATTCTGGTCTACATCACTCAAGCATTATAAGCCACGTGAAACAATATATGAGTTCCGCACCAGTGAGGTAGATAGCGGGATTCAAGAGTTCGAGCAAAATCCCAAGAATATGGCACAAATGGCCCGAGACTACCACGAGCAAACACAGAAGTGTGATGTAGACGAATCTGATAAACTTTGGGCTACGAATTATACACTTGAGAAATGTGATGCAAAGCTGAACAAAGAGGAACACGACAAGGTTGACATACCATTCTCCACTTTACATATCAAGGAATCCTTAAGACTGTCAAAGAATGGAAAGGCAGCGGGAATAAATGGGATACCTATTGAGGTGTGGAAGATACTGGAGATTAAACACAGAACAAAGAAGGATGATGATGATGATAGTATATTTGACCTGCTCTCTACACTCACAATTGTTTTCAACTACATCGAGAAGAAGGGTCTAAGGAACAACAGCAGGTTTAATTTAGGATGGATGTGCCCAATATACAAAAAAGGAGATAGAAGCAACATAGCCAACTACCGGCCAATTACTTGTCTTAACACAGACTACAAGCTCATGACTAAATCTTATGCAATAAGATTGATGGAGATAGCACCTAACATCATCCATGAGGATCAAGCGGGCTTCATGAAAGGCCGCAGAATTGAAGACCAGATAAAAAATATCAAATATCTCTTTGATTGGGCAGAGGCAACAGAAACAAATGGAATCCTTGTCTCACTTGACCAGGAGAAAGCATATGATCGAATTGATCAGACTTACCTTCTTACAGTGATGGAACACATGAGATTCCCCGATAGGATAATACAGGGAATACGAAACATGTACAAGAACGCTGAGACAAAAGTTATGATAAATGGGGAAATGAGCACCCCTTACTCAGTAACAAGAGGAGTCAGACAAGGAGACCCTCTATCATGCTTATTATTCAATATAGCAATAGAACCACTTGCATGTATGCTAAGAGCTTCCAAAATGGAAGGCCTCACGGTTCCGGGCAGTGATCGCAAACTCATACTCCAACTCTTTGCTGATGATACAACTATTTTTTTGAGAAGTAATGACTCTTGGAATGAGTTATGGGAAATTTTGGAAGTGTGGTGTATGGCATCAACCGCCAAATTCAATGCAGCAAAAACACTCCTGGCTCCATATGGGTCGCTTGCATATAGAAATGAAGTACTAAAAGAGCGGAAGCTAAGCCAGGATCAATATACTAGAATACCAGCCAATATGACAATTATTAAGGATGGTGACACATTTAGGATACTGGGAGCCCACCTAGGGAATAAAATAAGTGAAGATACTCCTTGGCCAACCATTATTGAAAAGATTCAAAATGACTTGATCAGAGCCAAGATGTCAAACCCACATCTGGAAGGTAAAAGACATATAATAAACATGATTATTGGAGGAAGAACACAATTTCTGTCTCGGGCCCAAGGAATGCCAAAGGCATATGAGAAGACACTTATGAAAATACAACAAAAGTTTTTATGGGATGAAAAACCTGCAAGAGTATCCCACAGCACAATGGTGCGCCCAATTCAGGAGGGAGGTCGTAATATCCTCGATCTAGAAGCAAGAAATGAAGGTATAGACCTATGGAACTTGAAAATATACATGCAGCAGGGTAGCAAGAGACCTACATGGTGCTACATGATAGACCACATGATTGTCCAAGTTCTTGAAAAATATGTTCAAATACCGGTTGGAAGGACTGTTAACATATTTGCACAAGACATCCATCTACCCATATCAAAAAATACACCACTCCCTGTTGATGTGAAGAGGATGGTAAAAACGGCTTACAAATATAATGTATCATTCTTTGGCCTTGCTATAGAAGACAAAATGAAAATGGCTTTGCCAATTTGGAAACATATAGGAGCAAATAAAGAAAGCCACACAAATACTCTCAAGAGGTCAAAAGCATGTACATGCCTCAGATTGAATCATGATGTGCGAACAGTGGGAGATATATACAACATAGTGTCTCGGCTTGATGACCCTAAACATACAGTGAACCCCTCTTCTGGCCTTGCACGAAAGAACTGTGCATGCCAGGCATGCAAGGAGGATAGACTTATAATACAATGTGATAACCCAGGTTTATGTATAGACACTGCAAAGGACCTCATGCTCAGCCTGGGTCAAAAATGGTCTCCTGTAGAAGAAATACCTGACATGCTAGCTGAACTCGCCTTGACTGAACTAGAGAAAGATGATAATTGTCGGACAATAAAGAGCGAAAGAATATTCCACTTTGATCCCGACTACACAATAAAATCCTGGGAAGCAGGAATGAGGATATTCACTGATGAAGATAAAAGTACGTTGCTCCCTGCAAAAAGACAAACAGAAAAGGCAATTAGTAAGGGAAAAATAGAACTTCATGTTGACTTAAAGATTACAGAGCGCCACACTGCGCAACCAACACTAATTACTGGTTACACCATAATTGATGGTGAAAATAACTTCCGGCGAGCTCAAAACAAAATCAACTGGGATAGTGATCAAATTCCCATTAACCATATAACTGGTCTACTAGCTGCACTTATTTGTGGTCTGGAAAACATCCCACGAGGTGAAATACTTCTCATACAGAGCCCCTCTGCAATACTCATCGATATTTTGATTAAGAAGAGAGATTACTTCGAAAATGACTTGACGAATCCAGCTGTGGAACTTACTCGTCTGGCAATAGCAACACTCCAAGAACGGGGTGCAAGGACCCACATCGCCCTCACAGCGGATAACATTGTGAAAATTGATCCAAAGGCGCCAAGCGTAGAGTATGTGCTAGATGTTCAAACAGATATTACATTTAGGAACCCTGGAGTACCACTACAGATCGGTTCACAACGAATGTTTACAAAGATAATTCTTGCTTTGAGAACCAAAACAAAAAGGAAGAGTACATGGATAAATACTGAACAGGTGAAGGCTACTATATTCTCAGAATTCAATTACACTCCATCCGATACTCAACTCTGGACATCGATTAGAAACACAAGTTTACCTATCAATATTCGGGAATTCCTTTGGAACAGCCTGCATAGTACATACAGAGTAGGTGAATATTGGGACCATATTCCTACATACGAAATAAGAGCGGAATGCCCGATATGCAAAGTGACGGAAACAATGGAACATATTGCTCTCGAATGTGCATCGCCAGAGAGGAAACAATTATGGACATTAGCAGAGAAACTTTGGAGATTGAAATATCGTGATTGGCCGCAACTGACTTGGGGTCTGATCATGGGATGTACCCTTCCGCGATTCAGAACGCCAAAGGGCAAGATAATTCCCCAAAAGGGAAGACTTTTTACCACACTAATAGCAACAACATGGAATATAATATGGAATTTTAGGCACGAGAGGCGAATAAAAAACCCAGACACAGTTTTCGGTGAAACAGTAGTACACAATAAGTGGGTTAAAACTATAAACTTGATACTGAGAAGGGAACAGATAATGACAGATAAGGCAAAGTTTGGTCAATTTGCAATAGATGAGCAGATGGTTCTGAACACATGGAGTGGATTACTGCTGGATGAAGATGCTTTGCCGGATAATTGGATTAAAGAAAGGGGGGTTTTAGTGGGTATTCTGCTATTGAATGATAAAAAGGGAGTGGGATGAACCCACAGGCAGAGAGTCCCACACTGGTTTAACGTGCGTAAAGGCATTTCCTCCCGAGCGGTCAACTTCCCGGCAAAGACTGGTTTATTTTTTCCAGTGTCCCCAGCGTGTAAAGTCAAGAAACTTCTGAGGCTTGATTTTATGTAACAAACGCTCCAAAAAAAAAAAAAAAAAAAAAAAAAAAAAAAAGAGTTGTAAGCGGGAGGCGCACGAGATTGATGGTTAGATCAAATGACAAAAGTGTCGTAGGTTTGCAATCGCACTCTCGGTGGGAGATATGTGGGTTAGAGCAAACAGATGCTCTACCCTTGGATTTCAGGTCTCTATATATACTGTACATATTTATCTAGAACATTCTACTGCGGGGGCTCAGTCAGCAAAGAATGGAAAATGCTAGAACTTTCCGCGAGGCGGCGCGTCACGCCAATCATACTCCAACATAATATGCCCTAATATGAGTGTAAAAACATGAAATAGCTGATCAATGGTGTTTAAATTCATGTTTCTCACTTGAGAAATAAATCTGACAGCTTCTAAACAGCTCTAATCATCAGGAAACCTGACGAGCACTTTAAAGCTCGACAAAACGCCGCAAAGCGCCGAAAGCCCCAAAGCAACATCCCCAGTTAACAAGTGTAAGAAAGCATAATAAAAGCAAACTTGTTGCTTTCAGTGCACTTTGAGGCGCTTTGGAGCCGCTTTGGGGCTCTTTGAGCTGATCTGCGGTGTTGAAAGCGCAATGAAAGCCCGATGTGGTAATCAGAAGTGGCTCAAAGTGCACCAAAAGTGTGGTGGTGCGCTTTGAGACACTTTGGCCCGCTTTGGCGCTTCTGCTCGGCTGCAGGTTTCCTGAAGATCTATGTACAGGACAGGATTCGAACTGGGGAGACATCATGACAGGTACATGATGTGTAACAACTGAATTGAAGGGTAAGCAGACTCGACAAACGTCCATCTCTCTGCAAAACGACAAAAATCACACCCCCCTAAGACCAGTACCTAAAGGTAGCGGGAATTTCATTCAATCCGAATGAGGTCTGACGGTGTGACATTGGCTACGAAAACCGCAATTCGTAGGGTTCGGTTCATTGCCGTGGGCCTCCAAAAATGGTGTTTTCCATAAATGGAATTTTGATCCCATCAATTATATCATTCGAAAGCACTCTCAAATTCGCATCGAACGCGCCTAGACTCGAGCTGAACGGAGCAGTGGTTGCTGAGATATAGGCCACGACATCTGACACCTTTTTTTCTCTTGATCAAACACCAAGTCTCATGAATTATTCAGTCAGCTGTAATTACAGTGTGGTCCCATTTAAATAAGTGCTAGAACATTTTCGGCTTGCCTTGCAGTCAATGCGCTCAGCTCCGCAGGGCCCGGCTAATTTTGAAATTATGTGGTCCGAAAGCTTTCGTAAAGCTCACAAGCAGGCCGTGACACCTGCCAAAAATTCGAAGGAAAATAGCCCTGTGACCCGTGCCCTACAATTTAAATGAAATACTACAGTACTCGTCGGATGTAATAGTAAACTGGTGCGGCCACTAGCGTCTGGCTGAATGCAAGGCGAAACAACGTGCGTAGGGCCCAGGCCGCCACCTCGCATTAGGCGGCCGCAGTGACCAGTCACAGCATCCTTCTTGATCTCGAACCATGACTATCTCTTCGGAGGGCTCCGATCCCCATCTACCCCGAGAGCTTGAACGTGCGATATTCGAACTTGCGGCTCTCCGGCGTCCGAGATCCATCCCGGTATTGATGCTCGTTGCTTGGCGAGTCAAGGAATGGTGCGCAGTCTCTCAAAGGGTCCTACAACTTACAAGACCAATTCGCGACTCTGTCCAGGCTGGATCCCGTACTCTTCCGAAGTCTCGATATTGGACCCGATTCCAAGTCCCCTCGTATTACCACCGCCGTACTGAGCTGCACGTTCACCCAGTTCGAGATGCTGGCCCGCAACCACGCGGCGGTGGGAAGGAGCCTGCGCAATGCAATGCTATGGCTCCTTACCAATGAGCAACAGCGCGCACTCTTCGCGCTTGCGCCAAATATCGAGAATATATACATCTATCCCCCCGTCCGGCGAGCGGTATCGGCGGCACAGGCGCCCTTGGAACTCGTAAAGCTCACGCGCCTGAGCACCAGTATCTCTCATCTTGAAAACCAGCTCTGTTGAAAGAACAGAGGTAAAATTCGATGTAGACTACGGAGTACAGCGCAGTATTTATACTAGTGCCCAGAACATGAGTCAGAATAAAACAAGTCATAGCTTGCCGCAGCCGCAGTAAACAATATGAGTCCAAAGATGAGTCGGAGATGACTCGGGTTTGTAGATCTAATCTAATCTTCAACAAGCTCAAGACCCTCACTCCGACAAACGCCTGCCTCTCCCACCTGACGCATCTCGAAGTCTTTTTCGACACTCCATCGGCATTCGGCACTAACCCCACCGACAACATTTGGAGGGAGATTGTCACAAACAAAGCTCGGATCAGGCGGATCAGGTAGGATTGATCGGATCAGGCTTCGTTATAAGCACACAAGTTAAAGGAGGTTCAATCAGTTGATATTGTTGTGTGCACAGAAAGATGACAATCTGGTGCACCTAGTCGAGTTGAGGTAGGTTGCGGTAGATGGTAAGAATAAAAGGATTAAAGCTACGGTGCTAACGGTCCTCCTTATATACTACTCGGAAGCCATGACATCAGTGCTGCGGAAGTGGAGCATCGGTGCTGCGGAGTGGAGCCGCCGCTGCGGATTGCTGTAATGGTGCTGCGGAATGACATCGTCAGTGGAGCAAGTGGGGCAATGAGCTGCGGAGGCTTCCGATGAAGCGAGTGTGGTGGTATGAGGTCACGCCACGTGTAACAAGGTGGGATCGGTTGATCGGTTGTTGCTTGATGGTCACAATCCCCTTCTGCATCAGGAGGTGATGCCAATACTGGAACTGTGATGGCAGCTGATGGTTGCGTGATGGGAACTGATGTGGGTGATTTAGAGGGTGTTTGTGACATTACCCCCCCTCTATGGTCAATGTCCTCATTGACTTGAGGTACCGGATTTGTCTCCCCAATTCTGAATGTTGACAAGTGAATTTGTCGGTTCCCCTGTGTGTTCAAAAACTCCTGTATATGTTCCTGCGCATTGGTAAGATTACGTGCAGGTTCCCATGAGTTCTCGCTGTGCGGGTATCCCTTCCACTTCACCAGGTATTGCCGACCACGTCCTCGTTTCCGTGATTTCAGGATGCATTCAACCTCCCATTCGGTTGACCTTGGACAATCTGTGCTGGTGGTCGCTCCTCTCGTCGATGAGCCGGTGGTTCCCGATATGGTGTAAGCACTTCTTCATTGAATACAGGGTATTTGTAGTCCAGTCCAGGCACTTTCAACTTGAAAGCTGCTGGTCCCACTTTCTCCAGAATCTCATAAGGACCCAATCGTTGATCCGAGAACTTCTTCGATGGACGTCCCTGGTTGATATTCCTGTTTGATTCAAGCCATACCTTGTCTCCAATCTTGAATTCCGGTGCGGGCCTTCGTTTCCGGTCATAATTCTTCTTCATCCGCTCCTGGCTCTTTCGCATTGATGCTTGTGCATCTTCTCGCACCTGTTTCATCTTGTCTGCAAAGAGCTGAGCGGATTCGTTCCTTGATTCGACACCATTCTCCACACCCTGCCAGGGATGGTAGCCATGGTCCAGGTAGAATGGCGAGACCTTTGTTGCAGAATGAATAGCATTATTATATGCAAACTCAGCAGTTGCAAGCCATTCAGACCAGTCTGTCTGATGGAAGTTCACATATATCCGGAGATAATGCTCAATTTCCTGATTCATCCGCTCGGTCTGCCCATCTGTTTGTGGTCGGTATGCGGTACTTGGGTTCATCTCTATGCCAATGAGTCTGGTAAGCTCAGTCATGAACCTTGAAAGATAACGAGGATCTCGATCACAGATGATCTTTCGTGGTAGTCCATGATATCTGATGACTCGGTCGTTGATCAGCCTGGCTACACCTTCACTATTCAGCTCCATGGTGGTTGGTTCGATATGGATCCGTTTAGTGAACAGGTCAACAAAGACTTGAATGGCATTGAATCCACTGCTTTCAGGCAGAGGTCCAATCAGGTCCATTGAGATGGTTTGCCACGGCTTGTCGGGGATGGAGTGTGGATTTAACAACCCATGTTTGTGTCGTCGGTATCGTGTCCTCTGACATGTTTCGCAGGTTCGAACATAGGCCTTCACGTCGTTTCCCAAGCGAGGCCACCAGAAGTTTCTCTCAATCAGCTCCTGGGTCCGATACTCTCCCGGATGGCCAGCAAGAGGATTATCATGGTGATGCTTGATGATCTTCTCCCGCAAAGTCGGATTCTTCGGTACATAAATCTTGCTTCGATGTGTAATCAAATCACCTTCCCGAGCCCAATCTGGGAGTGATTTCTCGAGTGCAATTTTGACCGTCGTGTCAAGTTGCCGGCTGGACTTGATTTCTTCCAGAATTTCTGTGTCAAGTCCCTCAAACTGGAGCTCGGTTGCTCGGAACAGTTCAGGTTTAAGCAAAGTAACATTCTTGTTGTCGTCCTTGCCCTGGTCATGGTCCGCACGTCTTGACAATAGATCTGCCTTGCGATTCAGTGCTCCAGGCCGATGGTGTAATGTAAAGTCGTATTGGGATAGTTCCGTGAACCAGCGAGCCTGTCGTCGATTAAGTTTCTGTGGTTTCTTGAAGTATTCCAGGTTTTGATGATCCGTGAATATCTCAAATGTCTCGTTTGCTCCCATGAGCATTGGTCTGTACTCATCAAGGCCAGACATGATTGCCAGCATCTCCTTGTCATATATCTCATAATTCCGCTCTGTTTCACTCAGGCTATGAGACATAAAACCCACTGGACGCCACTGTCCGCCTTGGCTCTGGCTGAGGACAGCACCAATCGCTCCTTCGGATGCATCTGCTTCCAGCCGGAATTTCCCAGTATCCGCTGGCAATGCCAGAACTGCATCCTCTGCAACACGAGATTTTAAGGCATTGAATGCCTTCCGTTGTTCGTTCCCCCAAGTCCACCCAGACTTCCCAGTTAACCTGGTCAAAGGTTTTGCAACTTCACCATACCCACGAATAAACCGTCGGTAAAAGTTGGCAAAACCTAAGAATGCTTGAACCTGTTTCACATTCTTGGGTTCCGGCCAATCCAGAACACCCTTGATCTTAACAGGATCCATCCTCATTGAGTTATGTGAGATGATAACTCCCAGGTATTCAATCTCCGTGCGTTCAAACTCACACTTCTCTGGTTTGAGGTATAACTTGTGCTCAGCAAGGATTCCCAGCACGCGCTTCACGATCTGCCGGTGCTCTTCCAGATTCTCGGTAAAAATGAGAATATCATCCAGATAAACAATGACATGACCCTCATGTATGAGTTCATGCAGAATATCATTCATCATGGTTTGGAAGGTTGCAGGTGAATTTGTGAGTCCAAAGAACATGACAAGTGGTTCAAACAACCCTCGGTTGGTCCTGAAGGCTGCTTTCCACTCATCCCCTTCCTGGATTCGCACATTGTTATAACCCCAACGAACATCGAGCTTTGTGAAGTGGCGAGCACCTTGGAGCTTGTTCACGAGTTCCGAAATCAGCGGTAGCGGGTACCTATTCTTGACCGTCATTTCGTTGAGCTTTCGATAATCCTGTACCGGTCTGAGTGTTCCATCCTTTTTCTTGACAAAGAAGAATGATGAGGCCATGGGTGACTTTGAAGGTCTGATCCGCCCTGATGCCAAGTTTTCTGTTAAGAACTCATCTAGCTTCTCTTGCTCTGGTCGAGAGAGAGGATAGATTTTGCAGTCAACAGCCTTCGCACCAGGCTTCAACTCAATTGCATGATCCCAGGGTCGTCGTTCTGGGAGCGAGTCAAAGGATTCCTTTGAAAAGACATCTTCAAATGACCGGTAGTGCTCGGGGATTCTGGTTGTCGGTTTTGACCTTGCGGCTTCCTCGGCCAGTCGTTGAGACTCGGTTGCCTTGAAGCAAATGTCGAGTGCTGGGGTAAAATCGACAAGTAGAACAGACTCCCCATCTTCTATGGTGGGTTCCTCACAACCTGATTCACATTCACCACCCTTCATATTGCATTCTGTGGGACAACCTGTGAAGAAGATTTTATGTTGACGCCAGTTCACGGTTGGGTTGTGCTTGAGTAACCAGTCATATCCAAGGAATATCTTGGACTTTTTTAGACGGGTGACTAGGAACCGGTGCTTTTCTTGATGTGAACCAATCTTCATCAGCAGCTCAACATAATGTGTGATCTTGCCTTCTACATTTGGTCTTCCGTCCGCCATGATAGGGGTGATGTGAACGTCAAGTTCCTTCATTTCAAAGCCCTGAGACTCCACATATGCCTTATCAATACAGGTTGATTGGCAGCCGGAGTCGAGGAGAGCCTTGGTGCAGGAAATCTTCCGAGTGTTGAGAGTGGTCAGGGAAACCCTGACCATGAATTCATGTTTCCGCTCATTCTTCCAAAATTCCTTGAGCTCTTGAGTAAGTCGATCGGGCTTTGGACCCTTTTGCTTAGCTGCAGCTTCTCGAATGCGTACAGCAATTGGGGTCTTGGTTTTGCGCCATGCCGGAATCGGAGTTTTGGTTTCTAGTTCATCACCAGAGTCGGTCGATGGTTGAGAACTTGGTGTTTTTGCACGAATACCGCAAGTCGCACGTTTCCTTTGGGCCTTAGGCTTTGCAGCCTTAACTTTAGGGGCAAATACTGTCTCATTCTCTGGAGCATGTACAACCGGAGTATCTACGCGATTGTCCGTGTCTGCATGCCCCAAGAGAACAGTATATCTCCCATAACGTTTCTCAGAATCCGCGGCCCCGGGACCTGAGTTCTTCAAAAACCCCGCTCGCGCAACTTTGTCGCAAGCGTCTGAAGCACCTCACTGTCCTTCTCCAGATCATCAATCTGTGTGCAGAGGGCACGAAGATTGAACTGTTGCTTTGGAGCCTCTGGACAGTTCCTACGTATATGGCCCGGTTGACCACAGTTGTAGCAGGTGAACGGCTTCTTGTTTCGGTCTTGCCCGTCAACATCCATTGGAACAGGCCCATGATCAGTTGATCTCGAGAGGTTTGGTACTGAACCCGTTGTTTGACGTGGCTGATGGGGCGTATGAATAACCTTGGGCTTCATGGTCGGTACTGCATGCTGGTGATTCCCACGCATCTTGCTTCGCTGTAGGTTGCCATCAATCTGCTGTAGGCGTTCCTTGAAGAGCTTGTACGTAGTTGGAAGAGCATCTCCTCCAACATAAATCTGACTGACAATGTCCTCATTCACATTTTCCTCCAAGAGTTCAATCAGAAAGGCATCATAGTCATTGTCCTCATTGTGTGGAGAATAACCAGCCTGTTCTGCATTGAGCTCAAATTGTTGCAGAAAGTCATTAAGCATAAGCTTCCCCTGATGGGTACTAGTTAACTGCAAGTGCGCAAGCTGCGCGAGGTTCTTGTCCTCAAACGCAGATTTGAGCTCCTTGACAAGTTCTGCAAAGGTGTAGGAAATGCGAAGTGTGCCATCATCGTTCAGTGTACGTTTCTTCCAGTTGCGAACCCAGTCAGCAGCAACACAAGAAGAGCCATCTTCTTTGCGTAAGAACGAGACAGTGAAGAAAATGCGCTTCTTGTCGGTGTTGAGTTCATCGTCGTAAGCAGCAATGTAAGTCGTCAGCGCATCATTGAAGTTGTTCCATTTTGAAGCGGTTCCGTCAAAGAACGGGGGGTAGAGAGGCGAGTACAACTCTAATCGTCATTGTAGGTCAAGTTGCAAGTTTAGGTGGTAGGAGTTGGTGTTGGTTGTAGTTGTTGGTACGAAGGTATGATGGAATCCTTTTATTATGTCACAAACAAAGCTCGGATCAGGCGGATCAGGTAGGATTGATCGGATCAGGCTTCGTTATAAGCACACAAGTTAAAGGAGGTTCAATCAGTTGATATTGTTGTGTGCACAGAAAGATGACAATCTGGTGCACCTAGTCGAGTTGAGGTAGGTTGCGGTAGATGGTAAGAATAAAAGGATTAAAGCTACGGTGCTAACGGTCCTCCTTATATACTACTCGGAAGCCATGACATCAGTGCTGCGGAAGTGGAGCATCGGTGCTGCGGAGTGGAGCCGCCGCTGCGGATTGCTGTAATGGTGCTGCGGAATGACATCGTCAGTGGAGCAAGTGGGGCAATGAGCTGCGGAGGCTTCCGATGAAGCGAGTGTGGTGGTATGAGGTCACGCCACGTGTAACAAGGTGGGATCGGTTGATCGGTTGTTGCTTGATGGTCACAATCCCCTTCTGCATCAGGAGGTGATGCCAATACTGGAACTGTGATGGCAGCTGATGGTTGCGTGATGGGAACTGATGTGGGTGATTTAGAGGGTGTTTGTGACAGAGATCGCAGCGTTACCCGCCCTCACGCACGTTGCGAGCACAATCCCGGCGGCCAGCGAAAGCCCCATCATCTCAATACTCGCATCTTCTGAGAGGCTGCGCCTCGTCATCTTCCGAGTCCCCGTTCCTTACCGCATCGACAGTGAGCCGTTACGACGACGAAACGTGCAGGTTATGCTGCTCGTCTCGAGTCATTGCCTCGCAGACGACTGGGAATCTGAATTCTGTGGCGCCGAAACACTATGGTTAGTGGCTGCACCTAAATACGGTGCGCGCGCACTTATTTGCGGCGCGGGCGCACCGCATTTAAGTGCAGCCGGCATCAGTGCACCGGGCTGCACCTTATTTAAGTGCAGCCCAGATAAGTGCACCAGCCGTGCACTTATTTCCGGTGCACGGCTGCACTGATCTGTGGTGCACTTATTTGAGGTGCACCGGGTCATTGGGCAGCTGCACTGATCTGGACTGCACCTGTATGAGGTGCAGCCCGGTGCACTGGATATTCTTGCAGCGTGGATTGGCGCAAATATCTACACCTATCACAATTTACACAAAAGTCTACGACTATCTGTTCCCTTGCCGGCGGGGGTGCTTCTTTGGGCTTGAAGTTGGGGCGCGGTTTGGGGCAGGGCGCATTTGTGTTGACTTGTCGCACAGGAGGAAGGTCCCGCCAGGTCCGGATGGCTGCCGCGCGCCCCCACGGGCTCGATAAAAACCAACTTTTCCGACTGGTCCTCTCGGTGTTGACGGCGAATGAACATCACCTTCCTGCACTCGACCCATAGTATGACGAAGAGGATGGCATTGATGTTCTTTAGTTTGTGTTGTAGCTCAGGTCGAGGCCGAGAAATATCGAGGGGCTGATTTCCATATCCGTCTGGATCAGACTGTCACTAACGCGTCTTGCTCCCGTCTTCGATGTCGCGACCGGGGAAAACCGCATCCAAGCACATTACACCGACTCTTCGTGTCAGCTTTGCAGAAGGGGACTCCTCGGAGGAAGAGGACAGGGAGTCGTCACAGACGGAACTTCAGCGATTACGGGCCGAAAATGGTCGCGTATCTTTCAGAGACACGTCTGAGAGAGCCCGCAGCTGCGCTCATGTCAAAGGTGCACCCGCCTTCACCAATAACGCGTTCCAAGGGCGGTTCCTTTCGCAAGAAGAACGGATTTGGGATGGAGGAGACGATGGGATTGAACATGCACGGTATTTGGATCTCCGCGTGCGTCTTCCAGCGCGGTATACCAGTTGGACTAAGACTAGCTACCAGGGACTCTTCAAGTGGATACCAGACATCGGAGCTTGCGGTCATCTGCTCCGTCCACTTAACCTCTCTGTCCAACAGCAAGCAGATTGTCGATGATTCCCTCACTTCCGGATCTACCTAGACGCATGGCCGGTCAAGGACATTGGTCGACGTCCTCCAGGAGATGCGGCGGAGCGAGAACCATCGCATGAACATCGAGCGCCAGCGCGAAGAAGCGGATGCTGCCAACGGAGGATGGGAGTATTGGGGGCGTCTTTACACGCCCACAGCGCCGCACAACGCCGCCGCCTTCGCAAACCGCGAGGAGACACGTCGGAACAAGCTCAGTCGGAAGCAAAACACCAAGTCGCGGAACACGAATAGCGGGCAGGCAGCGATGACGGAGGAGGGACGCTAGGTTCGAGCGAGCTCGCGCGCGTGGTCCCGAGTCGGAACAAGATTACTCGGAGCCAGAGTCCGAGTCGGAGCCGCCATCCTCGATGGTTTGTGAGCAACTTACGACTTACCCAGCCTCACACAAGTGTAGCTTCCACGCAAACGAAAGCCACACAAGGCTGCTGTACGATCCCAATTCGTTTCACCTGCTCTTTGGCGTGCTGACCATTCAGCAGCCACTCGAGGATGAAGAAGTCGACAACGACAACGACGCCCATTCAATCACAACAGCCGCCACGGCTGCAGCCCGTGCAGTAATATCTTTATTGCCCATGCCGAACGTGCCACGACGACAAAATCCCCCAAATGGTTCCCCAACTCTCATCCAGCTTCTTGGTACCTTTCACGCCCTCAGTGACCAGCGCGGAGACACGGACTCGCAAACTCAGGCTTCCCGTAATGAAGTTTGTCGAGAAATCCTGCGCATATACCAGCTTACACGCGATCGAGGATGGCCGCGCGAGGCGGTTGATTTCTAGCGTCTCAACGGCGTCGATCAGATGATGCAGCTTGTTGTGCCTCGACTCGAGGAACCAAAGACTCTCTCCGATACCCCAGCATGGGTGTTTTTCTTCTCTGCGATCGACAATTCAGTCCAGAAATTCCTCGACACCGACAAACCATCCCTAACGACCGCGTTTCCCAACCGCCGCCTCGCCAAGAGCTGTGGCTTGTAAGTACACAACCTCTCTTTGTCCCTGCAGCTACTTATTGACCCCCCAGTTCTTGGGCCTCAAATGATCCAGCCACGTTCTTCCCTCGTTCTTCCAATTCTGTCCTGATTCGCCGGATTCGATCCGACGCCGCTCGTCTACTCCTGCTCCTTAGCTCCGTACACCATCAACAGCCCCGCTTCCCGCTTGCACTCATCAAGTATATTATCGTCTCTACCCTCGCCTCCGCCGTTGTGAATTACATCGGCGACGCCTCGAGCTGCCAGTGTGTTGGAATATGGCTGGTATGACGCGCCGCCTCGCGAACCTTCTAGCACTTTCCGTTTACCTCGATGACTGATGCTGCAGTAGAATATTCTAGAATAAGTTCTGTAGTATATAAACCCCCGGAATGGACAGCGTAGGGCATCTGTTTGCCCTAACGCATTAACTTCTCATCGAGTTGCGATTGCAAACATTACTCGACGCCTTTGATCTAACAGTCAAACTGTGCGCATCCCGCTTGCATCCCAACACAAACAGATCTCGGTAACGCCACCGATAACCCGGCTACGCGCACATCGCTCCACCCCCATCCAACATGACTACCTCATCCTACCGCCTCTCCCTCCAACCGCTCACTGGCATCGAGAATTACTCGTCATGGTCCGTCCAAGTGGAGGACATCCTAAATGACATGAGTCTTGATGACTACATTGCTGCGGGAGCTACCTGTCCCGACCCCAAGGTCGATGCTTCCAAAGCCACAGAGTGGAAGAAAGCCGACCGGCGCGCTCTAACGCAGATCCGCACGCGTGTTGCTCCGCACATCGTTGTTGATGTTCGCAACGCTAAAACTGCGCTCGAGGCCTGGACGACATTGAAGGAGAATTACCAAAGTGAAGGTGGTATCGGCGTGATTGTCGCTGTCCGTCAGCTGTTCGCTACGCGGGCGAAACCCGACGACGACATCCAGGAGCATCTTCGCACCATGAAGACCCACGCCGCAGAGCTCCGCACCTTCGGCTATCCACTGGAAGACCCTGTCCTTTCCCTCGCGCTCCTCACCTCTCTCCCCGACGAATGGGACTCTTGGGTCTCATCTGCGGCGCTCGATGCCGAGATGCTCAAGAAGCCGAGCAAGGTTCACGCTGCGATCCTTATGGAAGCGCGACGTCGATCCCCCGCATCGGAACCGGAGCCTACCTCCGCTGCCTTGCTCACGCGTGCCCGAAACCCCCGCAAGCCCGCTCCGAAACCCGCTGCTTCGCCTTCGAAGGGAAAACAGTCCGCCGGAAGCATCGAATGCTTCAACTGCGGTGGCAGAGGCCATCTTTCGCGAGATTGTTCATCTCCTCGCGAGAAGACAGTTGCCGGCATTGCCCGCGACTCGGACGACGAGTCCGACAACGACGAGGAGTACGATGATGATCCCGACTTCCTTTTCCTCCATTAAACCATTAAACATCTCATCTCAACAATTTTCCCCGCCTACACTACATCAATTTAATCCTGCTTCCCACCGAACCCCTTCCCTTGCGACAATTATTCGACACCCCCACGACCTGATCTCCATCATCTGAAATCCCCGAAGCACAGCGTGGAGTGATTACGAGCGTGTGGGTCCCTGGAACCGGCTGGTGTGATGCCACCAGTCGGGGGACGTGCGAGCCGGCGGGAGGAGATGGTCCTCGGCGCCATGATGGCTGCAAAACTTCGTGTACCACACCAACTCGGGAATCCTGGCACGGCTGTTGGCTGAAGGGGGGAGCGGGATTTGATGGATACTCGGCTGTCGCGTCAAGGGGGAGTGTTGGAATATGGCTGGTATGACGCGCCGCCTCGCGAACCTTCTAGCACTTTCCGTTTACCTCGATGACTGATGCTGCAGTAGAATATTCTAGAATAAGTTCTGTAGTATATAAACCCCCGGAATGGACAGCGTAGGGCATCTGTTTGCCCTAACGCATTAACTTCTCATCGAGTTGCGATTGCAAACATTACTCGACGCCTTTGATCTAACAGTCAAACTGTGCGCATCCCGCTTGCATCCCAACACAGTGCATTGACACAACTCCAGAGGACGGATACCGCCTGCTTCAGGATCCCACAAATACGGCGTTTTCTTGCATTCGGCTCGGCGACTGCGGCGCTCATACACTGAACATTCACAGACGGCGTCGGCTTTGAATGCTCGCGCTCCGCTCCAGCCAATGCACAGCTCGTTCGTGATTGTCTTGCCGCCAAGCTGGTTGTAACTCACGTTTGCGTAGTCCCCAGTCGCGTCTTCCACAAAGGCCGGGACGTCGTCCAAAACGTCTGCAATAGCGCTCGAGAACGCGAGACTTTCCCAGGTAAGCTGTGCCACAATTTACACCTTGATTCGCCGCCACCACCCAATCCAGGGCGGTAAGCTATTGCTTGGGTGTCTCCCAGCGCTAACACTGTCGGATAGAAAGCATCGACGGCGGGCCCACCCAGAATGGTACTTGAATCTCGCGCTCCTAGACAGTCGCACTCATCTTGGCGCAGAAGAGATGCAAGGCGGAGGCCGCTGCACCCTCGACGAGCAGTAGAGTGACGCGTAGCTCGAAGAACAGTGGCTGAATTGCCCAGACACGCGGACTTGTAGTGTACTTGGAGATTGTATTGTTAGTATCGAATCGTGTGTTCTCCGTGCAGCGCTATTCATTCCGTCGTCTGCAGCTGCTCTCGGTGTCGCTCTCTGGTCGATGAGCTCGACCTCCGACTTTGACGGCCAGCCCCTTTCTTCACTACCACCACCATGTCCCATGTCACCTCGCCTCTGCCCTCCCGACACATTCAGCTTCATCCCCCGACTCCAAAGCACTCTCATCCTCGCGATTCAGCCCTTCCGATGGTCCCAACGGCGCCCGAGCGACGGTGTCGTCTCCAAGCAAAGTCGACGCGCAGCGCGCCACTCACCGCGTCCATCACTCCCGAGGATGACCCGAGCCCTCAGAAGGGTGGGGTAGAGGAGTATGGAGTACGAGCAGACCGTGCGGGAGAGGCAGGAGGCGGGGTTGGACGATCCTGTTAGGTGCCTGTATGCAGCTTCGCTTTCCGCTTCCCCGACTTATGCGCTGCCTCCCTGCTCCACCCAGCACTCTCCAATCTTCCACCCCTCCGCTAAGCTTGCGATTCAGCCCGCCCCGGCGTCCCGGAAGTGCGCCGACAGCAGTGTCGTCTCCCCCCACCATTCGACCTACCACGCGCCACTCGCACCTCGCGACACCACAGACTCGCATCGTCAGCTGCCTCTCGGAGGAGGATTGAATGCGTTGCGGCAAGGAGGAGCAGGCAGCTGGAATAGAGAGTGGGTCCGCGCAGGTGCGTCGTCAGCCCTCCTTCTGCCATCGCGCCTCACACCAGCCTTTCCAGCTGCGATATGCATCTTCTTCGACCTCTTTCCCGACCGATAAAACCCCCTCAAGACCTCCCAATCCATCAATGTTCCACCAGCGCGCCATCGAAGATGTTATCGACTATTGACGCGCCGCGCCTCTTCTGTGGCTTGCAGCGCCTTCAAACGCGTCCCTCCGGGGCGCTGAAGCTACGTGCGAGATTGGGACTGATGAGCAGCGGCTGGGCGAGGACACGGCGACGACGGACAACGGGGTTGGACTGGGACAGCTGGTGCGTGCTTGTGGTTTCACCCGACGGTCCCGAACCTTACTCCACTCTTCTACAGGCCGGAGCCTCCCCTGCGGGGGGCGCTACGCCCTCCTTCTCTGAAGAGCGGGTCAGCAGAGGAGCTGCGTACTGTCGAGATTGTCATCGAGCAATGTAGACGATGTCGCCGCGTCACCTCACTCGACCTTCGGCATGCAGCTGTATCCCGATCCCGCAATATCTCCGACGGCAACTCGCGCCTGACGCCCTGCGCACCGGTAGTGGTTGGTACGTCGTTCGCGTCGGGCTCAACGTCCGCTAACAATCGGTTCATAGTGATATTTTCGCGTCCCGAGCTTTCTTGCGGTATGGTGCTCTCGTCGCGTTTGTCGTCGCCAAATCTGATCACTTCGAAGAGATAGCGCCGGCGACGCGGGCGACAAAGTGGGTAAGATTCGGGCCTCCACGCTCAACGCGCGCTGATCCTGCCCCAGAAGATCTGTAGTACGGTGCGTATAACTCCTTGTTGGCCCCGGATCTCGACCAACGCGCCTTCTAGGTCGAAAAACCGCCGACGATCTAGGATGACTGGGTTTGTACATCTCAATGTGCATTCCAAGACGATAACGGGGGCTCGCTCAGGTCTGGAGACCAGTATGTGCTGGTTTTGGTGGCGCGGTATGTTCTTCCGTCCCTCTTACTGCACAATCTGACTTATATTGTGCATCACATCCATTCAAACCGCAACTCGAAGGCTGGATTTAATCGGCGAGCGTTTTCTTTGCATCGATTTCTCCACTGACATCGAGTACAGGTCTGTCTGGCCCTCCCTCTCTAGATTCTTGCACCGTTGTGCCGCAGTAGGTGCTCTACTCTGCCGCCGTAAAGTCTGACCTTGCACACTTCCAGAGATCGCGATCGACGGCGCCGATGATCTCGTCGTGTTATTAAGGCGAGCACTCGGTTGGAGCTTAGCGCTGAACCGTCGATTGACACGAATAGCAGACGCACAAAACGGCTCGTTCAGACGCGTCTCTAGCCTGGTTTGTCGACTGTAATCCGGTTTACAGCTGCTAACTACGTCTTCAGGCTCTGTTCGTCACGCCAATTCGCCGTCAAAACCGCCGACAATGGGGCGCGCGGCGCGAATTTTACTCCTCGGTGCGACTTGATCTCGTCCCGTGCCCTATTTACGCCGCCAACAGACATGCCCCTGCCCTCCAAGTTCATTTGCGACCACTGGAGCCTGTCTCGACGTGTTTTCTTCTTTGCCGTCTAGGCCCGCACTAACTTGCCTTGCAGACTCGCTCGACCGCCCCATCCGACCCCAAGATGTAGCGAACCAGCTCCCCGATATCCTCATGGTACGTATGGGACACCCCGCCTCTCCCCGCGCTCACCTATTGACCAGAACGCGATCGGTACATCGTCGGGTACTGCTTGTAGTAGATAGGTTGAATACTATGGATTGCACCTATATACCTGGCGGGTGCACCTAAATAAGGTGCGGGAGCAGTGTATACAGGTGCAGGACTGCATTCAAAACAAGTGCGCGACTGCACCGGAAATAAGTGCAGTGGTGCACCGGAAATAAGTGCGGCGCTGCACTTATTTCCGGTGCGCGCGCACCTCATTTAGGTGCGCGCGTTTACCGATTAGCACCTTATTTAGGTGCGAGCTGCACCTATATAAGGTGCAGCCGCGCACCTATATGAAGTGCACCCGCACTTATTTGAGGTGCAGCCGGCGCACCTAAATGAGGTGCGCCGGCTTACCATAGTGGAAAGCATGTGGGAGAGGGCAGAGCGTTTTTTGCAGGGGTCGGCCGCAATGCAGGGTGAGTGCTCCGACAGCCCAGCACAACCCACTTCTAAACCGTTCTTCAGACCCAGATTCGATGATGTTCTTGGATGAAAGGAATATGAAGCTGGTCGGGGATGCATTCTAACATGCATCTCCGGAAACCGAACCCCGTTTCCGACCTTTGTCTGATAACGTCTTCCGAGTCGCGGCCACAGCTGTACTCATCCACGGCATGTACTATAATGTCCAGGCGGTACTCACAGACTATCTTGTATCCCATGGCGTTCTGCAGCCTGCTTCAATAGAGAGCTGCGACCACATCAACTTTAGAATCACGTCCGAATCGGGACTTTACTTCTTGACCTCGTACCACCATCATCTCGATAGAGCTCGAGCTCACCCCCAAACCGACTTGCGATATGGACACTCTCTCCCTCCCCGGCCCCGACGCTGCTGCGGCCGTCCAACGCGACGCTCTCGCTCGAATACAAACAGCACTCAAAGCCGCTCGATCTTGCTTCGAGGAGTCGCGTCGCGAGAAGGACGCGCTCACTACGGCGCTCGAGCACTCCACGTTCCCCGTCCTCAGCCTTCCGAACGAAATAACGTCCTTCATCTTCGTTTTCTGCCTTCCAAGCGAGGGAGACGTCCGCCCATCTCACCGTCGCGCTCCACTCCTTCTTCTGCGCGTGTGCCGTCACTGGCGGGACGTGGCGCTCGATACGGCGCAATTGTGGTGCTCGCTCGACATTAAGGTGCGGAGAGGCGGTCAACATCGTGTCTGCCTCGACAGCGGCAACTGGGAGGGAGTGGAGGACTGGTTCGCGCGAGCAAAGCATTGACAGCGGGGGTTGTCTCTGACAATTCATCAACGGTGTATGTGGAGCGACCGTTCGGTGCGCACTGGAAAATTCCTCTCTATGTGTATTGCCTAACTATCGGTAGTTCAAACACGACCGCTGGCCCGAAAGCTTCCGCCACGATTTGGCTGTTCAGCTGCACTCCATGCAAAAGCTCTGCGCCGACGTCTCCGCGTTCCAGATTCAGACCATTATTGGTCGTACGACGCGTCTGCCCGAGCTACGCGAGATTGCTGGCGCGTTTGAGCCGGAAGACCTCGTTGAACTCCTCAAACGTGCTCCCCAGCTGCAGACCCTTCGATTGCGCCCTCTCAGTCCAAACGTGATCCCTCTGATCGAATCCTCGACTCTCAGCACTCTGGATCTCGGCTGGAGCTCTCTGGCACTCAGCGAGTTCCAGGCCGTTCTGAAGGATTGCCCTTTACTCGCTGACTTTCGCGCGGGAAGTATAATTGGTCCTCCCGTTGCCGTCGAACCCGCCATCCTATTACAGATGACCTCGCTGCGGCTCTGCGGCTGGGGAGGGGATGCACTCTTCTTGAACGCAATCACTCTTCCGCGACTGCACACTCTCCTGCTCCGCCTTCCCCGCGAGGACGCGGCCACGAACAAGACCGCTCTTGCCACTTTCTTGAACCGCTCTCGCTGTCACCTCGCACGCTTTGGACTCTACGGATGCTTCGAGTCAGCTGCAATCTACGATTGTATCCGGCTCTGTCCCACTGTCGAGGTCCTCGAGATGCACGACACCGTTTTTTCGGGGGAGTTTCCCTGCGAATCCGAAGTCGAGCGATTTCGTCAAGCGACGTTCCCACAGCTGCGTAGCTTGCACATCGATGTCCAGGTGGATAACGCCTGGAATCATTTTGCACGCCTTGTTTACAAGGATCTCTGTACTCTCGTCGTTGCGCTTCGTTCTAATGGTGCTCCGCTGGAGAAGCTGGTAATCTCGATCGAGGATTCTGCTGATAGAGTGGGGTCAGGAAAGTGCTGGTTTCCGCCCCCGTTCTACGCTCGTGTCCTTCGTCGCCTGTTGTCGGATGTCACCGTTAAAGTGAAGATACACGACGATGAATATTTCGAAGCGGAGCCACAGACAATATGGTGGCCGCCAGAAGCAGGTTCGTTCCGATCCAATCCAAGATCTATTGTATCCACGACTTAACCCTTCGCCAGGAGTCGGCGATGAGCAACTTGAATTCGAGCTCAAGGACGACCCCTCGTTTTGAGGACGCAGGAATCTGAGATCCAAATTATGACATGGAGCGCGAGTCTTACTATTCACGCGGCGAATGTCAATGCGATTAGAGCGACGTATGTATTTTCGCTCCGACTTAGTCTTCGTACAGCGCGTCGCGGCCCCAGTATCAAATGATTTCTCCAACCTCAAGCGTTCAGACCCAAGTTTGACGTCGTTTCTAGACAAGCAAAAAAAGCTATCTGCAGCGGGGGATGCATATTGTATACCGGCCACATTCCTCGTCGTTCCGATTATGCAGCTGCTGCCGCAGGGCGCTAGCTAGATACTAACGATGTAGATGATTGCTCCCTTTGTCTGCGTTAAGTGGAAATTGGAATGGTTTTCACATGAACCGGCTTCTTACATGAAGCTCCGCCGCCTCCGCCGTACTTCGTCCTTTTACGGTGTTCAAAGCTCCTCCAGGGTCTTGTCGCATTTCCTCATCACCCTTGTTGTTGCATGCCCGAGTCGCCAAGGGATCTCGTTCCAAGCCACGGCTCGGAGAATTGACCGCGCACTAGCTGCAGCCCATCTACCCCGAATCCAATTACTAGCCGAAAGCCGCTTGGCCGTCGGCGCGGTCGTTGAAATTTTTAGGTCGCCGCTAGCTGAGCGCCCCGCCTGCGATAACCTCATCCCGCAAACGGAGGCGTATAAAAACATAGGGAGCAAGAGCGCAGAGGTTGTGGACTCTTCTCGAACTCACACAACTCCTGCAATGGCTCGCTTCCTCGCTCTCCTCTCTGCTGCCCTTGCTGGTGCTGCAGTCGTCAATGGCGCTGCTTCGGTACGTATTCTTTCCGACGTAGGGATGTTGACACTGCTGCTCACGATCATGTAGGTCGACAAACGCGCCACGGACCTCATCACGTTCTTCATCGATCGTACGCTTTCCCCCGCATTGCCAATGCGACGCTGACAGTACCTCTAGTGCAATTCAGCGGAAACTGTTCGTCCTACCGCTACCACACCCGCACCTCAATGATGATCGACCTGCAGCGACCGTCTTCACCGGCAACGTCCCCACCGGATGCCAGCACCCGCCCGCGGAGTTTGTCAACTCCGTCTCGAGCGTCATCATCGCCGACGGCGTTGGATGCACCCTCTGGGGGTGCGTTGAACTTCCCACGGTTCGAATTTGAAATGCAGTTCTCTGACGAGCATATTTAGCACGCCGAACTGCGGCCTCAGCGCTGGGCCGTCCATCAGCGTACGTCTACTACAAATATATCATTTCTTGCTCGATAGTTGGTGCTCACGGTGGATGCAACAGCTCCAAGGACGTGTCCCCGACCTTGTTGCGCTCGGATTCAACGATGTGGTAAGCTTCATTAGGCGCAGAAATGGGCTGATGAGAACAAATTTAAAGATGGATACGTTCGAGTGCCTCCCTAAGTAAATAATACATGTACTAGGAATTGAGGACTCATGTCCATTTTTGGGTTGAAACCGGCGTTGCCGGCGTGTCTCCCCTTTTTTGCCGGCTTCTACTTTCCCGATTGAATATTCAATAGTCGATGCATTTCTCTTGCAGCTAATAAGCAACACTGGTCAGACTGTTTGGATCTACGTGCTGGCTTGAGGAATAGATACAAAGTCTGGTTCCGCGAGATTAGTCAGATTGTTATACTACTTCGAGTTACCTCCGTTTATTTGAGGACCCTGTTCAAGAACGCAAGTGCTAATTCCGCAATCTCCTCCGTCTCGGTCTCACCAGCAAAATGCCCCGCATCAAGTAACACCACCTCTGCGTCAGGTAAATCGCGCTTGAACGCCTCTGCGCCCTTCGGGACAAAGAACGCGTCGTTCCGCCCCCACACCGCGAGCAACGGAACCTGGCTACGCCGGAAATACTCTTGAAATCGCGGGTATAGCGCGACATTGGTCTGGTAATCAAACAACAGGTCAAGCTGGATGTCGAAATTCCCCGGACGCTGCAGGAGCGCCCAGTCGAGGTGGTACGTCTCCGGCGCGATGGCCTCAGGGTCCCGCGAACCATGGGTATACTGCCATTTTGTAGCCTCGAACGTGAGGATCCCGGCGCGCACAGTTTCGCGGTCCGCATCGCTACCCGATGCCCAATACGCGCGGATGGGCGCCCACGCGGCACCCAGGCCTTCCTCATACGCGTTCCCGTTCTGCGATATTATACCCGTGATGGCGTGCGGGCGTTCGAGCGCGATGCGCAGCGCGACGGGGGCGCCGTAGTCGAATATGTACACCGCGAAGCGCGAGATGTGCAGCGCGTCGAGGAACGCGAGGGTCGTTTGCGCTAGCGCCGCGAAGGTGTACTTGTACGCGCGCGAGGCGGGGACGGCGGTGAAGCCGAATCCGGGGAAGTCGGGCGCGATGACGCGGTAGTGCGTCGCCAGGAGAGGGATAAGGTTTCGGTACTGGTGGGATGAGGTGGGGAAGCCGTGTAGGAGGAGTACGACGGGCGCGTCGTTGGGGCCGGCGGCGCGGTAGAAGACTGAAATGCCGGAGTCGACGACGGCAGATTTTATTTCTGTCGAGAGCATGGTTCTAACTTCTGAAGCTTTTGTTGAGGTTGGAAGACCGTTTTATAGACACGACCTGCGAGCACGATTACAAAGCGCGCAGCGTAGAACTGGATATCCGCCGAGGGTCTTACTCAGCTGCGGGCTTGCTCGGAAAGAGAAAAAGAAAGCGTACCCCGCGATGCCCAGAAATGCTGAGCAATAGTACAGTAATCAACTCGGCGGGGAAGGGGAAAGTTATTTGTACATCGTGACCTCGAGGCCTCTGAGTCTGAAATCAAGTTAGCCGCGCTTGTACATTCGCGTTAGCGCTGAATACAAGCAAGCGCACGCGCATACATTGACAATATACAAGCGCGGGGGTTATAGTCAGAGTACACTTCCTGCCTGCCTACTCCGCCAACGACGTCCACGAGAATCGCAGCTTCCCCGACTCCGTCAACGCGACGACGTCCGCTGCCGTTCGGAACGCCTTCCACCGCCGAAAAGCTTGATAGTCCCAATATCCGCGCAGCACGCGAACATGGAGCTCGAACGCCGATGGATTCGGGTCGGTTGAGTCCGAGTTTAGCAGCTCGGCGCGCGATTTGACAAATTCTGACAGATGCAGGTTGTCGAATGCGAGGGTTGTGTGCAGCGTAAGGAAGTGGAGACGCGGAACGAGAGGGTCGGTGCGGACCCAAAGAAGGCGCCCTGTAATGAGCGGGGCGACATGCGCAGACGGAATATCCGCGACGCGCAGTTTCTCGAGAACTTTGAGCAGCAACAGACACTCCTCCAGGTCCCGGATCGGGATGTTGACGCCGAGAAGGTCGAGGACGAGGAGGTCACTGGCGAACGACGAGCGCTCCGCGAGTGCGAGGAACGCATCGTGGATGCCGCTCCAGAAGACCGGCAGCGGGGTGTCTGCCGCGTCACTAGAGTCGCTCTTCTCGAAGCGGAGGGTTTGTAGAGCGGGGAGCGTCAACGCCGCGAGCGTCTTCTGGAGCACCCCCGTCGCCTGTTGGGGCGCGTGAGGCCGGTGCAGGTTCCCGACGCCAAGCGTAAGAGAGTGGATGTCGGACGCAGTTGGGTGGACCGTCAGGTCCGCGACTGTCAAATGGTGTCCGGGCCTCGGGTCGAAATTGGTTGGGTAGAAGAGGAATCGGTAGGCGATGTGCGCTGGGATGCGCGCAGCGGCAGCCACGGCGGCGGGTACGCCAGGGAGGTGTGCGGTGCATTCCAAGGTGCGGAGTTCCTCCATCTCGTCGACCGGAACGTAGCCCATAAGGCTCGAGCTCACGGACAGCTCGCGCAATCTCGGAGCACCCTCCGAGTCCATCCAGGACAGCTGCTCCGCGCTCTCGACAGCCGTGTCGTTCGCTACGAACCGAAGAAAAGTAAGCCGCGGAAGATTGTGCTTGGTGCACCGAGCGAACTCGGTGAGCTCCTGGCTGGTCTGGATGGTAGCGATGTGAAGGCGCTCGCAGCGAGCCAGCACCGGCTTGATGAGCGGCAGGGCATTGCGATGCACCCATTGGAGACGGACGTCAAGGGAGACGTTCCGGGCGCGCTCCAGGGAGGCCGCAAAGAGCGTACACGCCCGCTGGTCCTGCGCGGAATTCAAAAACCGGAACGCCCGCCCGTCCATCTCGATTTCGCGCCAGAAGCTCATCGAGTCCCGGACGATCTCGCTCCAGCGCAGGCACACGCCCTCGAGCGTGCGCAGCGTCCGCTTCTCGATCCGCGACCAATCCACCTGCTGCCCGTACACCGCCGGAGGGGCCATACGCGCGCAATGGCCGAAGATCTCCCCGAGCACCTCCACGGGCAGGCGACGGATGGGAGCGAAGAGCGCGCAATACGCGGCATAGTGATACTCGGCGGGCTCCAGATCGATGACGCTGCCGCTGGTAGCATCCCTTTGCAGTCTACGCAGTGCGCGGGCGGCCTGTGCCTTCGTCGCTTCGTACCCAGTGACAAGTTCCGGGGGTGGAGGGAGATTGGAACGCAGACGGTCGATGATTACATCGAGCGGAGGCAGGATGGAAAGCTGGGGTGGATCCATATAGACGCGCGTCCCCGTTGACAGCCTTTAGGAAAAGAACCCGACGGAACATCGCGGCGCTAAATCGGCCATCTACCGTGCTCGTGCCGAGGTACAGTGAAGGCCATGACACACACCCGAACGATATCGAAAAGCTTTCAAGTTCCAGATGTGTATAGGGTTTGGAGGAATTTGGTCGTGTCTGTGTCAGGGACTTGCGGCGGCGAGGTCCAGCGGCGGAGTACCGTTCGAGATTTGGTCGAGAGGCGGGAGCATCCCGAGGACCCTGGTGGAGGGGCAAAACCGCGCGTTTGACGGCTTGTCTCTTACCGTCATGTCGCCTACTGAGCTCCAACTGAGCTCCGCCGAAAGCTCTGCGAGCTTGACGAGGACATCGCTGCCACTTACCAGCGACTGGCTCTCCACTGGCAAGCTCCTTCTTGCGCGTAAGAATGTCGTCAACCAGCTCAAAACCGTCACCTACTCAAGAATCCTCGACCTTCCCCCGGAGATTCTCGCCCAGATATTCCTCGAAGCCTGGGACGCGGTTTACATTACCGTGAGCTACGAAGAGGACGAAAACGACTACCCACATGCTCCTCTCTCCGTTGGTCGCCCCTGGCGAAACGTCCCACTCAATCTCCCAAAACTCTGGTCAATGCTCATGTGCAAGCCGCAGGCTCGGAGGAGCGGCCGTCCTCGGCTGAATGCGTGCGCAATGCCCTGTCGCACTGGCTGTACTGTGCCAATTGCAAGAGCCACCCAATTGACTTCTAAGTACATGGTCCTCCGAGCATCCTCGCGAAGTCTTCTCAACAATCGTTCCGCTGTCTTCTCAGCTGCGATCTTTCCAGTTCTCGAGGGACCACTCAACGATGTGCTTTTTCGACCAGCTTCAGGGTTTCGAAATTCCACAATCTCGCCCTTTTGTCGGGCGGTATCCGCGACAACCAGTTCCAGGCCATCTTTTCCTTCTGATATCTTTGCAGGCGCCGAAGGAGAGCTTATCCCATGAGCTTGACGACTTTGTAGCCGTTTGAGATTCGAGAAAAAATATCGGCCCATTCATTCTAATAATCTTGGATCTCTGAACTTTAGGCCTCCAAATCTCCGCCCTTTCTCGACCGCTCTGAACCAACATAAGTATTTCTTCACCTTTTGGCGCACGCCGGTAACCTGTGACTTGATCCTATTCCTTCTTGAACCCGATCCGCCACCATGCCCATCGAACCGTTCACCGGATCCTTCACAATCGAGCCTCCCGCCGCGTCGCACGCCATCTCCGCGTCGGGAACCCACCTCACCATGCGCGCCGTCCCCGAGACGGACTGGTGGCGCATTCCGCGGAGCAAGCCCTACCCCTCAGGCGTGGATAACCGCAGCGGCGCTCTATTCGCGCGGCAGGTCGACGCGACGCGCGACTTCACTGCCGGCGTGTGGCTTCGCGGGGGCTGGGGCGTGCAGTACGGCCAGGGCTGCTTGATGGTGATTACGAGCGCCAGTGGGGTGCAGGGAATTGGGTGAAGGCGGGTGTAGAGATGGAAGAAGGGAAGGAGTTTATTTCGTGCGACTTCTCTCGTCTTTACCGGACTATGACCTGAATGTCTAGCCGCGCAGGTGTGTGGTCACCTCGCCCTGGTCGGACTGGTCCATCGAGCCCGCGACAATCTCGACGAGCACGGCTAGCTCGGGGCCTGCGAATGGCGGCGCGATATACATCCAGATCACGCGCGAAGGGCCGCTGCTGACGGCGAAGAAGTTCCTCTCGAAAGCTGGCCCCGGGGATACGCCGCCGGCAGAAGCGGATCTCATCAAATATCGGGAGGTTCGTGGGTTTGATTTGGACGACGCTGGGAAGCCCCGTGCGAAGGAGGGTGATTTGTGGCGCGTAGGGTGCATGGTTTGCGGGCCCACGAATAAGGATGGAACCACGGCAGAATTCTTCAACTTCTCGTTCGAGTATAAGTAGGGTAAAGGATACTTTTTTGTGCGTTTGTCCCACCGCGGACGCTAGTCTACAAATACACCTATCTATCTCCTGCTGTCAAAGCTCGTTCGAGACGAGAAAGATCTCCAGCCAGCGGCGGACATTAGGGCGTTTCACGCTGCGTTTTTCGAAAAACGATTTTGGCTGTTTTTCGAAAGAAGGTCCCAAGCTTCTTTTGCAAAACAATCGGAAAAACGGGTTTTTGATTAAAAACAGACTTTTGCCAAGAAAAACAGCTCGAAAAACGGACTGAAAAATGGGAGAAAAACGGATCGTGAAACCCCCTATTTACTACATCAATTTGGCCCGAATTTTTATCCACCGTTAGCACAAAGCATTTTAGGAAAGGAGCTCTTTTCGATTGTTTCGCTCCCTCACATGCGTGCCGTGGACGGTGTGTAGTGCTGGAACTTTGGTCGGGGCCTTATAATTATATAAGGCTCGCAGCTTATGATACCTTTGAACCCACTAGACCTGTTTAGAAGCTGTGAGATTTAGAATTCTGAGAGAAACATGAATGGGTACTGAATTGTTTTGGAGCCATTCCATGTTTTTTGAAACCATATTTCAGAGCTTCTAAACAGCTCTACTTACAAGGAAATATTAGGACTTGGAAAATTGACTGACTTATCATATTTCTTCCAAATATGCAACACAAATTTTCCTTGCAAGCTGTAGGATCCACGTGCTGCTCTGGTCGTGAGGCCGCATCAATGCGCCCACCGAATCTTTGTCGCCGGAGCCAAAAAAGTTGCCGGTGCAAGATAGAAGCGGATGCGGATTGCTCCAAAAAATGTTGGGGGTATCATTCAGCTGCGGACGGTGGGAGCACATTCAATTTCTTTTTTTCTCCCACTTGCCGCAAACGCATACAAACCACTCCCGACGAGTTGCTGTTCTTCTTCTTCGTCATGTCTTTGTTCAAGATAGAGTTTGCGGCTTGTGGGAGCCTCTGTGAGCCTGAGCATGTGCTGGCAACAGTATGAACACGCTAGCTGGTTGCAAGCAAACTGTAGCCACGTAAACAGCGAACGCCCAGCGCGGCGCGCGGGAAAGATCCCAAGCCCGCGAAAAATTTTGGAACGCACAAGGTGTCTAGTGCGATGACGGGCTGGGCCAGCTGTTTCGAGAAGACCAAATCGAGCTATAAAGATACGAAAGCAAGCGAACAACCAACCAGCCAACCAACCAACCAACCAACGCACCAACTAACCAGCTTCTGCAATGCCTATCACAACCGACGAAGATGGCACTACTATCCGTACTTGGGGTACCTCAGGCCCACGGGCTATCCTGTCTGAGGATCGCTGTACTAATTGCCGGGCGCCGGGGAAGCAGGCTCGTATATGTTTTTATCTTCACGTCCAAATTGATGACAGCTCGTCCCTGTAGTGCAAAGTGAGCAAGGATAAAACGAGTTGCAGACGTTGCCGGAACAACCATGTTGACTGCTCCTTGAAGAACTTGAACTAGATATGGGGTCTACAGTAGATGAGCAATAATAATGGTGCTAGTTGTCTGTAAACCGAATTCAGCAAATTTTACCTCTGCACCACTCATCCGGCTATGAGAAAATTAACTTGCGCTCGCTCTCTGGAGCTTGGAGGCAGTCTCAGATCTCACCGGCAGCCTTAATGCTAGCATACTTGCCTGTGGACGGGAAGTTGAATTCCGGTGGAAAACCTGCTTTTCATTTTCGTTGAACTGAGCCCGTTTCGATATCATTCTTCTTAAGTAGTTGGGCGAGGTACACCCCGTTGCTCTGTTGAAATGCAAAGGCAGTCATCGAGCGGCGCATAGGCGTAGAATCATCGATATTCGCAGGTTCTTCGACTTGCTTTCCAACTCTCATGACGGTCGACCAACCTGCTTTTCCGCGCGAGCTTGAGCGCACGATCCTCGAACTGGCCGCCCTGCAACACCCAAAGTCTATTCCGAACTACATGCTCGTCGCTTGGCGCGTGAAGGAATGGTGCGTGACGCGTCCGGTTTAGCAAATTAGGTCTGAACTTTGAACGAGCATCCAGGCTGCACCCGATTCTCTTCCGCAGCCTCATAATCGACGTCTCCGATGGCTGGCAAGGACCCAACTCGGAGCTTCCCTCCTGCACCTTCGCCACCTTCGAGGAGCTGCTGCGCAAATACGGACCCCTCATTCCAGCGAACCTCCGCAACGTCATGCTCGTGAACTTGAGCCGAGACGACGAAAAGAAGGTATTCAGCGCTTGCCCGAACGTCGTCAACGTCCACTCCATGGGGAATCGACATTCTCTCGATCTGCGGCGGGACGAGGCTTCCCTCGTTCACCTCACAGGGCTGACTCAGCTCACTATTGGTGGTCGGGAGTTCAGAGTGTCCCTCACGGCCCTCTCACCCTCTCACTTCTCCCACCTCACGCACCTATACATCCACGGCGGCGGCGGGTCTCTGATGGTCGCCGCGTTGGTCAGGCCACATCTTGGCCGGCCTATCGCTCAACTCCCGCGCCTCACCCATCTCGCCATAATATTCGAGGACATTTGGTCGCCGCGGCTGGTCGCCGATGTGTTGCAGTCCAAAACTCTGCGTCTGTTTGCCATCAGAAGCTGGCAGAGTATGGAGAACGAGGCGAAATCAGTAAAGGACCCGCGCGCGGTGTTCATTTTATTGCACCCTGGAAGCCTCAAGCAGGACTGGTTTGATGCAGTTTGTGGGAGGGACCGCTTTTGGGAGCAAGCAGAGCGTCGCTTGGAACTTGAAGACTCCTCGAACCTTGGCGGGGATGCATAAAACGGTGCTTTGTAGGGATTTTAAACTGACTATACCTGAATATTCTGTCTAAATACGAGCGTTAAATATGAGCGAAATGAGCGCTCGAGCTCTCAGTTGGCTCTCAGCACTCAGTGCTCACAACCGACGCCGGCTTCCAGAACGATCCGGAATGATGGAAAGCTGTGCACCGACCCTTGACCTTCTCCCTCATCCCCGCCTCCGCCATGGCCACCAAAGCCGCCTACAAACGCGTATGCCTCCGCCGCACGCCCCGCCCCGACGCTGACCCCTGCCCAGCTCACCAAAGAATACGCTACGATGCAGAAAGAGCCACCGCCGTTCGTCTGGGCTGCGCCTGAAGAGAAGAACATCCTCAACTGTACGCCCCACCCTTCCCTCGGAACTTGGTCTAATCGCCGCCTGCAGGGAACTTCATCATCGTGCGTGGGCTCCGCGAGGATAGCGAGCTGCCCCACTGACATCGTCGTCATAGCGCGGACCTTCCGATTCACCGTACGCGGGTGGCGAGTACCACGGCGTCCTCCTCTTCCCGGCAGAGTACCCTTTCAAGCCCCCGGGAATCAAGGTGCGTCGGCGGGTTGCTCGTCGAGGTCTGGTCCCTGACTCGCCCCAGATGCTCACTCCGTCTGGTCGCTTCCAACCTGACAAGAAAATCTGCTTCTCCATGTCGGATTTCCACCCAGGATCCGTGCGTCCCATCCTCCTACCAGTCCCTCTCGTCCGTCTCTGACCCGCTGCGGTAGTGGAATCCCGCCTGGAGCGTTGCGACGATGTCAGTGGCGGTCGTTAACGCGGCTTACTGTACTCAGCTCACACGTTCCCTTCCCCAGATTGACTGGCCTTCTCTCCTTTATGCTCGCGGACGAGATGACCACAGGCTCAGTAACCTCGACTGACGCCCACAAACGTGCATTTGCCGCCCGCAGCCACGCCCATAACATCGCGCAGGCAAGGTTCCGGGATGCCTTCCCAGAGGTGCGCCGCGCCGCGTCTTCGCCTCGAGGGCGCCACTTACGCTCCTTCTAGTACTCGGACGTCCAGATCCGCGACCTTCCCAACATGGGCCAACGCGAGCGGGGCGGTGACGGGACGACAACAACGACGACCCAGCCACAGGCGCAACCACAGCCCGTCGTCGTCGACCCCACTCCCGCTGCCGAGCCTGCGCCGAAAGCTGTTGCCGAATCGCCGAATGCGCCATGGACCGCAGCCTCTATCGGCACCGTTCTCTGGGAAAAGTGGCGCTGGGGGCTGCTGATTGCGCTCGCTGTCGTCGTCTCCAGGTTCTCGTCCTCTTGATTTTTGTGATACACCCACTCCTTCGTCCCATCTATCCATATTCCCGTCTCTTATTCCCGGCTTTTTTGGGTCTAGTACACCACTGTATACGTACGCTCTATCTTACACTCGTTTCCCCTCCTCCGCGAACAAGGACTCCCATTTCTCCTCCGCATCCGCAACACAGTCGAACCCATACACGAAATCCTGCACTTCCCGGTCGATCCACTTGTCGGGATTGGCGCCCCCACTCGCGACGCGCCGGAACGCCTCGTCGCGCTTCGCCTGGGCCGCGGGGTCTGTCAGATGGAGCGAACGGCTGGCGGCCGCGGCCTGCGCGACGAGGAACTCGGTGCGCGGCTTGCGGAGTCGCTCGTAGACGCGCAACGCCGCGGGTATGTCTTGTTTGGCGTCTACTTTCGATAGCAACAGCGCGAGGACGACGCCGTCCTCGATCGCCTGCGCGGCGCCCTGCCCGAGATGCGGGAGCGTCGGGTGGCACGCGTCCCCAAGCAGCGCGACGTTGCCAAGTGTCCAGTGTGGTAGCGGGTCCTGCACCGTCAGCCGCCACTCGCACACCTCCTCGTCGGGCGCCAGCCGGAGCATGCGCTGCACGAGCGGGCAAAAGTCGGCAAAGACGGCGAGCATGGCGTCCTTCGAGGCGCGCGTGGTGTACGTCACGCCTGGGGCGGAGGCGAAGTTGGTGTCGGGCTGGGTGGTGGAGATGTTGAGGATTGAGTGCGCGGAGATGGGGTAGGCGATGATGTGGCGGTGGGGGGCGATCCACCGGACGGATGCGGGGGCGTCGAGGAGCGCGAGGAGGTTCGAGTCGTTTTGGGGCTGGATCTGCTCGCGGGTGAGCATGATGCGGTAGGCCGCCTGCCCCGTATCGCGCGCCCCGTCCACCTCGTTGTGCAGCGCGAGAAGGCGGGAGCGGACGATGCTTTTGATGCCGTCCGCGCCGAGGATGAGGTCTGCGGCGATCCAGGTCGAGTTTACGAGGAGTTTGGGGTTGGAGGGGGAGGAGAGGTCGATGTCGGAGACGGGGGAGGCAAAGTGGATTGATATTATGTGGGGAGAGAAGGCTTTGCAGCCTTTGTAGAGCGCGTTGGCGAGGGCGGAGCGGTGGGCGACCTGGGCATGGGTTACGGTTGATGGACATAAACGATGAGGAGGAGAAGGCCATACGCGGTGAGGCTGGCCGTATTGCCCAGCAATATGAGTTAGCTGGACGGTGGTGAGGACTTCGTCCGTCGCGCCCGCTGCACTTGCTGTAAGCTTTGCATCCTCTAATATTGTGTTGACTCGGAACGTTGAACACCCACCCCGAACGTCAGCACTCTCCAAATCAACCGCGTCCGCGCCCATATACCTCCACACCCCCAGCTTCTCGAGCTGCCGCGACAGGTTCGGCGCTACCTGGATGCCCGCGCCGACGAACCCGAGGTCTTTGGCGCTCTCGTAGACGCTAATGTGCTGGAAGCCGTGGTGCGCGAGGGCGAGGGCGGTTGCGAGGCCGCCCATCCCTGCGCCGACGATGGCGATGTGGAGGTTGGCTATGGATGTGGATTCGGACGTCGACGCCATGGTGGTGCGGATGACGATGAGGAGTTTGAGGGAGGGACGAGAATATATCCTTGAATTGGGCCGGTAGTACGGGCCCCATGACCTATTAGTGGGGTTCTTGGGAGGGAAGCGACGGGCATTCTTTGTTCGGTGTGGATTTGGACTGAAGAGTGCTAGTGTGCGGGGAAGCTAGAATGCATTTCGGCTTCGTTGCAAGGCTTGCGCTGGATGGTCGGAAACGAGGAGAAGGACAGCGTAAACGGCAGGAGTCGCGAGAAGTGTTCGCTGCGCGTCGGGGGTGGCTTGGAAGCACGTCGCGGGTCTTGCACTTGTACGTCTTGAATCGGAGCAGCCTGAGCGAGGTATCCGAGTCACGGTGTGATGCCCGTCTTGCTCCCGACCGCAACATCGAATCTGCTCCACTCGACCCAGAAACCAGGTCAGACCGTGTCTTTTCTGTCAAAGGATTTTACCGAGCTGCAGATGAAGGCGCAAACAGGAAAATATTCGTCGTCTTCGCGCCGTCTGTCAAACATGAGCGCTTGAGCGAGCTACAGAACCAGCTGTCGCCTGTTCTCTCCTCTCAATGCCCAATTCTAGCGCTCTAAGGCTTCTAGTCTGCAGATTCGTTCTTCTCTGCGCAGTTCTTTCATGCTTTGGCTCCGCAATGGTCTCTGCGAACCAGATAAAGAAGGACCACCGTGCTCGTCCTGGATATGGGTACAACCTCGCAGCCATCCTCATTTTCTGCTGAGCTGCAGACAGCAGTGCACGCTTCTGCTTCGCCCGGCCACACCATTGCCCCGCGAGACAGTAATAATCTCGTCAGGGCCTAGGGATGCTTCGGTGCCCGTTTCTCGACTCCCCTCGCAGCACGAGCTAGAAGATGCCGCAGGAAGACTGGCGTCTTCGCTATACTTCGTTGTCCAGCGATGTTGCTCTTTGTACTCAACCGCGATGACGGACACCACGAGTTTTTTTTTTTTTTGCAGCCTTGCCGACGCGGACGATGAACAAGTCGCAAGGGGCCAAGCACCCGCGAATTGCACCGAGCTTCAATAAACGCCACCGAGCCTAAAAGCCGATTTTTTGGACCTCGCCTCGCTACATACTCTTAGCCGGCGGCGAAGCAAGGAACGCCGCAACTCCACCCACCTTCCTTCTCACCTTGATGCTCGTCGAATCTGACTTCAGATTTATCCTCTCTGGCGCTTTTGCGCTCCTCTGTGCTGCTGTATGGAATCGAATTCGCGCTCGTAAACGGCCTGCCAACGTCTTCGCGAGAGTGCGGGGACCTCCATGTCCCTCTTGGATTCTAGGTTCGTCTCCCTTCACCGAGACCGCGTTGCTGCTAATAGCGAAGCACAGGTCACTCGCGTGGGCTCCTGCTGTCTCCCGGGTACACTATCGACCAGTTCCGGTGGCAGAAGGAGTTTGGCGCCGTGTATCGAATCAAGGGCTGCTTCGGTGTCCGTCTCTGGCCCGTCCTCCGGCCGAAAACTGTTAACTCTGCGCGCAGGAAGATCGTCTGATGGTCTCGGACCCCCACGCCCTTACCTCGCTGTACAACCTTGCGATATTCGACCACACCCCGTCGTTTGCGAACAAGATATACATGGTGCAGGGCGCGCGGAGTGTGAATTATATGTCATGTGAGTTCTTCTTGGATACGCTCAGTAGTATCCTGAACGCGTGGAACGCAGTCTACGCGCAGAAACGCATCAGAGCGGGACTCAACCCCGCATTCAGCGCCGCGTCGGTTCGGACATACGAGCCTTTTTTCGAGAAGGCGGCTGCAGAGGTACCACCATGGAAAGCTTTGTTTCTGTCGCTGACCTTAAGGCGCGAAGCTCTGCGATACACTGTCTGCCCAAGTTGAGGTCGAAAACGCCAACAACAGCTTGAACGTCGTGCCGTTCCTCTCCCGGGCAGCGTTAGACGCGCTTGCGCAAGGTCATATCTCCTGCTACACTTCATATTCGTCACTAAAAACTACAGTCGTGTTCGGCATTCCTGGAGAGGACATTGACCCCAAACTCGTCGCAAGCCTCGGTGACCTTGCGTATGTCTCCTTCCACTAATCGCCCTTTTGAAATCATCTTAAACGAAACATCAGCGTCCTCGCCAGCTCGCTGTCCCCCCGCCGCCCTCATCGCCGACGCGCTCGGGACGATCTTGCGCGTTCCAACCTGGCTGTTGCAAGCCATGGGCTCCTTACCGACGGCGGCGCTCCGCTCCGTGGCCGAAGTCCGCAGTGGTGGCGCTAAACTGGGCAAGCAGCTCGTCGAACAGCTCGTTGAGAAGGACTCGGCCGCGCTGAGCGAGGAGGGCAGTGTTTTCGCGAGTCTGGGTATGTCCACTTCTCCAGTATATGTATTTGGCGCTGCGGCTAAGACGAGGGTTTGTAGTGGCTGCGAATCGGTGCTCGGAGAAGAAACCGACTATTAGCCTGGAGGAAATCGCTGGTCAGGCGTCTGTTATGATTATTGGCGGACAGGAAACGACGGTATTTATTGCATTGGACTTGAACGTAGCACTGACTTTGATTCGTCCAAGACAAACACTATTGCGTTTGCTCTCCTTGAGCTGTGCCAGGATCAACATCTTCAGGACGACCTCCGCGCCGAAATTCTAGCATTGTCTCAAGTTGAGCCGCCTTTGTTAGACGCATTCATCAAGGCACGTTCAAATGGTACTATTCTCTATTGGCGCAACAAACGCTCTCTAGGAAATCCTCCGCTTCTATCCCGGCGTCCCTCTCACCGAGCGCGTTGCCCTGCACGACACGCTTCTCCCACTGAAGACCCCGATCATAACCGAGGACAACGAGACTATTCACGCGATTCCGATCCAAAAGGGCCAAGTCCTACTTGCTTGGGCTGGTGGATATCATCGGTAAGTAAGTGTGCGCAGTAAAGTTAAATGTCTCCTACATTCGCCTAGCTTGGAAGGATGGGGCGCCGATGCAGATAAATTCAGACCGTCTCGATGGCTAGACGGGAGCATCAGCATACCAGACGGCGAAGCAGTTGGCCCATATGCGAATCTGTAGGTCTTTCCTTGGTAGTGGACAATCGGCCGCGGACACTTATCTCAAAACAGAGCAGCGTTCCTAGGCGGAAATCGCGTCTGTTTGGGGTCAGTCCCTTTGTTTTACCTGGCAACTGGCTGATTGGTCGTTCACCAGGTGGCGATTTGCGTGAGTGCCCGATCCCGGCGGGCTCATTTCGAATTCACCAACAAACAGATTACTCGAGATGCGAATCTTTCTCATCCACCTACTCAAGAGGTTCAAGTTCAGCCTGCCTGTCTGTGGGCAAAACGGGCATGTCAAGGTGGCGAATGTGGTGTTCACGCTCAAGTCCGATGGGAGACGGGGCTTGGAGTTGTGTTTGGAACATCTCTGCAGCTGAAGCTGGTACAAGGTGTCCAAATAAATAACCGGACGGTGGCAATAGCTCCTCAATGGATAAGCCCAATTCTACAATATTTTAGAGTATTGTAGTCACATTAGCCCCAAGACTGTTTGCACAATCAGAAAGAGTTTCATTAGTCCAATGTTGTGCTAGCAGCAAAACAATCGGATATGTTATATCAGTGGTTTTGATCCAATGCAGCTCACTTTATGAGTGTGATTGTGGACGGTTCATGCTGAGTTTTCTGTGAAATAATTGCATGCTTGCAGGACCATGGTGTGCAAAGTCTCAAGTCCACTGGAATCTTTTTGGAGGAGAAAGGCAGTGATCTCTTGGGTCACTGGGTCTGTGTCAAAAATTCCTCATTGAACAATTGGTCTTCTTGCTCATGCTAAATCGATTTAATCTAATCGTTGAGTGCATGGTCCAGACCTTGACCTTGTGCAGAGTCTTTAACTCTGGGTGTGTGATGAGAAGGCTCAGCAACACCGAGTTATGAGAGGATTTCTGTGTCCGGTTATTTATTTGGATGCCTTGTATCTGCGTTCGGTATAAGAGTCTATTCGCAATATCATACTACGAAGTATCTACCCTTGTCCTTGTCTTGTCCCTGTCCTACGTGGCGCTGTGTGGCGCTGTGAACAAAGGTTCGGATCTCCTTACAGTTCCGCGACCGCTGTTGCCCGGGATCGATAACTGTCACTACATGTCATTAGCGGGGTTCCTTGCGCGCCCACACGTCCAATAGCTTCATTCCAAGATCGCGGGCGCCGAGCGGCTTTTCTTGGGCTTTTCTGAGGGTTTCTCATATTTGGCCGCTTACCCTAAGGAGGACATTGAGGTACCGAACTTGATCGGAGCGCGGTGAGGGGGCTAGCGCCCCGGATTGGCGTCTGCCGCGCTACTAGTGACTGAATGCCCTGACACTGATGCGTATACGCTATAAAGGGTGTCCCGCAACAACCGCTAACATCTCCTTCCCCAACGACGACGCCTATGGGTCCGCAGCCCACCCTCCCTATCGAGCTCCTCGAGCAGATTATCTCCCTCCTTTGGCAAAGCCAGCTGACCTCCGCCGAGCGCACGACCTTCGTGACCTCCTCTGCGCTCGTCAACTCCACTTGGGCGGAGATGGTAGACCGCGTCGCGACGCAGGATGTGGTGATCTCGAGCTCGGCGTATGCGGACTATTTCCTCGAGGAGATCCGCGCGACGAAGCGCAAGCATCACGCGCCGAGGGCTACAGGCTGGGCGGCGTGGCTCCTCCGCCTCGTCCACTCTCCTCCCGTCCGCGCACCAAAACACAACCCGAACATCGCCTGCCGATCGCTCACCATCCAACTTGCGAATCCGCGGCGGCACCCGGCGCCGGACTGGTACAAACACGCGCTGCACCTGCCGATGGGCTTCGTGCTGGACGACTTGCTGGAGCACGTCGACGCACACGCGCCGAGCCTGCTCCCGAATCTGCGGACGGTGGCGATCGAGTACGTCGACGCGCCGTTTGAGGATCTGTTTCAGCGCGTTGGGATGGCCGCGCTGCCGGAGCAGGTCGAGAAGCTGGAGGTGCGGTGGACGTACAGCGACGGGATGCCAGATTTCTTGGTGGATGTGCTGCGCGAGCGGCAAGCGGGGCAGCGGCATTTTGCGTGGTATTTGACAAAGCTAAAGGAGGTGGTAGTGTCTGGTGCAGGAGCGAACGTTGTGGAAGATCTAAGCAGGGTATGTCCGAATGCGATAATTAGAGTACATTCCTAGTAGTCATTAGTCTATTCCAGATCGAAGAGGAGGACCTCGGCGGTCGACTCCCCGATATTGTCCACCGTCAACTTGAGTCCGTGCGTGTCAAAGTGCATGTACGCGCCGTCGCCCTCGCGTAGCTGCGCCTGGACGCCTGGGGCGCCGACAACGCGGACCGCGGCGCCTTTGCCCTCGCTGGTGCTGTACCCACTCGTTTGGACGACGTGGATGTACCCCTTCTTCCCAACCATCCGCTGCTTCAGGGTCGTCCCGGGGGAGAGCAGCGTCGCGTATAGCGTCAGCTGGCTCTGCACCGGCGCGGGCCCAGCGCCTTCTCGTTCCGTCACGACGCCCTCCGCGTCCACAGGCGCGACGATGCGCACCCACGCATCGCGCTTCTCCTCGTCGGAAAAGTGGCGCGTAAAGTACCTCGGCGCGAGCCGCGACACGGACGGGACGGACCAGATTTGGAGGAAGTGCACGGGGGTGGCGCCGTGTGTCTTTTCCGAGTGCGCGATGCCCGTGCCGGCGGAGGTGAGCTGGACGTCGCCGCGCTTGAGGATCTCGGTGTTGCCCATTGAGTCTTTGCTAGGAGGGAGTGAGATTGAGTGGGGAGAAGGGGAAGGCGACGTACTGCTCGAGCTGCCCAGAAACGAGATACGAGAAGATCTCGAATTCACGATGCGGGTGCGTCCCGAAGCCCCGGCGAGGCTCTACGCGGTCCTCGTTGATCACCCGGAGGGCGCCAAACTGCGCATGCGATGGGTCGTAGTAGCTGCAAAGCAGAGTAAGCGAAAAAAGAAGACCGCGACAACGGAACCCACGAAGCAAACGAGAAGGTGTGGAAGGTCTTGAGCCAGTCGTGGTCGGCGTGGCCGCGCTCCTGGCTGGGTCGAGGAACGATCTTGACGCCCATATCGGTTGTAATTGGTCGGAAAACTGGTGCTCGAGCGCGGGTTGCGGATCTCAGTAGAGAAGCCAGGTTGAGAGGACGGCAGCCAACTGCTGGGGGGTTATATACCCTGCAGGATGGCGGGTGGGAACAAGGACCCTCGATTCGGTGCGCATGAGTGAGCAGTGGCGGCGAGGTGGCGGAGAGAGTTGTCAGCAAGTCACGGACGTCCCTTGAAACTGCGACAAAATTCAGAGATACCTTGCCCGGTCTGTTCGCCGTGATGGCCGACATCAAATCGCGGTCACCTGACGCTGACAGCGCACTAAACTCGAAAGCCCTTTACGGCATCGCGGACTTGCCTCTCCCTTTTCTTCAGTTTTTCCTCCCCCCGCCGCTCGGACTCCCCTTGGGTAGCGTGCCCAAGGAGAGCCGAGCGGCCTCCGTGTATGTCTAGCTACCGACTACACCCTGGAACTCGACCATGCGCCCTACTCCGCCTCCGAATGTCGCGTCCCTCGTCGACATCCACGCGTCTGATTGTCGAGCGTCGGGGCATCGGGAGGCGCGAGGCGCGGGAAACGTCCGTCGGGCATCTCGGGCGAAATTCGGGCTGGCGTAACAAGTCCGAAATCTGCAAAAAGTGCGAGTATTAGCGTAGCTGACGGCTTTGGCAGCAGAGTAGACCAACCTCGCAGTTTCTTCGTCCGCCACCTCTGTGTGCGTTCTGTAAGCCACATCGCTCGCAAAGATAACGTAACAAAAGCGCACCTTTCTTCGCGCTGCGCCAAGTCCCGTTCGTTCGCCTCCGGCGGCTCGACTTGTGCAGAATTGGGGTTCGAAAGTCGGAAAAAGCAGGTTCGAGCGTTGACTTGCGGTAACTTAAGCTAAAAAATCGTACATTTGAGCCCAAAAGCACGTACTTTGACATGCCGCTGCGACGAAGGCCCGAGCGCCGCGCCAGTGAGAGGCTAAAAAAGAAATCAGCAAAGAGCGTCAGAATTTGGCCGAGAATACGTACTTTGTGGAGTAGAACCGACGTCGGGCTGGCTGTTATAGCGCCACGTTGAGCTCCGCCGGTTGGAAGCTTGAAAAAAAATCAGTAAAAAAGTGCGTTCAAGTTTGGCTAGAAATACATACTTCAAGTAAACCCGACGCGACGTCGCGAGGGCCGCACATTGGCTCCGCCGGTTGGAAATTCGAAACAAAGTGAGTAAAAAGCATCAAAGTTTGGCTGGAAATACAAACCTCAGGTATTTAAACCGACGGCGCGTCGACGATGGGTGGCAGCATGTTGGGCTCCGCCGGGGCCAAGACCTTAAAAACAGTGAACGAAAGGTGATATATAGAGGCAAAGAAACGGACCTTGGATACCGTGGAAAATCGAACCAAGCGCAAGCTGGCGTAGTAGCGCTGCTGCCCCGTCGCGGGTATGTTTGCATCCCGGCACCTACGATGTGCGTGGATCCGTCGCAACGGCCCGGTGGTGCGGCGCGCAGCGCGAGACTGTCTTGTTACTGTGCGAGGCTGAGACGGGAAGCACCAGCGGAGCGGTTGGTGCCGTCTTGGTGTCGTACGCGGGCGGCACTCTCGCCTCCGGCGGCAAAAATCTGGGAAGAACCGGCGTAAGAAAGGGATAAAAGCCGCGGCGGGAGGACATACTGGGAGCACCAGCGGAGGCGCTGGGAGCGTCTTGATGTCGTACGAGGCGGTACTCTTGCCTCCGGCGGCAAAAATCTTGAGAAAAACACGTTAAAGATGGCGTAAAAAAGTGCCGCAGAACACGCACCAGGGATAGCGGGAGCCCGCAATTGGGCGCCAGGAAGCACCAACGAAGGCGCTGGTGCCGTTGTGTTGTTGTGCGAGAGCTGTACTCTCGCCTCCGGCGGCAAAAATCTGGAAAAGCGGGCGTAAGAAGGGGGTAAAAATCGCAGCCGGGAGGACATACTGGGAGCACCAGCGTAGGCGCTGGGAGCGTTTTGATGTCGTACGAGGGCGGTACTCTTGCCTCCGGCGGTAAAACCTGGAAAGAGAGGTGTTAAAAACGGCGCAAAAAAGGTCGCTCGGAACACGCACCAGGGATAGCGAGGGTCCCCAATTGGGCGCCAGGAAGCACCAGCGAAGGCGCTGGTGCCGTTGTGCTGTTGTGCGAGAACTGTACTCTCGCCTCCGGCGGCAAAATCCTGGAAAAACGGCGTCAAAAATGGCATAAAAGGGCGTGCTGGGGAACACACCTGCAGCAGTCGAGGCGAGCTGCGGCGACACCGAAGGAGGGCTGGCTGGCGAGCGAGTGGCACGCAGTGGTGAGCCGTTGCAGCGTGGGGGAAAACCTGCGAGTAACGGAGCAGTCAGCGGGCGCAGGAGGACGGAGGCAGAGGAATGTACGGTAAAATTCCAGCGAGCTTCTGCTGCACCCTGCCACTGACGACGTCGCGGCCTGTTGAAAAATCAGCACCGAGCAGCACAAAGAGTGCGTGTCATGTACCTGCGTGAAGCGCGACCCACGCGCGGCCGAGGTTGAGGGACAGCAGCGAGGAGGGCGGGGCGGAGGAGTAGGGAGGGATGGGGAGGTGGAGGAGGGAAGCAAGATGCGGTTGCAGTGGTCGCCCTCAACAAAGCCGTAAGTGACTTGATCTCTGTGTTGCACCGTTGAAGTGGGGCTGCGGCGATAAACTGAATGCCGACCCTGAATACCTCTAATTCGGAATCTTCGTGTCCTTTCCTTCTGCGCTGCGAAGGGACGAGATTTCGAACTATTTCCGCGGAAGCGCGCACTGGATCTTTTGTGGCGGAAATTAACACGGCGCTTGAATTGACCGCAAGTAGTTGAACTCGTCGTTCTAGGGACGTCCCAGCACCCCGACTTGAACGCGGGCTGGATCTCAAACGGTGGAATTTTGCGCGCCGCGTAGATAGAAGAATAAACCCAAGCCAGCTCAGGCACACCGACTTCGACGCACGCTGAACGCGCTCGCGGGGTGGACAACAGCAAGGACCGACGTCGGTTTTGGTTGCGCGCCGGCGGATTGCATTGTCGTAACGGAGTTTCGGGGGGTGCTTGCGGCGGCGAACAGTCAACGGTGACAGCAAAGCCAAATTGGGTTGTGGGGCCAACACCTTCGAGGTCGAGGGACGGATGCGTTTCGAAGAGTTGAGCGGAAATATTTGGCGCACAGATAGAGGTAGCCTGTACCTCTCAGTAGGCTGTACTTGGGCAAAATTCCGAACTCACTCGCCTGCGACCCTGAATTCCAGAAATAGCCCGTCCGCGATGTCCGATGTCGGGGCGGCGGGCTCGGAAGTTGTGATGTGTGGATGGCCCCACAAACGCTGATCGCGATGCAGCGCCGCGCTTCGATGCCAGGTTCAACAGGGTCACTGCCGTAGATACGGGTAGCCGACGTCAGGCTCGGCTGTAGGAAGCTGCGGAGCCTCCTTTGCATGGTCCTTCTGGTGCAACGGTAAGCGTCCCTCATCTCGTTTTGGAAATTTTGCGACGTGTTTTGTTGCGCCGCCCCGCCTTTTTGGCGCCGCAGCTTCATTTTGTGGTCATCGGCGGTCGCCTCACATTGACGGGTCCATGCTTCGCACTGTCCCACCCAGACCCACCCTCGGAAAAAGTTTGGCTTCAGCGCCTCGAAGCTGAACTACAGCTTTCCCACGCCCCTATCCGTTCTACAACGCGTCGCTCGCGCGTCCGCAGGGCGCTAGAGCGTTGCTTGGTATCTAGATGGTACTTTACACGTGCTCCTGACACCCTCGTCCGCTTCCCGTACCAAAATACCGGCTTTCTGACCTACAGATGAAAAAGTCTTTAACATCCTCCCCAACACCCCTCCGTACTCCAGCCACGCGTGCCAACTCGGTGGGATTAGCTCTATGTCATTTAGAGTGACTCCCCCAACCCGTTGCGACCCTAAAACGCCTGCCCAACATCGGCGGAAACCACCCACCCGCTCAACATAACCGAATCCTACCTTCACCTCATACCCTGCAGCGAAGCTTCTCCGCTCGCGCTTCTACGCGCGCTGCTCCACAGCAACCGCGTCCATCTGTCAACCGTATGTCAGAATTCCGAAACCAAACCTGAGCTCACCAGCCAGCTGCATTTTGCACTACACCACTGAGTCCGGTCGTCCACGGGATGGAAACCGATAAAACACACCTCTCGAACGGTGCAACATACGCGGAGAGGCGCTCTGAGCCACTGGCGCAAGCTCTGGTAGGTTATTTAAAGCAGCAAGGGTCGCTTATCGTGAAACCGCCGCACTGCGGCCGGTCACAAAGGGCTTCGCTGATTGATTTACAGCATGCTAGGGTATATAAGGCCGTCCACAGCGCGACACCCCATCATTCCCTCTCCCCTCTCCCCTCCACCATCTCCCCCACACTTTCCTCCTCTCTATCTGCCCGTCGTGTTCACCGCTGTGCTACACTTTCGGCGTGTTCGTTCTCTTCAACATCTCCGGCGCCCTGGAGAACCTCTACTAGTTCATCTTCGGCCTGTTCGCGCGTCGTGCTGACCTCTTTTCTAGGCGTCGTAATGCTCCTCCAGCTCGGCGTCGTCAGGTGGGCACTTATCGGAGGAGACTATGCCGGTGCGTTTCATTTCCGTTTTGGCGCGTTGTAGTTGACTTCTTCGCAGTGCGTCGTCATGCTCGTCCGGTTCGCCATCGTGGGTACGCGCTTGGAGGGTGATATTATGCTGGTCCGTCCCATTTCCTCTTTTGCGCGCTTTGGTTGACTGTCGGTAGCGCGTCGTAATGTCCATCCGTATCGACGTGGTTGGGTACACGCTGGGAGGGGAGGTTATGCCGGTCCGTCCTATTTTTGCTTTTGCGCGCTTTGGTTGACTTTTCCGCAGGGACCGTGATGCCTGTCTCGCTCATCGTCGCTGGGCTCGCCCTACCATGGTGAAACTATGCTGGTGCGTGCCCAATCCCTCATATCCTCTAGGGGGAAGCTATGCTGGTGCGTTCTGCTTACACTTTGTGCGGCCTTTGGTTGACTTTCCATAGGCGGTTGTGATGCCTGTCTGGCTCACTGTCGTTGGGTTTGCACTATCATGCGATCATGCTGGTGCGTGCCCGTTTCCGCTTTTGTGCATCTTGGTTGACCTTTCCGCAGGCCGTAGTCATGCTCGTACGATCCGGGTACACGTGCGGAGGGGGAGATCATGCCGGTGCATTGCGTCCTCTTTTGATTCGGCGCGTTTGGTTCACTTTATGTAGGGCGTCGTAATGCTTGGCTGCTTTGGTGCTGTTGGGAGTGCGTTCGGACGGCGAAACTATGACGGTGCGTTTGTCTGGTTCCGCGCTCGCTTTCCATCTATTGACGCATTGAAGCTTGATGCTCGGTCGTTCCTTAGACACCTATATAGGGAGGAGGAGGTTATACAGGTGCGTGCCAATCGTTCTGGCTTGTTTTAGTTTCGGTTTATTGACGCTTTGGTAGGCCGTCGTAATGCTCGACGACTGCGGGGGTTGGACACGTGCCTGGACGGGAGACTACGCCCGTGCATTTCCTTTCATCACATACATACCTAGTCAAGTGTGGCTGGCTGTGTGCAGGCTATCGCTCGTGGTCGTTGGACGATGGGACTATGCCAGTATGTCGTGCCGTTTGTTCTTTTCGGGTTTGAGCATTCTCACACACTTGCAGCTACTTCTGCGCGTGGGCTGGCCTCATTGTATCGACGTCGTCGTAATGCTGGACGCCTGCTTGGGCGAGACCATGCTGGTGCGTTGTCATACACTTATCTTTGCGTGCTGTTGACTGTTGGTAGGCTGGGCGTTGTGTATTCGTTGAATGAGGATCTGGAGGAGGGAACCATGCCTGTGCGTGTTTCTATCTGGGCCTGGACTCAATTCGCTCATTCGTTGATAGTCTGGCGGCTTCCGTCCCTTTGTCCCTCGCGCTAACCTCGTGGCCCTCTCGGGACGCACGCTATTCGGGGAGATTATGCCGGTACTTTGTATCCTATCTTGGCTGCGTGTTCCGACCGGGTTGCCCCAGGGCGTCGTAAGGTTGGTTGCTTTTGGTCGGTGGAGGGTAGATAGACTATGCGGTAGTACTAGTCGTAGTCAGTTCTCTGTACGCGCCGCTCGTACTGACCTCCACTTAGATCTGCATAGGACGCGTCGCGCTCCCGCAGGAAGAACACCGGGACGCGTATACGGGGAGACCATGCGGTCGTGTTTCGGCTTCTCTTCTCGTCGCGTTAAGTCTGATTATTGGCAGGCTTACCTCGTAGATCTCGACGAATTCGGGCTCGGCACGCTATTCTCTCCGACGCGTTCGTGTACGTGTCTTGGTTTCCCTTCCTCCCCAGCTTCGCTAATCCCTCTCCAGCTCCAAATCGACTCCCGAAACCTGTCCGTATTGGGGAGATTATGCCGGTTTGTTTTCTTGTGCTGCTCTACGCCTCCGCTGACCTTATTGTAGGGCGTTTTACAAGCCGGTACGGCGAACCCATGCTGGTACGTTTTCTTGCTTCCGTTTGGCATATTGACGCGTCAATAGCGCGCGTGCCTCAAGCTACCCAATGCCGTCGTATTATCGAGCCTTTGGACGCGCTGCCTCGTTCGTTTCTAGCCCGCTGCCAGCGCTAATCTTATTCTAGCCCGCAGATTGCATTTGGTGTCGAACTTACGCCGGTGCGCGCATCCTCGCCGTTTCGTACTGCTGGTACTAACTAGCGCGTGTAGATATCATCGCGGCGGGTGCCTGCTCCCGCGTTGAGTGGGGAAATTCATGGGGGCTTGGTTTGCTTTGTTCGCTACTGTTCTAGATCTGACTGCGCATAGGCTTCGAGGTTCGCTGCTGCAGGTGCATTGAGGCATAGCCTCGCGTCTGTTGTTGTCTTTTTCTTCCCTGCCCCATACTGACTGCCTCGTTTAGCTCGTTTCGGTGTCGCGTAGAGGGGAATCAGACGCGTTCAAGCGCGACGACGGGATACTGGTTTGTTCTCCCTCCCGGTCCGCTCCATTCTGACCGCAGGACTAGATGTGTTCAACGCATGCTTCAATCTTGGACGTCTTTTGCTGCTTGTGCATGCCGCTCTTCGCGTCAAGCTTTCGCTCAATAGCTTTGCTGCCACGGTATGGGTTTCCTCTCCTACTGTCTCCGCTCGCAACGCTGACTTGATGTATTAATAGTTGGGTGTAGTTGTGTAGTGCGTACGGTCTTGTGCCAATCCTGCGCGTTCTCGCTCACAAATTTCAGCTTGACGCGTTGTAGTAGTTTATGTAGAATAGAATCACTAACCTTGTAGCTTCGGGCGCGTCGGCAAGACAGCCTTAAGACAGGTCGACCCTCGTCGGTCACATCACAAACTTCGACTCGACAGGACTCGACTTTCTCCAGCTGCAACATGCTTCCGTCAAGTCTCTCCGCCGACGCCTGCCCAGCTCACCAAAGAATACGCTACGATGCAGAAAGAGCCACCGCCGTTCGTCTGGGCTGCGCCTGAAGAGAAGAACATCCTCAACTGTACGCACCTTCCTTACCTCGGAACTTGTTCTAATCGCCGCCAAGGGTGTCCCGCAACAACCGCTAGTATCTCCTTCCCCGACGACGACGATGTCTATGGGTCCGTCGCCCACCCTCCCCGTCGAGCTCCTCGAGCAGATTATCACCCTCCTTTGGCGAAGCCAGCTCACCTCCGCCGAGCGCACGACGTTCATGACCTCCTCTACGCTCGTCAACTCCACCTGGGCGGAGATGGTAGACCGCGTCGCGACGCAGGATGTGGTGATCTCGAGCTCGGCGTATGCGGACTACTTCCTCGAGGAGATCCGCGCGACGAAGCGCAAGCACCACGCGCCGAGGGCTACAGGCTGGGCGGCGCGGCTCCTCCGCCTCGTCCACCCTCCGCCCGCCCGCGCGCCGAAACACAACCCGAACATTGCCTGCCGATCGCTCACCATCCAGCTCGCGAATCCGCGGCGGCACCCGGCGCCGGAGCGGTATAAACACGCGCTGCACCTGCCGATGGGCTTCGTGCTGGACGACCTGCTCGAGCACGTCGACGCACACGCGCCGAGCCTGCTTCCGAACCTGCGGACGGTGGCGATCGAGTACGTCGACGCGCCGTTTGAGGATCTGTTTCAGCGCGTTGGGATGGCCGCGCTGCCGGAGCAGGTCGAGAGGCTGGAGGTGCGATGGACGTACAGCGACGGGATGCCAGTTTTCTTGGTGGATGTGCTGCGCGAGCGGCAAACGGGGCAGCGCCATTTTGCGTGGTATTTGACAAGGCTAAAGGAGGTGGTGGTGTCTGGTGCAGGAGCGAACGTTGTGGAAGATCTTAGCAGGGTATGTCCGAATGCGATAATTAGAGTACAGTCCTAGTAGTTATTAGTCTACTTATTCCAGATCGAAGAGGAGGACCTCGGCGGTCGACTCCCCGATATTGTCCACCGTCAGCTCGATTCCGTGGGTGTCAAAGTGCATGTACGCGCCGTCGCCCTCGCGGAGCTGCGCCTCGACGCCCGGAGCGCCGACGACGCGGACCGCGGCGCCTTTCCCCTCGCCGGTATTGTACCCACTCGTCTGGACGACGTGGATGTACCCCTTCTTCCCAACCATCCGCTGCTTCAGGGTTGTCCCGGGGGAGAGCAGCGTCGCGTATAGCGTCAGCTGGCTCTGCACCGGCGCGGGCCCAGCGCCTTCCCGTTCCGTCACGACGCCCTCCGCGTCCACGGGCGCGACGATGCGCACCCACGCATCGCGCTTCTCCTCATCGGAAAAGTGGCGCGTAAAGTACCTCGGCGCGAGCCGCGACACGGACGGGACGGACCAGATCTGGAGGAAGTGCACGGGGGTGGCGCCGTGTGTCTTCTCCGAGTGCGCGATGCCCGTGCCGGCGGAGGTGAGCTGGACGTCGCCGCGCTTGAGGATCTCGGTGTTGCCCATTGAGTCTTTGCTAGGAGGGAGTGGGATTGAGTAGGTAGGAACAGAATGAGACGCACTGCTCGAGCTGCCCAGAAACGAGGTACGAGAAGATCTCGAATTCGCGATGCGGGTGCGTCCCGAAGCCCCTACGAGGCTTGACGCGGTCCTCGTTGATCACTCGGAGGGCGCCGAACTGTGCATGCGATGGGTCGTAGTAGCTGCAAAGCAGAGTCAGCGAACAAAGAAGACCTCGACAACGGAACCCACGAAGCAAAGGAGAACGTGTGGAAGGTCTTGAGCCAGTCGTGGTCGGCGTGGCCGCGCTCCTGGCTGGGTCGGGGAATAATCTTGACGCCCATACTACTGGTTGCGAGTGGTCGAATGAAGCGGAAAACTGGTGTTCGAGCGCGGGTTGCGGATCTCAGTAGAGAAGCCAGGTTGAGAGGACGGCAGCCAACTGCTGGGGGGTTATATACCCTGCAGGATGGCGGGTGGGAACAAGGACCCTCGATTCGGTGCGCATGAGTGAGCACTGGCGGCGAGGTGGCGGAGAGAGTTGTCAGCAAGTCACGGATGTCCCTTATCAGGCAGCTGCGCCCACACGCATGGGTATAGCTACTGAAGCTTACAAAGACAAACCATGCCTTGCTATAACGAGGAATAACTCTCCCCGGGAAAGCTCGGGGTTGGTGGTAATCAGTTTTTTGCAGCACGGGAAGGTTCGAGCAGCATCGCGCTGGCCATAACACAGTTACATACTCGAGTATAGTTCACGCCACTGTATCGATAAACCGCGCTACGCGCTGCCCAATGACCGTCTGGATCTGCGTCGACGGGTGGAACGCGTCGTACCACAGTCCGCCCCCGACCGCGTTCACATCCGTAATGTTGAACGCCGCTGGATTATCGTAAAATTCCTGCCACAACGCCTGCGTGTCGAAGAGGAAGGCCGTACTGTCGGGGTGTGTACACGTGAAGTTGGTGACCAGCGCGGGAAGGAGGTTGTTCCAGAGGGTGATTTGGTCCCTGACTTCGATGCTAAAGTTTCCGCCTGTGACACGGTTAGAATCGTTGTGTACAGCAGGGAGGCGTACCGGGAGATTTGTCAAAGGGAGGCACGTTCAAGAACAAAAAGTTTCTCGCGCCAACTTTATACATCTCATCCTGGAGTGTGAACTCGAGTGGCAGGCGCTCGCTCACAACGCTCCGGTTAATGTCGTTTATTCCGATCCAAGAGGCTTGCATTGGAATTAAGCTTCCTCATACGCATACTCAAGCCGAGTCCCCACTTACCAAACAAAGAGTTATTCGACGCCCAAGGGCAGAAATCAGGATGCAGGCCCGCAGTCTCGAGGAACTGCTCCTCGACCTGCTTCTGCATGCTCGTCACGATTTGTCCGCCGCTGATCGCGTAGTCCCAGGTGAGCGTGAGGGTTTTGTTGAATTTTGTGGTGAGTGCGCCGACCTGGGCACATGAGAGATCAGATAGGAAACCAGAAGGAGGATGAGGCCTGAGGACAGACCCAATTCTCGCCATGTGTTATCGTTGTGCCTGGGTATGTTATTCCGATGGGATTTTCTGTGGTTGGGATTGTAGATGTAGAGCGGAATCCAACGGTCGAGTAGGAGTCGCCACTATATTGATATTAGTAGGGGAGTAACCGGAAAGTAGATGAGGACGCACAAAACAAAGAGAAAGTCGAGATTCTGCAGCCCGCGCCAGAACGACGCAGCAGAAACCAAATTCGCGTGCAGCAATTGAATACTGGCACCGACGAGAAGGGCCGGGAAGCGCGTCATGGTGGGTTGGATGAGAAGGAATACGCGGCTGCTTAAATACCACGCTAGAGGCGAGGGACCAGCTGACCATGTTATGAATTTGTTCCTTCCGCCGGGCGCCATTCTAGCGCCATTCCAGCACTGGCGTTTTCCACGATCCCGGGGAACACCCGGGGTTCCAGCACCAGATAATCGGCAGACTCTTTGTCCTGCGTGCACGGACCAGGTAAGAATAACACATACGGCCAGACGGACCTCGACGCGTTCGGTGCCGGAGATCGCTCATCGGCCGGTCGTACCTGACACCCGCAGATGGATCAAGACGGCAAACCGATGCAAAAACATTCCATACTCGCGTGCGCTGTTAGGGACGAGTAAGACATGCGATATCGTCGGGCATGAGGAGCCAAGAGGGGGAACCTGCATTATGCCGACCGCGTCGGTGTCTTGCCTGGGCCATTCATCGCTTCCTTGGAACGGAGTATAAAACAATGGAGGACAATGCGTCCCGTTTCTCTTGACCTCGACCGTCAACATGAACATGAACATGGCCAACCACCTCCCAATCGAGCTGGTTGAGAAGATTTTGGCGACGCTGTGGCATATGCCACTCAGCGCGCGCGAGCGGACGTGCCTCATAACGTCTTCGGCGCTCGTCAGCACCACCTGGGCTGACCTCTTCGACCGCGTCGCGTCGCGCGACGTCTACATCGCCAGCCCCGCGCTGGCCGAGCGTCTTTTGGGGCAGGCGCGCGCCGCCACACTTGCGAAACCACCCACCGCACCATCATTCCTCACCAAGCTCTTCGGGCGGCACCCGAGCCCGCGTCCGCCGAACCGCGACCCAAACCTCTCATGCCGCTCACTGACGATCGAGATCGCCAACCCCGACATCCACCCGCCGAAGAAGAAACATCTCAATTTCATGCCGATGGGCTACGTCCTCGACGACCTGCTCGAGCACATCGACGCGTACGGCCTCTTCCCGAATCTGCGCGTCGTCGCGGTCGAGTACAGGGACGCGCCGTTTGACGACTTGTTCTGGCGTATGGGGATGGCGGCCATCCCGGAGTGGGTCAAGACGCTTGAGGTGCGGTGGACGTATACTCAGGGCATGCCGCCGTTCTTGGCGGAGCGTCTGAGGGAGAAGCAGGAGCAGCAGAGACAGTTTAGGTGGTTTTTGAGGACGCTGGAGAAGGTGTCGGTGGAGGGAGCGGGGCCGAGCGTGGTCAGGGATTTGAAGCGGATATGTCCGGGCGCGGAGGTAGTATCTGCATAGTACGCAGTAGTGGTGGGGTAAACGAAAGCTGTATCTCTTCCCGAACCACCACCTCGTTGGCTCTCCCAACCAACGGACGCGTCATTATCGACACCACCGTCGGCGGAATTGACATTGAGCTCTGGTCCACCGCCGTACGCCCCGCACGCGGCCCCTCTCACCCCGCAGGAAACACCAAAAACATGCCGCAACTTCATAACGCTTGCGCTGGAGGGTCTGTGAGTTTCTTGTCCCCTCAGCGCTCGGAGACCGACGCGACTCTGCGCAGGCTACTACGATAATGTCATATTCCACCGGTACGCGGAGCGGGAGCGATGGAGACGCGTTGGTTGACGAGGCGCAAACAGCGTCGTTCCGGGGTTCTTGGTGCAGACGGGCGGCAGGACAGGGGCGGGGAGTCGATTTATGGCGGTGAGTGCCCGTCCCGAGGCTGCATTGCCTGGCTGAGCCGATGCAGAAATCCACCCGCGCCTCAAATTTGCCCACAGAGAGCCGGTAGCCATGGCCAACAACGGCTCCAAGAACTCCAACGACTCGCAGTTCATTATGACTCTGGGTGGTGGTCTACCTGCTATTGTCGTGTTCGGACGATCCATGGGAGACACAATGCACAGTGCGTATCTCCTTAGTCACTTCTGGGCTGCGCTAATGGACCACAGACGTGATGAAGATTGGGGAAATGGGTGCGTGTCGCGTCTTTGGTTGACCTCCCATGCGCTAAGCGCGTTTCGGGGCAAGTTGGCGAGTGTGCCGGTGTTGTCGGACGACGAGGATGTGGAGATGCGCGATGGGGACGCGGAGGCGGGTATGAAGGCGCTGGGTGCGGAAGAGAACCCGGACATCGCAGTCGATGACGATGCGGGGTTCCTTAGGCATGCCTTGCATTTCCGCAAAGATGACGGTGAGGAGACGCAGAAGGCGGAGCGCGACTACGAGGTTATCGACCCGCGGGTGAGAGGCGCACGGGCGAGGGAGGGGAGAAGCAGCGGAAAAGGCTGCAGAAGGAGAAGCATGCCCGGGGAGGGAGGCGGCATTGAGGATGCTGTTGGTGGCTTAAATTCGACTGCGCTTTCTTGCTTCAACGACTCGTTTCTTCGACGATGCTCCCTCTGTAACGCGAACATCCCAATCAACGACTGGAGAGACCGCGACCGTTTCCTGCCCACTACTCGCTTTGTCCTTATCGTCGCGCGCTGTCCGGACTCGGAGCTGCCAGTGTCAGATTGAAATCCCGCGAGGCCACCCACATATCTCTGTCGCAAGTTAGCCGAGTCCAACGCCGCGCCTCTCTTCTCCCCACCACCGCGAAACGCGACTTGCGAATCTAGCGACGACTGCGATGGCTCCAGACGCACGACAAGTGAAGCGGACACCGCTTCCAAAAGGCCAAGTCGCGATCCTGCTGTTCATCCAGCTCTCAGAGCCTATTACAGGTGGGGTTGCAAAGCCTGGCTCTCTCTTTGTTCTAGCGCTGTATTCCGCTCCTCTAGCTCTGGTGATATACCCCTTCATCATGCAATTCATCCGCGACCTGGGCATAACAGGCGGCGACGAGAGCAAGACGGCGCATTTTGCGGGGATCATCGTGCGTGGCTTCCCTGCGGCTTCTTGCGGCCAAGGAGATGGATATGACAGGAATCGGTCTTCTTCCTCGCAGAGTGTCTGACTGTTGTCTCTTTCGGACGGGCTTCCGACCGCTACGGGCGACCCAGTGCTGCTCTTTGGGCCTCTCGGGTTAGCGCTCGCGATGCTGGGGTTTGGTCTCTCCAAGCGCTTTTGGACGCTCGTCGCGTTCCGGTGCATGCAGGGCGCATTCAACGGAAATATCGGTACGCGTTTGACGCGTTTCCGGCGCGTCTTCGGGTGTTGACGATGCGCAGGTGTATCCAAGAGCGTGATGGCGGAGGTACGCAGGCGCGACGCGCCACCAAGACCAACAGCAGCTACACCCAAACTAGATCTCAGATCCCACAAACATTGCAGAAATCTACGCGCTCCTGCCCGCCATGTGGACGCTGGGGGTAACAATCGGGCATGCGGCCGCTTGTGGGTGTCTACCGTGTCGCTGAACTCGTCCAGGCCCTACATCGGCGGAACATTTGCGAACCCAGCCGAGCGATTCCCTGAACATCTTGGTCGGATTACCCTCCTGCGAGAGTACCCGTATTTCCTTCCATGCGCGATGGCCGGGGCCATCGCCTTTTCGGTCTTTGTGTTTGGTGCGATTGGGCTGAAAGAGGTGCGACGCGCCGGTGGTCACTCTTTTGGTGCTCATTGGGAGTCCAGACATTGCCTGCGGCACTAGCGAAGCAATCTAGCGTCAGACAAGGCACCGAGACGCAACGTCTTCTGGGCGCTCGGGGTTCGGGAACGTCCTCGTCTTCCTCGACGCTCAATGAGAGCGCACCGCCCCCGATGCGCGACATGTTCATGCGCCCAGTTCTCGTCGCCCTCTCAAACCACGCGATCCTCTGTTTCTGCCAAATGTCTTACGATGTGCGTGTCGCGCCGATTCCACAGCCAACTCACTTAGTTTCTACCACAGGTCCTAATCCCGCTCGTATACGCGACTCCCATCGATCTCGGCGGCCTCGGCCTGAGCCCACTCTGGATCGGACGCATTATGGGTCTGGCCGGCCTGCTCAACGTCTTCATGCAGACCTTCCTCTCCGCGAAACTCATCCGCCGCGTCGGCCCGCGCGCCCTCTTCCTCACCACATTCACCTTCTTCCCCATGTCGTTCCTCGCGTACCCGCTGCTCAACCGCCTCGCACGCGCCGCGGGCGGGGTAGATTTCCGGGTTAGTGTGGTCATCGCGGCGCAGCTGAGCACGAGTTTCGTTATGTTCGCGACGTTTGGTAGGTTGCCTCCGTTGCAGCATGAGCAGAAAGTGACAAGATTAACAGCCTGCTCGCAAATCTATCTGGTCGACTCTGCGCCGACACAAAGCAGTCTTGGCGTCGTCAACGGCCTCGCACAAATGGTCTCGGCCACAACGCGCAGCTTCGCGCCCTCCATCGCCGCGTCGCTGTTCGCGCTCTCGGTGTCGCACAATATCCTTGGAGGATATTTTGTGTTCTTCTTCCTGGCGTTCGCGTCAGTGTGTGGATTCTGCATCGCGTTGTCCCTGCCCAGAAAACTGCGTGCGGAGATTGAGGCGGAGTGCCAGGATTAGGTTTAGCTCAGCTCTGTTTTGACCCAATGAATGTTGTTCCAAACCATCGAAAGCAGCATAAATTAGGATATAGGCCCGTAAGTAGGTATAAGTCAGTAGAATCCCGTCACCCAGATAAAGTATTCATAAATCGTGTCGTCGTCGTAACATGGTATCATCAAATGCGGCCCTTCTTGCGCTGTACGACCGTTAGCAAGGTATTAAACGCAACGCAGAAAAGACGCATACCGTATCTGGGACAGCGCCCCCGCTTTCCAGCAGCTTCTTCTTCTCCATGAGCGCGCTCCACTGCTTGCTCATGGCCTCCTTCATCTCCTTGTGCCGCGTATACAGCTCGACCTCGGACTGCTTGAGCTTCTGCTCCTGCAGCTCGACCTTCTCGCGGAACACCTCCTTCATCGCCGCCTCCATCTTTGCGAGCTTCGCCTCGTGTATGACGCGCTCCTCACGTAGCTTCTCGGCGGGGCTGTACAAAAAAGGATCTCCCGTTAGCGACCCGACCCGAACGAGCACCGCAACTCACCTGATCTCGTCGAAAACGGACGCGTCCTGGACGACGCCCAGCGCGAGCATGCGCTGCGTGCGCCATGCCTCGTACAGAACGTCCGCCGTCCGCTCGCGGAGCGCCTCCATATGAGAATGGACAAGCATCCGCTTCAGGAGCACAAAGTCGCAATGCGCGGGGTCGTCGACGTTGATGACACCCCACGGGTACGCGCGTCCGCGGATAGTGCGCCCATCGCGCGTGCGGATGGGGCGCGTCGGGTCGGCACCGACAACGGCGAACGGGATGGCGCGGTCGATGGCGTCGCTCTCGGCGGTGCTCTCGTCGTCGTCCTGGTCGTAGATCGGCGTCTGAAAGATTTTGATACCGTGGAAGGCGAGGTCGGAGACGATCTGCCGCGCCATTGAGAGGGAAAAGGTTGGAGAACAACGCGCGAGGACGTACCCGAGACTTGAAATCCGCTATCTCCTCCTCCGTCATTGTGTCGGCTTTCGCGATGACCGGGATGAGGTTGACCTTTTCATGCAGTTGCCGCATGAATTCGATGTCTATGGGCTTTAGACTGGGCAAAGACAGTAAGGAACAGGAGTAAACGCGTCTGGGGATGACGCACGCGTGGCCAGTGGGCTGGATGAAGTAGATGCACGCATGTACCCGAGTGTCGACCATCTTTGCGCGTCGGACGCTGTTCTCCTGCTTAAGATACTCTTCGTAGCGCTCCTCAATCGTGCGCAGGATAGGTTCCCAGCTTTTGAGCTCGTGTCAGTCGAAGGTACAGGGGATGGTAGCGTACCTCGCGGTGTTGTCGACAAAATCGCCAAATCCTGGAGTGTCCACCACCGTCAGCCGCAGCCGGACGCCATTCTCCTCGATGTCTACAAGTCGGATGAGTTCCGAGCAGGCACTATACGCGTTTTTCGACACGCACCAGCCTGGATGTTGTCGATGGAGATGGTCTTGGGGCGTTCTTCAGAGGGATGCAGATGTTCTCGTCGGGGACAAATGGAAGAGTCGAAGAGCGTGTTTATGAGCGTTGATTTGCCCAGCCCGGACTCGCCTACGTTCAGAGGTCAGCCAAGCTCCGCGAGTCCTGGGCGCGCCCACGCACCGACGACCATCGCGGTCAGCTGGAAGCCATCCTTCACGCTCTTTCGTCTATGCTGCCCCGGGAGGTTGGAGAAGCCGACATGGCTGGTTATTTTGCGGCGGATTACAGGGGCGGGGGCGGAGGACGGTTCGGCGATGGTCATGGCGGAGGGAGAAGAGCGCAGACGACAGATTCATTGCCGACATCACGACTCCAGTGTAGGGCATGTACACCGGGATAACTCCTGGAAACCGGCGTTCCGGCGCGGGACCGGCCGAGTAATTCTACCTACCTACCTACCAGCCAATCCGCGGCCTCGTCCCGACCATCATGGCGGCGATAGAGGCTTCGAGCGCTGCCTCGGCAAGAGCTGAATGCATTGCATGCGGTCTTGCAGCAGGAGGTGGTCAGGATCAAATCCAAGTACCGACTGCGCGCCACGGAAGCGGCGGGACGAACGATTCAGCGCGCCTTCTCGTCGACAACCACCGTGTGGCTGAACTGGTCCTTGGTCCAAAGACACTGGCGGCCTAATATCCTCCCTTTGCTGCCACTTCGCGGACCCTCCTCTGGCTCAGCCGTTCTCAGGGCTGCTCGTGAAAAGCTCCGGCCACGCTCATACAGCTCCAAGGCGCGTCGAATTCATGTGGACTTGAACGCCTGCTATGGACTCCCTCTTTGAAACGCGACGATACGCGTCGCAGCGAGTTTTAGAGAAGAAGCCGTGAACATCGAACAGCTCTACGATCTCCTTGCGCGTCTCCGGATCCTCTTCGACCGCCACCAGCAGCTCACCAGGCACCAGCAGCTGTGCGAGATTTGCCGCTCGAATATTTCCAGCACCCTCAAGCTACATCCCGAGTACCTTGCCCGATTCTTCATGACTGTAACTTCATCCTCCGACACGGTACGCGCCAAATTGCGGGCATGAAGGCAAGGGAGGAACGCAGCATGTTGGGTACAGATTTCGCGGGCACTAACAGATTGGCGCGAACCCTTTATATTTCGATGCTTTTGGTGCAAATGGACGCGATTTGGATGGAGGCGAGTGGGACGAGGATTTAGATGGATGTGTGGCTACACCGGAAAACATTCTAAATACAGCGATACAACGTGAGCACATTCAGAAAAGCGATTATTACAAAGTCAATCGTCTGCGAAACCTGTTCTAGTCTCAGCAGCACATTCGAGAACTGAAAAAGGGAGTAAGACGTACGCAGACGGTGTGTTTTGATCACCTCCGCCAACTTGGCCGCTGCCCTCTTCGTTGGCTCGCGATAGTCTTGCGGAGAGAACTTTGAGATCTCCTTGTTTACTGACACGCGAAGCGGCGCGTCGGACGCGTAGTACGCCTTCATGGCATCGGAGAAGGCGGCCGGAAAGTTGGGCCCGTTTGCGGAGGCCTGGATTGCTGTTTGTTCGAGGCAGATACAAATGGCTGCGTGAGGAAATGGTTAAACGGGAAAGTAAAGGTTGGCGAGATCAGGAATACGTACCCGCTGCGGCGTCTGCACGTTTGGTATTAGTCCATGGAGTCTAGGCAGAATATCAGGGTTTTCTCAAGGTGCTCGACTGAAGGTTTACGGGGGTGTGAAGAAATTTGCAGAGGGCCGCTGTGGCAATGTCGACGTTCCGCCCCTAAACCGACGTGAGCGCGAGTTTTGAGGCTATGTCAAGTTATCCGTACCAGCAGAGTGTAGTCTTCCGAGTCGTTGGTCGAGGATCTGGTCTCGATAATCTCTTCCTGGTCAAGATGGATTAGCTGACGAGGATTGTCAAAGACGAATACACACGTCCTAGGTATGTCTGTTGTGGAATCTGACTTGCTCAAAAATGGCACGTACATACTGAGAATTATTAGCGACTAACAAAGGACGTGTAAGTGAACTCACAGTCTGCGTACGTTAAATTTGCCCATAGCATGTCGAAGGATGACTCTCACCTCGTCCTGTACCGAAGCGCTCAGTGTCATATTCTACGCAGAGCCGAAGGAACAAACCATCTCGAGAGGACGTCAGCCATCGTGTATGGAAGAAAGATCCAGACGTACCCAAACATGAGGAACTCCCGACAAAATAGCGGATACCAGGGCTATACGCGGAGTCAGGCGAAGTTGAATGCCGAAAAGTGAAACAAACAAGAAGGATCTCGGGCTTCGAGAGCTCTAGAGCGCGATGAGTGGGCGAGCCAACGAATTTGGGATGACTAACTCATCGAGGATACGGGTTACGCACGCGTCGAAATTTGTTTGTCGAACGGAGAGGACAATGGGCCGCAAGGCTTGTCCTGATAACGCGCGCAGCGTTGTTTGGATCAGCTCGTCGAAGCTGGTCGTTTCTTCCAGAAGATCTGACAGACTTTTGAGCAGAGAACGCGCCACGAGAAGTATATCCACCGCCATCGATGCGAACGAAAGCAGCGGGTGGATATCGCATCGCTTTCAGCGGTTCGATAAATCGAGACTCGAGGAGCTCCTGGGCTTTCTCGAACTTCTTGATTCTCGATTCGACTATGCTGAGCTGTTTCCGTAGTTGACCAAAGGCCACTGTCAGAAGCCCGTTGTAGACGGTGAAGACGACGATAACGGGAACTGCACGTCGTCAGGGACAGATTGGGACGACTCTAACACCTCACCATAGTTGGCTATGTTGTCACTGAAGAAATGCCGGTCCCCTGACGACACATAGTCGTTGGTGTCGGTTCGGATGAAATACCTGGCGGATTACATCGCGTGCGCAATAGGGAAGGAGGCGTCTAACCATATTGCATGCAGTCTCGCGGAAATTCGCGATGTGGCTTCACGGCGCGCTATAAACTGTTTCACTATATTGACTTGGCCCCCATTCAGGCCCTCAAAGCCGGCCGAGTCGTGGAATATGAAGGACGAGTGGGATATTTCACGGTCCACATCGTTCATTGTTGCCCAGAGAGGGCTCAGCGAAACAGAACGGCGAAAGCATTCACTCACTTCGGGAGCAAGGTTGCAGATTCTCCGGACAACTGTCGATTTTCCTGTGCGTTGGCGACCGGTAACAAGAATCCGGTATTTTGCGCCGACATCGATATCACTTCGAGAAGCTCCGAGGTCGACAGATCCTAGTGCCTCGCACAAACCGCCTGGCAATAAAATCAGCTAAATCGTGGTCGTACGCAACACGAACCGAGTTCAGGACCACTCTTGGGCATTGCTATCCTGCCAATCTCGGGCCCCAAGCAGGACTTGTTGAGGGGATGAAGGTTAGAAGGAACCTGAAGCGCGTGGGACTTATCAGCGGAATGTGGCATCGTCAAATGTGGCATTGTTCGCCAAATCCTCAGGGCCCTATGCCTCAGGCCTCAGGATCGGTCATCGCCGCACAGCGAACTGCTTAGCCGTCATGGTCCATTTGTAGTAATCTACCAGAAAATCAAGCCGTGTACAGTGTGACCTTCTACGGTTCCACATTTCCGGACATCAGGCATCCCTCATATCCAGACATTTCATGGGAATTGAGCCGCGTGTTTCCGGTGCGTCGTCCCTTGCTCTGTGTGTCCACAGTCGTCTTCAATCTCCTTGAATGTCGGGGGCGTTCACCCTTCCAGAGACCGCTCAAACCTCGCAGTAAGATTACATCAGTCCTTCTTAAAGCCTAACGGTGCCATGCTGTGCGCAGGTTGCACGTTCTTGTCGTTGGTGCAGTGAGTTTCCGAAATAGCTTTGACGTCCAAGCCACTGAAAGTCCGACTGAAGAAAGGCGCTGGAAAGTCGACGCTAGTTAAACGTGCCTTGGGATCAGGACACACCGTAGGCGACTTTTGGATACAAAACTGGTATTCTATCGGGCTGACTTACCTCTCACCGTGTAGATATCGCAGCATTCTGACGAAAGCTTCTGGGAGCAAGCTCCGGGCCAGAGCTCTTTACGGAACCCGCGCATCGTCTTCCATGAGCTTCTGTACACCGATGCGGAGAACGCGCCGGATAGAATTTCCCAAGTGGATCAGTTCCTGGTACTGAACGCGCTGAGTGGCCATCTCAGTCGAACGGTACACGTTATATGGTTCGTACTGTGCTACTAGTATGCTGCCCATCGGAGCCGTTAACGTGCCGCAGGTTTTGCGCTGCTGTCCCGTATGCTGCCGGGCCAAATCACCCGGCCTTAGACGACGCTGAGATCAGTTTCATCTCGCGGCAGGAAGGTACGTACATTTTCAGTTCTCAGAAAGATAAATTTCACATTGGGAAGTGCCGGTCGCGGTGATCTTCACGCAATTCGACAAAGTCCTGAGTGTGATGGAGGACGAGCTCAGCCTGCCGGATAACGCAACTGACGAGGACACTGAGGCCCTCACCTTGCAAAGGTCGAACATTCGGTTCGAAGAAAGCTGTGTGGCTTCGTTGGCCAGCCTTCCTAAGATTCTTCCATTCACAAGAACGACTGGTGAATATTTTAATTGGATCTGGCTGATTGCAATGCGTTCACTTAAACCTTGCTAGCACTAGAGAGCGACGCTTGGACCAAAGAATCCGATGCATTGATGCGCAAATTTCTGGAAACAACTTGTGCAGCTGGAGACGACTACATCGCACGGAAACAATGGGCTTTGTCCGTCGGTCCTAGCTTGCAGACTGTCTCCAACAAAATAGAGGTGTCGATCAAGTACGTTCAAATTCTCTTCAAGCTGTTCTGATATTGAGGAATCTAGACTGGCCCTGCGTGGTACACCTTAATACTATATTTCCCTATCGCGACTAATTTTCTGCTCAGTGTACTTCCGCGTCCTGTTCAGCAGTAGGATATCGGTGGGCAGCTTAGAAACAATAACCGACAAGCTGCACCGCCAAATAACGCGAATTTGGAAGCTTGAAGACCCATTTGTGGTGAGCCATCCGCCAAACGAGGCGACGCAATATTAACGCGTACTAGCGGCGAGATTCGGAGCAATTTATCCTCGGTGTTCGGAGGATATCTTCCTTCTCTCCGGATTATTGGAGCCAGAATAAATCTTGGACGTAAGGATTCTTCTCCCTTTGGCGCGGATTTGAGTTTGATTTCTTTGTTCTAGAAATATTTTGGACAGATATCAAGTCCTCATCACTCTTATTCTTGGCTCGTCGGTCTCGATGACCCTCGGCTACGCCATCGCCGCATTTGTCGTCTGCCTCTGGATCGCGCATATAATATTCCGGATGCTCCATCGCATGTTGGTTGTTTCATCTTTTCCTGCGAGGCGCAAGCTGAAATGAATATTACAGACCGGAAACCCTCCGCGCGTTCCTCGAGTACACAATCCACCTAACCCTCCTCCTCGACCGAATATTCCTCAACTCCCTGACAAGTCCGAGTCCATCAGCCCAGTCAACTCGAACTCAACCGCATGCATTGTCCGCGGAGGACATCGAGCGCGCGCTGCAGGAGTACGCCGCATCGCAAGCGGCGGCGCAGGTGCACTCGGAGGTACAGCTGTTCATGGACCATACCTGCGAGTCGACATGGAGGATGTGTAGGGGGCTGCGGCGCCGACGGGCGGAGGAGCTGGTGAAGGAGTTGGTTTGGAAGTGGCGGACAGATGCGCAGAGGGGGCCGACGGCGCGTCGGTAGCGTTCAAGCAGAGTCAAAGTCAACGAGCAAGTCCATGCGTTCCCATTTGAATTCAGCGGCGAGTCAGTAGTAAGCGAGACGGAGACGTGAGTTTGAAGAAAGCAACAACGGGGCGACAGAGACAAGGCGACACAGGGCGACAAGCATCGGACTGTGGACAAACACAAACAACTTGGATTCGGATTGGTACAAAAACAAACACTAGCGCGCTACTTCCTTCCTTTCTGTCTTCGTACTTGTTAGTCGTTCGCGTTCTGCGCGAAGCGTCAGCAGGCAGAGAAGCAACTCCAGACGACACACCTTCCCCGCTTACGGCGTCGGCGCGAGGAGCGCCACCGTCGCACACGCGGCCGAGCACGTTCCCAGCGCGGCGTTGCACGCGACGACGGCGGCGGGGGCAGCGGCAGCGGCGACGACGGTGCCGAAGGTGAAGCCCGCGCCGGCGTAGCAGGCGACCGCGACGGTGTTGCAGCCTGCATAGGTATGGGTACGAGTTCGCGACGCGAGGGGCCGGCGTACCAGTCTGGCAGATTCCGTAGGCGATGGGGCCAGCGTCGACGCCCTTGGTCGCGGCGAGGGCAAGCGTGACAGCCGAGAGGGTGTTGGTCAACTTCATCGTAGTGGTAGTCGTTCGTCTGAAGGAGGAAAGCGGGGAAGTGGGGGTTTTATAACCCAGCGGCGCAGATTAGGCGCCTTGGGCGCTTACATACTTGACGCAAGCCAGGCAGCCTCGCGCGTTCTCCCGCTGTTAGATTACGAGCCTAAGCTTCGTTGTGGAGGTGGCGTATCGTGCGGACGTCGCCGTCGAGAACGTGGTGGCATACTTACTCACGGGTATGGAGTAATTATTGTGAAGCTGGGCGACCAAGAGACGCGAAACAGGCGATTTTATTGAAACACTCGGTTAGAACCGGGAAGTACGTTAGCTGCACGACCTGCGAAGCGTTGACAGTATCAGCAGTGTCGAGAGCCCACGCTGCAGAGAACGCTTACATTGATTACAAGATAACTTTAGCGCAGGTCGCGGAGCAGCAACTCAAGGCCGAGTTACACTTGAGGATTGCATCGGACGCGACAGAGCGTCGCACAGTGCCAAAGGTCGCGCCGGCGGCAGAGTAGCAGGCGACGGCGGAACGGTTACAGCCTACATATGTAGGTCAAAGTTAGACTGGGAGCAAACACGGATGAGGACGGACCCGATTGGCAAGCTCCGTAACTCGCAACTGGGTTTTGCTGCGGGGCAATGTAAGAGAAGGAGAGCAAGAGCGCGAGGAGGACAAAAAACATCGTGTGTTCCGCTTGAAAGGCGGCGACCGAGAGTATTTATGAGCAGTACGGGTGCTGAGCGCTGAACAGACTCTAGCTCAGAACCCAGCGCGACTTACAGAAAAGCGTGTTATTCAGGGCCAGCTTCGTCTCGTAACCGCTCCTCTGACCGCATGCGCTCCTCGTACCGGAGACGCGCCTCGCGACGCGCCTCCGCCATATTGTACGCAGACGGCGGCAGTCGATCGAGGGGATTATGAGGGTACAGGAATACAGGTATGATACCGAGGAAGAAGACCTAGCAAGCGTATAAGCCCTGAACAAGACAGCGCAAGGAGGACGTACCACCACACCAAAGGTCAGGATGACCCTGTCCACCCACGTATCGTCTATCGACTTGTTATTCCACTCCGCATGTGCGTACTCCGCCCGCCGAGAATGCGCGTAGGAGTATTGTGCGCCGCGCCGAGATTGCTGCTGATGTCGCGCCTGGGCGCGTTTGCGGCGGACGACCTCGTCCCATGTTGCGCTATCCTCCGCAGGGTACGACGTACGGGGCTTCCCGCGCAGCTCGTCGTAAGCCGCGCCGACGAGCTGAAACCGTCGGTGGCGCTCGTCGACAGGGATATCTCGGCAGAATGACGAGTCGGGATGGTGAAGCTTGACGAGCTCGATGTCTATGAGCCCAGTCTCAGTGGAAATAGCGGTAGAAAGGATTGGTGGACGCACATCGTCGCTTTATATCGGCGTCTGAGGCTCCTCGGGAGAGATGGAAGATTTCGAGCGGGGATGGATGCGGCTTCGTCGGGAAGGGGAACGACGCGGAGGCGGCCGAGTATGCTCTGACGAGGTGCTGGACGTGGGTCGGTAGACGGCTCAACCGTGCTGCCAGAGACCGAGGATTCATGGAGGACGTTGGCGGTAGAGTTCGGAGGGCATGTCTGCGGCTGCCCTAAAGTTGATGCGCCGCCCCTGCTGAACCCGAACGTCGATGTCTGCAACGCCTCCTCTCCCCTGAGCTCAATGCCAGGGGAGGTACCCTCGTGTACACGATAACGCTACACAGTAACACACGCGTCGAAGACCCTGAGGTGGCTGCAAAAGTAACCTCGATCCCGCCTCAAAAACGGCCAAGTTCTTTGCTCTTAAGCTGGTCGTACATCTGAGTAACCAGGGTACCCTTGTCTACCTAAGCCAGGCTAACGCTACATACGCGTGCAAGACCCTGAGGTGGCGCCCACATCCGCAACGGTAACTCGCGGGGATCTCCCCGAAACAACGGCAACTGCTACCTCGTCCATTTTCCAACCGGACAACTCAAGCCGGACTTGTCCTCGCGCTGCGGTCATACATCGCTCTCTAAAGCCAGCTGGTCTCGCATCTTCACGAAGCTCTTGCCACATATCATGCGCGATACGTACTCTCTACACCACCGGCCTCACCACCGCATGGCGGACATGGTCATTCCTCGTCCTTGAAATGGAAAGTACCGCCGCCACGAGGCTAGGTGGGCTTGATGAACCCTTCAATTGGCTAGATCGTGGAGGATTATCGTCACCAGGGCGGCGCGCGATATAAAACGCGGATCCGCCGGCTGAGGTCTCGTTGCTTCCGTTTCTCCCCCTCCACAATGCGCGTTTTGCTTGCTCTTGCGCTAGCATCTTCTGCGGTTGCCCAAGACCTGGGCGTTCCCCTCAGCTGGCGCGTACGTGCACATGTCTTTCTGTTACCTCCGACTTACAAATGCCGCCAGAAATTCAGCAACACTCGTTCAAGGGACGAACGCATTACCATCTCGCAGAACGCCATCAACGCCATCCTGCCCCAGCTGAACGCCGCGACTGGCGAGTTCAACGGCATCGGGTACTGGCAGTCCGGAAATGTCTGGAGCTCGTTGGCCAACCAAGATCGCAACGCGGGGACGACGGTAAACAAAGCGCGCGTCGTTAGTAACCTGAACCTCGTGTTCAGCCGGTTCGCGCATTACGACCAGTTTGGGTGTGTAGATCGCTCCGAAGCTGCGTGAAGCTGAACTTGCTGGCAGATTCAATGACGACGCTATGTGGTGGGCGCAAGCTGCGCTGTATGCGCACCGTGCATATAATGTGCGTGTTCCGTTCTTTGTATGCCCGTACCGCGTCCGACGCGTTTCAAGGATGCAAACTTGCTGGCGCATGCAGTCGATGTCTGGAATCATGTATCTACTTTGTGCGCAGCCCCCCGTCTCCGCACGTTCGCGGACTGATGCATCGTCAGCGCCCTCACGACTGCGCAAGCCTCCGCTGGTCGAATCCCGACCAAGTCGTTTAACATCCAGCCGACATGCAACGGCCGTACGTGCTTCGCCTTTCTCCGTCCGTCCCTCCACGCTTATGGCCTTCTTCAGAGACCATGGCTGGTGGTGTTTTCTGGCAGACTGCGACGAACAACAACGCCATTAACTCTATCACTACTGGGTTCGCATTCCTCTTCCTCGATTATATTTCACATCTAATCTCTTCCGCAGACTGTACATGACACTCTCCGCCTTCCTCGCGGACACGACCGGCGACGCCAAGTACCGCAACGCGGCGATCCTGAGCGCCAACTGGATCAAGAACCACCAAATTAACCCAAACGGAATCATCCTCGACACGGTCAACGCCGACTGCACGACCACGCCCGCAAACTGGCTGTTCACTTACAACAGTGGCAAGTTCATTGAGGGGTTAAGCGTGCTCGGCGCCATAACCGGCGACGCGTCTTGGACTAACCTGTACGCCCCGCCCTCCTTCATATACACAGAACTAACCTACCTGTACCTGCAGCATGATAAACACCCTCAACTCGGCGGTCAAGTCCACCGCCTGGCAGGGCTCCGACGGGATCATCACCGAGGGCGCGAGCCCCAACTCAAACAACGACGGCGTCGGGTTCAAGGCCGTCTTCATCCGCGCGCTGCACGAAGCGTGGACGCGCGTCCCGTCCAACCAAGCACTGCGCACGCTCATCCATAGCTACGGCGACGTGCAGATGAACGCGCTGCTGGATCTCGCGGCAACGGGGTCGACGTATTCGTCTGCATGGCATGGCCCGGCGCAGGCGTTCACGACCTGGGGGCAGATGGCGGCGTTGGATGTGTTTGTTACGAATATCGATACCAATTGAGTAGCAGTGGAGAGAAGTAATTTGGACTTTGGATTATACCATACCGCGGTTGCGAGCTGCAGGGCGCGTTGTTTGAGGCGAATGTGGACTGCAAGGCGCGAGACACCATGATATCTGTCAAACGCGACTTGACTCTTGCCCGCCACCTTCCCTACACACTGACGCGGTCGCGGCACGCAGTCATGCCCGACCCCCACCCCGACGACTCCGCCACCGAGTCCGAGTCCGAGTCCGACGCCCCCGCTCCTCCGCCCGTCAAGAAGAAGCCAGTCAAAGTTGCTGCTCAAGAAGAAGCCCGCTGAGGATTACTTCGTGTCCGATTCAGAGCCTAAGGACGGGAAGAAGTCTTCCCCTCCATGGCCCCTGCCTCCACCAAAGCGCAAGCCCGCGCCGGTGCCTTCGAAAAGGTACAGTGGGCGGATTACTCGGGTGACGCGACAGAGCTTGACGGCGCGCTTTTGTTATGCAGCGGGTCGAGTAAGGGGAAGGGCAAGGCGAAAGCGAAGGAGAAGCCGAAGGCGGTGGAGGTGGTGTCGGACTCGGATGTGGAGATTGTGGAGGTGCAGAGGCCGACGACGATGGCGATTGCCTCTGCAGGGACGAGCAAACAAGCAGGTGTCCTCGGACGGCTCCCGGATAGGGCGAAGCTCGAGGCAGAGCGTATCACGCGGCAGAAACGCACGCTGGAGGACCCGGAAGACGACCGGCAAGCGAAACGGTTGCGCACCAAGCTCGATATCGCGTCGCTCCAATCCACACCCTCCGGCCGCGGCCTCCGCACCCCCAGACCCGACAGCACCATCGCCGCGCGCCGCTTCGAAGACGGGATCGTCCTCCCCACCTTCACGGTCTACGCGAACCCGCGCGCCGACGGACGCGAGATGGTCGACCTGCCTGACATCTTCGGCGTCGGCGACGAGCCGGACAAGACGCTCGAGCTTGTTGTCGTGTCCTCGTTTGGCGGGAGCTCTCTATGGCTGGGCACGCACTTCCCCGAGGACGTCCCCGTCATTTTAATTGGGAGTATTCCGGAGGCGCGGCAGGGGGATGGTTCGACGAGGGCGACGACGATGCGGGCGTCGTCCAATCCGAATTGGGTCGCAACGTGTCCTGCCATGCGTAAGGGTGGGTGTTTGCATCCCAAAGTAAGCGTCGCGTATAGCATATGTGTGCCTAGCTCAACGTCGCCATAGGTTATGGTTCTATCCTACAAGTCAGGACGCTTGCGCGTAGTTGTTAGTACCGCGAACCTGGAGCCGATTGATTGGTCTGTGCTTGAGAATGTGCGTCCTGTCTCTGCCCCGGTCCGTCATCCCCAACTAATAACCAAGCTCCACAGGCGGTCTTCATCCAAGACGTCTATCTTAAATCCAGCAGCAAATCGCGCTCTTCTCTGACGCGTAACGATGGCGCGACACCCAACAGCAAGGGCCACAGTACGGCGTTCAAGACGGAGGATAGTTTCGTCAGCGTTTTGGAGGAGTTTTTGAAAGCGCTTGAAGTTGGGCCTGCGTTGGAGCTCGTACAGGAGACGGTACGCGTTCCTCCGCTCATCCGACCGCGTCTGACGACGCCATAGCATCCCGGAGTCCGTCTGAAGGAAATAAGCTCGCTTTCGAAACTCTGGGAGTGGCGCGGGGTCCGCGCTGAGCTGGTGTCGAGCATTGCGGGGAAGTATGAGGGTTGGAAGCGTATTCGCAAGTACGCGCGCCTGTCTCGACGGGATATCGGCTTACAGAGACTACAAGGACGGGCCACCCGCGGCTTATGTGCGCCGTCGAGGCCCTTGGGCTGACCGTGAACAACCTCAACAGTAAGAAGACGCCGCCGTTATCGTTAGAATGCCAAGTACGTACCCCGCCTTCTTCTGTATCTAAAGCTAACACACCGGCAGGGATCGAGCGTCGCGTTCTACACGCCGCAATGGATGAACCAGTTTTACATATCTGCGTCGGGCAACCGTCAGGCGCTGCGCGAGCATATGGCCATCCCGGAGTCGCGGCGCAAGAAGGAGGAGTATCCGACGGCAGTTAAGGTGCTGTTCCCGTCGCAGCGGCAGGTTCTGGAGATTGGGGAGGCCGCCAAGGTTTGTGTTCGTCGTCTTTCCACGAGCCGCGAAGTCTGACGACAACGCCGCAGGGAGCCGGCTCGATGTTTTGCGACCGCGCGAAATGGGAGAGCAAGAACTGTCCGCGGACGCTCTTCCACGTACCACAGAGTAGCGCGGGTCCGACGTTAATGCATACAAAGGCCAGTCCGAGGACGTGGACGCTCGATTGCTAGGCTGACTTTGCGATAGATGGTAATCGCGTCGTTTTCGGAGAAGCAGAGGAAGAAACAGCCGAACAACGTGGCGGGATGGATGTACCTCGGGTCGCACAACATGACCTACGCTGCTTGGGGCAATTTGAGTGGGTCGGATGCTTTGCCGGTGTTGAATGTCCGTCGTCTCTTCTGCGTCTTGCTGCTGTTCTGACGCTCCGCGCGGTACAGGTGAACAACTTTGAGCTCGGAGTAGTCTTGCCGCTCCAGACAACGGAGGAGCTCGAGAGGATGTCGGCTTGGGACCGTCCAGCCAAGCAGTATGCAGGAAATGACATTCCTTGGGTGCGATATTTTCATTTCCGTCGTCTTCTTGCTCGCTGATGAAGCGGTTTCAGCTGTTAGACGAGAATGGCGAGTTTTGGAGCGAGCTTACTGGGCGTCGATTGTAGCAAGAGTACCACCATCCGCTGTATTGTTCTTGGACGTTCGAGACGTAGCTTAGTGTACCCACCGAGTCTCATGTAATTGCACGCTGGTCCCCATCCGTGCGTGCGCGACCACCAAATGCGTTTCTCTACTCGTGAGCATTACAAATCTCCGTGGGCGCAGAGACACCTAAAAAGGTAGTTGGCGTCACTATGTAAATGGCCGCCACGATGGCTCACTCATGCGCACCCGTTCTTGTCTCCTGCTTCTCATCGCCCTCGCGCCCGTCTATATAAGCATCGCGCTCTACCTCAGCAAAGACAACGCACTGTCTGCCCTCCTCAAGCTCGCAAACGCCAATCTTCGCAGAGCACACTTCCTAGCCACCGCCTCGCAGAACCAGACACAAACAGAGACACTAGCAGCTATGGGCGTCAAGATCGTACCCCGTCCAAGCGAGCAGCGCGGTCATGCCGACCACGACTGGCTCAAGACCTTCCACACCTTCTCCTTTGCTTCGTGCGCATAACGACGCTCAGTCTTGTTCGGTAATGACGGTTTGCAGCTACTACGACCCGTCGCATGCGCAGTTCGGTGCCCTGCGGGTCATCAACGAGGACCGCGTCGCGCCACGGACGGGCTTCGGCACCCATTCACATCGCGAATTCGAGATCTTCTCGTACGTTGTCGCCGGGCAGCTCGAGCAGTGCGTCCCTTCGCCCTCCATCCTTCCTTCCATGCAATCTTTCTTACATCGTCTGCAGCAAAGACTCGATGGGCAACACCGAGATCCTCAAGCGCGGCGACCTCCAGCTCACCTCCGCCGGGACAGGCATCTCGCACTCGGAGAAGGCGTACGGCCCCAAGCAGGTGCACTTCCTGCAGATCTGGTCGCTCCCCGCCGTCGCGGGGCTCACGCCAAAGTACTTCACGCGCCACTTTACCGACGCCGAGAAGCGCGATGTGTGGGCGCGCATCGTGGCGCCCGTCGCGGCCGAGGGCGTTGTGATGGAGCGCGAGGGCAAGGGGCCGGCGCCGGTGCAGAGCCCGTTGACGCTGTACGCGACGCTGTTGTCGGAGAAGAAGGAGCTGGTGCAGCGGATGGAGGGGAAGAAGGGGTACATCCATGTTGTGCAGACGAGTGGGTACAACACGAAGAGCGCGACGGGTGCGGCGATCCGCGTCGTTGGTGCGCCGGGGGTGGAGGTGGAGCTCAAGGAGGGGGACGGGGCGTACCTGCACTTTGACAATCCCGGCGTCGAGCTGAAGGTGGAGAATATTGGCGAGAAGACGGCGGAGGTATTGTTGTTTGATCTCGAGTAATTAAATTTCTACTCTCTCCCAAAATCCAAAACAACCGCACATAGACGTGACCCACGCTTCATGTGGGCCCTTGGATGCCCTGTAAAATTTAACTCCTTCTCAGCAAGCGCTTGAGCGTTCGAAAGCAAGTCGAGACACCGTGACGTGGGATGCAAAACCTACTTGATTTCCAACTTCATGTCGACTGCGGGCAACGCAGCGGCTGGCGGCGCCGGCCCTTCCTCCCATCCTATGCCTGAACTTGCCACCCTTTCCCTCCCTGGTAAAATGCGCGTTCCTCGATCAGCAACCACACTCCTCGCGCGGCGCCAGGCTTGCGCGCGGTATCGTCAGTCCAAGAGGAAAGTACTCCACCCATATTAATAGGCACACCACACTATTGATCTAAACTCGCTTCATTTAGGGCTCGTCGGGTAGAGAGCAATGCAATGGAAGAAGCGGCGGGCGCCAGGTCGGAGACTCAGCGCGGGCGCCAACGGCGGAAGAGCGACTCGGAGACCTATCGCCATCTGTGCGCAGTAGTCTCCATTGACAACTCCAAGTATCGACTCATCTTGACAGCCACAACGCAAAACGCAAACGCGAACAGGCGTTCATTGCCAAGCACGGTCAAGAGGCGTTCGATGGGCGGCAGAGACGGCGGGAGCAGCGGACGGCGATTATCGATGCCGACGAGGAGCTTGCGGCGCTGGCAGGAGGCATGGGATGCCAGTAAGGAGGCCCGGGCGGAGGAGCGCACTGAGCAGGCAGACTGCGGCGATAAATTGGAGTTGGGGCCGCAGCTTGCGAAGCGCGCGTCCAAGCTATACGTTTAAGCTGACAGCGAACTCTCGGATTTTTTTCACCTATCACCTACGTACAAGCCGTCACTTATTTCAACTGGCCGCACCGTGACCAAGCTCTTTGTTCGAGGCCCCAATCAAGCACTCTGTAATATTCTATAAGAGCTTCCGCGACTCGTTCTACTTACAACTAAGCCCTCTAATATCCGCTACGTCTTCTCGCAAAACCGTTCTCCGCTGTAAATGGATGTGGATCCCGGGTCGGCTGTGAGCACTACGAGCCTGAGAGATCCGAGCGCTCATTTCGCTTATATTTAACACTCGCGTTTAGAAGGATATCCAGGCATAGCTGGTACTAGATGCCAGCACCTAGCGGTGATGGCCGAGACCTTGCTTTGAGTTTTGCTGTTTCATTCTCGAGTCAATGTCATGTGACATGCTACCCTGAGGATTCGAAGGCAGAGAGCTACTGTAGCATTTCATTCAATTTGTATGTCACACATCACAGGCATGTTTTTCTTCAAAAAATTTAAGCTATGTCACATGAAAATCCGGCAATTTGCCTCCCAAAAAGAAAAATCACAAGATTTTGATGCAGTTTGATTGTGGGAATTGTCTAATCGGGCCAGATTACAAATCGAGAATTTTGTATGCAATGTCACATCACCTTGCTTTGGCAAGGTCCCCCACGGTCTAAATTAGGTAATAAATGTATAGCACTGCTTGACACAGCCACATTCCGGGAACCCTGTCGCTCGACTCCCATAATTACAGGACAAACAAGTACAATCTTGTGTGTCAGCAAAGCTGTGCTGCTTACATGTCTACCATTAGTAAGTTGATGCCAGTCCGGGAATCCTGTCGCTCAACTCCCATAATTAGGGACAAACAAGTACAATCTTATTTGTCAGCTTTGCTATACAGTTGCGGCACTGCCCCTGCTAACTCAAACAAGCTCCTTCCGCCGAATCTCAAAGGCAATTTTCCGGAGCATACCCGGTGTATCTTTAAATATGGCGGGACAATACACACCGCCATTTCCAAAGTTTCCAACTGTTGAAAGTTAGATAGAAAATGAATACTGTAGCATTCTGACCGCATGTTCAGGTAACGCGTGACGCGCAGAAAAAAGGACACCGGAAAAATTCGACTAAAATCAGAAGAAATTTTTTCGGCCTTCTCGGAGGTCAAAAAATCCAAAATTTGTGAACATCCGGTCAGAATGCTACAGTAGTTTCTTCTCATACTCTCTTTTTGGTGGACCTTAGAGCATATTAAATGCAGCTCAAATAAGGGTTTTTGATACACAAAATCTACAAGTTATACAGACAAGATACCTATGCATTTGTGATCCCGTTTCCAACGCTTGGGAAATTCGATCTCCCAGCTGCCGAAAGGCATTGGAAACGTGGGTTTTCCAATCACATTTCCAAACAAATGGGAATATATTATTTCCAAAACCATTTCCAAAACAGTAAGTGCTCAAAGAAAGGGAATGCTTTTGGAAATAATTAATATCTTCTCATTGGTCAGAAGAGTGTTGGGGACAAGCCATGTTTCCCCGTGTGTTTCGGCTGATGGGAAATCCGAAGTTCCCGGGTGTTGGAAACGGAATCAAAATTGCATAGTTATCTCATCTGTTTCCTTTGTTGGGAAACTTTCCGTTTTCACTTTGATTTCCACAAAAAAGAGAATGTGATAGGAATATATTATTTTTCTGTCTAACTTGCATTTCATTTTTTAAGTTCAGACACAAATGAAGCAAGATGGTTGTTATAAGAACCATCACCATGGTTCACATGCTCACCAACCTTTTAACTTGAGCTATGAGAGTCTTGGGTTCAACTCATACAGAGTGGAGTACATATGTCATATGTCAGAAGCATAAAATTTCCAAACAGCAACCGCTTGATGGCAAATCACACAATATTTTATCTTGAGAATTGTCAGATAAGAAGTGCTCGCGACCAAAAGTATGGGGAAAGAATGGGAATAAAGAGCCCTTCGGCCACTAGATATTCCCATAGATGGCCGGGGAAGCCTATCATAACAGGAGCACTCCTCGCTCGGGAGGCAAGGGAGCATGAAATCAATGTGCCCTCATGTCTACGACAATACAAACAACGATGATAATAGGGAGTAAATGAGTAAAGGAGTGTTGTGTCAGATGCAGCGAGAAAGCGCGAGTGCTCCGGCAAGCGGGGGAAAGGGCAGGGAAAGGAAGCCCCAGCTCAAAGCCTCTGAGGACGCACGGGACACGGGATTGGGACGCTGGCGCCATAAACAGAGCCAACAAACCCCCAAACACATGGGCGGTGGGTGGGTGCGCGAAGAGAGGAAAATGGGAGGAGATAGTACTGCAGGGGTGAAAATAAAAGCGGATTGATTAGAGCTGTTTAGAAGCCCTGAAATTTGGTTTCAAAAAACATGGAATGGCTCCAGAACAATTTAGTACCCATTCATTTTTCTACCAGAAAATCTCACAGCTTCTAAACAGCTCTATTCCGCGGAACTCAATAACTCTATAGGGACAAATGTATAATATCTATATTTTTGCGAACCGGATTGCCCCAAGGTGCTCTGAAACCACGCTGAACATACTATTTTTGGCTCCTCTGATAGATCGCAAATTTCCTTATCTGACAGACATTGCACTCAAAGCTTTGCTGAAAATGTTTATTTCAGAACAGATTTGAGCTTTGTGCTGAAAGTTATTCTTTCAGCTTCATTTTGAGCTAGGCCAAAATTTCGGTATTCACAGTGTGGTGCACACGCGGTCCGACTACCAAACTGTCAACCCTCCGGTCTTAATCAGCATCAGTCGGATATATTTGGAATCAGCCTGTATTTAATCTGCTATGATACGGCTTGAATAGCTCCGCAGCAAGGGTTGGTTTGTGGGTGAGGCATTTTCCATCTGTTCAGGCTGGTGTTGGTCATCTCAGGATCAATCTGTAGTTTCCCGATGTCGGTACCTTGAGTTTGAAACTTGATGCCGATCTTGTTTAGCAATAATTACCCTTCTCTGCAGTTCATTGGTAGAACCTCAAAGTCAAGTAGTTTGTGCCCACAGCCAATCTGCTTCAAGATACAAGTATATCTGCATATTTCACTGCCAGCTACTGAACCCATGCTGATGGAATCAGATCATTTGAAGCTGTAACTGCTCAAGCTACTGAAAATGTTGACAGCATAGTGGAATAGAAGGGAACAGATGCAAAGAGATTTTTCTCAGATCTAACGGCTGGCAAGTGCAGTTTTTAATTATTTCCCTGGGGTATAAATGTTTGAATTTTTTTTTGGGATAAAAACCGTGTTTATAAACAGGTTTGTAAGCACATTGATGATATCATCAAAATGCAATGAGCAGATTTTTCTCAGATCTCAGAGTACATTGAGGCATTGTTATACCACCAACTGCAGTTCCCTAGTGCCTCAGATTGTAGCCCACAATCCAATAGCTTCAGCCTTTTTTCTACATATTATGTGCCTTGTTGCACCTGGGTCACATAGGTGTCTGTGTGTTTCTATTCCTCCAGGGTCCAAAAACACTGTTTGTAAACACCTGTTATGAACCGTGACCAAAAACTGCATCCTAGTGGCGGCTGGTGACGCTTTTAAGATACTGTAATAATTTGACTGAGAGTTCAATGACGGGTGATGCCCAATGGAAAATGATGATATAAAAATTACGCTAAAATCAAAAGATTTTTTTTCCAGCCTCCTCGGAGATCGGAAATCCCAAATTTCATGAGCTCTCAATGGAAATGCTGTGTATAACTACAACGAAAAAGTTGAGCTTCTTTGTTTCCCAAAAATACAGCCAAAAACTCTTTGTCTCACAAAAAGGTATTCAAAGCTACAATGCTTTACATGCTCACAAATAGCAACAGAAAAAATCCTTATTTTCCTTTCCTTTTTCTCTGGTCCAAAATTTCACCGGAAGCGGAAAATTTTGGGTGAAAATAATTCATTGAAGATTTTGACATTTTTATCTATTTTTGGCTGCCAAAAATTGTTGCACCAGAGCAGTGTGTACATTGACCCCTATATTATCTCACAGGGTGAGGTAATGATCCAAAGTTTTTGGGTGAGGCAGCCAAATTGGAAGGGTAACACCATGTTTTCCAACCCATGTAGCACATACATGTTGGAATAAGGATGATCCGGATGCCCGCCGAGGCTGACTGAGCCATTTCTCATGGGCCCCGCAAACGAGACTGTAGTAGAATATTCTAGATACATCCTTTGTAGTATTTAAGCCAGCGCACTGGGGGTCAAACACCTCAGTGTTTATCAAGCCATAGCCTAACAGCTGAGTGCGACAAGATATAAAGCATCTCGCATTTCGACAATACAGAGTCGATCCTGTCCAAGGTATTCCATTTATGTGGGATGACAAGTTCTTATAGGTTCAGGGAAATTCAACTGTTCCCCTCTTGTTCCGGGGCTCAAAGTCTCAAAGCAAGGTCTTTGTCAGCGCAGCTGGCCCCTGGTGCCCAGAGTCCATCTGAATTGAATGAAATGCTACAGTAACAAGCATCTCAAGAAAGCTCTGCAGCTTGAACTTACATAACAAACACTCAAAAAAACATATGGTTGGTGTTACATTTATACAGTACTGTAGCTAAATGGGAAGAGAAACAATTGGGGCAACCACATCAGATCAATCATTTTATGATATCAGGGACAAATGTGCCTTTGACTGATCCCACTCCCCAATTTTCATGACTTTTGGATAGATAGTCGGTGTGCTAGGAGCCAATCTCTACAAAATGGTGTACTCCTATGTTTCTTCAAAGAAATACATGTTCTGGGCTCAAATGTGGTGTGTTTGGGCCCTATTTCTGCAGAGCTTGCCATGACCCTTTGGAATACACTCTATCAAATTTGAGGATGATTTCCCATCATTTCTAGGGCACAACAATTGATCTGTTTCGCTTTTAGATATAAATATCTTTGAAGATTGGGCTCTAGACCATGTGAAATTGATCCGAATGATCCGAGAAATTTTGCATGGTCAGTACTATTGGGGATACCACCTTTGGGGAAGTTTCCGAGAATTCCGTCAAGCCATTGCTAAGCAGTGCTGAGTGTTTCTCTTCCCATTTAGCTACAGTACTTGTGTACAGAAGTCCTATAAGTATTATCATACTTTCAGTGTCAGCAATGAATCTCCGGAGGCTGTGGCGCCAAAGACTGGCAAACTTGGTATGTGTGTTCAAGTTGTTGAATCACCGCAAACCTGGCGCGGTACTATAGCATTTCTACCGGTACTGCAAACTTCTCATCTGCCAGTAAAAACAGAAATATTAGTAGGGAGTCCAAATGCAAGCTCGCTCAATTTAACTCCTTCTTGGGAGGCGGAGGTCATTATTAGGGCGTTTCACACCGAGTTTTTCGAAAAACCATTTCAACTGTTTTTCGAAAGAGGGTCCCGAGCTTCTTTTGCAAAACAACCGGAAAAAGGGGGTTTTTTTTTTCTTTCTTTCTTTTTTTTTTGATGAAAAACAGTTTTTTTTTCCAAGAAAAAAAAGCTCGAAAAACAAACGTAAAAGTAAGCGAAGAACCCAGCGTGAAACCCCCCTATTATTTGCCAGGAAAATGCCATGTTCTGCTTCTGTGTCAAATTCCAAAATCTTTCAATGTTTGTTGCAGCAGCGATTGCGGAGCAGGAAACGCATGAAAATTTGAGAAAACAAGAATTCGATGGTAGAAAATTGGACCCTGCCATCAGATCCGTTCCCTGATCATCTGATGAAGTGTGTAATGCTTAAATATCAGGCCGTTGCGCTTCGGGGTCTGTGAGGTTTTTTTTTTTTTTTTTTTTTTTTTGGGGGGGACTGGGGCGTGGGACATCCGCTGCAAAAATCGCAATCCGTAAACTGCGGTGCATGCCTGTGACACCTCCAAATTTTTGGAAGCTGCTAAAGAAAATGTGCTAAATGTAATGGATATTTATGGCCCTCGGTGGAAGCCAAAAGGTATGGGTTACATGGGGTTATGGGTTTATAGGGTCAAATGAATTTTACTTCAGAAAATGGGATTTTGTCCCAGCCGGGACCCATGGGTTATGAGGGTTTATGAATTTATAAGGGTATGGGTTAAGAGAGGTTGACTGTACTAGCCTGAGGACAAACAGATCTGAGTTAGCAAACACCAAGCAAACACCCTAGACTCGCGGCTCTTATATACTGAAGCAGTGTTCCAAACATGGTATGCCCTATAGGCCACTTACCAATCCACATTAGTGATCCAATCTGACTCAGAGCACATGACGATTCCGCCGTTTCGACAAGCTTACTGAGCTCGGCCGTGGGGAGACTGTCACCACCTTATATATCACAGCAAACTCTGGTATATTGCAACAGGGTTCGGTCAAACAGTTTTGAGTGATTCCCGAGCTTTAGCCGAGCGGCAAGCGAGGACCCCAGGTCACCTACCTTCCGTGGGCTTCCGATGAAGCCATTACCGATGCTTCCCGCTCATCGCGCCGACATCCCGCCCAGTGTCCCGCCTCCATCCCGACGCGACGGCGCATCAAAGTTTCCCCACCTAAGTTTAGTAATTGTTTTAGCCGGCGAAATTATCTTGGCGGCTGCTTGTAATTTTGTAATTCATCAGTGTTCCATCCTGCTCTGGGATGGCCTCGCAAAGACAGAACAAAGATTTTCATCTGGACTTGTGCTGAACAAGGGAAGATATGGAAAATGATCAGTCGATTACAGAATTTCCGGCCCTGCTCTAATAATAATAATAATAAAACTGTGGAAACAATTGAGTGGACATTCATGGATTTTAGAGAAATTTAAATATCGGCAGTTCTGGTAATGTTAAAAGAATATCCAGACTTAACAGCATCTGATGCTGCAGCTCCCCGGGTCAGCTCTAACAATTGCAAGTCGCAGAGCTGACGTGGCGCTCCTGGGAGCGCGGGACTCATTCCCTGTATCTCTCTAGCTCTGCGTCGATTCGAAGTCGATGATGTCTTCCGCACCCTGCTGTCGTCTCCGCTCACGTATACCCTGCGGGACGAGAAGGGACTTTGTCTGAGGTGCTGCGATGACGAGGGACCGAGAACTGGATGCGGGCTGGAGCCAAAATTGTCGGTGAGTCGCCTGCGCCATCCCTGCCATGCTCTGACCCTCAAAACCGTCTTTTTATACACCGTTTACTACCGCTAGCACATCTCCCGGAGGCCAAGGATCCGCTCGACAACTGTTGTCCTATGCTATCCGTGCGCGAGCTCTGTCGCACTGCCGCGCGACTTGCCCGCGGAGGCATGCTTTCATCGCTGGGTCCGACGCGTCTCCGCAGCTTTGAGGTAACGAGAACCCGGGCGGCGGATGTGGCCCGAGCGCGGACGCAAAATCCGTCCGCATTCGCGTTCAACAACGGCACCAGAAGGATCCCGCAACCCTCTCCCGGCCCTCTGCCAAGCGGCCGGACCCCATCGCCAGTCGCCCAGTCTTGCTGATGCTCCGCCTCTTCAAGTTCTGCCATAGCGAACGTGCAGCCGTGTTTCCTCCGCGCCGCGGCACTGCCGCTCCGATGCGTATGTTCGCGACGGCGCCTGTCGCGCGGAGACGCAAAGAGGCCGCTCGTTCCGACACCAGCAGAGCGCCGTTTGATGCCGGTTCCGCTGCGTGGTGCCCATCCGTTGTACGCGAGTCCCGCATCTCGCCGCGGCTTCCACTGACCTGCGTACAGGCGACGATCTCCCCCGCGCTCGCCGAGTCGCTGCGGTGATTCCATCGCCAAGAATTATAGGCGTTGAGGGAGCTGTTGTTCCTGCTCGCGGGCAGGACAGGCTCCCGTGGCGCCATTCTTCCGGTTCCGACGCTTCATTTCAATCCTGAGCTACCGCAGGGCTGGAGTTGGTTCCTCCGAGTCATGGCACGCGACACCCGGGGTATGTAAAGTATATCCCTTTAGCGGGATCGAACCACTCCACCACCCACCAAATGTTTCGTCTCCGGCTAGTTAGAGCGTCTCGAGTGTAAGGTCAGCTCAAACTGTGGGCTCGCCGAATAGTTGCACATTCCATATTATTTGCAACCTTGAATGGTATTACTAGATGCCAGCAGCTAGCTGGCTGAGACCTTGCTTTGAGACCAACCGGCAGACCTGGATTTGAATAGTCTTTCTCTTGCTCCTTCCCTTTCCGCTCCCACGTAGGTCTTGCAAGGGTCCTGCAGACCATTACTAATTTTTGTAGAAAAGGTAAATGATGGAACTGGGCTTAGACAAAGATGGATAACGCGGGTAGGGCCGGCGAGCGGCAAGGCCCGCTACCTATACCCCGAGCTTCTCCCAAAACAGAGGAGTCACTTTTGCCATTATTTCAGCATTTTTAATAGCAGAGAATACATGTCTATAGAGGACTCTTCTAGAATGTAGGTGAGGCAAGCCTTCTTAAAGAAGACTTTGTCCAAAGTTTAGTGCAAGGAATGAAACAATCTATCATCCAAATCTCACCAAATATTGCAGTGGGGTGTTCACAGCAGAATCTGCAGATTAATCCTGATTGAATACCGGATCCATAGACCTCGTTAGAAGCTGCAAGATTTAAATTCCTCTGAAGGCCACTCAATGGGTTCCACACTTCTTATGTTATTCAAAACCATATTTCATAGCATCTGACAAGGTCTAATGCCAGAAGGCGGCATCCTAGGCGGACAAGCAGGATCAATCCATTGCACTTGCACCAAATCTTGTCCGCCAAAATTCGGTGCTCAGGGCTTGGTGCAAAATTCAGTTTTGGTGCGAGAATTTTTTTGATTTATTTATTTTTTATTTTATTTTTTAATTCAGTTTTGGTGCAAGGATTTTTTTTTACTCCACGTGTTAGGCCCCTACCGGAAGCTTCCCTATTTTTGGGCTGATAAAACGAATTGGGGTTTTTTTTTTTTCCTTTCCATGTTTTTCAGAAGGAAATTCCAAAACCATTCTGAACGAAAAAGAAAATGCCGTCTGCAGGGAATTAGGGCTTTCACGCCTTGTGATTGCCAATTTTAAGAAACTCACTCGGGCTCGGCTGTGACATTATAAAATAAAATTTCAAGCCAAAAACTCTGTGATTTTGTTTTACCTGCTGTGCCTCACGATCCCGCTGGGGCAGGATGAGGCTGTTAGGCTTGCAAGTCAGTTTTTCAAGGGCTTTCCGATGGTGCTGGAATCGTGATGCACTAACCAAGGGTTCAAATTAATGTCATCGAATCAGATTGTGTTGGTACACATTTGATCTTTGCGCAAAATGACCATGAAAATGTCCATATTGCAGCCTAAACAGATGTAAATTGACAGAGACACAGCTTAAACAAAATGAAGTAGCCAAAATCTGTGTATATTCAATATAGCAGTTCGCAAGCCAGCAAGAGAATTGTGTAAACAAGCGACTCCGATAACCCGCTCAAATCCCTACAAGATGATACCCACATCATCCGATACTGAGCAAAATTGAATGCGCAATAGGCTTGTTTTCTCATCTCGGGCAAAGAAATTATTATTATTATTTTTTTGTAGATTTTGTGTATAAAAAACCGGCATTTGAGCCGCTTCAAATATGCTCTAATAGTTCTGAATTGCCTATCATGAATTTTGCCAGCCCAGTTCTGGTGCCCCATAGGTTTGTGAATGTCACGGCGGATGGACGGAAAGAGGAGGGGTGAGATCGGACCCAGAAACAATGATAGGTGGCAGACCTAGTGCCAACACAAGGGACAAAAGAGCATATTGGCTCGCGCTCTGGAAATAGAAATAATAGGATTCCAGCCATCTCATTGGCTGAGGGAGCTCCACTCCAATTCCGTTGCATGTTTTAACGAAGTTCAGAGCGCGAGCCGATACATATGCTCTAAAACACTAAAGATGGACCATTGTGCCTTGAACCGTACAGCCACCGCAAAAATGAGTGTTTTTCATTCATCAATGTGCACTTCGGCCCTAGACCCACTACCTAAAGGTAGCGGGAATCATTATTATTATCATCCGGATACACAGACATTGTTGAGGAAGAGCCCATCCTCTTACCTATATCACAACTACCTCAGAATACATTGTCTTCACTGCGTAGAGTGCTGTGAGTAATTCTCAAAGCAATTACTTACCCTGTTTCGAAACCGGTATTGAATACCGGGGTGTTTTGAAACTGTTTTGAAGCCGGACAGACCAAGAACTGCTGTGATAGGATGTACTTATACTTATTGTGGGCAACACTCATATTCTTTCTTGTCCCCACTTATTCACTACCAACACAAGATCGTGGTCCTGGTACAACAGTGACACAAAGAGGTGCCATTCCCACACTTCCACCTAAATCAGGGAGACTTGATAGTGATTTGAAATCAACTGTCTGATTCGCGTTTCAAAACCACCCGGTGCCAGAATTTATTCAAAACTTACCGGTTTTTAAAAAAAACCCGGTTTCAAAGCTGTTTCGAAACCCTCAATTGCTCACAGCACCCGATAACTTCTCAGCTTGAAGCTTGACGTCTCATTGAACCAAGCACACAGCCCTGCCCCTCTTCTCACAAACCTGGTAATTGAGGTTCAGAGCTATTTTTATGGGATCATAGTAGCTGACCCTTAGCAAACAAATATTGCAGCTCCATTAATAAAATGTAGGGGATTGCTATTGTTGCCTCATATGGCCCTACATCAAAGTTGACTAACTATGTCACATATCCAAAAAAGAAAATGGCCTCCTTTGAGCCGATCCTGACAGTGCCACAACCATTTCAAACCAGTGAGAATTGCCTCTAGCAGAAGCAATTGATGGCAAAGAGATCCTTTGCCAGAAACAGCATTTACAGGCCATGCTGACGTGCTAAAATACTTTCAATGAATTTTGGAATTTTCCCCCTTCATATTGTTCAATAACAGTATTAAAAATTCTGCCTGATTAGTCATCAAGTGGCTGTGCTAATCACAAAGATATCTGTTCATGACAGTCTGCGCCAGCTAGGCACGGAGAAAGTATCTGCTTATATAATTATTCGATAAGCATACAACATCCAAAAGAATAATCTTAGGGATGCAACTAAGACAGGCGAGAAATGTTGAACAATTTTTGGCTGTAGATGTGCAGTGAATACTCGGTTGTCACTCTAGGGCCTTGTGACGGGACCAAAGTAAGGGGATGCACAACCTATGCTGCGAGGTAGAAACACGCTTCGCAAATTGTCAGTGCTTGCCTTCATGTGCATGTCTTACAAAATTTCCCAAATTCCGCCGTGGAGATTCCGCCGTGGACAGTAGCATGTCACACTGAATGACTAAAATGGGTGGCGCTATTGCGTGCAAATCCATGGCGAGCTTTACAAAGACTCCGCCGTGGACAGTGTAATCAGCTTTTTTTAATGGATTGTACCTTCGTGTGCAAATGCTTAGTCAGCGTTAGTAAAATTCCGCCGTGGAAGTTCCGCCGCGGACTGTAGTGTATTTTGTTAATGGATTGCGCCTTTTGTGTGCCATTAGTCAGCAAGCTTTGCAACGATTCCGCCGTGGACAGTTGCACTATTAAGTGATTCAGCGGAGGTTCTTTCCTTGACCTACCTGCTTCTATTCCTCGATGTACAGTAGATAAAATATAATTTATTCCCTAATAATACACCGCGTCGCCTCGTAGCGTCTAAATCCGCTGCCCAGGCGTGCCCGAGTTCATCGCGCACAAGTCCCTTCTGTCGCGCCCGTAGTTCATCCCGCCCAGGTCCGCTCCCTCATCGGGCGCAGGTCCTCGCGTCAAGTCCGCTCCCTAGCTACCGTCCGCAACTTGGCGTCCAAGCCCACTTCAGCTCCGCGCCCGTTTCACCGCAAAATCCCGTTGCCTTACTGCCGGGCTTTGCATGCGGAATGCCCAGGCCAAGGCCGCTCCCCCGAAATGGTCGGTTCGTGCCGCACCACGTTTGTCATTGGTCAAAACCTGCGAAGGTATGGCGGCGTACCGCGAGTCGGTCTCAGAAGCGCCGCGTCCCGTACCCGCACCGGCTCCGCGTGCAGCCAGCGCAGGTTTTGTTCGACAGCGGAGGCTTCCGTCCTCGCAGCCGTTGGGCGTTGCGTCCCGCATTGCGCACATTGAGTCCGAGCTTGTAACTCTCCGGTCTCGGCGCGTCAAGGTAGCCACCGTCTCAAGTCCGGACCGACGGAGTTGGCTCCACGTCTCAGTACCGTCGCGCCAGCTCCACACGCGCCGAACGGCTTCGCTCCGGATCTCGCGATGGCGCGATTCGCCCCGACTCGACCTAGTCCTGAGCTCCCGGTCGAGCCATCCATGCCGCAGCCGTCGAGTCCACCGCCGCCTATGGATATCGCGTCTCGTATCGCGGGGATAGAGGTTGCACTTCGAGCTCGTCAAGCCGCAGTCCGTCCCGCGTCGAGACGTCGATTCCAGAGATACAGATACTCGCAGCGCCAGCGCCGTTACACCGAGCCCCGCTCCCAAGAGCTCTGCGAGAGCCGCTCGCCCCACCAATTATTGGCTGTCGAGGTCGAAGTGTAGCAACGAGCCCGATTTGCGCTGGCTCCCGGTACGGATTCATGCACACAGTTTCCTGTTCTTCAGCTTCTTTTTCCCTTCGGCACCGCGCAGAGTTTCCGATTCGGTGCACCATCGTCACTAGCCAGCGCTAGTCAGCATTCAAGTTCTTCGGTTACCGCTGCGGCGCACTTTTTCGACCATCTTCTCTCGATTCCGCCCGCGTAACCAGCCCGAGTGCCCTCCGCAGCCTCTCATGCCCTCCAGCGTTGTCCTGGTATCTCCCGCATCCGTCGCCGTTCGTCCTCGCATTCAAGCTCGCCTCTTGTGCCAGCGTTGTCGTTGTGCGAAGCAGAGATGTCTACTCGACGCGGTCAGCAGATCTCAGTTGATCTGGTTCCGGCTTGCGGTTTATTGGACTTTTCACGCGTTTCTTTGGCTTTCGACGTGTCTTAGGACGGTTATACGACTGCGCCGAGGTCCCAATTGCGGCATCCAACACATTCACAAAGCTCTCGGTGTCGCGACCCATGCGCAGAACGAGCACAGCAGATTGGTGGAGCAGAATCCCGAGCTGGCGACGGGAGAAAGAAATCCATAACCATGTTGATCTCCGAGACTACAGATTGTGCCACCGGATTCCGCCGGATTCACCGGGGTAGGCCAGTTGGGTCTTGCGGACTTTCGTTGGGGCACTGCACAAATATATTTTCTCGCCACGACGGAACCAACTTAGGCAGACATTGTGTGAGCACAGCTGAAAAGGCAAGCTGCCCGAGAACTGGGTGCTTATCCGTGGTGTCTTGAACATGACTGTACAAACAAAATCAGAATATCATGTACATACTTAAGCATAATACTAGTAATAATATGATGATTAATCAGCTTGTTCAGTTTGAAAAGACAACTTGCACATGTGGTTAAAATGCACAACAGAACCGTGGCTGGTGACGGAACAAGCTTTGGTTATACAGACCTGGGGATAAAGGTCACATGATGAGAACAGTGGCTGTGGGCTGGTGATGGAATAATAGGTTCTACAGACCTGGGTGTATGCCAGGGGTGGGAAAGTGCACATGACGGGAACCGTGGCTGTGGGCTGGTGATGGAATAATAGGTTCTGCAGACCTGGGTGTCTGCCAGGGGTGGGAAAGCTCACATGACGCTAGTCACCTGATCATATAAATAATTTCCAAGGTGGGGGACCTAGCAAAGCAAGGTGAAGTGTCAACCGTTCCCTCCTGCTTTGTTACTGCTAGTCAAAACAGCTGGACTTGTGCGCGGATACACGCCTTGTATTAATCGCTCACTGCCTGACAATCCCGCCGTTTGTCTTTACCCGCCGCTTGAGTCATGCCAGTCACCACGGTGCCCACAACTCGGCGTAGCCCCGGCCCTTGCCTCAAAGGTCCCAGATTGTATTAGCTCACGGCGTTCTTCTCGCTTCATGGTAGATGATAACATTGATCCCTTTACCTTTGATTAGCCAGATGCAACCATCGCACAAAGATACTTTGCAATCACTTCGCTAGGGAAAACCACAGAATACTTAATATTAAGGAACTGCTGAGGCGCAGAGTGCTCGCTGTGCAGTGCAAAATTCTGCCCTTGTTGTTTGAGTGGCATGCCACCAAGTTTCAAACTCGGTCAGTTTTGAGGCTATAGGTCTGAAAACTTGTCAGAGAGTGGATGCCCCATGCACTAGCCTATGTACCAAATTTCAGACCAACAGACCCAAAATTGAGTCAGAAATGGACGGGCAACCTGTTCAGCTTTCGGAGAATTGATGGCTTGTTCACCCTCAACTGATCACGTGTTAGCGAATAATTGCTCGCTGCGCTCGCAACTACATTACTCATACCATACGTTCCGAGGATGAATGCCTCATTAGTGGTAAAGCAATTTGGAGGATCCTATTTTATAGAGTGTCTATATTCATGCCAAAACATTCTCATTGTTGAGAGCAGTTTATGGGAATTATACAGGCAGAAGTGGTGGCTTAGTATTACATTTTATTAGTTGGAATGCATTAGGCTGGGAATTGTGGCTGTGGGCTGCTGATGGAATAATAGGTTCTACAGACCTGGGTGTATGGCAGGGGTGGGAAAATGCACATGACAAGAGCTGTGGCTGTGGGCTGGTGATGGAATAATAGGTTCTGCAGACCTGGGTGTATGCAAGAGGTGGGAAAGTGCACATGATGGGAGCCGTGGCTGTGGGCTGGTGATGGAATAATAGGTTATGCAGACCTGGGTGTGTGCCAGGGGTGGGAGAGTGCACATGATGTCAGTCAGCAATCACATGACTATTTTCCAAGGTGGGGGACCTAGCAAAGCAAGGTGATAACCCAACAAAGCACCCGGATTTTACAAATCATCGCCAAGTATCGAAGAGTTTTCCAAGTAACGCGCCGCTTCATTTTTGAACCATACGAAACACAATCTGAAGAGGCAAAAGGGAAACAGCCCCAACCTGGATTTTTTCTAGAAAAGGTCTCTAGCAGGCCCAAAGCGTCTTTCATCCATAAACTTCATTGAAGTTGGATCTGAAGTCTTCAGATTGAACATTCAACCAGTCCAGCGGCAACTAACCTTGCGCCTCCGACCGCTCCCGCACAACCGATCCGCCCTCTCCCACAAACTCTCCGCGCCACGCAACGCATCTCCCCAATCGCTCTCGAACGTTGGATATGTCATGAGAAGCACCACCCTTGGATCCTGCCCCGCACTCGTCTCCGCGATTTGCGCATGCTCGGGATTCGGGAACCCAATGGGCAGCACAAACACCCGCAGCAGCAGCGCCGAATCGAGAATCCGCTGAATCTGCAGGCGCGGCAGCCAGACCGCGCTCGCGAGGTGCGTCAGCGCCGGGAGCGCCGCGACGTTCGGCCAGAGACTCGGAGATGTGATGAGCCGGTCAATGAAGAGGTGGACGTGGGTCAGACGCGCGAAGCAGACGTGTGTGGGGGTGAGGGCCCGGGCGTCGAGATGTATTGCCAAGTCCCAGAATCCCGCCGAATGGTGGGAGAGGAGCGTCAAGTGGTGCAGGCGCACCTGTGGCGCAATGTCGGCCGTTAGCGACGTGGCAGCGATGTGGAGGTTTTCAATGTTGGGGGCGAGGGTGAAGACTACTCGCTGCTGCTCATGAGAAAGCTTGGATAGGCTGGCGTTGCGGAGGTTTTGCTGCATTAAAGGACGGAATGTTCGCGCTAATCGCTCGAAAGTGGCGAACGTGCACGAAGGGAGGCGTTCGTGGCCATGCAATGGGCAATGTTTACTCTCTATATTCAGCACCCGGAACACCAGCGGCTGTAGCCTAGCAATTCAATCGATTTCTGACCATCTTGAAGAGAGAAAGAAAAAACGGCGGACCATTCCTTGACCCGCCAAGCAACGAGCATGAGCATAGGGATGGACCTAGGCCGCCGAGTAGCTGCGAGCTCAAATATAACACGCTCGAGATCGTAGGGCAGGCAAGGCTTCAATGCGGTTGAAGTGGACATCGCGGTTGGAAGAGAGCTGTGGATCGTGAGAGTCGACACCATATTGCCGGCTACTTGGAACGGGATTCAGCTAGACGGGAATAAGAAGTTCTTGAGCTTCTGCTGCCCGTGGTAGAGCGCTGGATGAGCATCCGCATTGAGGGGCTCAACTACGACGAAACTACGCCGCTCTCAACGAGAAGGCATCGGACAAGCCCGGTTTTCTATGGACCAGCGGATTACCAGATACCCTCACGAATCAGAGCGCACTGTTCTCGTTTGTCTCGTGGCTAGCGGTGAAGAGGTAAAAACCGTCGCTGGATTCGGGTTTGCAGACAACTAGCACCATTATTATTGCTCATCTACTCTTGCATGCATAGATCACCTAGTCCTCCAAGGAGCAGTCCAAACAGTTGTTCCGGCAACGTCTGCATTTCGTTTTACCCTCGCTCACTTTGCACTACATGGACGAGCTCTCATCAATTTGTGCGCGAAGATAAAGCCCGAATATACGTGCCTGTTTCCCCGGCGCCCGGCAATTGGTGCAGCGATCCTCAGTCAGAATAGCCCGTGGGCCCTCAGTACCCCAGGTACGAATAGTGGTGCCGTCTGTGTCGGTTGTGATAGGCATGATAAAAGCTGGTCTGGTTACTTGGTTCTTCGGCTGCTTTCGTCTTTTTATACCTCGATTTGTTCTTCTCTAACCAGCTGGCTGTGTCAGCCCATATCGTTGTCGCACGGAACACCTTGTCCGTTCCAAATTTACATATTCCGCGGGCTTGAGTTCATTGCTGCGCGCTGGGCGGTCCGAGTCTCCGAGTCTGCTTACGTGGCTACAGTTTGCTTGCGACCAGCTAGCATGTCTATACTGTTTCCAGCGCGCGCTCACAAAGGCTTCCGCATGCCCTCCGGCAAACTCTATATTGAACAAGGACATGACGAAGAACAGCAACTCGTCGGAAGTGGTTTGTCTGTGTTTCCGGCAACTGGGAGAAAAAAAAATGAATGTGCTGCCACCGTCCGCAGCAGAACGATACCCCCTACATTTACTGGAGCAATTCCCATCCGGTTCTACTTTGCGCCGGCAACTCTCTGACACTGGCGACAAATGATTCTGTGGGCGCATTGATTCGCCTCACTGGCACGACCAGTGCAGCACGTCGATCCTATAGCTTGAAAGGACCATTGCAGCGGAGATTTGTGTTTGACGTTCAGGCCTAATAGAGGCCATATTGTATTTCGTCCCCCTTATCAGCCTTGCTGTGCATTTCAAGGAAATACGAGATAAGTCAGTCGATTCTTTGCGAGGCAGCGAGCAAGAGGGTGGCTCGAGCCATCAAATCTACGAAGGGGATCAAAATCGACGGGTCGCGCAGCGACCGTTGAATATCTCGCTCAATTCAGCGTCATTTGTCTTAGGATTTGGTACTTCAACTCACATTGAGTACACCTACAGTCCTACCCAGTTACAGGAACAGCAAAGGAGAATTGACCGAGTTTCAATATTGCCACTGCCAGTGGGAGAACAATGCCACACCTGCTGAGCAATTACTCGCGCCTCAGCGGTTCTATATCTAAGTCCTGATATTTCTTTGAAAGTGCGTTGAAAAATATCATAAGCTGCGAGCCTTTTACGGCCCCGACCAAATTTACAGCATGGCATACAGCCCACAACACGCACGTGAGGGAGCGAAAGAATCGAAAAAGAGCTCCTTTCCTAAAATGCTTTGCAAGGAGCCGATCTGGACGTACCCGTCCAGCACGGAAACGAAGACACTCTCGACCTGCTGCTGCCCGCGGTACCCGTACAGCGCTGGAGGAGCATCCATACGGAGGGCTTGAATGCGAAGAAAACCAGATAAGTACCCCGCTCTCAGCGGGAAGGCATCGGGTAAGCTCGGCGTTCTACGAAGCGGGCGTATCGCCCGAAACCCCCAGAGAGCACTGGATCTTCCCGAAAAGTCACTTGAACGCCAAACCGAAGATTCACTTGCCACGTACACGTTACTGTGGAGATAAGAAACTGCGCAGGGAGGGCAAGTTATGTTCTCATTTGTTTCATGGCCGCATGAGTGAAGACGTCGTTGACAAAAATTAGCACCATTATACTATTGTTCATCTACTCTTGCCATACATACGTAGATGACCCCATTTCTAGTTTTTCAAGGAGCAGTTAAATTCTCCCAACCGGCACATGTTGCAGCTCGTTTTACCCTTGATCACTTCGCACTGCAGGGACGAGCTGTCGATTTGTGCGGAAAAGACAAAAGAAATACGAACCTTCTTCCCCGGCTGCCGGCAATTGATGCAACGATCATCCGACAGGATACCCCCTTCAGTACCCTTAGTACGAATAGTGTCACCATATCTGTCGGTTGTGATAGGCATTGCAGAAGCTGGTTGATTGGTTGGTCTCTCCCTTGCTTTCATATCTTTTTATAGCTCGATTTGTTCTTCTCGAACCAGCTGGCCAGATCGTCGTCGCACTGAACGCCTTGTCTTGACATTATCCGCGGGCTTGAGTTCATTCGCGCTTAACAGATCCTGCCCTAAGCGTTTCGCTGTCTACGTGGCTATAGTTTGCTTGCAACCAAGTAGTATGTCTATACTGATGCCAGCGCACGCTCACAAAGGGTTTCTCGCAAATCCAATACTGAACAAGGATATAACGAAGAAACAACAGAACAGCAATTCGGGAGTTGTTTGTATGTGTTGGCGGTAAGTGAGAGAGAGAGAGAGAGAGAAAATTCAATGTGCTGCCGCCGTCCGCAGCTGAATGTTACCCCCTACATTTTTTAGAGCGATTGTCATCCGCTTCTACCTTGCACCGGCAACTTTGTGGCTCCGGCGACAAAGATTCTGTGGGTGCATTGCGGCGGAAATCTGCGTTTGACGTTCAAGTCCTAATATCTCCTTGTAAGTAAGTGGGTCAAGGTATCATAAACTGCGAGCTTTATAATGCCCCGACCAAGTTTAGAGCACACACACCGTCCACGGCACGCATGTGAGGGAGCGAAACAATCGAACAAAGAGCCCCTTTCCCAAACTGCTAATAGTGGATAGACCGTACCAAACACACAAATAAACTGTCCTTTACCCTACTTATACTCGAACGAGAAGTTGAAGAATTCTGCCGTGGTTCCATCCTTATTCGTGGGCCCGCAAACCATGCACCCAACGCACCACAAATCACCCTGCTTTGCCCGGGGCTTTCCCAGCGTTGTCCAAATCAGTTGAACCCACGAACCTCCCGATATTTGACGAGCTTCTGCCGGCGGTGTGTCCCAGGGGCCAGCTTTTGAGAGGAACTTCTTCACCGTCAGCAGCGGCCCTTCGCGCGTGATCTGGATGTATATCGCGCCGGCATTCGCAGGCCCCGAGCTGGCCGTGCTCGTCGAGATTTTCGCGGGCTCGATGGACCAGTCCGACCAGGGCGAGGTGACCACACACCTACGCAGCTAGATATTAGTGTCATATTCCCGTAAAAACGAGAGAAGTCGTACGAAATAAACTCCTCCCCTTCTTCCATCTCCACACCCGCCTTCACCCAATTCCCTTGCACCCCACTGGCGCTCGTAATCACCATCAAGCAGCCCTGGTCGTACTGCACGCCCCAGCCCCCGCGAAGCCACACGCCGGCGGTGAAGTCGCGCGTCGCGTCGACCTGCCGCGCGAATAGGGCGCCGCTGTGGCTCTCCACGCCCGTGGGGTAGGGCTTGCTCGGCGGAATGCGCCACCAGTCCGTCTCGGGGACAGCGCGCATGGTGAGGTGTGTTCCCGACGCGGAGATGGTGTGCGACGCGGCGGGAGGCTCGATTGTGAAGGATCCGGTGAATGGTTCGATGGGCATGGTGGCGGATCGGGCTCAAGAAGGAATAGGATCAAGTCACAAGTTACCGGCGTGAGCCAAAAGGTGAAGAAATGCTTATGTTGGTTCAGAGCGCTCGAGAAAGGGCTGAGATTTGGAGGCCTAAAGCTCAGAGATCCAAGATTATCAGAATGAATGGGCGGATTTTTTTTCTCAAATCTCAAACGTCTACAAAGTCGTCAAGCTCATGGGATAAGCTCTCCTTTGGCGCCTGGAAAGATATCAGAAGGAAAAGATGGCCTGGAACTGGTTGTCGCGGATACCGCCCGATAAAAGGGCGCGATTGTGAAGAAGCGGAACGATTGTCATCTTGCTTTGCAAGATCCCCCACCTTGGAAATTAGTAAGCATTTACATGTGGCTCTCAACCCCATTTGCCCCCACATCCACTGACCTATCCCCATTTGTGAACTTTCCCACCCCTATTTTCCACCCCATGGATTCTAGCTTGAAATTCAAAACAAACAAGTACAAACGTCAACACAGCCACTGATAGAGTCCATTTGCAGGAGGGTGCATAAACCTCCCCAAAATGTCAAAACTTATATTCAGCGCTGGCCGGAAAGGTTACACGTAAATTGAGCTGTTCTCAACATATTTTTGCACGCCTTAAAATGCACACCAGAACTTCAAAATGCACATAACTTCCGGAAAATGAGCATCTTAGCCTCAATTACTCTCTGTGACACTTCATCAAGAAAATCTGATGTCATGCAAGGTTTGGAACACAGATACCATTCACAATCATGCATGTACCAAATAGCTTTATCCCATTTTATAAGGGTTCCGGGCTCCTTATCCAAATGCCGAGTCCCGGATGCCGGATTCCGGGTTCCGGGTTCCCAAATGCCGGATTATGGACTCCGGGTTCCGGGTTCCGGGTTCCCGGATTCCGGGTTGCGGATACCAGTTTCGGCATTGAAGTCCCGAAACCATGCAACATGTACTACAGGTCTTTGTGTATCTTGTGAGCTTGACCCGTTGATTGCCAGGGAACACATGAAAACTCTGATTGTGCTAGTATCTTGCATCCACATTCAACAAACTAATCCCAGAAATGTTCCCACAGCCCTTCTTGTGGAATCGCCTCAATGGAATTGTCTAATATCTGGTTCCAAAATAGTGTTCATTAGTTTGGGCATATTAGAGCATATTGGTTGTGGCTCAAAACCAGGTTTTTGAAACACATAATTTTCAAGCTACATATACTTGTTCCAATTGATTCGACGGCCGCCGGGGCTGCATCCCTACAAAATTTAGGCACTGTGGTTACACTGAGTATCGGGCCCAAAGCCCCCGCAACTAATATTGTACCGACTTCTTGATACATATGAGTTCTGCAGAATATTGTAGTGATTAGACCTTGATTCCTGTTGCGAACCCCAATAGACACCCCGGTCACCCGTCATTTGGACATTTGGTCAAAATAGTACAGTAAACCGACACAATAACACGTGACAAAGGGTGCAGTATACTGTACTGTTTTGATTGTTTATCCATCTCACGTCATATGGGGCCCGTACATTGTTTTTTTCATGTGTAAAATGCTTTCCTCAGTTTTCCCAAATATAAGTTTCTATCACAGGCAAAAACCCGGTACAAAACGGTCAACATAGTACAGTGTCTGTAACCTGAGAGTTTTTTCCATGCTGCCTATCCCTGCATATACTTACCCTAGTCCTACTTGAGTCAATGCGAGGTTCTTACATATCACCAGATTACGTTGCTGCACGGAGTTTCAAACACAATAATGTTGTAGATTTGTCAATCTGCATAAGCTGTACACACACCGGGGATTAACCAACAAATATAAAGGCACCCTTAGTTGACCTTTTTTTGCGCCGGCCCGCCCCGGTCTGCCCCGGATCAGCCCGGACCGCCTGGACCGGCGCAAAAAAATCTACTAAAGGTGCCTTTATATTTCTAGATTGCCAGTGTGTGTGGTGGTGGTGCCTCTGAGAGCATGAGGTTGCTGTCATAAGGTTGGATCAACATAGAAATCACAATTTATAATATAAAGCTCTGATACATCTTCCAGGGGACTGTTAGAATGTGTTTCACAGTTGGGACTCAATGGCAGATCCCCAAGGAAGGTCTATCTTGGCTCGGTCACAATCAGGAACACCAGTTTTCGGCAGACAGTGCCAATCTCACTAAGGTACTCGCCATCAATGCATCAGCCAACCCCTCCACAGCCACCTATACATGGTGAAAAGGCTTCTACAGACAGCAATTTTTTCTGTATATCTTCATGACTCCGTAAACATTGGAAGGCAATGGGTGTATCAGGTCCTGTGAGCATTGAAATAAAATTGAGCTCAAACAGCCATTGGGAAAAGTATCAGTGTTCCCACATATCACAACTGCCTCTTTGCCAAGTTGTGCTAGTCTCTTTCTCCTGAGCTCAATTTTGCTTTATGGCCATTGATTGTGCAGATTAGAGCTCAAAATAGCTAGGCTACTCTAGAGCATGCTGTCGCTAATCCAGATGCGAAACAGACCTAAAAGCAAAACAGCAGCGTTTTGATGGCACCAATGCGACATAAATGGGGGCATATTGAAACTGTATATTATGTGAAATTTCCGGGCATGAAGCTACTCTACAAGAATAAATATTATAGCCATTTTTGTTTGGGGGGAATTTTGCTTGCTGCTGAAGGTTGGAAGACCAACTATGAGCCAGGTGGACATCCTGTCACGTCATATTGGTGCACACATTCCTTTGGATGTCGGCTCGCTGCTTGAAATATCTTTATGTACAGCCACACCTGATTCTCATGATACTTTGAATTTATTCAAAGTGTTTTGGATCTGGATGAGTGACGGTATTGCAAGTTAAAACAATTGAAATTTGGGGAGCTACTGTAGAATTTTATTCAATTCGGATGGACTTTGGGCGTGTGACAACGCATACGAAATTCACAATTCGTAATCAGGCCCGATTAGGCAATTCCCGCGATCAGATCGCATCAAAATCTCCTGATTTTCCTTTTGCGGAGGCAAATTCCTCCATTTACATGTGATATAGCTTAAATTTTCGAAGAAAAACAGGTGTGTGACGCGTGACATACGAATTGAATGAAATGCTACAGTATGTGCATTTTCACCATATATGGGTACTATCAGTGACTGGGAAGTGGGCCACCCTGGGAAGTGGGCCATTTGCCTTATTGCTCACTCATACACTGACCCATGTACTTTCTGTTGGTTCAATATTGAAGACCCTTTGAATATGAGCTTGTGTACCAAAAAAGGGCTTGTGGGAACAAGCCGTTCGCTGTCGGGGCTGATCGCCGTCGCCGTGGACCGGAGAACCACGCAAATCCTTATTTCCTCGGCAACCGTCAAGATTGTGTGCCCTGTCGCTCAAGCATTCCGCCATGTCTTGCCATGTTTGGGGGCACGTTCGAAGCCGGAGAGTCTGCCCTACGTCCTCGCGTATCCCAAGTTCCGCTCACGCCGCAATTGCACTCGCTATTCAGTGCCCATTGTGATGGTGCCGTCAACTGATCCTGTAAAGTGTCCCCGCTCATATCTTTGTTGTATCACCTCGGATTACCGCCACATTTGGCCGGTCGGATGAGGGTCCATATGGTAGTCTACTCATACAGTTAGAAATTTCTATGTTAATAATTGCATTGCTTAGTGCCTCGATGATTGAATAGACCATGCCCACACTCTCGCCCTCACCATGACCCAGCCTGCAGCATCCTGTGCCAGAAAATTAATGGCGACACTCACCTAGATAATCTACACTAGTATCATAGCTTTGAAGTATACTACTACACCTATTGTCCCCATAATTGGCGTGATTGGGAGAAACCCAGTTCCCCGAGGCACTTTATGGCCGGCGTTATAACATAGGTGCTGGTATTAGAGACCATGCATGGTCTCAAAACACATGCATACAAGCTGTATGTAGCCAACATATTATGAACCTGAGCAAAAATCCCCACCCAGCGCCAAGACTGGCCAGCTGGCCCACTTCCCCATCTGGCCTGTTTTGGCACTGGCGCTGGCAAAATATTCGCAGTAGCCGCAATTTACCATGGATTCACCCAGAATTTGAGGGATACAAGCTCAATCATCGATACTACCGAATGGTGACAGCCACAGAGGTAGAGTTACCTCTAGGCGTCGCCTAAATCAAGGAATGTGCTTAGGTGGCCCACTTCCCGGTCATTGATAGTAGTGTCAAAGGGTTTGTTGATGATGGAGTATCATGTTGTTCAATTTCAGCACATGACATTTTGACGGGCGCAAAACAAATTAGGGATATTAAATTCCCCAAGGTCTTTGAAACTGATGTGTGATGTATAAAATTGATGGAATGTTACAATGTACTATATAACAACAACCTTACAACTGTGCATACAAGGCCTGGACATGGAGGAATTGGTCTGTGTGAGATACAGTTCAAAACTCGTGACTCTCCTGAACCGTGAACGTACAAATTCAGATAATTGCCAGAAACTCTTTTGACCTGCCTCAATTTCCCTTGGCTCCAGCAACTCAATCTCTTGGTCTGGCCTGTGGCAAATCTCACTGGAAACATTCAAGGAGTATTCAACAGTCTTTGTGGCATTTTCCTTCCCATGGCAGAGCCACCAATGAACTTCACGTACTGCAGCATCAAAGTCAATTTGGCGGTCACGGCGGAACCCCCAAAATTTGCTTTCCAAAACAGAAATTTTACGATTTTCCCCCACACCCTTCAGCGCACAATTGCCTGATGGAGACAGACACTGAAAGGTTAGGTTCGGTGTCAATGTCACACACCAAACCGTGCGCCAAATTGACTTTAATACCACAGTATCTGCTCTGCTCCCCGCCTTGAATCATTTTTGCATTTGTGCAAACAAATTGTCTCTTGAACCTTAATATTCAGCATTCAGACTGCGGATTTGGGGGTAGGGGGGAGGAATTCTTTTTGAACTTGTTAGGGACGGGGGCATTGCTGGCTCAAATTTGAGTTGTGCAAAGATCATGGTCCACATCAGGGAAAAAATGATCTGTGTTTGATTGTTGAAGGGGAACATTGATGACAAAGCAAGATCTACGCCGCCGCAGGCTGGCACCTGGTTGAGAAGACTTCGCGAGAATGCTCGGAGTCGGACCATGTACTTAGAAGTCAATTAGGTGGCTCTTGGCACAGTACAGCCAGTGCGACAGGGCATTGCGCACGCATTCAGCCGAGGACGGCCGCTCCTCCGAGTCTGCGGCTTGCACAATGAACATTGACCAGGGTTTTGGGAGATTGAGTGCGACGTTTTGCCAGGTGCGACAAACGGAGAGAGGATGAGGTGGGTAGTCGTTTTCGTCCTCTTCGTAGCTCAAGGTAATGTAAACCGCGTCCCAGGCTTCGAGGAATGTCTGGGCGAGAATCTCCGTGGGAACGTCGAGGATTTTTGGGTAGGTGACGGTTTTGAGCTCGTGGACGACATTCTTGCGGGCACGGAGGAGCTCTGAGAGTCGCTGGTGAGTGGAATCGAAGTTTTCGTCGAGTTCGCGGAGCTTTTGGCGGAGTTCAGCAGGCGACATGAAGGTAAGAGACAAGCCATCACAAGCCATCACACGCGCGGCTTTCAAGCCAACCGCCACCATGGCGCTCACGGTGCTCCCCCAGCTCGACCAAATCTCGAACGGTACTCCGCCGCTGGGCTTCGTCGCCTCGCGCGAGTCCACGACACAGGACGCGACTGAAGTCCTTCAAACCCTATACATATCGGGCGGCGCACCAGGCGAGCTCAAAACTGCCAACTACCACTACCGCCCGTACCTGGCGCTCTTTGCACCCATCCGGACTCTTCCGCGGGAAGTCCTATCCGAGATATTCGCGTGGGCGGCGCCTATGTCGCCCCCGACAGCCTACGGCTCGAAGGTGGACTGGGCGCGCGTAGAGAAACGCGCGCTCCGCAGACTCGCAAGTGTCTGCAGCGTGTGGCACCAGCTCATTCGCAGCTTTCCGACGCTATGGCGCGAGATTGAGGTGGATGGGAGGACGTTCCTCGGGCGCGGGTCTGCGAGTGACAGGCGCTCGCGGCGCTACTTTAGCACCTCGGTGCAGCTCGCGAGGGAGGTCCAACTCGACGTACGCGTCCAACGCGCCAATAAAAGCGCTCTAGAAGTCGTTCGCCCGTCGTTGGCCCGTTGCAAACACCTGCATATTGCAACGATCCAAGCGCCCCAGGACCTGGCGTACTTTTCATCCCTCGCCGGGGACCTGCCGTTCCTCACCTCTCTGCGGTTTGCTACTGGCGATGCCGCGACGAGGAACGCGGCACCGGATGTACTCGCCTGGATGGAGAAGGCACCGGAACTGCGCGATTTGTCCGTCGCCAGCACCCTCATCGGCTACGTTCCATTCCAGGGGATGCACAAGCTGCGCAACCTCACCACTTCCACCCATCTTGAGTGGGTCCCCGCCGCCGTCGTGCCCCTCGCGACGATGCCCTCATGCGTCGCGTACACAATCCTCTTCTACCCCACACTCACTCCGCCCGAAGCAGGCATGGGCGCCGAATCCATTTCTATCCCTCCAACGATTTCGCAAGTCACTGCGCTCACCATCGGCGTCGGTAACCTCCACAACGAACATACATGGGAGCAAGCACGGGTGGTTCTCCAAAAGATACTCGACGCGTTAACGCTCCCCAGCCTCCAGTCGCTCCGCTTCGAGAAGAGCGAGTCCAACAACCCAGCCTTGAAGCCCCTACCCATCCCGTGGCCACACACTCACTTCCTCAACCTCTACGCGCGGTCGTCATTCGCGACGCATCTCACTTCCCTCGACCTTCTCGGCCTCGATCGCGACATCACAATCCCGCAGCTCGAGGCATGCCTCCAGATCCTCCCCGCGCTCGAGCGCCTCGCAATTGCGGATCCGGCGGACGCGAACCACCGCCCGCTCATCTCGAGCTGGCTGCTCTCCCTGCTGGCGAGGACGCCGCTCCTCGTGCCCGCCCTCCGCGCGCTGACGCTGCATACGCGACTCGACTTTCACGACGCGATTCTGGCGAAGCTTGTCCTGTCTAGATCTTGCGCGGCGACTCAGAACGGCCCGTTTGCGTGTCATTTACGCGTCTTGCGCGGGTATTGGTACCGGGAGGGGATGAACGTGGGGCTGCGGCGGGAGTCGTTCTTGCAAAGGGCGGAAGTTGTCGCGCTGCTGGGGGAGGGGAGGTTGGGGTTTTCGTGGCTGTCTCTGGAATCTTAGGTCTGTATCTTGACCTGCAACCACTCGATTGCTGAACCGCATCTGGGGTAGATTTGTCACTGGGAACAGCCTTGTTAACTTGACTGGTCTCGAGGATCAAACTACTTTACTTGAGCTTGTTAACGTTCTCTCCAGCAAGCACGATGTCAAGGAACGATAACGATAACGCTCCTTACCTGACCACTGCCTGACCTCGGGAGTTCAGTGGCGCTTTCGGCCCCGAGACGCAGCCAGCTTCAGCCTCCGAGTCGCACGACCGTCCGCATTCCGACCTCTGAACGCGGATTGGAGGATAACGCGAACGCAAAAGCCAAACGGTGACGCGAGCGGCAGTCTGCGTAGAGGTATGCACTTTGGGCCTGACGATAATAGAAGGAGGCTAAATATGCAGCAAAGACAAAGAAAGCGCTGGAAGAAAATAGCTCAGTACCAAAAATACAACTGCGATTTCTGGATTGACGAGCGCACGCACATTCGTGAATCGTGATCATGCGGCGAGGAGGCTCGCGGCAATTTTGCAAGATCCCGGTGTCGATATTAATCCATGGCCAGCCGTTGAGCTTGAGTGATAGCGAACATTGTATTCAGAGTCCTTGCTTTTTTTTCTTCTTTTCCTCGACGCTGGTCGCGTCGCTGAGCGACCAGAGCCCTTCTTTCCACCTGGCTGCTTCGTGCGCAACTTGTGGACCATCACGGAGAAACCACCAGCTCAATTCTGTTATTGCTGATTTCAAAATATAAGGCGCCGATCGAAAAACAGGAAGATATAAAGATTTTGGGTCGGGAGTAAATAGGCTGTATCTCGCTGAATACTAGTCCGTTTGGATTGCGAGTATGTGCGTTGGAAAGGCCTCGTTGAGGCGCACGTCTGGGTATAAAAATCCCGCCGAAAGATCGTGGTTTCATTTTCAGCCTGGGTCGACCGCCGCTCGACGGCGCGGGCTTGTGGCGGCCTTTGGCCGGTATGGGACGGTACTAGGGGCATCTAGCAACGTCCCTAATTGTATTTTGGCGGCAGCGAGCAGCGGGGCACGCGTATAAAGCGCGCGCCGACGTTACATCCTGTCACGGCGCCACCTTTCATCTCACCACCACCACCATGCCTTCGCAGCCCCGTTCGCGCATCCGTATCCCCCGCGTCGTCATCCGCAAACATTACTCGAAGGATCTCAAGGAGACCGTCGTCCACCAGCACACCACGCTCCGCCGCAAAACCAAGGAGATTGCCGTCGACCTCAATATGCCGCTACGCACCGTCCAACGTGCAGTCAAGACCAACCAGGATACCGGAAAGCCTTATAAGACTGGGAAGGGGGGACGGAATGGGGTGGTTCCTTGGGAAGTGTGCCAGGTGCGCAGCTAGTGAGCATGAATTCTGTCTACTGACTGAATGCGCAGACGATCCTCCGCCTCTCCGAAACTCGCAAAGACATGTACCTAATGGACTTCAAGACCGAAATTCTCTCCATCTACAACCTCGACCTTTCGATTACCACCATTTGGCGTACTCTCAAGTACCTTGGGTTGAGCAAGAAGAAGGTGTGCACACTTCTCAATGTTCCCGTAATTGATTGAATGCCTATGCAGGTTTCACGCCTTGCCTCCGAGAGAGACGAGGAGCTACGTCGTCAATTCATGTACGAGATCGGACACTACACCACGGACCAGCTCGTCTTCGGCGACGAGTCTGCAATCAATGTTCATACGACGTACCGTTCCGAGGCTTGGGCGCCAGTTGGAGAGCGTGCAGAGATGTCCAGTGATTTTGTTCGTGGACCACGGTGTGTGCTATTCCTGCTGTTCAGTGTCCACCACTGATTACTAGCTAGCTGGTCAATCTTGCCCGCCTTGACGCAGGACGGCATTCTCTACACTCACGTCAAGGAGGGAGGATATAACGGCGATGAATTCTGCCTCTTTCTCGAGGGTCTCATGCCGTACATGCAGCCGTATCCTGCGCCGCGCAGCGTGCTGGTCATTGACAACTGTCGGATACACCATGTTGAGGACGTGGAACGGATTTGCGACGAGCGGTGCGCGCCCCGTGCCTGTTTCTTTGAATGAAGTGACATTTTCACCAGTGGTATCCGCCTGCTGTACCTCCCTCCATACAGCCCCCGACTTCAACCCGATCGAGCAAGCATTCTCGCAAATCAAGGCGTATATCCGCCGCAACGGCCACAAGGCGCGGAATGTTCTCAAGTATGGGGAGGACTATGATATCGAGGCTTTCTTGCTGAACGCAGTGGAGGTGGTTACGGCGGAGGACGCGCGGGTTCTTTAGACACTCAAACTACCTCTAAACGACGTACATTGGAATGCGGATATGGGAATTACAACAGGTTGTACAGTAACAGACGCGAGCCCAAATCGACAGGGTAGAGGAAGGAGGTACGGGGTAGAGGAAGGAGGTACGGGGTAGGTGCAAGGAATACAGGTTTCAAGGGGAAAGGGAGAGGTGTCGCAGAAAACATGCAGTAAACTAAGCCTGCTCTTCAAGAGAAGGGTATCGGTCCACCGCAACTTCCAACAGCCACAAGGCAGTCGCGCGCGGCGCCCGACCGTCGTCTCCAACCAATCCGGCCCGAGACGATACAAGTCTCCAACGTTGATGACCTTCTCTGCCTGGAGGCGCGGAAGCAGCAACCCAACCTCACGCGCCGGCTCAAGAGCATCGAGCCCGCCAATGAAAGAGACGATCGGCTCTCCCGACACGAGTTTGCGGCGGCGCGGAGCAGCCGGAGCAGGCGCAGCAGCGCTGGCGCGATTGTTGACGAGGGCGGTGAAGAGTGCGTTGTTCTGCTCAACGATGATGTCGAGAGTACGATTGGGTTGCGGAGAACGCGGGGGAGATTCAACAGCGCGGGCTTTCCGTTTTCCGCTCTTGGAGGGTTTGGACTGCGGGAGTTCCTTGCGGAAGATGTCGAAGTCTTCACCCTTGGGTGGTATGTCGAGGGTAACGCCGTCGGTGCCGCGAGCCTGGTGGATTATGAGGGAGAAAAGAATGAGAGTGGCGTGCAACGCACCAATGCATTTGACCAGAGTGTAACTTGACGAGCGACGATAGTGATGCATGCGCCGCCAGGGCCCGGCTTGCACAAGATGTTCTTGCCGCAGCTCTCGCACTTCCCCGTGTACCGCTCATGAATCTGCCTTGCAAAGTCCAGCGCACGCTCGGCAAAGTCGACGCGTCCGCCCCGATCCCCTTCACCGTCGTCGCACATATCACTATCGTTGTCGGCGATAATCCCAGCATCCACCTCCGCATCTGCAGCACGACGCGACGACCCGGCGACCGGCGCAGGTGGACGGCTGAGGTCGAGAAGCTTCTTCTTCTTCGTCTTCGAATTATCTTGCAGGTGACGTTGAAGCGAGAGCATGTACTACGTGTATGTGAGCAGGACAAATGGATAAATGTTGACACGTACATTGTCGGGCAACAGCGTTATCGCAACCGGCTTGACGTCCCTGTCTTTCGCAATCTTGGCCTTGACTTCTTTCTGGAAGGTGTTCCAGCTATCCTCGGTGAGCAGAACGGCTGCCGCGCGCATGTTGAGCTTGTATTGGAGGCCGGGCTCGTCACGACACCCCCACACATCCGACGAGCGCGATGGATCGCGCTCTTGGCCTGGTCAAACGTGCTGTAGTACGGGATGGAGATGGTGGTGTTTGTAACGCTGTTGTGGAAGATGGTCGGGATCTGGAGGCTGATACCTACGGTGGATTAGCGCCAGTGGCGGATGGGTACACCAAGCTAACGCACTTTCCGGGTCGGTATCCTTATCCTCCTCGTCCTTCTTCTTGCGACCCTCGCGCGGGGCAGGCTTAGCACGCGAAGGCTTCGCTAGAGAAATGCTAAGCAAGAAGGTCGACACCCCAGCGGATGGTGTACCTGTCTTTGCGCGCTTGGTCTTCGTCTTCTTCTTGCTCTCGACCTCGGCAAGCAGCTTGTGTGGGGCAGTCAATCCATCGTCACTCTCCTCCGTCGTCGACTCAAATTCAGCCTCCGATTCGGCTACACAATGTGAGCCACTCAGCAGCTTGTATCGAGTGGCACATACCATTGTCTGCGATGCGCCGTTTCTTCGGTGGCGGACTGGAGTCGCAGAGATCTAGAACAGGTATGCCTTCTGGCTGGTTCCGGACTGTAGGCGGATAAGCACAGACCGAGAGTCAATGAACGGCGTACCGGGAGACTTGAAGGCGTCGGTTGATGAGCGTTTGCGTGGTGGTTTCAGGGGATTTCGTCTGGGATGGAAGAGAGGGAGGAGCTGGAGGATAGTGGAGCTGCTGAATATTAGAGCGCGCAGGATGTAGTACAAGAAAACACACCCTTGGTGACACGTCGCTTCTGGGGCGCGACATTCTCCTTTGCGGGGCTGGTGGCCGCCGCCGCTGCATTGGCCAGCGCATCCAGGCCGTTTGGGGAGTCGTGAGCCGTAACTCCTCGAGGCCGCAGCGTCCGCCGCTTGTCGGTCATGGTGGTACGGAGGAAGGAGATGTGTGACGAGATGTAACGGCGGGCGCTTTATACGCGTGCCCCGCTGCTCGCTGCCGCCAAAATACAATTAGGGACGTTGCTAGATGCCCCTAGTACCGTCCCATACCGGCCAAAGGCCGCCACAAGCCCGCGCCGTCGAGCGGCGGTCGACCCAGGCTGAAAATGAAACCACGATCTTTCGGCGGGATTTTTATACCCAGACGTGCGCCTCAACGAGGCCTTTCCAACGCACATGCTCGCAATCCAAACGGACTAGTATTCAGCGAGATACAGCCTATTTACTCCCGACCCAAAATCTTTATATCTTCCTGTTTTTCGATCGGCGCCTTATATTTTGAAATCAGCAATAAGGCTTGGACTTTGATATGGTTGAACCAGTCATCGACGAGTAGCGGCGGCAGCGAACGAGTCAGGCCGCGACGGATACAGAGATCCGCGTGGTTTCCGAACGCCTCTCGTGGCTTTGTGTAGAGAAGTCAATATTCCAGCAGCTGATTTCGGAGCAGGACAGGACGAGAGAGTTTGCTGCATTGGCCAAATCTCGGCAGCCAGCCGGCAGTGAGAGTAAATATGTACCAGCTTGGTAGGTTACTGATTGAGAAGCAGAGGGCACCAGCCTAGAGGTTCCTCGCATTCGATGTCCTTGGGACTCGGACTCGAAGCACCCATGGGACGCTTCTTGAGCAGGCAGCGGCTTTGTGGCGGCGCCACCGAATCAGACGAAGCCGACTCGGCGGGCTGGGCGACATTCGCGAGACGTGGTGAGAGTAGGAGACGAACAGAATTCTGCAACTGTTATGCACTGTAACGCCGTGCAGCTGATGGTACAGTTTGACCCCGAACCGCTACCATCGCCTCGTTTCAGCGGAACACGCCAGGTATTTCGCCGCCATCGACTCTGCGACGGTCTTGCCAACGGTCTCACTCGCTACTTCCCAGTACTGTCAACGACTCGATATTCGCCCCGTCCGATTTGTCTCCATCTCCAGCTTCTTTTTTCCCGTCCCCAATCCCGTCTGCTTCTTACTGTGAGTTCACCCTGTCAACGAGCGAGCTTCTACCTCGCCTCGGTCGTCACCAACCGCGTCACCTCCCGGTTTTACACGACGGGCGATATTACCTCGAATGCAAGCGAACGCAAACTGTGCTTGCTGCTCTGATCCGAGGGAGTCTGACCCTTTGGAAGACTCTCTCTCCCCCTCCCTCACACACACGCCCACGCATCCCCACTCGTTGCCAGACATCCGGTCTTGCTTCCCTCAGCGTGCGATGAATGGTGAAGTTGTTTCCGGGGGACCCACAGCCGGTTGCCCGGGCGCCTGGTTCTCGCGGTGGGCGTTGGCGGGAATCACTAGGGGCAAAGTAAAGGGCACACATTTGACAGGCGATTACAGTCACACATAGCGTACATGACCATCATTTGGTAGCAGATCTCACATCAAATCTGTGACAGTGAATCTTGAGATAAATGATATTTCTAAGGCAGTGCATAAATATGGTTTCTGTGTCTTGTCACAAAGCAAAGTGTTTCAAGTAGTCTGACTCCCCCAATCAAGATTCCAAATTGAGCCAGTTTGAAAAGTACGTGAATCACTGGCTAACATTCTTTACACCAAGACCCAGCGAGTGCTGGGTTGAGAACAAGGGGTGACATGCCCGCGGAGGTGTTGCAGTATTTTTGTGAACCCCTGCCTGGGTTGATACTGACATGTCAGAGAAGTGCTGACCAATACTTGCTGCACCGCACTGGCTCAATTCCAGCATGTGTTTGGCGATCTCAATAGCACTGCCTGCAATCGAGATCAGTACTGCAGCCATGTTTCGTGAAATTTGCTGTGCTAACATGCTCTAGCCATTGAGTTCATAGAGTATCTGAGTAAGCACTGCCCACATCAATTGCTGTGCCGACACATGTGTCACTGCCTGGCATGCTGCACCATACAATATTAGCTGATGTTTCATCAGTCATTCCGGACAGCCTAGAATGATTGCAGTGCCTCGGACCATTGAGTTCTGAAACATCCAAGTCATGTCTCATCAAGTGAACAGCAGATCTAATGGGAAGATCTTAAAGTTTCGTGTTTAGAGCTGACCTGAACCGGCTCAACTTGCCTGCTGACTCACTCTGTGTCTGGTGTGACATGTCTTTTGGATTTTCTTTCCTGCTGTTTCAGGCTTTCATCAGGAGTTACACCCTCATGATTAGGTGTAAAATACCCTGAGGTGGTCACACATCATGATGTATCAAAAGGTCCAAAGCCAGAAAGTCCCACGCTATGTGACTGTAATCGGCTGTCAAACGTGTGCCCTTTACTTTGCCCCTAGTGAATGTGTAGGTATGGGTATGGGGGTATGGGAAGTCCGCTTGCTGCCTACAGCTTGGGCTACCGAATCAGCGCGTGTTTGCTTGGCCACCTTCACGAACTCGAACAGCTATGGACAACACCTTGCTGGTAATTATTGATTTCGCCTCGAGCCGAGCCGCCCGAGCGGGCGGGTCTTGACGTCGATAATCTCGCGGAGCGATAACAGAGGACGAGGTCTCATTGCCAGTCGACAGCCGCGCGCCACGCAGTACGCAGCACGCAGCACTCGAGGGCACTCGTGGAACAGTTCCCACTTGACCGAACATTAATCCAACGAACCTCACACCAATGCAATCTACCGTTGGCTGCTGATTCTATCCGCGCTTGCAAGAGCCTTGCAAGAGCCACCTCGCGGTGAGATCTTGCCACGGACGCCGCTGCGTGTGAGCTTCAACATCCCCTGCAGGAAAGCGCAACATTGTTCGTCGGTGCACCCGGCGATGGACCGCGTTGAGACTTGATGCAAGTTGAACAATTTCCCTCGCTCCCGTGCCCCGTATTTTTAAGCTTTCTCCCTTTCGGGCGCGTATGAAAAGCACAATAAGGGAATGGAATCCTCGAAACGCGTTGCAGGCGTCGTGCAGGCGCCATATTTGCGTCGGCTCTTGCTCAAGTGCGACTCCCACCAAAGTCGATGTCCTTCCCACGCATCGGGGTTTACAATAGGCTTCTAACACGATTTGGACCATGTTGCCTGGCCGCCGGAATGCGGGATACTGGTGGTAGTTCTCTGCTAGATGTTCTAGGTCGAACTTAAAGTCAACCCGCATCAAGCCGAACCTCCGGCAAGCAGTCTGTTCACCGACTGTGGATCGCCAGCGAGATTGAATTGCAGCCGTAACTCCCGATCGTGTTTGGACGGCGTCGGCGTCGGCGCGGGGTGCTTCTAGCGCCATCGAGTCGGCCCGACCGGGCGCTGCCGTATGCGACGGCGGGATCCGCGCCGATGGATATGGCGTCAACGAAGGAGATAACAAAGAGATCAAGACCCGACGCACGGGCGTGGATGGGATCCGGACTACGCGGGATGGTGTGGGGGCGATGCGAAGCGAGGCGCGGCATCGCCGGGTAATTTCCACAAGAAAAACCCACACACAGGAGAACTCCCATCAACCTTCCGTGGCGGGCGCGCCATCCATTCATCTATCTACATCGGGTGATATAAAACACACTGCGCCGTCTCAGTGGCGTGGGGCGGCTGCGCGGGGCGTAGCATAGGGATCGATAATTGTTATGTGGTTGAACGTTCCCGCAGAGGTCAGATCTAGAGAAAGTATACGTAGTGGTATTTTCTGTATCTAATATTTACTTTGGAAGCAGCGAGGCAACAGCGAGGACGCCTCGGTCTCCGTGTCGGAACCCTTCTGAACCTCCGAAACAGGCTTGATCCGGGGTCGAGATACGCGGAACCGCGCGAATCCCAGCGGCGCCGGCGTTCTAAATTGCTTGTCGGCCTACCCGCGACCTCAATTCACCGATATATCCGGCCCCGGACCTCCGCAGTCACAACAAATAAATCGGCGTCCAGTATATTATCCAGCGCACAGTCGCGTGGGCGACCCGCTCGCCACAAATACCTCGCAGCCACCCACCTATTCAACAATCCGCATATCTTCCATAGAATTATAAGATTCGGGAGTTGGACTTGCCCGGCGGTGAGCGCTGGCATGTACAAGTATGGACGGCTCGGCGGTTTCAGCCACGCCGGCGCGGTACGCGGGAGTAGCTTGAGCATACGCATTGAGACCTTACGGCGGTCTTAACCCGCCAGGCAAATGACAGGTCTTTGATGAGCGGTTTGGTTCGCCAGCGGTCGACTGGCGCCCTTGTACTTTGTGAGCTGGGCCGAATGTCATCGAGACTGTGTTGTACTGGACCTCGGCTAGGATATTTTGGGCCAGGCTCATCAACTGCGCAGCAGGAGCCCCGCGCAGAGGCGGCTGATGGGCATGTGATGGCGCATCAATATGGCTAGCGCTGGGCGCAAGTGTCGAGATAGTCGACTGCAAAGCCAACACACTGTCACAAAACCCTAAGAGGTAGTTGGGAGACACATTGATGAGGGTCCCGCCACTTTTACAATCAAATTTGCCTCACAATCCCGCCCAGTATTTCCAAGTGCTACTGATGGCGCGTCAAGTGGCGCTGATGGCGACCTCGAGGCATGTATCCATAGGTCGGAGAGCCGGAAGATACACTGCATTGAGCACAGAGTTGCGAGCCGTTGGGGCGCCGCCGATTGCGGCAAATCAACAGGCTCACCGCATCGTCGATGGGCGGCGCATCGGGATGTTGGGCGGGATGTCGGCGCACTGGTCGGGAGGGGGCGGACAATGGGCACTGAGCAAGAACAATGGCAAAACAAGGGCTACTATTTCCGGATGCGAGCCGGCTCAGGATCACGCCCAGCCTTTCCAGCCTGGCGGGTTATGACCACGGTAGACCTGCTCTTGGATGTTCTCACCGTCGGCTTAGTCTAGTATTTACCCGTAGCTCTTGCGTAGCTCGGAAATCTCGAGCGGAACAAAGAAATTAAATCTTATATGGATCAACCGTACCCCGCGTTCATGTTCAGATCCTCCCGAGTTGCTCCCGAGGCGCGTCATTATGTATAATGAATTCATGAAACTGACCCGCACTGGCAATCATAACAAGCAGCAGCATGACTTTTGAACATCCAATCAGGCCAACTGGCAAGTGAATGTGCAAGCTGCAGGCAGCGCTGATAACCTTATTGCGATATAGCGTCTTTGATGCATAACATGGAGTTCCAGGCCCATCAATTGAACCAGTAAAGAGAATTAAGTATCGCCCCTGTTGGGTTGAATTTTCCCTTCTGCGTGATTCACATCTCACCAGACAACAAAGAAATCCTAGTAAAATACCGGGACCCGCCCCGAGAACCGCAGCCCAGATCAGTGCTTCTCTCTCCGCGTCCTCGAGTCGGGGCCGAGCAAAGGTCTAGACCTGCCACATGCATCTGCATGTGCATGTGCTAGGAACATTCGGACGCCGGCGCGATGCGGAACAAAAAAGAAATTCCACAAAATCCAGCGGCCCGCTCCGAGAACCGCAGCCTAGAGCAGTGCTTCTCTCTCCGTTTCCTCGAGCCGGTGCCGAGCAAAGGCCTAGACCTGCCACAAAGGCGTAGACCTGCCACATGTGCATATGCATGGAACATTCGGACGTCGGCGCGATGTGGATTCTAAACGGCTAAACATAGAGATGTTCACAACTTCGGCGGTCGGTGCGACGCCGCGAACGGAGTATATCCGCCCATCTGCGCGCGGGTTTAGATTCTAAGTGGCTGCTCGCGGGAGGGTTGGTCTAGATCGGTCTCATTCAGCAGCGTGCAGCACAAATATCAGTTACAGTAAGAACATCTGCGGTCTCAGTACTGTCCGTTATTGTGCTTGCTGCTCTCGAACCTCGGTAAGAGCAAGAAGACTTGGACCCTATGATGAGCACGTTAATTAGGAAGCCGCACTCGCTGCAGCTGCAAAGGACGGCGTTAACTTCGGAATACATCGGGAGCCGCTCTCTAACGCCACAGACAGTACTGTGGCTTGGGTTTCAGAGGCGTCGCCGTGAGTGCCGGATCCGGGGCCACATCGATGAATGTTTCGTCCACGAGAACAAAAAGAAGGGGAGGCACTGGTCTGGTACTCGGGAGAAGTCCTAGCGCGGCAGGGGACAGCAAAGGGAGATTTCTCAAGCTAACAGCTCGCGCTCCGAGTTTCAATAGCGCCAAATTCCACGGTCCCAGAATTATACCCAATAACCAGCATTGCGGGTGCATTCGACGTGCTGAAGCGTCTGCTGTCCGTCTAGCTTTTGGCTACTATCGCTGTGCCAGCCAGCGTGCGATATTGCATGTCTGCAGGCTGAAGATCCGAGTCTGGAAGTCCAATCGAAGAGCCTGAGCATGGGAGGCAAGGCGATGTGCTTTACAACAGCAGCTGTACTTACACGGGCACCAATCTGCAGCTGCTCGCTGCTCAACACAAGTCAGCGTATGTACCGTTCAAGTCATCGATTACATACAGTGCCAGTGGACGCTCGCGGGACGAAGCGGAGGCTCTAAGAAAAAGCAGCGTTGGCCTGGACTGGCATGAGATGAATGAAAGCTTGTCGGACTTGAGACAGACGTTCACCAGAGCCTCGGGCACGCAATCTAAACGGCGGGCGAATAATTATAACCCCAACATGCCGAACGGGCCGTGCCCGGCATTCCCTCGACGATTCCCCAAAAAGCCGTTTCCGCGAGGGCCCGAGTACTTACGCTCGGAGTGGCTGCGCAAGAGAGGTCGAAACAGCCGCGGTCCAGGGGCCAGACTGTTGTTGGAGAAGTTCATGCGCGGGAGCGTCCGCGGCTGAGGATGGGAAGAAAAGTCGAGACGGGGATGCAGTTGGCTGAGCTGGGAGGAGCGGCTTGTTGAACCTTGTTGAACTTGGAGATTGAGCGATGCGCGATGCACAAACGATGGTTGAGCGACAAGCAGATGATATCCGTGCATATGCTGGGAGTAGGGGCATTCCCGCGATGGTTGTTGGGACGTGCGGGCACAGACGCCTAGAGAACTTGGACATTGAGGTGCGAGTTCGCGTGGTCGTTCTAGCCTTGCGCCGCCCGCACTTTTCGCAAGCCTAGAACCAACCAAGCGCGTAGCAGTGGGAAGGTTGTCGGCCGTCGATGTCGGAGCATAGTCAGAGCGCAGCCTCGCGCGGGTGCGCTCAACGCTCTTGTCCACATTGAGCGCCGGCGCCAAGTGGACGTCTCGGCGATTTCTACGCCTGGGGAGCCAAGTTGTCAACTGGTGAGTACCGCAAGGGCGAAGAACACCGGCGTCAAGATGGGCCCGCTATATTCTCCTTGACGGTGAGGGTTTTCCAGGGACAGGAAAAGGCTGAGCAGAAGAACAACGCCGCGAGCTGTCAGGTTGTATGGACGGAGAAAGTCGCGGCTCCCAAGCCTATGAACGCTGCGCAAGCTGTTGCGATTCAGAGCCGAAATTGGCAAGATGTATGCCGCTGCTTCGGGACTGCGACTGCTGGCTGGCTCTTCGTGGGTGCGCTTGGGGTGCGGTGGGCTTTGGTGCGAAGCATGCGACCTGCTGAGGTAGATGGAGAAGGGCGTCGTCGTCGGAGGCAATCCGTTGTCGCTCAGTCTGCCATCAACGCGCGACCCCCTCTCTTCGTCCCGACCCTCACCTCGCTCCCTCAGATTCACGCCATGGCCGCCCCCACACTCGCCAGCAAACTGCACACTCTCCTTAAAGACACATTCGTTTCTATATCGACGTTCCTTCTCTGGATATTCGCCCTCATCCGCAAACCTACCGTCGCCGCCATGCACGCAATGACAATCACGCCGTACCCGTTTCGCCCGGATTTGGAGGGGAGAGTCCTGGATATCAGCTTGGGTGAGCTGTCCTGCGCGTAGCGGGACGGGAGAAGGGCTCACGCGACGCGTAGATTCTATCGAGGCGCAGGAGGTCGTGCCCAGGGCTGGCGGCGCTCAAGGTGCGTCGCAGTCTGGGCTGGCGAACGATTGGCGCTAAACTGGCTCGCAGGGAGAAGACGCGCCGTCAGTGCGCCAAGCGTGCGCGATTCTGCTGCCTCGAAGGACCTTCCTCCCGCACCGCCGTCCTCGCCCGCCACGTCCCTGCGCAAGGCAAGTAACGGCTCCGCGATCCTCCCGCTGTACCACTCTCGCCGTCTCTCGGGCTCCGTGCATCTCCACTCCCCGCTCGCCGCCGCCCCGATGTCGGTCGTCACCAATGTCGTCTGGGCATCCGCCATGAACGCCTCGCCGCCGCCTTTCAAGAAACCTACCTGCCCCCCGCACTTACCCGCGTTCGACAAGGAGAACATTCGAGTTTCGCGTCCGCTTTCAGTCGCGCGGAAACCGGTCCCCTTCAAGCCCGCGTCGCGCTACCTCCAGCTCGCGTCCGCCAGTGCATCCGGACCGTCGATATGGGCCGGCAATCCGAGTTATCCGAGGCGAAGGTCGATTGTCGGGCGCGTTCCGAAGCTCGCGTCGGTCGAAGTCAAGGAGGAGGACGAGAAGAAGAAGGAGGACGAGGAGGACATGCTCGACTTTGCTGCGCGTGTCCGAAGCGCGTTCTATGGGTGTCGGGCAATTGACGATGACTGCGACGTCCGGGACCTCTTCAAGCGCGATTCGATGTATGGGTGCGAGCACGAGCACGCACACGAGTACGATGCATCCACCAGCAGCGACATTACCACCGATTTGGGCGACTCTTCTTCCTGCGATGCCGACGCGTCATTCTACACTAGCAGCATCGCCGACGGCAGTTTTACGTTCTCCGCCGCCTCCGACTCATCCAGGTCGCTCACGACTCCCGAGACGTCCCCGCAAATGCTCACAGGCAAGCTCGCGCCTCTTACGCCAACGTCGGTCATCCTCCATCGGCTTCAAACGTCCACGACCTTTTCCGAGCTGGCGTACCTCACCGACGACGACGATGGCGACCAGGACGGTAATCGCAAGTCGAGCGCGAGTCTGGTCTGCGAGGCGTCAATGACACAGGCCGTTCCGGATTCTATCGACGATTCGACGCGCGCGTCGGCGGTGTTTAGCGATTTGCTGGCGTCGATGGAGAGAAAGTTTCCGGGGACGGAATGGAAGGATATTGTGTCGTTTGAGGAGGTTGTGAGGCGGGTACGGGTGTCGAAGCCGGAGTCTGAGTGGAGTGATGTTTTGTCGTTGGCGGAGTATAGCGTGTAGCGGGTAGCGTGTAGGGAATTGGATTGGGTTTGCACTTGGTGTTTCGTGGCTTGCGTCGCGGCTTTGGAGCTCTTTAGTACGAAACGGTGCGGGGTAGTTGCCGAGGTTTCGTTTCAGCGCAAGAGAGCAGTCTAGCGCTCATATCTGGCTTTGGATGTCGGCGTTAAGCGTGTCGATTTTGTCGGGATCTCCGAGGCGGAGGTAGATTCGTGCGGGACCTTGAAGTCTAACCTGGATGCCGAGGTACGGTATGCGCTGGGCCGAGGAGATGTCTATGTTCGGATTACCGGGGTCGGGGCCTGTCTTGGTCGGCGAATTGCTTGAAACTGGGTATTAGTTTAGTGTGGGGTTGAACGCTGGCTAGCGTGGATGCATACGCGAGTTATGGATGGGATGAGTCCGAGTCCGCGGGGGTTGGGTGAGTACGCCCAGGCGGCGCGGGATCCTAGACTGGGCAAAGTGGGGATTTCGCGAAAAACACGATATAAAGGAAGCTGGGAAACGGAAGGAATGGGTTAAGAAAGAAAACAAAAATGTATGTTCGCGACGTGAATCGAACACGTGTCTCCTCGGCTTGAGAACGTGGCGACGTATTAACCACAACGAGGTGCAAAGACATGTACCTAATGGACTTCAAGACCGAAATTCTCTCCATCTACAACCTCGACCTTTCGATTACCACCATTTGGCGTACTCTCAAGTACCTTGGGTTGAGCAAGAAGAAGGTGTGCACACTTCTCAATGTTCCCGTAATTGATTGAATGCCTATGCAGGTTTCACGCCTTGCCTCCGAGAGAGACGAGGAGCTACGTCGTCAATTCATGTACGAGATCGGACACTACACCACGGACCAGCTCGTCTTCGGCGACGAGTCTGCAATCAATGTTCATACGACGTACCGTTCCGAGGCTTGGGCGCCAGTTGGAGAGCGTGCAGAGATGTCCAGTGATTTTGTTCGTGGACCACGGTGTGTGCTATTCCTGCTGTTCAGTGTCCACCACTGATTACTAGCTAGCTGGTCAATCTTGCCCGCCTTGACGCAGGACGGCATTCTCTACACTCACGTCAAGGAGGGAGGATATAACGGCGATGAATTCTGCCTCTTTCTCGAGGGTCTCATGCCGTACATGCAGCCGTATCCTGCGCCGCGCAGCGTGCTGGTCATTGACAACTGTCGGATACACCATGTTGAGGACGTGGAACGGATTTGCGACGAGCGGTGCGCGCCCCGTGCCTGTTTCTTTGAATGAAGTGACATTTTCACCAGTGGTATCCGCCTGCTGTACCTCCCTCCATACAGCCCCGACTTCAACCCGATCGAGCAAGCATTCTCGCAAATCAAGGCGTATATCCGCCGCAACGGCCACAAGGCGCGGAATGTTCTCAAGTATGGGGAGGACTATGATATCGAGGCTTTCTTGCTGAACGCAGTGGAGGTGGTTACGGCGGAGGACGCGCGCGGGTTCTTTAGACACTCAAACTACCTCTAAACGACGTACATTGGAATGCGGATATGGGAATTACAACAGGTTGTACAGTAACAGACGCGAGCCCAAATCGACAGGGTAGAGGAAGGAGGTACGGGGTAGAGGAAGGAGGTACGGGGTAGGTGCAAGGAATACAGGTTTCGCGGGGAAAGGGGAGAGGTGTCGCAGAAAACATGCAGTAAACTAAGCCTGCTCTTCAAGAGAAGGGTATCGGTCCACCGCAACTTCCAACAGCCACAAGGCAGTCGCGCGCGGCGCCCCGACCGTCGTCTCCAACCAATCCGGCCCGAGACGATACAAGTCTCCAACGTTGATGACCTTCTCTGCCTGGAGGCGCGGAAGCAGCAACCCAACCTCACGCGCCGGCTCAAGAGCATCGAGCCCGCCAATGAAAGAGACGATCGGCTCTCCCGACACGAGTTTGCGACGGCGCGGAGCAGCCGGAGCAGGCGCAGCAGCGCTGGCGCGATTGTTGACGAGGGCGGTGAAGAGTGCGTTGTTCTGCTCAACGATGATGTCGAGAGTACGATTGGGTTGCGGAGAACGCGGGGGAGATTCAACAGCGCGGGCTTTCCGTTTTCCGCTCTTGGAGGGTTTGGACTGCGGGAGTTCCTTGCGGAAGATGTCGAAGTCTTCACCCTTGGGTGGTATGTCGAGGGTAACGCCGTCGGTGCCGCGAGCCTGGTGGATTATGAGGGAGAAAAGAATGAGAGTGGCGTGCAACGCACCAATGCATTTGACCAGAGTGTAACTTGACGAGCGACGATAGTGATGCATGCGCCGCCAGGGCCCGGCTTGCACAAGATGTTCTTGCCGCAGCTCTCGCACTTCCCCGTGTACCGCTCATGAATCTGCCTTGCAAAGTCCAGCGCACGCTCGGCAAAGTCGACGCGTCCGCCCCGATCCCCTTCACCGTCGTCGCACATATCACTATCGTTGTCGGCGATAATCCCAGCATCCACCTCCGCATCTGCAGCACGACGCGACGACCCGGCGACCGGCGCAGGTGGACGGCTGAGGTCGAGAAGCTTCTTCTTCTTCGTCTTCGAATTATCTTGCAGGTGACGTTGAAGCGAGAGCATGTACTACGTGTATGTGAGCAGGACAAATGGATAAATGTTGACACGTACATTGTCGGGCAACAGCGTTATCGCAACCGGCTTGACGTCCCTGTCTTTCGCAATCTTGGCCTTGACTTCTTTCTGGAAGGTGTTCCAGCTATCCTCGGTGAGCAGAACGGCTGCCGCGCGCATGTTGAGCTTGTATTGGAGGCCGGGCTCGTACGACACCCCCACACATCCGACGGCGCGATGGATCGCGCTCTTGGCCTGGTCAAACGTGCTGTAGTACGGGATGGAGATGGTGGTGTTTGTAACGCTGTTGTGGAAGATGGTCGGGATCTGGAGGCTGATACCTACGGTGGATTAGCGCCAGTGGCGGATGGGTACACCAAGCTAACGCACTTTCCGGGTCGGTATCCTTATCCTCCTCGTCCTTCTTCTTGCGACCCTCGCGCGGGGCAGGCTTAGCACGCGAAGGCTTCGCTAGAGAAATGCTAAGCAAGAAGGTCGACACCCCAGCGGATGGTGTACCTGTCTTTGCGCGCTTGGTCTTCGTCTTCTTCTTGCTCTCGACCTCGGCAAGCAGCTTGTGTGGGGCAGTCAATCCATCGTCACTCTCCTCCGTCGTCGACTCAAATTCAGCCTCCGATTCGGCTACACAATGTGAGCCACTCAGCAGCTTGTATCGAGTGGCACATACCATTGTCTGCGATGCGCCGTTTCTTCGGTGGCGGACTGGAGTCGCAGAGATCTAGAACAGGTATGCCTTCTGGCTGGTTCCGGACTGTAGGCGGATAAGCACAGACCGAGAGTCAATGAACGGCGTACCGGGAGACTTGAAGGCGTCGGTTGATGAGCGTTTGCGTGGTGGTTTCGCGGGGATTTCGTCTGGGATGGAAGAGAGGGAGGAGCTGGAGGATAGTGGAGCTGCTGAATATTAGAGCGCGCAGGATGTAGTACAAGAAAACACACCCTTGGTGACACGTCGCTTCTGGGGCGCGACATTCTCCTTTGCGGGGCTGGTGGCCGCCGCCGCTGCATTGGCCAGCGCATCCAGGCCGTTTGGGGAGTCGTGAGCCGTAACTCCTCGAGGCCGCAGCGTCCGCCGCTTGTCGGTCATGGTGGTACGGAGGAAGGAGATGTGTGACGAGATGTAACGTCGGCGCGCGCTTTATACGCGTGCCCCGCTGCTCGCTGCCGCCAAAATACAATTAGGGACGTTGCTAGATGCCCCTAGTACCGTCCCATACCGGCCAAAGGCCGCCACAAGCCCGCGCCGTCGAGCGGCGGTCGACCCAGGCTGAAAATGAAACCACGATCTTTCGGCGGGATTTTTATACCCAGACGTGCGCCTCAACGAGGCCTTTCCAACGCACATGCTCGCAATCCAAACGGACTAGTATTCAGCGAGATACAGCCTATTTACTCCCGACCCAAAATCTTTATATCTTCCTGTTTTTCGATCGGCGCCTTATATTTTGAAATCAGCAATAAGGCTTGGACTTTGATATGGTTGAACCAGTCATCGACGAGTAGCGGCGGCAGCGAACGAAGTCAGGCCGCGACGGATACAGAGATCCGCGTGGTTTCCGAACGCCTCTCGTGGCTTTGTGTAGAGAAGTCAATATTCCAGCAGCTGATTTCGGAGCAGGACAGGACGAGAGAGTTTGCTGCATTGGCCAAATCTCGGCAGCCAGCCGGCAGTGAGAGTAAATATGTACCAGCTTGGTAGGTTACTGATTGAGAAGCAGAGGGCACCAGCCTAGAGGTTCCTCGTATTCGATGTCCTTGGGACTCGGACTCGAAGCACCCATGGGACGCTTCTTGAGCAGGCAGCGGCTTTGTGGCGGCGCCACCGACTCAGACGAAGCCGACTCGGCGGGCTGGGCGACATTCGCGAGACGTGGTGAGAGTACTTAGGAGACGAACAGAATTCTGCAGCTGTTATGCACTGTAACGCGGTGCAGCTGATGGTGCAGTTTGACCTCGAACCGCGACCATCGCCTCGTTTCAGCGGAACACGCCAGGTATTTCGCCGCCATCGACTCTGCGGCGGTCTTGCCAACGGTCTCACTCGCGACTTCCCAGTACTGTCAACAACTCGATATTCGCCCCGTCCGATTCGTCTCCGTCTCCACCTTCTTTTTTCCCGTCCCGAATCCCGTCTGCTTCCTGCTATTAGTTCACCTGTCAACGAGCGAGCTTCTACCTCGCCTCGGTCGTCACCTACCGCGTCACCTCCCGGTTTTACACGATGGGCGATATTACTTCGAATGTAAGCGAACGCAAACTGCGCTTGCTGCTCTGACCCGAGGGAGTCTGACCCTTTGGAAGACTCTCTCTCCCCCTCTCTCACACACACGCCCACGCATCCCCACTCGTTGCCAGACATCCGGTCTTGCTGCCCTCAGCGTGCGATGAATGGTGAAATTGTTTCCGGGGGACCCACAGCCGGTTGCCCGGGCGCCTGGTTCTCGCGGTGGGCGTTGGCGGGAATCACTAGGGGCAAAGTAAAGGGCACACGTTTGACAGGCGATTACAGTCACACATAGCGTACATGACCATCATTTGGTAGCAGATCTCACATCAAATCTGTGACAGGGAATCTTGAGATAAATGATATTTCTAAGGCAGTGCATAAATACGGTTTCTGTGTCTTGTCACAAAGCAAAGTGTTTCAAGTAGTCTGACTCCCCGAATCAAGATTCCAAATTGAGCCAGTTTGAAAAGTACGTGAATCACTGGCTAACATTCTTTACACGAAGACCCAGCGAGTGCTGGGTTGAGAACAAGGGGTGACATGCCCGCGGAGGTGTTGCAGTATTTTTGTGAACCCCTGCCTGGGTTGATACTGACATGTCAGAGAAGTGCAGCAAGTATTGGTCAGCCATGTGTTTGGCGATCTCAATAGCACTGCCTGCAATCGAGATCAGTACTGCAGCCATGTTTCGTGAAATTTGCTGTGCTAACATGCTCTAGCCATTGAGTTCATAGAGTATCTGAGTAAGCACTGCCCACATCAATTGCTGTGCCGACACATGTGTCACTGCCTGGCATGCTGCACCATACAATATTAGCTGATGTTTCATCAGTCATTCCGGACAGCCTAGAATGATTGCAGTGCCTCGGACCATTGAGTTCTGAAACATCCAAGTCGTGTCTCATCAAGTGAACAGCAGATCTAATGGGAAGATCTTAAAGTTTCGTGTTTAGAGCTGACCTGAACCGGCTCAACTTGCCTGCTGACTCACTCTGTGTCTGGTGTGACATGTCTTTTGGATTTTCTTTCCTGCTGTTTCAGGCTTTCATCAGGAGTTACACCCTCATGATTAGGTGTAAAATACCCTGAGGTGGTCACACATCATGATGTATCAAAAGGTCCAAAGCCAGAAAGTCCCACGCTATGTGACTGTAATCGGCTGTCAAACGTGTGCCCTTTACTTTGCCCCTAGTGAATGTGTAGGTATGGGTATGGGGGTATGGGAAGTCGCGCTTGCTGCCTACAGCTTGGGCTACCGAATCAGCGCGTGTTTGCTTGGCCACCTTCACGAACTCGAACAGCTATGGACAACACCTTGCTGGTAATTATTGATTTCGCCTCGAGCCGAGCCGCCCGAGCGGGCGGGTCTTGACGTCGATAATCTCGCGGGAGCGATAACAGAGGACGAGGTCTCATTGCCAGTCGACAGCCGCGCGCCACGCAGTACGCAGCACGCAGCACTCGAGGGCACTCGTGGAACAGTTCCCACTTGACCGAACATTAATCCAACGAACCTCACACCAATGCAATCTACCGTTGGCTGCTGATTCTATCCGCGCTTGCAAGAGCCTTGCAAGAGCCACCTCGCGGTGAGATCTTGCCACGGACGCCGCTGCGTGTGAGCTTCAACATCCCCTGCAGGAAAGCGCAACATTGTTCGTCGGTGCACCCGGCGATGGACCGCGTTGAGACTTGATGCAAGTTGAACAATTTCCCTCGCTCCCGTGCCCCGTATTTTTAAGCTTTCTCCCTTTCGGGCGCGTATGAAAAGCACAATAAGGGAATGGAATCCTCGAAACGCGTTGCAGGCGTCGTGCAGGCGCCATATTTGCGTCGGCTCTTGCTCAAGTGCGACTCCCACCAAAGTCGATGTCCTTCCCACGCATCGGGGTTTACAATAGGCTTCTAACACGATTTGGACCATGTTGCCTGGCCGCCGGAATGCGGGATACTGGTGGTAGTTCTCTGCTAGATGTTCTAGGTCGAACTTAAAGTCAACCCGCATCAAGCCGAACCTCCGGCAAGCAGTCTGTTCACCGACTGTGGATCGCCAGCGAGATTGAATTGCAGCCGTAACTCCCGATCGTGTTTGGACGGCGTCGGCGTCGGCGCGGGGTGCTTCTAGCGCCATCGAGTCGGCCCGACCGGGCGCTGCCGTATGCGACGGCGGGATCCGCGCCGATGGATATGGCGTCAACGAAGGAGATAACAAAGAGATCAAGACCCGACGCACGGGCGTGGATGGGATCCGGACTACGCGGGATGGTGTGGGGGCGATGCGAAGCGAGGCGCGGCATCGCCGGGTAATTTCCACAAGAAAAACCCCACACAGGAGAACTCCCATCAACCTTCCGTGGCGGGCGCGCCATCCATTCATCTATCTACATCGGGTGATATAAAACACACTGCGCCGTCTCAGTGGCGTGGGGCGGCTGCGCGGGGCGTAGCATAGGGATCGATAATTGTTATGTGGTTGAACGTTCCCGCAGAGGTCAGATCTAGAGAAAGTATACGTAGTGGTATTTTCTGTATCTAATATTTACTTTGGAAGCAGCGAGGCAACAGCGAGGACGCCTCGGTCTCCGTGTCGGAACCCTTCTGAACCTCCGAAACAGGCTTGATCCGGGGTCGAGATACGCGGAACCGCGCGAATCCCAGCGGCGCCGGCGTTCTAAATTGCTTGTCGGCCTACCCGCGACCTCAATTCACCGATATATCCGGCCCCGGACCTCCGCAGTCACAACAAATAAATCGGCGTCCAGTATATTATCCAGCGCACAGTCGCGTGGGCGACCCGCTCGCCACAAATACCTCGCAGCCACCCACCTATTCAACAATCCGCATATCTTCCATAGAATTATAAGATTCGGGAGTTGGACTTGCCCGGCGGTGAGCGCTGGCATGTACAAGTATGGACGGCTCGGCGGTTTCAGCCACGCCGGCGCGGTACGCGGGAGTAGCTTGAGCATACGCATTGAGACCTTACGGCGGTCTTAACCCGCCAGGCAAATGACAGGTCTTTGATGAGCGGTTTGGTTCGCCAGCGGTCGACTGGCGCCCTTGTACTTTGTGAGCTGGGCCGAATGTCATCGAGACTGTGTTGTACTGGACCTCGGCTAGGATATTTTGGGCCAGGCTCATCAACTGCGCAGCAGGAGCCCCGCGCAGAGGCGGCTGATGGGCATGTGATGGCGCATCAATATGGCTAGCGCTGGGCGCAAGTGTCGAGATAGTCGACTGCAAAGCCAACACACTGTCACAAAACCCTAAGAGGTAGTTGGGAGACACATTGATGAGGGTCCCGCCACTTTTACAATCAAATTTGCCTCACAATCCCGCCCAGTATTTCCAAGTGCTACTGATGGCGCGTCAAGTGGCGCTGATGGCGACCTCGAGGCATGTATCCATAGGTCGGAGAGCCGGAAGATACACTGCATTGAGCACAGAGTTGCGAGCCGTTGGGGCGCCGCCGATTGCGGCAAATCAACAGGCTCACCGCATCGTCGATGGGCGGCGCATCGGGATGTTGGGCGGGATGTCGGCGCACTGGTCGGGAGGGGGCGGACAATGGGCACTGAGCAAGAACAATGGCAAAACAAGGGCTACTATTTCCGGATGCGAGCCGGCTCAGGATCACGCCCAGCCTTTCCAGCCTGGCGGGTTATGACCACGGTAGACCTGCTCTTGGATGTTCTCACCGTCGGCTTAGTCTAGTATTTACCCGTAGCTCTTGCGTAGCTCGGAAATCTCGAGCGGAACAAAGAAATTAAATCTTATATGGATCAACCGTACCCCGCGTTCATGTTCAGATCCTCCCGAGTTGCTCCCGAGGCGCGTCATTATGTATAATGAATTCATGAAACTGACCCGCACTGGCAATCATAACAAGCAGCAGCATGACTTTTGAACATCCAATCAGGCCAACTGGCAAGTGAATGTGCAAGCTGCAGGCAGCGCTGATAACCTTATTGCGATATAGCGTCTTTGATGCATAACATGGAGTTCCAGGCCCATCAATTGAACCAGTAAAGAGAATTAAGTATCGCCCCTGTTGGGTTGAATTTTCCCTTCTGCGTGATTCACATCTCACCAGACAACAAAGAAATCCTAGTAAAATACCGGGACCCGCCCCGAGAACCGCAGCCCAGATCAGTGCTTCTCTCTCCGCGTCCTCGAGTCGGGGCCGAGCAAAGGTCTAGACCTGCCTACGGTAAGCGAGACGGTTGAGGTTCAATTCCCGCTTGACAGTTACAAAATGTGTTGAATCCCAGGCATGTCAAGCACATTTCTGGCGTTGTGCGGCTCAAGACACAGTGTTAGGGCTTGTAAATACACTATTATAGTGACACAGATGTCTCAAAGTTGAATATTAAGCCTGCCAACAGATTCCGACTCTTCCGAAGAGGAAAGCTCTTCATCACAAACCGGCATGATGCGCTGCGCAGCGGCGCCGCGCTAAACAAAGGTGCCGCAGCCTTCTCCCGGAATGTCACAAAGATTCTTCCGACACATGAGCGGCCTCTTCTTATGCTTCCATTCTGTTCTGTGCCTCCGAGAACCTTCCGGACACCAAAAAAGCCCGGATATCTTCATCCAATCACTCACGTCAAGGCAGCCGAACCTTTGCCGGAGATCTCACGGTGCGATGAGTACCAGATTTGTTCCCCACGCATTCATTGCACTTGGCTGGCCGTTCTGAGCTCATCGCAAGCACATTGAAGTCCAGAGACCGCGGGCGGGGATCCAGGAGTAACACAACAAAGACCCAGAATACCGCGATCTTGAAAACAGGACCATTTTAAAGTCTAAACTTGAGAGCGATGGATCTGTCAAAGTCAAATTGAAGCTCAACCGTCTCGCTTACCGTACCTGCCACATGCATCTGCATGTGCATGTGCTAGGAACATTCGGACGCCGGCGCGATGCGGAACAAAAAAGAAATTCCACAAAATCCAGCGGCCCGCTCCGAGAACCGCAGCCTAGAGCAGTGCTTCTCTCTCCGTTTCCTCGAGCCGGTGCCGAGCAAAGGCCTAGACCTGCCACAAAGGCGTAGACCTGCCACATGTGCATATGCATGGAACATTCGGACGTCGGCGCGATGTGGATTCTAAACGGCTAAACATAGAGATGTTCACAACTTCGGCGGTCGGTGCGACGCCGCGAACGGAGTATATCCGCCCATCTGCGCGCGGGTTTAGATTCTAAGTGGCTGCTCGCGGGAGGGTTGGTCTAGATCGGTCTCATTCAGCAGCGTGCAGCACAAATATCAGTTACAGTAAGAACATCTGCGGTCTCAGTACTGTCCGTTATTGTGCTTGCTGCTCTCGAACCTCGGTAAGAGCAAGAAGACTTGGACCCTATGATGAGCACGTTAATTAGGAAGCCGCACTCGCTGCAGCTGCAAAGGACGGCGTTAACTTCGGAATACATCGGGAGCCGCTCTCTAACGCCACAGACAGTACTGTGGCTTGGGTTTCAGAGGCGTCGCCGTGAGTGCCGGATCCGGGGCCACATCGATGAATGTTTCGTCCACGAGAACAAAAAGAAGGGGAGGCACTGGTCTGGTACTCGGGAGAAGTCCTAGCGCGGCAGGGGACAGCAAAGGGAGATTTCTCAAGCTAACAGCTCGCGCTCCGAGTTTCAATAGCGCCAAATTCCACGGTCCCAGAATTATACCCAATAACCAGCATTGCGGGTGCATTCGACGTGCTGAAGCGTCTGCTGTCCGTCTAGCTTTTGGCTACTATCGCTGTGCCAGCCAGCGTGCGATATTGCATGTCTGCAGGCTGAAGATCCGAGTCTGGAAGTCCAATCGAAGAGCCTGAGCATGGGAGGCAAGGCGATGTGCTTTACAACAGCAGCTGTACTTACACGGGCACCAATCTGCAGCTGCTCGCTGCTCAACACAAGTCAGCGTATGTACCGTTCAAGTCATCGATTACATACAGTGCCAGTGGACGCTCGCGGGACGAAGCGGAGGCTCTAAGAAAAAGCAGCGTTGGCCTGGACTGGCATGAGATGAATGAAAGCTTGTCGGACTTGAGACAGACGTTCACCAGAGCCTCGGGCACGCAATCTAAACGGCGGGCGAATAATTATAACCCCAACATGCCGAACGGGCCGTGCCCGGCATTCCCTCGACGATTCCCCAAAAAGCCGTTTCCGCGAGGGCCCGAGTACTTACGCTCGGAGTGGCTGCGCAAGAGAGGTCGAAACAGCCGCGGTCCAGGGGCCAGACTGTTGTTGGAGAAGTTCATGCGCGGGAGCGTCCGCGGCTGAGGATGGGAAGAAAAGTCGAGACGGGGATGCAGTTGGCTGAGCTGGGAGGAGCGGCTTGTTGAACCTTGTTGAACTTGGAGATTGAGCGATGCGCGATGCACAAACGATGGTTGAGCGACAAGCAGATGATATCCGTGCATATGCTGGGAGTAGGGGCATTCCCGCGATGGTTGTTGGGACGTGCGGGCACAGACGCCTAGAGAACTTGGACATTGAGGTGCGAGTTCGCGTGGTCGTTCTAGCCTTGCGCCGCCCGCACTTTTCGCAAGCCTAGAACCAACCAAGCGCGTAGCAGTGGGAAGGTTGTCGGCCGTCGATGTCGGAGCATAGTCAGCGCGGGTGCGCTCGACGCTCTTGTCCAGATTGAGCGCCGGCGCCAGGTGGACGTCTCGGCGATTTCTACGCCTGGGGAGCCAAGTTGTCAACTGGTGAGTACCGCAAGGACGAAGAACACCGGCGTCAAGATGGGCCCGCTATATTCTCCTTGACGGTGAGGGTTTTCCAGGGACAGGAAAAGGCTGAGCAGAAGAACAACGCCGCGAGCTGTCAGGTTGTATGGACGGAGAAAGTCGCGGCTCCCATGCCCATGAACGCTGCGCAAGCTGTTGCGATTCAGAGCCGAGATTGGCAAGATGTATGCCGCTGCTTCGGGACTGCGACTGCTAGCTGGCTTTTCGTGAGTGCGCTTGGGGTGCGGTGGGCTTTGGTGCGAAGCATGCGACCTGCTGAGGTAGATGGAGAAGGGCGTCGTCGTCGGAGGCAATCCGTTGTCGCTCAGTCTGCCATCAACGCGCGACCCCCTCTCTTCGTCCCGACCCTCACCTCGCTCCCTCAGATTCACGCCATGGCCGCCCCCACACTCGCCAGCAAACTGCACACTCTCCTTAAAGACACATTCGTTTCTATATCGACGTTCCTTCTCTGGATATTCGCCCTCATCCGCAAACCTACCGTCGCCGCCATGCACGCAATGACAATCACGCCGTACCCGTTTCGCCCGGATTTGGAGGGGAGAGTCCTGGATATCAGCTTGGGTGAGCTGTCCTGCGCGTAGCGGGACGGGAGAAGGGCTCACGCGACGCGTAGATTCTATCGAGGCGCAGGAGGTCGTGCCCAGGGCTGGCGGCGCTCAAGGTGCGTCGCAGTCTGGGCTGGCGAACGATTGGCGCTAAACTGGCTCGCAGGGAGAAGACGCGCCGTCAGTGCGCCAAGCGTGCGCGATTCTGCTGCCTCGAAGGACCTTCCTCCCGCACCGCCGTCCTCGCCCGCCACGTCCCTGCGCAAGGCAAGTAACGGCTCCGCGATCCTCCCGCTGTACCACTCTCGCCGTCTCTCGGGCTCCGTGCATCTCCACTCCCCGCTCGCCGCCGCCCCGATGTCGGTCGTCACCAATGTCGTCTGGGCATCCGCCATGAACGCCTCGCCGCCGTCTTTCAAGAAACCTACCTGCCCCCCGCACCCACCCCCGTTCGACAAGGAGAACATTCGAGTTTCGCGTCCGCTTTCAGTCGCGCGGAAACCTGTCCCTTTCAAGCCCGCGTCGCGCTACCTCCAGCTCGCGTCCGCCAGTGCATCCGGACCGTCGATATGGGCAGGCAATCCGAGTTATCCGAGGCGAAGGTCGATTGTCGGGCGCGTTACGAAGCTCGCGTCGGTCGAAGTCAAGGAGGAGGACGAGAAGAAGAAGGAGGACGAGGAGGACATGGTCGACTTTGCTGCGCGTGTCCGAAGCGCGTTCTATGGGTGTCGGGCGATCGACGACGACTGCGACGTCCGGGAGCTTTTCAAGCGCGATTCGATGTATGGGTGCGAGCACGAGCACGCATACGAGTACGAAGCATCCACCAGCAGCGACATCACCACCGATTTGGGCGACTCTTCTTCCTGCGATGCCGACGCTTCATTCTACACCAGCAGTATCGCCGACGGCAGCTTTACGTTCTCCGCCGCCTCCGACTCGTCCAGCTCGCTCACGACTCCCGCGACGTCCCCGCAAATGCTTACAGGCAAGCTCGCGCCTCTTACGCCGACGTCGGTCATCCTCCATCGGCTTCAAACGTCCACGACCTTCTCCGAGCTGGCTTACCTCACCGACGACGACGATGGCGACCAGGACGGTAATCGCAAGTCGAGCGCCAGTCTGGTTTGCGAGGCGTCGATGACGCAGGCTGTTGCGGATTCTATCGACGATTCGACGCGCGCGTCGGCGGTGTTTAGCGATTTGCTGGCGACGTTGGAGAGAAAGTTTCCGGGGACGGAGTGGAAGGATATTGTGTCGTTTGAGGAGGTTGGGAGGCGGGTATGGGTATCGAAGCAGAAGCGGGGGGATTCGGACGAGTGGAGTGATGTTTTGTCGTTGGCGGAGTATAGCGTGTAGTGAGTGGTGGGTACAGTAGGGAATTGGATTGGGTCTGCGCCGCTCTGTGGGTTGCGTCGCGGGATCGAAGCTCTTTGGTAACCGGGTCCGCGCGAAATTGTGTCGTGGTATTGGATGCAGTGTTGAGTCGCCGAGATTTTGTTTCAGCGGAAGAGAGGCGGTCTAGTCTTTCTGGCCGGTAGGCTACCTGGATATTTGGATGTCGGCGTTGAGCATGTCGATTTTGTCGGGATCTCCGAGGCGGAGGTAGATTCGAATTCGTACGGGAACTTGAAGCTGTTTGAACGCCGGGGTACGCTATGTGCTGGGCCGAGGAGACGTCGATGTTCGGTCCAGGATTACCGGGGTCTGCCGTCTGTGTTGGTCGGCGAATTGTTGAGCTCGAAAGTGGATATTAGTTTATGATAGTGTGGGGTTGAACGCCGGCTAGCGTGGATGCATATATGCGAGTTATGGGTGGGATTCAGAGTTCGCCGGGTTACGATTGGGCAAGGAGGCGTCGCGGGGAGCAGGACGAAAATGGGGATTTCGAATAAAAACAATAAAAAAAACGCAATTCAAAGGAAAGAGAACAAAAATGATGTTCGCGACGTGAATCGAACACGTGTCTCCTCGGAATTACAGTGGTGATAGATGTCGAACCACAACGAGGTGCTCTAACCACTAAGCGACGCAAACCGAAAGTCGGGGCCGTGGAGGTGGGTGGAGTGGCTAATGCGGGTGAAGATGAAGTTGATCTACACCGTCGGAGAGGGAAAAACAGGTATTTCACGGCTCAAAGAGATTTATTGACTTTGAGATAGATGCTAGGGTGCGAAGATGAGTCGAACTGCGCGCTGAGGACAAGCTCAGTCAGGCTCGAAGACACGATGGCGGAGGTGCAATCGGGTGCCAAGTCATTAGGGATAATCCGATCCAGGCGCACTGCTAGCGCTGCTGGATGGACTGATACTCAAGTAGGCTGTGTGCACCTTTGCATCCGCATGATTCGAGCTGCTCAGCCTGAGTCCAGTGGTGCCGAATCGAATAATAATTGAGCGGCACCTTTCCCTCGGCCAGGGACGGGATGTAGCCTGACGGGATGTCAGCGCGCGCGCTCGAGCGGGATATGACCAGCACCGGCGCCAGCGTCAGAATACGAATCTGTGGTTCATCTCACCTCGGTCCCCAGGCGCGTTGAATGCATGGGAGACGATGAAGTTTCGGTTGTGAAGGACACTGCAAAGGCCAGCGGTGGTGTCCTGTGAAAAGGCGAATATAGGCTGCATGTAGGAAAATGCCTGCCCGGTAGTTGCCGGTAGGCATAATTTAAAAGTTAAAAATGCATTTAGCGGCTCGGTTGAACTTGCTCCGAGGCGGCATTGGCGGGTACGGAAGACTCGTCGGCGTCGGCGCCGGTGGCTGCTAGTCCAGGCTACTCTACAGCGCTTGTGTTTATGTTGCATCCATGAGAGTCCGGTTTGAGGTGGATGCCTCTGAGAGAGTTCCCAGGGCTGCTGTTTGGGATATGTACAGTTCCGCAGCTGGGATCATGAGCTTTGTTCGGTGCGCACTTGGGCAAGTATTAGAGCGTGGAAATATTCCCGCCACCGCCAGCACGCATAGAATGTACCCAGTGGTAAATAACAAATGGAGATCTCGAGAAATAAATTATAATGCCGATCGCGAGAGCGCAAACTCTCTACAGGCTCGGGCTTAACTCGGGCTCGTGATCGTGGTGGTCCAGGGTGGCCGTTCCGCCGTCCGCGCGGCGGTATCAGCGCGAGATATGCAGTGATATCTGTCGGATTTAAAGTTTTCTCACCCGCGGGAGAAGGGCCCCCCCTCCTGCGAGTGGTGTATAATACTCACTGGGTATAGAGGTCCTTGTTGGAGTGTGTACTAGTATGTGCCGCCAAGACCGGTCATCGGCGGTGTACTTACGGTGGGAAGAGATAGAGTGGCTCGCAGGCTGCAGCTGCAGCTGCCGCGGGAGGTAGCGGCGGAGGTGATAATGAAATGCAATACTGGGAGCTTGGTGGGATCCAGGTTAGGGCTTGGTTTTATATCCATGTTTATAAACAGTGTTTATAAACCGGTTTATAAACGGGTTTATAAACAGCCCTTTTGGGATGGCATGGTTTCAAAACACTGTAACATGGATGTGACAGTTGGCCAAAAAAGGCAACAAAACCCCTTGTCTATGTGTTAGGCTGCAGGGTCCTCAGCCTCAACTTGATCAAGTCACTAACCTGGCCAGAGACAAAGATTAAAAGCCTCTGGGCCAACTTGTGGCAATTTGAGATCAAAAGATCAGTTCTGGCCCCACGGATTTGGAAATTTTGATGGCATCAAAAATGCGGTTTATAAACATATAAAAACCTGTTTCAAAACAGCCTCTGGAGCTGGCTGTGTTTATAAACCGGTAAGTTAGTCCAAAGTAATATAAAACCGAGCCCTAATCCAGGTTGGGAGGGCCAGTAATACGCCCGGAGTCACACAACCCGTCAAGTTCAGCGAACTTTGACCATGCGTCCGACAATGTACGGTGAACCTGCGTCCTCGTCCACCGAACATACCACTGTAACTCGTAGTCACACCAGAATTCGGTGAACACCGCTGAATAAGGGTAGATAAGGTTGAATGTCGTCTAAAACTTCATTAATATTGTATGAACACGGACCCGACGTTCGGTGAACGTACTCGCAAGGTTCAGTGAACTCAGAGCCAACGTTTGGTGAACCTGGCGTCAAAATCCGCTGAACCTGCACCCAAAATTCGCTGAATCTGGGTGCAAATTCAGCGAACCTGGAACCAAAGTTCGTTGAACCTGGACGCAAAATTCAGTGAACCTGGAACCAAAGTTCGTTGAACCTGGACGCAAAATTCAGTGAACTTGGAACCAAAGTTCGGTGAACCTGCACCCAAAATCCACTGAACCCGGGTGCAAGATTCAGCGAACTTGGCATCAAAATCCGCTGAACTGGAACCAACATTCACTGAACTTGAAACCGGAATTCATTGAACTTGAACCCGAAATTCATTGAACCTCGGAGCGAAATCCCCTCACCTGAACCCGAAATATCACTGAACTTGCACCTGAAATTTCCCGAACTCATATACTGAACATGGACCCGACTCTGATTTCCGCCAGCTTTGATTTCTTTGTCCTTTCATAACATGTGTTTGATGAGGTGCTTGAGCCGAGAACAATGGAATCGAGCTCTGAAAGAGATTGCAGGATTGTTTCCTATTTAGATCAACAAAGCGCAGCCCATTGTTCTGTTATATAAAATGGCAGCACCTCCCCCGAGCTGTCCCCATCTTCCGACCTGGAGACACGACTTGGCCAAATCGTCCCTCTTGCCGGGTTGGAGGATCCTTCTTACTTTCACTTACCCGAGGATGTGAGCTGGCCACTCCTTCCAAGGATTTGGGGAAGTTTGAAGTCTTTTTTTTGGCGGCATTTATGTCGCGGACCGCCTGGCTTACGAGTGTTGCACCACGGCCTTGCGGTGCATGTTCTGCTAGTTTCTGCTCCGTTGCGGACGCGAAACTCTGAGTGGAATGTGCGGGTTATGCTCTGTAACCCAATTTGATAGTTGGATTTACCCGCGGACAGTAGGGTATTAACCTGAATTGCCGCAAGTAGGGTTTTAACCCGAAAACATGCAGTGGCAAATTTGGAGATTTTGCTGTTCTCTTTTGGCGGCATTTGGAGTTGAACAAATCGGGGCGGCGGCGGGGCGGAGTGTCCTTTCAAACTTGAACATCTCGCAAGAAGAATGGACGAGAAACTCTATATTTGGGAACGGGCACGTTGGTCTTCTACACCACCTCTTCAACACTATCCCAGAACTCATCGTCCAAGCCCAATCCCTTCTTTGCCACCCTCTCCTCACACTCCTCTTTGTATAGCATCATCAAGACGTGAACATAGAAATCGTAGTTCACGTCCGACATCTGTCGGAGCTGTGCTTCGAATCCGTTCAGCCATGCATTGAGCTGTTCAGCAGTCTCGGTGTTGAATGCACGGGTTGTATGTGTATGGCCGTTCGCGTCTGTGCTTGTTGAAATCAAATCCGGCTGGGAGCCGTTTGCCGGCGCTGGGTTGCACCAGAGACGACAGAGAAGGTCGGACGTCTGGTGGTTGACATAGTGCCACGCATCGACGATGAGCTTTGTTGAGGTAATCCAAAGGCTGTTGCGATCTTGGGTGACGATGTGGCGAAGGAGGCTGCATGCGTCGTCGTACGCGATAAAGCTAGGGCGCTCATCGGGAAAGTCAGCCCAGATATCGTTGAGGATACGAAGAACGCGCGATGGTGTCTCCCCGACATAACACTTTCCCCATCCAATTGGGCATCCGCACGCCCACTGCACTGTTTGTAAACAGTATGTCGAGCGAGCGCGGAAGGTATGCTCAACCTTATCGCCTTCCGTTCCGTCCAAGGCGGGGAGGTTAGGCTGGAGTGGTGGTCACCTTGCTTTGCTAGGTCCCCCACCTTGGAAATTATTTGTATGATCAGGTGACTAGTGTCATGTGAGCTTTCCCACCCCTGGCCTACACCCAGGTCTGTAGAACCTATTATTCCATCACCAGCCCACAGCCACGGCTCCCGTCATGTGAGCTTTCCCACCCTGGCATACACCCAGGTCTGCAGAACCTATTATTCCATCACCAGCCCACAGCCACCGCTCTTGTCATGTGAACTTTCTCACCCAGTGGTACACCCGAGTTATGGCCCATTGTTCCCAGGATCCGGTGTCAACTCACCGCATGTGCAAGTAATGGTATTCAGTTGAGTTAATTAATCACACTATTAGAACATATTAGCCAGCACTTGAACTTACAAAAAAAAAACATACAAGTAAGAACTGAATGGAGGTGGAGCTCTCTCAGCCAATGAGAAGGGCTGGATTTCATTTGTTTATTTATTTTTTAAAAGTTCAAACTGCGAGCTAATATGCTCTATTGCCATCAGTGCCATTCTAGTAGGATACTCCATTTGGGATGTACAGAATCAATGAGGTAGGACGGCAAGCCAAACCTCTTTTATTAGAAATGTGCTACTTCTCGGGCCGCCCGGAGCTCAACCTAAGTAAATTTCGGGAACAACTCATCTTCAGAACGGCCTCCGCATCCATCTCCGCATCCCCACACCGTGACCGACTTGCGCCCTCACCGGCGCAGCACGCGATTGGCTGCATCGCTACACGCAGGCAGCGTCGTACTAGTAAGCCGGTCAGCGCCAGCATCGACTACGGAGGAGCAATCGGCAAAATCGGACCGAATCAGCTCGCCATCGTGTGGCATAGTACCTTTACTGGCTACCAGGACAACCTTTTCGTGGACAGCCACCATCTGGGTTGTGTTTGTACGCCGCCATCGTCCCACCCAGTGTCTACAAAGTGTTCTATTCGCTCAAAACTTGCATACATTGTGCAGAAGTGCTTTGCAATTGGGATTACGATTGGGTGGGGGAACGGACTGTTGATGTGAAGTACAGTATGGACGGCACTTCAAAAGCAAAAAAAATAAAGAAATGTGTGCGTGGGGTTGTGGTAGGTGTTGGGCGACGAGCTGAGGGACATGGGTCGCAATAAGTGAGAACATCATTAAACAGGGGGGGAGGGATGGGCCAGGAATGTTAAAAAATAAGGAGGGGAGGGGGCGAGGACAGAACACGGTCGTTTACCAAAGGCCCGGGCGCGAGCTTGGCGCAGGCGGGACTGGGAGCCGCACAATGTCGACCGTCGCGCCCCAGGTGCCGCCCCGCTCCGCGTACGTCTGCAGCGACCGCAGCTGCGTCCGACTAAGGAGCAGGTCGAGCCCCGTCGGGTCCGGGTGCGTGCCGCCGCCCCGCATGCGCATGCGCGACACCGTGCTCGCGCGCCGCGGCGGGGAGTTCCAACCACTGGCACGGCAGTGACGCCCCCGCGAGAAAGTGCCAGTGCAGGAAGGTGGCGAAGCCCGCGGTGCGGAGCGGACACGGCGCCGGTGGAGAGCTCGAAGAGGACAGCGCGCGAGGCGAGGTTGTAGATGTGGATGATGATGGGCGCAGGGATGGCGTCGGCGAGGAGCTCGGTTTGGTATGGGATGGGCAGGTCATGCTGGCGGCAAGGTCAATGGGGAAGAGGGACAGGGCGGGGCGGGGGCGGCCGGACGCGTACATGGCGCCGCTGGTCGTGGTCGCTCCGGGCAGGGGGATGTAGCGCGGGCAGGGCGCCGGCGGCAGCTTAGATGGATGTGTGAGCGGCGATGCGCGGACCACCTGCGAGATGGTCATGGCATATACCTGATACGACCGCGACGGAATGTGAGCGGGCAAGAGATGGGAAGGGAACAGCGATATACGCACCTGTGCGGGATAGCGACGGGCCCCCTATGAGAGAACAGCTGCAAGCGGCGAGCATTGGGGCGGGCTACGCCGAGGGGTGACGCAGGACGCCGTCGATGGTGAAACGCTGTGGGCGAAATGAGGCCGAGCCTGGGGTTGGCTGAGGCTATATATGGGCGCACCTTGTGAGCGGTGCACTTCTCTTGCCCGCCGATTTCTCTGCCCTTAGTTCCTTCAACTGCCCCGCCAGTTCCTTCCGCCTGCGCGTCACCTCTGCAATCTTCTCATCTAGCTCGTCCACCGTCGCGGTGCTTGCAGGTGCTTGCGCGTCGGCGTTGCATCTGACAGAATGCGTCAGCGGGGATCAACAAGAAAGCTGCGCGACAACACGCACAGTACTGTAGTACGGTATTCCCGAATGTGGCCGTGGGTGAGCGCATCGAGCATGACTGGCTGGATGCGATGGTGTTCGACAAACTCGCGGAGCTGCGGCGAAGTGAGCAGGATGTTCATTGCTGGAACGTCTGTGGTGGTGGAAGGACGAGAGGCGCGACCATCACGTCGCTCGCGATCGTGAAAGCGGATGACAAAATCTAGCATGCCCACCCAGCTTACCCTATTTATGCAACAAACAGTCATCATGCATGACTGCAACGGCAGTCATGACTAAACGGCGCTCGAAACGGCGGTCATGAATAAGACTAAACGGCGATCCAAACGGCGGGAGGACAGATATTAAAGGAGGCCAAGTAGCGGCTTCCCTGTGTGTTCTGCGACTCCAATGACCACCAGCCCACTGTATAGTGTAGCCTCTCAGCTCACCGCGGACACACACTTGTTAAGCCACGATTGCGAAGTACGCGAGATCTGCCTATGTGAATTTGCAGAAGAGACACCTGGAAGTAAAGGTTGTGACCAGCACAGCCACCCGATGACTAAACAGAGTGTGTGGTACTATTTCAGTCGTTTCATGCACTATTTTTGCTGAGACACAAATTTAAAATCCGAAAAGTTGAGAAAGAAATCCTGGGCACCTGAATGAAGTTTTGTACGGCCCGCTGTGATGTGTGACATACGAAACGACCGAATTACCACAGTAAATTGCAAGCTGACATAGAAGGGAGGTGAATAAAACCTAAAGAAATAGCAAATATGTAAAAAGAGAAGGTTAAATATTTCTTAATAGAGTTTGAATTGGGTCTCGGTGGCAAGAAAGTGGATAATGTCGTATTTTAATTAATTTGTTGGGCCCTCGGGTCCGTGACATGCCTGACAATCCTGAGCTTGATGAATTTCATCCCCATTAGGCACTGTTCTGGCCCTTCCGGCCGTGACCGATGAAATAATTTTGTCGCTGCACGGCCCTGTGACATTTGACTGAAGAATGGATTAAAATGGCACGGTATGAGATTTTATTCTTTTGCATAGAGTCTACCCTATGGGACTATGGGAAGGGACACAATGTCTAGTATTTTAAGCAATCCGGCATGGGCTTTTGGTGCGTGACATCGACACTGAACCTAAGCTTTTGGTGTCCTGTCCCCATGAAGCAATTCCGCGCCAAAAGTGCGGGACCATTGGGAAATTTCCTTTCTAGAACGGCAATCTTGAGGTTCTCTGCATGACTGCCAAAAAGTTTTCAGCGTGTGGGCCCCTGCGTGACACATGACAGATGAATCGCTTGAAATGCTAGAGTGCATACCAGTTGTCAGAATGGGGCCAGGTAAGGTAGGGGACGTGGGAACCCTGCACCTTTAAGACCTGATGTGCCTGAATAATGGAGGGGCGAGACCATGGATTTTCTTGAAACTGTGTAGAAATGAAGCTAAGGGTGTATTGAACAAATGCTAGGTCTTAGAAGTAAGAAACTATGCATTCTCATTTTTGGTCTGAGGCAGGGATTTTGTCGCTGGGACACAGTGTGACACAGCCATAATTGCATCATAAATGTGACTTCTGTGACATATGCTGGGTCAAATATATACATATGGGCTCTATTGTTGATGAGTAACACTGTCACAAATTGTTGTGGGTTCAACAGGGAAGTCTTGGGCCTCTGTTCATGTCTAGCAGTTGTGTACAGTGAACTTGTATCCTGAAATGACTCCAGGGTGACAAAATACAGAAGTATATGTTTTATTTTTCCACCCAAGGTCCAGATTTTGTTGCTGATGCCATCATTTGATGGATTAGTAAGGGTGTGGGGTTCCAACCGCCCATACCTGAGGGCTCGGTGATGAAATCGGGGTGAGGAAGGTTTCCCGAGAGTTTCCCGATGGGAAGTCGGGATTCGGCATATAGCGCAGGGAAAGGTGAGATCAAGCCCCAAGTGGGGTTGTTACTAAGACAAGATAGAAGCTACAGTAGTGCTCTATTGAGTCAGGTTTAAATACCCTTTCTCTCCTTGATTAACCCTCTCCGTCCTTCTTTACGTCCTCCTTTGTGTAGCCCTTTATGTTATACAAAGGGATGTTGGTAGTTGCTGATCAGTGATGGGGTCGTTTCATGACACCAGTATGGAATCTACTTCACATCTTTCACTTTGCAACAAAGCAAGGTCTGAGCCAGCCAGCTGCTGGCATCTAGTATATCAGGACGGCCGTTAGAAGTTGTCGCCCCAGCGGCAGTATTATGACGGCGAATAACGCGTTGGACACCGGGAAACGAGATGCGGCCAAAGCGAGCTGACCATCTCGCATGCCAGTCCTTGTGCGTAGGATTGTCGCAGGTAACGGCCCCGACTTCATACACGGGTGCCTGACAGGTTGAGATGCCGCAGACGGTCACGAGATGAAGATGCTGCTCGCAGAACCGCCCATTCTTATAGTTAACCAACGGGCCGGTGCAGTCCTTCACCGCACAGATCTAGGGCTTATCGGTGCGCCGTGCTCAGACAGATGAAAAACATACTCGATGGGTTATGGTCTTTCCATCCATGACCGCCATCCGAACATAGCCACGCGGGGAGCCCGGCGGACGTTGCTGCTGGGCCGGTGTCCGAGGTAGACCGGGGGGAATATCGTCGAGAACCACCGGCGCTTCCTCTCCCGCAGTTGGAACAGGAAGCTAAACTATCTGGTCAGCAGCAGGAAGGCACAAACAAGCAGCTCTGACGTTTTCTGCCCCGACAACCGTATCCTCCTGGCCATGTACATTGATATTTGAAGCATACTGCTTCAAGTGCGTGCAGTTAACGCAGCCGTGCGTCATGGACGCCCCAATAACCCCGCCATTCTTTCCAATCACATCTCGTACGGCGGCGACAAGCACGTTAGCCTTGGAGTGAGCGGCAACAGAGAATGTCTCCGATTTCCCATGTGTAGCCAAGAGGCGACGGCTGAAGTGCTCCTGGAAGAGACGCTGGGACTGTCGCGCAGTAATCCGAGGCTTGGGATTGACGGTGTCGTTCAACCACTCCGCCCACGTAGACCAACCCGAGCGAAATCGCAACAGCGCTTTCTCCTGCGCTACAGCAACGCGGTGATCCATCCAAATTCCGTGCTTCGATACACGTAGAAATGCGGCGTCAATCTCGAGTTTCTGCATGCGTTCAAATAAGGTCCCGGCTGGCCGATAGGTAACACGGTCGGGATAATACTCCGCCTTGCACTTGACGCAGTAGGCAATGAAGAGAGTGGCTGTCCTCCAATGTCGCAAATTTTGTTTTTCCCCGATCGGCGCCGACGCCCCGATCGGGACCGCTCAGCGACGCATCGGGTGCTGGTCGGGGCCGATAGGTTCAGTCGGGTGCGGTTGAGGCGCATCGGGGGCGCATCGGGGGCGCATCGGCAGCGCATAGGGCAGCCGTCGGAGAGCAGTCGAGGAAGATTGGGAGCCGGTAGGAGCTGATGAGGCTCGGTCGGGCGTGACCGGCAGCGCTCGCGCCGCGGGTGATTTAGATGTGGTTGACGAGCAGGAAATATTAAATCGAAGGCTAGTCTCTTCAAACAGTCATCGTCCGTCCCACGTTGGAGTTGCAGGGAATAACTCCCGCGCCGAGCGCTCTGGGAAGGGTATGTGATGGGCAAGCAGTGGATTTTTTTTGATCTGGCAGTGTAAGTAAGTAAGTAACAAAGGCAAGCAAGTGTCAGGATTTGCAAACCTGGGTTTGATACATCTGAATATCAGTATTGCCTCTTAGCAAGCAGCAGAAACATAAATAAATAACTAAATAGATAAGTGCACCAAATTCACCCATACCATGCACATGTTCTATACAGCAACGGCCAAATCAATTTCCTTACCATATATGGCAAATGGGCTGATGGCACCCATCTGTGGTGCAGAATGTCCATTTTCTAACAAAATTACTTACATCAGTGATGGTCATCAGAAATGTGTGATCCAGCACTCCATAAATGTGCGCCATCAGTATACTTACCATATATGGTAAGTATATATTGATTTGGCCGTTACTGTAACTGGGGTGCGGCAGCGACGATGCGGGTAAGTCCTCAGATCACACCAATTTGATGCAAAAATTTTAGACACATTGGACGCCGAGTCAATCTCGTCGGTGTGTGGATAGCAAACGGATTCCGAGATGTAGACCCGCTGTGGTCAGATTATTACCTCAAAGACGCTGGATCATAAGTTCCTTGGTTCCATGTCTTGCTTCGAGAGAAGTTACCTTGTATGCCCGCGTAGCTTAGTGGTAACCTCACACTTTCTCCTTCCTGAATATCCCAGAGGTTCCCTGTTCAAGTCAGACGTGTCCCACTAACTGTTCAAAGCGTAGCAAGATAACGACTATAGGAAATTGGACGCGACAGCGTGACAAAGGAAGCGAAAAAAGGAAGCAAATTTTTAGATATTTCACATTGTTTATTTGAGTATCCGGGAGGCTCCCATAGGCCCCGATATGGTCAGTCGGCCCCAATAGGCTCATTAAATTTATCGTCACCGATGGGGCCCGATCGGGAGTTCCTCCCTGGTATCGGGTGCGGTCAAATTAATTGCTCGATTGGAGCCTATCGGACCCGGTCGTCCCCAATGGGCCCCGATATGCAAAAAACACAAGTTGCGACAAATGGAAGCTGGAATCAAGAAGTCGGACCTCGAACGGCTTGCGGAGTCGACGAAGAGTCCGAGGGTGTAGATTATCTGTGCAGAATATGCAGTGGAGGCGCGAGGTGCAGAGTAGGACGGGTGGATCGGGGAAGAGGGACCTCGTTGTGTGGTCGATACCCAGAACCCGGTAGATGTGTGCGATGTCGCTATAGAGCTTTTCGCCAAGCTCCGTTGCCGATGTAGACGAAGCCATCACGAAAAGTGTCAAAAACTCATAGGCCACTGTGGAGGCTCTGGCAGGGCTCATGAGGTGCTCATATGCATGGGTTGGAGGCAAGTAGTGCACTCATGAGAGGCTCGTAGACCCCTTCTGAGCCACTCATGACCCCCTCATATGCCTATAAATGGGATTATGACTTATTGGGCAGCATTATATGCGGCCTATGTGTTTTTGACAATTTTTGTGATGGCAGCCAGGATGAGGTCTTCATGTTCGTGCTCAACCGCACAGGCATCCATAATGGCCTGCTTGACACTGGCCAGCCACGCTGTGTGCTGCTTCTGGCGCGGTTCCTTGCGCTGGTTTTGGTGCAAGTGGAAGAGCGGATATATAGCCACAATGACACTGAGAATGTACAGGACCCGGTGAAGAGAGAACTCGCGAGGGACGTAGAGCTGGAGGAATACGATGAAGGCGCCGAGTGTAGGCGGCAGCATGACCGAAGAGAGCAAGATGTGGCGCGGAGTGTCCAGCAATTTCCCGTTGTCCGTACACCCTCCACCGCCCTCCCTGGTATCCATTGCCCACCCCCATCCAGCTGGACCCCCCGCCCTGTTGCAACGACCAAACCGTCGACCAATGCACATTACCGGCGTCAGTCGGCTTCTGGTACGCTGCCTATCCATGCTATCTATTAGCTCGTTGCGCAACGCGCCGGAAGGCCACGAGAAAGACTCACCAATCTTCTCGAGCAAGTTCAACCTGTCTCCGCCTCTAATCTTCCTTGTCGGCGCAATTGAGATTAGATCTAAGACAAGCACCAGCGCTTGGTGCGCGTAAACGGTACTCCTCCGGACGCTGGGAGCGCTCCTGGAGCAGACATGGTCTGGTCGTGTGGCGTAGTTGCGCGGGCTTGCAGTGATGCTTTTTGGTAGAAGAGGAAGAAGCAAAAGGAGCTGTAACGCGGTGACTGGAGAAATCGCGCTGCATACTCGGTTGCATGAAGGCATAGATACATACTTGCATAGACCATAACTAGTCGCAATTGCTTACCGACTACGCGTCATCCGACTCCGTATCGTCCATGTTATCGCTCGTCATGCCAGAGTCCTCCTTCAGCTTCGCCCTCTTTGCTGCGAGAGCCGCCTCCATGACATCCTTCATCTCCGACGACGACAACTCGAGCTTGCGCTTCTTCGCCTTCTTCATTGCCTTCTCCTCTGCACTCTTCTTTGCATCGTTCAGATACGCGATAAACTGCTTCCTCGTCATGATGTTCAGCTCTGTTTGAATGGCGGGGTCAAGAGCAGCATCTCCAGCAATCCACCGGCGAGCGATTGAGGAATGGACAAGGAGGGGATGGGCCAAAAGATCGCGGTCCGTCTTAGCGACCGTATGGCCGACGTGACACGCTACCTCAATATCGCGGCGCGTAAAGGTCGCGCCCGCACATACCCCATACTTGAAATTGTCTAGTCCGAGTTCAGAATATGCAATAGCCTGTCGTGCAACACACCATTGGGAAGGATAAACGGAGGCCCGTTGGCAGTCGAATTCTTGAAATGTGCCTCCGCATACTCAATGGCGCCCTTGACCGCGTTGAAACGAGAAAGGAACTCGGACATCTTCTTTGACGCGCCAAACCCAGTTTTCGGCGCATTCAACGACTCCCGCAGCTGAATAATGAGATCTGAAGGGGCGTCCTCAGCTGCCGCAGTCGTAGGAGCCTGCTTCCCGTTGACGGTGAGTGTGTCGGCCTTGAGGGAAGCGGATGCAAGGGAGAATGGAATAGGTTCTCCGTTAGGGATTTCCTAGAAGATAAATAAGCCAAGGCTGCTGAGAGGGCAATATGCGTACATTTTCCGGCTGCTTCAACGTGAAGGACGCGCACAGACCATCGGCGTCAGTCCCCAGCGTGCACCGATTGGCGGCAGGGAGATCCATGAACGGGGGGAACTTGTCCTGACTCGCCTCTCCGATGGTGGCGACCGAAGCCCCGACGCCAGCAAGCTTGATTTTATAGTCGTTCCAACGACCTGGCCAGTTCAGTCGTGATACGTAGCGAAAGCAACTACATACCCTTGAGAGGACTCATACGCGCCAGCACCATCTGGATAAGCGGCTTCCAAGTGGTGGTAAACTTGCCCTTGCCGTCATGGAGAACGGTGAGCTTGCCCACCATCTCTTGCGCCGGAATATGTATCTCGATAATGCTTGCGGTGCCGCTCCCGGAGATATTGGCATCGGGAACCTCAATGAACACAGTGGCCTTGACTGCATTGTTGAAGTAGGTCGAGCGGGGCGAGAGGAAGACTGAACTCAAGATGGATTCAATGTATGTAGGCTTTTATACAACTTTGTGTAGGTAAAGAGAAATCTAGAAAGAATTTGTACTCGGGTGATTTATGGAAGCTATGGTGTAGTACGAGAGTGCCGGGGACCAAGGGTAAGAATAAGAAGACAGCGATGTCGACTATCGACCTCCGGTGAGTGCGTAGGCTAACTCCGTACGCGATCCTCGCGTCCGCGTTTGCTTCCCGAGCTAACACTCCCCCTCAAACGCGGAGTCCCATAGACGCCGCGAAGTGCTTCGCTTTCGAGCTGGGCAAAGCCTTGGTGAGGCAGTCCGCGAGCATGTCGTTCGTCGGGCAATAGACAAGTCGGATGGTGCCGTTTTCGACGACGTAGCGGATGAAGTGGTAGCGTATGTCGATGTGTTTTGTACGCGCGTGGAATTGTCCGACGTCCGAGTGTGCGAGTGCGATGGAAGATTGGTTGTCGCCATGGAGGAGGATCGGATGTTGGAGAGGACGGAAGAGCTCACCAATGAGCGCTTTAAGCCAAACGGCTTCCTTCGCTGCGTGCGTGAGCGCGACGTATTCCGCCTCCGTCGTCGACAACGTAGCAATCTCCTGCTTGCGCGAGCTCCATGAGACCGCGCCGCCGTCGACTAGGAACGCGTATCCGGAGATCGCGCGCCGATGCTCCTGCGACATTCCGTCCGCATCCGAATATCCCTCCAGCCCCAACTTCTCCGCGCCGTATGTGAGCCGGAGACCCTTGGTCCCGACGAGGTAACGGAAGACGCGCTTTACCGCTTCCCAATGTGCCGGCCCGGGGTTGTCGAGGAATTTGGACAGCAGTCCGACCGCGAATGCGATGTCCGGACGCGTCCCAACCGAAGCCCACATGAGCGAACCAACCGCCTCGCGGTATGGGATGCGCTTCATTGCGGCGATGTCCGCAACACTCGTGGCGCGCTGCTCGTTCGACAGCTGTACGTTCGGGTCCATTGGCATCGCGACCGGTTTCGCGTCGGCGAAGTTGAACCTCTCGAGTATCGACTCGATGTAGGTCTGTTGGGAGAGGGAGATGGTGCGTGCCTCGCGGTCGCGGCGGATTTCGATACCAAGGAGCCAGCTAATCGGCCCAAGGTCGGTCATCTTGAACCGTTTGCCGATGCGGGTTTTGTACGATGCGAGGAGGGTGGACGACGTTGAGGTAATGGTACAGTCGTCGACATGGATAGCCAAAATGGTTAGCTCGTTCTCATCGCGCGCGTAAAAGACGGCATTGTCAGACGCGCACTGTTTGAACCCGAGTTCGGCCAACCAACGAGACAAAGTCTCGTACCACTTCCTCCCGCCCTGTTTCAACCCGTACAGCGCCTTCCCGAGCTTGAGGACATTCGCGGCGCGATCCGCGAACTCGTAACCCGGAGGCTGCTCCATGAAAATCTCCTCATCCGCGTCGAGTTCGCCGTTGAGATACGCCGAGTTGAAATCGAACATATCGATATCCCAGTCGTTGCGTGCCGCTATCGCGAGAATAAGCCGAATGGATGAGATTTTGGCGGTCGGCGCAAAGGTCTCGTAATAGTCGACGCCGCGCACTTGCGTAAAGCCGCGCGCCACCAGTCGTACTTCTCGATGCCGCCGCTGGCGTTCTTCTTGATGCGAAGGACCCATTTGCAGTCCACGATGTTGCGCCCCGGCGGGCGCGGAACGACGGTCCAGGTACCTGCAGCTTTGAGCGAGTCCAACTCGGCTTTGATTGCAGCTTCCCAATGCGGCCAATCAGGCCTGCGCCTTGCCTCCTCCCACGTTGGATCCACGGCCTCAGCAATGGACGCAGCAGCAGCGAGGTGGTGCTCCAGCACACCGACCATCTCCCAGTCGTCAGAGAGCTCAGCGCTCGCTGCCACGTCCGGTGCCTCGTCGGCCTGGGCCCGCTGGAGACGATCTCGAATCGTTGTCGGAATACGTGGCGCTGGTGCCCGTCGTTCGCGTCCGCTGCGACGTAAGCCGCTAACCCCACCTTCTTCGGGCTCGGTTCCGCCTTCGAAACCGGGTCCGAGTGGGTCGGCTTGTGCGCGCTCCGGTGGCGTCGCTGTCGAGGTCGATGGGAGCAGGGATGGTGGTTCCGATGGCGACGGGGATTTGGGTCGGATGGAGGGCGATTCGGGGGATACGGAGGGTGGAGAGAGTTCGGAAGAAGGAGCAGCTGGTGGCGTACCTGGGTGCGTCGCCGTTTTCGAGTTTGCTGGCGGCTGCTGATTGCCGTTTTCCTTCTCCCCCCTCAAGCTGCAGGCCGCCCAAGAACGGAACTTCCTCGCCCGTCTTGGTAAACTTGACGCTGCGCTCGACACCAACCGTGCGCTTCGAGTCGAAATAGATTCGGTGGCCGCTGCTCACCTCGTCAAATCCGACCCAGCGCCCCTCCTTCGCTTGCCCGTCAAGCTTGCCCGCCTTGTCCTCGTGGACTTGGACCCGCGCTCCGAACTCGGGGAGCCGCGCGATGTTCGGCTTCGTGCCGTACACCATCTCGAACGGCGTCTTGCCGTCCAACGCCGCTGTCGACAGTCGGTTCTTCAAGAACACGGCATGCGAGACGGCCTCGCCCCACAAGTACTTCGGCAGCCCGCTCGCATGCAGCATAGCGCGAACCCGCTCGATTAGCGTGCGGTTTAGGCGCTCCGCGACGCCGTTGTGCTCCGGAGTGTCGTGGACCGTAAAACTCCGTTCGGTGCCCTTCTCCGCAAGGTGCGCATCGAACTCGTCGCTCCAGTACTCGCCTCCGCGGTCGGAGTGGAGCTTCTTGACCTTGACGCCGAATTGCGTCGACAGCCACGCCTCGAACGAGCAGTACGACCCAAACGTCTCGCTTTTGGTCCGCTGGAGGTACAGCCGGGTCCAACGAGTGTGGTCGTCCGTAAAGCTGGCGTAATACTCGCGCCGGTTGATGGTCTCGACGGGGGACGGGCCCCACACGTCCGAGTACACGATCTCGCCGAGCTTGCTCGCGCGAGCCTCCTTCCGCGCCTTCCCGACCGGCTTGCGCGTAGTCTTCGCGTACACGCACGAGTCGCAAGACTTGATGGTCGATGTCGAGTCGAGCTTGACGCCGGTGACGAGCCCGTCCTCGACGAGTCGTTTGGCAGCGTCGGGCGCAACGTGTCCCATCCGGCGGTGGAGCTCCTCGATGGTGAGGGTCTCGATGGCGGGAGCGGCGGTGACGGTGTTCCAGTTGAACGGCGAGTTAACGCGGTACGTTCCGCGTATCTTGTCGACAATCCCGACTAACTTCTGCTTTGCATTGAAGATTTTGCAGAAGCTGTCACGGAAAAGAACCGCGAACCCGGCGTCAGTGATTTTGCTGACCGAAATGAGGGTTAGCCCAATCTTCGGTGCGTATAAAACTCCACGCAGCAAAATCTTGGTCTTGACGCCTTTGCCGTTAGGGATGTCGACGTGCATGTCGCCTCGCCCGATGGCCATGAACGTCCCGTTATCCGCCGCCGTAATTGCTTTCGGCGCGATGGAGATGTAGTTGAGCAGGCGGTGCTTGTACGGGGTAATATGCGCCGATGCTCCGGAGTCGTAAAGCTCCGTCATCGTCTCGTCGGGACCATCTTCGTTTGCCAACATTGCCGTTGCAAACGACGAGGTGAGTAGTTCTTGTTCGGCATTTTCGAACCACTCACTAAGCGTGATTTCCAGCGCCTCGAGGATGTCCTCCGCTGGCGAGGCATCCATAGTCTGCGAGCCCGCGGCTTCAACAAACTCAGCATCGCTGTCTGGCGCGTTGTCAACCACGCCCTCTGTCGCGCTCTCCGACACGAGTCCGGACACGTTCAACAACGCGTCCCCGGTGGCGCTCTCCGGCCCGTCGTCCGAGACGGCCTTCGGCGCGCTAGAAGCAGGATCGACACTGTCGTCCTCTTCCGCCTCGTCCTCGTAATCCGACAGCCACGGGTCGGCGACCTCGTTCGGTCCCGCACCCGCAACCTCTCCGAAGACGTCGAGCTCGGCTCCGAATAGCCAAGCGTTCTGCTCCGCATGAGCAAACCAAGCGCGGTCGTCCTCGACCTGCGCCATCCATACGCCGCCGAGCTCGCTCGCGGCGTTGGCTTCTTCCTTCCCCTTCCCTTTTCCGCCACGGCCTTTCGGCCCCTTGCCTTCCTTCCCGCCTCCCGGTGCCCAGCAGTCGGCCTTCATATGTCCTTTCTTGTGACAATTGAAGCACTCGACATTCGACTTCGGCTTCTTGCCGAACTTGCGCTCGCCCGCGGCGAACGCGACGTCGCCTTCTCCCTTCTTGCTCTTCGGCTTGAGGGAACGGCGATCGTACTCGTGGTTTAGGCTGGTGATGAGGGCGGATGGGGTAAGGGTGGTGTTGGTGACGGAGGTGGTCGCGGTGAGAGCTCCGAGATGGGACTCGTAGGACGGGGGAAGCGATCCGAGGATCATCGCGACGAAGTTGTCGTCGCCGGGGTCGGCACCCATGCCGACGAGGTCGATGCGAGCAGTTTCCATCGACGCCAGGTGAGCTCGTACGTCTCCTCCCTCGCTGCATCTCATGTCCTGAAGACGGCGCCGTAGGTCAACGGTTACCATCTTGGACTTACCCTCGAACTCGGCGGCCACTTTGCTCCACATCTCGCCAGCCGACGCAGTGTTGCACAACCGCAAGAACAGAATGTCGGGGATCGACGACGCGATGGCTTGCTTGATCATTGCTTGACCCGCGGCGAACTCGTCGTTCTTGGTCTTCTCAGCCGCGTCCGTCGTCGTGAGCGCGAATGGCGCCGTCGCTGCGCTATCAAGGTGCGCTTTTAGTCCCGCAGCGGTAGCGGCGAAGCTGAAGCGATTTTTGTAGATAGACCAGTTGGAGCCGTTGGCCTCGCAGCGCGGGATGCCGGTGAAGAACGCAGAAAGTTTGGAGTTGGTCGACATTTGACGATAATTTCGAGGTAAGTTTGATTTTTTGTTGGTGCAGTTTAGAGGGATGGGCTCATAACCTGTTGAAGTAGGTCGAGCGGGGCGAGAGGAAGACTGAACTCAAGATGGATTCAATGTATGTAGGCTTTTATACAACTTTGTGTAGGTAAAGAGAAATCTAGAAAGAATTTGTACTCGGGTGATTTATGGAAGCTATGGTGTAGTACGAGAGTGCCGGGGACCAAGGGTAAGAATAAGAAGACAGCGATGTCGACTATCGACCTCCGGTGAGTGCGTAGGCTAACTCCGTACGCGATCCTCGCGTCCGCGTTTGCTTCCCGAGCTAACATGCATTGGTAAATATGTCAGCGATAAGGCAACGAACAGACGAAAGCTGCTTTACGCGACATATCGACGACGATGGACACCTTTGAGTGCTCGGAGTCGGGGATAGCGTCAACGTTTGTGGTCTCTTCATCGTCAGCCTCATCTTCCTCGTTAGTACGCGGAGTTAGTGGCGGCAGACTGGAGAGTTCGGCGTCGGCGTCGGCGTCATCGTCCGAGTCAGCTGCGTGCTTGCTCTTCTCCGTCTTGTTTTTGGCTGGATAAATATAAGCAATTGGCATGAAACAAAACAGCAAGGTAGCTCACCGATCCCAGTGCTGCCAGAGAGACGCTTGGTCAGCGCCGGAGGGTCGCTCTTGCGGTTGTCCTCAAGCATCTTTTTGTGGGCGCTATGAAAGACGGCGCTCAGGCCGTTACCAGAAAAAGGATAGAGACAGAAGATACCCAGTCGCGAGCACATCCGTCTTGTCCTGCTCCTCGTCTTCGGTGTCCTTGGTCGCGCTGGTGCGGGGCAACTTGACCGACGTTGCTGGGCGGCTGGCCACGAAGCGCTCAAGGTCCGCGTTTGAGAACCCGGGTGCCTGGAAGCACCGGGTGACTTGAGCTAGGAGGTCGGTCTTTAGGAGTCCTCCGATTGTCGCGTCGGGGATCTCGAGGGCAACCGCAACAGCCCGGAGCTGGTCCAGGTTGAGACTGCGGAGCGGCTGCGACTTGATACTGTCGAGAGCGGGGAGGGTGCTACGGTCAAATTTTCTGGCTGGCATGAGGGAGAAAACAGAGCGGGTGGGCGAGTATCTTCTCCATGCTGCCCTTTGATGAAGAACGCTGGTATTTGCAAAGTTCAGTGAACAGAGGTGAAATATCCACTGAACGTGGTGTCTAAATCGGGCCGAGCATCACAAACCTGAGTACAGTGAACAACATATAGGCAGAACAGCCCATTTTTTTTTTTGTTGAGGCTTGCATGGAAAAGCGAACAGAGCCGGAGAGTTCAGTGGTATTCGGTGAACATGAGCAAACAATTGTTAAGATGCCAGTGTTGAGTCCAGTTCACCGGTGTTCGGTGGATTTGGCACGAGCGTCCAGTGAACGACAGTGGACGGCAGAGGACAACAACCATCGTGTACAGTGTACAAAGGCAAGTGACGGCGGGGATCGCCGAATTTCTATATACGGGTCTGCATCACCGGAAAATCCCTGTGATATTCACCGGTGGTCAGCGGTTGCCGACGTACAGCGACGTACGCCGGCGGATCTTGTCAGTCCGGGCGTAAAACTCGGGAGGGCCGAATGCAACTTGATCCGCATGATAGATAAGATAGCAATTCTCATCGTCTCCAAGGTGTGGTTTACCACGAGCTGGAATTTCATTGCCAAATGCCCACGAGGGATCGGTGCCTTTGCCTTTGCTAGTTCAAAGTTGCAATTGGTGGCGGTGGCGTGCCGCGCTTTGTGTGAGATCTCTGGCGGCTGGTCGGAACTTGGTGGGAAATACTTGGGATAAGGAAAGGTGGCGATGGAGATGGGGATGGAGATTAGTGGCGTTGGGGCAGTGGCAAGGATGGCGTTGGGCCAGTGGCAAGGAGCACACGTTCGATGTGCTCGAGTCGCTGTCGCAGGTTGTTCGGAGGATTTCAGGAAAGGGGATGGGCATGCACAGGGGATTGATGGAACGAAGGCTAACTTGTTCACAACAGATGGGCGCATGTCGCTGATTGTATGTAGGCTGAGGAATGTCGGTGACCATTTTTGGTCTGTTGCAAAATCCCGCGTTTGGTGCAGGAAGCTTGCGCTGCGGGAGGTTGCGAGGAGATGGCGCCGGTGGAGTAGAAGGCGTGTCGTGTCCGTTGGGGAGCCGGAGGGTAGGAATATTACAGTAGTTGGGACATCTGTACTAGTCTATCTAAGGTACATATTCCCCCGATAGGGTTGGAATGCGAGTAGACTGGTTACAGTTGACGCTGTTGGAGTATTTTGGAGAACTTTCTGGAACAACATCAGTCAGCCCACTCCGGGCTCAGTCATCCACTTTGGAACATTCTAGATAATTTTGTACAAGTATATAAGCTCTGAAATCCAGCCGCGTAGAGCATTGGTTTGCTCTAACGCGTAGCCTGCTTAACCGCATAGACCGATCGCAAACCTTACGGCACTTTGCCGATCCCCCCGCACTCGCCTTCTCCCGCGTCGAAACTCAACACAAACCAATCTCGGTTCACGCCACCGATAACCCGGCTACCCGCTGCTATTACCAATGTCCACCGACAACAGTACCAGCAACTACCGTATCCCCCCGCTCCGCGGTAGCGAAGACTATCCATCCTGGAAAGTCTATATCTCCGACACTCTCACGGATGCTTCCCTTGACGATCATATCGACGCGAAGCACAAAACTCCGACAGACTCGGTTGAACTCGCAAACTGGAACAAGGCAGACCGGCGCGCCCTCTCCGCCATCCGCCTCCGTGTAGCGCCCGACATTGTGCACCATGTCACCGGGTGTGATACCGCGCTCGAAGCTTGGCAAGCCTTGGCCAGCGCGTTCGAGACCACCGGCTATCTCGGCATTGTCCTCGCGCGGTACCGACTGTACACCACGCGCGCCAGCGATGAGCATCCTCTTGAGGAGCACATCAAAGTCATGCGCCGGATCCAGGGGGAGTTGAAATCCCTCGGAAAGCCTGTAGAAGATGCAGATTTTGCCGTTGCACTTCTCGGCTCGCTTCCCGCATCATGGGACTCATTTGTCCGCGCGTCCTTGGCATCTCTCACCGCGCCGACCACCAAAGGTGTTCTTGCTCTCATCACCACCGAAGAGCAGCGCATCAAACAGCGCGACTCCGAGTCGGCGCCGCTCTCGCATGCTGAGCCTTCAGCTGCTTTAGTGTCGCGCACCCGCGATACCCGCCCGCGGCCACCGCCCGTCGGACGGAACCCATCCCGAGCACAGCACCAAGCTGTCTCCGCTCCCGCGAAGCCCGCTTCGGGCCGAAGCATCCGCTGCAACATCTGCGGACAGCTCGGACACTTTGCGCGCGGATGCGCCACGGAGGACACCGGTGCCCATGACAGGGCATATTATGCTCACATGTTCTGCAACCATAACCTCGACGAGGAATGCCCGGAACATGAAGATGAGGTCATCTATGCTGCCGCCGCGTACGCGGATGAAGAAGTCGACGAGGACTTCACTTTCTTGATTTAAATCCCCTCCCCCCATGCAACAATCCCCTTCCAAATTATCCACATTTTAATTCCTTTCAACAAACACGCGACCACATAAAATCTTTCCAGCCCGTCTCCATCTCCACTCACATCACATCGCGCGTTTGTTAGCGGTTTAGCGGCCGGGGCATTAGGGCATCACTCAGGTGTAGGGCCGAGGGCTAGTCCACCGAGAGCATGCTAGTCATGTCAAGCTGAAGTCAGCCGAGTCACAACGTCGCATGTCGCGGTGAGGGGGAGTGTTGGAGTATTTTGGAGAACTTTCTGGAACAACATCAGTCAGCCCACTCCGGGCTCAGTCATCCACTTTGGAACATTCTAGATAATTTTGTACAAGTATATAAGCTCTGAAATCCAGCCGCGTAGAGCATTGGTTTGCTCTAACGCGTAGCCTGCTTAACCGCATAGACCGATCGCAAACCTTACGGCACTTTGCCGATCCCCCGCACTCGCCTTCTCCCGCGTCGAAACTCAACAGACGCGACGCTGGTTGATACTTGACGAACAAAGACTGCCATACAGAGCGCCTCGCAGCAATATTATGTGGTCATCCTGAGATGGTGTCGAGCTGAACTGTGAACCCGGAGATTTTGCCAGTGGGGACATCGATGCTTCATGCCGAGGTTCGCCAAGGTACTAAAACAGCGCACGGTCGAGACGGACGGCTCGGCGCTGGGCGGGCGACATAGAGATGCATAACGAAGTTGAAGACCTCGTTGATGCTCAGAAGATCTTGAGTGGGTTTGTAGAAGCAGAAGCATCGCTCTATCGCATTCATGACGCGCCGACGAGCATCGAATCAGGTCGCGGGGATTTCTTGTAGGGCCCACGACGAGGCGGGGAGGTGGTGGGGCGGTTGGGAACGCGTAGGGTCGGGACGTCGGCTAGCGAACAAAAGGGGCCGCGCGTGCGAAGGAGGGTGCGCGCCAGCTGACGTGACCTATGAATCTTTGTGTGCGCAAGGATGGCGACCCACGACCCATGAGTGAGGGTCCGGGTCCGGTTGTTGGATGTGCATCTGAGGAAGAAGGAGATAAATAAGTTGTAGGAAGCAAGGAGGAATCAAGGTTGGCGTGGGTGAGGGCCGAAGGATCGCTGGGTGCGTGTATCGTATCGTATCGATGGATGGACAACAGTGCTTATGGCCTACTCTTGTAGAGGGAATGGCACTGGCTGTTGTGGGGACAGGACAGCAGAGGCGAGGGCATCATGAAGGGAATACGGAGGTTTCCGCGAGCGCCACGCTGAAAGTATAATAATTTGAACACCGAGACTGAAATGGCTGTCTTGGAAAAAGCCGCAGTGGCGCCAAGCATGCGTGAGAGGTAAAAGTACCTAGCGTAGCGCGTAGCATGCGCATTTACGCGCCACAAGGTCGGCAATGTGCGCCCAGGGAGGGATTTCTATCACTGTGCTTGCAATGTGGGGAATTCGGAGCCCGGGCGGTACCGCTGTATCGGTGGCGACTCGAAAACCCACGAGAGATCGTGGTTGTTTGGTGGCGTCGACGTTTATTGCAGCACGGAAAGCCCCGAGTATGGCGGGAACATGAGAGAGTGGAATTGAACTGCAGACTGGGCATTGCGTAGCCGTGCTTCGCAGGACATCGGGGTATTCGGGGTGTTTTTTCACAAACTTCTGTTTGTGCTATGAGAGCAAAAGTGGCCGCTGATTTGTAAGGCTCTTTCCAGATCTGTGACTAGTCCTCAGGGGTTGGAGGGGAGAAACATTTGTAAGACACACAGCCACTAGATGACAAGTCCAAATCAATAGTTTATATTTCAAGTTTGTGTAGGCAAGTAAGACTGTTTAACTGATCACATGCCGGGGCTCTTGGTACTTGGATTTTGAGCTTGCTAGCAACACTGCGGTTGGTTATTGCCTTGTCCAATTGCACGGCTTGAGAACACAAGCGAGCCTCTTGTGGGCTCAATTCTGCTCGGAATCGGGTACCATCTTGAAGGGATTTGAGCGGAATATCGGAGCCATCTGCTCATGAAATTCTCCTGCTCGCCTGCGGACTTCTATATTGGATATACACACATTTTGGTTACCTTATTTTGTTTGGTCTCTTGCTCTGTCGATTTCGATCCGTTTAGGCTACAATGTGGACATTTTCATGGTTATTTTGCGCGGCAGATCAAATGAGCGTCATCATAATCTGATCTGATGACGTCAATTTTAAACTTTGACCAGTGCATCATGAAACTACCACCATTAGAAAGCCCTTGAAAAACTGACTTGCAAACCTATCATCCTCATCCTGCCCCAGTGAGATTATGAGGCACAGCAGGCAAAACAAAATCACAGAGTTTTTGGCTGGAAATTTCATTTGCAAATGTCACAGCAGAGCCCCAGTGAGTTTTTGAAATTCGGGAAGCCCCAGGTGTGAAAGTCCTCTCAATTCTCTGCAGAATGATACCAAAACTGTTGCAGTTTAAGCAGGATTTAGCCCGCAATAAGCCCACACATTTCAGCATCCACACTTTCCAGAAAATGTTTTTTCAAAAACTCTGAGAGGACAACAAACTTGAAATCAGCAATAAGCGGAGGTGGGCTCAGTGACCATTTCGCACAAGCAGCTGTACACAGGGAGCAGCTTGTGACCAACACAGCCACCTGATGACTAAGCAGACAACACATTTCAGCTGATTCTTGTTGCCGTTGACCTGGAAAAATCCTCAAAATTTTCCAAAATGTTCTTGTGGATAAGGCTGTCGTGTGAATTCCCTTTTTGGCTGGGAGTTGTGTTTGAATCAATTGCCGGCCCCACCAGCAATTCTGCTCCGTTATGGATGATTGTGGTATTGTTAGGATCAGCGCGGAGTAGCCCTTTTTTCCTGGGGCTAACACAAGGCATTGAAAGTTTTCTGCTCAACAACACCAAGAAATAAGTGCAATAAAAGAAACAAGGGCAACCAGAGGCCACAGAAACAATAAATAGTATCCAAAGTTATGTCCGAGCCAGGCAACTGCTGATATCTGGCACAGATATAAAAAAAAGTGCAATTTGCAAAGAACAAGAACCTCCCAATAATTCTGAAGTTTGCGCAACGCCGCAGGGTCGGCCTACTACTTTCAATCATGGTGGTCGAGGAGGAGGAGAAGGTCAATTACTACAGTCACATGTTCCATCCTGGGTTGCCTACAATGGCTATCAAGCATTTTCAAAGTGAGTTTTGGTGGATTTGCGGGGTTATGCCGCGGGTGCTAATAGCGAGCAGACTTCCTGGTCGAGCGCAAGCACCTCCAGACGCTGCCGTTGTCGGTCTTGTCCGACTCCCGCCTCGGTATCGACGCGTCCCACTACCTCGAGCAGCTCACCGACAACGCCCCCTCCCGCGAGCCCCTCCTCGCCGCAACCGGCGGCCTCCCCCTCGCCCTCTCCCAGCGCATCGAGTCCGACCTCCGTGCCCTCGAGAAACTCCGCATCAAGCCCGTCTTCGTCTTCACGGGCTTGACGCCCAACAGGCGCTGGAAGCCCAATGCCAACGTCGAGCACACCGAGGCGTGTCGCGACCGCCGTGAGGCGTGGTCAAAGTATGAGGCAGGCCAGGAGGACGCCGCGACGAAGCTTTTTGAGGGGCGCAGTGCGTTTCAGCAGTGGGACCTCTGGCGGATGGTGTTGAGGATATTCCGCCACCGCAACGTCGAGTACATCGTCGCGCCCTACCTTGCATGGGCTCAGGTGCGCGGAATCCGTCTTTTCAGCGACGCGGGGTTACTCATGCGGAGTTGTCGCGTTACAGCTCATCTACCTCCAACGCCATCCCAAGCAGTACATCCATGCGATTTACGGCTCCACCGACACCTTCCTTTACCCCGGCGTAGACAAGCTCATCACGTCCTTCGACCTCCTCGCCCCGACGCCCTCCTTCACCTTCGCCTCCAAGCGCAATGTCATGGGCGAGCTCGGCGTCAGCGAGGACCAGTTCCTCGACATCGGAATCCTCGTCGGCTTCTCCCATTCTCCCGCGTTCCCCCCGACGATGCACGAGCAGGCACTCAAGGTACGTTTTTCGCTCCCAATTCAGTTTCTTTTCGCTCATTTACAATAGGCCACCGTCGACATGGTCAAGTACTACAAGTCCGGATTCCAGGCCGTCTCGGCGTTTGCTGAGCACCCCGCGGTCAAGAGCATCAACTATACGGAGCACTATGCGCGGACGCGGAGCATGGTACGTGGTCCGCAAGCGCGGGTCTGGGGAGGGAACTGATTTGTGCCCACAAAGGTCCGGTTCAGCTTGATCCTCTCGGCGGAGGGGCAGGTCATCCCCCTCCCGGTGTCGGGAAGCGGTGGCGCCGGGCCCTCGGCGGCGGACGTCCCCACGGACCTGCACGAAGTTTTCACTAACCGCCTCCCGGATGAGGTACGCCATCCGCGTCTCCCGCTCCCTCCTGCAACAATCTAACCCATCCAGGTCTTCTACTACCTCTCGCGCGGCCTCATCGGCCCGCAGGCCCTCGTCTGGCTCACGAGCGGCCAAATCATCGAGCCGCCGCCGCTCGACAACGGCGAGACGACCGAGTACAAGCGGTTCGTCAAGGAGGTTGTGACGGACGGGCAGACGGGGCCGCGCGCGACGGCGCTCGCGCTGCTGTCGAGCGTGTGCCACCCGTTCTGGGCGAACAGGAAGGTCGCGGGGTTCTTTTGGTTCGACCAGCCGGGGCAGGGCGGAGGCGCGGGCGGCGGGAGCAAGCAGGTGGCGCATAATTCACCGCAGACGGTGCAGCTGGCGGAGCGCGTTGCGGGATGGAACGTGCCGTACGCGGTTGTGGAGGAGGAGCTGCGCAGGCAGAATGTGCGTTTCGTCTTCGTCTTTTTTCTCCTTCTACTTTCTGTCGCTGATTCGACAACACAGTCCTCCACCATCGACTTTGCGCTCTGCCTCGGCGCGACGTCCAGCGAACGCCTCGCAAGCCGCACCAAGTCGCGCGGTACCCCCGGCGCGGGCTCGCTCGACAAAAAAGACGAGATTGTCGCCAATGTGATTTGGCGCTTCCTCGAGCTGCGCGGGTTTCTCCTCGCGACGCACCAGCAGTCGCCGCTCGCGCGGGCGATGTACGTCGCGGTCAAGGGCGCCAAGGTCAACGACAAGTTCCAGGATTCGCTGTACTTGTTTTTGGAGTTGGTCAGTGCCAGCGCGGCGCGTTCTCTAAGACTCGGCTAACGGGATTTGGATGGGTAGGTGCGCGCGGGCGTTATGCATGGGCATCTTTGGAGCGGGCGGGCGTTTAGCGGCGGGCCGAGTTTCGGGACGGACGAGGAGAAGAGCGCGATGTTGCTCGTTATGAGGGTTTTGAGTATTGTGCCGTTGAATTTCAAGGTACGCGCCACGTCTTTCTTTCTTCATTTACACGAGCTAACCAACCCCCCTAGTCGCAATCCTGGTCGGCCCCACTCTCGCGCGAGCTGCTCGTCTTCAACGCGTTCGTGCGGAGCCTGACGCGTGCGCTGCGTACGCTGATCGAGGTTGTGAGCTTGAATATGCTGTTGAGGGGTGATGCGCGGAGGGGGAGGGACGATTTGTTGGATGTTTCGTTGAGTTTGCCGTTCCAGACTGAGGTACGTTTTGGTTTGGGTTCTCTTTGGGGCGTTGGACGTCGTTGTTCTCTCGCCCGATTACTCGGTGCTGCGTTCGCGTTCGCGTTCGTTCCTTACGATACCCTTCCCTTCACATACTCTCGTTCGCTTCTTCCCTCGCTTCCCACTTTACGCGTCCCCTCCCATTGGCCGTTCCCTTACCCTACCCTTCATTCATCCCGTCACTACTCTTTGTTTGCGCTAACCCTGTCTGCAGACCAACACCGGCTTTGGCGTTCTCGCAAAGGTGTACCTCGACGCGCTCACGCATATTAATAACCGTACGCGGGTGCGGGATCCGAATGCGCCTGGTGTTCGGGAGGCCAAGGTACGCTTACCCTCTCAAATACGATGAGCTGAGCTGAGCTGACGTTTTGAAGGCGATGGCGCTCGAAATCTGCGAAGAGACGTTCCCGGGCGTCAAGTTCCCCAAGCTTGAGGTCGAGCGTGGGTTTAGGTTCTGGGATGTGGTGAGTGCGGTTGCTGTTTCTTTTTCGTTTTCCGTTCCTGTTTGGTGGCCGTCTTTGTTGTGCCGCGCCTCGTTCCCGCGAGGGGCGATACGTGTTGGGGGCTCGCTCTTTCATCTCTTGGGCGTGGCCATTTTTGGATGGCATCCGTCCTGTTGGCGTTTGGCCGTGCAGGACGGATGTAGCTGTAAAATGACAATGCAGCGTCTAGTGGGCGGGCGTGGGTACAGCGGGCGGGGCGGGCGCTTGCGGCGTGGTTGGGGGTTGGCTGCTCCCAGCGGCAGGCATGGGCATGGGCATCTACCTGGACTCCGGGGGCGCAGCACGGGCGGTGAGGGTCGTGTCGTCTCACGTCGGTGTGGGCGTGGGTTGGATTTGTGCTTGTGCTTGTGCTGGAGGGAGGGGCGTGGCGACGACTAATTTCCCCTCACATCCGCAGCCGTGTTTTCCTGCTTTGGCTCTTCGTCACTCGTCAGCTCCCGACCTTCCCCTCTTTTTTATTGATTTGAATGTTGCGCATTACTGACGTGGCGGGCTTTTGCTCCTCCTTTTTCAGGCCCTTCAAGCGATGCGGCAGCTTCATTCTGAGGGGGCGGTTCTGCAGGAGCTGGTTGACCAGTTTGAGGCTGCGGAGGCTTGGTTGGCGCCGATGCGGCCTTGAGAGATGGTTGGGTATTGCTTGGGTACAGCAAGTAGTATGTGGGCGAATAAGGTTTTGTGGGAGGCAGCGATGGACTCGGGAGCTTCGCCTGTCTGTAACCCATTGTGGAATGAAATGATCCCACAGTCGGATCGGGCGGGTGGAATCTTGAGATCTTGGCCCGGCTTTGTAGTGACAGCTCTGCGAACACCCACCAACTAGTATAAAAGCCCACTGCCAGGATGCCTCCCGCCCGACCACTTTTCGCTACCCCCGCTTGCCCCCCGCCATGCACGCGTATTATCCACCACCGCTGGCGTCGACCAGCACATCCTCGACTGACATCGCGGCCATGGACGCGGACACAAAGACATCAACAGACTTGCTTGCGGCGACGCTACCGGTGCAGGTCATCCAGCTCGTGGAGATTGCCCCGCCCCCGAGGCAGACGACGCGGACGCTCCCGCCCAGCTCGGCATCTGCGTACAGCGACAGCGCGGATAGCGACGATGACGATGAGGAGGAGGAGATTGGGATGGAGGTGGAGTATTGCTCGAGCGTCGACGATGAGGAGGGGATGGAGATGGAGAGGAGGGAGGAGGAGGAGAGTAAAGCCAGGTGGATTATTGCGTGGCGCGATGAGGCGCCGACGACTGCGACCCCCGCGGCTGCGACGTTTGTTCTGACGGAGCCGACGCCCACAAGCCCGACTGTGCCCCCCCACACGCGATGATTCCGATTCCGATTTGTGCGTTTGCGTTTTTGCTGTTTCTTCGGTTCTGTTCGTGCTAACGGGTGGCACCAGCTTCGACGCTCCGCAAGCGAACGGCATCGAGCGTGTTTACTGCATCGGCGTCGGACGAGTCGACGCCCGCGTCGAAGCGGTCTCGGACGACGGCGTCGGGGTCGCCCTCTACCTCCCCTGCCCCGTCCGTGCACCTACCCCTACGCCTGCCCTCGTCGACGCCAACGCCGTACCTCGCGCCGCCCTCCCCACGCGCGCGCCGCTACACGTCCCCGCGCCAGCCGCGCCCCGTCCTCTCGCTCCCGACACACCAGCGCAGCACGTCCCTCGTCGACACCCGCGGGGGAGACGCACTGCTCTGCGTGCGACCGCCGCTTTGCGAGCGCGCGCGCGTTCCGGGCACATCCTGAGAGCCTCGATCGGGAGGCGGACGTGGAGGAACGGGCTGCGTGTGGGGCAGCGGTGGCGTATGCGTTTGAGGCGTGTGCGGCTGCGCTGTCTGTGTCGGTGTCTGGGTCGTCCCTTTCGCCTGCGGCTGCGCCTTCGCCCTAAACGCTCGCCGCACTCTTGGTGCCGACCGCCTCCCACACCCACGTCTCCACCGTGTTGCCGCGGTTCATCCATCGCCCGCCCACACCCGCATCCGCGCCCGTATCCGTACCCCCGCGTCGGGTTCTGCACCCGGCGCTCGGGCCAAGGCCCGTGATTTTGGATTATTATTCCCCATCTCGCCCGTCCCGCGCGCGAACGTGTCCCACGCCCCGCCCGCTTAGACCCAACAACAACAGGATCCATGTTGGGTCTCATGCTCAGGTTCGCGATTGCGTGGACGTGGGCAAGGGTGTGCGTGTGGTGGGGGTGTGCGGCCACCTTGTCTTGTCTGCCCTACGCGCTACGCGGTGATCGCTAGCTGGCTGGTCCTTGCGTACGCGCTTCGCTTCTCTTCCTCCTTCTTGGACACCGCGCCCAACCAACCAACCAACCAACCTTCTTCGCTATCGCTTCCGCTTCGTGTACCCTATCTCATTGTCTGTCGCATATTGTACTCTACCTATCTGCATCCGCCCCGATCCCGCACCTTGCACACACATCCTCCTTCTCGGTCGCATTCACCCAGCATTGTCCCTGCCCTTACGAGTAAAACGCGTACGCGTACAAACGAGTTGAAGCCCGCTAGTTACTACGTACTGAAGCACATAATTGTAATCGCTACATACAGCCTGTACATACGAAATGAAAGCAAAAAGCAAAGCACCTTTGTGTATCGTGCGGACGCCGAAGGGTGCAAAGCAAAGTCAGGCACGACGTTTCGTGTCGAGATGTCGTTCAAAAATTGTAATTTGCCAGTGCCTCTACGGTGACGCGCATAACCCAGGTTATGGCCCGGAGCGGATTCAGGTTAACCAAATGGCGAATTCATTTTTGTTCTTTCTTTCTTTAGGTTGGTTGGTTGGTGCTGCGCTGGAAGGGCCAAAGATTAATATTGAGATTAGATTTGAACATCGGAAGTTGACTGGTCGTCACTGTCGGCATCCTCGACAAAGCACAGCTGCTAAGCTTAGGGTATATTGACGGGTAATCGTGCACCAATTTACGGCGGATGCGGAGGCGGACGAGCGGATGCGGGTTGCTTGGGGCTACACCAATTGAACGGCGTACCGATACACGTCCTCACCAAAAGTTTCCGGGATCGGTAATCCAGCTTGTTCTACAGTGCAACGGGACCAATCAAATTCTAAACTATATGAGCTCAAAGGCAGTACAGTGGGATACTATTCTCGGGAAATTTTAGCACTTGCATCGTAGTATCTCTTGAGAATTTGGGATAAACATTTCAAGTTGCAATCTAACCCACAAATTGAAATCTGGACCTGAACAGGATTTGGATGCCTTCTTGAGATAGGTTCTTTCCCAAAACACATAAAAGTTTGAGGATATGTAGCTAGAAGGCCCCCACAGTGTCCGATAGTCTTGCATAATATAATATGCATTCAGTGTCTCAGTACAAGGCAAACTTCATGGAGCATGTGATCCTCAAACAAGGCCTGAAGAGATCTCATTTTTGCACCACTGGCCCGATCATTTGCCGTAGAATTTTGGGTTCAGGTGCGAGACGGGCTGAGGACTCGGTGGACTGAACCATTTTTTGATCGGATCACAACTGCCACAGGAATTGCGCAATCACGGAAACTTTTGACGAGACCTTGTACCGCATACCGCATACCGAGGGATAAAGTCGGGACCAGCACGCCTGTAGCTACTCCCCGTATTACTCTAAATATTGAATACATCCGCTGCAGATGCTGGCGTTTGTTCAATAATGCATTGTGGCTATAATAACTTGGCTCGGAGGAGTTTACTTGTAGATATGATCGCGAGGAGCGAGGTGAACCACCCTTACTTTATGGACAGCACATCCCGATGCCCGTGTTTGTGTGGTTGCCTGCTTGGCTGGTTGGCTGCCGCTCCGCGCCGCTGGGATTCGTAGCAGTGGCAGCTAGGTTTGAGCTTATAATATTTATGGTATTGAACCTGAACTTGAACGGCGTGACGTCCAACTTCAGCTTCGAGTCCTTCGATTCCCGGTCCCAGGGTTGAGTCCAGACCCGATGCGAAGGGCTGCGGTAGCCAGCCCGCGCCAGACCGAGTCAAGAGTCAGAATAATCTTATTGAGATCCGGGTTAATCTGCGCCTCGAGGACTGCGTGCTGCGATTAGCAGTCGATAAAATCCACGACGGCGTAGTTAGCTCCGATATCCCCATCTCATCTACGCCAGACCAACCCGAGAAGATGAGGCGCTCTCACCGTGATTACCTTTCTTTGGCGCCGATAATAAGGCGACCGCGGACTTGGAATCGGAATCGGCAGCGGGGAATTCAAGTTCACGATGCAACCAGAGATAGACACGGGCGAGTCATGATCTATTGTTTGCTGCGTGGCCATAGGTCGGACTCGGAGTACCTGGGATAATACTGGGAGCTTGGGGTCAATCGAAATTAAATGGTAGCTTCGCAGAGATACCCGCATGCAATGCTGGATGGGAAGCAAGGCATAGGGAGCGATATCGAAGACGAGGCAACGGGCAGCAGCTACGTGGCTGCCCGGAGATGAGACGGAGTTGGCGGTGGGAGGAAAGCAAGATCGGGACGCAGCTGCGGCGGCGGCGGCGGCGGCTGCGGTGACTCGGTTTGTTTGGTGCATCGCCGCGGGAGGAGGCGTTGCGAGGAGGCGTTAGCGGACCCACATTCAAGTCATTGCGCACTTTTCGCCAGACGCGAGTCGGAGCGAGACCCGACTTCGAATTCGAAGGTGCTGCAGGATGGTTTGTGCGTGTTTCGTGTACGTTTTCGCGCCGTTGAAAGCGGCTCTCTCAGGCCAGCGAAGCTTAGGCGCCATTCGCCCCTTCGGCGTTACTGTACTCGCAGCCTACAGCCTGCCGTGTTGGTCTTCATTCCAGCTCCGTTCCGAACTGTTTTCAGGCTATCGATGACCGCGCCGAACGACCGCGGGATGGCTATTGTGGTCCTGGTAACGCACCAAGTTGTGTTGCTGAGAAAATCGAGTGGTTGGGCGTGCCCACGAGCTGGACAGCCTGCGTAGATGGCCGTACGCGACCCTGAGGCTGTTAACGCTGCTTCCAGTTCCGTTTTTCTGTGGCGCGCCTCGAGGTGGTGGTGCTGCTGGGAGAGGCGGTCGTTGATGGCTGACTGGGCGACACCGGGTTGATTCCGACGACAACGACGACGACCACGTCCTTCTCCATCTAGCTCAACACGCTGCATGCTTCCCACCAAATCCCACTGCACCCCAGTCGCACCCACGAAAAGCCACCTAGCAGTCGCAATCCCGAAGCAGCGGCATACAGCTCGCCAATCTCGGCTCTGAATCGCAACAGCTTGCTCAGCGTTCGTGGGCTTGGGAGCCGCGACTTTCTCCGTCCACACAACCTGACAGCTCGCGGCGTTGTTCTGCTGCTCAGCCTTTTCCTGTCCCTGGAAAACCCTCACCGTCAAGGAGAATATAGCGGGCCCATCTTGACGCCGGTGTTCTTCGCCCTTGCGGTACTCACCAGTTGACAACTTGAGCTCCCCAAGGCGTAGAAATCGCCGAGACGTCCACCTGGCGCCGGCGCTCAATCTGGACAAGAGCGTTGAGCGCACCCGCGCGAGGCAGCGCTCTGACTATGCTCCGACATCGACGGCCGACAACCTTCCCACTGCTACGCGGTTGGCTGGCTCTAGGCTCGCGAGAACGGCGGCGGCGGGCGCAAAGTCAGACCGAACATGCCCGCGCATTGCTTCCCGCCAACCTCAACGTTCAAGGTCTCTAGGCGTATGTTCCCAACAACCATCGCAGGAACGCCCCTACCCCAGCATATGCACGGATATCATCTGCATGTCGCTCAACCATCGTTTGTGCATCGCGCATCGCTCAATCTCCAAGTTCAACAAGTCGCTCATCCCAGCTCACAGCCAACTACATCCCCGTCTCGACTTTTCTTCCCATCCTCAGCCGCGGACGCTCCCGCGCGTTAACTTCTCACTTTCGCACCAACAACGGTCTGGCCTCCTGGACCGCGGCTGTTTCGACCTCTCGTGCGCAGCCACTCCGAGCGTAAGTACTCGGGCCCTCCGAGTCGCGGAAACGGCTTTTTTGGGGAATCGTCGAGGGAATGCCGGGCACGGCCCGCTCGGCATGTTGGGTTATAATTATTCGCCCGCGGTTCGGATTGCGTGCCCGAGGCTCTGGTGAATGACTCCCAAGTCCGACAAGCTTTCATTCATCTCATGGTTCAGGTCAACTCTTGTTCTTCTTAGAGCCTCCGCTTCATCCCGCGAACGTCCACTGGCACTGGTAATCGATGACTTGGACGGTGAACGTACATATGCTGACTTATGTTGAACAGCGAACAGCTGCAGATTGCTGCCCATGTAAGCACAACTGCTGTTGTGAAGCACATTGCCTTACCTCCCATGCTCAGGCTCTTCGATTGGACTTCGCTCTCGGATCTTCAGCCCGCAAACATGCAAAATCGCACGCTGCCGCTGTAATTGGCAGGCCAGCGATAGTAGCCAAAAGCTAGATGGACAGCAGACAGCTGTAACGTCGAATGGATGAGAAATCACCCGCAATGCTGGTTATTGGGTATAATTCTGAGACCGTGGAATTTGGCGCTGTTGAAACTCGAGCGCGAGCTGTTAGCTTGAGAAATCTCCCTCTGCTGTCCACTGCTCTAGGACTTCTCCCGTGTTTCCAGACCAGTGCCTCCCCCTTCTTTTCGTTCTCTCAAGCTCATGAACGGACATGCAGCAATCATCGATGTGGCCCCGGGTCCGGTACTCGCGGCGGCGCCTCTGAGACCAAGGTCGCAACGGTACTGCATGTGGCGTTAGAGAGCGGCTGCCTATGTATTCAGAACTGGAACACACCTTCCCTTGCAGGTGCAGCGAATGTGGCTTCTTACTTAATTAACGCACTCGTCATGGGGTCACAGTCTTCTTATTCGTGCCGGCGTCCAAGGGCAGCAAGCACAACAACGGGCAGTGATGGTACCGTAGATGTTCTTACTGTAACTAGTATCTACGCTGCACGCGGCTTAATGAGACCGATCTAGACCAACCCTCCCGCGAGCAGCCACTTAGAGCCTAAACCCGCAGATGAGCGGATAGACTCCGTGCGCCGTCGCACCGAGCGCCGGGGCTGCAAGCGTCTCTATGTTTAACCGTTTAGAATCCGCTCGCGCCGACGTCCGAACGTTCCTAGCACATGCAGATGAACATAAAGATGCATGTGGCAGGTCTAGACTAGGCCTTTGCTCGGAACCGGCTCGAGGACGCGGAGAGAGAAGCGCTGATCTGGCTGTGGTTCTCGGGGCGGGCCGCTGTATTTTGCTGGGACTTCTTTGTTGTCTGGTGAGATGATGAAGTATGTGTCAGGTTGACGAAGGGAAAATTCAACCCAGCAAAGAGCACCAATTCTCTTACTGGTCCAATGGATGGCCCTGGAACACCATACTTCTTGCGTACTCATCACAAGCGCTATCGCAACGAGGCTATCAGCGCTGCCTGAACTGGTGACAGAGCTTGCATTCACTTGCCAGTTGTCCTGATTAAATGTTCAAAAGTCATGCTGCTGCCTATTACAGGTACACGATCACCACTGCGGCTCAGTTTCATGAATTCATCACAATGGCGCGCCTCGGGAGCATCTGAACATAAACGCGGGGTACAGTTGATCCATTAAACCTTCAATTTCTTTGTTCCGCTCGAGATCTCCGAGCGACGCGTAAATAATAGACTAAGCCGACAGTGAGAACATCCTAGAGCAGGTCTCAATGCTTATGCTCAGGCTACTCCCGCGTACCGCGCCGGGGTGGCTGAAACCGCCGAGCCGTCCATACTCGTACACGCCAGCGCTCACCGCCGGGCAAGTCCAACTCCCGAATGTTATAATTCTATGGAAGATATGCGGATTGCTGAATAGGTGGGTGGCGGCGAGGTATTTGTGGCGAGCGGGTCGCCCACGCGACTGTGCGCTGGACAATATACTAGACGCCTATTGCAACAGTGTTCGGTCAAACACTTTTGGGTGATTCCCGAGCCTTTGCCGACCGCCAAGCGATGTTGGGATTTGACATAAGGACCCCGGAAGGTCGACTGCATATTAGAGGTATCCATACCGAGAGTAGCGCGGGCATCTCGGGTGCACATCCACAGAAGCCTTGGGCGCGCTCGAATAGGAAGTCCTGTCCGATTGTTGTGTTTAGGCGATAAGATAGGCGAGCTTGTGATTGCAATGCGATGAGATGGATATGCGATAATCTCTCGTCGCTCCTTGCTTCTCAACGCCCATCTCCCCCTAGCCATGGGCAAGCATCGTAAGTGCTAGTGTTGCGGGAGTCACTTGAATCTACTCATTGGATGCAGCCCCGCAGGAGTGGCTGCACAACAAAATCACCGAATATTGGGATATGGGCAAGACAGACATCGCGATGTGCAAGCTCATCCAGGCGGATATCGCGTCCGAAGAGGAATTTGCTGGTAAAGGGTATACAATGAGGTGTGTGTTTACTCCTCCGCCGCCTGTAGATTCTCAGTCTGTAGTGTTAGTGGTATCAGCCGCACCCGCAAAGATCTGCAGCTCTTGGGCCCGCGCCAGGCAAAGGCAGCAGGCTTGCACGGCCAGATACCAGTTATTCTTGAAGGTATTCGCAGCGGGGCATTTCCCGTTATGGGCGCGCGCGATATGGTGTCCTTCTTGCGGCAAGAGCATAATATCAAGATCTCGGAGTCCGTTGTCAAGTTTCTTTGTTATTGTGCTTGCGTTAAGTTGACTATTCTCAGAAAAAATCTACTCCTTCTCTTTCATGAGCTCGAGCCCGAACGCGTTGTCCGCCGGAAGGGCGCGCGCTTCAAGCGTTCACGGTGCTACAGCGCCGGCGTCCTCGAGATCCTCAGCTTTGACCAGCACGATAAGTGGAAACGCTTTGGGCTCTGGCTGCACCTCGGCGTCGACCCGTATACCGGCTATCTGCACTGGAATAAAATCTGGTGGACCAACCGAAATACCGCCCTGGTCACGTCGTATTATTTGGACGCCGTTCGTAAGGTCAAAGGTATGTTGTTGTTTATAGCGTATTAATTCTAGAAAAATCCCGCAGCAATCCCACTCTTCACCTTCAGCGATACGGGGCGCGAGAACAACGGCATCGCAAAATGCCATTCCACTATGCGCCAGCGACTCGATCCGAGCCTCCGCGGAACGATTCAGCACCGCTGGTTCTACGAGAAGATGAACATCCAGTCCGAAATATGCTGGGGACGTTTCCGGCGCGGTTTCGCGGTCGGATTCGAGAACCTACTTGACCAGGGGGAGCTTTACCAGATTCTGACGTTCGAAAAACTGGATGCCGTCGAGACGTACGTCGTGAATCTATGGCATTTATCCGTCTACTCACCCGCATGTCCAATCAGCCTTCTCTTCCGGTGGTTGTTTATTCCCTACCTCCAAGGAGAGCTCGATAAATGGACTACCCGCCAAAACAACACAATGCGCCGCGCTCACAAACACCGTGTCCTACCTCACGGTATCCCCAGCGAGATCCATGACCATCCAGAGCGATGGAATGGCCTCAACTTTGGAGTTGGTGTACCCGCGCTCTCGTGCGGCCTTCGCTTATGATGCTTGCAGGTCAAGGTTCCGGAAACGCTGCTGGACGAGATGCAAGAGTTGTGGTCGCCGCCCGACAACCCCGTCTTCGATATCACACCAGCCCCGTTCGCAGCATGCGCCCGCAAGTTCTACGAGGAACTTGGCTCACCCGTTGTTGAGTACCACTCGATCTGGGACATCTTCGTCCAGATGCGCGCCCGATTCGAGGCCGACGTCGACGAGGAGGAGCTCGAGGTCATATCGGCCGCATTCCATTCCCAAGAGGAGGTATTTGGGCAGGATGTCGATCTAGTGGAGTTGGAGGACGACAACGCGCCGGCCGTACACCACGCGTTCAGCACGGAGCGGGTTTTTGAGGATGAGGAGTATCCCTCGGACGATGAAGAGCATATTGAGGCGCAGCTGACTGAAGATGAGTATGAAATTGAAGCACAGCTCACGGAAGATGAAGAAGATGAGGAGGAGGTGGATACAATTCTACGCGCTGATGAGGATTAGTTTGCACTTTGACATGTATACTCAAACAAAGGGATGGCTTGCATCATCGGTCAATATGTGACCCAAGTTCGAGCCGACTACTCATTCTACCTTGAATGCACTTTAAGAATTCGATTATATATTCGAGGTGAGACATAGAGGGTTGTTGGAAGTGAAAGAGGAGAAGTAAGAAATGATTATCGTTGAATAGTAAGGAGGAAGAGAGAAGTTTGTTGTGTAATGATAGTAAGGTAGGAGGAAAGGGCAAACAAGCTAGAGAGAGGATAAGGTAAGGCCTTGTATCTAGACTGGTCTATAGGTATTGTACGGGATGGAATCTAAACCTTGAGGGCAGAGTACGAGGCCAACGACGGCAAATCAAAGACTTGGTGCCACACGCCCCGACGCGAACGAGAGCGAATAAACACAATTTGAACCACAATTCGTGGCTCGCTTCGCCAGCTCAGAGCATTAAAACCGCAACGGTATAATAGCTAGCTGGTGAAGCACCCAAGGGCCCGCCATGCAACACTTGAGGCCCCAGGTCCGCGAAAATTCATTCGCCAAATGCAGCGGAGGGTCTCGCAAGACGTCCAGCCGCTGACAAATTTTTGGGCATCTTTCGACGCCGCTCCTCGACGATTCAGAGCTGAGCGACCGCAAACGGTGCACCAACTAATCAACGAGGCACCGAGACACCTCCGTGCAACACTTGTAGCATCTCGGTTTACGATTCAACATCGCAGAAGGTTTCGGGTTAAGACCCTACTGGTGGCATTTCAGGTTATGACCCTACTATCCACAATGGCAATAATCCAACACAAAATTCCAGCTCAAGAGCGGCGGGTGGCCAGCCCGTCGCCCAGAGCTGTGGCAATCTCCACCGGAAGATGAGGGACAGCGTGGCCAAGCTGTATCCTTCCAGCAGGGAAAGCGGGGATGAAAAAAATGAAGGCCGGCTTTTTATATGCTGGCGAAAGCACTCGGCGCATTGTCCAACATGCCATTGTCCATTGTTCATGGTGCATTGCCAAAATGGGCGCGATCAATACCTCATGGGCTGTCCCGAGCCTCAAAGTTCTTATTATTTCTTCTCCCTCTCAAGAACACACTACGGCAGCCGGGCCACTACCCCTTCCATCAACAAGACTTGAACGACCCGACAATGCCTCATTTGCAATTTGACTCGTTTATATCGCTGAACCCAGGCATGATGTATGTATGGCCAGTTACTCTCCGAGCTGCTATCGCCTTAAGTTGGCCGCGACAGTCCAAGGCTATTGCGGATCCGAGAGATTGATCTAACACTAGAGGAGGGTAAACAGGAAAGGCTGCGAGGAATAAGCACACATACCTTATTATGTACCCTCTACCGACAAACTCTTCCATGGCTGAGATGTCCGCTTTGATGAGCTCGCACATCTTGCTGTCGGTCTTGCCCATACGCCAGTATTCGGTAATTTTAGGATGCAGCCAGTCCGTCGGGGCTGCATCGGATCTGGGTGAGCACAGTTAACCAGCCTGCTGCACCAGCGCTCACGGAGCCTGTCCATTTGCGGGGTGGATGAGCGTCAAGACAAGGAGCTAGGCGCGAAGCAAATTATCAGCTATCCATCTCATCGTAATCAGCCCAATCTTATCGGCGCGTGGCGCGTCACAACGATCAGACCCAGCGTCTCCATTCGGGTCAACACTCAATCTTGTCCGTTTGAGAGCCGCCCTGCCTGTGTTCCTCCACCTACATACATGTACTATCTATTCTTGTCCTCAAATTTTCAAGGGTCAACTAAAAATTCTGAGATGCATATGTTATTAATATTCCACAGTTCTGGACTACCTTGTAGCGCCGACGGCGGTGGCGGCGGTGGCGCCAACACGACCTCGACATGCCGACAGCGTACATCCATATCCGGAGGTGCCGAGGTGACCTGGGGTCCTCGCTTGGCGGTCGGCAAGGGCTCGGGAATCAACCAAAACTGTTTGACCGAACACTGTTGCAATAGACGCCGATTCAGTTGTGACTGCGGAGGTCCGGGGCCGGATATATCGGTGAATTCAGGTCGCGGGTCGACAAACAAGCAATTTAGAACGCCGGCGCTTCTGGCATTCGCGCGGTTCCGCGTATCTCGACCCCGGATCAAAACTGTTCGGAGGTTCAGAAGGGTTCCGATACGGAGACCGAGGCGTCCTCGCTGCTTCAAAAGTAGAAAATCAATATAGAAAATACCAATACTTCCTCTGACCTCTGCGGAAAGTTCAACCACATACGACTATCGATCCCTATGCTACGCCCCGCGCTGCGAACGGCCCCACGCCACTGAGACGAGGCGCGGCGCAGTGTGTTTTATATCACCCGATGTAGATAGATGAATGGATGGCGCGCCCGCCACGGACGCTTGGTGGGAGTTCTCCTGTGTGGGTTTTTCTTGTGGAAATTACCCGGGCATGCCGCCCCTCGCATCGCATCGCCCCACACCATCCCGCGAAGTCCGGATCCCATCCACGCCGTCCGTCGCGGCCTTGATTTTTTGTTATCTCCTTCATTGACGCCCATATCCATCGGCGCGGATCCCGCCGTCCCGTACGGCAGCGCCCGGTCGGGCCGACTCGATGGTGCTAGAAGCACCCCGCGCCGACGCCGACGCCGTCCAAACACGATCGGGAGTTACGGCTAGAATTCAATCGCCCCGGCGATCCACGGTCGGTGAACAGACTGCTTGCCGGAGGTGCGGCATGATGCGGGTTGAGTTTAAGTTCGAAACAAAGCTCTAGCAGAGAACCAACCAGTATCCGGCATTCCGACGGCCAGGCGACTTGGTCCACATCGTGTTGCAAGCCTGTTGTGAACCCCGATGCGTGGGAAGGACATATCGACCTCTGGGTGGGAGTCGCAGTTTAGCAAAAGCCGACCAAAATACGGCGTCTGCACAACGCCTGCACCGCGTTTCGAGCATCACATTTCCCTATTATGCTCTTCATACGCTCATGAAAGGGAGAAAGCTTAAAAACACGGTGCACGGGAACGAGGGAATTTGTTCAACTTGCATCAGGTTTCAACGCGGTCCATCGCCGGGTGCACCGACGAACAGTATTGCATTTACCTGCAGTGCATGTTGCAGCTCACACGCAGCCGCGTCTGTGGCAAGATCCTACCGCCATCCCGCGAGGTGGCTCTCGCAAGCGCGGATAGAATCAGCAGCCAACGGTAGATTGCATTGGTGTGAGGTTCGTTGGATTAATCTTCGGTCAAGTGGGAACTGCTGCACGAGTGCTCTCGAGTGCTGCGTGTTGCGTACTGCGTGGCGCGCGGCTGTCGACTGGCAATGAGATGTTCCCGCTTCGTCCTCTGTTATCGTTCCACGACGAGCTTATAAGCTTATCGACGTCAACTTGAAGATCCGCCCGTTGGGCTTTGTTCATAGCTGTTCGAGTTCGTGAAGGTGGCCAAGCAAACACGCGCTGATCCGGTAGTCCAAGCTGTAGGCAGCAAGCTGCGACTTCCCATACCCCCATACCCAGACCTACACATTCCCGCCAACGCCCACCGCGAGAACCAGACGCCTGGGCAACCGGCTGTGGGTCCCCCCGGAAACAATTTCACCGTTCATCGCACGCTGAGGGCAGCAAGACCGGATGTCTGGCAACGAGTGGGGATGCGTGGGCGTGTGTGTGTGAGAGAGGGAGAGAGAGTCTTCCAAAGGGTCAGACTCCCTCGGGTCAGAGCAGCAAGCGCAGTTTGAGTCGCCTGCATCCGAGATAACATCGCCCGTGTAAGCCCAGAAGGTGACGCGGTAGGTGACGACCGAGGCCAGGCAGAAGCACAGTCGTTGACAAGCGACTGACAGCACGAAGCAGACGGGGTTCGGGACGGGAAAAAAGAAGGTGGAGACGGAGACGAATCGGACGGGGCGAATATCGAGTCGTTGACAGTACTGGGAAGTAGCGAGTGAGACCGTCGCAGAGTCGATGGCGGCGAAATACGTGGCACCTTCCGCTGAACCGAGACGATGGTCGCGGTTTGAGGTCAAGCCGCGCCATCAGCTGCACGGCGTGCATCACAGAACAACGCTCTTCTCCTACTCTCACCACCTCTCGCGAATGTCGCCCAGTCCGCCGAGTCGGCTTCGTCTGATTCGGTGGCGCCGCCACAAAGCCGCTGCCTGCCCAAGAAGCGTCCCATGGGTGCTTCAAGTCCCAAGAAGCTGGAATATTAATGTGAGGAACCTGCCCGAGTCGGCTGAGGCGCCAGCTCCTCACTGCTGTCTTCCGACCCTCGAGCCCAAACTCTCTCGTCCCAAGCTTGCTTCCAATTCAACTGCTGGCACATGGGCACATGGGCTTCGCAGCACTAAGCTACGAGAGGCGCTCGGAAACCGCCCGGAATCGCTGTCGCTCCAATTCCTCTGAATCCGCCTCTGCCTGTGAGCTGTGGTCTATTCTGGACAGCTATCGGAACGTAGTGGTGGAACAACTCTCAGGGGCTTCTCTCAGCTGCAGGGAATCAAATTCATGTTTAGCTTTCACTTCAAGTTGAGCTATTGCTGTAGGACTTGCATTGTCCTGGACGACGACCTCCGCGCGAAGCAGCTTCTGAACATTCTACATACGTTCTCCGCAAAGTGAAGCGTCCGTGAAGGGAAAAAAGCAGAATATTCACCGGCTCCGAGTCCGAAGACGCCGAATCCGGACTTGCGCACATGCACACCACGCGTACAAATCATCACTCACAAAGTCTCTCGCCACCTTTGATAATCTTCGACAAGTATGCGGAGTCTAAACAACGACGCTACTGGCGATTCCAACTGCTACTAGTACGAGCCAAGCCTATATATCTCTCTCTCTCTCTTTGTCATTTGTCTAGGACTTCCGCCCTCCGAGTCACCGTTAACAAGCAGTACCATCGAGCCTCTCTACAACACAGGTTCTCACGCACTCGTTACAGTCTTGTGGATCGATTCCCTTGAATATTTTCGAATTCGGGTGGGTCACGATGCTGGAATCACTTCCCTCACCATTGCTTGACCACCGAGCGCCAAAACATTCCGCCATCTGCAATGCACAACAGAAGAGAGAAGAGTAAAATGTTCGCGGTGTGAATTCAACACGCGTCTCCTCGGAGGTCAAGCAAGGGGAGAGGCACAACCAAAATGAGGTGCTCTAACTACTAAACTACACAAATTGAACGATGTGTGTTTATGAGCAGCTAGGGCTTTGGTGTCTGAACGATGAATCACATACCCGAACTTCCGCGGCACCGATAGTCCTTTAAGGCTGTAGGATCTACGTGCTACGCTGGTCGTGGTGCCGCATCAATGCGCCCACAGAATCATTGTCGCCGGAGCCACAAGCATCAGCAAAAATGTGCCAGCATTCCAAGGATTGCCCCGGATGCAAGCCTCTCCCAGGCCGCATTAAGGCTAATTATGGCCTACCCACAGTCTGGCAAGGGAGGGACACACTTGCAAGGCTAGCATAAGGTACCTCCAAACCCCCGTGTTAATTGCCAGGATGAGTTTAGCCTTGACACACCCCTCTAAGCACCTTGTAAGCCAAACCCTGAACCCTTCTAAGGTAGTTGCAAGGCACCTCCAAGGCTCACAGAGCCTTCCAAGGCCAGTCCCAGGGTACAGAAAGCTTCAATAGAGCTTCCAATGGTGATGAAATTACTTGAGCAGCACAGGCTCAAAATGCAATTTACTTGGAACCATGGGAAAATAATGTAAATCATGTTAGAAATGAATTTTAGGAACTGGAAGAGTGCACTTGAGCTCTTATTGGATGTATAGAGTATTTCAAAGTCATGAGAAGTGGATCTAAGAAACCTGAATATTCAGTGGAAACAAAAGCGTGGGGCCACCATTATGGCAGGAAATCAAGTGTAGCTATGTCCTGCCTGGTGCAGGTGGTAACATCTTCTGCTCGAAAGTGTGTCGCTTCACCGGGAGATCCCCGGTTCAATTCTCGTGAGGGGCAAAATATCGGTGAGATGAAATTGTATCATGTTTTGCTATCAGTGCAATTTTTCATCTCATTTTGTATCTAGCCTTGGGCCGTCCTGACCGGCCCCTTGCAAGGCCCGCTCTGCCTTGCACCACAGCCAAGCCTTGGACAGCACCCCTTCCCTTCCCATGCCCTTTGTGCCCCTTGCATCTGGGGCAACGTTCATTGCAAGGCTGAACCAAGGACTTCTGGCCCTTCCAATGCCATTATGGCCTTCCCAGGCCATGCTGAGGGCCCGGGAAGGCGCGGGTACTTTTGCTGATGCAAGGTTGCCGCTGCAAACTAGAAGCGGATGAGAACCACTCCAGTGAAGGTAGGGGTATCATATGCATTCAGCTGCAGATGGTGGCAGCACATTTAATTTTTTTTTTCCTCCTCGCCGCAAACATATACAAACCACTCCCGAGTCGCTGTTCTGCTTCTTTGTTATATCCTTGTTTGTTGTAATTTGGGCAGTTAGAGAACTTTGGGTTGACCTCTGCAATCTCCTTGTACACGTGAGGCTGTGTAACTTACTTCAGAATATTCCATAACCTTCCAAGACATTCTGCACATCGGGAGGAGCTCGGGGATGGCTCGGGCGAGCGGCGGCGCTTCGTAATTCCACATTGTTCTGGATTGGATTTGCGAGAAACTCTGTGCTCAGAGCGCGCGCTGGCAACAGTATAGACATACTAGTTGGTTGGAAACAAACTATAGCCACGTAGACAGCGAACGCTTAGGGCAGGATCTGTTAAGCGCGAATGAACTCAAGCCCGCGGATAATGTCAATGTGGAACGGACAAGGCGTTCAGTGCGACGACGATCTGGCCAGCTGGTTCGAGAAGAACAAATCGAGCTATAAAAAAGATACGAAAGCAAGGGAGCGACCAACCAGTCAACCAGCTTCTGCAATGCCTATCACAACCGACGAAGATGGCGATACTATTCGTACTTGGGGTACTTCAGGCCCACGGGCTATCCTGTCTGACGATCGCTGCACCAATTGCCGGGAACCGGGGAAGCAGGTTCGTATTTTTTTTTTGTCCTTTCCGCACAAATCGACAGCTCGTCCCTGCAGTGCAAAGTGTACAACGGTAAAACGAGGTGCAGTCGTTGCCGGAACAACGATTTTGACTGCTCCTTGGAGAACTAGAAATGGGGTCATCTACATATGTATGGCAAGAGTAGATGAACAATAGTATAATGGTGCTAATTTTTGTCAACGGGTCTACGTCTTCACTCATGCGGCCATGAAACAAACAAGAACATAACTTGCCCTCCCTGCGCAGGTTTCTTATCTCCACAGTAATGTGTACGTGGCAGGTGAACCTCGGTTTAGGCGCGCGAGGAAGTCGAGGGATTTTCGGGAAGATCCAGTGCTCTCTAGGGGTGTCGGGCGATACGCCCGCTCCGTAGAACGCTAAGCTTGCCCGATGTCTTCCCGCTGAGCGCGGCGTATCTAGTTTTCGTCGCATTCAAGCCCTCAGCCTGTATGGATGCTCCTCCAGTGCTGTACCGCGGGCAGCATTAGGTCGAGAGTGTCTTGGTTTCCGTACTGGACAGGTGCCCTCCAGATCGCCTCGTTTGCTGAGCTCAAGCCTAAGGGCGGTACGCACCGAGATGCCGTTCACGCCAAGGCCACAGGGACGGTTGTGCGAGGATGACTTCGCGTCAGCGTGCGCAGACTCGGGACAGAACCTAAGCGGCGCCTGGGCAGCACACAGTCAATGTCGGAGGAGCCGCGCTGGCCGCTCGGTCGTTAGGCAGGTCCCGCGCGTTCGGGGGCTCCTCAGAAAAGCGCAACGAGAACCGGAGGCGGGACCAGGCACCGAGCGTAGGTGATCCAGTGATGGGGAGAGCCAAGCTCTAAGCTCTCCTGGACCCGCCTTCCGCGAGCCAGGTGGCGCGCCGAAAGGCACAAAAATGCATCCCGGCCACTTGTGGATTTTACTATTCATTTACGACTTCTTCATCCTCGCAGCCGCCTCTGAAATAGCGCGGCGGCATCGGCTATTCTCTGCGATGATGGGGATGGCGCCGGCGGCGGTGAGCACATTAATATTCGGGGTCGAGTGGCGGATGGATTTGTACCAGACGTGAACGCTGAGCTGTCGTACGGAGAGGCGCAGCTTTAGAGCTACAGTTTCAAGAACTTGAAAGAGTCGGCGGATTGGGCTGGAAAGTGCGACCGGAGACGAACAGTCTGGAGTGCTCAGATTCCGTGCCGCAGGCCGTGAAGCCCTTCGCAGGTATAGGTTGTTGAGGTCTCCATAGAATTCGATTGGTCGCCAGTGTGGCCAAGGACGTTGGTGAAAGCCGAAAGCGCGGCAACAAGGACAGTCCACAGAAGTGCAGGGCCTTTGCGTGTATGGTCGGACCTCAAGCTCTCTCGCCCAGGTTGCTCCAGAGGATCCCGCCAGAGTTTGCAGAGATGACGGAGACAGACAGATTTGGGATGCGTGGGCGTGTGGGATTGAGAGAGGTTTTCAAAGGGTTAGACTCTGTCGGGCTAGCAGCAAGCGCAGTTTGCGTTCTCTTGCATTCGAAGTAATATCGCCTAGGCCATCTCGTAAGACCGGGAGGTGACGCGGCGGGTGACGACCGAGGCGAGGCAGAAGCACAGTCGTCGACAAGTGAACTGACAGCAGAAAGCAGACGGGGTTCAGGACCGGAAAAAAGAAGGTGGAGACGAATCGGACGGCGCGAATATCGAGTTGTTGACAATGATGGGAAGTCGCGAATGAGACCGTTGGCAAGACCGTTGGAGAGCCGATGGCGGCGAAGTATCTCGCGTGTTCCGCTGCAACGAGACGATGGTCGTGGTTCGAGGTCAAGCTGCACCATCAGTGCGTCACAGAACAGCTCTCTTCTCCTACTCTCACCACGTCTCGCGAATGTCGCCCAGCCCGCCGAGTCAGCTTCGTCTGATTCGGTGGCGCCGCCACAAAGCCGCTGCCTGCCCAAGAAGCGTCCCATGGGTGCTTCAAGTCCCAAGAAGCTAGAATATTAATGTGAAGAACCTCTCGGCTGGGGCGTCCGCTTCTCACTAGATCTCACTGCTCGTCCAAACACGTCTTGCTTCGGATTCAGCTGCTGGCACATGGGCTTCGCAGCACTAAGCCACGAGAGGCGCTCGGAAACCACCCGGAACCGCTGTCGCTCCGATTCCTTCGCCTCCGGCGCCTGTGAGGTCCATTCTGGACAGCGATCGAACACAGTGATGAAACGACTCTCAGTGGCTTTCTCAGCTGTATGCACGGAATTTGAATTCGTGTTCAGCTTTCACTTGAGCTACTGTTTGGACTTGTGTCGTCTGGATAACCAGCTCCGCGCGAAGCTTCTGAACATTCTATACGCTCTCCGCAAAGTCAAGGGTCCGTGAAGGAAGCAGAATCTTCAAAGGCTCCATGCCGAATCCGGACTTGCAATTGCACACCACACTGGCATGTACAAATCGTCGCTCACATAGTCTCTCGCCGCCAGTGCCGAACGGGCCGACGACGCAATTCAACGTCGGGCCTGACGCAGAACTCCAAGTCAAAGCGTGGACCTCGCGAGGCTAACTTAACGTACTTAACTGACAACTCAGAATTTTTGTTGTACATATGCCGGGGCTGCTTGCGCGTTGGCGACTCTGCCAGATACGCGCTGTCCATTGCTTCCTGCGCGAGCTGCGCGTCGATTGTGGCGAGGTTGACGGCGGCGCGGCTCCCCGTTGAACTGCCGGATCCTTCTTGAATATGCGCGCCAGTCGTCGTCGTTGGTGCCCCCCTGAATCATTGTCGCCGGAGTCACAAAGTTGCCGGTGCAGAGTAAAAGCAGATGAGAATCGCTCCGGCAAAGGTAGGGGCACTGTGGCCGGTAAACGGTATGAATTTCACAAGAATTCATATCCCCAGTCCTGTGAACACAGGATTCACCTGACATTCCAGTGAATGGTCCTTTTTCATACCATTGTCTGATTGCATCAATTTATCATTTTGTAACCCCAATTCTGGGTCAGTGAATTTCATAGCCAAAGACACTGAATTGTGATGGGGTGAATTTACCTGGTTGGCAAAAAATGGATGATATCCCGGGATATCATCCAGCTTCGGACGCAGTCTACACATTCAATTTCTCTCTCTCTCTCGCTTGCTGCAAACGCATACAAATTACTCCCGAGTTGCTGTTCTTTTTCTTTGTTATGCTCCTGTTTGGTAAAGAATTTGCGGGAACCTCTGGGAGCGCGCGCTGGCAACAGTATAGACATACTGGTTGGTCGCAAGCAAACTGTAGCCACGTAGACAGCGAACACCCAGCGCCGGGATCTGTTAAGCGCGCAGGAACTCAAGACCGCGGAAAGTGTAAGTTTGAAACGCGCAAGGCGCCCATTCCGATGATGAGCTGGGCTATGATAGCCAGCCGGTCTGAGAAGAAGAAATTGAGCTATAAAGCAAGCGAAGAACAGAACAACTAACTGACCAACTTCTATCATGCCTATCGCAACCAACGCAGACGGCGACACTATTCGTACTTGGGGTACTGAAGGCCCACGGGCTGTCCTGTCGGACGATCGTTGCAACAAATGTCGGGAGCCGGGGACGCAGGTTCGTATTTCTTTTGTCCTTTCCGCACAAATCGACAGCTCGTCCCTGCAGTGCACAGTGAGGGAGGGTCAAAAGAGTTGCCGCCGTTGCGAGAGCAGGTATATTAAATGCTCCTTGGAGGACTAGACATGGGGCCACTGTCGACGTATGCGAGTGTAGATGAGCAATACTAATGATGCTAGTTGTCTGCAAACCCCCACCCACGCCCGTCCCATTCCCATCCATCCGCGGGACCAAACCCGCATCGTTGCGAGGATCCCAGTACCCGTTTATAACGCGTACATGGCAGGTGAACGTTCCTTGCGTATGTCATTTAGCGCGCGAGGAAATCGAGGGAGTTTTCGAGAAGATCCGGTGCTCTCTGAGGGTATCGGGCGCGTAGGCTCCGTAGAGCGCCGAGATTGCCTGATGCCTTCCCGCTGAGAGCGGCGTAGACTTCATCGTAAGTGAGCCCCTCGATATGGATGCTTCTCTAGCGCTCTACCGCAGGCATCAGCAGGTCGAAAGTGTCTTGGTTTCTGTACTGGACGGGTAACCTCCAGATCGGCTCCTTTGCTGAGCTCAAGCCCAAGGGTATACCGATATACGCACCGAGATGCCTTTCACGCCAAGGCCACAGGGACGGCTGCGCGAGGATGACTTCGCGCCAGCGTGCGCAGACACAGAAGCTGAAGCGGCGCCTGGGCAGCACGCAGCTCTAAACTCTCCTAGACTCGCCTTCCGCGAACGAGGTGGCGCGCCGGAAGGCATAAAACATATCCCCACCACTTGTGGGTTGTACCAGTGACGCGCTATCCTACAAAAGTAGAATAGAACTATATAAAATGCAAGTGCCTCTAAATAGGCAAGCGGCGGGAGAAGGCGTGGAGAAAGACTGAGAGCTGAGGCGAGGCTTGTGTGAGAGAAAACCGGGGTTGGATTCGCTGTCTGTAGCCTAACTAGTACACGCTTTTATAGATAAATAGCTAGGAGCTCGAAAAACACATGAAGAAATATCTGAATGTGGCAAACTGAGGAGACATAGTGCTAGGAACAATCCAGGTACAAGTGGAGTAAGTATAGAAAATCGGTACATCGAGGAGGAGGAGGTCTGTGCGCGATCACGTGTATTCGAGAACAACGCGCAGAGCGCGTCATCTCCTCCCAACTGAAAAGGTGACCTCCTGGGCACCATATAGTAGAGTAAATATCTTGGAGGGAATGGAACTAGTGGTGTAAATGTTGGGACAGAAGAAGATAAATATTAGAGACAAATCGGGGAATCTTCGTTACCAACTTTCTTCCAGTCATCTCTGTCGACTCCGCGGGCCAAAACTACCCACCACATGTATGCCTCGGGCCCACAGTTGCGAAACGCGTTCAGGCGGTGGAGCTTGTTGACATCTTCTTCACAAACCGGGCAGTCCAGCACGGAATGCGTCTTACTGTGGCAGTACATGCAGCCCCCGCTCGGGAATGACACCGAAATTTCGGCTGGGACAGATGAGGGGGCGCAAGGACTGTAGGCGCGCGGCTCGGGTGACGCCGCCGTATAGCGAAACGCCGCGGGGGCCGGCGTGGGGATGCGGGCGACAGTGTTGCGAAGAAGGGGGGAAACCGAGCGGGAAGGAGTTGTGAGACCAGGGATGGAGCTATGCGTGGAAGAAGGGGAGTCCGGGCCGTCAAAGAGGCTGTTGTAGGAGTATTCGCGTTCCGATGGAGGGTACAGTAGTCCGATAGAAGAAGCGCGCGAAGCCGCCGTAGAACTAAAATCTGGTTCCGAGGGGGTTGGGGACGGCGCGCGGCGGCCGTTATCAAGGATAATTTGTTGCGGAAGGAGAGCAGCATCCTGGAGTTGTTTGTACTTGACCATCAAACGGCCGATAATGTCCATTCCCTCTGTCTCCGGAGAGGGGGGAACATACCCGTAGCCGGCCAGGAGGATGGTACCGTCCGCGGCGCGCTCGAAATAGCCGAGACGGATGAGTGTGTTGACGCTGGGACAGGAGCGGTAACGATGGCCTATGGCGCTGCACCCAAGACACTTGGCGTCTGGGCGCGAGGAATATGGGATGGCTCGGCGGGCGGAGCGCTGCTGGCGAGAGTTGTGGAGAAGGGAGAGACGCGGCATGATGTGCGAGATGTGTATTCGGGGTGAGGAGGGCTAAGTTGTGTCTAAGTTGAACGTGTACCGTGGGGCAGCGTGAGGTGTCGAGTATCTATGGCGTGTATTTATCGGAGCGGTGGCGGCGGTGTTATGAGTGAGAGTGAATATGTCGAGACCTTAGTCGGGGGTATAATGCAAGGGTTCCTGGCACCTCCTCCCAACTGAGATTGTTCCTTGGGGGAGGAGAGGCATTAATCATCATCTTCTGGGTCTGCCAGCGTAGAATTTTCCAGCTCCCGCAGTTTCTCCGTTGAGACGTCGATGAAAGAATCCAGCGGTGGTAGAGGAATAGAAGTACGGGGGAAGTAAGGGATGAGGCGGAATGCTGCTATCGGGCGTGCGTATACTGAGCCATCAAGTTCTGCTACAATGTACGCGCCTCCTTTGTTCCTCGAAATGACGACTAGTGGCCCTAGGTATCGATCACGCATTTTGTTGCCGATTGTTTTATCAATTGCAGTGTTCCTCATGAGGACTAGATCCCCTAGCGTGAAGTTGTAGTCTCGCATGGTGAGCAGATGTTCTTTTTCGAAGCGGGCAGCATCGCGAAGACGGGCCTCGTGAATGACTGAGTGGAGATTCGCGAGATGCTCGCGTCTTTTCTGCAGAGTGATTGCCCGGCGAGCAATTAATTCTGTGGTGCTGAGAGGAGAAGTAGGAGGCGGCAGGAGATACGACGCCTCCGCGATGTCAAGGGGCACCAGAGGATGAGCCCCTGTAACGGCGAAATACGGGGAACAGCCCATTCGTCTTCGGACTGAGCAGCGTTCTGCCCAGAACACCGTGTGAGCGTAGCGAGACCATTTGGATTCGTCGCCATCGCATGCTTTGAATAATGCTTCGCGCACATCGTAGTGGGCTCGTTCGACTAACCCATTCGCACGAGAATTGTAGCCCGAGATCCGAATATGTTTCACATGGTACTTGCTCTCGAGGTAGGTCAGCGCCTTAACGAACGGCGAACCATTATCTGTAACAATCTCGAGCAGCGTTCCCCAGCGACATAGTATGTCTTGGAAAATCCAGTCGGCTATGGCGCTGGAAGATTCCTTGCGGAGCATGCGAAATTCGGGCCAATGCGTCAGCGAGCACCGGCCCTGGACGATGTACTTGTAATTGCCGGATTTGGGCATATGCATGGTATCGATGTATATTTTTGCAAAAATCGGGGAGGGCGAGGAGACTGTGGGCGGAAGTACCAGTTTCTGTGTTTTGCGAATTTGGCAGAGATGGCAAGTTTTAATGTACCATGCGATGTCTCTTTGGAGGTACGGCCACCAATAACGCTCAGAGATTAATGCATACGTCGCAAAGAAACCTTTGTGTCCAACATCATCGTGAGCTGATGCGAGAATGAAGAGGCGACGCTCAGTCGGGATGACGAGTTTGTGTTTCCCGTGCGTGTCTTTTCTCCAGAGCTGGTCTTCGCGAACAAAGAAGTTCACGCATAGCTTCAAAAATTTCTCGTAGTCGCTGTCGGCGATGTTGCGCGGGCGCTGCAGCGATTGGTGCCAGTACTTTATCCAGTCGAGCTGAGCGTCTAGTACACGCGCTTTGTCGGAGCGAGGAACATTTGAGTAAGCTAGCGAGGGCGGCGGGTTACCCAAATTTGGGACGGCGTTTTGTGCAAGAATGGAAACGCGTTGTTGTGGTCGGGATGCGTACGGCGAGTCGTTAACCATGTGCATGAAGCCGTGAACCTGGTCTATCCAGTCGTCAAAATCGTCGACAGGTTCCTCCTCATCTCCTGGCTGCGGGGGCCGTCGGGAAAGGCCGTCCGGTCCGTGGCGCTCGCCGGGGACGTGTACCAGCGTAAAATGGAAGGTGAGGATGGAAAGAATCCATCGATTGATGCTGGCCGTTGGCTCAAGGTCGGGGTTCTCTAGCATTCCTTTTATGTATCTGGCGTCGACCTCCACAATGAGATTACGGAGGCCTATAAGGTGTAGCTTGGAGGACCTCAACGCCCTGAAGAGACCGTAGATCTCGAGCTTTGGTTGCGAGAACCGGCGTTCTCGCTCGTTGAGCGTGATGGAACCAAAGCGGGAATAGAACCGTTTCTTGAGATCGGACGCGTCGCATTGAGCGATGAGGAAACCCACCGCTATGTAGGAGGTGTCTACTGCTAGGATAACTGGCGGCGCGTTCAGGCCGTACTCGAGAGGCCGTAACGCCGGACTGTTGATTAAAGCCTGCTTCAGGTCTTGCTGTGCCATGAGCTGCGTTGGTCCGAAAACGAACGGAACGCCTTTGCGCGTGAGGGAGACTAATGGCCAGGCTCGTTTCGCAAATTCTCGGATGAAATGCCGACAAACTCCCACGGTTCCAAGAAATGCTCGTACGTCGGAGAGGTTCTTGCACGGGCCCCAGTTGGCCACTTTGTCGACCATGGAGGAATCGGGGACGCGTCCTGCTGGGGTACAATAGTGGCCCACTACAGGGCCTTTTTCAGCGCAGAGAAGAATTTTGCGCCCCGAGTAGGTACCACCGCAGTATTTCATACGCTGTACTAGGCGGTTCATGTCCGTCAAGTGTTCCCAAACAAAGCGGCGAATGCCTGGGTTTTCCGGTATCGTCTCAAATGACCCATCTGGTCGGCGGTATTGCTTGGCGGGGCCTCTTCCTGGTACGTCGTCGATGTATGGAATGGTGAATTCGGGAATCTCGGGTTGGAGGATGTAGGTGACGTCTTCGTGAAAGATGGGGACGGAGTTTGTCCATCCCATCGGCAGAGTCGTGAGCCGGAGCGCTCCGAACGGAGTTTGAAATGTTGTAAGGTCGCGGGAGGATGGGGACAGTAGTCGTTCATCGTAACCGACATACAGATCGAACATCGCCAGGCATGCGCGCCCTGCAAAGTGTTCTGCGATTTGGTCTGTAAACGGAGTTACTCCGGAATGCTGGATTGTGACGGCGTTGAGGGGTTCGAGGGAATGTACAAGCCGTAAACTGGTCCCGTCTTTCTTGACGACGCAGAACCAGCGAGAGCGATAGGACGAACTAGAAGGCTCGTAGACTCCAGCCTTGATTTTTGTTCGGATAACCTCACAAACTTTGTTGTAAATGCCGCGCGGAATCGGAATATTTCTGAGGACCCATGGCGTATGTTCCACCACTGGCATTTCTACGGGCGGGAAGAAATCCTGGCGAAAGCTACCGCGCTCGGAGTCATCCCACGCGAAGGCGCCGTTCTGGTTGCACATAAAATCGTCCATTAAATCGAATTCCCTGGGCCAGAGAAATTCAGGATCGTGTGCTGCTCGGAACGCCTCCCGACGTTCCTGCGTATAACGGCCCGTCGGTGTAAATGGAGGCGGATTGGGGTTGAGTGGCGGCATGTCGGCAAGCGGGTCTCCTCGTATTTCGCGTACAACTCGAAATTTGTCGGGTAAAGCTCCGAGAATGGGACGAATCTTTTGGGAAACGGGTTTGTATTTGGCAAAAACATCTACTGGACGTGTATGAGTAGACAAATTAGGCATAGGTGTCGATAGTGGCGAGGTATTCCGGTCGAGAGAGTCGAGGCGAGTGCCGCGCTGGGCCGAGAGGGAAAATATGGGAACGGAGCGAGGCACCGAGGATGTAGGTATAACAGTCGCGCGAGTTGTGTCGTCGACGCTAGCGCAGAACATCGGTTGAACGCCGTAATGTAGTTGGAGTAGAGAAATCGATTCGTGGTCTAGATTGGAGCATGCCGAAAGGTACGCGACGCGTACGTCGCGGTTCGTGTCCGTTGCGAGGTTGTTGTATGCCGAGATGAATACCGAGTCCGGCCGCTGCGCGTCGCTCTCAATGATGAGCGCGAGGTTGCCGTCCGGAAGCTGCGCCGACGTGTCGCTCGTGGATTCGAGAATCTCTAGAACGAACGTCGGATTGATCGAAAATCCGCGTCCGAGGGACGAGCGGATCCACGAGGAATTGTCGGGACAGTGGAGACGGCGCCGGTGTTGGGGTCGTGCAGCGTGATGGTCTGGTCGCCGTTGGTGTAGTTGTGAACCACTGATTCCGTGAGGATATCGAGCGGGCGGCCGAGCAGAATATCATATGCGGGGTTGCGCACGACGTGGACCTGGAGGTAGAGTGTGATGTTACCGATGCGGAACGGGACGCTGCGCGCTAGACCGAGAGAGGGGTTGACGGCGCCATTCGCAGACTGCATCTGGAGGACGACCGTCGGGTCGTATGGGATTCCGAGGCCGTGGCAGACCGCCTCCGACATCGCGTTGATTTGCGAGCCGGGGTCGAGAATAGCCTCGATTGCCTGTCGGTTGTCGACGACGGCTACCACCGAGCGTATCGCTGCGCTGTCTAGGGAGACGACGAGTTCGGCGTCGGCGGAAGGGATGCTGTCGTGGAAGAAGATGTCGAGCGGCGGGGTGGTTTCGTTCGGAGGGGGAGAATGGACGTTGGCGGAGAAGGAAGAGGGAAGGGAGTCGGCTAGGTAGGCAGCGCACCGTTCGCTTTTAGCGTCCGTCTCCTCCACCAATCCCTGCAGTCCTTCCATCGGGTCATACTGCTCGTGTAGGAGCTGCTCTGCTTCCTTGCTGCTGGTGCGGCGTGGGGTGAAGGCGTCGAGGGCCAAGTTACGGACGCTGGGCGCGATGGAATACAGCTGGCGCTGTGGGATGGTTATCATCGTGTCCATTGCAGCGCCGAACACCGCCTGAGCGTCGCTATTCTGTGAGACTGGAGGCCGCTGGGCGGGCTTACTCGAGGCGCCGAGGTTGCGTTCACGAGGCGGGGCGTACGCGGCATCGCGGGCGGAAGAGAAGGGGTGTGTGGGGAAATCGCCAGCTGGCGGCTCGGGAGCATTAGACGGTGTTTCATTTGCTTCCGCGGGCTTGGCTGGTGCTATCTTCGGGTCGGCCTTGAGAGCTTCGCGTGCAGCGCGGCGCGTCTGGATCGCCATGAGTTCGGTGTGTAAGGTGCGCTCCCTCTCGTCGTCGGTGAGCAGATAAGATGCGTGCTTGGTCTTGGCTCCCGTTGTTTCGAACATTTTTGTAGAGACTACAGGAGCCTTGTTACCCGGGTTGGCCTGGTGCCAATTCTCGAAGCGTTCCTTGAAATTCTTTCCGGGAGTGGAGCGCGGAACATACATCCCATTAGGAAGTACTAGCCTGCCTTCGCTGTTGCGAATACAAATTCCGGCTTTGATTCCGTCCTCGATATTAGGGCAGCTTCCCATATAGTGGGATAAATCTCCCTCCCACAGACATCCTTCGGGACGCTGTACCGGCGCTTTGGGACTAGAACTAGGAGCTGGTTTGCTGGTCGGCGCTGAACCTCCGTTGCTCTGGGAGGCCATACTCATAACTTTGACCATATCGGTCATCGCTGAGAGCAATGCAGCGATATTGGGGTCCGGTTTGACCGTGACTTCAGACGCGGGTGAGAACGTGGATGCAGAACCGGCGGTTCCTGTGAAGGTGTACGAGCTCGCCGAACCGAGCGCGAACTTGATCGCGTCGTAGATGTCGTTCAGATCGTACGCGTCGTCGGCGTGGACGTGCGGTTTGGTGATCTGCAGCCGATTGAGGACGCTCTTCTGCAAATCCGCAGGCTGAACCGCGCGTAGAAAGCCTTGGCAGCGTTCGCGCTCAGAGAGCCGCTGCTTCTTAATCAAGAAGCCCGATACGCGTTGAAAAGTACGAAAGAAGTCCGAAAGCCCGCGTTCTGAGTGGATTCCTACTCGAGCAATATTTCCGAGCAGCGAATCATACTCGCGGACGGTATGGAGATTATCCGGGTCGTTACCGGCGTATAACTTGAGTGCTTCGGCGCGGAAATCCGCCAAAGTCTTCGCCGCGTCGGCGAATTCAGCCAACCCCTCGAGTAGTTCCTGATCGGGGACGGGCAGGTACTTAGTAGAATACTCCTTCATCTCCTTGTTGTCGGTGATGGCGGCTTGCTTCAGCAGGAACTCTACATCGTCAAAATAACACCGCATCTCGTGGGGATTGTCGGGGTTGAATTTAGGTGCCGTATGGGCGCCGCGAGCGGGCATAGTAGGAGTGGCCATGGGACTTGCGATTGGAGCGGGAGGAGGGGTAACCGGAGAATTCGCGGAAAATAGCCAATACGGGATGGCGAAGGGGTCGGGATCGGCGTCAGGTGGATGGAAAGGGAGCTGATGAGAAGGATTATAGAACGCGTTAAATAACTCGTTCCGTAGATCCTTGCTGAGATTTGGTTGTTGGTTTTGCCACGCGCGTGAACCCGCGCTTGACGCTATTTTTAGAGACCCTCGCGGTGGGCTCCAAAATGACGCGCTATCCTACAAAAGTAGAATAGAACTATATAAAATGCAAGTGCCTCTAAATAGGCAAGCGGCGGGAGAAGGCGTGGAGAAAGACTGAGAGCTGAGGCGAGGCTTGTGTGAGAGAAAACCGGGGTTGGATTCGCTGTCTGTAGCCTAACTAGTACACGCTTTTATAGATAAATAGCTAGGAGCTCGAAAAACACATGAAGAAATATCTGAATGTGGCAAACTGAGGAGACATAGTGCTAGGAACAATCCAGGTACAAGTGGAGTAAGTATAGAAAATCGGTACATCGAGGAGGAGGAGGTCTGTGCGCGATCACGTGTATTCGAGAACAACGCGCAGAGCGCGTCACCAGCCATTTGCGACCTCTTCATCCTTGCAACCGCCTCTGAAATCGCGCGGAGTCGTCGATTATTCTCTTCGATGATGGGGATGGCGGCGGTGAGCACATTAATATTTGGGGTCGAGTGGCGGATTCATTTGTACCAGGAAAGGACCAGAGGGAACGTCGAACTGTCGTGCGGAGAGGCGCAGCTTTAGAGCTCCAATTTCAAGAACTTGCGAGAGTCGGCGCATCGGGTTGGAAATGCGACCAGAGAGGAGCAGTCCGGGGTGCTCAGATTCCGTGCCGCGGGCCGCGAGGCCCGGAACGTTGAGAAGGTCTCCATGGGCTGCGGTTGGTCGCCAGCGTGGCCAAGGACGTTGGCGAAAGCCGAAAGCGCAGCAAAAAGAACCAGTCCACAGAAATGCAAGTCCTTTGGGTTATTTCGGACCTCAGGCTCTGCAGCTGCCTCCAGGGTCGCTCCAGAAGACTCCGCCAGAATTTGCAGAGATGACGGATTCAGGCAGCAAGGAATGGGTGGCGCTGCCGCCTGCGCATGCATCATCGCTCCTTTCGCACCTACCACGATGCCGCCCGACGTCGACCTCGTCATCTGTTTCCGTGCGGCGCGCGGGACAACCCTCACTAAACGACACGCTCTCGAAGAGGCCAAGAAGGCGGAGGAACAGTACACGAGGCTGCTGCAGACGCTGACGTCGGCGGGGCTCAAGGCGGTCGGACGGCGCGGGGAGTCGTTGGGGCACATTCTCGTCTTCGTGACATGCCCGCCGAGTCTACTGAGGACATTGGTGCAGCGGGAACGGTGCGCCGTCGCTGTTGGCGGAGTCGTCGAGCTAACTGGGAAGTAGGCATTCGGACTTTGTCTCCGGGTTGTCAATACCGGAGCAGGTCCAGCAGCTAATGCCAGCAGACCGCCTTAGACTCGTACATGCATTCGTGGCCTCGACGGTTGCCGATGGCGGTCTCGGTGTCTCCGCAGACTCGCCCGACTGGGATCGCATCGAGTCCATCCTCGCGCTGCACGACAAGGAGTTCAACAAGCAGTGGGTGCATGCATGGACGCACAACCGTGTTCTCTCCGTGCGGCAGGAGCGCGTCCGCGAGCACTTTGGGGACACCATCGCCCTCTACTTCTTCTACCTCCACTCGTACACCCACTGGCTCGTCTTCCCCGCCGTCCTCGGCCTGCTCTTCTTCTTCTTCGGCACCCCATACTCCCCGACGTACTCGATCCTACTCGTTCTGTGGTCTATTGTGTACGTGGAATGGTGGCGCGTTGGGGAGCGCGTCCTGGCGCTCCGACTAGGAACCCGCGGGTCCTTCAAGGTCGAGCGGAGGCGCGCCCAATACATCGACGGGTTCCCGTGGTGGAAACGCGAGCTGCGCATCCTCGCCGGGTTCCCCGTTATCCTCGTCTTCGGCGCCATCCTGCTGTCGATTCTGACGAGCATCTTCGTCATCGAGGCGTTCCTGACGCAACTCTACACTGGTCCCGGACACAAGTTTGTCGTGCGTGTTCATGCCCTCTCTCATGTCTATCCATTAACTGGCTTCATAGTCCTTCACTCCCACTGTCCTTTTCGTCACCTCCGTCCCGCAACTCCTCCGTCTCTACCAAGCCATCGCCCGACGCATCACGCGCTGGGAGAACCACGCCCACCAGTCCTCTCATGCCGCTTCCCTCACGATCAAGACTTTTGCTCTCAGCGCCCTCGTCGCTTACATGGGTTTGGCGCTGAGCGCGTTCGTCTACGTACCATTCGGCGAGGGCATCATGCAAGCCGTCCAAGTCTGGCTCTTCAAGCGCAACGCCCCCGCTGCGGCGAGCGCCAACGCCAACGCGACGACCTCAGAAATGCTCAACGCGACGTCGTCCGTTGACGCCGGTCGGATAACGACCTCGATCTGGAACGTCGACACGTCCGTGGCGGGGCAGAAGCTCAACGCGGGGCGGCTGCGCGACCAGATGTTTGCGTATACGGTGACGAACCAGGTCGTGAACACGTTTGTGGAGATTGGACTGCCGTTTGTACTGCGCAAGGCGCAGGCGGTGTTCAAGAGTAAGAAGGCGGCGAAGGGCAAGGTCAACGGGAGCGAGGAGGGGTCGCCGTCACTAAAGAAGCGCGTTGTGTTCGAGGATGAGCAGGAGCGCGGCGGGGCGGCGGAGCGCGCGTTCCTGGAGGAGGTGCGCAAGGAGGTGGCGTTACCGGTCTACGACGAGTTTGTGGACTATAGCGAGATGGTGACCCAGTTTGGATATGTGGTGTTGTGGTCGACGATTTGGCCGCTCGCGCCTGGTAAGCCACCTTCCAAGTACTCCTTTGCCTCGTTTACTGACAGGGATTGCAGTTATGGCGCTCATTAACAACTTTTTCGAACTCCGCTCCGACGCGTTTAAGCTCACCGTACACGTGCGCCGCCCCTTGCCCGTGCGCACAGACACGATCGGGCCCTGGCTCGAGGCTATGAGCTTCCTCACCTGGCTCGGCGCGCTCACCAACTCGGCGCTGGTGTACCTCTTCTGCCCGCGCAGCACCTGCAGCACCGACGCCGTCACCAAGCGCGAGTCGCCTATCGACCGCGTCCACAGGCATATTATGGCCGCGACGCAGGAGCACGATCATAGCGCCGCCGCGGCGAGGGACCTCCTGATGAAAGCGCTGCTCATCGCGCTGGTGGCGTCGCACGCGTACATTATCGTGCGCGCGATTGTGAGGCGGGTGTTGGAGAAGCTGTTGTGGAGCGAGCGGGCGGAGGTGAGGGAGAGGGAGGAGAGGGTGAGGGTGGGGCGGAGTGGGTATTTGGTTGCGATGGAGAAGGAGGGGGAGGATGTGGGTGTTGGTGTTGAGTTGGATTTGGGTGGGAAGGAAAGTGCGGGGGGCGGAGGCGTTGCAGGGCTTTTGGGAGCATGATGAGGGGGTGCAGGAGATTCAGCGGTTGACGAAGGAGGCGTAGTGTGGTTATGATCATGAACGGACTTGGGATTTCGAATTCGTCGACCTGTCGGTAGTAAATACTCCGGTACTTATGGATGCGCAGGGATCTTGTTGTAGTGTACCTCTTCTACCACGTGTTATAGAGCTTGCGTTATGAGATATGTGGTACGTATTATAAACGGGTCCTGAGATCCTCGCGAGGATGCGGGTTTGGGCGGATCCGGGATGGCTGGGACTGGGCGGGCGTGGGCGGGGATGTTCGGCGTAAGCAGCTTATGGAGGACTATGTGGAGATACGCAAGCTACGCAGGGAGGGCAAGTTACGGTTCTCATTTGTTCCGCGGTGAAGAGGTAGATTCAGAATTACTAGCACCGATATTATTTCTGATCTCCTCTTGCATATGTACGTAGATGGCCCCATTTCTAGTGCTCCAGGGAGCAGGCAACATCCCTGCTCAAGCAACGGCTGCAACTCGTTTTACCCGCCCTCACTGTGCACTGCAGGAGCGGTCATCAATTTGTGCGGAAAGGACAAAGAGAAATACGAACCTGCCTCCCCGGCTCCCGGCAATTGGTGCAACGATCGTCCGACAGGACAGCCCGTTGGCCTGAGGTGCCCCAAGTGCGAATAGTGTCGCCGTCTGCGTCGATTGTGATAGGCATGATAGAAGTTGGTCAGTTGGTTGCTTGGTTCTTCGCTTGCTTTATAGCTCGATTTTCTTCTTCTCAGACCAGCTGGCTGTCATGATAGCTCAGATCGTCATCGGACTGGGCGCCCGGTCCGTTCCAACTTTACATTGTCCGCAGTCTCAAGTTCGGCGCTTAATAGATACCGCGCTGAGCGTTCGCTGTTTACGTGGCTATAGCTTGCTTGCGACCGACTAGCCAGCGCACGCCCACAGAGGCTTCTGAAAACTATATATTGAACAAGGACACGACGAAGAAAAAGAACAGCAACTCGGGAGTGATTTGTATGTGTTTTCGGCCCGTGGCATCACAAAAAATGTCATTTCCTGCTATGGTGCATCTGGCGAGATCAGGCCATTTACGCTACTAACTACCTTGCATGGCAATTTATGGTGAAATCTGGCGGAATATGGTGGTGGGCATCTTGAACTGGTCAGAAATGGTAGTTAGGTATCTGATATGGTTGATTATGGTAACATGGGTATCTAAAATGGCCATATATGGTAGATGGGGTATCTGGTTTGGCTATATATGGTTGCTGGGTATCTGAAATGGCAGCATTTGGGAGTATGCTGCCATGCATGGTCAGAAATGGTTAATATGGCCAGAACTGGCTGTTTGTGGCAGTTTCCCCACAAGGGATCATCCTCTTGCTTGGTTGCAACAAGGCCGGGACTGGGACAGGAATGAAATAAAAGTCTGGCATGATACAAGTTAAAACACTGCTATTGGATATTTCATCCATACCATCAGGCATGTCTCATTGGTCTCCCCAAAGCTGCTCTCATGATGGTATGCTGTCCGGATAGATTCCCGGCAGTCAAGCCATATTTTAAGTCGTTTTGCAATACAAGTGTCCATATCAAGGTAGAAGGTGAGGAAGGCGGCCGCCATCTGGCTATGGGCAACGAAAGTTGATGACTGTTGTTCGGTCTTGGTGTAGTGGTTGTCTTCTCATATGGCTGCACTGGGACTTACCCAGGGGTCACTCGTTCGATCCTTGACGCGCGCAAATACTTTGCGATCGTGAATTCTTATTTGCGCCTTTTTTTGCACGCCCTTACAAGCTACCATATCACCCCATTTTCCGGCCATATGCCCACCATATGTGCACCATACACGGCCAGATATGGTATCTAACTGCCATTTAACGGTATAATTCAACCATCTATGACCATACCAGGTACCTAACTGCCATTTATGGCCATATCAGATAGCCCAACTGCCATTTCTGGCCATTTATGTTATAAGGTCTAGTTATCTGGTGAGTTTGGTAGTTTGACCATTTTCCACCATATCCAACCATGCATGGCCAGACCAGGCCATGCATGGTTCATGCACTTTTTGTGATGGGGAGAAAAAGGGTTGAATGTCCGCAGCTGAATGAACCCCCGCTACATTTGCTGGAGCGATTCTTCCGCTTCTCCTTTGCACCAGCCACTTTGTGGCACCGGCGACAATGATTCTGTGGCGCATTGATGCGGCATCACGACCAGTGCAGCATGTGGAACCTACAGCTTGCAAGGAGCACTCATAGCCCAAAATACTATTTGGGCAGCGCAAGTTCGGGTATATGAGTCGTCGAGCAGCGCAAGATGCTCCATGCCCCAAGGCCCTAACCACTAATAATAGCGCTCCTGTCGGTTTGCGTAGTTTAGTGGTTAGAGCACCTCGTTGTGGTTCTTGAATCCCGCTGTATGAATTCCGAGGAGACGCGTGTTCGATTCACGTCGCGAACATTTTGCTTCTGCTGTGCGCTGCGAGATTTGGAATGTTTTTGCGCTCGGTGGTCAAAAAATAGTGAAGGAGGTTCATTCCAGATTGTCACCCACCCGCAAATATTCAAGGGATTCCACAAGACTCATGTTCTTGAACTGCCAGTGGTGTAACGAGTGCGTGAGAACCTGTGTTCAACACCAAGCACCTTCCTACTTACTGTAATATCTGACCTGTTTCCTGTCTGTCAAGAACTCCGGGCATTATTCTGTAAACATGGATTCTGTGCGTTGATACCTTCCTTTTAGGGAATAAGGTACTGCATTGATGTAGGGAATCCATTCGTGCGCCAGCTTCCCCTCCGAAAAATTAAACCCAGACCAACCCCAACAGCACCGACGGCCCTCTCTTCAGATCCTCCAACTCGTAAACATGATCTTCGAAATGGAGGACGCACGGTATCAAACCAATTGCACATCGTCCTGCAGCATCTCTATTGTCTCCCAATCCAGCTTTCGGATTGGCCCAGTTCTCGTTGGAATTCATTGTGAGCCCAGTGTAGGGCCAAGAGTACGGAGTACATTGAGGCGTGTTTGATGGAGACGTCCGTTCCAGCCTGAGTGTCGATGAATGGCTGGAAGAGATCGCGTAGGGACGCGCCGTCTCGAGTTGTGGCGGGCGAAAAGTTGTACATTATTACTAGCTTCTACAACGGGCCCTGGGATGTTGATGCAGGAAATCCGTAACGACGGTCTCCGGCAGACGTGCCCAATCACAGTGCAGCTAGCTCCATACTCACGAGGGAGCGCTCCCTCGGCGGGAACTTAATCTCCATACCCTTCCACCGACATGGGCGTCAAAGGCAAGGCAAGTGCTTAAGCGCCGTATCCCACGCCACAACAGCCGAATTGAACTGGGCGCAACCGCTGCGTGAGAACCTGTGTTGAAGCATGCTCTTGCCGGGCTACACCAGTCGATTTGCAGCTTTGCATGGCGCCTCCTAGTCCATCTCCTATAATACCTGACTTGTTTCCTCCCCCATGAAATCGGAGCAAGATTCCACAAACATCCATTCCGTGCGCAGATACCTTTTCTCTTAGGCCGTGCCCTACTCACATCGACGCAGGGAGCCCATCCGTGCGCCAGCTTTCCCTCTGCAAGATTGAACCGGGACTAACCCCAACAGCACGGATGCCTCTCCCCCTGCGTACGGCAACCAACTTTCGCCTGCCCTCGCGACAATCGCGGCTGCGACGCCCGGTGTCGCTCTTCAGATTCTCCAACTCGTCAACATGATCTTCGAAATGGCGGATGCAATGCTGCACCTCGATGAGACGATGCGGCAGGTCAGAGAGGAGGCTTCGATCGCGGCAGAAGGTGCCTAGAGCGTTCTTTACGTACACGGTTAACTGCGAATGTGAATGTTAGATTCAGATAGCTTGAAGTGTTCCCATCTCAATCGTCTCCACATCTTTGTTCTAAACTGAACCCAAAGATATTCACTAGTACATTGCCATTGCAGGTGCAGTCGCAACCTCCAAGTCGTCTGGTCTCATGGCCGCGCCACCGAAGCTCTTTTCGACGCGAAGCATGCCGGCAGGCTAGCCTCGCGTTGTCCCTCTATTCGCCTCTTCTACCAAACCATCGATCCCGAAAAAAAAACCACCCCATGTCGTCGGTTGACCGTTCGTGCGTCGCCTTTGGATACTACGGTCCTCGAGCTCACAAGTCTGCAGACCGTCCCCGCCGTCCACAGGTGCCGCCGCCTCGGAGCACACACCACGCCCAATGCGCGTCGAGAATGCGCCATCCAGCAGGCTCGGTGAGCATGCGCCCCCTGCGAATCTCGCCAAACAGTCCACTTCCACGCCCGTCCCCGCGCCAACCGACGTGGTTCCTCCCGGATCTTCCGTGGACGAGCTCGGTGGTGCCTACCACACCGGGCACGCCGCCGTCGGGCACCAGACGCTGCCCCGCCGCCCGCCTACCTCCACTCCCGGAGAGTCCGCGTCCCGCGTCACCTCCAGCTCCGTCACCACCACAACGACCACAACCACGACCGCCTCCAGCGGGCATGCACAGGAGAACTCCGGAAGTTCGACGGGGAGCGGTGCCGCCGTCATCCTCGCCGTAATCGATGTACAGCTCCCTACTAGTATCGCGCAGGAAAGCGCATATCCCGAGTCGCCTACGCGCAATTAGCCCGCCATGCTGTTTTGCCCAAATGTACACGCTGTTCGCCATGTTACTTCGAATGCCATTTCCCCAGAATCTGTGCGCCTGGTGGTTAAGTTAGCCTCGCGAGGTCCACGCTTCGACCTGGAGTTCTGCGTCCGACCCGACGTTGAATTGCCTCGTCACCGCCCCGTTCGGCACTGGCTGGTACCTGTTCAGGACTAAGATCGGCACCTGCGATTCCCCTAAAATTCTTCCTTATAACTGGCCATTGAGCGCCCCTCCACGCATGTCCTCCGAGTCGGTCAGTCTTCAAGTCAACCTTCAGCAAAATTAGCTCACATATGCCCAGTCTCAGTCCGCGTAGGTCCCGCCGCCGCCACTGTTCATGCGGCTGACGATGTTAGGCCGGAGCCTCCTCCACCATACAACGCACGTACCCCGCTTTGCGGAACCCCAGAGCATGAACTCGTCTTAATGAATGAGATGGCTCCGGTCCTCCTTCGGATTGGGAGGATAACTAAGGAGATTAAGAAGGTAGACGCGCGAGCTATGACGCTCCTCGAGAAGCGCCGAGCCGCGGCAGGAGCTGAAAGTGTGAGTCCAAGTGTTTTCGTATCCTGAAATCGCGCTGATCCAGTTCTCAGTCAGAAAATACGGCAAACTCTGTTGCATCCGCTCCAACTCAACCGGCTGCGGTGACCAACGGAGACCTGGACCGCATACGCCAGGCAACGATTGCCCTGAGCGCGCCCTCGGGATTAGAGTTCCCAGAACTGCTTCGAGTTTATGCGGGAACGGCGGTGCAGCTCCGCGATATCAGCGACGACCTCGGAGTAAAGATGAGCGAGAAGCTGCTATGGTGGATTGAGCAAGTTGAGGAGGTTGAGAGGGAGGACCACGGCGAGGGTGGGGCGACGTCGACAGAGTATTCTGGCTGTGCTGGTTAGAGTCAAGTTGAGTGAAGCGAATGATATGCTCTGAATCCGGCCAAGCTGGGTCAGGTACTTGAACTCTTTTACAAGAAAAACCACCTAAGACACAGCCAGCTAATCTTCTAACAACGACGAGAACGAGAGCAGTAGCTTCCCGCCCTTCCGCAACCGCGCTAGCTCTCGGTTTTCCATCAGCTGCCTACGGCGAATCTCTGCCGCGACTACCACCGTCCCATCCATCGGCACGTCTACCCCAACAGGCAGCTCCCAATATCCGCGCAGAACGCGCAAATGGCACGTAAAACACGCCTCCTTTGGGGCAGCCCGCGACGCGAGGAAGCCGCTGAGCTCCGCGTCGGAAAACTCGAGCCGGGTATGTACGGCCAGCGTTTGGAGGTTGGCTGCGACACCGACTCCGAGATGCCGCAGCAGATCGTCGCAGAACAGCGTCTCGGTCTCGGCCTGGTCCGCCAGCGCCAGCGTTTGTAGACTGGGAAGCATCTCGAGGCACTCTACGAGCTCGTCGACGCCGATGGTCGTGCCGAGAAGCGAGAGGGAGTGCAGGTGCGTGTTGAACGACGAGCGCTTTAATAGGTCGAGGAACGCGGCGCTCGGCCACGGGAGCGGGTCGCTTTCGCCTGCGGGTTTGTGTAGCGAGAAGGCGCCTAGCTCCGGGAGGAAGAGGCTCGCAAAGAGGCGCTCGATGACGAGTGCCGTCTGCGCTAACGCGTGGTCCCGATATAAGCTGCCCGCGCCAAAGGATAAGCGGCGCAGGGATGAGGCCAGGGGGTAGACTGGCAGCGGAGCCGGCTTCAGCCTGCGTACATTTCCCTTGTCAGTTTATTGCATACTGAACTATCTCACTCAGTCTACACAGAACGGAACCAAGTCTATCCCCATATCTATCACTAGGGGCAAAGTAAAGGGCACACGTTTGACAGGCGATTACAGTCACACATACCGTACATGACCATCATTTGGTAGCAAATCTTGCATCAAATCTGTGACAGTGAATCTTGAGATATATGATATTTCTAGGGCAGTGCACAAATATGTTTTCTGCGTCTTGTCACAAAGCAAAGTGTTTCAAGTAGTCTGACTCCCCAAATCGAGATTCCAAATTGAGCCAGTTTGAAAAGTATGTGACTCACTGGCCAACATTCTTTACACCAAGACCCAGTGAGTGCTGGGTTGAGAACAAGGGGTGCCAGGCCCACAAAGGTGTTGCAGTATTTTTGTGACCCCCTGCCTGGGTTGTTACTGACATGTCAGAGAAGTGCAGCAAGTATTGGTCTGCTGACCATACTTGCTGCACTGCACTGGCTAAAATCCAGCATGTGTTTGGGGATCTCAATAGCACTGCCTGCAATCGAGATCAGTATGTTTCATGAGATTTGCTGTGCTAACACGCTCTAGCCATTGAGTTCATAGAGTATCTGAGTAAGTGCTGCCCACATCAATTGCTGTGCCAACACATGCACCACTGCCTGGCACACTGCATTTTTTTTTTTGTTTCATACATTATTAGCTGATGTTTCATCAGTCATTCCGGGCAGCCTAGAGTGATTACAGTGCCTTGGACCATTGCGTTCTGAAACATCCGAGTCATGTGTCATCAAGTGAACAGCAGATCTAATGGGAAGATCTTAAAGTTTCGTGTTTGGAGCTGACCTGAACCGGCTCAACTTGCCTGCTGACTCATTCTGTGTCTGGTGTGACATGTCTTTCGGATTTTTTTCCTGTTGTTTTAGGCTTTAATTAGGAGTTATACCCTCATCAATAGATGTAAAATACCCTGAGGTGGTCACATATCATGATGTATCAAAAGGTCCAAAGCTGGAAAGTCCCACACTATGTGACTGTAATCAGCTGTCAAACGTGTGCCCTTTACTTTGCCCCTAGTGTATCAGCAACTCAAAAAATACCTGGATGATTACTTTGCGACGCGGGCTCTGGTATGGCAGTACTTCAACTCGTTCCGAAATCCGAACACATATGTGCAGGAAGCGCGAGTCCACGCACTTTCGGGCCTCGGTAGCCTCTGGCACTACCGCGCAGAAGTCAAACAATACCAACACCGTGCCGAACTGATATCCAGCCTGCTCCCATCCCTCAATGAATGGGCAAAGAGCGGGGGCGACGACCGGCGCAGCGCATGTTACCCAATCAAGACGGTGAGTTTCCTCCAAGTTGCTGTTGTGCTTGTTTGAAGACAATAATTATATTCACCTGTTCTAGCTCATCCTCTGCCGACTTCTGAAATCGCTGCAAGTACCTATGGCCGCTGCGCTCGAACGCGTTGCTGTCTATGAGCATGACCACCTGCATTCAAGCTCCTTGGCATCGGACGTGTCGAGATTGATAGCTGAGCTCGACCTTCGCGCGCACGACCAATACGGACACTTCATGCGCCTCCTCGCGGCAGCAGAAAGCTCGTAGAGATACTGTAGCATTTCGATCAATTCAAATGCACTTTTGCCGTGTGACATCGGTTGCAAATTTCGCAATCCGTAAGCCGCAGATTATGGCCGTGACACCGGAACTTTTTCGTAAGCTGCGAACAGCCGTCTAAGATGTCCTCCGCCTTTTGGGAACAGGGTACAGTACCTCCGATGTTGTATCTGCCATTTTCCCCATGTTCTCCTGGGTACTTTTGAGTCTTTGACATCATATTCCTGTTTGGAAGGCATGAGATGAGCTCACATCTTTCTACCACCACAAGACACGCCAGGGCTACGCCCTGGCTTCGAAAAAAATGTTATTTGCTACGCCTGAGAGATACATCATTCAAGAACAGAATTTCGTGAACGCACCACCCGCTCGACTTTGGCGCTGGATATCCGGTGGCAGCAACATTTCCCGATTGCGATGCAGACATACCTTCACCGCGCGTCCGTACGCTGGGTCTTGTCCGTACGCTGGGTCTTGTTCGAGTTGTTATGCCGAGCAACCCTCCGCGGATTTGAATGCGCAGCTAAAGCAACCCGCAAGCCCTGTCGCGAGGAAGAGGAAGCCACAGAACTGATCGACGATGCTCGTCCCGTTGCTCGAGCCTCGGATACCTGAAGCGACAGATGTACTCGGCGTCGGGACTTGATGTGTGCTTCGGCCGGGCGCTGGGGTGGAGGGATCTCTGAGCTGAGTGACACGGCTTTTGAGGCCAACACGAGGACGGATTGTGGTGTCATTCCCACCACTATGGAGCTTTTTGGGAGGCGGAACCGCAGGTTTTGTGGCGCGATCGGTGTGTGCACATGGTAAAAGTAATGGGATGGGTCGCAAGCTTGGCAGGCGCAGCTGAATTGGGAGTGGCGGATGTGGTCGAGCGCGTAGGTTGCGGTTGGGAGAAAGCAGGTCCGATCGCCGCGTTTGGATGTACGGGTCGCCTGGAAGGGCGTTGCATTTGAGGGAGCTCACAAATAGCTGCGAGCGGAGGGTATGGGATAGGACCGTACGAAACACTCCCCACATTTTAAACCGGAAAAGCTGTAAACTGGCGTCAGGTATGACACGAAGCTCACAGCTCTTGCGCGTTGAAGCTGTTCAACTTGTCCGAATATATATCCGGGAGCTGTATAAAGCTGTTGAAATGCTGTTAGCGGAGTTTCTAAAAAAGGTCTAGCACTGCACTGGTACGCGTTGCGTGCTTAAGAGAAAGTAAATGGGGGACCTCTACTGTGTCCCAAGAAAGCCTAGGCAAGAATCCCGGACAGAAATAAAAATTACCTTTTTTTGCCGTTGTCCGAAACCTTTCGTAAAGTCTTCAAAGTGGCCGTGACAGCTGTCAAAAATTCGCAGAAAATTTGGCCCGTGACGCGTGACATACAAAATGAATGAAATGCTACAGTATGTATGATTGGAGGCAGGCCGACTACGCGGCATAGCACAAACTTCCCGTTTTTTTTTTTTTTTGGTGTTATAAACCGAGGCATCCCAGCGCTTGATGAACTAGCTAATGGCAGTACTATGAGATAAAGCGCTCCGCAGCAATGGCACATACGCTCTAGTCATCCTGTGATATAAGCCACCGCAAAAGAAAAGAAAAGAAGCAAAAAAAAAGAATGGCCCGGGGCGGGTTTGAACCACAGACCAAGTCATGTGATCAGTAGGTGCTTACAAATATTTCCTTTTTGAGCGCTCAGTTTTAGCCACTTAGCACAAACTTGAAGTTTGTGAACCTGGCCCTCATAGCTTGCATAAAGGGACGCTGTAGGAGACCCACATTTTGCCCAATTTCAAATCCACGCAAATAACGACATACATGCATACTTGTAAGAAACCGACAACGAAGCTGAAATTCAAAGACACTGCGAATAGAACGCTATAAACGGCATCAACCTCACGCCGAGTCACCTAGAACCTAGAAAAGACGAAAGGAAAGGAAGATATACGAAATGAAAACAAAGGCAAGCAACGGAAAGGGAAGGAAAGGAAAGGAAAAAGCGACGCACGATTGATTACCGTACACTTGAACGGCGCCACGCACGCCGTGGGGCCGGCGTACCTGTTTATCCGTTAGCCACCGCGGAGAGTCTGAAGCTGGCAAATGGAGAGCGGAAAATGGAAAATGGTAGACTCGCCCTTGGCCGCCGCATTGCGCGAACTGCGCTACGGACCCGCCGGTGGGCGCGCTGGAAGTTGTGGTGGCCGGGCGGGTCGTCGCGGTCGTCGCGGTGGTGACGGGGCGCGTGGTGACGGTGGTGACGGGACGCGTGGTGCCCGAAGAGCCGGAGGACGCGCCGTAGAGCGGCGGGCCGGGGATGGGGTAGGTCGTCGTCGTCTGCGCTTCGTTGCTGTATAGGTTGGTGGTCACTGCTGGTGCATCAGCCGTGCGCAAACAAGCCCCGCCGAGCGCGATTCAGAGGAAACCGCCGGCGAAACGGAAGCGAAAACGCAAACGCACACCCAGGATCCGAATTACTATACCCTCCAGGGAACGTAACCAACTGCGCCGCGGTCGGGGCCACGCTCGGCACAGGTCCCGCGCTAATCTGAATCTGCGCACACTCGGGGTAGAACTGGGCCGGGAGCGAGTGCAGCGCGATCGTCTCGAAGCGGATGAGGTAGTTGCCCGCGGGGACGGTCGGCGGGATGACGGAGGTCCAGGTGGAGTTTTGCGCGATCATCTTGCCGGAGCCCCAGGTGCCGTTGAAGATGGTGCCGGAGATGAGGCCGGATTGGTCGATTTTGAACTGCGGGTGGGTTGGGTTAGCGGGGATAGGGAGGGAGGGGGGAGGAAAGAACCCATTTGAGCGTGCGGGGCTGGACGCCGGTGCAGGTGCTACCCGGGCATTGAGCCAGGTACGTGAGCTTGAGACCCAGTTAGTGCTGAGAACCAGTGAGGGCGGTAGCGGCATACCATCGGGCCGTACGGGTGCGGCCAAACCTGGTTATAGTACGCCTTGACCGCCGTCCCAGCAGGGACAGGCGCCGCCGTGAGCTGCTGCGGAGCTCCGGTACCGTCGTCGTTACACGCGATGTTAGGGTCGGTCGCGTCGAGGATGGGGTCGCTCCAGAGAACATCAGCACGCGAAGAAGAAGAAAAAAGAACATACTAAGTCAACCACGGGCGCTGGATCGTCGCAGGCTCAAGACTCGGCGAGTTGTACGGCGTCCATCCCTGATAATGCGTGCTGCCGATATCGTACGACAACACGCCGCCGTGCGCGAGGACGTTCGGAAGCAGAGCGAGCAGCGAGAAAAACAGCATTGTCGTCGCACCGCCTTACCTGCGCGATGAAGGCGCTATATACCCTCTTTAAAGCCTAAAGTCCGGAAGAACGTCGACCTCCAGCTTGGCGACGGTCGGTTTCTGAGGGACTTGTGGATTGCAGCGGGGTATTTGGATCTCCCGGACATGACCCGACTGCGGCTCCGACATAGAGGGCGCTAGTTATGGAGATGCCAAGAAGAGTCAGCTGCAGGTTGACGCTGAATTGACCGCTGAAAGCTCGCGGCTTCGTCGAGGAGATGGCGGCGCAGAAGGAAGGAGGGTGTTGTTTGATCCGATCAATGCAGCTCTACCCATGGCCGAATCCACTTACACGAAGCCAGCCAGAGAGCTCGTCCCGGGTGACCCAGCACTGGCAGTATCGATATCCTAGAACCGTATCAATCTACGCCGCAACTCCGAATCCGAATAGCCCACCGTACATAGGTCACTCCAGCGTGGGTCGTGCATGTTTACCGCTTGACTGCGTGCGATGGATGTACACTGTTATGTATATAAAGGTGAAGCTGTTGACGCCGCGACGGCGACATGTCTTCCTCCTCCGCGTCTGTCGCGTCCTCCACATCCGCATCCGCGTCGCCCACATCCGCGGCCGCGATCCCCATTCCGTCAGGATGTACCTACGCCCCCGGATCTGGAGTGCTGGGTGGCGGATTCTACGGTGAGTCCTCTCCCTCTCCTTTTCCAACGCTGAAAGCATCCAGGCTGCCGCTCCGGAAACGTAACCGCCACGGCCCAATGCTGCGCGAACCTCGGCAGCGCAATCACCTTCGCCAACCTCACCTGCGGATGCCCGTACTCCGCATCGTTCTCTGCCGACACGGACAAGGGCGGACCCATCGGAGCACTCAATGCGTGGTCTCGATGCATCCAGACGCAAGATAATTCGACGGGAAGTATTTGCTCCCCACCGTACACCGGGTCTGCGAGGCTGGGAAGCGCAATGTCCTTATCCGTGGTCGGGACGCTGGTTGGTACCCTCGCATTAACAACATTGTTCTCATAGCCTGCGCACACACCTTCTGAGCAGAATACCAAATGCGAAGCTAAGGGCTGTTCAGGCTGCCGCGCCCTGCCCGGAAAGCGGCGCCTATTGATGCGAGTGGAAAATGAGCAGTGAGGAATGGATGAAAAACAACCAAACCAAACCAAATCAAAATCCAAAAGCGGGTGAGTTTGGGGATTCGAGCCGCAGGAAACGGCTAATGCGAATTCAGGGTTTTTCTACTTTTAGGCAGGATCGATACTGAGAATGAACTCTGCAGTAATCGATAAAATCAAATTTATTGATGGATGACTAAGCGCAATTGACGGAGCTTATGGCTCAACGTCACAACTACTAACTACAACTAGCTACTAAGCGCGTTACCTAAGCTTCTAAGCGCGTTATCTAAGCAATGACTCAGCGCGTTATCTAAGCAACTAAGCAACTAAGCGCAATGTTTGAGGTTGAATCCCGAAGGTAGAGAGAGAGGCGTCGGTTGTGCCGCCCTGCTCTGACCTGGGGTGTATATTCACCTGGTTCTACCTACTCTATCTACTGGCCTTTGATACTGTTTGCCCCGCCCTTAGACTGACTCGTATCGACTCAACCCGGCTCCCGGGCGTTGGTCCTGACTCGATCTGACTCTTACGCTTATGAAGCATCCGCCTCCAGCCAATGGCGTCCTTCGTTGCCGACTGATAATTCCACGGTTCTTCCAGAGTTTTTTCCGAGCATAGCCTGACTCTAAATGATTCGATAATATTCTAAAATATTCTGGATGGCCTCGCATTTGCATCATTAATTATGAAATGAACATGAAGCTTGGGGTATAATCAACATTGTATTATTTACAGATTTACAAAAGAAAGAATTTCCAGCCGTGCTCCATTTGCATGCCTATCACTATCTTCGGAGCACCACCATGATACAGGACCTGCGCGTGTCCGGGATAATCCGGGCCGTACACGGGTTGTTGCTCGGCGAAGCCGGTTCGCAGTAAGTGCTCGTGGTGGTGGTAGGTCTGCTTGTGGGGGCTAGATTTCTCGGACACTCCTTCCACCGTTCCCGTATAGTATTACAGTAAGTAACACCCAAATGATACAGCTCCCTATTCCAGCCAAAGTTCACAAACTTCGTTAATGAAACACGTTCAGCAATTGGATAGTTAGGGAACAGAACCGGGTCCTAAAAAAATTTCATGAACCTGGTAATCTGCGTCGCAAGCTCAAGGACGGTGAGATGGGTGCTACGGGGCTAAATGCGAAACTAAAGGAAAGCTCTGCTCAGGAAAGAAGAGATGAAATCTCCTCTAAACCCAACCAAAACCTAACTCCAATCCCAGATGTAGACACTCCTAGCGAGAACTTGTTTTCCCTAGCTACAGGGCCAATATTAAATATTGGTTGTAGGGAAGCGATAGATAGTGGTGTGGGCAATGTAGTATTTTGTTGGAGCACGTTTCCGTAAGCTCGACAAGATGTAATTCGCTTCTGCTAGACTCTAGACTTGATGTAGTAAGTTCTGAACGATCAACCACTGGAGGTGATAGCTCGTCCAAAACCCTCTATATCAAATCTCTCGCTCTTGTACCCGTTCCAAATCCTACTCCTCCAACTCCGGTGTAATGTGAAAGGTTTTCTGTAAAATATAGTAAGTATTTCCGTCGTCCACGTTGGAGACTATTAGTGCTTGTCCGCGACCGGCCCAAGACTTGTGATGTTGTTTCGAAAAATAAAACCCTTCCAGCTAACCACGTTGGCGCCGAGAATGTTTTTAACGTCGTGTTATACCGACGCTTCCACTACCCCAGCGGAAGAATGCGACCCAACAGGGACCAAGTGTTGAAGACCGGGTTAGGGACGACCACAAGGTTTGAAGGAGAAGACCAAGTCACGATGTAGAAGACCGGGTAAGGGACGACCACCGGAACTCACCTCCACCAAAGAATATGTTCAAGTAGGAGGGTTAGGCCGCCGAACGTTCACACTTGGGCAACTTTGGAAAGGAACCTCTTCGTGTGGCACAGTTGTGCAAAACCACTACTCCAAACGCCTAGACTTGGGGGGGATTTCGTTAACATTGCTCTCGACTAGCTACAGACTTATATACTGTAGCCAAGCCGGAGAAACGGCGTAGTGTACATACTGAGATATGAGTAAAACTGAACCGTGATAAAGGGAAATATATGGTAACCAACACCTCAACACCTCCTCTGTGTCTACTAGCTGCGCATCTGTCCGTTTCTATGTTTTCCCTTAGCGCTACGGCAGGTATAATTCGATCTCTGTCGAATCCTCCGATCTGGTTCGGCCCTGGAACCACTCCTTCAACTTCCACATCTCTAAACTACCTTCCCCTGCACTCCGCCTTGACGCTAGCACGCCCATGTATGTTGTCGGTCTTTGTTCCCCAGGTCAACGCCACCTGCGCCCACAATCTCCTGATCGCTGATCTCCCCGCCAACCGATTGACAGATGGATCCTCGTACCCCTCTCCTCGGATACGCCCCGAAGAGTCATTCCTCCTCCGTAATACGCCGCCGGCTCCGGTGTCCGCTCGGTCCGAGTCTTGAGACGATGCACTTCTAAGTCTGAATTGTGGGGTAATTGGTTCCGCCTCCACATCAACCTCTCCTTTACTTTGGCAATGCTTCCGCGGACCCGGGTGGCCCTTTGTTATAGTTGTCAGCAACAAGGCGAACCCGATATTCTCAGGCGGGTTTCGGGATTCCGGATCGGGATTCCCACGGTTCAGTTCGGGTTCCTCTAGGCGACCCTCGGGGTAAGCAGTACGTCCAGGTTCGCTCCTGGGGAATAGACGAGAATACTCTACAGTACAGTCGTAGTCGACGGGTATAAGTACTACTCGGGGACGTATAGGGAGATGTTGGTTGTCGGGTTACGGACAGGCGTATAGGGAAATGGGGACAGATGGCGGCTGTCGGGATCGAGCGGAAAGGGATAGTGGGGATCGGATAGAGAGGAGGGTCGCTGTAGGAGTCGTGTCATGACATCACCCCCCCCTCACGGTTCGACGTCTCGGCGAACGCGATGTGGATGCGTCGGGTGCGGGGTCGGGATTCTTGGCGGCTTTCTTCTTTCGGCCGATACTGCGGTCCTTAGCCCGCAAAGTCCACTTCTTCTGCATCAAAACCTCGCGAGGTGCCTCGGGGAACCGAGCGAAAAATTCTTCCAGTAACTCGTCGCAGTTGACGAGCATCCCGCGGGGTTCCCATGTCCACTCCTCCCTCGGATAGCCGCGCCATTTGATAAGGTAGCGCAGAGAACGCCCTCCCGTCGCGTACTTCCATTTCAGTATTTCTTCCGCCTCGTACTCGGGGAGCATATCCCGAACTTGCGGCGGCGGCGGGGGCGGGTTTTCCTGGTGTTGCGCGTATGGCTTGGTGTATGGGCGCAGGAAGACCGTATTGAACACAGGGTGTACCTTCCATTGCCCTGGCAACTGAAGCTCATAGGACATGGACCCGACCTTTCGAATGACTTTGAACGGTCCGAAGCGTTTGTCGTCCAACTTCTTCGCTGGACGGTGGGTGACGAGATTGACCGTTGAAAGGTACACCAGATCCCCGACGGCGTAGTCGGGATCGTCGCGTCGGCTTCGGTCGTAGTACATCTTCATTGTCTCCTGCGCCTTAGCCATCGCCGATGCGGCATCTTCGCGAGCCGCCTTCATGCGTTCGGGCGAAGTCCGACGCTGCCTCCGTCGGGATTTCCCTCGACGGCTCGTTTGTCTTTCTCGGGTGAAACCCGAGCGTCAAGTAGAACGGGGAATATCCCGTTGAGGCGCTGACCTTATCGTTGTGCGCGAATTCGGCCAGCGCTAACCAATCGGCCCAGTCGTCCTGCTGGAAGTTGGCGAAGACCCTTAAGTATTGCTCGATTTCCTGGTTCACACGTTCCGTTTGCCCGTCTGTCTGGGGATGATGGGCCGTCGACGCGTTGCTCTTTATTCCCAAGAGCTTGTTCAGATCCCGCATGAAGTTCCCCACGAAATGACCACCCCGATCGCTGATGACCACCTCGGGATATCCGAAGTCCTTCCAGACGTGGTCGCGATACAGGCGGGCCACTCCCTCGCCGGTGATGTCTTTGTCACACGGCATCACCCGAATTCCCTTGCTCAACCGGTCTACCACGACGAGGATACAGTTGTATCCTCGCGACGTTGGCAAATCCACGATGAGGTCCACCGAGACGTATTGCCAAAGCCGTGTAGGGACCACGTTTGGTGATAGCTTGCCCGTTTTCCGGAGGGGGAAAATCTTTGTTCGCTGACAGGTCGGGCAAGCGTTGACGTATTTCCTCGTATCCCGCGTCAGAGCGGGCCACCAGTAGTTGCGTCCGACCAGCTCTGCGGTCCGGAATTGCCCGGGGTGACCGATTATCTCGTCGTCGTGGTGGCGGCGGAGCACCTCGTCGCGGACCGCCTTGTCCGGCGGTACATAGACGAGCCCCTTCCGTGTCCACAGCCCCTCCTCCTCTTTCCAATCGGTGTTCTCCGCGTCGGCTTTCTCCTGTTTGACCTGCTCCTCGTCCTCAACCTCCGTTGCTCGGATGAGGTCCAGGATATCTTCCCCCGCCGTTCGCTCCAGTACTTCCATCGCCCGTACGGCCGCAACGTCGACGCTCATCCGGGCGGCGGTGAAACCCGGTGCCGCGTAGAAACCCGACTCATCGTCGGGAACCTCCGTGTCGGGGTCGGGATTCGCCCATCCCCCGGGTAAGAGTGTGATGTTGGCGTTGTCGCCTTTCCCGCGTTCGTGACCAGTTCGTCGGGATAGCGCGTCGGTTTTCCCCTGGGTCTTGCCGGGTTTGTAATGAAGGCGGAAGTTGTATTCGCTCAACTCCAGCGACCATCGAGCCTGTCGGCGGTTCAACTTCTTGGTGGTCATGAAGTACTCCAGGTTTTTATGGTCGGTCCAAATGTCGAAGGGGTCGTCCGTTGCGTGTAGGTAAGGTCGCCATTCGGTTAGCGCTCGCATGATGGCTAACATCTCTTTGTCGTGGATGTCGTAGTTGCGCTCGACATCATTCAAGCTCTTCGACATGAAGGCAATCGGGACCCAAACGCCGTCCTGTTCCTGAGACAAGACGGCTCCCGTAGCGAAATCCGACGCGTCGGCTTCGACTCGCCATGCACCGTCGTCCGTCGGGAAGTGGAGGACGGGTTCAGACGTGACCTGGTCGATCAGCGTGCGGAAGGCGCGTTCCTCTCGGGGACCCCAGGACCACGCTGAGGTCTTCTTGGTTAACGCGGTTAGCGGTTTGGCGTGTTTCCCGAAATCCCGAATAAACCGTCGGTAAAAGTTGAGAAACCCGAGGAAACTTTGCACTTCCTTTACGTTGTGTGGCGTTGGCCATTCCCGAACGCCTGCGACTTTAACGGGGTCCATTTTCATCATCCCGTTCCCGACAATCACCCCGAGGTACTCGACCTCTTCCTTCTCGAATTCGCATTTGTCGGGTTTGAGATACAGGTTGTGCTCCCGCAGGATCGCGAGCACTTCCCGTACTGTCGTCCGATGCTCCTCCAGGGAGCTGGAGTAAATGAGAATATCGTCGAGATAGACGATAACCCGCCCCTCGGCGATGAGGTCCCGGAATATCTCGTTCATCATCGATTGGAAAGTCGGGCGAGTTGGTGAGTCCGAAGAACATTACGAGCGGTTCGAACAACCCACGGTTGGTGATGAAGGCGGCTTTCTCCTCGTCCCCTTCCTTAATCCGAATGTTGTTGTACCCCCATCGGACGCCGAGTTTGGTGAACCACCGCGCCTTTCGGAGTTTGTGCATGATGTCGGAAATGAGGGGAATGGGGTACCGGTTCTTCACCGTTATCTCGTTCAGTTTCCGGTAGTCCTGTACCGGTCGGAGTTTCCCGTCTTTCTTCTTTACGAAGAAGAAGGGGGAGGCGTAAGGGGATTTGGAGGGGCGAATGCACCCTGTCTCCAAGTGTTCCGCAATGAATGCGTCAAGCTCCTTTTGTTCCGCGCCGGACAGCGGGATGCACCGCCCTTTTACCGCCCCGGCGTCGGGTTGGAGTTCAATGGCGTGGTCCCACTTGCGGCGCGCAGGGAGTTGGTCGAACGACTGCTTCTCGAACACCTCCCGAAATTCTTCCAGATAGTGCGCGGGGACACTCTCCTCGAGCGTCTTCTCTTGTTGGGCCGCGTGTACCGCGGCTGCGAGTTTAGTCGCCACACTCTGCATGGCCCGGAGCTGCGCGGGTTCCGGAGGAGTCGGGCCGGCCGCCGGGTATGATCCCGTTCCTTTGTTCCCGACGGAAGTCGGGATGTCGGTACCCGTGTAGATGCGAGTGACGAAGACACGGTCCTCGGACACCACGTCCTCGGCGTCCTCCTCGAGCCACTCTTCCCACAGTCGCTCCTTCTTGCACGCGGGTGGGCATCGGTCGAACCGGAGGCTATTAGCGGCCCAGTCGATCGTCGGGTTGTGTTTTCGCAACCAGTTGTACCCCAAAATTATGTCGGCTTTCCCGGTGTCGGTAATCGCGAAGTCGAAGACCTCCACATGGTCGTAGACTCGCAACCGCATTCGCGCCGTATAGGCAACGGGTCCGGCGGCGTTGTGGGTCCCGTCGGCGTTGTAGACGGGGACGGGTATCGGCAAGGGCTGCATGTCGATGCCGTGTTCGAGGGCGAATTTCTCGCTCATGAACGCATTGGTGGCCCCGCTGTCCATGAGACCCTCCAAGGCGTACCCCTTACCGTTACTCGGGTTTTCGAGGGTGACGGGGAGGAACATGGAGTTCGCGTGAGGGGTGTGCTCGAACGGGGGTGGCTCTTGAAGACTCCGGAGGGCCAGTTCGAGGTCGGGTTTGTACCCGGTCTGGACCCACTGGGCCAATTCCTCGGTTACTTCGGTTGTACGTTTCGGATGCACCCAATGCCGCAGTTGGGACGCAGTGTCCTGGGGGCGGGCTCGGAGTCGTTCGATGAGTCGCATCGGGCTCCCGTCCGGTAGGGAGCGCCAAGCTGCTGGTGGGGTCGGAGTCGGGGTTCTGGGAGTGGTTTCCGACGGAAGGTCGGGTTTCGGAATTTCGATATGGTAGGCTGCGGGTTCCCCTCCCGGGTCGTGTATCGGTAACACATGAAATGGATTGAATGTTTCGAGTACAGGACTGGGGGTAGGGTATACGCGCGAGGACGCAGACTTCACTCGCGGGGGGCGACAAAACCCTCTGCCTCGGGGGCCTCGGGTTCTTCGTTAACAACGCGGAACTGCCACGGGCCGTTGGATCCGGTGGCGGGCTCCGGGCAGTTGCGTTGGATGTGCCCATATTTGCCGCACTTGTAGCAGCGCGGCTGAGTGTTGCCCTGCGCCTGGTTTCGGTCGATCTCCATCGGCACCGGTCCGGTATTGGCGGCGGCCGCGGGTGCTGGGGTCGGGGCCGCGTTAACCGAAACCCCGACCGTGGTCGGGTTTCGTCCCGCGGCCCTGTCGGTCTGTCGGAAGGTGGGTCCTTTCCAACCCACGGACTGGGAGAAGGTCGGGTTGCGCGGATTGGTTGTCGGGGTCGGGTTGCCTTTGTTCTCCCGAGGGGGAGTCGGGTTTCCCGATGCGGAATTCTGACTGTTCTTGAACGTGCGCCACGCGCGATAGGCGCCGTCCTGCTTGAGGACGGCGGCCTTCCAACCTGCGTAGTCGGTTGGCATGTCCACCATTCGGTAAACCTGCTCGACTATGTTCTGGTGAACACCGCGTTTGACGAGCATAATGAGAGTGGTCTCGTCGAATCCCGCGGTTTTATTAAGGGATTCGAGCTGCGCGAAGTAACTGACGGCCGAGTCCCCTCCTTGGCGGAGTACCTCCATACGGCGCTGGGCGATCTCGACTTGAGCTCCGCCCTTGAAGGAGACCACGAAGTCGGATTCGAATTCCGACCAGGTTTTATACCCGGTGCCGTCCTTCATGGCTTTGACGGCGTTCTCTTTCCAGACCTGGGCCGTTCCTCCCTTAACGTAGGAGAGAGCGCACCCAATCTTCTGGGCGTCCGAAGTGTAGGCGACCGGGTCGGATTGCCAGAGGAGCCAAAGATCCGCCAAGAAGCCGTCGACCGCGTCGGATTCCCCCTTGAATTCGTTCGGGGTCGCAGTCTTCGTACGCCGTCCGCCACCCCCGGTGCTCGTGTTCGTAGGGGGGGTAGCGCCGACGGACGAAGCGGAGTCGGTCGACGTCTCGAGGCGTAAGACCGTGTTGTTGAGGTCCTCGCGGGCTTGGAATAGAAGGTTGTACCCGACGGTACTCTGCTTGGTGGCCTGCTCCAAGTTGGCTCCTTGGATGTGTATAGCCTCGAAGGCTTTGTCGAGTCGATTGACAACCCCTTGGTTTGTAGTCGCGATATGCTCGATCATAAAGGAGAATTTCTCCTCATCGGAGAGAGTGGTAAAGTGAGCAAAGTCGGCCCGACGCTGAGTCGTCCGTTCGTCGTCGATGCCGTCCATAGTAGGGTCGAGTAGAGGGTAAGAGAGAGGGAGAGTATTCTTCTGTCAGCAACAAGGCGAACCCGATATTCTCAGGCGGGTTTCGGGATTCCGGATCGGGATTCCCACGGTTCAGTTCGGGTTCCTCTAGGCGACCCTCGGGGTAAGCAGTACGTCCAGGTTCGCTCCTGGGGAATAGACGAGAATACTCTACAGTACAGTCGTAGTCGACGGGTATAAGTACTACTCGGGGACGTATAGGGAGATGTTGGTTGTCGGGTTACGGACAGGCGTATAGGGAAATGGGGACAGATGGCGGCTGTCGGGATCGAGCGGAAAGGGATAGTGGGGATCGGATAGAGAGGAGGGTCGCTGTAGGAGTCGTGTCATGACAATAGTCCAGTAGTAGTCGGTGGTCGGTACCCCTTGATGTAGTAGAGCTTGGTTGTCTCTCTATCATTGTAAATGTGTGGGTTGCACTCTGAGAGACCTCGCTATCTAATCTAAGAGGTACAAGGTGATGTATAGACAGTCCCTAGCATACGAAAATCGCAAAATTCACGTATAGCCGGGTTTACTGCGTTTCAACGGATTGCAGCTATACAGTCCGAGGCGCGAGCGTGGCCCGAAAGTACTGATCCTAGTTTTGATTCTCGCATTTGTGTTTCACAGCCAAGTATGTACTAGTAAGTGGGAGCGTACCAGCACGTCGGGGAAGCAGCTCCAGCCCCCCAGTCCGGAGGCCACTTTCAGGCTCAATAGCCGAATATCTCATGAGTTTCTTTGTCTGTTCCGCCGGCTGATGGAGATGACTCAGCTTTAGCCGCATAATCGCAGTGTGACACGGCATTGAGCCCCAGACGCCCAGAACGGGATAAAGCCACTCCGCGCCAAGATGGCGGCGGATTGATTATCTCGCGCTAACAGGTTCTAAATCGAATCACATTGGCAACCCAATATTGTACAGTAACGTGTATATATTCCTTCCTTCCTTCCTTCCACTCAATCCTCTTGAGCGTAGACTTATGGGGCACTAATAACATCACATTGAATTCATTCACAATCGACGGCGACGATAACGACTATAGGGACGACGGCGAGTAGGGGCAGGGACGTGCGCAGGCGCATTTAGCACTTGCAGTCGCCTTTCTTGCAGGTGCAGCTGTGCGGAGAGATGATCAGCGACGGCGTCGGCGGCGGGGCTAGACGTACGTGGAGGTGCAGCCGCAGACGTCGTTCTGGTTGACGGGGGTCTGGGTGGCCTGCGGGCGGGTTAGTGGGGGCGGACAGGACGGCGGCAGCGCAGCACGCACAGCGATCATGGTAGCTTGAGTAAGTTGGGCTGGGTTGGGGGGAGCAGTAGTGGTGGTGGTTGGTGCTGAAGATAGCCGCTGACCTGCTGGGGCTTTTATACGCCGTCCAGATGGGCTTCGCATGTGTTTATTCCCCCTGGATGTCGGACCGTAGCTACGAGATTGTTCAGTTCGCTAGGGGATAAGATCGTTCGGATCAGCTTTGGAAGGCGCCCCAGAACGCTACAGCCTGAGCCAAAATCGCGCGTCGTCGTTGGAACGTCTACGCATTTTGGGTAGAGCTGCAGGTTTTGCGGCCCTGAGCTTGAGCAGCCGTCTCTACCATAGATGGCCTAGCTCGCGCCATTGCTTATACGCGACGAGTTCTCGGATAACGCCTCGCCCAACAGAATGGTAATGGGGTGGTGGTGTTTGGAGCTACCCAATAGTAATTTGGATATTGGGAATGGACAGCCGCATGGGAATTGGCGCATGCAGTACACCAGGCGGGCTCAAGGCGGGCACCATTGTTCGCTCAGGAAATCTGTGCAACATCCCGCCTGAGAAACGACGGCCGCGCGTGCTTCACGACCCCTCGAACGAGCCTCAAAGCTTCCTTCCTCCCCGTCGCTGGCTCAAGTGCCCTTCAAATTCCCCCTTTCGCCACGACTTGCCCCCATTTCCGTAATTATAATCTTCTTCACCACGATCATTCATTCGCGTCTGATGAGGACCTCCCCAGTCGTGGCCCGCCACCAAACCTCCCCAGTCGTCCGCCCGCTTTGTTAATTTGCAAGGCGATGTGCAGTAGGCGGGTGGAGCAGAAGGAGATCGGGAGAAAGCACCTCGCTCGCTGCAGGCGATTGGAAAGGAACGAAGCAACGGTGCGGGTTCTGGCAAAGGGAAGATAGTATTCATTTCCTCCGACCGCCAGGGGCGCGCTTTGGGGTGTGGAGAGGATTTACACGCGCGGTTCTACGCCGGTATATCGATCTGGAGGGATAAATGCCCAACACCGAGATGGCCGCATTATTTTACGCATCGCGATCGGTATCGCTTTGTCCATGCTGCTGAACGTTATTGGCGGGGCAGCGGGTTGGTCTAAGGATGGAATGCGGAAATCAGACAGCAACGACGCGATTCTTTGCTGCAAAACAGCTGTTGGTCTGGAATTGGAATATACATACATGGACTAGACCGAGAAATCGATATTAATCCTTGCGCTTCCGCCCCCGTTGGCGGTTGTACGCCCGCCCAAGCGCCGTGGGATGGACGAACCACGTTCGGACCGTATATCTCCGCCACACCGCCGCGGCGACACCCAATATCACCCCCGAAGCACCCATCGCGTACCCGCCTGCGACGCGGAACCACACGCGGCGCGTGGAACCCTCCAGCTGCGCGCTATACGCATCCTGATCTTGGTCGAGGTCCAGGAGGAGGATGGCGAGCGAGACGAACAGCATCCCGCCGAGAATGTGCAGCATCGCGATGAGGGAGAGGATGCGCACCGTCCAGCGTACGGGACGGTATTTCGCCACCAGGTCTTCCTCCCCACCACCTCCGCCGCCGACGACGAGGAGCGTAGCGGCGGATGCGGCGACGGCGCTGACGATGAATAGGCAGGCGCTCCATGCTATGAGGACGATGTTCCCGCGCGAGCCGGAGAATATTGTTGACCAGGTTATGGAAGCGCCGAAAAAGGCGATAGCGATGAGGGTTGTAAGATTTTGTCTGCGCACTTGTTAGAAAATGAATGAATCGGCGAAAACCCCAAATTGACGAACTGGTGAGAGGAAGAGGAGCTGACGACTGTTACCGGCGGCGCATTCGTGTGTCGACCGTAGAGACGCCCGACGCCGACCTCGTCAGACCGGAAGAAGTTTTCGGGCTGGATTCGGCCAGGGCTGAGTCGTGACTGTTTTTCTATGTCTGGCTCGGGGTCCTGTTTCGGCTGTCAGCAGTTGCCTGGTCGAGAAGCGGACGACATGCGTCGTTTTGTGTCGGTATTGGCCATCCCAAGCGCGTGGCTTTATCGTTACAAAACAAGATGAAATCGTACATGTTCTCGACGTGGTGGAGGTCCTGTCAGGGTTTGGTTTCCCGGACTTGGATTGAGAAATCCGGCATACCGCAACCGCCTGAGCGAAGGCGGCGTCGTTTGAATCCACTTCCAGTGCGGCCTGACAAGCGCGCAATAAACACAGCGCATAAAATCCAAACCGACGTACCCTTATACTCATACCAATCGGCCGGCATTCTTCAACAAGCTCGCAGACCACGCGTAACCCCGCACGGACCTCAAACTCCTTCTCTCGTCGAAAAACAACGACCTCCGACACTTGCTGCGTAAGCCGGTCGAATTCGCGCTCCTGCCTCTCCGTTTGAGCGCATCGCAATACCCATATAGACGACTCACCAAACGCGTTATTCGCGCAATCATCTCATCGCGGGCAGGTTGCCCCCCAGCACCCATCCCTGCGCGGCCGCGTCCCTGCTGCGCGCCATTCTGCCTCCCACTTCTCCCGTAGGGCGGCCAGCACGTCAGGGCTGACGTCCACGTCGATCTTCATTGTCAAGTCGCGGCCGCGGACCCATTTTCCGAGCTTTGCCCACGCGACCGAAGGAGGCGACGTAGTGGAGGCTTCTTGGAGCGTTGCAGGCCAGTGAGGACTTGTCGGAACAGGGGACTGCGTAGCGGAGCGGTCCCTTGCGGGGGAGAGGGCTCCAGCGGAAGAGGATGCCTCCGCGCTCATGGTTGTCAGCGGGAGCGAGGGAGGTTGGTGCTAGACGCCCAAGGCCCAACGTTGGGCGGCAATTCATTCCCGAATCCCGGCTGATAGAACATCGCAGAGCGGAGAAGCAGCGACGTCATTGGTTCGAAATTGAGAGTTTACTCAAAACGCGAGAACCGTGGTATTCACCCTGCCATAGGCAAAATAAAACGGTCCTGTTTGAAAGATTTATATGGATGCTATAATGGTGCAAATAAGAGCAAATTATCTTGAGCAAGATATCACACGTATAATGCCCCTTGATCTGGGCCAATATTGGAATGAAATCGTGGCAAGAAAAATGTCCCATAATTTGTGAGGTATACTGTCTTCTTGAAATCCTACAGGAACAGCCATTCACATGAGAGTATGCCGCGTCTAAGCCACACCGCTGGTTCAACAATTTTCCCTTTTGGCAAGTTGAATTGAAAATCCTTCAGCAATTTGTCCGAAAATGGCAAGTTTCCAAAGAAAAAAATCACATTCACATGCTAAGTGGCTAAAACTGACTGGCAGTGAGCGCTCAGAAAAAAAAAATGTAAGCACCTAGTAGCCCCATGACCTAGTCTGTGGTTCAAACCCGCCGGGGGGTTTTTTTTTCTTTTCTTTTGGAGATGGTTGAGTAGAGTGTACGTGCCGTCGCTGCGGAGCTTGCCGCAGGAGAGGATTCACAATTTAAAGTTAGTCTCATGAGGGCAAAAGCAAGGCCCCAAAAAGGCAGAAATTATTGTCGACAAGGGAAATGTTGCAAAGCTTCAGCCTTCCCATGTCCTCAGCGCCATCGGCGGAGAAATGCCTAATAGGAAAAGGACACCAAGAGGTTCCGTTCGGCCTTGATATAACACAAGGACGTGTGTGCCTAATTGGTAAAATACTACGGTAGATTGCTCAATAAGATCAACAGATCATTATTATTTTATGAATTCAACCATTTCCAACAGAACAATCAATGGAAGTTGTGCAGATATGATCAATTTCCTTTTATGTAAATACCTTTTTGGAGGCTAGCTGTGGGCTTCCCTTGGCTTAGAACTCCAACCCAACGGCTGAGGGGTCATGGCATTATCCCAAACAGCTGACTAAAGTCATCTCCAGTACCAGTGTTATAGCACAGACAGTCCAACTCAACAGTAGTACAATACAGTGCCAGATGAGGTCTCTGCAAATAGAGTAAGTGGCAGTAGTCTCACTGGCAAGTTCGGGAGCTGCTCTATCAATTCCTTCAATGTGACTGTCACAATTTCACTGGATTTTTTTCTGGCCCCGTGATAATATTGTTTATTTATTTTCTTCCCGGTTCTCTGGCAAGATTGATGACCATCAAGAGTTCAGTTAATTATTTTTGTGTTTTCTGCGGACCTCGACAACAAGCTGTGATATCCGGACAGCGGCAATCAATAGGACCAAGCCAACAGCTAGTATATCTGATAATAGACAGGTTGCGGTGAGCCATTGAATGGCTTCAATGGCTCACAAAATATATTCTCCTTGGCACAATACTAATGCACTTCTTTCAAAATTTCATGTGTGTGCTAGTTTCATCTGCCTACACTACCCCTACAAATTTCATACACATCGGACATGTGGTTCGGAAGATGGTCCAGCCATTGAATGGCTTCAATGGCTCACCGCAACCTGTCTAATCAATGGCAAAGTTGTCACCTGAAGTCTATCAAGTTGCCACTCCAACGGCCCAAACCTGCATCTCTAAAAGTTGCATCTCAGCTACAACCTGTCGGTAAAGGTTGGAAACCCGATGACTTGCTGCAGGGAAAGTTGCGATTTTTATTCAAAAGATGTCCACGATCTTATTGAACCCATACAAATTTCAAATGAATCTCTGGCTATGTCTTCAACATGCCTTCGTAGTACGGTACAACATTATTTTGGCAACGCCGTTTGACTCAGTCCGTGTGATCCGGATGGCGTGAACATTTCCCATCCTAAATCTGGGTTTCCTTTCCTGGAACGCCGCGCGGCGTTTGCTTACTCCGACACCAATCTCTCACGACTCGGAAAGGAACTGAATTGAGGTGTAAGCAAAGTTAACAAAAACGTGATGACGGCCTGTAAGAAGCGGGGGAATTCGACGCTAGACTATAAAGACCCTCGCCTCGACGCTTGGGTTTTACCACTAGTACTCATGCTCCCCGAAACGCAATCCGCCATCGTCGTTCCCTCCGCCAAGGCGCCATTTACCATCACCACCGTCCCAGTGCTCACGCCGGGGAAGGGCGAGGTCCTCGTCAAGGTCGAAGCGGTTGGGTTGAACCCAATGGACCCTTTTCGCCGCGCGATGGACATGCTCATCGACGCCTACCCCGTAATCATGGGGAGCAGCATCGCCGGTGTCGTCATGCAGGTCGGCGACGGTGTGGAGGGGTGGAAGACGGGCGACGAGGTCTTGTCGGGCGGTATGGGGGGAGGGTATCAGCAGTACGCCGTTCTGGATGCTGCGTTGTTGATTCGCGTGCGTTTTTCGTTACACAAAGATCGATTTTCAGCTGAACTCATGCGTGGCGAACAGAAACCAAGCAATGTCTCGTTCGACGACGCGACCACCTATCCCGTTACCTGGACCACGGCAGCGAACGGACTCTTCGCCCCTGCGCCTATCGGTCTCGGTCTCAACCCCACGTTTGTTTGGGAAAAACTTCATGCCGGGAAATCCGCTTTTGTTCTCGGAGCGAGTACATCCGTCGGACAACATGGTGCGCGCGCTCTAACTACCTCAATTGAAACTCACCAGCTGTGCACAGCGATCCAGCTCTTGAAATTTATTGGCTTCACGCGCATCGTCGCCTACGCGTCCAGCAAACACGCGCACTATCTCGCCTCCCTCGGCGCCACAGACATCATCGCCCGAGAGGACACCGCACTCCCAGCGCTCCCCGCACATGCACTTTTCTCCCAGCTCGGGAAGATAGACGTTGTCTTTGACGGGCTCTTCGCTACTGCTCCGGGGGCAGCGTCGAGTCTTGATATCGCACACGCCATCGTGAACTCCGCCGGGCAGATCGTCACCGTCAACCCACGCACCATCCTCTCCGGAGAGGCGGGGAACGTCCAGATCGTGCGCGTCTTTGGGTACTACGTCGCCGCCGGGGGTGGAACGCCGGACCACGCCAAATTCGGAGAGTATATCAAGGAGAACCTGCCGAAGTTGATGGAGGCGGGCGAGATCAAGCCGAATCGCGTTGAGGTTCTCCCTGGAGGGTTAGAAGGCATCGTGAAGGGGCTGGACCGCTGGTTTATTGCCGGGGAGGGCGGAGTTAGTGGGGTTAAGCTGGTTGGGCATCCGCAGGAGGGATTGTAGCCACTTCTAACTTTTGCCACCTCAAAGCTTAACTTTGCAATGAACCTGAACAGAAACAACTTCAAATTCCTGGCGGGCTCTTCTCTCTGTAGATCCCTTCCGTGCTGTTTAGTGAGAAATCTTACATCTTGAACACATCAACGAGATACAGCCCTGAATTCCTTTTTGGCTGCAGCTTGACGTATCCACAGCGAGGCACCAAAACCAAGAACGTACCTGTGCGATGAAGGCCCCCGCACTCGCAGCAATGACGCCCCCGCATCTGTCATGATAGTCTTCGCCCTATTTCGACCTTAAGTCTGGTTACATGTTACGGAGGGGGTCCGGACTCGGACTTATACACTTGTTGTTACATGTTACAGGCTGGTTGGGACATGATTTGGCCATCAAAGTCACCCCAAAAGGCAATTTTTCCGTCCCGGCTTCGCCGGAATTCCCTTTTGTAGTAATTTTTGATCCCATCAGACATGTAACTTTCCGGACAACTCGTGTTACGGTGTTACATGGCCGCACATAAGGTCGAAATAGTACAGTATCCCTGCAGGATTCAGACTCAGAAGTCTTCGGGTAGTGGCTCAGTGCGAAGTTTCGGAAAATTCCCGCGCCCCATAATTGGACTCGACGAAATAAACCTACCCGGACCGCTTCCCGCTGAAGCTGCCGCTGCTGCCGCAATATTCTTGTGCCGACTTGAATGCTACCTACCTACCTTGCTATCGCTCTAGATCTGACGGATCCAGGCGTGGACCTGCCATGTACGGGATGGAGCTCGATGGAGTCCATCGCACATCCAAGTGTTTGTTGCTTGTTTGCTTGTTCCGGCGGCTACACCGGACAGATGGTTTAATTTGGGACATCAAGCGGGGCTTCTGGCGTCTCCAAACGGCGGTTCTGGACACGCGTGGTCCCCAGGCCCGGAAGCAACGTACCTGGCCAAGCTTGACGAGTATCGCTCTCATCACTGGCATACTCAAATATTCGAGGCGCTGTAACAGTAATTCGGCGGAACAAAACCGCCATCAGGCGCCCTTTTCCGCAACGGCGACGTGTCGCGACCGGTGTCTCTTCGCCTACAGCTGCACCGCTCCTGGCAGTCCCCGACGCCCGGCATGTTCTCTGCAGAACGTCGCGTGGCAGCTGTGGTGGCTGATACACGCGCTCTGGGCGGAACTTGATAGACCCGATTCTCCGCAATCGAGAGTCTTTCGCTCCCTCCCAGGTGAGCATTCCCCGGCTCAAGGTTTCCCGAGCCCTATCGTGTTCGTCTTAGACGATCCGTCAAGGTGCAGAACCAGTTTTGGGTGAGCGCAGACTTTCTGTGTTGATTGGTAGCAAAATCTGGTAGGTCCATTCCATCGGACGTCGGCATTTGCACAAGATTGCTGTGGCATCCTCTTATCTGGAAATCCAAGCAGAGAACCTAATATATATAGCACGCTCAGCCATTCATGGCGCGAATCTTCTCTCTCCCGCGCGCGTGTCTACCGTTCCCCCGCCACGACGACCACGACCACAATGGCCGGTCGTGCAGCTGGAACTCGCAAGAAGCTGGACGCGCAGCTCTTGCCTACTCCCTTCATCGCTGGGATGCCCGACACCCCGCTGCATTCGTCGCGATCCCCTCCACTGACATTCTCCTCCTCCGCGTCGGGATGGCCGCCCTATGTACCGCCCAAACCCCACTCGCAATGGACGGCGACTTACGAGGACGTGGGCCCCAACGCGTTGCATATCTGGCAAACGTCGCCAGTCGCAGCTGCAGAATCCGCGTCCTTTCCGGACCCGCGTCGTTCGTCCTTCTCCGACGGAATACCACCCTACCCGTCTCCCCCTCCTTCCGAGCCCACGCAATACCTGCCGACACCGACGAGCTCGCCACTCAGCTCACAAGCGACGCTCGGACTGACCTATGGCCCAAGCAGCTCCACTATCGCGAGCATCCCCACTATCAGCGACGCGGCCAACCCCGATCCCAAAGTCTTCCGTCCGTGGATGGCGGACGAATACACGCATCCCGCTCCCGCGCGTGCGTATCATTCCCCGCCTTCGTCTCCGCCGTTGGCGCCTGTACGGCTCCCGCAAGTCGCTGGCCACCGCGCCGAGCACCAACTCTCCCCGTCGCAGCCGCAACTCGCGCCGCAACGCCCTCGGCTACTCACAACCACGCCGTCCACACAATCGCATTCGAGCTCGTCCGAGGAAGACTTTGCCTTCCTTGGACAAGATCCAAAGCCGGCACCGGCGTTTGTTTACCCATCGGCGCGCACGCGGGCACGTCCTGGTCGCAAGCCAACGCCGGGCTTGAAGCTTAGTGGCAGCGGTAGCAGCAAAGGGAAACGCAAGGAGTCAACAGAGGGCGGCGCCATGCTGTCCCCTACAGCTCCAGCTGGGGATAGCGTGTCGCCCTCGAAACCGAAGTCGCCCTCGTCCCGCGCGAGCAGCTCGGGGATGTCGACCTTGACATACAGCTCCGGGTCGACGTCGGCCTCGAGTGGGGAGACGCCTGCGCAGGCCGTTCGGCGACGCGCCATCAGCGCGTCGGCGTCTAAAACGAACGCGACCCGCCCCGACTCCCAGACGTTTTACTTCCCCTCCGCGCGGACGCGTGCGCATCCAAAGGTGCCGGGGCTCAGGTTCGGCAAGGACAAGGTCAAGGACAAGGAGAAAGAGATGGGCAAGAAGCAGGGGAAAGGCAAAGAGAAGGAGGGTGCCCCCGACTCGGGCTCGAAGGGTTTTTTGGGTCTCGGGTTGCGCAAGAAGGGCGTGGGGTCGTCGTCTCCCGCTTCCGCGACGTCCATATCCCCCATCCTCTCGCCATCAATGGTGTCCGCCGAACGCAGCGAGTATCTCTTTCCCGGGGGTACGGCGACCAGCGAAAAGCGGAGTACGGACAGCTCGCGCTCGGCGACGCCCACCTCCCCGAGCAGCATAGGCGTTGGATATAACCGGCGCGAGGCTATGGTCCCGGAGAGCTACTACCACCACCTCGACGTCCCGCCCGCCCCCGCATACGTCTCCAAAGTCGGGGTATACCCGCTCGATTCGTACGACCCGATTTTGATGGACGCGTACGTTTCTCCCTCTCACTCTCTCCAACTTCTCATTCTAATGCCGCTGGTCCAGGGACCGCCAAACATGGGAGCTCATCCGCAAACTCGACCGCACCCATGGCGGGCCAACGTTTCATGACTACGGCGTCGCCCCGCCGCGTTCGGCGCTTGACCTTGGCTGCGGCGCGGGGCACTGGCTCGTCGACGCCGCCGGCGCGTGGCGCAAAGCCGGTACGCAGCTCGTCGGCGTCGATTTGCTGGACACGATGCGCGGGACGTGGGCTACGCTCCAACGCCAGGGGTTAGCTGAGAACGTCAAGTTTGTGCGAGCGAATTTGTGCGTCTCTATTTGTTCCTTCCGCGTTCTTTCGCTAATAAAAGTTGTCCAGCGTACGCGACTCGCTTCCCTTCCCGACCGGCTCCTTCGAGCTCGTCCGCATGGCGAACCTCTCCCTCTGCATCCCGCGCGCAAAGTGGGAGTTTGTCCTCGACGAGGCGCGGCGCGTACTCTGCGTCGGCGGGCGCCTGGAGCTCATCGACGACCACGTATTCTTCCCGTACGGCAAGCCGTTGGCGGCGGAAGACCCGCCTGTCGACCAACTGGGTGTCTCGGACTCGGACACGTCGAATAGCGAACGGGCGCAGGCGCCGATATGCGATGACCGCGACAGCGTCGTGTACGATATCTACTCCGAGGGCCAAGATAACGACTCCCCCGAAGCAGACGTAGAGGCAGACGAAGACGCGGACATCATGACGCTCTACGCAGACGACGCCTCCTCATTCGAGTTTCCTCCGTCTTGGAACCCCGCACCACCTACCCCATCAACACCCGTCTACACCTCCGCGGCATGGCACGCCCAAGCCGACGGCGCGCGCGACCTCGAAGCGCTCTTCGAGAACATGCTCGGGTACAAATTCGGCATCCACCCGCGCCCGTCCGAGTTTGTCGTCGACCTGCTCATGCGCGTGTTTGGCGGCGTCAAGGAGATGAGCGCGATGCACCTTACGCTGGCCCCGCCGCCGCCCGAGCATGTTTATGGCGATGGGAATGGGGATGGCGCGGGGCGGGGGGCAGGAGGACGTATTAGCGCAGAGCCCCGGTCTGATATTGTGGCCGTCGACGTTCGTGCCGATGACGCCCGCGGAGCTGGAGGCGGCGGTGTCCAAGCACCAGCGCGTGCTGCTTTCGTGTAAGGGCGCGTTGGTGGAGTATGCGGGGGAAGTCGCGGAGGAAGGGGAGGGCGAGGAGCAGCGGGAGGCGGCGGGGGAGGCGCTTTGGGAGTACCAAAAGTAAGCGAGCTGTTTGCTATGTGGGGTTGGTTGCTGATGAGGCGCGTAGCTTCTTGCATGAGCGGTTTAACCATCCGTTGGACGAGTCGGAGCCGATTCCTGTGGAGCTGATTGTGGAAGACGAGGAGGATGAGGAGGAAAGTTTGGTGGAAGAAGATGAAACCGCCGATGGTGTTAGCTTGTACTCTGAGGCCTTGCACGATTTGGAGGAGGTCCAGAGGTACTTTTTATTCCCTTTCGTTACGATTCGTCTTGAACATACCTCCAGCGAGCTCCAGCAACAATATGACTGGACGCCAGAAGGCGCATCAACGACACAAGCCATAGCCCGTCCTCCAGCTTCCACTCCCCGCGGCCCGCCGCCCCCGTTGCTATTATCTCCACCACCACCTCCACATTCGCCCCCGGCATTCAGCGCTAGTCCTCCCTCCCCGGGACCACGCTCAGCGCCCCTCCCTCCGCACCTTGTCCTCCCGCCCGCGCCGCTCTCCGCGCCCCCACAGCCGCCCGAAGTCAAACGCGTCCGCCCGCCCCTTCCGCTCTCCCCCGTCCTCCCTCTCGCCGTCCCCCGTCCCCGCCCGCGCGCAAGCACCATTTCTTCCGGCCACACAACCGCGACCCGTGCCAGCGCGCCGCCCTACTCGCGCGTCGAGCTGACGCACGTACGGACGTTCTACGTCTACGCGGCGGTCAAGGAGGCGGATGGACGGTTTTCGGCGTTTCCGAGTTTTCGTCGGCCATAGAGATGTAAGAATACGAACAAGTAAGAAATAAGAATTGGGAGATGTTACTACAGATCTAAAAAGCGGGCAAGGCTAGTTGACTTTGCGACCGGGGAGGAAGCCGACGAAGCCTCCAATTGCGAGGGCGTACGCGCAAAGGCAGAGTTGGGCTTCGGAGAGATTGAAGGCGGATGCCGATGCCTGGTCCTTTTCCTTCGTTTGTCGGCTTCGAATTCCTAGTCGCCGCTGTATCTCTTGGAGTTGGCTGCTAATCTCATCGAGTCTGCGATCCCGTTAAAACCAAGATTCAAAGTCTTCGATAGAACGTGTATTCGTACCGGGGATTCGTAAGCGACCGGCTGATATCGACAGAGGCTTGCTGCAGGCGGAGCTGGCGCTGCACTTCCCGGAGGTGGACGTCCTTCTCATCGAACTTGCGATTGCGCTCACGCTCCGATCCACTAACCCCGGTCCCCAAACGCTTGACCTCCTCCCTCAGCTTCGTGACCTCTTCCTTAAGCTGCGCGAACCCTGACGAGAATGAATCCGCATGAGCCGGATGTGCCTGGTTCTGCTTGGCCAGAGCCCTGAGCTGCGCGTCGTAGTAGCGCAGGTCGGAGGACAGCTGGTGGATCCGCATGCCAGCGTTCTCGTCCGCCGTCGCCCCGGGGCTGCCCTTGACGTCGGTGGGGTACGTGAGCGGGCCCGAGGTGGAAGGAACGCTCGGTCGCGAAGCGGAAGCGACGGACGGCGAGAACCTTTCCGACATCTTGGCTTCGACGCGCGATCTGGCGGCTTCGTACAGTGCCTGCGGCCGGGTTAGAGCTTGTGGAAGAGGACAAAGAGTGTAAGTCGTGCTGGCCTTTTCGCTCATAGCTGGGCGGTAGAGGTAGAGGTGGTAGTGGTGGAAAGATGCTCCTATCTTCATTTGTTTCGAGGGATGACGCGGTCACGTGTAGTAATCAGACGCGTTCGGAAATAACGCGTTTCATGCGGTATATGGTGTGGCGTGCCTCTAAGGCCGACATAAATGAGCACCTAGCGCTTTAATTCAGACTCTAGCTAGTAGATGAAATAGATGAATGCAAAACTGAACATGATTGACTGAGGTCAGAAGCAACTTGTAGGAGGAAGGACCGAGAAGGATTCGAACACATGAAACCATATAAAGCAAGAGGAATATAGCTCAGGGATGGATAGTAGGCATAATAACTACATCTGCAGAGCGTAAGGAAACATTCTACAGCCTCTGCGGGCTCCGGCGCCGCCGACGATCTTTGTACTCCTCCGGGCGATTAGTCCCGTTCCTGTCTTCATGCTGACCACATGGACTACAAACCCATGTGCTGTGGTTGTTGCTCCATCGTCGCTGGACCTTCCCGCCAACGCCTCTCAGAGGCCCTTTGCAGTTCGCGCAAAGCCGCTGCTCGCTGGCGCCGGTGGCAATGCTGGGTCGCGGTTTCCGACGGCAATAGCCGGCTTTTCTCGCAGAAGACATAGCGCAGCGACTTTCTGACTTGGAACGAACATCTTCAGGCTATAATTAGCAGTTTCGGCGATAATAAACTGGCGTTGACGCTTACCAAAGTCGTCGGCGCCTTTGTCGACGGACGCGCCGCGGACGCCGTCGCTAGGGACTACCGTGGGCGTTATTCGCATTGGCCGACGCAAGCAAGTAACATCAGTACTCACGGAGATCGTTGTCGTGGTGGCCCGCGGCTTGCCGCTCAGTCTCCGACGTAACAAAGAAACCCGGAGCCTGTGCGTCGCATATCTCGTCCCCGATGTCCGAAGGAGATGCTACGTCTGGTGCACCGATGTCATCGCGACGACCCTCGATCTCGAGCTCCATATCGTAATCCACAAATTCCGCGCCAGCTATCGGGATGCGTTATTCAGCGTCAAGATATCCATACCCATGCACAGACGTACAACTCGCGACTAGCCGCTGAATTTGCTCGTTAATTTTCGCATTGTCAAGGCCAAATCGCGCCATATAAATGTCGAGTTCGCTTGGAGGAGATTCAGGAGGAATAGACTTGTCGGATGGAAGTGACTCTGCAATCGTGATTTGCGACGTTAATTTTTGTTCAGCGAAGTGAACTACAGTACCGGCGTCGCTTCCTCCATCCATCGTTATGTAGCAGTCGGCAGCGCAGCGATGGGCGGCCGCGTTATCGAACACGTCGACTTCATCCTCCGCTGTAGTGTCGTGTGGCCACATCGGATATTGGGAAGTGGGGATAAAAAAAAAGAGATTCGAAGCCTGCATAAGTAGTTCTTCTTCTGGGCGCACGTTTAGCTTGAGCTACCCACCGGCTTGGGTGAATGTACCCCCAACCTGCCCCATCACAAAGCTCCGGCTGAGGCAGTGTTCGCGGGTGATCGGAGCACGCGCGCTCGTGCTCGGCCGAACGGAGCCCTGGCCCTCCCCAGGGCCTCAATGCCAGTGCCTGCGTTCTTCCGAGCCCTCCCTGTCCCACTACGGTCCCTCACCGGAGCCAAATTCGGATTCAGAGCGTGCAACGAGGCTACTCCAAGCTTATCTCCGCGCACAAGTCGAATTTGGAGGTTTACCTGCGGGCATGCTGCAGCGTGGATCGATAAAGCAAGAATAAAGAGCATCCAAGCTCAAGACTCAGGACGCACCAGCTGGTTTTTCACATAGAGGCTCGCTGGAGCCAAAAAATCCATTGCGTACGGAGTCTTTTCTTCGCCCACTTCCTGCGGGAAATACGAAGTGGCTTACATAGGCCCTGTCCTGGCGCCGGGGACGGAGACTGCGTTGAACCTTGTCCGAATTATGGCGGTAGCTCGCATCACAGGGACACAGGTCGAAGATCGGTTGTTGCGGGAAGACAAGAGGGCGGACGGAGCTGTCTGAGGCGCATACGCAAAAGCGGGAGTACCGATTGAAAACAGCCAATGGGACGCACGATTAAGCATCCGAAGGTCTCTCTGTGTCCGCGCGGGCAGATGGGCAGCAAGATAAATTACGGACGACGGAAACAATAGATTCCCTAGACTGTAGCAGCGGGGGGCATCGGTACAAGCCTCCCATGTTGCATTCAGGACGTAACGTCGTGGGTTGTGGACTGACTGCGTCTGAGATTGAGGGTGAATGAATAACCCGAGTCGCCCACCAAAACCATCCAGAACCATCCCAACCATCTGGTGGCGTTCAGATTTGATACTTACGCCGTGGAATCAGGAGTCCTAATTCCGAAGGGCGGGCGGAGACAGTGAGGCGCAAGTTTGTTCTGGCCTAAACTTTTTTTCTTTGCTTTTTCATTCCAGTCTGGACTTTTGGGGATTGATGGGAGACACGCACATCGCAGGTCTTTGTTTCCAGTACATATCGGAGAGTCAACTCAGTCGAGTCCGGGCGGACCGAAAAAACCGACAGTCGTCCAACAAAAGGCTTGCGAGTTCCACGGAAGGGGCAAGCGCAGCGTCGCGTCGCCGAGGAGGCTTGAAAGAACGCGAGGGAGGTAAGGCCCCAAGCATCGATGACCGCTGCGCCGTCCATACTACGGGTACCCTTGAAAGTAGACCCTGCCCCACAAGCCCGGCTGACGGAGGAGGATGCTGCATAACAGCGCGCAGGCATGCGATAGTGTCTGGATCGGCGCGTGGGCCATGTTCAGCAGGCGATTGGGTTTACGGGCCCTCCGGCTACTGTAGTACGGGTGGAGCTTGAAGTGGGTGAGGAGGATCTCCTCCGGGAGGCAACGGTTGGGGGCGAAAAGGGATAGGTAGCCGAGAATACGGTCGCGAAAGGCATCGATTTCGATTTTGCTAGGCGTTTATAGCTATAGGCGTCGGTCGCGAAGACATTCGATGGCGGCGTGGTCCGCAGTCAGAGTGTAGACTTGTGGTCATCGTGGCGATGGTGGCGCGCTGGGAAGCTGGGCGGCAGAAGATATTCCGCGGGTCCGGTCGTGCTCGTGGTACCGGTGTAAGCTTCGGCTATCGTTGATTGCCGCTGACCTGCAACAACGAACCCTCAGAAGACCCTCACTCTCGAACCGCACACCCTGCCACAAGAGGGCCATAGTGGAATACACAGACTGGGACTGCATAGTATACACGGGTATCGACGACTTCCACTCGCTCACTGGCGCTTCCGGAAGAACACCCTCCCCTTCGGATTCGGCGTCATCTGCATCCCATAAACCGCATCCGGTGGGCGCACACCCTCCACCTCCGCCTTGATGTCGTAGTTGACCAACATATGTGCCAGCATTGCCTTGAGCTCCGTCGCAGCGAAAAACCGACCCTACAGTACTCGTCGTCAGTACTTGGAGAAGCAGAAGTGGTGGGAGGCGCACCGGACACGCGTGTTTTCCCGTCCCGAAGGGCAGATGGTCCGCAGCGGTCGTAATCATCGATTTGCCGAAGGTATCCTTGCTCGGGTCGTACCCCTCCCTCGCCACCATCGCTTCGCGCTCACGGGCGAACCGGAATCCGTCAAACGTCGTCGCGTTCTCGTGGTTCGCTGCTCCCGTCAACATCCCCTCCGCAAGACACCAGAGAAAACGCACCAGAATCGAAATGCGCCGGCTTCGCTGCGACGCACAATAGCGAGCCATACGGCAACCACGTCCCGTCGCTGAGCCGCAGCCCTTCCTTCGCCACGACCTTGCGGCTCATCGACACCGGGCCGTTACCGAATACGCGTTGGGTCTCGCGGAGGAACGAGTCGATCTTGTGCATACTATTGAGCGCGGCCTTGCTCCAGCCTTCAACGGCGATGACGCGCTCCGCTTCGGCGCGCATGGGCAGGAAGTACTCATCTGGAGGGTAAGCTGCGAGGGTAAGGAGCATGTGGCTGAATGCCTGGAGTAGCGTGAAATTAGTCAAGCATGCAGAAGGGGGAGAAGGTGAGCGTGCCATGGAGGATGTGTGGATCGCAGCCATATTGATGGACAAGATGCGCAGAACGAGCCCTCCGACGGTGCGATTGGGGCCCTCGGCGAGGTCGAGCAGCCACGAGATCATATCGTTCTACAGCCACCGTCAGCCCATCCGTCGCCGCGACTCGGAGGTGCACCTACCGGCTTGTCCGGCCAATCCTTCCCAAGCTCTTCCTCTTTGCGCATCCGCTCTGCCACGACCGGCCCGAGCAGCTCCATCGCCACATCGAAGGCCTCGTTCTTGATTGTGATGTACGGCGCGAGAATCCTGCGCGGCGCTCAGCAACGCAGACCCCGACTGCAGCAAGACATCGACGTACGGGCGGAGGAACGCCGGCAGCAGCCCGATCTTCTTGGCTGCCGAGAACACGCCGAGGGTGTAGCGGACGTTGTTATCGAGGTATGCTTGGTTGCGACCTAGCGGACATTAACATTAATTTATTGTTGTATGCCACCGGCTTGAACGCACACAAGGGCAGGCCCACGAAGAGTCGGTTGCTCACGCGCGCGACGATGTTCATCATCGTCGGGACGACGTACGCGGGTTTCCACTCTGTGGTATAAACACTATCTTTAGCAAGCCAAATTTCACTTGGGGTGCGAACACGAACCGGATCCTTCCAATGCCAGGACATCATGGAACGCGCAGGTGATCTCGTCCCGGACGTCGGGGAAGCATGCGTGGAGGTTGCGCGTGAGGGCGTTGCGCACGACAGACAGGTGGAATGGGTTTTCTTGGAGCTCTGCGCCCATGGTGTATCGGGCTGTGTATCGCAGTAAGCGCATGCCTCCGCCAAGGACGTCAATGCGGACGAACCGTGGACAGACTAACGCGCAATCATCAGCCTCGCTGTAGGCACAGAAATATGCAAAACGCACCTCCTCGACGCCCTTCTCGAATGACAAGATATGATTCGGGATATTCCCCACCTCTTTGACGAGCTTGGTCCCGCAGACGACGTACTGCCAGTAGTAGATCCGAGACAGGCGGAACACACCCTCCGGGTTGTTGTCGTACCCCGCCTGCACGAGCTCCGGCGCGTCCATGAAGAACTTGATTGCGTCGCGGTAGCTGGCGAACATGCCCGTCGAGCCGCCACGGATAATCGGGATCTTTGCTGCCTGGGGGTATGGAGACGTGAGAAGTCGCAACGAGGGAGGGCGAGCAGCTCACCTCGTCTTTCACGAGCAGCTTGCGCGCCGCCAGCAGTCCGCCAAACGCCAGCGCACCGTATACGAGCAGGGCTTTGGAGCTATCCGAATCCATGGGGAGGGAGGGAGAAATATGCCTTCTTCCCGCCGTCGCTCTGCTATATAACTGACTTTGAAAGTGGAGCTTCGCTGTCGCATGTCTCTTCGATTCCCACTTGCATGCAATTTGATCGAGACGGTGAGGGAATTGGCGAGGTGGTTGGTCGGTGTATGGGCTGTGGATGTGTTGCGAGAGCTCCGGAGGTGAGTCCGAGAGTGGAGCTTGGACTGGTCGGCGGCTCGGGATGCGGATTTGAACCAGTGTAAGCTGAGTTCGAATGAACAAAGACGGGCCGTTGTGTAAGCAACATTTTGTCACCGGCGCGGTTGACTGTATAGCTCACGTCTGCCTGCAAATGCGGGAACGGGCCCACCACCGGCGTAGAGAAGGCAAACTTGTATCCTCACGGTTGCGGACCTCGGTAAAGCTCCGGATAGATCCGAAGTCCGCCGAGTCGGTCCGCAGTTGCTCTGATTGCAAACGAAGAAGATCTAACTGCTAGAATTTTCATAAGAACAAGAAGTCCAAACGTCCAAGAAGAGCGACGGTATGTATATACCTATCTACACCAAAATCTCGTTCGGAAGCGATGAAAATGATAGCACCAACTTGCCCTCCTTCCGCTTCCGCAATTCGAACAGCGCCGAAGCTTCGTTGTTCATGAGCTGCTCCCGCCGCTCGTCCGTCGTTCGCTGCGGTTTCACCCCGTCAGCGCGTATATCCTCTAGAGAGTGTACCCAATGACCGGGCAAGACGCCGACATGGCACTCGAATCCGAGCTTGTCGTTCGTCCGAGAGACGAGAAAATCGCTGAATGCGGTGTCGTCGAATTCGAGACGTGTGTGGACGGTGAGGGTGCGCAGGTCGAGTGCGACATCGTCGTCCTCGCCCGTAAGCATGACCACCGTCCAAAGCCCATTCGTAACGAGGGTGTACTGCTCGTGATCCGCAACGCACAAGGACGCAAGATTTGGCAAAGCGTGGAGGCACTGATAAACCTCGTCGGGCCAAACGATGACACCGCGAAGATCGAGAGTGCGGAGATGCGAGTCGAGCGACGAGTCGGCGAGCTTCAGGAAATGTTCATGCGGCCACGGAAGAGGGAGAGGCGGAGAGCCGTCGCCGGACGCTGCCTTAACGAAGGAGAGCGTGTGGACGCTCGGTAGGGTCAGGCGGGTTATGACGCCCTGGAGGAACCAGTCCGTCATTTCCGGCGCTTTGTCTTTGTGCTGGTTGCCCGCCCCGATTGACAGACGTTCTATGGCAGAGGTCGTTGGCAGAGCTTGGAAATCGTCACCAAATTCGGCGGGATCCAAGTCCTTCAGCGGATAGAAGATGAGTCGGCAGTGCACGATTGGAGGGAGGATGGCCAGCATCTCGATGCTCTTCGCGACCGAATCGAAATACACAGTACACGTAAGCTCGCGCAGAGCGTGAAGGCTGTGAAATGGAACGCGGTCGACGATGATACAGCTCACCGCAACCGATCTGAGCCTGTGTGCGCCACGCATCCAGTCCAGTGGGTCCTCCAAAGACTCTGGTCCAGCACGGACGGCGAACGTGGACACCATCAGCCGCAGCGTCTCGAGTGAAGAAACACGGGCTTTGGCGACAGCGGAGAGATCTTTGAGGTCGTCGCTTTTGAAGAGGGTTCCAATGTGAAGGTGTTTACACTGGTCCATAACCGTCGGTTTCGTTCCGTCGTCGCGATGGATTTCACGTTCAAGGAGCGTGAAGGAAGTTTTTCTGGTGTGTTGGAGACGGACGTCAAGAATCGGTGCGTGTTTAGTCGCTTGACGGAGCGCGAAGTCGACCAGTTTTTCGGTGGCGGACGAGCCTAATGATCGCTCCATCGAGGTCTCACTAATCGCCTCGCTGTCGACACGGACCCACAAGGTCGGACTGTCGAAGACGAGACGACGCCAGAGAGAACACACCCGCGCTAGATCGCGGACGGAGGCATGCTCGACCCGCGCACGATGGAAGGCGTCCTTTGCCCCTGCTCTGTCGAGCGAACACGCGATGTACTCGAATATTTCGAGAAGGATTTCGGTGGGTATGCGCCGTATGGGCGCGTAAAGAGCGCAGAAAACTTCGATGTTCCGCTGGAACGTCTGGACCTCGCTATGGGACCGAAAGACGCCGTCGACGGGCGAGGCATTGGTGCGGTGGAATTGGAGTAATCGATCGAGGGGAGGCACCCCAAGTTGTATGAGGAACTTTTCAGCAGGGGAGAGCTCGTTTTGCATGCCGGAGAACGCGTTGACGGTGAGGGTCGAGAGCAAGCCGGGTGGTGGCGTGACTCGGCCGACGAGACCTAGCTTGTCCTCGTGCACCATCCCCGACCACTCAAACGCGTCTTCACGATGCCCAACGACCGCCCCAACGGCCCCTCCCTCACCGAAAACCTCCCGCCCGCAGTCCTCGCCGACATCTTCGCGTTAGCCGCGTCGCCTGCCGACACAGTGCGCGTCGACAAACAGCGCGTCGCCCAAGCACCCCTGCGCACCCTCTCCCATGTCTGCCGACGCTGGAGAGCCCTCATTGTTCATTGCGCTGAGCTTTGGACTCAGCTTTGCGTCAACGGCGGGGAGCTCAAGAACGGAGGAGCGCCCGTTGAGCAGGCGAAGGAGCTGGTGGTATTCACGGCGAAGCGCGCCAAGGAGCTCCCCTTGGATGTCTACGTGCAGTACGGGAACTCCACCGCTGTCCGCTTGCTCCTCCCGTACGCTCGTCGTTGGAGGGAGCTCCGCATCGCCGGTCTTAGCTTCGACTACAACTACGACGTCCTCAAAGGCGCAGCGGGCCAGCTCGACAACCTCCGTGCGTTTCGTATGACCAGAGCCGATACGTGGAGCAAGTGGAAGATGGAGAACAACCCGCTGGCGTTGCTCACGAGGGCGCCGGCGCTGGAGCGCATTTCGGTGAGCGCCAACCTCCTCGCCCATATTCCGCAGACCTGTTTGGACCGTATCGTCGACCTCTACACGACCGCCTATGTCTCCTCCCTCGATCTTGTCGCCGCCGCTCTCGCGCGCGTCCCTGCTACCGCCCACTTCCATTTCATCTTCTATTGTACCAACGCCCCGACCAATGCTCCGATCCCCCTTCCTCCTGCCATCGACTCCGATGTCGAACGCCTCTCCATCGGTGCCGGCAACTTGCACAAACCCCACGCGCGCGCGCGCAAACCAAGACCGTGTTCGGGAACATCCTCGCGAGCCTCACGGCGCCCACCCTCCGCGAGCTCACCTTCCACAAAGCCGCGTCCAACGACGGCACAGCGCCTCTCCCCGTCCCATGGCCGCACGCCGAACTCCTCGCGTTCGCTACACGCTCCTCCCTCAACGCCCAACTCGTCTCCCTCGACCTCCTCGGCGCCGACCTCTCCGTCGCGCAGCTCGAGGAGACCCTCGCGTCGCTCCCGTCGCTGGAGACGCTCGCCCTCGCGGACCACCCGACCTCCCCCGCACTCATCACAACAGCGCTCTTCAGGCTCCTCACGGCGCAGCACACCCAGCCCGCGCTCGCCCTCGTCTCCGCCCTCCACACGCTCACGCTGCACACAGCGCTCGAGTTCACCGACGAGTCGTTCGGGTCGTTTCTCCGTTCGCGCGCGCGCATCCAGCCGGAGGTCAACGGCGTCTTCACCTGCATGGTCGGGGTTCGGTTCGGGTACTGGTTTGGTGGGACGGAGGATGTGGAACGGCGTCGGCAGCGGATCTTGACGCAGCCCAAGCTCAAGGCTTTGCGCGAGGAGGGGCGTTTGAAGCTGGCGTATTCGTCTTTGCCTGAGCTGTAACGAGTGGGTTGCTTGTACGTTATTTTTGTCTACCAATGCTGCTTGTGGAATGGACGCCAGAGTATTCTCGTCTTCATGCCATCGGCTCATGGTTCCGACTTCCCAATGGCAGCGGAGCTCCGCACCCTCTCACAATCGTCCAACGACCTATGAATCTACCGAGCCTCGTTGGTGCACTTGTATATGTCCAGGACGGGGATGGACGGACAGCCTCGCCCTCATGCCCTACGGAGAAAACTTCACCAAACACCGACAAGCACTCCAGAGCTCATGGTGGTTGGAGGTCAACCCGTGGCGGATGGGGTCACTACACTTGGCATTCTACACACTCGTTCTACACATCCAACCGCCTACATTTCGATCTTGACGAGCTCCTGTCGGGCGCCTTGAAGCCTCTCCATCTTATTGACCAACTCCTCCCTCATCGCCGCGATTTTTTCATCCTCCTGCGCCAACTCCCGGCAGACGCGCATCCCGTCCGGTCCGCCGACGCCCAAGCCAGCGTAGAGGATCGGAAGTAACCCTCGCGCGACGCCGCGAACGAGCTCATGGTCGATCGCGAGCGAGACGATATCGACGACGCGTTTGTACGCGACTAGGCCGGGAAGTGTCAGCGGCAGCTGCAGGACGTGGGCTCCGAGATAAAGCAGACGCGAACCTTGGAAGTATGCGCGCACGTCCGCCATGATGTGTAGCGTCCCATCCGTCTCGTCCGGTGGCAGCAATTTTGCGAGGTCCGCCGCGTTCGCTTTCGACAGCCCGAGCGTCGCAAGACCCGAAAGGACTTGGCTCATTGCGTTGTTGGTGTACGTCGTACTGTTGTAGTTCTTGATATTAGTCGCAAACGCGCTGTTGGCGGCCTTATCGCGCGTCTCGCGGAAGCGCGTAAGATACTTGGCCTTGTAGTCGGAGAGGTAATGCTCGTTGAGGGTCATTGCGCCGGGCTCCTCCAGCGCGATGAGCTTTGCGATGAGTGCCTGCGCCACGTCGGTGCGTTGCTGCAGCTGCTCTTGCATAAGAATCCTGCGCCAATTCAGCCGACGCCGAAGAAGATAGAGGATAAACGAAGAGATATGCACCTCATACGCTGTTCTAGCCCGCCTTGGCCATACCCGGCGAAGCGCGTAGTGATGAGGCTCCGGAGATGCTCTCCGAGGATCGTGCTGACGGTGCTGCACAAACGATGCGCAGGGTCTCCCCACTGGTTAGTAAACTCGGCGATGAGGTTGATCTGCACCGAGAACGGCGCGTTGCCAGGGAGCTCACGGGCGCGAGCACTGACGGAATCGCCATTAAGAAAAGTCCCGGAGCGTTACAGTCAAAACAAAGACACGCACCCATCACGTAGATCGTCCGCTTCGTACGCTCCTCAGAAGACGACTCGAAAGAATCCTCGAGCGCAATGTGGAATTCAGAGTGTCCCTTCGCCCGGCGCCGTTCGACCGGACAGAACTCGGGCGCCGTCTCGAATATCGCGCGGCGGAACGCTTCCTGCGCAGGACGAATGCGCTGGATCAGTCCCTCTTCGTTCGGAACGCCCTCGACGACGCGGTTCAGCTCGTCGACAAACCGCGCCAACATGCCGGCGACCTCTCCGACGGGATCGCTCGAGGGCTGCTTCGGGAGCTTGAGCAAACTCGCCTGTGTTTTCTGGACCGACTTGTCGAGCTCGACTTGGATCTCGGGGAGGCTACCGATTCGAATAGGTTGAGCAAGTGACAAACAAAGAGGATCTTGAGAGACACGTACCGCTTGGAGATGAGCTCCGAGAGGATCGCGCTGAGCCGCCCGATGAGATTGCTAGTCCGGAGCTGCTTTTGGTGAAGCGCGGAGAGGCTGGACCACGGCGCCGTAGCAGAGAAGAAGGTGTTCTCGCGCTGCCGCGCCTCGCTCCACGAGATACCCTGCTTGAGTTCCTGCGAGCTCGGCTGCTTGACGCAGAACCACCGGTTGTCGAGCGGCTCGACCTCGTTCCGGATGAGGGGAATCCATCGTTCTTCTTCGCCGCCCGGGATTCTATGGATTTTGAGCTGCGATATCGATGGTAGCGGTTGCATAACAAACTAACCGGTCGGGTTTAGTCAAAACGCCTCCTCGCTCATGAGTACTGCGAAACTCCGCACAACGAGGAGGACGTACCAACGGTTCTCTTTCCCAGAGGATCATGTTTCTTCGCGAGGCGATGCGCGCCTTGGTTCTCGAAGTCGGCTAAAGGGGCGGGTATGAGCAGCGATTGGGTGCAAGAACGGACGGCCGCACTCTCGCAGGCTACGGTGAGCAGGATGACGCAGCTGGGCTTGGAGATGTACAAGGCAACCAGCGCGTTGACCAGCTCGATGTCACGCTCGTTCCCGCCGCGGCTGACGCTAGCACTCGCAATGAGCCCTGTACACAATCGCGGCATAAGCGCATATCGAGATCGAATCGGGCGAATCGGACGTACCAGGCAAATCGACGAACGAAAGGTCGGCCATCTCGGGCCCGCTGATTTGGAGGGAGATGTAGTTGTGCGAGAAGGACAACTCATGGCTTTCGCCCTCGTCGTCGTCGTCCAAGAACGCCTTGGCCGGCTTGCTCGGGTTGAGGATCGCGCGCTGCGCTCGGCGGATGCGTTCCTCGACGTCGTCCTTGTCGGATACGGGATCGCCGAAGCGCTCCGTGCGCGCCTGCCCGAGCCTCTGCCCGTCTTTGTCCGTGATGTAGCGAAGCTCGACGATGCATTTCCAGGGCGACTCGGAGTGCGAGAGGCGACATTCGGTTGGGCATCTGCATGGGATGAGGATAGTTAAAGGCGAGAGGGAGAGGGCAGACCGAGTGCAGGTGCCTGCCGCACGAGGTAGGGTAATCCCCGAGATGGACTCGATAAGCGACGATTTTCCAGCGCTTTGGTTGCCGATGACGGCGATCTGGGGGAGGTCGATGTCCGTCTGGACGCTGGAGCACCTTAAGCCACACAGACAGCGCGTTTTAGACGACGGCGTACCCCGTATTGTGCAAGCGATTAACCAGATCGAGCATTTGGCGCCGGCCATGAGCCATGGAAGGGTCGGAGAGGCCTACGCCGGAGTCGGCTTCAGCCCCGTTGGCAGACTCTACGTGTTCAGCGGACATGGAGGAGAAGGATGAAGGTGCGGTTGCCTTGACAGTGGCTTTTATGAGGCCGGTGTCTTTGTTTCTTCGAATAAACTTTTCGGCATCATATCTGGGCGTCAGATTTAACCTTGGTCGACTGCGGTAGCGTCGTGTAAGGTAGATGTGTCGTTCCCAGTGTTCTAGTAAGAAGGTAGTTGACAGATTGAGTCGGATCCCTTTGTTGTGAGCGCCTTCCTCGATCTTGAACGCCGCAGTAATGAGCTACTCCTCAGACTGGAGCGGCGATCAAGCCCGCAACGGATTGCAAACTACGCGTATTATACAGGTGCACTCACTCTCGCGGAAACGGCGTATGTTTGAGCGGCGGGAAGATTGAAGATATCATGATGGTTGGAGTTCAACCAGTTTTTGTTGGGATCACACTGCAAAGTTACCCACCAGATACTTAGCACCAGCTAACTTAGCTAAGGCAAAGTGCAAAATTGCAATATCCCCTACAAGGGGGGTTCAACTTTGGAATTGACCATATAGGGTCGAATTTCCAAAATTCGGCCCGCTGGAGCCCCCTCCCCCCCTCCCCCGGCCGCCAGGGCCCCCTGGAGGCTCCGATTTCACGCGGAATGGGTAAATATGACTGATTCTAGCTAGCATAGCACGTTTTCGCATCTAAATACGTGCTCTGGATGCGATTTTGCGAATGTGTCACATCGTTACCCGACTTTGATCGGATGTCCGTATTTGGATGCTCCCTGGGCTTGAGGGTTGAAAATCCGAGCATGGGTGGATTCAGAGGTTGGAATTGGTTTGAGTAGCAGCAGGGAGGCCTTTCCCATGAGAATATCTGCAAAAACTGTGCATAGGACCAAGATGAAGCCACATCATTTCTTCTGATGTCATCATCAGAGCTGGGGGGAGGGGGGGGTCAGATCTCAACAACGGCTGCAGCTATGACTATAATTCTTTCAGATTTGGAATCAAGGAATTATTGGCATTCAGAAATGGGCACTACTGATATAATTCAAGCTTGAACCTCGATCCCCTATGCATATCTGTTTGTACCAGAAGCGGGGAGAACCAGATTTAAGCAGCATCCTTCTGGCCGTGACTCCCGTCCGAAATCTCAAACCAGGCAGTAAATAGCTCTTCGACCGATTGGAAGGGTACCAGGACCCAAAAGTCTCTGAACTTTGAACTCGGGTTCGGATTTTCCCCTGCATATTGGTTCAGCATTATTACATGGCCATTGACGAGGAAGGTCATTGGACTTGACTGACCGACGGGATGGCCCTTGAACGGATTTGGCAGCTCGTTAGGTGTCTCGGCGAGAGGTGCGATGATTCTTTCCAGCGCGCTGGACAGCGACGCGCCGGTCAGGTCACTGTTCAAGGTGGTGTCCGAGGCCTCTCCGCGAGCAGCGATTGACTGCGGGAGCGCGCGGGCGTGAACCGCCGAGAGAGTCACGGTGAGGAGGAGAGCGGTAGAGACTGCGCTTCCACGGGGCATTGGTGGGTCTGGGTTGTGGCTTGAGCGCTTCGATGTGGTCAGGTATACATATCGTCCCCAGCGACCGGTAGTCTCTGTCTCCGGTGCAAGCCCACCGAGTGAGGGAGCGAGTACGTCAAGTCGGAGTCGCAGCTTTTGGTGTTCGCTAGTACGTCCGAGTAGCGGTTCCGGCTCGCAGACGACGAGTGTGTTTGCGGGTCGCGAAGACTTCAAGTGGGGGAGGTCGTCATGCCATGTACGAATACGGTTTGCAGGCGCGTAGAGGCGACTGCTCTACAAACGTTAGAACACCTCCCATTCGAGTGAAACTGCAGGCGAAACTCGCGTCAAGTTAACTGCCACCATAGCGCGGGAGTACTACTCAAGTGCGGTGGGTGCGGTACATTCATCTGCGGTACATTCGCATCAATGTACCGCACCTGCGCCTCGAATCTACCGCATGTATTAGATCAATGTACTGCAGATTCTGTCGACCTTGGTGGGCGCGTGAGGTGCGGTACTTACCTGGTTTGGACGTTACGCGCGCGGCTGCGGTGATGTGACGGTCCGCAGCTTCCTTGCTTCTTGACGCCCACCATCGCCCAGTCGGCACGCAGAGAACACGTCGGTATGGCCGCGAATCGCTCTTCGGACGACCTGGCCGTCATCAACACTCTGACCATCGGCGAGGCGGAGGAGTTTCGGCGTTGGGTGGGTTCCTTTCAGCTCTGCGTTGCCGCGCTGACGCGACGCGTGCAGATTTACTCCCCGGCCTACATCGAAGCCAATGCCGCCAAGTTCATGACCACGGACTGGGTTGACATTGACCAGCTCCGGCTATTCCGCGCCTCCCGTGGTACCACAACACGCGTCGACTCCCCGCCTCCAATACGCGTCAAGCAAGAGCCCGAGCCTACCCAAGGAACACTCCTTCTCGACTCTCCCGTCCGCACACGCGTCCACACGAACGGCACAATCGAAATTCTCTGCGGGTCGGATTCAGAAGGGGAGGAGGAACCCGAAGAGCGTGCCCGTGCGTCGTTATACAGCTCTTTTGTTGCCCAACTTGCAGCTAACCTTGCGACAGCTCCCTTGGCGCCGAGCGAGCCTGAGGCTCTGGATACCGAGATGACGGGTACGCGCAGTTTGTAGCGACGCGTCGAACTCATCATATGCGCAGCGCAAACGCCCGCAGCCAGCTCCGTTTTCGACGAATACGTGTCGAGCACGACCGGTAAGACTCTTTCCGCCCTTTACCATCCGAGCTGAGCCTGCGGCGATGCAGATGTCGACGACTACGATCCCGTCGGTATGTACCTTGCTTCTTGCGTTGAAGGTCTCAAACTCGCACAGGGACGCGACCGGCTTCCCCAGCAGACGAAGAAGAGGATTTACCACCGCCCACCTTGGCTGGACGTGCGTTCCTGTCTTACCAGCCCCGAGACATTCTTATTCACGTGTTGCAGGCGACCTGGATGAATATTCCGTCTCGGAACGGGTTTGGCTCGACGATAATGTCACTTCGCGCGTCGTATACGACGGGGAGCCCATAAAACTCACCCGTTCCTCTCCGCCGATTCATCGCATCGAGCTGCTCACCGAGATTCCCTCCATCTGGCCAAATCCCGCAACCCCTACGGCTTTCGTTCTCTACGCGCATGACAAGAGGTTCCGCATCCGCCACAAATCTACGAACGAGCTTCTGACCATCGACGCACTCATCAAGAACAAGGTAAGCTTCACGTTCCTCCCGCCTCGCGAGTGGTGGACTTACTTCCGTGCAGGACAACGACTCGTGGCGCGGATCGACTGGCGTCGGACAAAGTACCGCGAAGATCAGGTTCGCGCCGGGCGAACCGGAGGTGGAGGCGCGGCGCTCGACTTTGAACTGCAAAGGCAAGCAAACTTGCCCTGTTCCCGTATGCTTACGCTGACTGGCCGAAGGATGCCATATGTGCGAGTTCGTCGCGCCTGACCTTGCTGTTGTGGTTCGCCGCGACCTGGATCCCGACGCGCGCGACGACATCATTACCACGGAACAGGATGTTCGCGGCCGAGAAGGAAACACGAGCGTCTCGAGCGCAGCACAGTACGTTGTTACAGCTCCTGCAGCGCCGCAACTCTGACACGTTGCCCAAGATTTCTTATCTACCTTCGTGGTTTAGCATGCAAGGCCGTTGACGCCGCCGGTAATCGGTGCACCGGGAATCTTATCCCCGTTCGCAAACGCCAGGTAGTATCATTGTCCGTGCTCGTTATTGCTCTCATAGATCATTTCAGTATTCTCGGGGGCACCTCTACATGATTGGATGCAGTGGCCGTCGCTCCGGTTTCACCAACGGGCACATTCTCGTGTTCATGCCGGATAACGTCGACGAGACGTTGGTTATTCAAAGTCTCGCCGGCATGGCGCTCTCCGAGGATCCCGTCCTCGACGTCCGCCAGTGCGCCACTTTCATCCATCCCAAGACCGGCGGGCGTCGTAAAAAATGCCGTAGGTTTTCCTTCCACCGCGATGCTGCAGCTAACTTGTTTAATCTAGATGTTTCTCATATCGTGCAAGGACGTCCCGCCGTCGGGCGCATCATGGAGCTTAAATGTAGAGCAACACGGTATATCTATGTCCCCATCGCGTCGGACGACCACCGCGCTCTCATCTTCCACGGACCCGAAGCACATTCTCATCCCATTCCGGCGTTAACCAAGCTGTCGTACGACATCGAGGCGACGTACGAGGATTGTGTTCTGGCCCACGGCGCTGTTGGCGCGACCGTCGCCAAGGTTGATACATGTACGTTCCTTCGCCGCCGTGGTACGCGTCTATTGACGTTCCCGCGATGCAGCGTCGGCTGCAAAGCTGCTTTTGAAGGGGAAGTCGCCCGCGGAGTACTCGCAGGCTCTGGTTTCTCAGCGGGCGAAGCAGAAGATCATTGACACCGTGAAGAAGAAGCAGTATCCGAAGGGCACGGGCTTTGAAGGTTCGCCCCATTTTATTTGGTCGTCCCTCGGGTAACATCATTGTTCAGGCGCTCTGTGGCTTCTCGAGCGCGACGCTGAGAAGCCTGTATCCGAGCGTTATGTTCACCGCGCGGTTATGCTCGGGGCGGGTCGCCTCATCGTCACCGGAGTACCCGCCAGCATCAAACTCATTGACCATCTCAGCGTAACGAGCATCCAAGCTGACATGACCTTCAAGCGCGTTGTTACAGACGGCTTCAACGAGGTTGAGGTCGTTATTTACTACAAGCCAATGCAGACATGTGCGGCACTCCCTACACAATCCCTGGATCGATGCTGACTATGTATCATGCAGCTATTACCGTTGTTCGTATCTACGTCGTCGGGCAGAGCACCGAGATCTACGAACGCGCGTTCGACGAGCTGGCGTCGGTGAAGATTGATGTTACCGGCAAGCCGCTCGCGTTCAAACGCCTCGTCGAGGACGGGAATCTGGTGGCCTTCCTTTCCGATATGGACTCGGCCCAAGTGCTCGGAGCCGCGGCGTCTATTCTCAAGACGAACGACTCCGCGTTCAGCAAGATTCCTTCTTCGATTCGGCTCGAGGAGTTTGCGTCGTACATCATCAAACTCTGCATTACCCACGCGAAAAGGTATGTCCGTCCTCGATGTACGCCCTCTATTGACGCGTTGGGGGCCCAGGGCCGTTCTCGATTTCGATTCGCTTGTAACAGACGAAGCCGCGTTCGCCGAGCTTATGGACTTTGTCTATCTCGAGTCGGAGGACGAGATTAGCAGATTCTCCGACCTGGTTGCAACAATCGGGAAGGACAAAATTCGTTGTATGTTGTAGCTTTTGTCCACCTGGAACGCCGCGCTCACCCTCGCCAGCTTGGTGGAAGCACAAGACGGACAGTCCTTGGATTCTTGCTTGTCTCCTCCGCTTCCGGTCCAACATCCTCCGAGAAGACTGGGATTCGACGCCGTCAACGACCAACCTGGGCGAGGCGCGCCACGCGTATACCAACCGGCACACTGGAATCAAACTCACGTTGGTGGAGGCAATCGAGAGGTACGCGTAAATCCGCGGACGTCGCGCCTTGTTCTGACTCGCCTCTAGCGCCCGCGAATTGGATGAGCGCGACGCCCGCGAGATGGTGGCCGCCCGCGGCGTCCTCCGCAACCCACAGAACGAGGGAATCCATCGTCTTGGACGCAATACCACACGCGCGGCGACGGCCGTGCGTAAACGCAAAGAGACGGCGGCGATGGATGAGAGACGTGGGGAGTTGGATAAGCAGATTGCTGCGGAAGATGCGCTCCGCAGGGCGGCAGCGGCGAAGGCGAAGGCGCTGAAGGACGAGCGGGCAGCGATTGGCAAGGGTGGAAGGGGGCGCGGCCGGGCAGCCGGCGATAGCTCCAGCGGACGCGTAAAGACGCGCAATAAAAAGGGTACGTGCGAGTGCTCGTAAACCTCTCTCTTCCAGTGCTCAACTCCGTGCACAGCGGCTACTTCGCGCGTTTCGGTGCTGGACGTGCCTCCGGCATCATCCTTCCCTTCCCTCCGTCTCCCTACGCCGCCTTCCGCCCCCGCGGCGCTATCGTTCCCCGACTACGCCCAGTATACCATGGCGGATATGTTCCCCGTCCCTTCATTGCTGGAGATGGCCCCGATCCCCGCTGCCGACGCGGATTTCGACCTCTCCATGCTCGAGTCGTTCTTCAGCGCGCCCAACGACCCTGTTCCAACGGTCGCCGAGCACAGCGCCGAGGCTTCCGCTTCTGCCGCCGCCGCGATGGACGCTTATATGATGCAGTTCCTCCCGGGCGGTGCGTACGCGCCCGCAGGCTCAACGTCCACATATGTCGATGGATCGTTCGTACAACTCCCGATTTCCGCTCCGACACCGGTTCCGCTGGACACGGTCGGGCTGGCCGAGGTGAGTGTTTTGACCGCCCTAATTTAAGTGCTCACTGAACTTTGTCTCAAGGCTGAATCCTCCGCGCCGGCCCCGGTTATCGAGCCAGGATCTCCGCGTCGTCGTTCAAGTCGCAAGCGCGACCGCGCGCCATCGGGCTCGGGCGTCGTCACGGCCGCTCCATCAGCGAAACGCAAAAAGGGAAAGAACCTTGATTGGGAGGTGTTCATCGACGGCAAGCGCGTCGGGGCGCGCCAGTTGGCGCGGGACTATCCGAAGGAGTGGGAACACTATGAAGAGGAATACGGGTACTTACTGTAACCGGCCCCGTGCGAATATACAGCATTTGCTTTCAAAGTACTGCTGATGCCGTGAATGTATCGCAAGTTGCGTGAATGTACCGCACTTTCTCTGAATGTACTGCTGATGTGCGGAATGTACCGCGGTTGAAGGAACCGCACCCACCGCACTTGAGCTATCCCGATAGCGCGGCGGCTGCAATGGACCGGGGCCACATTCCTTCGGGGTTCGTGCGAAAGAGCGAGATTGTCCGAGTATTAGCGCAACCCATGACCTTTACTCGAAGAGTTTTCGCTGGTTTCCAACAGCATTGCAAGTCGTCCAAGAGCATCCGGTCGTTGGCGTTGACTCGGATGAAACCGATCGCGGATATTATTTCTTTGTCGCAACAGTACTGAACAGAATCGAGGGCCCTTGTGGACGAGAATTTCAGGTTTTATGCGCGTCGAACTGACCCTGGAGGTGGGGTCGATGGTGGTCGGTGGTGGTCGGGATACGCGCTGTCAAAACGCTTTGCTTTGGACCAAATCGGTCCCACTGGCGACCTCAGGGGCAGCGGCCCTCGTACGACTTGACCTTGCCCCAATACCACCACAAGTAAACGGCCTTGAACGCGCTTGCAAGGTCCTACTCTAATTCAAATGGCGTCCTTGGGTATTTCCAAGCATTTGACAAGCCGGATTGTCTCACTTCCTACTTAGAGCCGGTGGCCTTTCCTACCACCGACAAGAACTACCAGCCGACCCCCCGTCCTCGTCCGCCCCACCTTCCGTTTCGCAGAATCTCCCTCCCCAGCAACCCCAATCCCCGGCACCGAGAATCCGTTGCCAGCGTCTCGTCATTCGACTCGCTACCCGAGGAAGGCGGTTCTCCGTCCAGTCCCTCAATGCCGGCCGTCATGCGCAACGTTAACGGAGGGCGCAAGTCCAAAGTCCGTCCCATGTCGAGCAGCCGGAAGCTGCCGAAGCAGGCGCAGGACGACGCGAGGGAAGCCAAGCGGAGGAGGGTCATCCAGGAGTTCTTCGAGACCGAGAAGGCCTATGTCGACGGCCTGGATCTCATTTACAACGTGCGTGCCCCACTATGCGTCTCGACGAGTACTAACAGCAGCGGCTAGCACTTCCTGACGCCGATTATCGCGTCGTTGGAGACCTCGCAGCCTCTTCTGCAGCGCTCAGACCTCGCGTCCGTCTTCTCCAACTTTGTCGACATCTGGAACCTCCACAAAGCGTTCTACTCCGCCCTCTCCGAGCACCTGTCCGATGGCGCCAACGTCGACCCGCCAGCGCTGTCCCCGCTCCTCCTCTCCCACTTCCCCTACCTCTCCCTCTACAACCCCTTCATTACCTCCTTCCCGTCCACGATATCGTCCATGACCAATCTCATAACGTCCCCGACTGCCACCCATCCAAACCCCCAGTACAGCCCGACGTTCGCGGCGTACATCCTAGCGCAAGAGGCGGACCCGCGCTGCATGAAGCTGCGTCTGCGCGACTGGCTTTTAACCATCGTGCAGCGCTGCCCGCGCTACCTCCTCCTGCTCAAGGATCTCATATCCTGCACCGACCCCGACGAGGCCGAGCACACGCAGCTAACCGCCGTCCACGCTCTCGTCGCGAAGAGTGCGTGCTTCTGTCTCTCCTTGACGACTTCTTCTGATTATTACTGCCAGTTACGCTCACGCTCAATACCTCCATCCATACACACGCACAGACCCTCTCCCTCCTCGCGCTGCAACGCGCGACGCCCAACCTCCCCTTTCAGCTCATCGTCCCCGGCCGCGCGCTCGTCCGACGCGGCCCGCTCTCGCACGTCGAGCTCAGCTCCGCCGCACGCGACCGCGAATTCCTACTCTTCTCCGACTGCCTCATATGGCTTGAAGCGGAAGAAGGATGGGCCAACGCCAACCCTAACACCCCGAGTAGCAGCAACACCCATCTCAGCCCGGTCCGCCCCAGCATGGTGCGCACCAGAAGCAAGAGCGACGCGGAGCTGCCCGTGCGCACGGCCGAAGGCGCGATCGTGACCAAGAGCATGCTGCCGTTGCCGCTGCCGCCTGCGCGCAAGTCGGCGTACCACCATCCGGTGTCGAAGATGCGGAGGCGGAATCCGAGTACGGGGCCGGTCGAGGAGGGAAGGTGGACGTACAAGGGGCGGGCGGAGTTGGTCGATTTGGAGGTGGTGGTGACGCCGCCGAGAGAGCTTGGGGAGGAGCGGCGATTCGAGGTTCTTAGTCCTGAGGGCAGTTTCGTGCTCTACGCCGGTAAGCATTACCCCAAACGCGCTGTTTCTGTTGCTTATACTTATTGTTATGTAGACTCGGAAGACGAACGCGACGAATGGACAACCGCCATCCGACAAACAAAAGCCCAACTCTTCGTCTCGCTAAACGCCACGCATCCCGACTCGACGCTAACCTCCTCCTCATCGACCGCGCATCTTCGGCGCTCGCTCCAAGCGCTCCCGTTCCCGCCCTCGGACGAACGCCTGACCTCGCCCACCAGCAAGCACGGGAAGAAGGGGAAGAAACTCGAGAGGCGGGGGCGCGTCGAGCATTGGGTGCCGGCGATTTGGATTCCGGATGAGAAGACGGAGAGTTGTATGCGATGTGGGAGGACGTTTGGGTGGAGGAGGAGGAGGCACCATTGTCGGCTTTGTGGGAGGTGTGTTTGTGCGGGATGTTCGGATCGGGTATGTGGTTTCCCTTCCTTGCGAGTTGCTTCTCCGATTTCGGTTTCTGCCCAATCGCGTCTTCCTTATTCTCCAAGTCGTTGTTGCTAATCCCCTACTCCGCAGACGTTCTTCATATCGGACCCAAACGCGAAAGACGACTCGAGCAAACCTGCGCGTGCGTGTAACGCGTGCTACGAGACGGTGTTTCCCCTACTCGACAACCCCGCCGAGGAGGATCTCGAGCGCGCGCCGGAGGAGGAACAGCAACAGCAACACCATTCAAACTCGATGCTCGACACCGTCTCCTCCCTATCCAACTTCCCCTCCTGGCTATCAATGCCGTCCCTCCCGCTATCCTCGACCCCCGAGGCGTTGATGGCGATCGACCGCGGGCAGTATCGACAGCAGCAGGTGAAGTATGAGCGGTTAAGACGAGCGGACGCGTCGCAGTACGCGTCGTACGCGGACGATGCGGATATGTCGGGGTCGGGGTCGGCGCATGGAGTCGTTCGCGTCCGCTCGCCGCCGCCGCGCCCGCGGAGCTACCACCAGATATTGGAGGACTTTGAGGAGGAGGGGGGGGGGGAGGGTGGTAATCACGTCGCCTGTGGATGAAGGCGAGGAAGGGGACGGGGACGGGGATACCACCGGCTCGGGTACATCGCGCTCCCGACCCGAGACGATCGTGGATCTGAGCTCCGAGGACGCGTACTACGCCCACGCGTCGAGGGAGGATACCGCCCGGAGGAATAAACGATTCTCGTTGCCGGCGGTGGCGTTGCAGACGACGAGTGTGACGGCGCGGACGCAGGTGGTGCACGAGAAGCGCGTCGGGAGCAGCGCGGGGAGTGCAAGTGGGAGTGGGATGCAGCCCCCCGCGGGCGGTGCGGACGAAGCGGTTCTCGTTGGTGTTGGGGACGAGGCCGCATGTCGGCGGGGGTGGTGCTGGTGGCGGAGGTAAAGGGCAAAGCGAGCTCGTACCGGGGAAGAGCAGAAGCGTAGCATTTGAGCAGCCTACTGCGGGTTCGGACCTGGGCAGGGGAGTGGCGGCGGGGAAGTTGAGTGAACTGTTGGGAAGGCATAAAGCGCAGACGGCGCCTGCTTGATGGGATACGGACACGGAGACGACTTTTCTGCACGCATATTCTTCCTTTTCCGTTTCGTTGTTCTGATGAACTCTACTCGCACGTACATTGACAAAACCAAGCCAAACACAGACATCCGTATTGCGATATTGACGATTTTTTGTACATTGTAACGACCTGTAGTACGTAACGAGCATGCATAGAGGTTCCTAGCCGCTGCGCGTTTTGGGGGAGTGGGCACTAGGAGACTTAGACTGCCACGAACTAGTTTATAAACTTAAAAAGTACTATCAACACCATACGAATACTCGACGAGTAGATAATGACCTTTCAAACCGCACCACTGGCAACCGGTTTGCGGAAATTGCCATCTCGTCTCTTGGGGAATGCTTACAGCACAATGTCCGTGGAAAGTCTTGGGATTTTTTCAGGCCAAAGGAAAGATGCTCATTGAGCTCGCAAATGAAGAGGTACATTGCAAAATAACATCCGGAAACCTACTGTTGATGAGTTCTCCGTCATTGTCCAACGTAGCAAGAGGTCCAGTTATCCCCCTTCAACTCATCGTGCGCCCAATAATCGGAACAGAGACGGACATTGTGAAATCGTGAAATGGTGAACAAATTGAGCGGTGTCTGGAAGCCGGGACTGAGCGTTGGTGGAAGCCAGAGTAGGAGCTCATGGTTTGCAGATAGTATCCATCCATCGGGGAAGAGCTTGAGGAAAGGGGAGTGTTTCTGGTTATCCCCAAGGTTCTGCCCAGCGGATGCATCCCAGAGTCTGACGGTTCCATCATTCGAGGCAGAGATAATGCGGGTGCCGTCGGACGAAAATGAGGCTGAGAAAACCCAACCAGTGTGTCCTTGCAGAGGGTCACCAACAGCTTGGCCGGTGTCTGCATCCCAGATTCTGATGGTTGTGTCAATCGAGGCAGAGACAATCCGCGTGCTGTCGGCAGAAAAATAGGCTGAGCAAACCCCGCCGTCATGTCCTTGCATAGGGTCTCCAACAGCTTGGCCAGTGGCTGCATCCCAGATTCTGATGGTTCTGTCATTAGAGGCAGAGACAATCCGGGTGCCATCGGACGAAAATGAGGCTGAGCAAACCCAACCGGTGTGTCCTTGCAGAGGGTCTCCAACAGCTTTCCCACTAGTTGCATCCCAGATTCTGATGGTTCGGTCGTCCGAGGCAGAGACAATTTGGGTGCCGTCGATGGAAAATGAGGCTGAGCGAACCCAGTCAGTGTGTCCTTTCAAAGGGTCTCCAACAGCTTGCCCGGTGGCTGCATCCCAGATTCTGCTGGTTCCGTCATTCGAGGCAGAGACAATGTGGCTGCCGTCGGTCGAAAATGATGCTGAGCGAACCCAGTCGGTGTGTCCTTCCAATGGGTCTCCAACAGCTTTCCCAGTAGTTGCATCCCAGATTCTGATGGTTCGATCCTCCGAGGCAGAGACAATCCGGGTGCCATCAATGGAAAATGAGGCTGTGCGAACCCAGCCGGTGTGTCCTTCCAGCGGGTTCCCAACAGCTTGCCCGGTGAGTGCATCCCAGATTCTGATGGTTTCATCTCCGGAGGCAGTGATGATCTGGGTGCTGTCAGTCGAAAGCAAGGCTGAGAGAACCCAGTTGGTGTGTTCTTGCAGAACGTCTCCAACAGCTTGCCCAGTGGCCAGAATCCCAATTGTGACGGTTTGGTCATCAGAGGCAGAGACAATATGGGTGCCGTCAGGGGGATAAAGAAGCCAAACTAACATGGTCAGTGTGTCCTATGATACTGGCAAGCCGCCGGGGCCACTGTGGTAGTCGACCCGAAGTCATCTGTGTTGCAGTTACAAAGTCTCTTTGGCATGCCCCAAACACCTTGCAAGTATCTGGTATCAAGGCAAGACATGACATATACAAATGTGGGGTGCAGTCCTCCATGCATTTTCCAAAGATTCTGGTCATTCTTGTGATCTCATCAGCCCACTCATGGAGGGTAGCATGCTGTCCATGCTTCAGATTGTTGGTTGCCATCAATATAAGTCCTACCTGAGTCCACCTTCTTAGATCAGCCATCATCTCCTCAACTCTGGACACTCTTCCCAGGATGGCTAAGACTTCAAGCCAAAACAGTACTTTTGATTCAAGCAGTTGCAGGACCACCTGTTCCTGTGCAGAATATCGGGTTGGCAGATGTCTTGTCCAATGAGAGGCACTGTACTTCATGTGCTCTTGAATGCGACTATAGAGGTCAACACCCATGTCTTTATTGTATTTGTGAGATGTGGGCAGATTGGCCATATTGAAATGGAGTGAGTTCAGAGTGTCCACCACCATGGTGAACACACATTTTCGGGCCTCATCACTGTTAGAGACAAGGTCCTGTCGTTCTGGTTTGGAATGTGTTGTTTCCATAAATTCCTTGAATGACAAGTGGAAGATCTGGACTAGTCCAGTTCCATCTGTTCCCGGAATGGATACAACTGAGCTCAACATCCTCAGATGATCTCGTACAACAGCACTAGGCAAATTGGCCATTTTGGCCAGACCGTTCAATGTCATAGGCTCCACAAGATTCAAGATGAGATATAGAAGTTTCCGCTTCTCATTGTACAGCTCTCGAGCAAGCTGTTCATTGTCTGATGGCACTACTGGAAGTGCAGCGGAGACAATTTGATAGTACAGCTCATACAGGTGCCCGCGCCCATCTCCAGATATGAAGGCTCGTGTAGCACGGGTAATCCCAGCCCCTCCATTTGCCTGGATAAAACGAACAATTGTTGCAGCAAATATGAAGAGCTGTCCAGACTGCTGCACAAGATTCTTGATATCAGTAACTGGCAGAGAGGACAAGTGGTGCATCAAGTATGTGTTTATGTCACTTTGCATGACTTCTGGAGAGACACTGTCCAGTTTGATCTCGTATGAAGAGGTTCGCAGAGTTCCCTTCATCAAGGAGTCTGGGACATGTGGACGTCCGGTCACAAAGAAACGGACATAGTTAGGTAGTTTGCCCATGTGAGCTTCACGCCAGCCAACAACTGTTCGTCCAGAGTCAGGTCCACATTCATCCAGAGCATCCAGACAGATAATCCATGGTCTGAGTGAAGACTCAATCTGCTCCAGGATTTCAACAACGAGTTTCTGAAATTGGACCACAGGAGCATGATCCAGGATTTGAGGATCCTTCACAAGACAGGTGCTCAGAAGTTGTCTGAACTGGAGACTGTGGTGTCCTAGTTGGTATGCAAGTGCTACTGGCAGTGCAGAAGCATTCTCGCGACCCGGAAACCGGGCAGAGAAGAAAAAGGATGCAGCATGTAGTCTTGAGCCAGTGGCCAGTTGTTCGGCTACTGATTTTGCAATGGTTGATTTTCCGGACCCAGCAGATCCACTGAGAAAGACTATTCTGTGCATCTGCAGGCTGCTCAAGATTTGTCTGATAATTCCAACCCGTGTCCCTGTGAGGCAGGGATCAGGGGTATTTGCTGCCAGATAGTGTGCATGAATGAATTTCGAAGATAATTCTTTCAGAGTTTGCTGAGTGGCATCTATCATGTTTGAGTCTTGATTTATAGACAGTGGTACTGAACATCACCTGGACCAAAGTTCAAGGTGGTGACATGTGCCCCGGGACCAAGCACTGGCATAGTGACCGGTGCGTATATGGTGGAGCTAGTAATATTTCCGTATATCGCATTGGCAGGCGCAGCTAATAAACCGGCACTCAATGTCAGCGAGAGTCGCAAGACAAACCAGGGATCGGAACCTTGTGATGAATATTCCCCGTTATCGGTATCAATGCCTACTTCTTCCGGACCTGCGCTGGCACTCGTCGGTGCAGGTGATACCGAGCGCGACAAGGCGGACAAGGTGGCACGGAATGCTTGCAACCGAGCATTGGGAGTATCTCGGGTTCCCAAGAAGGATGTAGATGTGGGCTGGGGTGTGGCTGGGCGGCTAGGGTACATCGTGGTAGGAGGCAAGCCGTCGGCCAATCTCACGCTGCCAGTCGAGCATTGGGCGCCAGGATTGGAACCTGACGCGAGATCATACCGAGCTTCAGTGCTCAGATACCGGCCCGAAGGCCCGACTAGTACTTACCTTTTCCGTTTGAAATTTCTGCCTAACGAAAGCAGGTGGACACAGCTGCATACAAGATATGCGGGGTGAATTGCGGGCGGCGCGAGAGACTTTTCGTTTCTCGACGCTGACGAGCCGGCGGCGCCGCTTTCGATGGGCGCGCCAAAGTTCCGTTGAAGCCAACTCGGCCGTCGCTGGACTATAAGGCCGAGGATTACCGTTAAGTTCTTGCAAAGACCTGTAAAACATGAGCGCTTGAGATGCTCAATGGTACTCAGTGATACCACTAAGATGCCTCAGAGAAGGAAGCCTACCGTATAAACCATCTATGGCGCACCTTACAAGAGCTATAGGCACCATCCGGACCAAACACAAGCACGTACAATGTCGAACAAAAGTGATGCGCGAATCAAATTCTTGAACCTAGACTTCCACAGTGCTGACGTCCACCACGAAATTTGGACCTCCTGGGATCCTCTGACGGCTACGAGTATCCCGGTCCTCCTAGTCGGCTTCCCGAAGCGCACCCGCCGTGAGAGCGCCGGCGTCGTTCTTGTGGAGGTGTCCTTCACCGAATTCATCCGCCTCGACAGTGTTGAGCAACCCTCATCGGAATCAAGCCACTCTACGTCGGCGGTAGTTGCGTACCATCCAAATGGCTTTCCAGAACGCCCAACCCGCAATCCAGCTGCGAGCCGGATTGTATCTTTGGCGGGTCAGCGGAGTACCCGCAGGTACGCCGCTAACCCGCATCGATATCGAGACCCGTACCCGCGGAGGCGGGTCCGAGCTCGAGTACCCGCGGGAGGTGCTTCCACCGACAGTCGGGGGAAGCACCAGCAGCATAAAAGGGCAACGGACTCCACAAGATAGCAAGGTCTCTCGCCATGCTCTCCCCCGCGGTCCTGCTAGCCTTATCGTCTGGGATTCAGCTCGCACGCGCCGTCGCGTCTACGTCGCCTGGGTGAGTGAGCTATTTTCATCGCCAGCCAACGTCGATCTACGCGTTTCTCATACATGTGCACATGCTCACAGAGACCCGTGCACTGCGGCGTCGTCGGCGACGTGGGTGTCCAGCAAGGTCGCGCATGCTTGCGAGCTCAACGTCCCGTTCGACCAGGCGCGGAGTGTCACCGTAATGGATTCGGTGATCAAGTCACTGCAGGTGTGTCCCGTACTTCGTCGTACTCCCGCATACTGCTGACTGGAACTAGTACTATAGTCTCGAGACTTGGTTCCTCCACTCCCCGAATCCGCTGCTGCCGCACGACGTCGATGTCCGGGGCATGCTGAACGCCATCCAGTCAAAGACGGCGACCGTTGGGTATGCAACGGACTGGGACTTCAACATGGCCGTCAGCGACGTATGCCTTTTCTTCATGTCCTAAATCAGCGATTAACGCGTGAATTAGGCATACAACCGCGAAGCCGACGGACATACGCTCTATGCAGCTGCTTGCACGGAAGCTTTTAGCTGGAACCTCCCCTTCTCTATCGCGACCCTCGCCCAAACCCCATTCGACAAAGTCGCGCAGCCGACGTTCCTCGTCAACTACGACTTCCCCAATCAGGGGCGCATGGGACTCGAGGCGTACTACGAGAGCATCGGGGTACACGTCCGCCCGCTCGACGGCGCGCGCATCGTTAGCATCGACGGCGTCGACGCGAGCGAGTACCTCGTCGACCTCGCGACGCAGTCGAGCATCTTCAAGGGTCTCGTCGGCGCGTACGAGGATGTGAACCCGCGCTACATGCGCTTGATGAGCCGCTACAGCGCGGATACCGTCGCGGGTTTGTACACGCAGGAAGTCGGCCGTTTCGGACAGCGCGCGTTCTACCCCGGGCAGGACGAGGTCAAGCTAGTGCTCCAGCCTACCACCGGCAAGCCCGTGAGCGTCGCTATTCCCTGGGCCGCCACATTCTTGGGTGTGGGGAACGACACCGCGAGTTTCATTGCGGAAACGTGTTTGCCGCCCGCTGCTGAGGATCGCGCGGCTGGGAAGAAGCGGAGGCTGCAGAAGCGGTTGGAGACGCCGTCGATGAATGGGCGGCGGATGGGCGTCGTTCGTCCCGAGGCGCAGGAGAAGATGCGCAAGCGGGCATCGACGCAGAAGGTTCTTGCGAACGCGACGAATCCCGTTCAGCCAACGCGTACGCTCCCTCTTCGTCATTCCTCCCATCTCTAACCCGGACGCAGTCAAAACTTTTGGGCACTTTGTCACCCTCGACATCTACCAGCTCGAACAGCATCCCAAAGTCGGCGTCGTCTACTTCGAGCAGTTTGCTCCCAGCGACGGGACGGGCTTCCAGGAGTACTTCAACGGAATCTCCGACACGCTGTTCTCCGGGCTCAACGCGCTCAAGGCCGCCGGCGTCGAGCATATCATTATCGACAACTCAGGCAACCGCGGCGGGTTCATCTTCGCCGGCGCGATCGCGCTTTGGTCTCTCTGGCCGCAGGACCTATACCCCGGCTTTCCCGCTGTCTTCCGCGACTCGGATTTGATACGCCGGCAGTCGGACGTCGCGGCGCAGACGGAGAACTTGAACTCGGAGTATTTGTTCGAGTTCTACCGCGACCTCAGTACGAACTTTGCGACGATCCTCACCGCTCGCGCTAACCTTCTGCTGCAGACTACGTTCTACTGCAGAACAACTCGCAGTTCATGGATCCACCGGTCCCGCAAGTTATCAACGGCGTCAAGGACGCGTACTCACAGCAGTTCCTCGACGACTTTGGGAACAGCTCCGCGGACGTGACCAGCTTCACTGAGCCGCCGTTCGAGGGGAAGGACTACGTCTTCGTCGCCAACAGCATCTGCGCATCGACCTGCTCCGTCTTCACCTCGTACCTCTTCCAGAAACACGGCGTCCGCTCGGCGGTGTTTGGCGGGACGCCCGCGGCGAGCGTCAGCCAGGTCGACGGCGGCGTCAAGGGCTCCGAGGTCACCGAGTATGAGAGTATTCTGTTTGAGCTCGAGACGCTCGGGCTGGAGGACGACCAGGACGCGCCGCAGCCGCTGCCCGTAGAGGTGTCGTTCCCGATGAATTTCCGGAACGCGATCCCGTATATCGACAAGGAGGACGGGATTTTGGAGTATGTGTTTGAGGCGGGGACGAAGAAGTATCAGTTCACGTTTGATGCGTTCAATAAGCCCCAGAAGATTTGGGAGTTCGTGGCGGAGGAGTTTTGGGGGCAGAGTTGAATTTGAACTTGGCTCGGAGTAGTGTTGTTCTTTGGGCGATGGAACGCACGATTGGGCCGACAAACATGGATTACTTGGAGAACTTATCGAACGGCACCCTCACGACTGCTACACAAAGCAGGAATGAGCACGCCCAGAGGCCCAGTCCGTACACAGTAACCTCCGAGTTGGATTTCTGAGCAGCCATCTTAACCTTTCGCCGCTCCCTACTAGAATATGATATTGAGTGTTATGAAGCTCGGGTAGCGGAGAAAATACCGCTTTTCCGCTTCCTCTGCCCGGACCCGCGCCTCGAACTTTTCAAGACTTCTAGCACAACTTCCTCCCATCGCCCTAATCTCATTCAGAATGTCGGGAAGACGCTCCAGCATCAGAGCCCTCTCCTCCGCGAGCTTTGCCCTCTTCCGAGCCTCTTCTTCTTCAGCGAGCTTCGCAATGCGGAGTTTGTGGCGGAGTTGTCGGATCAGGCGCCATTGCGCTGGACTTGGGTGGAGGGTGCAGTACGATGAGCGGTGCCAGGGGGAGCCTCGTTTCCTGGCCTTCATGCTAGCGGCGGGCTCTGAATGTAGCCAAAAGGTAAGGACGAGGACGAGGTGGTGGAGCGACGAAGACTCGGGTTGCCCTGTTTCAGCCCCTCGATCACCGCGCCCACAAGCAAAACTGGTTTCCGAGCAGCCTACTCTAGCCTCCATTCCACAAGCAGCTTTTGTGGACAAGAATAACGTACAAGCAATCCACTCGTTACAGCTCAGGCAAAGACGAATACGCCAGCTTCAAACGCCCCTCCTCGCGCAAAGCCTTGAGCTTGGGCTGCGTCAAGATCCGCTGCCGACGCCGTTCCACATCCTTCATCCCACCGAACCAGTAACCGAACCGAACCCCGACCATGCAGGTGAAGACGCCGTTGACCTCCGGCTGGATGCGCGTGCGCGAGCGGAGGAACGACCCGAAAGACTCGTCGGTGAATTCGAGCACTGTGTGCAGCGTGAGCGTGTGGAGAGCGGGGACGAGGACGAGCGCGGGCTGGGTGTGCTGCGCCGTGAGGAGCCCGAAGAGCGCTGTTGTGATGAGGGCGGGGGAGGTCGGGTGGTCCGCGAGGGAGAGCGTCTCCAGCGACGTGAGCAATGCGAGAGTTTCCTCGAGCTGCGCGATGGAGAGGTCGGCGCCGAGGAGGTCGAGAGAGACGAGCTGCGTGGTGAAGGAGGAGTGTGTTGCAAACGCGACGAGCTCGGCATGAGGCCATGGGACGGGGAGAGGCGCTGTACCGTCGTTGGACGCGGCTTTGTGGAAGGAGAGCTCGCGGAGGTTGGACGCCGTGAGGCTAGCAAGGAGATTCCCAAATACGGTCCTGGTTTGCGCCCGCGCGTGGGGTTTGTGCAGGTTGCCGGCGCCTATGGAGAGGCGCTCGACATCGGAGTCGGTGGCAGGAGGAAGGGGGATCGGGGCATTGGTCGGGGCGTTGGTCGAGTAGAAGATGAAATGGAAGTGGGCAGTAGCAGGGACGCGCGCGAGAGCGGCGGCGACGAGATCGAGGGAGGAGACGTAGGCGGTCGTGTAGAGGTGGACGATACGTTCCAAACAGGTCTGCGGAATATGGGCGAGGAGGTTGGCGCTCACTGAGATGCGCTCCAGCGCCGGCGCCGTCGTGAGCAACGCCAGCGGGTTGTTCTCCATCTTCCACTTGGTCCACGTATCAGCTCTGGTCATACGGAACGCACGGAGGTTGTCGAGCTGGCCCGCTGCCCCTTTGAGGACGTCGTAGTTGTAGTCGAAGCTAAGCCCGGCGATGCGGAGCTCCCTCCAACGACGAGCGTACGGGAGGAGCAAGCGGACAGCGGTGGAGTTCCCGTACTGCACGTAGACATCCAATGGGAGCTCCTTGGCGCGCTTCGCCGTGAATACCACCAGCTCCTTCGCCTGCTCAACGGGCGCTCCTCCGTTCTTGAGCTCCCCGCCGTTGACGCAAAGCTGAGTCCAAAGCTCAGCGCAATGAACAATGAGGGCTCTCCAGCGTCGGCAGACATGGGAGAGGGTGCGCAGGGGTGCTTGGGCGACGCGCTGTTTGTCGACGCGCACTGTGTCGGCAGATGACGCGGCTAACGCGAAGATGTCGGCGAGGACTGCGGGCGGGAGGTTTTCGGTGAGGGAGGGGCCGTTGGGGCGGTCGTGTGGCATCGTGAAGACGCGTTTGAGTGGTCGGGGATGGTGCACGAGGACAAGCTAGGTGTCGTCGGCCGAGTCACGCCACCACCCGGCTTGCTCTCGACCCTCACCGTCAACGCGTTCTCCGGCATGCAAAACGAGCTCTCCCCTGCTGAAAAGTTCCTCATACAACTCGGGGTGCCTCCCCTCGATCGAGTACTCCAATTCCACCGCACCAATGCCTCGCCCGTCGACGGCGTCTTTCGGTCCCATAGCGAGGTCCAGACGTTCCAGCGGAACATCGAAGTTTTCTGCGCTCTTTACGCGCCCATACGGCGCATACCCACCGAAATCCTTCTCGAAATATTCGAGTACATCGCGTGTTCGCTCGACAGAGCAGGGGCAAAGGACGCCTTCCATCGTGCGCGGGTCGAGCATGCCTCCGTCCGCGATCTAGCGCGGGTGTGTTCTCTCTGGCGTCGTCTCGTCTTCGACAGTCCGACCTTGTGGGTCCGTGTCGACAGCGAGGCGATTAGTGAGACCTCGATGGAGCGATCATTAGGCTCGTCCGCCACCGAAAAACTGGTCGACTTCGCGCTCCGTCAAGCGACTAAACACGCACCGATTCTTGACGTCCGTCTCCAACACACCAGAAAAACTTGCTTCACGCTCCTTGATCGTGAAATCCATCGCGACGACGGAACAAAACCGACGGTTATGGACCAGTGTAAACACCTTCACATTGGAACCCTCTTCAGAAGCGACGACCTCAAAGATCTCTCCGCTGTCGCCAAAGCCCGTGTTTCTTCACTCGAGACGCTGCGGCTGATGGTGTCCACGTTCGCCGTCCGTGCTGGACCAGAGTCTTTGGAGGACCCGCTGGACTGGATGCGTGGCGCACACAGGCTCAGATCGGTTGCGGTGAGCGGCATCATCGTCGACCGCGTTCCATTTCACAGCCTTCACGCTCTCCGCGAGCTTACTTGTACTGTGTATTTCGATTCGGTCGCGAAGAGCGTCGAGATGCTGGCCATCCTCCCTCCAATCGTGCACTGCCGACTCATCTTCTATCCGCTGAAGGACTTGGATCCCGCCGAATTTGGTGACGATTTCCAAGCTCTGCCAACGACCTCTGCCATAGAACGTCTGTCAATCGGGGCGGGCAACCAGCACAAAGACAAAGCGCCGGAAATGACGGACTGGTTCCTCCAGGGCGTCATAACCCGCCTGACCCTCCCGAGCGTCCACACGCTCTCCTTCGTTAAGGCAGCGTCCGGCGACGGCTCTCCGGCTCTCCCTCTTCCGTGGCCGCATGAACATTTCCTGAAGCTCGCCGACTCGTCGCTCGGCTCGCATCTCCGCACTCTCGATCTTCGCGGTGTCATCGTTTGGCCCGACGAGGTTTATCAGTGCCTCTACGCTTTGCCAAATCTTGCGTCCTTGTGCGTTGCGGACCACGAGCAATACACCCTCGTTACGAATGGGCTTTGGACGGCGGTCATGCTTACGGGCGAGGACGACGATGTTGCACTCAACCTGCGCACCCTCACCGTCCACACGCGTCTAGAGTTTGACGACGCGGCATTCATCGATTTCCTCGTCTCTCGGACGAACGACAAGCTCGGATTCAAATGCCATGTCGGCGTCTTGCCCGGTCATTGGGTACACTCTCTAGAGGATATACGCGCGGACGGGGTGAAACCACAGCGAACGACGGACGAGCGGCGAGAGCAGCTCATGAACAACGAAGCTTCGGCGCTGTTCGAATTGCGGAAGCGGAAGGAGGGCAAGTTGGTGCTATCATTGTCGTCGCTTCCGAACGAGATTTTGGTGTAGATAGGTATATACATACCGTCGCTCTTCTTGGACGTTTGGACTTCTTGTTCTTATGGTAATCCTAGCAGTTGGATCTTCTTCGTTTGCAATCAGAGCAACTGCGGACCGACTCGACTTCGGATCTATCCGGAGCTTTACCGAGGTCCGCAACCGTGAGGATACAAGTTTGCCTTCTCTACGCCGGTGGTGGACGGCCCGTTCCCGTATTTGCAGGCAGACGTGAGCTGTACAGTCAACCGCGCCGGTGACAAAAAGTTGCTTACACAACGGCCCGTCTTTGTTCATTCGAACTCAGCTTACACTGGTTCAAATCCGCATTTCGAGCCGCCGACCAGTCCGAGCTCCACTCTCGGACTCACCTCCGGAGCTCTCGCAAAGCATCCACAGCCCATACACCGACCAACACCTCGCCCAATTCGCTCGCCTTCTCGATCAAATTGCATGCAAGTGGGAATCGAAGAGACACGCGACAGCGAAGCTCCACTTTCAAAGTCAGTTATATAGCAGAGCGACGGCGGGAAGAAGGCATATTTCTCCCTCCCTCCCCATGGATTCGGATAGCTCCAAAGCCCTGCTCGTATACGGTGCGCTGGCGTTTAGCGGACTGCTGGCGGCGCGCAAGCTGCTCGTGAAAGACGAGGTGAGCTGCTCGCCCTCCCTCGTTGCGACTTCTCACGTCTCCATACCCCCAGGCAGCAAAGATCCCGATTATCCGTGGCGGCTCGACGGGCATGTTCGCCAGCTACCGCGACGCGATCAAGTTCTTCATGGACGCGCCGGAGCTCGTGCAGGCGGGGTACGACAATAACCCAGAGGGTGTGTTCCGCCTGTCGCGGATCTACTACTGGCAGTACGTCGTCTGCGGGACGAAGCTGGTCAAGGAGGTGGGGAATATCCCGAATCATATCTTGTCGTTCGAGAAGGGCGTCGAGGAGGTGAGTTTGCATGTTTTGGGGCTTACAACGAGACTAATGATTGCGGGTTAGTCTGTCCACGGTTCGTTCAATTGTGGTCTTTGTCGGAGACACGCACTCACTGAGTCTCGCAGCGCGCTACACCATGGGCGCAGAGCTTCAAGAGAACCCATTCCACCTGTCTGTCGTGCGCAACGCCCTCACGCGCAACCTCCACGCATGCTTCCCTGACGTCCGGGACGAGATCACCTGCGCGTTCCATGATGTCCTGGCGTTGGAAGGATCCGGTTCGTGTTCGCACCCGAAGTGAAATTTGGCCTGCTAAAGATAGTGTTTATACCACAGAGTGGAAACCCGCGTACGTCGTCCCGACGATGATGAACATCGTCGCGCGCGTGAGCAACCGGCTCTTCGTGGGCTTGCCCTTGTGTGCGTTCAAGCCGGTGTCATACAACAATAAATTAATATTATTGTCCGCTAGGCCGCAACCAAGCATACCTCGATAACAACGTCCGTTACACCCTCGGCGTGTTCTCGGCAGCCAAAAAGATTGGGCTGCTGCCGGCGTTTCTCCGCCCGTACGTCGATGTCTTGCTGCAGTTGGGGTCTGCGTTGCTGAGCGCCGCACAGGATTCTCGCGCCGTACATCACAATCAAAAACGAGGCCTTCGATGTGGCGATGGAGCTGCTCGGGCCGGTCGTGGCGGAGCGGATGCGCAAAGAGGAAGAGCTTGGGAAGGATTGGCCGGACAAGCCGGTAGGTGCACCTCCGAGTCGCGGCGACGAATGGGCTGACGGTGGCTGTAGAACGATATGATCTCGTGGCTGCTCGACCTCGCCGAGGGCCCCAATCGCACCGTCGGAGGGCTCGTTCTGCGCATCTTGTCCATCAATATGGCTGCAATCCACACGTCCTCCATGGTGCGCTCACCTTCCTCCCTTCCTTCTGGTTCTCCCGCTCATCTTCTCGACAGGCATTCAGCCACATGCTCCTCACCCTCGCCGCCTACCCTCCCGAGGAATACTTTCTCCCTATGCGCGCCGAGGCCGAGCGCGTCATCGCCGCCGAAGGCTGGAGCAAGGCCGCGCTCAACAGCATGCACAAGATCGATTCGTTCCTCCGCGAGACCCAACGCGTCTTCGGTAACGGCCCAGTGTCGATGAGCCGCAAGGTCGTGGCAAAGGAAGGGCTGCGCCTCAGCGACGGGACGTGGTTGCCGTACGGCTCGCTGCTCTGCGTCGCAGCCAAGCCGGCGCATTTCGATTCCGGTATGTTTTCCTTCGTCTCTTGCGGAGATGATGTTGACGGGAGCAGCGAACCACGAGAACGCGACGACGTTTGACGGATTCCGGTTCGCCCGTGAGCGCGAGGCGATGGTGGCGAGGGAGGGGTACGACCCGAGCAAGGACACGTTCGGCAAGTCGATGATTACGACCGCTGCGGACCACCTGCCCTTCGGGACTGGAAAACACGCTTGTCCGGTGCGCCTCCCACCACTTCTGCTTCTCCGAGTACTAAGGACGAGTACTGTAGGGTCGGTTCTTCGCTGCGACGGAGCTCAAGGCGATGCTGGCGCATATGTTGGTCAACTACGACATCAAGGCGGAGGTGGAGGGTGTGCGCCCACCGGATGCGGTGTATGGGATGCAGATGACTCCAAATCCGAAGGGGAGGGTGTTCTTCCGGAAGCGTCAGTGAGCGAATTCAAGTGAGCGAAGTCGTCGATACCCATGTATATGCAATCCCAGTTTGTGTATTCTTATGTAGGCCTCTTGTGGCATCGTGTGCGGCTCGAGGATGCGGGTTTTCTTTTTCGAATGCTCGACGTTGCAGGCAGTCGTCGTGGTCAAGGTCAAGGGCATCAACCGGCAATCAACGAGAACCGAAGCTTGCACCGGAACCACGAGCACGAACTGCGGAAGTCATCCCCTGCCGACTAGGTCCTGAGCGCCCCTCGGCATCTCCAAAATAGCCTTGCGTCTGCGCTCCGCGCACCTGCAGCGTGCCTCCAGGAGTATCGAGTGGCTTCGCGACCACGGCCAAGATCGGTGCGTTTCGCGGCGAGCACTTGAGGCGTGTCGCCCGTTCATACCAACAGAAGCTCATGTTATAATTAGGCACAAGTCTCATTTTCTCATTCATGCCCGCCCCAGAACTGATCGATACTCCGCACAGAGAGCTAGCTGTAAGGCGGTGTGCCACATCCGTCCAGCTGACATGACAAGTATGGCAGAAAGGCTATCGGCCCCGCAGCTCTCTTTCGCCGCCCGTTGGACAGAATACACGGGATAAGTATTGCGCTACCTGGGACGGTCACGTTACGCGTCGGCATTGGATTATCTGCTCTCCCCCAATCTTACATGCAGGTAGGTCGCATAATTCGCTGGTTAAAAAGTGGTTTGGGTCTTGAGTCACGTTGAGACATCGGCGACTTAGAGTGAGCCAACTTGAATCAAATTAATGGTCCCGCTGTTACGACCTGTCGCCGGCAATTCATCTTCTTGTCCATCGGCCCGTGCGGACACAGAAGGGAGCCTCTTCGGATGCATAATCGTGAGTCTGAATCTCATTGGCTGCTTTGCATCGGTACTGCGTGTGTGCCTTGGACACCTCCACTTTTCCTTCCCGCACCCACATATCGCCGCCTGCGTGCAAAGGCATAGCATGGCCATAACGTGCACCGCAATCGTTGGTCCCAAAGCCACCGGCACTGTGGGCAGAGAAGGGTATGAATTTCACAGAAATTCATACCCCCTTCTGTGAATGCACAAAATCACCGGATTTTGAGGTGAAAGTTGAATTTTCATACCTGGATTTGATTGCATCAATTCATCATTTTATGGCCTATATTTTGTGCCAATGAAATTCATGGCAAAAGCAAGTGAATTTGAGGCTGTGAAATTACTTGGATTTGCAAAGTTGGCTAACCATAGCCAAGAGCATGGGATAAGGTTGAACACTTCTGAATGATATATTAACATACTTCTCAGGCCGCTGGCCGGTGCAGAGTAGCTACTGAATGGGAGAGGACCCTACATTACAACCATAATCTAATCTTTTATCAATGCTCTTTGTCTGAGTGGTAAACCTGCTTGCCGGTTTTTTGGGCTCAACCATGAGGCCCAGAGTTCGAACCCCGCGGTGAACAATTAAAATAATTCCAGAAATACTTATATGACCTTTCCAGCTGCCCAAGTAAAAAACATAACGCAAGTTGATGATGCAATCACTCAGTTGCCCACGTTGCGTGGGTTGCTTTATTGCCAAATTCCCCTGCCAAATTTCACCTACTAATCGCCTGATTTTCATACCAAAACACCATGAATTGAGGGTATGAAGTGCTGCAGGAGGGGTATGAAACCAGGGGGGTGAATTTCACAGAATTCCGGTGAATTTCAGGGGAAATTGGACTGAAATACACCGGAAATCCCAGTGAAATAATGGTATGAAATTCATACCCTTCTCCGCCCACAGTGGGTACCGTGATCTTACGCCAATGATGCGTATACCACTTTTACGCGGAATCGTCAGCTTGACGGTGCGTCGGAGCTTGGATTGTAAAGTGATTGAGGGTTTAATGATCCATTCGCCCGCGAGTGGCGCTGAGCTCGAAGCAACCGCGTGTCAAGAAAAGAGACTCGGACGGACTTAACGCTGCTATAATTCCAAGTGGGCCTCATATCGGCGAACATCACATCAGCCTCAACACAACATCTCAGTTTGTGGATATCGCTACACTGTTCCTGCAGACAGCGAGGCGATTGGAACGCGATCGGGGACACCAACTGAGCTGATCCAAAGGGTGAGCCTCATTCAGCCAGTTCTATTACGTATCACTCTTTCGTCGTTCAGTAGTGGGTTGGCTCCATATAACCCAAGCTGGTGCGTGGCTCAAGGTAAGGTAAACGTGTGAAACAAAGGCCTACTTATGCAAACCTCCGGCGTGTGCTCAAGCTAAACGTGCAAAAACAAGGACATACTTATGCATACCCCCGACGTGGTCCTTCCTCCGTTTCCCCATATTCGATGCCGCTGCCAGACGACACTACGGCGGAGTCTCAATCCGACGCGGTCGATAATGCTGCACCTCCCGACTTCCCCATGACCAGCGGTGAAGAAGGCGACGCTGGTGTGTACTGAGTCAGCTCCTTAGGTGAATGAGTCACATGGCAATTTGTGGTTTTCAGAGTTGCCGCCCAGTCCATCCTTCGGCTCTGTTGCTCCCGCGTCGACGACTGGATCTCGTTCGAGCGACTACGACACTTATATGGCGGGATTCAATATCAATAACGCAAAACTTGACGAGGAGGAGTCTCATTGCTTACGTGGAAATGCGCATGCTTGCAAAGCCAGCGTCCCCGGCGGGCCCATCGGAAACAGATTCGACGGAAATGGTGAGTGACAGCTTATGGTTGCCGCGTTGCGTTCCTGGAGCGGGTCACTGATTATGACCGCCTTTTTTCGGCTAGACGTTTTAGATAGCGCTTCGGCGCGCACGCCGCGCAGGGCCAGTCCCCACCGTCGAAAGCATCGCTCTGCCGCTACCATCGGCGGCGCCGAGGGGTGTCCGAACTGCAAAGGGGCGCTTCGCGGTCCAGACGGGAAAGGCCAGCGCCGATGGAGCAACAACCACGGTACATGGGTTTGCAGTCCCTGTGGTCAGCATGAAGACAGAAACGGGACTAATCGTCCGGAGCAGTACAAAGATCGTCGGCGGCGCCGAAGCCCGCAGAGGCTGTAAAATGGTTCCTTACGCTCTGCAGATGTAGTTATTATGCCTACTATCCATTCCTGAGCTATATTCCTCTTGCCTTATATGGTTTCATGTGTTCGAATCCTTCTCGGTCCTTCCTCCTACAAGTTGCTTCTGACCTCAGTCAATCATGTTCAGTTTTGCATTCATCTATTTCATCTACTAGCTAGAGTCTGAATTAAAGCGCTAGGTGCTCATTTATGTGGGCCTTAGAGGCGCGCCACACCATATACCGCATGAAACGCGTCATTTCCGAACGCGTCTGATTACTACACGTGACCGCGTCATCCCTCGAAACAAATGAAGATAGGAGCATCTTTCCACCACCACCTCTACCTCTACCGCCCAGCTATGAGCGAAAAGGCCAGCACGACTTACACTCTTTGTCCTCTTCCACAAGTTCTAACCCGGCCGCAGGCACTGTACGAAGCCGCCAGATCGCGCGTCGAAGCCAAGATGTCGGAAAGGTTCTCGCCGTCCGTCGCTTCCGCTTCGCGACCGAGCGTTCCTTCCACCTCGGGCCCGCTCACGTACCCTGCCGACGTCAAGGGCAGCCCCGGGGCGACGACTGACGAGAACGCCGGAATGAGGATCCAACAACTGTCCTCCGACCTGCGCTACTACGACGCGCAGCTCAGGGCTCTCGCCAAGCAGAAACAGGCATGCGGATTCACTCTCGTCGGGGTTCGCGCAGCTCAAGGAAGAGGTCGCGAAGCTGAGGGAGGAGGTCAAGCGTTTGGGGACCGGGGTTAGTGGATCGGAGCGTGAACGGACTGGCAAGTTCGACGAGATGGACGTCCACCTCCGAGAAGTGCAGCGCCAGCTCCGCCTGCAGCAAGCCTCTGTCAATATCAGCCGGTCGCTCACGAATCCCCGGTACGAACAAACGTTTTCTGTTGAGGACTTTGGTTTTAACGAGATCGCAGACTCGATGAGATTAGCAGCCAACTCCAAGAGATACAGCGGCGACTAGGAATTCGAAGCCGACGAACGAAGGAAAAGGACCAAGCATCGACATCCGCCTTCAATCTCTCCGAAGCCCAACTCTGCCTTTGCGCGTACGAATCGGAGGTTTCGTCGGCTTCCTCCTCGGTCGCAAAGTCAACTAGCCTTGCCCGCTTTTTAGATCTGTAGTAACATCTCCCAATTCTTATTTCTTACTTGTTCGTATTCTTACATCTCTATGGCCGACGAAAACTCGGAAACGCCGAAAACCGTCCATCCGCCTCCTTGACCGCCGCGTAGACGTAGAACGTCCGTACGTGCGTCAGCTCGACACGCGAGTAGGGCGGCGCGCTGGCACGGGTTGCGGTTGTGTGGCCGGAAGAAATGGTGCTTGCGCGCGGGCGGGGACGGGGGACGGCAAGAGGGAGGACGGGGGAGAGCGGGAGAGGCGGGCGGACGCGTTTGACTTCGGGCGGCTGCGGAGGCGGGGAGAGCGGCGCGGGCGGAAGGACAAGGTGCGGAGGGAGGGGCGCTGAGCGTGGTCCCGGGGAGGGAGGACGAGCGCTGAATGCCGGGGGGCGAATGTGGAGGTGGTGGTGGAGATAATAGCAACGGGGGCGGCGGGCCGCGGGGAGTGGAGGCTGGAGGACGGGCTATGGCTTGTGTCGTTGATGCGGCTTCTGGCGTCCAGTCGTATTGTTGCTGGAGCTCGCTGGATATATCATCAGCACGAGTCGTAACGAAAGGGAATGAAAAGTACCTTTGGACATCCTCCAAATCGTGCAACGCCTCCGAGTACAAGCTAACGCCATCGGCCGCTTCATCTTCTTCCACCAAACTTTCCTCCTCGTCCTCCTCGTCGGCTTCCACAAGCAGCTCCACAGGAATTGGCTCCGGCTCGTCTAACGGATGGTTAAACCGCTCATGCAAGAAGCTACGCGCCTCATCAGCAGCCAATCCCACGTAGCAAACAGCTCGCTTACTTTTGGTACTCCCAAAGTGCCTCCCCCGCAGCCTCCCGCTGCTCCTCGCCCTCCCCTTCCTCCGCGACCTCCCCCGCATACTCCACCAACGCGCCCTTGCATGAAAGCAGCACGCGTTGGTGCTTGGACACCGCCGCCTCCAGCTCCGCGGGCGCCATCGGCACGAACGTCGACGGCCACAAGATTAGGCCCGGGCTTTGCGCCAATACGTCTTCCTGCCCCCCGCCCCATACCATCCTCATCCCCATCCCCATGCTCGGGCCGCGGCGGCGGCGGCGGGGCTAGCGTAAGGTGCATCGCGCTCATCTCCTTGACGCCGCCAAACACGCGCATGAGCAGGTCAACGACAAATTCGGACGGGCGCGGGTGGATGCCGAATTTGTACCCGAGCATGTTCTCGAAGAGCGCTTCGAGGTCGCGCGCGCCGTCCGCTTGGGCGTGCCATGCCGCGGAGGTGTAAGCGGGTGTTGATGGGGTAGGTGGTACGGAGCCGGAGGGGGAGTTCCAGGAGGGAGGGAAGTCGGAGTCGAGCAAGGAGGAGTCGTCTGCGTAGAGTGTCATGACGTCCGCGTCTTCGTCGGCTTCTGCGTCCGCTTCGGGTTCGTCGTTCTCGGAGTAGATATCGTACACAACGCTGTCGCGGTCATCGAATATCGGCGCCTGCGGCCGCTCGCTATTCGGCGTGTCCGAGTCCGAGACACCCAGTTGGTCGACAGGCGGGTCTTCCGCCGCCAACGGCTTGCCGTACGGGAAGAATACGTGGTCGTCAATGAGCTCCAAGCGCCCACCGACGCAGAGGACGCGACGCGCCTCGTCGAGGACAAACTCCCACTTTGCGCGCGGGATGCAGAGGGAGAGGTTCGCCATGCGGACGAGCTCGAAGGAGCCGGTCGGGAAGGGAAGCGGGTCGCGTACGCTGGGCAACTCTTCTTAGTAAAAAGGACGCGGAAGGAACAAATAGGGAGACGCACAAATTCGCTCGCACAAACTTGACGTTCTCGGCCAATCCCTGGCGCTGCAGCGCCGCCCACGTCCCGCGCATCGTGTCCAGCAAATCGACGCCGACGAGCTGCGTACTTGCTTTGCGCCACGCGCCAGCGGCGTCGATGAGCCAGTGCCCCGCCCCGCAGCCAAGGTCAAGCGCCGAACGCGGCGGGGCGACGCCGTAGTCATGGAACGTTGGCCCGCCATGGGTGCGGTCGAGTTTGCGGATGAGCTCCCATGTTTGGCGGTCCCTGCACCAGCGGCATTGGAATGAGAAGTGGGAGAGAGTGAGAGGGAGAAACGTACGTGTCCATCAAAATCGGGTCGTACGAATCGAGCGGGTATACCCCGACTTTGGAGACGTATGCGGGGGCGGGCGGGACGTCGAGGTGGTGGTAGTAGCTCTCCGGGACCATAGCCTCGCGCCGGTTATATCCAACGCCTATGCTGCTCGGGGAGGTGGGCGTCGCCGAGCGCGAGCTGTCCGTACTCCGCTTTTCGCTGGTCGCCGTACCCCCGGGAAAGAGATACTCGCTGCGTTCGGCGGACACCATTGATGGCGAGAGGATGGGGGATATGGACGTCGCGGAAGCGGGAGACGACGACCCCACGCCCTTCTTGCGCAACCCGAGCCCCAAGAACCCCTTCGAGCCCGATTCGGAGGCACCTTCCTTCTCCTTGCCTTTCCCCTTCTTCTGGTCCTTCCCTTTATCTTTATCCTTGTCCTTGCCGAACCCAAGCCCCGGCGCCTTTGGATGCGCACGCGTCCGCGCGGAGGGGAAGTAAAACGTCTGCGAGTCGGGGCGGGTCGCGTTCGCGCTAGATGCCGACGCATTGATGGCGCGTCGCCGGACAGCCTGCGCAGGCGTCTCCCCACTCGAGGCCGAGGTCGACCCAGAGCTGTACGTGAAGGTCGACATCCCCGAGCTGCTCGCCCGGGACGAGGCCGGTTTCGGTTTCGTGGGCGATGCGCTATCGCCAGCTGGAGCTGGGGATATAGGGGACAACATGGCGCCGTCGTCTGTCGACTGCCTGGCTTTCCCCTTGCTGCTACCGCTGCCACCACCACCAAGCTTCAAACCCGGCGTTGACTTGCGACCCGGACGCGCGCGGGTCCGTGCTGATGGGTAAACGAACGCCGGTGCCGGCTTTGGGTCTTGTCCAAGGAAAGCAAAGTCTTCCTCGGACGAACTCGAATGCGATTTTGTGGACGGTGTCGGTGTGAGCAGCCGAGGGCGTTGCGGCGCGAGTTGACGCTGCTGTGGCTGCGACGGGGAGAGCTGCTGCTCGGCGCGGTGGCCAGCGATATGCGGGAGCCGCGCTGGCGCCAACGGCGGAGACGACGGTGGTGAATGGTACGCACGCGCGGGAGCGGGATGCGTGTATTCGTCCGCCATCCACGGACGGAAGACGTTGGGATCGCGGTCGGCCGTGTCGCTGATAGTGGGGATACTCGCGATAGTAGAGCTGCTCGGGCCATAGGTCAGCCCGAGCGTCGCTTGTGAGCTGAGTGGCGAGCTCGTCGGTGTTGGTAGGTATTGCGTGGGCTCGGAAGGAGGGGGAGACGGGTAGGGTGGTATTCCGCGGGAGAAGGACGGACGACGCGGGTCCGGAAAAGACGCGGATTCGGCAGCTGCGACTGGCGAGGTTTGCCAAAGATGCAGCGCGTTGGAGCCCCCGTCCTCGTAGGTGGCAGTCCATCGTGAGTGTGGTTTGGGCGGTGCATAGGTCGGCCATCCCGACGCGGAGGAGGATAACGTCGGTGGAGGGGATCGCGGCGGATGAAGCGGGGTGTCGGACATCCCAGCGATGAAGGGAGTAGGCAAGAGCTGCGCATCAAGCTTCTTGCGGGTTCCAGCTGCACGACCGGCCATTGTGGTCGTTGCTCGTTGTGGCGGGGGAACGGTAGACACGCGCGCGGGAGAGAGAAGGTTCGCGCCATGAATGGCTGAGAGTGCTATATATTAGGTTCTCCGCTTGGATTCCCAGATAAGAGGCTGCCACAGCAATCTTGTGCAAATGCCGACATCCGATGGAAAGGACCGACCAGATTTTGCTACCAATCAAGACTCTGCGCTCACCTAGAATTGGTGCCGCGTCGGGCGGATCGTTGAAGACGCACACGATAGGGCTCGGGCAACCCTGAGCCGGGGAATGCACACCTGGGAGGGAGAGAACAACTCTCGATTGCAGAGAATCGGCGGGTCTATCAAGCTCCCGCCCAGAGCGCGTGTATCAGCCACCACAACTGCCACGCGACGTTCTGCAGAGAACATGCCGGGCGTCGGGGACTGCCAGGAGCGGTGCAGCTGTAGGCGAAGAGACACCGGTCGCGGCACGTCGCCGTTGCGGACAAGGGCGCTTGATGGCGGTTTTGTTCCGCCGAATTACTATTACAGCGCCTCATATTCGAGTATGCCAGTGGTGAGGGCGTACTCGTCAAGCTTGGCCAGGTACGTTGCTTCCAGGCCTTGGGACCACGCGTGTCCAGAACCACCGTTTGGAGACCGCCAGAAGCCCCGCTTGATGTCCCAAATTAAACCATCTGTCCGGTGTAGCCGCCGGGACAAGCAAACAGGCAACAAACACTTGGATGTGCGATGGACTCCATCCCGTACATGGCAGGTCCACGCTTGGATCCGTCAGATCTGGAGCGATAGCAAGGTAGAAAAGTAGCATTCAATTCGGCACAAGAATATTGCGGCAGGCTCGAGCTCAAGGCAGGCTTCAGTGGGAAGCGGTCCGGGTAGCTTTATTGCGTCGAGTCCGATTATGCGGCGCGGGAGTTTCCGAAACTTCCCACTGAGCCGCTGCCCGAGCAAGACTATCTTGACAGATGCGGGGGCGTCATTGCTGCGAGGCTTTCATTGTACAGATACGTTTTAATGGTGTTGGTGCCTCGCTCGAGAAGATTCCAGTCACGCTTTGGATATGTCAAGACAAGAAGGAATTCAGGGCTGTATCATGTTGATGTCTTCGAGATTCAAAATGCAAAATTCCAAGCCAACAGTAAGAGAAGACCAGCCAGAAAATGATACAAAGTCGAAGAACAACAGAGGCACCATCTCACCTGGCTTCCTCGAGGGACAGCCTCTCGTTAGCGTGCTGACATTCCACTGTCGCTCTTTGCAAAATTCATGAGCCTACTTACTACATAACGTCTTTGTTCAAGGGTTCACTGCAAAATCAAGCTTGAGGTTGTACAAGTTAGAAGCGGCTACAATATTAATCCCTCCTGCGGGTGCCCAACCAGCTTAACCCCACTAACTCCCCCCTCCCCGGCAATAGACCAGCGGTCCAGCCCTTTCACAATGCCTTCCAACCCTCCAGGGAGGACCTCAACGCGATTCGGCTTGATCTCGCCCGCCTCCATCAGCTTCGGCAGGTTCTCCTTGATATACTTTCCGAACTTGGCGTGGTCCGGCGTTCCACCCCCGGCGGCGACGTAGTACCCAAAGACGCGCACGATCTGGACGTCCCCCGCCTCTCCGGAGAGGATAGCGCGTGGGTTGACGGTGACGATCTGCCCGGCGGGGTTCACGATGGCGTGTGCGATGTCGAGGCTTGACGCTGCCCCCGGAGCAGTAGCGAAGAGCCCGTCAAAGACAACGTCCATCTTCCCGAGCTGGGAGAAAAGTGCATGTGCGGGGAGCGCTGGGAGTGCGGTGTCCTCTCGGGCGATGATGTCTGTGGCGCCGAGGGAGGTGAGATAGTCCGCGTGTTTGCTGGACGCGTAGGCGACGATGTGCGTGAAGCCGATGAGTTTCAGGAGCTGTATCGCTGTGCACAATTGGTGAGCTTCAATCGAGGTGGTTAGAGCGGGCGCACCATGTTGTCCGACGGATGTACTCGCGCCGAGAACAAAAGCGGATTTCCCGGCATGGAGTCTTTCCCAAACGAACGTGGGGTTGAGACCGAGGCCGATAGGCGCAGGGGCGAAGAGTCCGTTCGCTGCCGTGGTCCAGGTAACGGGATAGGTGGTCGCGTCGTCGAACGAGACGTTGCTTGGTTTCTGTTCGCCACGCATGAGTTCAGCTGAAAATCGATCTTTGTGTAACGAAAGACGCACGCGAATCAACAACGCAGCATCCAGAACGGCGCACTGCTGATACCCTCCCCCCATACCGCCCGACAAGACCTCGTCGCCCGTCTTCCACCCCTCCACGCCGTCGCCGACCTGCATGACGACACCGGCGATGCTGCTCCCCATGATTACGGGGTACGCCTCGATGAGCATGTCCATCGCGCGGCGAAAAGGGTCCATTGGGTTCAACCCAACCGCTTCGACCTTGACAAGGACCTCGCCCTTCCCTGGCGTGAGCACTGGGACGGTGGTGATGGTAAATGGCGCCTTGGCTGAGGGAACGATGATGGCGGATTGCGTTTCGGGGAGCATGAGTACTAGTGGTAAAACCCAAGCGTCGAGGCGAGGGTCTTTATAGTCTAGCGTCGAATTCCCGCTTCTTACAGGCCGTCATCACGTTTTTGTTAATTTTGCTTACACCTCAATTCAGTTCCTTTCCGAGCCGTGAGAGATTGGTGTCGGAGCCGGGAGAGGACCCCTGAAAGTCCCGTGTGAACTAAGAGTTGTGGTCCGGACATGAAAAGCCAAAATTTGGCCATTCACCTTGGTCGATGTCCGGACACGGGAGCCCAAAATTTAAGAACACTTTGGTGTGCTGTCCGGACATGGATTTGGTCGGCTGGATGTCCGCAGGGTTGCGACAGGACGTCTATTGCCCATATGTTGTGTGGCTCAGCTGGATATTGAGCCTTAACAAGGCGATTTTCGTACACCTCTCCGCCGTACCGCGTTCGAAACTTAGGAAAACCTCGAATTTTTGGTACATTTGATGCGATCACTTCCCATCAAGCCTCCGACTTTCTTCTATGTCCGGACACAGACCGACCAATTTTTGAGTTTTTGTCCGGACATGAAAACCTGGATTTCGGAAACTTTTTAATCAAAGTTCACATGGGACTTTCAGGGGTCCTGCCGGGAGCGATGGGTAAGCAAACGCCGCGCGGCGTTCCAGGAAAGGAAACCCCGATTTAGGATTGGAAATGTTCACGCCATCCGGATCACACGGACTGAGTCAAACGGCGTTGGCAAAATAATGTTGTACCGTACTACGAAGGCATGTTGAAGACATAGCCAGAGATTCATTTGAAATTTGTATGGGCGATATAATGTTCAGTAGGGTCGTGGACATCTTTTGAATAAAAATTGCAACTTTCCCGGCCCACGGCTCAAAAACTACGTCGGAATGTGCTAGAGCTGTGTCGGAATAGAACAAAACGGCTAATTAGATTTGCGGAATCAGGGAAAATTCCCCGGAAATTTAGGTGGGGTGATTAAATTCACGGAATTACCAAAACTCCGAAAATCGGGTCCCATTTTGGGGGAATTTACTAAAGGCTCCACGGAATACCCCCCGATTCCTGAGGGAGGATTTTCCTGATGCCTGCAGCATCGGGTTTCCAACCTTTACCGACAGGTTGTAGCTGAGATGCAACTTTTAGAGATGCAGGTTTGGGCCGTTGGAGTGGCAACTTGATAGACTTCAGGTGACAACTTTGCCATTGATTATCAGATATACTAGCTGTTGGCTTCATCCTATTGATTGCCGCTGTCCGGATATCACAGCCTGTTGTCGAGGTCCGCAGAAAACACAAAAATAATTGACTGAACTCTTGATGGTCATCAATCTTGCCAGAGAACCGAGAAGAAAATGAATAAACAATATTATCACGGGGCCAGAAAAAATTCAGTGAAACTGTGATAGTCACATTGAAGGAATTGATAGAGTAGCTCCCGAACTTGCCAGTGAGACTACTGCCACTTACTCTATTTGTGTCATGAAACACCCCCATCACCCATCATCAACTACCAACATCCCTTTATGTAACACAAAGGGTTACACAAAGGAGGACAGCCGGACGGAGAGGGTTAATAAAGGGAAGCTACCAGTATATAAACCCGACTTGATAGAGCCTTACAGTAGCTTCTATCTCGTCTTAATAACGACCCCACTTGGGGCTTAAATCATCGTTCTCCGTCTCGAATACCGAAACCCGACCGAACGTCGGGAAACTATCGGGAAAATCCCCGAGCCCCGATTCCGTCACCGAGCCCTACCTGGCCTCGTTCTGACAGAAGATAGAAGCTCCCTAATAACCGGGAATGCCGCTAAACGAACGACTCGAGCAGCTATTGCGAATCCTCTTAATACTCCAGCTGGGCGTCGGGGTCGGGCGAACACTATGGGGTCTGTTCCGCCCTGCGTTGGAATCCCGCAACCCAAAACCTGATAACACCATCCCTCGGATACCGAGTACCCGATGCATCAACGGGATCAATGCCACTGTCCAGCCCACGAAGGAGTAGGCTGCAACGGTTGGGTATGGATACCGAGAACCATCATTCCCGATGGAGGATATGGGCAACAGACTCCGAGGGGAAGGGCACCCCCGAGCCAGCGGCGCAACCCTTGAGAAACCCGACAAGAGAAGCACCCGGTACCCACCCACTACCTACTTCTTTTCCAACTCGTCTTCTCTTCACGCTCGAGGTTCGATAAGAAAACACGCCAGCGTACATTAAAATACAAAGAAAAATAAATACCCCGCCAACACGCCGATACACCAGAACGACTACGCGATCCAAATAAGCTCACCGAGCCCGCTGTTTACCCCTTGCGACTCGGTCCTCGACGCTCCGCTGACTCCTGCGGCCGATCCTCCGAACCCTCTGCGGCGACAGGGTGCGTCAGCTCCGACTCAGCGGCGGGAGGAGGGAACCAGCGCGGAAGGAGCGACGAGATATCTGCCGCCGGGTCGTCCGGCTCGGGCGAATATACCGCCGGATCGCGATCCCGATACCCCGCCAGCAAGTCCTCGTCGTACCTGTTGGGGTGGCGATGATTCCAGAGACGGGTCGCTTCCACCGAAGCCACAAACGCGACCTGCAAGACATATTGCAGGAAGCGGATCGATCGGTGATTGTCGGTACAATCCGCCAACGCCGCCAACAGGGCGCTGTCCGCCCGACAGGTGAAGGTCCCAAACTGCTCCGCGGGGGCGAAGACATACACCGGGATTCCGAATAGGGAGTGCGCCAAGTGAGGGTTGAGCGACTCGTAATCCGTCTGCAACATCGTATGTCCCCACGAGGACAACCGCTGTCCGTACGGCGCGGAACCTGGGATAGGCAAGGAAGCATCGACAGTGGACTGGCACACGTCCAAGTTGATCATCCCAGCCTCGGGGTCGGGACGGTCGAGACGGCCCGGCATGGACATCGAACCCCAAACCCGGTCGAGAACCTGGAGGTCCAGGCGGGAAAGGTCGGGGGTTAACATTGAGCGGGGGAACAAGCCGCGGTCGTCTACGCTGTTGTGAGGAACACTCGCCTGTCCGCGGCGAGAGCAGCAAGTGCACTCAACACGTTTGGAAATATTATGGGCTCTTACCAGGGAATGTTTGCAAACCTTCCCTGTTTGGTGCCCGGGCACCACTATGGGTACGAAAGACTGTAGTCACGACGTAAATTGTATTTATTGGGAGGGCATATAGGCTTATGTAAAAGTGGGTATAGGGGTTTTTGAGGTCTGGCTTTCTAAAATGGTGCACTCAGCTAACCCTGTTAATGACCTCATCACTCCCTATCACACTTTTCTTTCTACGTTCCTACTAACCTAATCCGAACCCTAACAAACCCCTAACCTAATCCTAACCCTAACCAAACCTAATCCTGACCTAACCTAACCTAATCCTGACCTAACTCTAACCCTAACCCTAACCAAGCGTATCCCCCACATTGGAGCTCCTATCACTATTTTGTCCCATTTTTCCCATGCTAACTTTTATCTTCATTTTGTTTATCCCTCCAACTTTCCTTATTAGACCATTCCCTAAATATCAAAAACCACACAGTTAGAGCAGTTTTCCACCCAGATTTTCCCAATTTGGATTTGCCCTGATTAATGCATAAGGCCTCAGGCTAATTGCCCTTGATTAATGCATTACCCTGGGTGCATGAGGTGGATCCGAACGCGGGGAAAACAGATGGAAATCCCGATGGGAAACCCGACGGCCAAGGAGGTGCTGCGTGCGACACCGAGCGCAACTGGGCGACAGAGTATGAACGATTCGCCCGACGAGCCGAACATGCGACTCCCCCGGGAAGAACGCGCGATGTCCGAGCGGCTGATGAACCAGCGCCCGGGGCACGCCTCCCACGAAATCCTGCGCAGAAGCGGGACTGGACCGATTGCGACGGCGGGAAGGAGGGGGACTCAGACGTGGGTTGGTCGGAATAGAACTCCGACAGACCTTGCCAGGACCCATGTTTCCGTACGGGCGTGAGGTCGCCCCCGCCAAATCATCTTCGGGAGCCGACTCGGAGGAAGAGGAAGAAGACGATGATGGGGAACGACGGTGTTTGTGCGATGGGGAAGGATGGGGGCGATCCGGGGGCGGAGGAATTTGGAGTGACAACGGATGTAGGGGCCGGCCCGGTGCCTCCCCCCCTTCTTGGGAGCCGCGGCCCGACGTCTCGTCGTTAATCTCGATGCTTTCCGTGCCGCGAGGGGACCGCGTATGTCGAACCCGAATACGCCGGGGACTTGGGGGAGGGGTCGGTGGATCCAACTCGATAAAACCCGGGGAGTCCGGGACTTCGGGCGACTCGCGAGCAAGGGGCGCAGAGGACGGATCAGGAACGGCGGGCTCGACGTCGACGTCAGCCATTTCCACATCGATAGAAGCGCCCGCCGCATCATCGGCAGATACGGGTGAGACCGTGACCACCTGCGGGGCCTGAGGTTGGAAAGGAGAGCGTCGGGAGACTATCGGGAAAATCCCCGAACCCCGATTCCGTCACCGAGCCCTACCTGGCCTCGTTCTGACAATTTGCAGAGACCTCATCTGGCACTGTATTGTACTACTGTACTATTTTGATCCTTTCGTACAGGGTTTTTGCCTGTGACGGAAATCTTAATTCAGAAAAATTGAGAAGAAATTATTACACACATCAAAAAAATTTCGTACAGCCCCCATGTGACGCGTGACGTACGAAATGATCGAAATAGTACAGTACTGTTGAGTTGGACTGTCTGTGTTATAATCTTGGTACTGGAGATGACTTTAGTCAGCTGTTTGGGATAATGCCATGACCCCTTAGCCGTTTGGGTTGGAGTTCTAAGCCAAGGGAAGCCCACAGCTAGCCTCCAAAAATGGTATTTCCACAAAAGGTGATCATATCCGCACAGCTTCCATTGATTGTTCCTCACAAATTATGGGACATTTTTCTTGCCATGATTTCATTCCAATATTGGCCCAGATCAAGGGGCATTATACGTGTGATATCTTGCTCAAGATAATTTGCTCTTATTTGCACCATTATAGCATACATATAAATCTTTCAAACAGGACCGTTTTATTTTGCCTACGGCAGGGTGAATACCACAGTTATCGCGTTTTGAGTAAACTCTCAATTCTGAACCAATGACGTCGCTGCTTTTTCGCGGGAATGAATTGCCGCCCAACGTTGGGCCTTGGGCGTCTATCACCAACCTCTATCGCTCCCGCTGACAACCATGAGCGCGGAGGCATCCTCTTCCACTGGAGCCCTCTCCCCCGCGAGGGACCGCTCCGCTACACAGTCCCCTGTTCCGACAAGTCCTCACTGGCCCGCAACGCTCCAAGAAGCCTCCACTACGTCGCCTGTAGCCGGGCCTTCGGTCGCGTGGGCAAAGCTCGGAAAATGGGTCCGCGGCCGCGACCTGACAATGAAGATCGACGCGGACATCAGTCCTGACGTGCTGGCCGCCCTACGGGAGAAGTGGGAGGCAGAATGGCGCGCAGCAGGGACGCGGCGCGCAGGGATGGGTGCTGGGGGGCAACCTGCCCGCGATGAGATGATGTAGGGATGGAGACCGTGATGTTCACGGTAGTCGTCCCTCAGAGGTGTAGTCGTCGAATCTCGCTCGAAAGAACAGTAGTGAACTCTGTTGCGAGAAGGAAAACTAGTCTACTGTCACGACTCTACAGACCTATATACTGCCATCAGAAGGGGATTATCCCCATACCCTTACACTCGCCCTCCCATATTATCGTAGAGAATATGTAAAGAGAAACAGAAAAACCCAAACATGTATGTAGGTTTGTAGGTAGAGATAGTAAACAGAATGAAAACACAAAACCAGAAGTATCGGCGCGTAATAACGCGACCGACTTTTTGACCGACGTTCGGTCTTTTTACTCGTCCGTATCCATGGACGTGCCCGACTCCTGCGCGACCTGCACGGTGTCCAATCCCGCGAAGGGGAGCGCGGCGGTGGTCGCGGCGTCGTCCTCGATAGGTGGCGTGGGAGTAACCGACGCGCCTTTGTCCCCCGCGTCCTTGGGTTGCTCGTCGGCCTTCTTGGTACCCGTCGGCGCCGTGTCCTCGGGGACGTCCCGGCGCGGTCGTTCCGTTTTGAGATCCAGCGGACGCCGCCGCCGCCGCAATATTAACCGCGCCAACGGCGGATGTCACTTGCTCGACCGTCGGCTGGTTCTGGGTTGGTTCGGTGTCCGAGCGGTCGTCGTCGGAGTCGGAGTCGTTGCCAACGCCGGCCGCGGTTGGTTCACGGTAGCCCCAGTTCCTCGGTTCGTCCTCCGGGCGGACGTAGCGCACGCTCGAGTAGCGCTCGGGCTCTGGGGTCCAAGAGTCGATAAAGCGGGGAACCCGAGAGCGCGAGGGGCGGTGATTTTCGTGGCCGTCGTCCTGCCTGTAGCGCGAGTGCGAAGGAGGGCGGGAGTGAGCGCGGTAGTGATCGTTGAAGCGACGGTTGGAAGGGCCGCGATAGTTGGGACCCTCCTGTTGCCGCTGGGCGAGATACTCGCGGTAATCGGGGTCGTATTCCTCCGGTCTCGAGCGCTTTCCAACAGCGGCGTCGAGGGCGTACTTGGCGGCGCCGAATATGTGACCCACAAAGTCATCCCGTTGGCGGGCGATAGCGTCGTCCCACTCACGGCGGTAGTCGTCGCCCATGGTGGAGGGAGGGTAAGGGCGCGTGCGTGCTGAAAATTTTCGTCCCTGTTTTATACCTATCGTCCCCAAATAAACACCTGCATCATCCGGCGGTGTCCCATTTCCAATGGGCAGGTGGGTGATCGAGGACGCATTGAGTGCCTGGAGGTAGTCAGCGAGGCTCGAAAGGTGCTCCACCTGCTTGTATGGGAACCACGCTGTGTCGCCGTTCATCCACTCGACCTCGAATTTCGCATCAGAACCCTTTCCCGAATGAGCGATAATTTTTCGGACGGCCCATTCGTCGGAGCCCTCACCGATACCGGTCACTTGGGCCACTTGTCGGCCGGGAAATCGACGGTCGTCGTTCGGAATGTGGATGCGGAGGAGGGAGGAATGGAATGCCGGGTGGATTCCGCGCCGTTTGAGTTCCGGAGGGATATCGAGCTTGAAGGTGCCGTTCTTGTAGTCTTCAATAATGCGATACGGTCCAACAAACTTCGGGACCAGCTTGCGGGCGCGATTCTTCGGGATGGAGATGTTCTTGGTGGAGAGGTAGACGAGATCATCGAGAACAAAGGGAACCGCGCGCCGATGCTTGTTTGCTTGACGAACTTGCTTGACTCGAGCCTCAATAATCGCGTCGTGGGCAGCCATAATCGCGTCTTTCATGCGCTGGGCGAAAACGCGAACCCCGGGGTATTCAGATTTGGCGTCCCAAATCATCGGCGCTGGTGTTTGACCCGAGTTCAAGTAGAAGGGAGAGAAGCCAGTTGTTGCAGAGCGTGCCGAGTTCATTGCGGTCGATACCCGGCAGCTTTGCCACCCAGTCCTTCTGTGTTGGCGAAATACAAGAGCGAAGCATTTGCGCCATCGTTCGGTTTGCCCGCTCCGTCGCGCCGTCCGATTGAGGGTGGTATGCAGACGACATCTTGAGTTTTGGCCCGATGAGTTGGTGGAGACGGTCCCAAAAGACGCTCGTAAAGTACGAGCCGCGGTCGCTTACGATGCGCTCGGGCAAGCCGTGCTTCGAGTAAACATGCTCGAACACCACCTCCGCAATCTCCTTCGCCTTCCACGTCTGCTTCACGGGAACAAGGTGCACCATCGACGATAAGTGGTCGATAATGCAGAGCACCATGTCGTACGTGCCGTTTCGGTTCTTCGACGCCGGGAGCGGGCCAACAAAGTCCATCCCGATGGATTGCCACGGTCGAGTCGGTACGTCGAGCGGTCGGAGCAGGCCGAAAGGTTTTTGCGAAGAGGACTTGGTCGTTGCGCACGTAGAACACGAGTCGCAGTAGCTCTTGACGTCGTCGACCATAGACTTCCACCAAACATTGTCTTTGAGGTAATACATCGTTTTGCGAGCGCCGAGGTGAGCGAGAATAGAATGTGCGTGCGAGATGACGATCTCTCGGACAGAACGGGAGTCGATGAGTACGTCGGGGATGCAGAGAATCCGTCTGTCGCTGTCGCGGAGGAAGATGAGGCCGCCGATTTGTTCGAAGTTCTTGTAATGAGCAGGGTTGTCGATGATGAGCTTGAAGAATTTGTCCTCTGAGTACCTGTTCTTCAAGCAGGTTGGGAGGTCGATTGCCGGATCGCCTTGAGAGATGAGTTGGGTGAGGCGTGGTGCAAGACCGGAGAGAATTTCTTCGTCTGGCGTTTGTGACTGTATCACCTCATGTGCGCTTGTAGGTCCTCTGCCTCCCACTTCCATCTCCGCCGTTACCGTTGCCTCAGACTCCGCGCTGGTCGCCTCCTCGGGTAGCTTGAGGTTCTCGACTTGCCGTCCCGGTTCGTCCTCGGGCGGGTTCATAACCCGAGAGTGGAAACTCACGCCCTCCGTTTCAGGTCGCGGGGTAAAAACCTGGCCAGTTCGTTGGTCCCGAACCGTTAAGAACACGCGAGGCGTCGGCTGGGCCCTCGTCTTTCGCTTCCCCTTTGAAGACTCGGCGGGTTCAGCCGCGGAGAGGAGGAGGTCATCGGGAGGTGGAGGAGGAGCCTTTTGTAAGTCCAACCCCGCAAACACCTGGTCCCCTGTCCGAACGGGGTTGGTAACCTTGCCCAGTATCTCTCGCATTCGAGCCAGATCCACGTCCTCGTCGTCTGCCGGTACAAACTCAGCCGCAGAGCGAACAACACCGGGTCCATCGGCGCTGTAGATGCGGGACAAGGCATCCGCAAGAATATTTGTCGAGCCAGGTATGTATTCGATTTTGAAGTCGAATTCGCTTAGCGTTCCAAGCCAGCGAACCTGTCTCGCGCTAAGCTTCTTCTGAGCCATAAAGTGCTCGAGAGCCCGATGGTCGGTCAAGATCTTGAAGTTGGCGCCAAGCAGTAATGTACGGAATTTCTTGAGGGATTCCACAATGGCTAACAGCTCGACTTCGTGCACAGGGTAGTTCTGTTGGGCCGAGTTGAACTTACCAGACCAGAACGCGACGACGCGAGCAGACGCAAAGTCGGCGCCTTGGCAAACAACACCACTGCATCCAGTCAAGCTCGCGTCGGTTACAAGGAATATTGGGTCGGCGCCCGGGGAATAATCCAACACGGTTCGTCGGTGGTTCCTCCACTTGCTGACACATGCCTTGACCTGCTCAAAGGCTCGTTGTTCAGTGTGAGACCAGCGCCACGGCGCCGACCCCGACATCGGTGTCAACACGCCCATTGGAATCCGAATTCCCTCGCAGTTTGGAGCCAAATACCCCACTGCACCAAGAAATCCCGCCAGGAGCGAAGCGTTCGTCGGGACGGGCCAGTTCTCAATGCTCTCGACCTTGTGCGGGTCCATCATGATACCGTGGTTGTCGATAACATGCCCGAGAATCTCAACGCGCTCAACAAAGAACTTGATTTTGCTTCCGTTGAGGTAAAGCTTCTCGCGACGCAAAATGTCGATGATCGTCTTCACATGCTGAACGTGTTCCTTCGCAGAATTCGAGTAGATGAAGACGTCGTCAAGATAAACATCCATAAACTTGCCAATGTACGGCCCGAAGAGGTGGTTCATCAGAGCCTGGTACGTTGCTCCACCGTTACAATCCCCCTGCTGAATAACGAGGCTAGCCATGGTTCCGTCGGGTGTATTGAACAAAGTACGGTCGACATGTGAAGGCTCGACGCGGATCTGTTCGTAAGCCTCTTTGTTGTCAAGCGTCGACCTGTACTTATGGCGCGCAACGTTCTGCAGAATACTTTCGATGTCCGGAAGAGGCGAAGCCATCTTGTGCGTATTCAGATTTCGCTCGCGGCAGTCGAATACCGTTCTCATTCGAACGTCCGTTTCTCCAGGCTTGTTAGGCTTCTTCAACATCAACATCGGGACAGCATTCGGGCCCGTCTGCATACGCCAGCGGCCGGTCTCGAGGTAGTTATCGCGCTTGTCCTGCCAAAGCTCACGCAACGGCGCGGGACACTTTGACGGCCGGTACGAGTACGCTTTCGTTTCGTCAATCAGCGGGATCTTATGGTTGATAGCCCGGAGCGGCGGCAGCGGAGTTTTCGACGCGTCAAGACAGATGTCTGCAGCATATTCGCGTAACTCGCCCCGCAACTTCTCCAACTCATCATCATACACATCCGCTGCTTTTGAGCTCAGCGAAGCAACTCGGTCGCCCCGAATCGGTCCAGACTTGACCGCGCCGATCCCAACTTGAGGCGGGTTGAGGCCAAAGACGATCTGGTGCTGGAACAAGAATGGCGTCCCCAGAATCATGTCGTACTCGGCGATGTTCATGACGTCGAAACGGCGAGTCTCCTCTATCTCCTGGTACCGGATCCGCAGGTTACAACTGTGCTTGACAGACGTTCGCGAACCGCTCGCGGCCATAACTACGTTGATTGGTTTCGCCAGAAGGTCTGTTTCGAGACCCAACTGGTCGACAACCGTAGTTGACACAAAATCAGACAAAGAACCGGAGTCCAACAAAGCAGTAACGCGATGTCCATTCACATCTACGACAATAACCATCGGCTTCGGTATCAAGCGCGTGAAGTCCTGCGTTTTGGACGCGTTTCGCTGCATGCGAATTTCGTCCGGCGGCGGCGCGGGCTTGCGGCTCGGTTTTGCAGAACCTAGAAATACCCGAACGGTATCCTCAACCTCGACATGGTGAGTGTCGTCGTCGTCGGTTGCGGAAACAGAGTCCCAACCCGAGTCCGAGTTTGAATACACGTCCGTATCTGACACATCTCGAAGCTCGGGCGGTTCGTCGGACGACGTAGGAGAATCGGGACGGAAAGGGAATAGGGATGTCGGGGGCGGAGGAGGTTCGTCGTCGTCCCTCGGGGAGACGCCGTCGCGGTCATCCTCAGAACCGCTGTTGGAGTCTGAACTCGAGCTCGGCCACTCGTTCCAGGCGCCCTCCAACCAAGATACAGGGTGCCACAAGCCGTGCACCAAGGCGGAGTACGGGAGTTCAAAGCCGCAGTTATGGAATTCATCGTTAACCAGGAAGAAGGTGTACACAGGGTTGCGGGAAACCGTGTATGTGAAGCGGCTTGGGTCGCACAACGCGTCGCGCAGCTGTGGCTCGGTTGGGTCAAACGAATAAGGTGCGTTGTCGCTCAAATCCTCCATGATAGAGTCGAACACCTCCTCCAGAGCCTCGGAATCCGATTCGTCGATGCCAAAGTATGCAAGGAAATCGTAGACGTTGGGCTCCTCGGGTACCTCTGAAACTACACGCTCGCGGTGTCTCTCGCGGCATTCGCGGAGTCGTTGACGGTGGGCTGGCGATATGAGCTCACCCTTGTCGTCCAGACGCTGCTTTTGCTCGTAGATATACTCGGCGAATTCGAAATCTTCGTCTTCAAGCTGCGTCAAAAGAACTTCGTGGTCGTCGCCAGTGTGAGCATCACAGACAAGAAAGCCGAGCTGCGTTTCAATGATACTGAATCGGTCCTTTGCGAACGGGTCGTCCTCAGGGTCGTCGAAAGAATCCCAAGGGAAAGGGATGGCCGCACGAAGTTGCCATTGCATGATATCGGAGACGGTTTGGACAAAGAGATCTTCTAGCTGATCGCTGCTTGAGTCGGTGTTATTTTCCGAGTCCGAGCTCTCCGAGTCAGCATCACAGTCGCTCTCGCCGACGGTTGCGGCGTACAAGCCCAGATCTTGCGCATCCCGGAGGTTGCGCTGCCTTTCGATTTCTTCAAAACCGACAGCAGCGGCGCCAACGTTTCCGGGCCGAACTTGATTGTTCTTTGGGCAGTCGCGAGCTAGATGGGTCGTATCGCCGCACTTGAAACACTTGCCCGCCGCGCGATATTCGTCCTTCTGCGCCGGCGTCAAGTCATCGCGCGGGCGCGAATTACGAGGCTTGTCCGATTGTTGCTTTGACTCGCCCTCGGACTTGCGATCGTCATCGCGACGTTCGCGTTTCTTCTCGGTTTTCGAGCCGTCTCGCCGGGAAGAATTGTCGTCCTTGGACTTTGAAGATGAGCCGTGCTGACCAGACTTTCCAGTCTTGCTGTCGCCGTCGTCTCGGTCCCGCCTATCGCGTCCGCCGCGCTTGTCCTTCGCGTCGGGCTTGGCCATCGTCTTTCGGACTTTGCGCGACTGCTCAAATTTGAGCGCTTCGTCCTCAAGGTCGTCGATCAATGCCGTCTCCGGGTCAAAACCCTTGTCCGCCCAACGTTCGCGGTACTCAAGATCGGCACCGTCCCAGTACTGGAGTACCAGGCCGCGAATGGTGATGTCGCCGATGCTATCGGCGACGATCTCGAGAGCCTTGCGGTATTGACGGATGGTGCGGCCGTTCTGGGTAAAGTACTTGAACTTAGAACGTTGCTGGCCACGGAAATCAACGGGGAAGAACTCGTTGAACAGTTCCCTCAAGAATGCGCGCATCTTCCAGCGCTTTGCATTCGGTGCGACTTCGCGATTGTACCATTCCTTTGCCTTGCCCGTTAACCACTTGCCAGAGTAGTGTACCCACATCTTCCTTGGGAGGAAGCAGTCCTTACACCAAGCCTTGACTGTACTTGCGAACGATGTGTATTTCGAGAAAATAGCAATACCGTCGTACTTGTCCGGCTCTATGACGCCCGCGTTCGACAAGCGGAACCGCATACGCATCATCTTCTCTTTGTACCTCCGCATCTCGCGCTTTTTCCGATTCTTTGTTTTCTTGGAATCATCAGAGTCGGCGCTAGAGGGAATTTCGAGACCGTCCGAGTCCGAATCCGATTCGGAAGAACTTGAACTCGAGGAAGATGCTGAGTCGGAACCGTCCGATGAAGGACTGGTGTCGGACGGGGAGGGACGCCTTCCGCCGTTTGGCGTTCCTCCTGCGGTTCTTGCCAGACTTGCGAGACTTGCGAGAACGTCGTGAGCGTTTGTGATCGTCCGCCGAAGACGAAGACGAAGAGGATGAACCCGAGTCCGAACTCGAGTCGTCCGGGGACGGGCGGGAACGAGTGAAAGTCTTCTTGCTCTGAGCATCGTTACCGGAGTCAAGATCGCGCTGTAGACCGCGAAATGAGGGATGCCCTCGGGGAACCTGGTCGATTGGGGATAAACGAACGCGAGTACCGGTCGGGCGACGCGGCACCGGGCTCAATTCCCGCCGCTTCTTCTTTTCTTCCTGTCGGTACTTGCTCTCCTTGGAAGCTGCACGCTTGGCGCGCTTGCGCCGTTCCCAATTGCTCAACTCACGTTGTTCAAGTTCCTCCGCCAATTTGCGGTCCCGTTCCTCATCCGCGAGCTGCGCCTCAAGTTGCGAAGCCAAAAGTCCATCAACGGCGACCTGCTGTTCGTTTGCAGCGGCCGCATGAGCTTTGGAAGTTCCTGGCGCGTTTGGAACACACTCATCCTCAACTGGCGACAAGTCCTCATACGGCGGTAAGTCACCAAGCTCGGCAGCTAGACACGCGGCGTATCGAGCATCCGCCTCCAGCTGCTTCGCAATCGAGTCGTCCGTTTCGTCGTCCGTAATCCGCGTCAGGACAACCACTGGTTCCGGCTCCGATGCTCTGGCTTTTCCTTTACCGGAAACCGGAAGGGGAGGCAGAGGTGCCGAAGGGGAAACCGGGCAGTTATCACTGGGGGAAGGGGTCGGGGCGGAAACAAACTCAGACTCAATCACATTCGACTTAGACTCGGACGAACTCGTCCCGTCCCTCAATATCATCTCACGCATACGGCGCTCACGGTCCCGCAGCAGCTTGCGCTGCGAGGGCGAAAGCGAACGCATAAGGCCATTCCAAAAAGAATCATCGTCATTCAGTAGACTACCAGCCTTGGGTGTACTAGTCGCGCGAGTCGTCTTCAGATTAGCCTGCGTGGTCCATTGGGGAGGCGCTCCCGATCCTTCGCCGTCCGTGAAAGCGGCTCCGCTCAAGCGAGCGGCGCTCGTTTCGGAATACTCGAGTCCGCCGTCGTCGTCTTCGCCCTCTTCGACGGGGAGTTGACTGCCGAAGAAACGAGGAGTGGTGTCGACGGGGCGCGAGCGCATAGACGGGGAGGGGGAACGGGCGGTACGACGCGGCGCTTGGAATCCGTCGCCGTTGTTGCCTGAGTCAATCTCCGCGCCGGCATGCGTGCCGCGCGGTGTCGAATGTGCATCTTCTTGTTGCTGCTCAACAGGAAGGTCTTGACTGGAGCCGATAACATTCCCGGCATCGTCACGGGCATCTTGAACCGTGGATGGGGTGTCGCGTCCGACATCCGCAGAGCGGGAGCGGCTTCCAGTCTCGTCAGCGGCATCGTCTTGAGCGCTGGAGTGGGTATCGTTGGGGCTGTCGTTAGCCGCCATCGAGGAGCTGTCGCCCGCGAGGGACGCTGTCAGCTCGGGGAGTGTCCATCCAATCGATTGGACACTCTTTTCCGATGTGCCGCTCGGGGCATCCATATCGGTTGTGCTCTGCGAAGAGCGGTCAGTTCCGGAAGGGGTTGTAGACATACTGGTAGGGGAGGGGAAAATTTTTTCTCGGGGTCGTCGCGGTTGATCAGGCCGCGATGTCGTCGAGGTCGGGTTTTTTAGAGAGTTGTGAAGAGTTCAAAAAAGTGTAGGGATGGAGACCGTGATGTTCACGGTAGTCGTCCCTCAGAGGTGTAGTCGTCGAATCTCGCTCGAAAGAACAGTAGTGAACTCTGTTGCGAGAAGGAAAACTAGTCTACTGTCACGACTCTACAGACCTATATACTGCCATCAGAAGGGGATTATCCCCATACCCTTACAGATGATTGCGCGAATAACGCGTTTGGTGAGTCGTCTATATGGGTATTGCGATGCGCTCAAACGGAGAGGCAGGAGCGCGAATTCGACCGGCTTACGGAGCAGGCGTCGGAGGTCGTTGTTTTTCGACGAGAGAAGGAGTTTGAGGTCCGTGCGGGGTTATGCGTGGTCTGCGAGCTTGTTGAAGAATGCCGGCCGATTGGTATGAGTATAAGGGTACGTCGGTTTGGATTTTATGCGCTGTGTTTATTGAGCGCTTGTCAGGCCGCACTGGAAGTGGATTCAAACGACGCCGACTTCGCTCAGGCGGTTGCGGTATGCTGGGTTTCTCAATCCAAGTCCGGGAAACCAAACCCTGACAGGACCTCCACCACGTCGAGGACATGTACGATTTCATCTTGTTTTGTAACGATAAAGCCACGCGCTTGGGATGGCCAATAGCGACTCCAAACGACGCATGTCGTCCGCGTCTCGACCGCACAACTACTGACAGTCGAACAGGATCCCGAGCCGGACATCGAAAAACAGCCACGACTTAGCCCTAGGTCTAACGGAGACCAGCCCACCAACTTCTTCCGGTCTGATGAGGTCGGCGTTGGACGTCTCTATGGGCGGCACAACAATGCGCCGCCAGTAACAATCGTCAGCTCGTCTTCCTCTCACCAGTTCGTCAATTTTGGGTGTTCGCCCATTGATTCTCCAACAAGTCCGCAGACAAAATCTAACGACTCTCATTGCTATCGCGTTCTTCGGCGCCTCCATAACCTGGTCAACGATATTCTCCGGCTCGCGCGGGAACATCGTCCTCATAGCATGGAGCGCCTGCCTGTTCATTGTCAGCGCCGTCGCCGCCTCCGCCGCCACGCTCCTCGTCGTCGGCGGCGGAGGTGGTGGGGAGGAGGACCTGGTGGCGAAATACCGTCCCGTACGCTGGACGGGAGACTTAAGATTTTGGCTTGCCAAACCGGCTTGTCCCTGCGCGGATTGGCTTTTTTCGGCTTGGATTGGCTTTTGGCTGGGGATCAAAGCCCAAGCCGGACAAGCCGGCTTGTAATGCCAATCCGGCGCCCTGGCAAGCCATTCCGCTGCGGGGGGAATGTGTTAGGGTGACCATTTTGGCTTTTTGGGTGGGAATAGGTGGGGTTTTGGTGTGTTTACCGGGGGATTGGGTGCACGGAGGTGGGGTTTGCAGGTCTGAAGCTACAGAGCTATCGGGAAGTATAGAGTACAGCGTAGATGGATCCTGGAGTGAGTGTACTTCGAAGTTTGAACATGGGGTGTTGATGGCGCTGATTTTACGCTCCCTAAGACTGCACACTCTCGAGTAATCCTACTGCCAGCCACCGAGCTACCTCCTAGGTGGAGGGGGGGAATTTTGATCCATTTGATGGCATCAAAATTTCATATTTCAACCCAGTTCTGCAGCAACTTATGCTACCTCTGCTATGGCTGATTGGGATGCAGATACTAAAATTGATGTGATCAGTGATGCGATCAAATTGCATGAACAATGAAGGTAAAGCTTGCAATGCCAATGCTACATGCTGCCAATGATGCTACCTCGATATGTCCTGTAGGTCAGATCAACCATACAATTCTTAACAGTACACTTCTAGGCCACAAAAAGGAGTCCGCGCGGGCTCACAAGCCTGTGGGCCGTGCAATACCAAGATTGCGGACTTCAAGTTACCATACTATTCTGACCAATATATAAAAGTATACCTGAGGGTGGCTGTGTAATGCGAGAAGGTATGAGTAGGAGGAACTTATAGTATGCAAGGTATGACAACCATAGCAAGGGCAAGAAACATAGGAAGACAGAAGGAGGTACCGATACAGTAACACCCAGTGCTTATATGATCGTTCACTGTCCAACGCTCAAGTCGACGGATTGGCTTGTGGTCTGTGATCTGCCCTTGCAAATCGCGCCGTCGCGCCCCGCGAACACGGCAGCTCGAACGTAGTGATGAGTTATCCTGCACTGAGTAGCCCCCGCTGCCGCAAATCACAAACAGAGTCCCGGTTTGAGAGCGACCACTCTGGCTTGGGGGCGACATTTTGGCTTGGGGGCGACATTTTGGCTTGGGACCGACAATACCGGCTTGAATCCGGCGATTTTGGCTTGGGTGCGACAAATTTGGCTTGGGCGCGTAAGTTTTGGCTGGGTAGTCTGTCTTTCTTCGCTTGCCATTACCAATGCAGTGTCTTGTACCCGCTTACGAGGCTGCGTCGGCGGGAAGCTTCCAATGATCATGAGATGGTTACACAATCACCGCGGTTTCAACAGGGTTCTCCACGGTTGACTTCGCGGCGCAGGATGCTTAAATCTTTCGTCGAATATATCGACCAAGAGGTTAGATTCGGTTGTCCATGCGTCGATCCGGGGCACGCGCCTAGATGGAGATAACTTTGATGACGCGGCAATTTTCGCCTTGACCAGCGCCGCCTTGTTGCTCGATGTTCTCTGCGCTAAAGCGTCTAATCTTTGGCAGCCAGCCGACCCCCGAGCGCCCAGAAACACCGGCAGGGGAGGCGGCAATGCTCCCAACTAGTCAATCGAGCCAAACCAAAAATGCGCATCCTAACAGTGAGTACAGCTGCAAGGAGACAACTTGATTTTCATGCAAGCCCTTTCAGACAGTCCGCACTATTTTCCATGTGAGTTTATGCGGTGCCTTCCGAGTCCAAGTGAGCTGACACCTGGTAGCACAAATTGGCTTCGCGCCTCCACCGTCTCAAAACTGGCCTTACGGATATGGCGGTGGGTTTCCAGGAGCTCTCCGAGCCCACAATCTCAGTTCATGTAGGATTTCCCGCCGGGTTTTCACAACCTTGGCTCCCTCAGCCATCGCAAAACGCAGCTAATGCACCGCACGGCTAGTTGTATCTCCCGCGCTTGCAGCAGACCTAGTGGCTGACAGCTACATTATTCTTCATAGGCCACCCTGGTGCATCTCCCTACATGTTCAACCCGTGGTTTCCTGGTTACGCCCCGCACTATCCTCTGCCTCCCGCCGCACAATCCGACCAGCCACCGCAAACGTCTCCGCCTGCTGCGCCTCCTCCCCCGCCACCTGTTGTTCAACCAGTCACGCAACCTCTTCTGAGCCAACCGAGCGCCGCCCCGCGCGCCACAACAGTCCCTGTCCTCAACAATCAGCTTGTCGCCCCATCTGGTGCGTGGCTTAACGGCAATCAGCTCATCGACTGCGTCGTCGGAGAGGAGCCTCCCTGGTGGATGGACCGCACCTGGCCGTGGCGCTCGCAGGGAGCCCGTCAAAACCTCCCGCACGCAAACGCGTGGAACGTAAACAAACAGGTGTGCCTCTCCGTGTTTCGCTGCGACTGCGTGAACGAGGACGGCTCTCCGCGGCGAATCATCCGCCCTAAAAAGGAGGAAGCCGCGCGAGGCTCGCAAGCGCAGGAAACTTGCCATGTCTGTCACAGGAAATTCTACCAGGAGGAGAAATGTCTCGCGACGTTGACGACTTACCGCTATCGCGACGACGACGGACTCGAGCACACCGTCAAATGGCATGTTGGACAGCACAATCACCCTCGTCCTCCGACAAAAAAGCTCACAGCGGCGGAGGTGGAGATGGTTGACGACCTGGTACGCCAGAACCCCACCCACACCGCTCTGCAGCACCGCGTGGCGGCCGAGCCCGGCCAAACACCGCTCGCCTTAGTCAATCCAACCCTCGCCGGCCCTCGCAAAGCTCGTTTCGAAATCGAACAGAGCAAGATACGCCTCGGCATCACCAAACCGAAGGGCGAACGCAGCTCGGGATTCCAGCTCCTACGCATGTTTTCTGAGCTGCAGGAATCCTTCGAGACACCTTGGATCGTTCAAACAAACTTCCTCGGCCCCAACACCGTCGTCATGCAGTCGCCGTTTATGCGCGACACGCCGATCCGCGACCAACTTCGGTCCTTCAGCCACGAGCACCTGGCGGCGGAGCAGGGGAGACACGGCATCGTAACGGACGGTTCGCACGATTTTTATAACGAGGGGATCCTCCTCACCTCACTTGCGTTCTGTTCCGTTCTGCTTCGTTGGACGCCCATCGCCTTCACCTGGATCGGCGGACTTGACGCGGCGCACCACCCCGCCGTTGCCGGATGCGCCGCCTCAGGCTCGTTCACCACCCCCGTCGCCTGCCCGTCTCTCTCCTTCGCCGACCCTGCCTGACCGCGCGCCGTCCAGCTCGCAGGTAACACAGGCATCGTCCGCTGTGTCGCTGTCTCCCGTCTGGTGCGACGGCTGCGACCAGTACATTGCGGACGGCGACAGAGACGACAACGAGGTGCAATGTTCGCGGTGCGGGAACTGGTCTCATATCGGCTGCCTCGACAAAACGATCGACTACAACTCCCCCGACAGTTCAGTTTACCTGCAGGAACTGTACCGGGACAGGCTTCATCGCAAACGAGTTGGTGCTGATTTTCGACCCGAAGTTCCTCCAACTAACTTTCCCAGGTTAGAGAATAATTCGGTTGTCCTGTTCCCAGACCCTGCGGCGGATGGCGCATTTTATCCTGCCGTATTTGAGAGCCAGGATACAGAGCAGTGCGGAAAGGAGCGGGAGTACTCGTTCCTTTGGCTCGACACAAACCCGCATGCAGCGAGTCGACGCTTCTATGTCGATCGTAAGACCTGCTTCGACGCCATTCGCATGAAGGGAAAGATACCACCCAAGAAGGGAGGGACCATTATCCAGTTCATGCTTTCACCTGGTCGCTGACGATGCCCTCAGATCGGGAAGCTTCGTGTCCCGCAATACCTCGACGAGACCTCGGATCATTCAAACACAGATTTAGATTGTTTGCTCCGCAGCGCTGCACCGGGAATCATCCGCGTTCTCCTAGGTTTCAACAGCACCGACCATCCCGTTGTTCAGCACTTCCGCCAGTACATGGACCGCTTCCCAGAACCTGCACAGCAATTGAGGGAGACGGGTCGGTGGCTGGCAACAATCGGCTTGCTCGGATACGCCGAGCTGGATACCGTCTTCGCAGAGGGAGCTCAGCGGTACCTCTTCAGTGACGCCAGCCTAATCGGCCTCTCGTTCCCCGAACGGCAGCGCCGCATTTTCGGGGTGGGTTGCGCGCTTTTCCGCATTCTTGCCCTCCAGCGCGACCTGGGAGAGCCCTACGATCTCAGCGGAGGAATCCTGGATGATCTGCGCCACCGCAGAATCTCACCGGCCGTTTGGGACGACTTCCACAACGCGCGTACCGTCATCTGGCAGTCTTCTACGACGTTTATGACCTGCTCGGAGCCGGTGCTCAAGCAGACACCATTTCTGCGCGATCATACCACCTACGACGCCAATTTCCGCCCGCCGTTTTATGTTCGCACTCTGGATACACCCGCCGATGCTCCCCGCCGCACTGCCATTCCCGTCATCGTCCCCGTCGACAACATCCCTCCCCCTGGGCTATCTCTCCCTCCCAAGGGCCGCCCCGCTCCGAGAGCTACATTCAAAACTTCGACAGGTGCGCCGGCGGCGCCTCCACCTGCGCGGGGTGACCCATCGCTGAAGAGGAAGGCGGGAGCAGATTCGGGGTATGAGAGCGAGGAGGTGACAACCGCACCCGAGCCTGACGTTCGGCGCGTCTCAGCACCCCGACGACAGCAACCCGCGCGCAAGAGCAGGAAGCGCGCCCGGCGGTAAAGCTACCATATTATTGACTGTTTCCCCATGTTACTATGAATTATGCTACGATTATGTGTGGAACATCCCCATCTACCACCTTACTGTCCATAAGTATGCGATTCCCATCCTTTTGGACTCGGGCCTTACGCTACTCCTATGGTGAGACAACTTGAATGAACATACCTTCTAGACTTGGTGAAGGCATATGAGAAAATTTGATGGATTTGATGGCATCAAATTCTCAGTTTAAGTCGCAATGCTGCGGCCACTGCAGCAACCTGTGTGTTCTAGTTGTCAACATCTCAAACATGGAACTGATGTAATATGATGCCATCAAATTCTACCAGCAAGGAACATTGATACTCAAAGCCACTTGCCAGTGCATGCTCCAGTCTCATTAGGAGGTCAGTTCAACGGAATGTGTCTTCAGCGCAGACTTGAACATACCACTTGCAACTATCCCCACCAGCGTACACACTCGCCCTTCAATATTCATATCCTTGATACATATACCCCGACATGCCGCGGTCCTCCCCTGTGTCTGCCCAGCAGAACATAGTACTGCCGCCCCACCCGCCAGAATTCAAACCACCCGCAACACCATTCCCGCGCATATTAAACACAAAACATACTTAGTTACCTACCTACTCCCCGCCATCGCACTCTCCAGGCCCTCAAATAGCACCCAAACTCACCCCAAGCCAACCCAAGCCGGTGCCCAAGCCCATCAAAGCCCAAGCCAAAATGTCGGGCCTCCTGGCAGGGACAAGCCAAGCCAAGCCGGTTTGGCACGCCGGTGTGAAAAGTCTCCGCTGGACGGTGCGCATCCTCTCCCTCATCGCGATGCTGCACATCCTCGGCGGGATGCTCTTCGTCTCGCTTGCTATCCTCCTCCTGGACCTCGAACAAGATCAGGATGCGTATAGCGCGCAGCTGGAGGGTTCGACGCGCCGCGTGTGGTTCCGCGTCGCAGGCGGGTACGCGATGGGTGCTTCGGGGGTGATATTGGGTGTCGCCGCGGCGGTGTGGCGGAGATATACGGTCCGAACGTGGTTCGTCCATCCCACGGCGCTTGGGCGGGCGTACAACCGCCAACGGGGGCGGGAGCGCAAGGATTAATATCGATTTCTCGGCCTAGTCCATGTATGTATATTCCAATTCCAGACCAACAGCTGTTTTGCAGCAAAGAATCGCGTCGTTGCTGTCTGATTTCCGCATTCCATCCTTAGACCAACCCGCTGCCCCGCCAATAACGTTCAGCAGCATGGACAAAGCGATACCGATCGCGATGCGCAAAATAATGCGGCCATCTCGGTGTTGGGCATATATCCCTCCAGATCGATATACCGGCGTAGAACCGCGCGTGTAAATCCTCTCCACACCCCAAAGCGCGCCCCTGGCGGTCGGAGGAAATTATTACTATCTTCCCTTTGCCAGAACCCGCACCGTTGCTTCGTTCCTTTCCAATCGCCTGCACCGAGCGAGGTGCTTTCTCCCGATCTCCTTCTGCTCCACCCGCCTACTGCACATCGCCTTGCAAATTGACAAAGCGGGCGGACGACTGGGGAGGTTCGGTGGCGGGCCACGACTGGGGAGGTCCTCATCAGACGCGAATGAATGATCGTGGTGAAGAAGATTAGAATTACGGAAATGGGGGTAAGTCGTGGCGAAAGGGGGAATTTAAAGGGCACTTGAGCCAGCGACGGGGAGGAAGGAAGCTTTGAGGCTCGTTCGAGGAGTTGTGGAGCACGCGCGGCCGTCGTTTCTCAGGCGGGATGTTGCACAGATTTCCTGAGCGAACAATGGTGCCCGCCTTGAGCCCGCCTGGTGTACTGCATGCGCCAATTCCCATGCGGCTGTCCATTCCCAATATCCAAATTACTATTGGGTAGCTCCAAACACCACCACCCCATTACCATTTTGTTGGGCGAGGCGTTATCCGAGAACTCGTCGCGTATAAGAAGCAATGGCGCGAGCTAGGCCATCTATGGTAGAGACGGCTGCTCAAGCGCTCAAGCTCAAGGGCCGCAAAACCTGCAGCTCTACCCAAAATGCGTAGACGTTCCAACGACGACGCGCGATTTTGGCTCAGGCTGTAGCGTTCTGGGGCGCCTTCCAAAGCTGATCCGAACGATCTTATCCCCTAGCGAACTGAACAATCTCGTAGCTACGGTCCGACATCCGGGGGGAATAACACATGCGAAGCCCATCTGGACGGCGTATAAAAGCCCCAGCAGGTCAGCGGCTATCTTCAGCACCAACCACCACCACTACTGCTCCCCCCAACCCAGCCCAACTTACTCAATCTACCATGATCGCTGTGCGTGCTGCGCCGCCGTCCTGTCCGCCCCCACTAACCCGCCCGCAGGCCACCCAGACCCCCGTCAACCAGAACGACGCCTGCGGCTGCACCTCCACGTACGTCTCCCCTCTAGCCCCGCCGTCGACGCCGTCGCTGATCATGTCTCTGCCCAGCTGCACCTGCAAGAAAGGCGACTGCAAGTGCTAAATGCGCCTGCGCCTGCGCACCCCTGCCCCTGGTCGCCGTCGTCCCCATAGTCGTTATCGTCGCCGTCGATTGTGAATGAATTCAATGTGATGCTATTAGTGCCCCAAAAGTCTAGGCTCAAGAAGATTGAGTACCATATTAAACGTGAATCGATTTAGAACCTGTTGGAGCGAGATAATCAATCCGGCGCCATCTTGGCGCGGAGTGGCTTTATCCCGTTCTGGACGTCTGGGGCTCAATGCCGTGTCACACTGCACACTGCGATTCCACACAAGATCAGCCGGCGGAACAGACAAAGAAATCCCAAAGAAATCGATATTCGGCTAGTGAACCTGGGGGTGGCCTCCAGACTGGGGGTGGACCTGCTTCCCCGACGTGCTGGTACGCTCCCACTTACTACAGCACAAATGCGTGAATCAAAACTGAGATCAGTACTTTCGGGTCACGCTCGCGCCTCGGACTGTATAGCTGCAATCCGTCCTTGAGCTTGCGACGCAGATTACCAGGATCATGAAATTTTTTTAGGACCCGGTTCTGTTCCCTAACTATCTAATTGCTGAACGTGTTTCGTTAACGAAGTTTGTGAACTTTGGCTGGAATAGGGAGCTGTATCATTTGGGCGTTACTTACTGTAATACTATACGGGAACGGTGGAAGGAGTGTCCGAGAAATCTAGCCCCCACAAGCAGACCTACCACCACCACGAGCACTTACTGCGAACCGGCTTCGCCGAGCAACAACCCGTGTACGGCCCGGATTATCCTGGACACGCGCAGGTCCCGTACCATGGTGGTGCTCCGAAGATAGCGATAGGCATGCAAATGGAGCACGGCTGGAAATTCTTTCTTTTGTAAATCTGTAAATAACACACTGTTGATTATACCCCAAGCTTCATGTTCATTTCATAATTAATGATGCAAATGCGAGGCCATCCAGAATATTTTAGAATATTATCGAATCATTTAGAGTCAGGCTATGCTCGGAGAAAACTCTGGAAGAACCGCGGAGTTATCAGTCAGCAACGAAGGACGCCATTGGCTGGAGGCGGGTGCTTCATAAGCGTAAGAGTCAGATCGAGTCCGGACCAACGCCCGGGAGCCGGGTTGAGTCGATACGAGTCAGTCTAAGGGCGGGGCAAACAGTATAAAAGGCCAGTAGATAGAGTAGGTAGAACCAGGTGAATATACACCCCAGGTCAGAGCAGGGCGGCACAACCGAGGCCTCTCTCTCTACCTTCGGGATTCAACCTCAAACATTGCGCTTAGTTGCTTAGTTGCTTAGATAATGCGCTTAGTCATTGCTTAGATAATGCGCTTAGAAGCTTAGGTAACGCGCTTAGTAGCTAGTTGTAGTTAGTAGTTGTGATGTTGAGCCATAAGCTCCGTCAATTGCGCTTAGTCATCCATCAATAAATTTGATTTTATCAATTACTGCAGAGTTCATTCTCAGTATCGATCCTGCCTAAAAGTAGAAAAACCCTGAATTTGCATTAGCCGTTTCCTGCGGCTCGAATCCCCAAACTCACCCGCTTTTGGATTTTGATTTGGTTTGGTTTGGTTGTTTTTCATCCATTCCTCACTGCTCATTTTCCACTCGCATCAATAGGCGCCGCTCTCCGGGCAGGGCGCGGCAGCCTGAACAGCCCTTAGCTTCGCATTTGGTATTCTGCTCAGAAGGTGCGTGCACAGGCTATGAGAACAATGTTGCTAATGCGAGGGTACCAACCAGCATCCGGACCACGGACGAGGGCATTGCGCTTCCCGGCCTCGCAGACCCGGTGTATGGTGAGGAGAAAATATGTACTTCCCGTCGAATTATCTTGCGTCTGGATGCATCGGGACCACGCATTGATTGTTCCGATGGGTCCGCCCTTGTCCGTGTCGGCGGAGAACGAGGCCGAGTACGGGCATCCGAAGGTGAGGTTGGCGAAGGTGATTGTATTGCCGAGGGCTGCGCAGCATTGGGCGGTGGCGGTCACGTTTCCGGAGCGGCAGCCTGGATGCTTTCAGCGTTGGACGGAGAGGGAGAGGACGCACCATAGAATCCGCCACCCAGGACTCCAGATCCAGGGGCGGAGGTACATCCTGACGGAATGGGGATCGCGGCCGCGGATGCGGATGTGGAGGACGCGACAGACGCGGAGGAGGAAGACATGTCGCCGTCGCGGCGTCAACAGCTTCACCTTTATATACGCAACTGTGTACATCCATCGCACACAGTCAAGCGGTAAACATGCACGACCCACGCTGGAGTGACCTATGTACCCACTGTTTTGAAGCGCTGTACGCCCCGAGTCGCTAGCTGGTGGGCTATTCGGATTCGGAGTTGCGGCGTAGATTGATACGGTTCCAGGATATCGATACTGCCAGTGCTGGTGATCACCCGGGACGAGCTGTCTGGCTAGCTTCGTGTGCGTGGATTCGACCATGGGTAGAGCTGCATTGATCGGATCAAACTACACCCTCCTTCCTTCTGCGCCGCCATCTCCTCGACGAAGCCGCGAGCTTTCAGCGGTCAATTCAGCGTCAACCTGCAGCTGACTCGTCTTGGCATCTCCATAACTAGCGCCCTCTATGTCGGAGCCGCAGTCGGGTCATGTCCGGGAGATCCAAATACCCCGCTGCAATCCACAAGTCCCTCAGAAACCGACCGTCGCCAAGCTGGAGGTCGACATTCTTCCGGACTTTAGGCTTTTAAGAGGGTATATAGCGCCTTTGTCGCGCAGGTAACGCGGTGCGATGACAATGCTGCTTTTCTCGCTGCTTGCTCTGCTTCCGAACGTCCTCGCGCACGGCGGCGTGTTGTCGTACGATATCGGCAGCACGCATTATCAGGGATGGACGCCATACAACTCGCCGAGTCTCGAGCCTGCGACGATTCAGCGCCCGTGGTTGACCTAGTGCGTCGTTTAAGGCTCTGTTTCTTCGCGTGGCGAGTGCTGATGGCCCCTCGAGCGACCCCATCCTCGATGCGACCGACCCCAACATCGCATGTAACGACGACGGCACTGGAGCTCCGCAGCAGCTCACGGCGGCGCCTGTCCCTGCTGGGACGGCGGTCAAGGCGTATTACAACCAGGTTTGGCCGCACCCGTACGGCCCGATGGTTTGCCGCTCCTGCCCTCCCTACCCTCCCGCACTAACTGCGCCTCGAGCTCACCTACCTCGCTCAATGTCCGGGGAGCACCTGCACCGGCGTCCAGCCCCGCACGCTCAAATGGGTTCGTTCCTCCCCCCTCCCTCCCTATCCCCGCTAACCCAACCCACCCGCAGTTCAAAATCGACCAATCCGGCCTCATCTCCGGCACCATCTTCAACGGCACCTGGGGCTCCGGCAAGATGATCGCGCAAAACTCCACCTGGACCTCCGTCATCCCGCCGACCGTCCCCGCGGGCAACTACCTCATCCGCTTCGAGACGATCGCGCTGCACTCGCTCCCGGCCCAGTTCTACCCCGAGTGTGCGCAGATTCAGATTAGCGCGGGACCTGTGCCGAGCGTGGCCCCGACCGCGGCGCAGTTGGTTACGTTCCCTGGAGGGTATAGTAATTCGGATCCTGGGTGTGCGTTTGCGTTTTCGCTTCCGTTTCGCCGGCGGTTTCCTCTGAATCGCGCTCGGCGGGGCTTGTTTGCGCACGGCTGATGCACCAGCAGTGACCACCAACCTATACAGCAACGAAGCGCAGACGACGACGACCTACCCCATCCCCGGCCCGCCGCTCTACGGCGCGTCCTCCGGCTCCTCGGGCACCACGCGTCCCGTCACCACCGTCACCACGCGCCCGGTCACCACCGCGACGACCCGCCCGGCCACCACAACTTCCAGCGCGCCCACCGGCGGGTCCGTAGCGCAGTTCGCGCAATGCGGCGGCCAAGGGCGAGTCTACCTTTTTTCCATTTTTCTCTTCTCCATCTCTGTTCTCTATTCTCCATTTGCCAGCTACTCAGACTCTCCGCGGTGGCTATTGCTAACGGATAGGCAGGTACGCGGGCCCCACGGCGTGCGTGTCGCCGTTCAAGTGTACGGTGATCAATGGTGCGTGGCTTTTTCCTTTCCTTTCCTTTCCTTTCCTTCCCTTCCCTTTCCTTGACTTTCCGTTGCTTGCCTTTGTTTTCATTTTGTATATCATCCTTTCCTTTCGTTTTATCTAGGTTCTAAGTGACTTGGCGTGAGGTTGATGCCGTTTATAGCGTTCTATTCGCAGTGTCTTTGAATTTCAACTTCGTTGTCGGTTTCTTACAAGTATGCATGTATGTCGTTATTTGCGTGGATTTGAAATTGGGCAAAATGTGGGTCTCCTACAGCGTCCCTTTATGCAACGACAAGATAAGCTATGAGGGCCAGGTACATATTTCTACGAGCTTTCTGCTGCCGCGAGGAGGCGCATGAGGTGTCCGTATTGGTCGTCCGCGCGAAGGTTGAGCTCAGCTATCAATCTCGACACCTCCGATGCCAAGGAGCTTGAATACAGGTGGTCATGCTCATAGACAGCAACGCGTTCGAGCGCAGCGGCCATAGGTACTTGCAGCGATTTCAGAATTCGGCAGAGGATGAGCTAGAACAGGTGAATATAATTATTGTCTTCAAACAAACACAACAACAACTTGGAGGAAACTCACCGTCTTGATTGGGTAACATGCGCTGCGCCCGTCGTCGCCCCCGCTCTTTGCCCATTCATTGAAGGCTGGGAGCAGGCTGGATATCAGTTCGGCACGGTGTTGGTATTGTTTGACTTCTGCGCGGTAGTGCCAGAGGCTATCGAGGCCCGAAAGTGCGTGGACTCGCGCTTCCTGCACATATGTGTTCGGATTTCGGAACGAGTTGAAGTACTGCCATACCCGAGCCCGCGTCGCAAAGTAATCATCCAGGTATTCTTTGAGTTGCTGATAGATACTAGGTCATGAGAAAAGTTTTGGCCGGTGGGGTTAGATTGAGTTGGATACTGTGGAGCCCCTGGGAATCAGATGGACCAGAGATTGACTGTGCAGCCCTTCACCTGTTCCCCAATTTGCAAGTATGTAGGCCGCCAATTGAGGGAGAAAGACTGCGATCTTTCTGACCCTACCAGCCAAAACTTTTCTCATGACCGTGTATAGGGGTAGACTTGGTTCCGGTCCGTGTAGGCTGAGATATTTCGGTATGCAATACAGCCATTTGCATATTGATGTGAAATCCGGAAACTGTGCGCAGGTGTTACGTACATCATCCGACTTGCCACCGACAGCTCCGACGGCCATCTCTGCTTATTTTGAGCGGCCTTTAACGACATTAGGAGCCCATGAGGCTGCCTCGAAGCGATATAGACCGGCTTGACGGACGCTTCATCCTTGCCTCTTTCCCATGCCCCCCAAAGTTCCAATCCACGTCCGAAAGCTCATCGTATCATGGTACTATAGCGACACCGAGTCGCTGACGATGGCGGAGATTGCTGAGAGGGCCCAGGTCTCCATCGGTTTCGTATCTCAGACGCTGAAGACTTTCCGAGAGCTCGGAACCGTCGAAATCGCGCCGAAACAGTCAAGCGGACCACATCGCATTCTCAACGACGAAGATATGGACTATATCAAGGCCATCTACGAGGCAGATAGTAGTATCTACCTCGACGAGCTCCAGCAGAAGCTTCTCTCGACCCGGGGCGTCAGTGTCTCTGTGGCGACCCTCAGCCGTACCATCTCAAATGTGATGCGGCTCACCCGCAAGAAAGTGTCGAAAGCGGCGGCGGAACGGGACGAAGCATTGCGGGCGGTCTGGCAGACCGAGATGGCGCAGTACGACGCGGACATGATTGTCGCACTCGACGAGAGTGCGGTGGATAGCCGGACACCGCAGCGGCCTGGAGGGCGATCGCTGGAAGGAACTCCGTGCGTTCGACGCACGACGTTCATACGGAACAAGCGACATTCTGTACTCCCCGCAATCACGACGCGTGGAATCATCGCTTTGGAGATCTTCGAGGGCTCCGTCAATCGTGAGCGCTTTCTGCAATTTCTTACCGAGCAAGTGGTGAGATTTTGAGTCCGCCGCAATTCCACATAATCCTCATTTCTCCAGGCGCCACAGCTGAACCCATATCCCGGCAAAAAGAGTGTCGTCCTCATGGACAACTGTAGTATCCACCACGACGACGAAATCCGTGAGTTGATAGAAGGGCAATGCAGTACGTTGGGCACAAATCATCTTCGGATCTCATGTGCTTGCAGAGGCGCGCCTGGTGTACCTTCCGCCGTACTCTCCTGATTTCAACCCCATTGAGGAAGCATTCTCCTGGATCAAGTCGTTTTTGAAGCGCCACGAAGCACACATAACAAGCCCGGGCGCGCTCTTGTATTACATTCGTCTGGCTATTGAGAACGTCACGGAGGAATTGGCTACGAGTTGGTTTACGGACTGTGGGTATGCGTAGCTAGCTAGCTATGGTACGTACTGGGCCGCAATTCGCAGTACGGTAAGAATACAGAGTTTGTGTCGAGCGTAGTCTCGGGTTCAAGGAAATCGGCTCTGGAATGGGTCAAAATCCTAGTCCATCCCGCGGCGCACGCGCTTTGCATCCATCTTCTTCTCCCACTTGCGTGCCGCAATTCGCATCTGGCGGACGTCACCCTCTACCATCCCCGTAATCCCACAGATTCGCTCTATGCTAACCTCCGCATCCGCTAGGACGTCTGGCGTGAAGCGCAGGTCCCACAGGCTCGTGGTTGCCCTCTCGATGACACCCGGCGCAAATGTGCGGCCCTTCGCAAACTCCGCCATGAAGCGCTGCAGGGCGTCATCGACAGCGGGCGGGGGCGAGGAGAGGGGAGGAGGAGAGCGGCGCGGAGGGGTAGAGGGAGCCTGCGCAGACGCAGGAGCGGCCACACCTGCCTGCTTGGCGAGGCCCTGCGCAACAGCGAGCATGAGGAGCTCGCGGGTCTCGGCTGCAGCTGAGCTTTCGGCGGACGGAGCGGCGAAAGGCTGGTGAGAAGCGTGTGGCCCGTTGCGTCCGCGTGGCTTGGCTGCGACGGGATAGATTGACCCGTTGCGTCCGCGTGGCTTGGCTGCGACGGGATAGATTGACTGGACACCCCAAGCGTTCAACAGATCTTGCGGCGGCGGCCCGTTGGCAACGCAGCGTCCGTCCACCTAGGCTCAATCAGCGCTCCAAGTACACAGATGAGAAACGGCGACGTACAACAGCCTCGGCGAACGCATTCAACCGTTTGTGGTTTCCGAGCGAGACGTGCTTGCTGGCCTCGTCGATGAAGCAATGTCCGTGCGCGGCGCAATGGTGTGCGGCCTTGATTGCTTCGGCTGCCTGGCCAACGGCAAGTTGGTGCGATGAGGCATATTCCAAGCTCGGCACCTACAGCACATTTGGAATTAAGTATTGCAGCGATAGGATGAGCAGAAGAACATACCCGGGGACCGAAAGTCATCTCCGATGCGTATGGGTCGGGGGAGTAAGGCTGCATTGGAATCAACAAGTTGTCTTCAAGAACAAGCGAGAAGAGCTCACCCGCTTGGCGCGCGTACGGAACGGCTCCATCTTGTCCAGGTCGAACACTACGTAGAGCGTGTCGATCTTCTTGTTTGCGCCGGCGGCTTTGCGGAAGCGGTCGAGGGTGACCGACCAGTCGCTGTCGTTGTCGACAGTGTTCGGATTCGTCTTGGTACCGCTGCGCAAGGTCGTCAGACTGGAATAGGCCATTGCGGCGGAAAGCGCACCTCCAGAAGACGGTAAAAACGGGTCCGCGCAGTCCTGCAGCATAGTCGTCTTCAAGATCATGCGCCGTGAGCGCTAGCGAGACAAACGATCCGCGCGAGTATCCAAAGACCTGGATGGCGCCACGCGGGACCGTCTTGCTCTCGGTCTGAACCTTTCTCGCGTTCGCGCGCTTGCCGGTCATAGCGCGCGTGTCCGTGAATGTCTTGGTGACGTGGATGAAGAACGCGGGTTCTTGGGTTCCTTCCTGGTCTACAGTAGACGGAGATGAGCCAAAACGGCGTCGACCAGCGCATGGTGACGCACCTTTGTCCTCCTCTTCGTCCGACAGCTCAATGTAGGGCGTTCCGGAAGCGGCGTCGGCTGAGGGAGGTCATGAGCGACGCAATATGCGGGGATGTGGGTGTACCTTGGTCCGCAGCGCCGCTCGTCGGATTGTAGAGCTGTCCAGTCAAAGGATCGGTATAGGGCCGAGCGTTTGCAGGGTCGAGCGTGGGCGCAACGACGAGCTCGTAGAAGGCTGTTCCTTGCGCCGGGCGGTTTGGGTCTTGCGCTGTACGGCGTCGCTTGCCAGCGGAGGACGACATGATGGAGAGGGCAGCTCGCCATCGTGCTACACCGAGTTTATAAGGCCCCACTCCCAGTACTCCGGTATATCAGCGGGTATCGCTGCCCAGCTCTCGCTAATCCACCCCGCTGTCGAAGAAAGTGCGTTGACCAGCGATGACCCTGAAAATACTGATTCATCAGGCGCAAGAGCCGTAAATAGAACCAGACGTTGTGCGGACAATATCCGAGCTCCCCGTGAAGTGGAAACAGAGCGTAGCTGGGGATGCGGAGAGGGTGGTGGACGTCAAAAGCAAGCCGAATGATGTACGTAACACCTGCGCACAGTTTCCGGATTTCACATCAATATGCAAATGGCTGTAAACAACAATGGAAACTTACGCAGGCCGAGTGTTCGGTTTTCGGAACGACTTGAAGATCTGCCATACCTGAGCCCGCGTCGCGAAGTAATCATCCAGGTATTCTGTGAGTAGCTCGTAGATATACGGGTCGAGTTGACGCCGTTCCGTGTAGGCTGAGATATGTCAGTATGCAATGAACAACAATTCACGCTACCGTTAGGTACGGGTTTCATAGGGAGCCCTATCAAACGCTTTCTGCAGCAAATCACATTTTTGGTCATTTCTGCTTACATCCGGTCATTTATGCTGACTCGGCGGACACCCTGAGCCCGACAGCGCCCAGCTGTGAGAAAACTTCTAACTTGAGTCCATCTTCCGCCTCCAGCTTCTGTGTGCACATCCCACACAGCCCACATTCATGTTGATGTTCATAAAGAAACTGTGAATAAATCCTGTTTGCACTCTGCCATCTTGGTGTCCATTCTCCGTGATGTTCTACTCAGCAACCCTGCTACATACACTGAGACGCATGTCGATATTTCACGCTGAACTGTCTGCTGTCCAGCACGCCCTGAGCCTGCATGCTATTCCTCACGCTTATTTAACGCTCCTACAAGTTAGGCATGCACTGTTGCACCGTCTGCTCACCAGGGCTTGTCACTAGGCCAATTCAAATATTTAAATGTTGTAAATAGAGCATATTAGCTTACACTCTGAAAGTAAAATACACAAAAATCACCTTGCTTTGGCAAGGTCCCCCACGGTCTAAATTAGGTAATAAATGTATAGCACTGCTTTGACACAGCCACATTCCGGGAACCCTGTCGCTCGACTCCCATAAATACGGGACAAACAAGTACAATCTTGTATGTCAGCAAAGCTGTGTTGCTTACATGCCTACCGTTAGTAAGTTGATGCAAGTCCGGGAATCCTGTCTCTCAACTCCCATAATTAGGGACAAACAAGTACAATCTTATTTGTCAGCTTTGCTGTGCGGTTGCGGCACTGCCCCTGAGAAATAAAAACAAGCTCCTTCCGCCAATTTCACAGGTGATTTCCGGAACATACCCGGTGTGTCCTTAAATACGGCGGGACTTGGGCGGGACAACACTGGTCATATCCTACACTGTGAGATAGATTTCATTTTAAAAGTTCCGATCCAATAGACCTTATTAGCAGCTGCTAAAATGGCCCCAAAAATACATTTCAATCTTGTATAAATCAGGATTTGAAGCATTGTTTCTTGCCAAAGTTTGCCAATTTTTGGAAGTGTCAAATGAGACCGGATCACCAGTAGACCAGTTCTCCACGATGGAGGGAAGCTTTGAGGCTCATATTTGGAAGGTCCATGGCCTGCGCAGAGCGATGACAGTGGGTGCGGATTCAGGGCTTGTCGGTAACACAGTTCACGGACAAAGCCTTTGCAGTGTGAGCTATGCCTGATTGTAGTTTGTCAAAGTTTGTAGAATTTTGTAAGTTGAGAGGATGTACAAGATTCGACATGCACCACCGATTAGGAAACACGGCACTTCCATGCGAACCACTGCACTTGCTCTGAAACACCGCACCCCAAATTAGGAAATATTGTACTTTTTTGCCCCAAATCAATGTCAATCCTTGATGCCTCAGCGGGGCTTCGTGTATCAGCGGGGGCCTATGCCTTTTTGAAGACGTTCAGAGGGGTAATCCTAACCCTAACTTAATAATCCTAACGTTAACTTGATAATCCTAACCCTAACAGTTAATCCCGACCCTAACCAATTAATCCTAACCCTAACCAATTGATCCCGACCCTAACCAATTAAACCTAACCCTAACCAGTTAATCCCGACCCTAACCAATTAATCCTGACACTAACTAAACCAAAACTAACCCTAACTAAGCAAATCATGTCCCTAACAAAGTAGAAACTATCCTTGTAATATGCTGCACTTCCCGATTTGTAGTGCCGTGGTTTCGGGCAAGTGCCGTACTTGACACCCAAGTGCCGTGTTTCCTAATCGGTGGTGCGTGCCGAATCTTGTCGATCCCGGTAAGTTGAGCCCTGAAAATCTTGAAATCACTTTCAAAGTTTGCCAAAGTTTGAGCCGGAACGTGCTGCTAATAAGGTCTATGCGATAGAAGAAAATCCGACATCTATTTCCTTTCCATCAGGTCCCCAAATTAAAATTCTATTTCACCCTCACTCAGAGTATTTCCCATCAGCCCTGATTCGAGGGAGGGGCCCTACCCCCTCATAAACATAAATCTGCAATGAATATTTTTAGCGGTTAGCCGAGATCACTGGGACCGCGAAATATGAAACGGATAGATTCTATGTTACAGGAAGGCACCCATTCACAAACTGCAAGTCTAGGTAGGTAGGTAGGTCAGCCTGTGGCCGGAATGCCCGAAGTTGTGTTCCGATCGATTGCCTACCCCAACTCTGGTCCATTTAGCATGATTGTGGTGTCGGGAGTATTTTTTCTCCGCGGGAGGGGAGAGTCACACAAGGCCCTGGGAGTTTTCTGTTTGGTCATATCAAGAAATGATGGTTTATTCTATAATAAAAGTAAAATACTGTAGGATTCGGTGGGTGTGAGATGTAACGGGTAATGCCCGCTACATTTCACTTCAGTTGCGCGAGGGGTGTAACGGGTACCGGCAGGCAGATTTCAGGCAGCCGCCTCAAGAACTGTTTTCTGTGAATAAAAACCCCTTTTTTTTCGAATTTCTTTTTCCAAAGGGTGCTGTGGGTTTTTTTTTCGAATTTCTTTTTCCAAAGGGTGCTGTGCACCTTATTCATGCAACTTTTATTTCTAACCACAGGAGCTCATTGTTCCCATCAATCAAAATGTTGTGGACCCGAGGAAAATGCAGATTTCAGTCAATAATTCTATGTAATGCTGAGATACCATTAGATTTCACATTTCATTTGCGAGGGAGGATGTAACGGTCCAAAAAAATATTTCACCCCCACAGAATCCTAAAGTAAGGGCAACCAGAGCCAAAGAAAAAATAAGGGTAAATAATATTCAAAACCACATCTGACTAACTAACTGCTGACATCTGGTGCAAATACCTCAAAACATTGTGCGATTTGCAATTCTCCCTGGGAATAATTCTGAAGTGCAATGTCAGGGCTAGGTCGGGCTTGCCGGCGGGAGACTGGATGCCGTTGAGGAATCGGACGTTAGACCGGATTTCGAGAACAGTCGTTAGCCCCGGTAAGGGCGAAGTAGTGTATAGACGAGGGAGAGGTTAAGCCTCTCCCGAGGTTGTACCAAGGTTATATACTGTATGTAGTATAGGGATAACCCTGTACGTCCGATCGGCTTTCAGGTCGTTGTGAACACCCCTTGTGGGTTATATCGGGTATCGGGGGTCGAGCGTCGTGATGGCATCACGATGAGGAGCTGGCCGGTTGATCCGGGATGGAACCGTGACATGCAATGCCACAGGGTCGGCCTACTTCCAATCATCCATTTTTATTTTTCACAAACTTCAAGCTTGTGCTATGAGAGCAAAAATGGCCCCCCTAAAAAGGAAATGATTAGTAAGGCTCTTATACAATCACATGATCATTATTCAATCTTGTTTTAGCTTTTTAAAGAAAAATGTTGGATTCTATAAATTGTGATCATTTATCTCTCGCTATGTGAACACCCGCGCCGGATGAGAGAAACCGGTGAAAATTCTATGAATGGGTCCGGTTCGGGGCTGTCTGCTCAAGTCTCGGGTATTGCACAATAAGTGCACTCTATATAGGCGGAGAACCTACCAAGTTAAGTACTGTACCTGTACAATCCTGAGCTACTAGTAGTTCCACCTCAATTCCACCTGTTGAGCTCTTGTAGGCAGCTGTTAAAGTAGCCAAACCCGCCGATTTTCTCGCCACTATACATGGACCCTATATACCATTTTCCCCCGGGGTTTGAACTCCGGACCGATACCCTTTTCGGTATCGCCGTTTAGTCATGCAATGACCAAGCCCGTTTGGCCCGGAATGGCGCGGCCTTTGTCAGCCCGGAACGGCTCGGGCTTGGGTTTGCTTGCCCTTCGCCCGCCATCTCTGACACCAAGGCCTCATACTCGATGGCAGGAACTGGAGAACCCAGACCTTGCTTTTGCTTTATGCTGAGCAGCACACTGCCAGTGGACCGCGATATAATAGCGCGACTGTTCGACACCATGAGGAATTGAACCGGCGGTTAGTAGTTTTTGGTGACAAATCTTACCAAGTCCACGGCGGAAAGCTATCGGCGCAGCGCAGTATATAGCCCGCAGAAATTGATTTGTAAACTTCAAGTTTGTGCTATGAGAACGAAAAAATGAGCCCGGTTTCAAGTCATGACCTGGTAGGACCCAACAGTGTCAACTTTCAATTTGCGGGGCAACACCACTGTTTTGTCAAGCTGTGCTGCCACAAGCTTATTAAGCTACTTGCTCTGGAAAGGCCACCGCAAGGCGTGGCAGTCCGAGTACTCTATTAGTGTTTTCTCTTTTTTGTTTGGCCCGTGAAACATTACACCTCCCCCGTGATTTTCTTGAACAACTTGAACACAATTTTCTACAGAGATGGGCGCTGATGGAGACGCGCCATGCGCGCTGTTGTTGAGCCCAGTTGTCGGGTTGCACGGTGGTGGCATGAGCAACGTTAGACGTGTAACTGCAACGCGGATGGCGGCAACAGATAACGACGCTATCTAATCGCGAGCCCCTGCAATCTAGAGCGTTCGGAAACCGCCCCAATGACCTGATTGATGAACGAGTAAAGTACTTGTAAATATGAGATAATCATAGCATAAAGGATACATTCCTGTGACCAACACAGCCACTTAATGACTAAGCAGATATAATTTTTCAACTTAGTTATGTTCTGAACCTGCTGGAAAATTTTAAAAATTGTTTAAAATATTCTGGCGGGTCAGAATGTATCATAAATGCCCCCTTTTGGTAGTGAGTTGTGTCCCTATCAATTGCCTGCAACAGCAGCAATTCTGATCCGTTCAACATGCTTGTTATAACTATTGTCAAAATTGGTTAAACACCTGGTCTTTGCTGGGAATGGCATATAGCTCCAAAAAGTTGATGCGCGAGCATATTTAGCAATACTCTACTATTTTGACCAAATGTTCAAATGACGGGTGACAGCGGGCAATGAAGTGGCCGATTTTTGTCAAGTGATGCGGGAGCAGCCATTTTGCGATGAAATCATTGTCTAAATAAGGCAATTCCATCAAGATATTTCTTCTGGCTGCCGCTGGACTTCCCAAAAAGGAAAATGAGCTTCTGCTCAGATGGACTCTGGAGCTGATGGGTGACACCTAGTGCACATTTAGTCAAAATACTACAGTAATATCATTCTTCTGTAGTTGATTCCGAGAATGCAACTGGGACTTACCAGCATGGGTTGTACTGTTGCATTTTATTCAATTCGGATGGGCTTTTGGTGTGTGACATCACATACAAACTTTGCAGTTCGTAATCTATCCGTATTCACCAATTCCAACGATCAAATGACATTACAATCTCTTGATTTCCCTTTTTGGGAGGCAAATTTTTTGAGATTTTGATGTGACATAGCTTAAATTTTTGAACGAAAATGCCCTGTGACGTGTGACACACAAATTAAATGAAATACTGCAATATCCCATAAACATTGCTGGGAACATAGCCAGCTAACTGCTGGTGTCTAGTGCACTTGAAAAATATTCAATTTGAAGTTTGTACAATGCCGCAGAGTCAGCCTGCTTTCAATCATTTGGTCTGAGGTAGAGATTTTTTGCTGTGACATAGTGTGACACAGCAAAAAATACCATCATATCTGTGAATTATGTTGTGACATATGCTGGGTCAAATCTATATCCATCTGTCATTGTACCTGCATGCATCATTCATTTTGCGCTGCTTCACAAGTCTTTGACTTGTAGGCAACAATCATTCCGGTGAGGAGTATGTGGAAATATTGAGTGTTGATCAGTAATAGTGTCACAAAGTACTGTGAATTTTGTAGGCTTGACAGTTAAGTCTCGGGCCGCTGTACACTAGCAGCTGTGTGTAGTGAACTACGGTGGCCCGTACTTGCAGTGGCCCATAATGGGAACCTCTATCCCACGACAATTTTACAGGAAGTTCCAAAGCAAGGTTTTTGTCAGCGTAGCTGGCCCCTGGTTTGGCTATTCCATTAGCTGAGGGAGCTCTGTGTGTTTACGTATGCAACTTCAGAGCGTGAGGTACCGTAGCATTCTGACCGGATGTTCACAAATTCTCAATTTTTTGACCTCTGAGAATGCCAAAGAATTTGTTTCGATTTTTTTGTCAAATTTCTCCGGTGTCCTTTTTTCTGCCGGTCGCGCATCACCTGAACATCTGGTTAGAATACTACCGTAATATGCTCTAACAATGGCCCTGTACTGTTGCCCACATGGGTTGGAAATCAGGTTGGGGAACTCAGCTTGTTAAAGAAATCACCTTGCTTTGCTAGGTCTTCCATTTGAACGCGCCGGCGCTCGCATGCAGATGGAGGCGAAGGGCCCAAAGCTCAGCCCCGCATGGGATGGCTTCCACCGACTCCCCGTGGAAGAAAACGGCTCCGTTGTTGTCGTTAATCGGCGAATACAATACCGGCGGTACAAGAACGATAATCACCACTATGCAGCATGGTGCAAGGCTGAAGTGGATGTTTTGGTGGCCGGGGACGTCGAGAGGGAGAATGCGCAGAGGGATGAGGGGTTTCCGGTGCCGTTTTTGACGCAGGATGAGCGTCGTCTCGCAGGTGCGTCCTCAGACGCGTCATTTGCATTCGCGGCTGACCTTACCCCAGTGCTACGGCGAACCGTCGACACGATGCCTCTTTGCGGCAAGCTAGATGACCTTAAGGAACACCTCAAGTCCTGCAAGACTATCAACGCCAGCGACAGCCTCCGGGAGAAGCGGGATGCATGTCTGGCTGCCCAGCATGCCTTTGAGGCAGAACGCGCCGCGAAAGCTACGGCAAGGGCAGCCGGGTCTGCTCCCCCACCCTCCATGGCGCCTCCCCTCATCATCCCATACAATCCCTCCTCCCCGAACCCGTTTTACGCGCCGCCATCTCTCCCCAGCCACCATTCCGCGTCACCATCCCCATCTCCGTCGCCCAGCCCTCGTCTCCCTCTCCAGTCCCTGCCTACATTCGTCCGCGGCTCGTCTATGCCGCCATCCCCCATCGACTACCTCCAGCATCTCCCTTCGTTGTCACGCAGCGACAGCCCCGTCCCCAGCCTCAAACGCCGGCAGACATCCTCCGGAGGCTCTTATGTCGTCCCACATGCCCCGCTTTCTGCCGAGCTCCAGAAGGAGTTCAACGCGGACCTCTGTGATCTCTTCGCGGCAAATAACTGGGCATGGAGGACGGCTAACACGCCGCAGACGCGTTTTTTCTTCGGAAAATGGATGCCCTCTGCTCAACTTCCAGATCGGCGCCATCTTTCTGGCGCGGTTCTCGACCAACGCGCGGAGCAGGTAATTGAGAGCAGTCGCAAGGAGGTGAATGGCAAGATGGGGACGTATGCGATAGACGGATGGAAGAACAACGCGAGGACGAATCTGGACTCCTCGGTTCTATCTGTGGAAGCCAAGGTTCGCCGGCATGGTTGTTTGAGCCGCCGCTGATGTTTCCCCAGGCATACCTCCTTCAAACGCATAACATGACCGGTCGTCCCAAGACCGGCGACGAGTTGTTCAAGATTGTGTGCGGGGACATCAAGCTTGCACGCGAACGGTACAACGTCGAAGTAATTGCGGTACTGACGGACGACGGCCCCGACGGGAAGAAGGCGCGTCGCCTCATCTCCCAGAGCATGCCAAAGATCGTTGTCTTCTATTGCTGGGCGCACCAGGCGCACCTTATCACGGGCAACGTGCTCGCCGCCAAGGCACCGTTCATGGAGGCGCCGGGAGAGGCTCTCGAAATCATCAAATTCATCGTTCACCATTCGTTTCCATCCCGATCTTCTTCGTAATCAGCAGCTGCAGCACAACGAAACACCACTCACGCTCTTCCTTCCCGGCGCTACGCGATGGGGATCGAACTACAACTCGATTCGCCGTGTCCTGCGGCTGCGGGTTCATATCAAGACAGTATTCACTGCCTGGGAGCCGCAGCTCATCGTGTGCACGGGCAAGAAGGCGGCGCAGAAGCAGGCGGTGCGCGGGATTATTGAGATTGTGAAGAGCAACGAGTTCTGGCGCGACCTGCACCGGTATGTATTAGTATTTCTTGCTTTTATTGTTCCTTATGCTCGTTCAGGGTTGCACGTTGGCTCGAGCCACTCGCAATTGCATGCAACACGCTCCAAGCCCCCAACCTCCGCGTGGATATCGTCCTCATCACTCTCGCCAACCTCTATCGCTTCGGACGCGACGCTTCCGATGCCGATGCGGCGCTGACAACGGCTCTCCACGCAAGTCTCGAGCGCCGGTTTGCAAACACCGACTCGGAGATCATGATTTTTGGTGTGTTTGCAAACCCGCTGCTCCGCAACCGCCTCTTCAACCGTGCCGTGCTCCCTCCGATCTCTTTCCTTCACATGGGACGACGTCTCATGCGGCGTTTCTACGGAAAGGACATGCAGGGCGATATGGAGTTCCAGGGCGCGATCCAGGACATGCTCGATAACGTCGGCTTCTTCTCCGACGCTGCGTTTGGTCTGGATGGATATCGTACGTCGGGGAACTTTGATGTAAGCTATTCCTGTTGTATACTGCATGCTCTCATGCTCCGTTTCCAGCCCTCTTTTGTCCCTGACATCATTCGACTCTATCGATACATGGCGGTTGACTTGACACGTCTCGTCGGACGGGACGCGTACATCGCGTTGGCTATTCGTGTTCTCAGCATCCTCGTGAACTCCGCTGGGCCCGAACGTGTCTTCAGCGAGTTCGGCGTCGTGCAGACCAAGCACCGGAACCGACTCAACCCGCAGAAGGTGCACAAGACGGCACTGGTGCGCCAGGATCTCCATCGCGGTCACGTTGCGGCGGGGCGCATACCGGAGCGCAAAGCCCGTCACTATTCGCTGGATGGCTGTGAGGTTCCTGACGGTCCCGACTCCGATGACGCGCCCGACCCCTACGGGGAGGATGAGGAGAGTGCCGGGGAGGAGGAAGACGATGCAGAGATGAGGGACGAACCTTTCAACCTATTTGCGGACCCGTTCCTCGACGGAGCACGGCCGGAGATTCTCATGGACAACTTCTTTGCTCATGCATCGGGGGTCCTGATTGCGCTGGCGGATGAGGAGACCTCGGAGGAGATAGCGGCGACAATGGCGGCGACGGGCGGAGATGGCGACTGCTCGGATGAGGATGAACTTGCGGAACCGACACTGGCAAACGCAGCCGCCTCGGCGACGCGTCGACGACCTCCGGTCCCAGCTACATCGATTCCGACTTCCGCAATCTCTCGTCAGCTGCCCAAGTTCAAGAAGATTCCGCTCGCCGACTTGTTTAGCTACCCCGCGCCGGGGACAGCAAACACCGACCTCGACTTCTATTGGAACGTTGGACGCGTGGCACTGGATAAAGACGACGTCGAGCTTGAAAGTCAGCAGCAAGAGCGAGGGAATACGCGTACTGCGCCCACCGCTGCTCCGCTCGGACCGTAGGTATAACATAAATCAATGTTCTTGTAGCTTGCGACTAGTTTACGCCTAGAAATGGTATTCATTGCATGCAGCCAGGCTCATTTCCTTTGAAATGTGCTCTATTTATCTTGTCAGGGAGCAGGGACGAGGCTGGCGAGCGCTTTGATGTGGCGAGGTCATGCCGGGTCAGCTCAGGGGCATGGCGCGACATGTCGGGGTCATGACCCCGGTCATGACGGTCACCGCCAACACTGGCTGCAGCGTCGCGCTTGCGGGTTACACCCGCGCCCCTGTGCACGGTGTTGGCGCGTACTGAATACGCCGTCGAAGACGGGCACAGGTGATCACCGAAGAGCGTGGGCGGGTGCCGACTGGCGAGCCGGCGGTCGTCCGGGCGCGGCAGAAGTCGGCCTGCCCTGCTGCGGGCGCTAGCTTCGCCTGGCTCTCAGCCGAGGCCGAATCCCGCCCTTATGGCACTCTCCCCTCCGCTTGGCGGGACTGGATACCTCTTGTCCGAAGTTCTCAAGTCTGTAGGTGGAATTTCTGACATGCCTAAAGGCCAACCAGTAATGCTACAGTAGTTCACTAATGGCAGAGAATAATCCCCACATTTCTGTTCCATGAGCAAAAAAAAAAGTACTCGGGCTGCCACGCTTGCGGTGGCCGTTCCTGAGCAAGTACACCTCCACTGAGCTTGTTTGCGGCGGAAGGGGGCCTGCCTGACAACTAGTTGGCGGCTGGCAGCTGCCCATATACCTCGCCATGTGGCTGCGCAAAATACCTTCCAAAATCAGGCATTTTCCCATGGTGAAAGCTTCACCAATTGCTCGCCTTTTTCAACTGGATGTAAGGCTGCAATTAATAAGCTCTAATTGTCAAGATTTTACACTTTTTACGTATATTTACATATTTTTCGTTTCTTTTCACTTTTCTTCAAGATCACAGACACAGCCCTGCTTATTGTCTGGCCAGACAATAAGGTGTATAGGCACCCTTATTGTTTTATTGTCTTGCAGTACAGCCACAGAATGCAGGACTAGGTATATAAGAAGTAGCTACAGCGCCCTGTACCCTAGTCCTTTTATTCTCTCTGCTCCCCCGTCACGCTTGCCCGCTCACTCTACTTGGCTGCCTAGTTGCTGTTGTGGTTATTGTGGTACCCCATTGGCGCATCTTACCGCGTCCTCTGGCGTATCACGTGACTGTGACACGTGACTGATTGCGGCCTTGTTCGTGACACTAATCCCAAAAGATTCAAAAAGCTGCAATGAAAATTTACATCAACTCAAGCCGGCAATTCGAAAGGTGATCGCTGTATGTGGACCAGAATTTCTGCTTCATCCCGCAAAGCAAGGTCTACGCCAGCTGGATGCTGGCATCTAGTTAATTATGGCCTGGGAAAATTGGCACCTTCTTTTTTTTCGGCCAAGATATAAAACTGGGCCCGTATTTGAGCACCATAAAGCACAAAAATAACACACCCGGATTTGTAACTATTGCTGTAAAAATAAAAATAGAAATAGAAATAAAAAGAACAAATATTGAGCCCGTACTGTTTATTGGAGCCACTATTTGATGGAAATAATACCCCCATATCTTTGGTGACCGCAAAGCGTCTGTAGAAACATTCTTGGTCCTTCCGCGTCTGCCTTGCGGCCCTGGAAAATATGGGGCACTATTTACCTCAAATATGGGCTCCTGTTTGAACGGCGTCAGAAATAGGTCTAAATCTTGTGTCACGGACTCGTCCCGAACCCCCCGATGAACCCCGATCACGTGCCCCAACCCCCGGGATTCCCAACACCCGACGATCAAGCCCCGGGAGTCGATCCATACCCCTACCTCCTCCCTGTCCCCCTCCTGCCACGTCCACGTCCATGTCCACGTCCCCCCTCAACGCTACGTTTAACCCTGAACGCCCAAACCCTGAACTCCTTTGTCCTACACCGTATAAAAGCCTGAGTAGACACCCGAGTACCTTTAGGTTCAGATCGTCTCAATCCCAGGACACTGCTTGTCTACCTTGTCGTTGCCCTTCGCCTAGCATCCAAGCCCGTCCATCACCCACTGATCGACTCCATCAGTCCATCACCAACCTTGTTGCCACCTTATTGTTGGGCTTTATAACTCAAATTTGGGCCCATTCTTGTCATGTTTGTTGGCCCAGAAAGGTGCAGATTTCGCCCAGAAAGGTGCAGATTTCAGAAGCCTATAATTCATGTCCCGCTTCTCGGACCTTATTTCCATAAAATTTGGCAACAAAGGAATACCATTATTTGTTTGCAATATGGATGTAAAAAGGGGCAGCCAATAAATGTACCATTACTTACAATATTTAAATTTGAAAAAGCATTTATTCCCCAATAGGCCTTGTGTGCGTTGTGTGACGCAATGTGATTGCGTTTGGAACGTTCAGGCCGCCGCGCCATCGGGAAAACCTTGTTCTTCTAGCGGAAACATGGGATTGTCTCACTGGTGCTGACAATAAATACCTGTCCCCGAATGCTTGATTCATGCTGCAACATTTCCATTCCGGGCAAGCTCAACATTCGTTACACAATCCCAGCACACCGAGTCCGCTAATAATCCGACAAGTGTGACCTTTTCTTACTCATTATTCATTCGGCTTTTTGACTTGTTTGAGGGACACCGGCCTCCTGTTCTTGTGCCAATTGCTGCTCACAACCGCATCCTCGTGAATTCAACTTCAACAGTTGTCGTGTTGCCCGCCCCCCGCGCACTCCTCTCAAGGTTGCGCATGGTGCCGCGGACAAAATGAGTCCCCAAGACAGAAGATTTGCCGGTCGTAGATAAAATTTTGTTTACTTATCTACTTATCAAAAATGTGCCCAAAGTGTCTGCTCGCTACAATAAAATCCCCTTAAAATCCTTGTATGGCAAACAAGCTCCAGAGCCCGGTAGCGGGCACTGCCGCTTGCCGGCCCTTCAGCCTTATAGAAACGTACGTAGGCCATTATGTCACGGAGCATGGTGGTAAATCCTGGGCCGATGGTTTCCCCACTTATTATGCCAATCACGCCCATGCGAAGGAGGGTCCAGACTTCGTGAAGGTCCCGCGTATGTCGCGGGCCGCCTAAGAATAGTTGCCCGCTGAGTAACGCGTGGCGAATTTGTTCCTTCAGAGTCTGGCTGGCTTCCGCCGTCAGATTGTCAAGCAGCTTGCTTTGCGGCGACCGCAGCGACTCGGAGTCGTTCGCAAATCTATGAAAATATCAGTGGAGCATCACATAAAGCTTTCTTTTATCTGACCTGGAGTAGGTTGTCCTCTGCATGAAAACCAAGATCGCAAGTAGGCCGCGGAGCGCATGTGCCTGCTGGTCATTCGAATCCTGGACTATGAGTGCCAAGCATTTGAACGCTCCCTTCCGAGCGTGGCTCATAAAGGGGAAGGCGGGGTCACCAAGCGGTATGTGGATCAGACCAGGCAGTGAAGCGAGCACAATGTCGAACAGCGTCTCTGAACCGGTGGATTTGATTGATCTGAAATTTGGAGCCTCGCTGCGCTGACACTGTCCAAGAATCACTCACTTGAGCGTGCCGTTCCAGCTCGCAACCCGGTACTTAAGGTGAAAGTAGCAAGGATGCAAGGAACCGCTCTCCGTTGAGGCCATCATCTATCACCCGCAAGAACACGTCGCTGTACGCCGGCACGTCAACGTTGGCGGCCAGGTGCCCGAGAGTATCTATGAGGTCCGAGCGGAGCGTCCCGTCCATTACCGACGTCTGAGCGGGGTTTGAAGCCCTCTGATGCATGCCTCTGACAACGCGGAATCCCTCCGGCCCACTATCGTCAAATCAACTTCTAGAAGCGCGAAAGAACGGCTATGATGTGGAATCACAACTTGCCGGTAAAGCTGCTCGAATCCCGCATATGGAAGCCAGGGCTTTAGTTCTGGGTACGCGTCGGGAGTGTCGATGTAGCTGCATATCGACGCGAGGAGTTGGCATGCCGCGGTATAAACATCGCCTGAGTCGAGGTTGTCCAGGATGCGCAGGATCAAGCAGCCAGATCGATTCCGAAGACGCAAAAGTATCCATGACGGCTCGACGAGAGTCTATGTCCCTTGTATGCCAGCTCAGGTGTATGAGGATCATTGACTTTGTCTCGGCGGTTGTTTTATCGAAGCTAAACATGTTGGGTTGGCGGGATGGAGGTGCAGTCTGGTTACTCACAGAAGGTAGCTCTTCAAAAGCTCGACGTCCGTGTCCCACAACGGCTCGGCGACTTTGCCGTTGATCAACTTGCGCACCTCCCGGTGGTACATGAATCCCATGAGCGGCTTTGCGAGCCCGTGGAGGTTGAACGTCGCCCCTATCGAGTTACGGTCAGACCACCAGCTTTCAGTGCTACGGATGCTGGGCGGAGCGAGGCGCCGGGTAAACGGAGACTCGGAGGTCATGGTGGTGGAAGAGAGAAAACTGTAGACAGGCATCTGGCAGTTGCGGCAGTCCTGATCATTACTACCTCGGTCCCGCCAGTCCAGCAGAATAGCGGCTTAAGCTTGCTAGCAGCACATCATGCGAGAAATTCCTCTTCCCTCTGCTTCACATTCAGATGTACGCAAACTCAAACCCTTCGAACTGCGCCTCCGTACCCTCTGCGCTCATCGGCCCACAAACCATACATCCCACGCGCCACACCCTCGACTCGCTCCCGCCCTGTCCAGATAAATCGAAGCCGCGTATCTCTCGGTATTTTTCCAATTTCTCTGGAGCGGGTGAGCTTCCATCGGAGGGAACGCCTGCGGACGAGAGGTATTTCTTGATTGTGAGCAGGGGACCTTGGCGCGTCAGTTGGATGTATATCGCTCCAGAGGCGCTGGAGGTAGTGTTGGTGGAAATGGCTGCGGGTTCGATGGACCAATCCGACCACGGCGAGGTAACGACCGCGCTAATAGAACATCAGTTCGCCTCCTCCACAGGAAAAGAAATTAGGGCGTACGCGACAAACTCCTTCCCATCCTCCAACTCCGTCCCAGCCTTAACCCAGCTTCCTTCCGGTCCTGCTTCGGTTGCGATGAGCATCAGGCACGCCTGGTCGTACTGCGCCGTCCACGCGCCGCGGATCCAGACACCCGCGACGAAATCGCGCGTCGCATCGACGGGCAGGGAGAAGAACGCGCCGTCGATGTTGTTCACTGCACCCTTGTTGGTGGAAGGGACCGGCGGGGCGCGCCACCAGTCGGTGCGCGGGACGGCGCGCAGAGTGAGCTTAGTCCCGGAGGGCGAGATTGTGTGCTGCGAGGCGGGCGGGGAGAGGGCGAAGCCTAGGGCAGGGTCGTTGAATTTCTGGATGTGCATTTGCAATTTGGCGCTGGTGGCCATGCTCCTTAAATGCGGTCAGGACGGAGCTCCCGAGGTTTTGCCGGCCCCATGAACACGTCGTCGCCAAGAGCCTTGCGTGGTCGAGTTGGCCGGCGGCGAAACGTGGCATGGAAATCACGTGGATCAAACCGCGGGAACTTTGGTTCTCTTCGTGTGGGCGCGACCCGAATTCGGAATCCCCACATGCTGCAGTGCTATATGTGGCAGAAGGGTGTCCAAGCATTCAACGCGCCGGCAAATTTCATGGTCGGATATACTGTAGCTAAATGGGAAGAGAAACAGAGTGGGAAGAGAAACAGTTGGGGCAACCCCATCAGATCAATCTTTTTGAGATATTAGAGACAAATATGCTTTTGGCTGATCCCACTCCCCAATTTTCATGACTTTTGGATGGATAGTTGGCGTGTTAGGAGCCTATCTCTAAAAAAATGGTGTACTCCTATGTTTCTTCAAAGAAATACATGTTCTGGGCTCAGATGTGGTGTGTTTGGGCCCAATCTGTGCAGAGCTGGCCATGGGCCTTCGGACTACATCCCATCAAATTTGAGGATGATTTACCATCATTTTGAGGCCACAATAATTGATCTGTTTCGCTTCTAGATATAAATATGTTTGAAGATCGGGCTCTAGAGCATGTGAAAGTGATCCAAATGATACAAGAAAGTTTGTATGATCAGTACTATTGGGGGGACTATTTCCTGCAAAGTTTCAGATAAATCCGTTGAGCCATTGCTGATCAGTGCTGAGTGTTTCTCTTCCCATTTAGCTACAGTAGTACGTGGCGGGTACGGTCGAGTTTTCTCGCTCCAGTGCTGAACGCCGCTGTCGAGAGGAGGCGCACCGTGGAGTAGAGCAAGACTGCGCCAGAGACGACCGTCATCGAGAGCGTTGCTACGCCAAAGATGGCAGACGTGCGTGAGCAGCAGCGGTGCAAAACGAGAGCAATTGCTCAGATAGGAGGGGACCTGGGTGTCCTGGTCGACGGATACGAGGAATATCTCGCGCCAAAGCTCGGCAGGGATCCCTGGGGCGGGCATCGCGGTGGTAGTGGGCGAGAAGACCGAAAGTAGCTGTAAAGACCGAAAGCGGTCACACTCTGACAGCTTCAGCCTGTCCTCGACCCGCAGTGCTTGCAAACTGGGCCCTCGGAGCTCCGGAGGACCGCCAAGTACATACCCTCGAAAACGATGTCTAGGCATCCAAAACAGGCGACCTGAGCCTTTTCCGAGCTTTGACGGAACGGCCACTCGCGATACTGCTCATTGGTCAAAGCGCCTGCCTCAAGAGTCAAGAACAATGCCCAGAGCTTGCCCACGCCTCTTGAACCAAACCCTCATCTACAATGGCCGCTCGAGCCCAAGCTAGGTCCTACTATCGGCGCGTCGTCTCCCCTACGCCGCCAGCCACAACCCCTACCTACATCGACCGCCTGTCGCCCGAAATCCTCACCGAAATCGTGGCGTATTCTCCGACCAGCAAATATGCCATCCAGCGCGTCGGCGTCTGGGCAATCCGCGACGCCGCTGAGGCACGGGATGTCCTCACCTTCATGCTGCCCAAGCCATTGGCGCAGGTCAATCGTCGATGGCGCTCCATCCTCGACCGCCGTTGCCGTCGGTGGAGAGGGACTTGTAATATGGAGCTGGACCTCGAGGTGCTTCTCGCGGCCGGCGAGAGCGTAGAGTGGATTGCCACCGTCGTCCAGGAGATCCTCCGTCGCGCCGGCAGCTCCCGGCTCATCATCCAGCTCCGCGTCGCCGCGTCCAACCTCCGCACCCGACCAATCCAAATCCTCGTTACTGCAGCTTCGCGGTGGCAGAAGGTCAACATCGTCATTGTCGACGCCAAGGCGGAGGCCGACGAGACCTACGATGAGATGCGCGAGCGCGTTCTCGAGGCGTCTCTTCCCATAGATTTCCGTGCCCTCCCCGTCCTCCAGCACATATCCGTGACCTTCACCATGGACACCGGAAATAATGCGACCTATATTGTCTCAAATGTCCGTCCGCGCGACTTGAGAGCCATCCTCCTCCCACTTTCTCGCACCACGACGCCGCAGTCGCTTCACTTAGCCCTGACCTTCGGCGTCCCAAACCTCACCATCCCTCTCTCTCGCTTTGCCACTCTCACTGCCCTCTCCCTGGCGATCTGGAATCGACCTGACGAGCTCGCGCACGTCGGACCCGTCCTCTCTCAGTCCCTCACAAAGCTGGTCCTCCCCGCGCTCCAGCTCTTGAGCATCGCGGCGCCGACGGCGACATGGGACATGCCACTCGCCGTGTCTCCATACTGCCTCATCCGCCTCATCCAGCGCAGCCAGGACGGTAGCGACGGCGCACGCGCGAGCAGCCTCCACACGCTCGAGCTGCTCAACGTCGTGTTCCGGTTCCCGGAGGACATCAAAGAGACTGAGGTGATGGATCCCAAGAAACACGCGCCGTTCGTCCAGAGCGAAGCCGACGCGCTCATGCAGCTCCTACACCACCCCACCATCCGCTCGCTCACCCTCAGCGACATCCCCTTCCCCGCCAACTCGAGTCCGTTTGAGCCGAACGCAGCCCGCGCCAACACGTTCGCTCGCCTCCTCCGCCCGGAAGGGCCAAACGGCGATATCTCTACCAGCACGCACTTTGACGCGTTCAGTGGCTTGACCAAGGACGGCGTCCTCACGAACGTCGTTGATCTGACCTACTACACGATGCTGCGGTTCCGCGCAAAGCAGCTGCGCGCTTTCGTCGCTGCACGCCCGGGGCTGAGGGTCCATTTAAAGGTATACGAGAATTCTGCGTTCACGCGCCGGGAGAAGGAGAGGATGGGGCGTTGGGTGCTGGATGGGCGGATCGATTGGGAAGATGTGGTTTGGTGAGACATGCCTGAGACGCAGTTGACGTCTGAGGCGACGATTATTTTGGAAGATTGAGCAGGGATGAAGATCTCAGAATAGTGTATCCATCGTCTTTCTCTGAATAGGACATCTGGTGTATTTATCGGTAGCCTTTGTATGCGCTTGTATGTAAGTATACTCAGACGGAGCGCTAGAGGTTCTCTACTTTTTTTGGGGACATCAGTCACGGCAGCTGTCATCGCACAACTTGCTTTCTACCACCATGTCGGGCGACGAGCCGCCCTTCCCGCTGGAGATAGTGCTCCACATCCTCGAGCTACTTGGCCCGAACCTCTCTCCCGGAGAGCTCTACAAGCTGCTGCCATTGTCGAAGCTGGTTTATCGGACGTAGGTGCTTTCTTTGACGCGTCGGAGTCTTTTGAGCTTTGGTACTAGCCTCGAGCCGTTTCTCTATCGCACTATGAATCTAGCTGGCGGCAATCTCGGCGACAAATCTACCTTCCTCGCTATCGTAGAGACCAAGCCACGGGAGTTCCTCGCGCGTAGCGTGCGCCGCGTCAAGCTCAATGTCGAGGAGATCCACGAGCCTGACATATCGAGTACTACTCAAGTGCGGTGGGTGCGGTGCTTTCATATGCGGTACATTGGCATCAATGTACTGCATCTAACCCGGCAAAATACTGCATTTATGCCCAAATATACTGTGGGTGCATGTTGACTGGACACATCAATGTACTGCTGTTGGGAAACCGCTGCGCAAAGATTCCACATGGTGCGACAATCAGTTAGTGGTTGCATTCCGTCGCTCTTCCCTCTTCTCTCCCACCACCACCCAGCGTCGAGACGCCCAGTCAAACAACGACTCCACAACGCTGCACGATGTACGAGGACTGTGAGTGGCGGGCATCGTTCCTCGCAAGACCCGGAGCAGCGTCAGCGTCAGCCTTCGGGGACGAATCCGAAGCTGGCGCCGGGAGCAGCATGGTGCGTCGCAGTCCGCAGGCTTTCCGAAATTGAGGCTGATGCAAAGCAAGAACAACGATCCCGTCGCCGAGTCGAAAGACACCACTGTCGAAGATTCTCGCTTTCTACGGTGCGAGCAGCCGCTCGAGGACTGGGAGGTCCGGGATTGGGAAGGGGGCGCGCGGTTCCGGTCGGCGGGCATCCGACATCGTGTCGGTGCGCCATTGCACTCGAGCACTGATTTGACTCTAACAAAATCCTAGAATTTCTAAGGTCACCCTGCGTCGAAATACCGCCGAACCCTTCAATCGCGGTAGCGTCGCCGCGCACACTTCCACAGCGATCTCCCGGCGTTGTTCCCATTTCGCATTCCGGCCCCGCCACCGAGTTCCTCCCGTCAGAGAATGTGCTCCAGTGTGAGTCTTTTGGCACCTCTTTGCGCAGCAATAAGGAAAAACTTTAGTATGGTGGATCAATAAAGGGGACGGAACTTGGGCTGTGAGCAATACGAACCCGCCGGCGGGCGACTCGGTGATGGGCGATGAAGGGCCTCGTAATTAAGTGGTCCAGTAACCAGTTGCAGCAGGCTGTTAGTTTCCTGTAGTTGTGTAATAAGGAGCGCTTGACGTCGTTCGTCGCTTCCAAGTTCCTCGACCCCCGAGTGGTCGTTGCTTGGCGCAGTTCCAGATTTCTCCCGCCTCAACGAGTCCTCGTGATCGTGAGCAATATTGTGCATGCTTGAAGATAGAATGCGGCAGCGACTGGCGCGGGTGAGCGTGCAACTACAGGAATAAATAATATGGGCATGACGAGGGTCCAGGGAGGAGGATGATCATAGCCAGGGCTAATTACCCTATATGCACAAATGTACTGCAGTTGGTGTCGGTACATTGAAAGTACTGCTGTTCTCGTAAATGTACCGCAGCATGCAGGAATGTACCGCAGCATGCAGGAATGTACCGCAGCATGCAGGAATGTACCGCAACACGCGGGAATGTACTAGTGAAAATGCATGATGCACCTTGACATTTGATTTCTGCCCATGACATCTGCATAGTGCCCACGGCATTGGGACACTGCACCAAGTTTATGTTAGGGTGCTAAACTGCATCCAACGGGCATCACCTTTGAACTGGTGAGGGTTCGGGGCACCCTGAACCCAGGAAAATTATCTGTTTGGCTCATTGATTAAATTTTCTTGTGGTATTATTTTTGGTTGTGTTCCGGTAGTGGGCTTGACTGGGGGTCAAATATGAGGGTGCCATGTCCCAAAATCTGTTGACAGTGAACTAAATTTAATGCTGGTTGTTTCTGTGCTGCTTGTCTACAATGCACCTATGCCATAGGGGCCTCATCAGGAATCATGATACCCCATCCTGATTCTATTTTACTGATGTCATTGCTTGTATATGCAAAAAGAAAAGAAAAGATCACAACTGACTTATAAAGTTATATTCAAAGTGAGAAAAGTGTTTGAGCAAGATGTAATTGATGGTGGGTCCACCTTCACATGACATCACACGACCCATTCTGGTTAAAGGTGAAGCTGGGAGTACTAATATTTGGCTTGTATTAGACATAGGGATGTACACGTATATTCTTGAGATTTAGCTTTGAAAAAGGGGAAAATAAGAATAATTGTCTGCCTAAACTCACATGCACTGTATCAAAGTAAATTACTTTCTGTCCAAGTAGGATCACATCCAGGCTCCAGTGACAATTTTCCTAGGAAGCTATGGCCTAGTAGAATACTCTAGAAATTAATTTGCGGGCATTCAAGCAAGGAAAGGATCAGTTCTTAAACTTGGTGCAAGAAACACATAGCGCCTGTGCCGAATTCACATATCAGCTGGGCGGTATTCCCATGCCAGCTGGGCGCAAATCTCTTGCCGACGGCGCATCAATCCAATATCCGCGGGGCGGAAATCTGATTTCATGGTGCGGAATTCAAACGTCATGGTGCATAATTCATACACGCAATGTACTACTGATGCCAGAAATGTACTGCGGTTGAAAGAACCGCACTCACCGCACTTGAGCTATCCCGTGACATATCACGTATCCTCGTGGGCCGGCGTGCATGCGCATCCGTCGAAGGTATCGCCGTCAAATTGGACTTGGAGGAGGAGGCGAAGAACCGGGACTTCATATCCACTCTTCACGCGCTCCGGCTGCGCCGTCTTGCGATCTGGCTGGACATCATCCCTATCGCACAGCTCAAAAGGGGTCCAGGACTCGACTCCATAACCCATCTTGACGTCTTCGGCTTTGGCGGCGATCTCCTCATCTTTCCCGAACATTTCGACTTCATCCTCGCTCTGCCGGCGCTCACCCATCTGGCTGGCACCCGTCCATTCCCTCCGGAATTCATGGACGCATTCCTCAAAAGGCCCAACTCCAAGCTGCTCGTCTTCGCTCTCGAACGATCCGGCCGGATTAACTACGACGAGGCTATCCACTTTGCGGGAAATCTCACTGTTCGCGATCCCCGCGTCGTGGTCACCGTCTACTCGGACTGGGCAGACTGCATCCGGGACGACGACGGTAAAGCATATTGGGCGGCGGCGGAGAGCTTCGTCGAGCAGAAGCGGCAGGGTTTAATCGAGCGTAAGGGATATGCAAAGTTGAAGTCATTCCCAGCTAACGAACTCACCAGAGGATCAGTTTTGGACGGGCGACTTCCATCGACTACTAGAGCTTGATCCGAAGCCGATAGCACTTGAGAAATTTATGCAGACGGCTTACAGCCCTTTGCAAAAGTGTAGGGGGGTTTGTGGAGCGTGCTCCCCGCTCAGCGTTGTTTACCCTTGTTGTCGTTTCCGTAAGCATTTTGAATGGGATTCACAGCGGCGCAGGCTGCTTGGAGCGTCTTCATGAAGCTCCGCCATTCAAAAGACACAACAAATGTAAACACTTCTGAGCGCCGAGCAGGCTCCACAAACCCCCTACACTTTTGCAAAGGGCTGTAATCCCTTTTCCAACGCCGGCGCGCAGCTCGATAATCTGCCCGGGACATGTTGAATCTCGCATGTAAATGATGCAAAGTGGAGGAACAATAAACCAGCCTGGACTAAAGCCAACGATATTTGATTGGATGAAACACCAGACGCAGATCGACTTTAGACCGTCGCGCACAAATTTGACCCTCCCGAGGGAACCTAAACCGTGGCATTCTCTATCTCCGACTCAGAGATCTTGGGCATATTGCAGGTAGTCTTCCCCGCACTGGGTGCACCCAACCTGCCCCACAGTCACACGTCCTCCCCGCACTCGGGAGCCGGACACCACACACGCCAATAACTCACGGGTCCCCCAGCATGTGCTGCAGCCCCGACGCCGGCTTTATCTATGTAGTCTCGACTCATCAGTGTCCCCACGGGCGTGGTCTGTCTTACCAGGTAATATGTGCATGAGGGTTTTTGGGCTCGGACTCAAAAGCTGCATTATTTATCCCGTTGGCTCCGATAGCAACCCGATAGCTCCGGACTAAGACCGCCTCTGCCGCCGGGCGCCGACTGCTGCGCTGCCTCTCTGCCGTCCATGTCACGCATGCTGCCGGCGCCGCCGGAGAGTCGCGATGCTAATTCAGCCCGTTAAGTACCTGCCTCTGGAGGTCTCTGCGACTGCCACGGAGCTCGTGCGACTTGGATGCGGGCACACCTGCAGGCTGCCGCCCACCTTCTTATGCGGCAGCGGCAAAATATCTCAATCCGAAAGTTACGCTGCAGCTCTCGTAGTCTAAGATGCATTGTTCAGTTATGCCCAAGCTCCGGCTGGAAATACGGTATTGCAGCTCCGTTCGACGACTTTTTTCACAGCGGACCAACGACTCGGACGTTGAATCTACACAGGCCAAAACACTGCCCACGGGCTTCTAGCACCCATCTGCGCGAAGGACCTCACGTTGGCCAGCTCTACTCGTCCCTCGCCCTCCGCCGGCGACCCATACGCCACCACCTCCCATCTCCTCCGCCACTCGCGCCTCGACTCGACGGCGTTCGGGTAGGTCTTGAGCAGGACCTTGGCGTCGGGATGGTTTTGCACGAATTCTTTGAGCGGGTAGAGGTCAAAGTCCATCGCCGTGTAGCAGGTTAGTTCGACGAGAGCGGGAATGGAGATGGTGGAGAAGAAGGCGTTGGTGAACACGGTGCGGGATGTATCGCTCAGCGTGAGCTTTCGCAGATGCGGGAGGCAGGACAGCCACTCCTCGACCGGCTCCGAAGAGCCCGGTTCGTACATCAACACGTTGACCAGCGCAAACTCCTGCAACTTCTGCCCCAACTCCGTGTTCCGGCGAATGAACTCGCGGAGCACCCTCGGCGAGAGACAGAGAGCGTTCTCTGCGTCCCCAGTTGGCGTCGCAATCGCTAGTACGCGCAGCGCGGGCATCGCCATCCGCGCGAACAAGCGGTCGAGAATCGCCCCGCAGCGCGCGAGGTCGCTGGTCCACTCGTTCCACAGCGTCAGATGCAGCTCCGTGAGCAGCGCCGTAGTATACGGGACGTAGAACCGCTCAGAGTCGTCGAACGGGACGCGCAGCGAGAACGCGATATGCAGCGGCTTGGTGCAGTGAGCAAACTGGCGGAGCCCGACGGCGATATGCGTCGGCCACGCGGGCGTGCACTCGGACTGCCCCGCAGAGAGGTAGATCCGGTCGAGCTGTTCGTGCGGGATGCGTTTTTGGGGCGTGATGGGGGCGGAGAAGCGAAGCGGCTCGTCGGTGGGGAAGGTCGTGAAGAGCTCGACGAGGCGCGGAACGCGGAAGCTCGTTATGTCGACGATGAGGTTGCTCCGCGGGCGCAGCTGGAGGCGCTCGAGGAGCGGGAAGGGCCCGTCGATCTGGAGTAGCCAGAACACGCCTGACGTCGGGTTTGGGACGTCGATGTTGACGACGCGCCATCGGGCACACGAGTTTTTCAGGAGCCCCATGGCTTCAGGGTACCACACGGGCGTGTCGAGGCGCGCGTGGATCGTCAGCGGGAGCGCCCCAGAGCGCGCGAAGCAGTTTTTCAGGAGCGCTACGACGCTGTCGACGCGTTTTCGGTCTGTGGGCAGGTCGGAAAAGTCGACCTCGATGGTCGTCCAGAGGCTCGGCGTCTCTGCTGCGCGCAGCCAATGGCGGCAAACGCGCCCTAAGACGATGAGGTGCGCGTGTGCGAGCACGGCGAGTGATTCGATGACCCGTCGGCCGCGCCAGCTCCGCCCGAGCGTTTGGTTTTGCGGAGCGAGGTACGTGAAGATTTCGGCAAGGATGTGCGCCGGTAGGGTGGCATTGGATGGGTTGGAGATGGACAGCAGCTTCTGTGGAGACTCTTGGGGCGGAGGGACGTTTTCGATGGCCTTCATTTCGGGAAGGTGTCGGTTTGAGGAAAAGGAGCGTTTGATCGTGGGAGTTGGGAGGTAAGCCAAATGCGCTTTGACGGCGTGACGGCTACTCTGTCGCTGCGCTACCGCGCCCCAACGCGCGCAGACCAGTTCGTCGTCATCCGCACATCCCTTGCGTCCCCGCCGCCCGCCCCGGACGCGCGTCCGCCCTCGCGCAAATGTCTCGTCAAGGGCACGATAGAGTCGCTGGACGGGACGCTGCTCGTAGAGGGCGATGCGTTGTTCGTCCAGCCGCGGTACGCCAAGCTGCTCAACCCCCGTGTGGTTGCGGAGCAAATCGGGGCGCCTCCGGCGTCATAAAATAAGTGGCATATATAGAGGGTATGTGGTATAGAAGCTGAGTAGAAGGCATATGCGGATTCAAGCACCGCTACCGGCGGTATTGCGGCTCGACCCGCGTGCTTGACTTGGTAATTGGTGGGATGGTTTTTTAAAGGTGAGAAATGTGAAACCTGTACATTATTACTTGGTACACTAAGATACACGGCACGGGAACAGCTAGAGCTACAGGTCAGCCAGTCTTTACAAGTATCCCATCTACCTAAAGAAAAAAAAAACAATATTAATCTAGTCCGTCAAATCGATACTTACTAATTCGCAGCCCCCAACGTTAACGGCGCCCTCACAATCGACAACGCAGCCTTCTTTGCGCCCTCGGTAGACACCTGCGCCTCCCGGCTCGAAACCGATCTTTGCCAGCCACTTCCCGTTGCCGCCAAGTCCGCCCACGGCTCGCTCACCGGACCCGCCCCGCCGGCGGCAGTGGCACACTCCCGCTCTCCCCGCCAAGCTGCAGCGACACCATCTCCGCGTCTCCCCTCCGCGGCACATTCTCCTCCTCCCCCGGCGCAGGTGGTGCAGGCGCAGGACCAACCCGTTCCCGATCGCGCGTCGAAAAAGATGCGCCGCCAAGCACGCGCAAAATCCATCTCCGCCATGTCGCTGCCGCCTCGGGGACCACAACGTCGGGCGCGGGATCACGGCTTTCACCGCGGCGTTGGCGTCCGACCGCGGGAGGCTGTATGGTAGGTTAGACGTATGTAGAAACGACTCGATAGCGTTTGGACTCTTCAACGAAATGACCTGTGAGCGAGCAGAAGTCGGGCAAAGTCAATACGAGATACTGCGTACGCATTGGGGATACTCAGTTTGGCAATTGTTATCCGAGAACAGCGAATACGCACCGTGCAGGCTCGGCGTTTGGTCAGGAATTTAGAGCCGAGTCATCCCTTCGTATGGGCAACTTGAATTGCGCGGATTGACGGGGGTGGTTGGTGAGGATTTCCCAGTTGCGGGAGCAAAGCCATACCTTCGCCTGTACATACTCCAGCGCAACAACAAGTACGCTGACAGTCGCCGATGACAGCCTGCTCCCATGCGGACGAGCTGGCGCGGCACACCCGGCGCGCAGTGAGCTTCAGGACCAGATGCCGCACAGCTGCCTTGAAATCAACAGCGGGCGTATATGGGCGTCGGACATACCCCAATCATTCAGGACGGTAGCTTCCCCCAAGCAGCGTGTAACGGCGTCGCCAAGCAAGGTCGTGCAGACGTGCTGACCAGGCTAATAGTGAATTCTTGTGAACCCGGATGTATGCATTCGTGAAGCAGCGGATACGTACACTGCGGTGGCGCGTTTGTGCGTAAATGTAGAACCGCATTCACCCTCACAGGAGCACTCTGAATCGGGGGAATCGATGCGGTGGTTGGCGAGATACGGCGGAAAGGGTGCTGCAGGTGGAGTAAGCGGGGAAACGGCCACGAACCGCGGGTACGGAGCTACCCGTGCTTCCCGCCGGTCTGAGGTACGACGAGGGGCGTTGTTTGAGCCGAATGCGAGTGCTGGAGAGCGACCAGACGCCGTTTGTCGTTGCGGAAGCGCGACTACTGAGTTCAAGTGAGCTGATGGTTAGGAGAGAAATACGGATACGCAGGGCTGGCGCCTAGTACACGCAGATGCGCATCGCAGAACCCTCCGGGGCGGGCGCTGGATCGAGCCGATTGGTTCCGTCGTTGGGAAGATATGGTGAAAATGACCGGTCGGGCAGACGGCCCAGATCCGGGCATCGAAGTTGGCTGTGAGCGCGGTTGGTAGCGGGGAGGCGGGGCGGCATCGTGAACGTCCGGGGAAGGGTGGTTTAACGCCGCTGGAACGCGGTTTTCGGTGTCTGGAGCCGAGACAGTCCAACCTGCAGGGAAAGTCAGCCCGAGAAGATGCATACGCCAGGCGGGGAATACACACGCGGCGGGCGAGCGGGTGATATGCACTCATGGACACCAGTGTCTACTCGATGTAGCTCGTTGAATCGACGCGATTGGCGCCGTATTCGTCCAGATATGGCGGGATCGCAGAGGTGTTGTGGCCCTGAAGAGATCGCAGGGGAGAAACTGCCCGAGACTGCGGCGGTAGCGATGCCAGTGGCCGTCGCTGGTGCATTGACAGTCGGCGCGGGTAGGCAGAGCTTGGATGGACGCGTAGCGGAGGTATTCGGACGAGGTCGGGACCCGCAGCAGCCCGGGCGGCCAGAGAACCTGCAAAACAATAAGCTAACAGAGATTGTCTCGCTCAACGAAGGGTACATACGGAGCTCGTATATGAGTGTTATGCGCAGGTAGACGCTGATTCTGCCTCCCGGAAGCACGTTGTTTCGAGTGGATCGTACACGTATTCGTTGAGCTATGGCGAGAATGGGCGGCTGGGTGTGGTGATCCGAAGATTCCAGAGAAGTGGCGCCAGTTGGTCGCCTCCGGGCCAGCGAAGACTGCTGCTGACAGAGGAGAGGGAGTTCGCCACCGCCGACCAGAATCCCGGGTTGATGACACGAAGCTGCAGTGTTTGGTCAGCAGCGCGGAGGTAGCGACGGCGGCGTTCAAGAGCGAGGCGGTGGAGCGAGTACAGAGATTTCCGATGCGAGTGCAGCAGGAGTGGTTTGCCGGGGCTTGACAAGCGAGGCTGTAGGGATTCGAGGCGAGGTTTCTCGCGACCGTGCGTAGATAGATGAGTGACCTGGCACCCGCGAGTAAGGCAGTATTAGACATCCAGATGCAGCGCTGGTTGCGCTCAGCAGCCGATAGACTCGTCGCAAAGCGGATGGAGGAGTCCGTTGGTTGGCAGCAGCGATGTTTGGCGTGGTTTGCGTGCTTCGGTGGTGCGAGCCCAGGCGATGAGGACGTTGAGCCAACGACTCCCGCGGACGCAGATACAGGTTTTCGCTGACGGCCAGGCGGCGGGTGCCGCTCAGCTGAGTCTGTTCAAGCGCTGGCTCGTGCGAGGAAGACATCCGAGCTGTCCTGCAGAAGATGGTGGGTGTTCGTGGCCAAGATAGATAGATGGATATCAGCTCCATCATCCCGGCGTTGCCGGCGTTGGAATTCCCCTAGAAGCAGCAAGTATTGTCTGCTGCCGCCCTCAAGCTTCAAGTTCCCTGAGAAGGATACAAAGCGACGAATAATGGCATTTTTGTTTTGGAACTTATGATACTGTAAAGGTAAGGTAAACAAATAATTAAATGCTTCTTGAGAAGGAATCTATGGGTGCTTTCCATCTGAATCCAGCGGAGGGCGTTGAAGCTTCCATCCATCAGCTTTCACTATTTGCGCAAATAGTGAACTCTGATGGGAAGGCTCGCAGTTTATATCAAGGCTGCGAACCCGCCGCAGTTGCGTGGTCATTAATGGATTCAGTTTCTAGTATTTCTCAGCCTAGTACCACAGCGTCCCGCTCGTAAACACCAATAGGGCAGTGAAGTTTCTAACGCACTCGCTCTGATGAGGTTCACCTTTACTGAGTATCCGCAGTATCCATATAGTGACAGAATCGGGCTGCATGAACCACGCGGGAATAAAACCGCAAGACATTATTTTGGGGGTGATGGACTGGGTCGGAGGCGCTTCGGAGATCAAATGCACGCGCATTTTTGCTGCGTCGAACACTGACAGCCCAGCTTTCCGAGCTTCGCAAGACGCCGCCGCCGGGAGCTAGCTTCTCGATCCAATGAATCATAGAACGAGCGCGCACATCTCAAAGCAGAAAAAAGCAGAAATGCAGAGAGCTCCTCCATGGCGCCAGAGTACCTGGAACACGGTGACAATGCGGTCGCAGGACTGAAAGGCATATTTAAATTGTGGCTTTGTACAGGAACAGTCGAATGTTTTTTTTTCTTCTCTGTGACAAGACCGCACACGACAATGGATTAATTCTGCGGTCCTTCTTCATGGGGCAAATTGGCACCTTTGATCGCGGAAATATGCCGCCGTCGGCGTGCGACATCAGGAACACTCGCTAACACCATTAAAGTGTCGAAACCAAAGTTGGAAGTAGTTTGCGCAGGTGGTTCGCACTTGAATGACAAGAGAACACCCTCTTGCGGAAGAGCAGACGGACACCTTGGATTACGATGCTACCAGACTGCACACAACCGGTGTAACAGCAGCTGTTGACATGGAAGAGGAATCACATCAGAGTCTCTGTAGTCTAGTGCCAGCAAATCTCGGTTGTGTGCGTTCGGCGCCAGCGTATGGAGGTCAGAATGGCCAAAAAATAAAAACGCGAGATTTTGGTGTTGTCTGAGCTGCGGCGCAACTTTTTCTTCCCTTTTTGGGCATACACACAACTATCTTCAGGCTTTCTCTTTGCAATGGTTTATCTAAGTCTCCGCAATATATTCTTCTTCTGCTGCTCCGCGCGATATTTGACGCCGCTCAGCGCGCAACCTTGTTGCGTCTGATGCGCAACTTTTTTGCTTCGAAAAATCAAAGTAGAGTTTTTCTTTGTTCACTGCTTATCTATACCTCCCTCAGATAGCTTCGGCTAAATGGCCATCTGGAGCCCTTCAGCCGGGGCTGGGTATAAGATTCCGACACGATCACGTGCAGTTATTTCGGCTGTTAATTAATTGGAGCCCGGCTACCGCACTGGAACGGCGAATGATGCATACAGCCTGTCCAAAAAGTGTAGGAGGTTTTGGTGCTTTTTAGCAGCCCAAAACCTGTTGACAGTTGTTTGGGGCACGTAAGGGGGTTTTGAATGGCGGCAGAGGCATCCGAGAGCTTCGAAGGATGTGTGGAGCCGGCTCGCCATTCAAAGCCCCGCACCGTAGTGGTCGCTGCCATTCAAAAGCACAAACGACGGTCAACAAGTTTTGGGCTTCTAAATTGCTCCAAAACCTCCTACACTTTTTGGACAGGCTGTATTCCACATTGAGCCTGGCCACTCTACTTCAATGAGGAGCTCACAAGTGGTAATGAAACCCGTCTCGAGACGCCGACATCTGATCACGTGATGTTGATCGCCTCCCCGAGTACCATATCTGAGACATATCTTGCCCTTACTGATGGTGTTTTCAGTCCCAGGGGAACTGTCTAGCCCTGTTTATGCCAAGTTGGTTTTATACCCCAAAAACAGTTGCGCGGTTGCACAAAGTTGCGCGCTGCAAAAGGAACAGGAAATTGCACCCATTCCAAAGTTGCGCGACGTGCGCAGATAGATAATGATGATTTGCAAAATCTCGGCGTCATAATTTCCAAAGCTGTTAAATTCTGCGCGCCGTCCAGAAAAAGTTGCGCAAAGACCAAAATCAAGGGAAAATCTCGCGTTTGATTTTTTTGGTCATTTCGTCCTTCATACCAGCGGACTCAATAGGCACCATGATTCTGCACATGACCACGGATTCCCTTTCTTCCAACATTGTAAACATTGCAGTTCCACGCATTCCACGCATCGCCGTTGGCGTGCAAATCAGTCCGAAGCACACCATCAAAGCATGAGTCTGCACATAGCGCTAGCTCGGGCAGTTTCAGTGCAGCAGGGCACATTACAGTACATTACACAGATGCTTCGATTTTGCCTGGAAGGGCACATGGATCCGTGCACACCAGCTGAAATTATTCATGTTTTGAGCAGATCAACGGAATCGGCACTGACTCGGACTGCGAGCTGGAGTAGGGCCCGCTGTGTGGTGGGTGGAAAATATGCTAGATGATTTGACAGTTATTTCAGCCATAAATATGCGGCCGGTTAAGCACAGTGGCCTATCTAACATGGTGCAAAATGATGAAAAAATGATTTTTTTGGCGGATATCAGTTTCATGTTAGAATATGCATCCACACTCAATATGAGCCCAATTGGCCCATTGGTTGTCGAGATCCAGGAGGTGCACTTGCCTTTTGGGGTAGCGCGGTGATCTCGGGCTGTAACGATCAGTATCTTGATGCGCGCCGTCGCAAACCGTTTCGAACGCGCCCGGAATCAGCCCAAACGGCGGAGAAATGCGTGAGCTAGAGCGGAAACAACTTCAAAAGACTCGTGTTTGAAAAAGTATTTTGAGTTTTGTGAGCGAACCATTACAGATTTTATAAGGGTCAAAACTCGAAAGTTGGTCCTTAGAAGGGTCTCTATCAACTGAGCACAAGTGAAAAAAGGGTTTTCACCCGGAGTCGAAAAATGTTCTGAAGTCAAAAGTGTTTTGAGCTTCAAAAGTGAGAAGTGTTTGAACGAGCAAAGCCACAGGGCAGTTAACTATAACCCTACTTTAGGGCCGGTCCGATATAAGGTGTTCTATCTAAGCTACAAGAGAGGTTTGGCGAAAAGAAATCATTTAGTGCTTTGAATGAAACAAGGGTAAGTCCACAAAGCCTTTTTGAGTTAACAGAGTGTTTTGAAGATGAAAGGTCTTGCAAAAAGGAGTCGAGAAGTGTTTTGAAGCCGGTTAACTTTTCTGTGTTTTGAAGCGGAAACACCTTTTGAGCGTTCAAAAGGGTTACCAAACTCTGCAAAAGCGGACACTCACAACACTAAATAGGCTATATCTCGCGCATCTGTGGGCCGTTTGGGGTGTTCTGGGGCGCGTTCAAAACAGGGAAAGACCGCGCGTATTTATAGCGCTGATTACATCACTCCGAGATCGCCGTGTCGTCCATATATGGCAGGTACGCGGGGCGTGAATTGCCTGTAGCTGGCGCAATTCTGACTGGTGCGCATTCAACCTTGGTGTGTTCAGTAGGTGCTGTTGCCCTGTGTCGATTTACGCCATGTGTGCCTGAAACATTCCGCATACCATGATGCTATTTGCGTTTTGAGCAAATCAGCGGGAGCGCGACCGTGGGAAGCTGCCCTGGTAGTGCATGCACTCAAAAATGCGGATAAATGTGCTGAGCACACTCGTGGGTATTTTGAGACCAAATATGCAGCCAGTCGCAAGCAGAAGCCCATTTAGTTCAGATGGAAATTGCCAAAAAAAAATTGATTTTCTCAGAATATGTCAAAGACATCAAAAAACATATCCCCACTAAAAATGAGCGCAATCTGTCCATAGGTTGCTTAGATACACAGATGATACCTGTCTTTTAGGGATAACACGGTGATCTCGGAGAGATGCAATCAAATCCATTCTACGCCCCGTCGCAAGCTGATTCGAAAACACCCGGAATCAGCCCAAACAGACCAGAAACGCGCGAGTTATGGCCGAAGCAAGTTTTGAAGACTCGCGTTTGAAAAAGTATTTTGCGTTTTGTGAGCGAACCATTACAAATTTTATAAGGTTCAAAACAGAAAAGTTGGTTGTTAGAAGGGTGGCTATCAGCTGGGCACAGGTGCAAAAAATGTTTTCACCAGGAGTCGAAAAGGTGTTCAAAGTTAAATAAGGTCGGCGAGTTAATTGGGGCAAGCGAAAACAAAATTGGGGCAAGCGAAAACAACACGAAAAGTGTTCTGAGCTTCAGAAGTGTTATTACCAAGTTGAAAAGGTGTTCGGAAGAAACAAGGCTCCGCAGGTTGACAAGTCCATGAAGCCTTTTAAGCCACAGAAGTCACAGGTCTTTTCAACCACGCAAGTCAAACATAAACTACACTATATAAATCTACCAGTGTTTTGAAGTCCCAAGTTGAAAAGTGTTCAAAAGTCAGTCAACAAAGTCTGCAAAGTCCTTCAAGTCCACAAAGGCTTTCATTACAACACTGCTACACTACTACACTACATTCCACTTTAGGGCCGGTGCTATACTATAGGACAGAAAATATACTAAGTCCTTATGAATTCTCCCACGTTGGCCCTAAAGAGCACAAAAAAAAAGAATGAAACAAAACAAAATGAATACAAGCTGCCCTAAAGAAGACTTACATCGGTTTTATAGACTTTATCCTTGTCTTGATGCGCGAGCGCACCAGAGTTCTAACTCAGTTCTTGTTTATTAACCCAGTACAACTCTGGTTACGCGTTCGGGCTCTGTTCGCGCCAGAGGCATCGCCGGTTTGCAACCCGGGACACCCAACAACCGAGCCTGGTGCACCAGAACTCGGCCGCGGCCCTCTACTACCACCCCCCACATATAAGATGCCCCAGAACCCATATCAGCGGTTAAAGCAAGGTAGCAACATGCACGAGCGTTTCTGAACAGGGAGGCTAGCCCCACCTGGAATCGGCCAGATGGCAACCCCGCCCAGAAACACCCCCACACTACACTGGCTACACCAGTGGTCACTGCTACCCCGCCGCCCCGCCCCTTCAAGAAATGTCTAATATAACACCAGGAGCTTTGAGCGCTCAACCAGTTCCGCCAATTCTGTTCTAATGAAAATCTCTAGTACCCTACTGTAGCGTCTTTACATACTGAAGGCGTTTAAGACCACTGTGGATTAATGCTGCCAAAATACAGCTCGGTGTGGTAGGCCAGCAGGTGTACAAATAGGGTACAGGGGGTAGGCTCTCCCCCATAGTATAGGAACGGGGGTTCCCGAGGTCCCACCCGGAACTTAGGAACAAAAACCGTGAAAACCGGTGTCCACAATATCGCGTCCGAAATTATTTCCTTTTATGGTAATTTCCCAGGCATTTTTTCTTCGAATTTCGGGTCGAGTCCGGGGTCAACTTGTAGGGCTCGTCCGTCGCTACAAAACGCACCAAGCACTTTCTCGATAAGTGCCGTCGTTGTCCCGCAAATTGCTATTTAGTTTTGATGTTCTCTGTTACAAGCCGTACAGTAATGGAAATGCTTATATCCAGCTTGGTCTGTTCGACCAATCGCCTGCAAAGCGTGGTTATACATGCTTCAGAACCTCCCAGGTTTAAGCGTCCAACTGCTTCGCTAACCATAGTGTTTCTCTGACAGTACTCTGTTCGACTGCAAAGCGTGGTTATACATCGAATTCTTCCCGCTGCGTAGCTACCACGCCTTTCAAACGACCTCACGTTGGCCAGCTCGACCCGTCCCTCACCCTCCGCCGGCGACCCATACGCCACCACCTCCCATCTCCTCCGCCACTCGCGCCTCGACTCGACCGCGTTCGGGTACGCCCTGAGCAGGACCTTGGCGTCGGGATGGTTTTGCACGAATTCTTTGAGCGGGTAGAGGTCAAAGTCCATTGCCGTGTAGCACGTAAGCTCGATGAGAGCCGGGATGGAGATGGTGGAGAAGAAGGCGTTGGTGAAAACGATGCGGGATGTATCGCTCAGCGTGAGCTTCCGCAGATGCGGGAGGCAAGGCAGCCATTCCTCTGCCGGCTCGTCCATCAGCACGTTTACCAGCACCAACTCCTCCAACTTCTGCCCCAACTCCGTGTTCCGGCGAATGAACTCGCGGAGCACCCTCGGCGAGAGACAGAGAGCGTTCTCTGCGTCACCAGTTGGCGTCGCAATCGCTAGTACGCGCAGCGCGGGCATCGCCATCCGCGCAAACGAGCGGTCGAGAATCGCCCCAGCGCGCGAGGTCGCTGGTCCACTCGTTCCACAGCGTCAGATGCAGCTCCGTGAGCAGCGCCGTAGTATACGGGACGTAGAACCGCTCAGAGTCGTCGAACGGGACGCGCAGGGAGAACGCGATATGCAGCGGCTTGGTGCAGTAAGCAAACTGGCGGAGCCCGACGGCGATATGCGTCGGCCACGCGGGCGTGGATTCGGACTGCCCCGCAGAGAGGAAGATGCGGTCGAGCTGTTCGTGCGGGATGCGTTTTTGCGGCGTGATGGGGGCGGAGAAGCGGAGCGGCTCGTCGGTGGGGAAGGTCGTGAAGAGCTCGACGAGGCGGGACGCGGAAGCTCGTTATGTCGACGATGAGGTTGCTCCGCGGGCGCAGCTGGAGGCGCTCGAGAAGCTAAAGAAAAATCCAGTCCGTCAAATCGATACTAATTCGCAGCCCCCAACGTTAACGGCGCCCTCACAATCGACAACGCAGCCTTCTTTGCGCCCTCGGTAGACACCTGCGCCTCCCGGATCGAAACCGATCTTTGGTCGGACGCCAACGCCGCGGTGAAAGCCATCTCGAACCGTGATCCCGCGCCCGACGTTGTGGTCCCCGAGGCGGCAGCGACATGGCGGAGATGGATTTTTGCGCGTGCTTGGCGGCGCATCCTTTTCGACGTGCGATCGGGAGCGGGTGGGTCCTGCGCCGGAGGAGGAGGAGGAGGAGAAGGTGCCGCGGGAGGGGGGACGCGGAGATGGTGTAGCTTAAGCTTGGCGGGGAGAGCGGGAGTGTGCCAGTGTGCCGCCGGCGGGTGCGGTGAGCGAGCCGGGGGCGGACTTGGCGGCAACGGGAAGTGGCTGGCGCGGGCAGCTGTATGGTTGGTTAGACGTATGTAGAAACGACTCGATAGCGTTTGGACTCTTCAACGGAATGACCTGTGAGCGAGCAGAAGTCGGGCAAAGTTAATACGAGATACTGCGTACGCATTGCAATTGTTATCCGAGAACAGCGAATACGCACCGTGAAGGCTCGGCGTTTGGTCAGGAATTTAGAGCCGAGTCATCGCTTCGTATGGGCAACTTGAATTGCGCGGATTGACGGGGTGGTTGGTGAGGATTTCCCATTTGCGGGAGCAAAACCATACCTTCGTCTGTACATACTCCAGCGCAGCAACAAGTACGCTGACAGTCGCCGATGACAGCCTGCTCCCATGCGGACGAGCTGGCGCGGCAAACCCGGCGCGCAGTGAGCTTCAGGACCAGATGCCGCACAGCTGCCTTGAAATCAACAGCGGGCGTATATGGGCGTCGGACATACCCCAATCATTCAGGACGGTAGCTTCCCCCAAGCAGCGTGTAACGGCGTCGCCAAGCCAAGGTCGCGCAGACGTGCTGACCAGGCTAATAGTGAATTCTTGTCAACCCGGATGTATGCATTCGTGAAGCAGCGGATACGTACACTGCGGTGGCGCGTTTGTGCGTAAATGTAGAACCGCATTCACCCTCACAGGAGCACTCTGAATCGGGGGAATCGATGCGGTGGTTGGCGAGATACGGCGGAAAGGGTGCTGCAGGTGGAGTAAGCGGGGAAACGGCCACGAACCGCGGGTACGGAGCTACCCGTGCTTCCCGCCGGTCTGAGGTACGACGAGGGGCGTTGTTTGAGCCGAATGCGAGTGCTGGAGAGCGACCAGACGCCGTTTGTCGTTGCGGAAGCGCGACTACTGAGTTCAAGTGAGCTGATGGTTAGGAGAGAAATACGGATACGCAGGGCTGGCGCCTAGTACACGCAGATGCGCATCGCAGAACCCTCCGGGGCGGGCGCTGGATCGAGCCGATTGGTTCCGTCGTTGGGAAGATATGGTGAAAATGACCGGTCGGGCAGACGGCCCAGATCCGGGCATCGAAGTTGGCTGTGAGCGCGGTTGGTAGCGGGGAGGCGGGGGCGGCATCGTGAACGTCCGGGGAAGGGTGGTTTAACGCCGCTGGAACGCGGTTTTCGGTGTCTGGAGCCGAGACAGTCCAACCTGCAGGGAAAGTCAGCCCGAGAAGATGCATACGCCAGGCGGGGAATACACACGCGGCGGGCGAGCGGGTGATATGCACTCATGGACACCAGTGTCTACTCGATGTAGCTCGTTGAATCGACGCGATTGGCGCCGTATTCGTCCAGATATGGCGGGATCGCAGAGGTGTTGTGGCCCTGAAGAGATCGCAGGGAGAAACTGCCCGAGACTGCGGCGGTAGCGATGCCAGTGGCCGTCGCTGGTGCATTGACAGTCGGCGCGGGTAGGCAGAGCTTGGATGGACGCGTAGCGGAGGTATTCGGACGAGGTCGGGACCCGCAGCAGCCCGGGCGGCCAGAGAACCTGCAAAACAATAAGCTAACAGAGATTGTCTCGCTCAACGAAGGGTACATACGGAGCTCGTATATGAGTGTTATGCGCAGGTAGACGCTGATTCTGCCTCCCGGAAGCACGTTGTTTCGAGTGGATCGTACACGTATTCGTTGAGCTATGGCGAGAATGGGCGGCTGGGTGTGGTGATCCGAAGATTCCAGAGAAGTGGCGCCAGTTGGTCGCCTCCGGGCCAGCGAAGACTGCTGCTGACAGAGGAGAGGGAGTTCGCCACCGCCGACCAGAATCCCGGGTTGATGACACGAAGCTGCAGTGTTTGGTCAGCAGCGCGGAGGTAGCGACGGCGGCGTTCAAGAGCGAGGCGGTGGAGCGAGTACAGAGATTTCCGATGCGAGTGCAGCAGGAGTGGTTTGCCGGGGCTTGACAAGCGAGGCTGTAGGGATTCGAGGCGAGGTTTCGCGCGACCGTGCGTAGATAGATGAGTGACCTGGCACCCGCGAGTAAGGCAGTATTAGACATCCAGATGCAGCGCTGGTTGCGCTCAGCAGCCGATAGACTCATCGCAAAGCGGATGGAGGAGTCCGTTGGTTGGCAGCAGCGATGTTTGGCGTGGTTTGCGTGCTTCGGTGGTGCGAGCCCAGGCGATGAGGACGTTGAGCCAACGACTCCCGCGGACGCAGATACAGGTTTTCGCTGACGGCCAGGCGGCGGGTGCCGCTCAGCTGAGTCTGTTCAAGCGCTGGCTCGTGCGAGGAAGACATCCGAGCTGTCCTGCAGAAGATGGTGGGTGTTCGTGGCCAAGATAGATAGATGGATATCAGCTCCATCATCCCGGCGTTGCCGGCGTTGGAATTCCCCTAGAAGCAGCAAGTATTGTCTGCTGCCGCCCTCAAGCTTCAAGTTCCCTGAGAAGGATACAAAGCGACGAATAATGGCATTTTTGTTTTGGAACTTATGATACTGTAAAGGTAAGGTAAACAAATAATTAAATGCTTCTTGAGAAGGAATCTATGGGTGCTTTCCATCTGAATCCAGCGGAGGGCGTTGAAGCTTCCATCCATCAGCTTTCACTATTTGCGCAAATAGTGAACTCTGATGGGAAGGCTCGCAGTTTATATCAAGGCTGCGAACCCGCCGCAGTTGCGTGGTCATTAATGGATTCAGTTTCTAGTATTTCTCAGCCTAGTACCACAGCGTCCCGCTCGTAAACACCAATAGGGCAGTGAAGTTTCTAACGCACTCGCTCTGATGAGGTTCACCTTTACTGAGTATCCGCAGTATCCATATAGTGACAGAATCGGGCTGCATGAACCACGCGGGAATAAAACCGCAAGACATTATTTTGGGGGTGATGGACTGGGTCGGAGGCGCTTCGGAGATCAAATGCACGCGCATTTTTGCTGCGTCGAACACTGACAGCCCAGCTTTCCGAGCTTCGCAAGACGCCGCCGCCGGGAGCTAGCTTCTCGATCCAATGAATCATAGAACGAGCGCGCACATCTCAAAGCAGAAAAAAGCAGAAATGCAGAGAGCTCCTCCATGGCGCCAGAGTACCTGGAACACGGTGACAATGCGGTCGCAGGACTGAAAGGCATATTTAAATTGTGGCTTTGTACAGGAACAGTCGAATGTTTTTTTTTCTTCTCTGTGACAAGACCGCACACGACAATGGATTAATTCTGCGGTCCTTCTTCATGGGGCAAATTGGCACCTTTGATCGCGGAAATATGCCGCCGTCGGCGTGCGACATCAGGAACACTCGCTAACACCATTAAAGTGTCGAAACCAAAGTTGGAAGTAGTTTGCGCAGGTGGTTCGCACTTGAATGACAAGAGAACACCCTCTTGCGGAAGAGCAGACGGACACCTTGGATTACGATGCTACCAGACTGCACACAACCGGTGTAACAGCAGCTGTTGACATGGAAGAGGAATCACATCAGAGTCTCTGTAGTCTAGTGCCAGCAAATCTCGGTTGTGTGCGTTCGGCGCCAGCGTATGGAGGTCAGAATGGCCAAAAAATAAAACGCGAGATTTTGGTGTTGTCTGAGCTGCGGCGCAACTTTTTCTCCCTTTTTGGGCATACACACAACTATCTTCAGGCTTTCTCTTTGCAATGGTTTATCTAAGTCTCCGCAATATATTCTTCTTCTGCTGCTCCGCGCGATATTTGACGCCGCTCAGGCGCAACCTTGTTGCGTCTGATGCGCAACTTTTTTGCTTCGAAAAATCAAAGTAGAGTTTTTCTTTGTTCACTGCTTATCTATACCTCCCTCAGATAGCTTCGGCTAAATGGCCATCTGGAGCCCTTCAGCCGGGGCTGGGTATAAGATTCCGACACGATCACGTGCAGTTATTTCGGCTGTTAATTAATTGGAGCCCGGCTACCGCACTGGAACGGCGAATGATGCATACAGCCTGTCCAAAAAGTGTAGGAGGTTTTGGTGCTTTTTAGCAGCCCAAAACCTGTTGACAGTTGTTTGGGGCACGTAAGGGGGTTTTGAATGGCGGCAGAGGCATCCGAGAGCTTCGAAGGATGTGTGGAGCCGGCTCGCCATTCAAAGCCCCGCACCGTAGTGGTCGCTGCCATTCAAAAGCACAAACGACGGTCAACAAGTTTTGGGCTTCTAAATTGCTCCAAAACCTCCTACACTTTTTGGACAGGCTGTATTCCACATTGAGCCTGGCCACTCTACTTCAATGAGGAGCTCACAAGTGGTAATGAAACCCGTCTCGAGACGCCGACATCTGATCACGTGATGTTGATCGCCTCCCCGAGTACCATATCTGAGACATATCTTGCCCTTACTGATGGTGTTTTCAGTCCCAGGGGAACTGTCTAGCCCTGTTTATGCCAAGTTGGTTTTATACCCCAAAAACAGTTGCGCGGTTGCACAAAGTTGCGCGCTGCAAAAGGAACAGGAAATTGCACCCATTCCAAAGTTGCGCGACGTGCGCAGATAGATAATGATGATTTGCAAAATCTCGGCGTCATAATTTCCAAAGCTGTTAAATTCTGCGCGCCGTCCAGAAAAAGTTGCGCAAAGACCAAAATCAAGGGAAAATCTCGCGTTTGATTTTTTTGGTCATTTCGTCCTTCATACCAGCGGACTCAATAGGCACCATGATTCTGCACATGACCACGGATTCCCTTTCTTCCAACATTGTAAACATTGCAGTTCCACGCATTCCACGCATCGCCGTTGGCGTGCAAATCAGTCCGAAGCACACCATCAAAGCATGAGTCTGCACATAGCGCTAGCTCGGGCAGTTTCAGTGCAGCAGGGCACATTACAGTACATTACACAGATGCTTCGATTTTGCCTGGAAGGGCACATGGATCCGTGCACACCAGCTGAAATTATTCATGTTTTGAGCAGATCAACGGAATCGGCACTGACTCGGACTGCGAGCTGGAGTAGGGCCCGCTGTGTGGTGGGTGGAAAATATGCTAGATGATTTGACAGTTATTTCAGCCATAAATATGCGGCCGGTTAAGCACAGTGGCCTATCTAACATGGTGCAAAATGATGAAAAAATGATTTTTTTGGCGGATATCAGTTTCATGTTAGAATATGCATCCACACTCAATATGAGCCCAATTGGCCCATTGGTTGTCGAGATCCAGGAGGTGCACTTGCCTTTTGGGGTAGCGCGGTGATCTCGGGCTGTAACGATCAGTATCTTGATGCGCGCCGTCGCAAACCGTTTCGAACGCGCCCGGAATCAGCCCAAACGGCGGAGAAATGCGTGAGCTAGAGCGGAAACAACTTCAAAAGACTCGTGTTTGAAAAAGTATTTTGAGTTTTGTGAGCGAACCATTACAGATTTTATAAGGGTCAAAACTCGAAAGTTGGTCCTTAGAAGGGTCTCTATCAACTGAGCACAAGTGAAAAAAGGGTTTTCACCCGGAGTCGAAAAATGTTCTGAAGTCAAAAGTGTTTTGAGCTTCAAAAGTGAGAAGTGTTTGAACGAGCAAAGCCACAGGGCAGTTAACTATAATTCTACTTTAGGGCCGGTCCGATATAAGGTGTTCTATCTAAGCTACAAGAGAGGTTTGGCGAAAAGAAATCATTTAGTGCTTTGAATGAAACAAGGGTAAGTCCACAAAGCCTTTTTGAGTTAACAGAGTGTTTTGAAGATGAAAGGTCTTGCAAAACGGAGTCGAGAAGTGTTTTGAAGCCGGTTAACTTTTCTGTGTTTTGAAGCGGAAACACCTTTTGAGCGTTCAAAAGGGTTACCAAACTCTGCAAAAGCGGACACTCACAACACTAAATAGGCTATATCTCGCGCATCTGTGGGCCGTTTGGGGTGTTCTGGGGCGCGTTCAAAACAGGGAAAGACCGCGCGTATTTATAGCGCTGATTACATCACTCCGAGATCGCCGTGTCGTCCATATATGGCAGGTACGCTTCGGGGGCGTGAATTGCCTGTAGCTGGCGCAATTCTGACTGGTGCGCATTCAACCTTGGTGTGTTCAGTAGGTGCTGTTGCCCTGTGTCGATTTACGCCATGTGTGCCTGAAACATTCCGCATACCATGATGCTATTTGCGTTTTGAGCAAATCAGCGGGAGCGCGACCGTGGGAAGCTGCCCTGGTAGTGCATGCACTCAAAAATGCGGATAAATGTGCTGAGCACACTCGTGGGTATTTTGAGACCAAATATGCAGCCAGTCGCAAGCAGAAGCCCATTTAGTTCAGATGGAAATTGCCAAAAAAAAATTGATTTTCTCAGAATATGTCAAAGACATCAAAAAACATATCCCCACTAAAAATGAGCGCAATCTGTCCATAGGTTGCTTAGATACACAGATGATACCTGTCTTTTAGGGATAACACGGTGATCTCGGAGAGATGCAATCAAATCCATTCTACGCCCCGTCGCAAGCTGATTCGAAAACACCCGGAATCAGCCCAAACCGCGCGAGTTATGGCCGAAGCAAGTTTTGAAGACTCGCGTTTGAAAAAGTATTTTGCGTTTTGTGAGCGAACCATTACAAATTTTATAAGGTTCAAAACAGAAAAGTTGGTTGTTAGAAGGGTGGCTATCAGCTGGGCACAGGTGCAAAAAATGTTTTCACCAGGAGTCGAAAAGGTGTTCAAAGTTAAATAAGGTCGGCGAGTTAATTGGGGCAAGCGAAAACAAAATTGGGGCAAGCGAAAACAACACGAAAAGTGTTCTGAGCTTCAGAAGTGTTATTACCAAGTTGAAAAGGTGTTCGGAAGAAACAAGGCTCCGCAGGTTGACAAGTCCATGAAGCCTTTTAAGCCACAGAAGTCACAGGTCTTTTCAACCACGCAAGTCAAACATAAACTACACTATATAAATCTACCAGTGTTTTGAAGTCCCAAGTTGAAAAGTGTTCAAAAGTCAGTCAACAAAGTCTGCAAAGTCCTTCAAGTCCACAAAGGCTTTCATTACAACACTGCTACACTACTACACTACATTCCACTTTAGGGCCGGTGCTATACTATAGGACAGAAAATATACTAAGTCCTTATGAATTCTCCCACGTTGGCCCTAAAGAGCACAAAGGAAAAAAGAATGAAACAAAACAAAATGAATACAAGCTGCCCTAAAGAAGACTTACATCGGTTTTATAGACTTTATCCTTGTCTTGATGCGCGAGCGCACCAGAGTTCTAACTCAGTTCTTGTTTATTAACCCAGTACAACTCTGGTTACGCGCGTTCGGGCTCTGTTCGCGCCAGAGGCATCGCCGGTTTGCAACCCGGGACACCCAACAACCGAGCCTGGTGCACCAGAACTCGGCCGCGGCCCTCTACTACCACCCCCACATATAAGATGCCCCAGAACCCATATCAGCGGTTAAAGCAAGGTAGCAACATGCACGAGCGTTTCTGAACAGGGAGGCTAGCCCCACCTGGAATCGGCCAGATGGCAACCCCGCCCAGAAACACCCCCACACTACACTGGCTACACCAGTGGTCACTGCTACCCCGCCGCCCCGCCCCTTCAAGAAATGTCTAATATAACACCAGGAGCTTTGAGCGCTCAACCAGTTCCGCCAATTCTGTTCTAATGAAAATCTCTAGTACCCTACTGTAGCGTCTTTACATACTGAAGGCGTTTAAGACCACTGTGGATTAATGCTGCCAAAATACAGCTCGGTGTGGTAGGCCAGCAGGTGTACAAATAGGGTACAGGGGGTAGGCTCTCCCCCATAGTATAGGAACGGGGGTTCCCGAGGTCCCACCCGGAACTTAGGAACAAAAACCGTGAAAACCGGTGTCCACAATATCGCGTCCGAAATTATTTCCTTTTATGGTAATTTCCCAGGCATTTTTTCTTCGAATTTCGGGTCGAGTCCGGGGTCAACTTGTAGGGCTCGTCCGTCGCTACAAAACGCACCAAGCACTTTCTCGATAAGTGCCGTCGTTGTCCCGCAAATTGCTATTTAGTTTTGATGTTCTCTGTTACAAGCCGTACAGTAATGGAAATGCTTATATCCAGCTTGGTCTGTTCGACCAATCGCCTGCAAAGCGTGGTTATACATGCTTCAGAACCTCCCAGGTTTAAGCGTCCAACTGCTTCGCTAACCATAGTGTTTCTCTGACAGTACTCTGTTCGACTGCAAAGCGTGGTTATACATCGAATTCTTCCCGCTGCGTAGCTACCACGCCTTTCAAACGACCTCACGTTGGCCAGCTCGACCCGTCCCTCACCCTCCGCCGGCGACCCATACGCCACCACCTCCCATCTCCTCCGCCACTCGCGCCTCGACTCGACCGCGTTCGGGTACGCCCTGAGCAGGACCTTGGCGTCGGGATGGTTTTTTGCACGAATTCTTTGAGCGGGTAGAGGTCAAAGTCCATTGCCGTGTAGCACGTAAGCTCGATGAGAGCCGGGATGGAGATGGTGGAGAAGAAGGCGTTGGTGAAAACGATGCGGGATGTATCGCTCAGCGTGAGCTTCCGCAGATGCGGGAGGCAAGGCAGCCATTCCTCTGCCGGCTCGTCCATCAGCACGTTTACCAGCACCAACTCCTCCAACTTCTGCCCCAACTCCGTGTTCCGGCGAATGAACTCGCGGAGCACCCTCGGCGAGAGACAGAGAGCGTTCTCTGCGTCACCAGTTGGCGTCGCAATCGCTAGTACGCGCAGCGCGGGCATCGCCATCCGCGCAAACGAGCGGTCGAGAATCGCCCCGCAGCGCGCGAGGTCGCTGGTCCACTCGTTCCACAGCGTCAGATGCAGCTCCGTGAGCAGCGCCGTAGTATACGGGACGTAGAACCGCTCAGAGTCGTCGAACGGGACGCGCAGGGAGAACGCGATATGCAGCGGCTTGGTGCAGTAAGCAAACTGGCGGAGCCCGACGGCGATATGCGTCGGCCACGCGGGCGTGGATTCGGACTGCCCCGCAGAGAGGAAGATGCGGTCGAGCTGTTCGTGCGGGGATGCGTTTTTGCGGCGTGATGGGGGCGGAGAAGCGGAGCGGCTCGTCGGTGGGGAAGGTCGTGAAGAGCTCGACGAGGCGCGGGACGCGGAAGCTCGTTATGTCGACGATGAGGTTGCTCCGCGGGCGCAGCTGGAGGCGCTCGAGAAGCTAAAGAAAAATCCAGTCCGTCAAATCGATACCATTCGCAGCCCCCAACGTTAACGGCGCCCTCACAATCGACAACGCAGCCTTCTTTGCGCCCTCGGTAGACACCTGCGCCTCCCGGATCGAAACCGATCTTTGGTCGGACGCCAACGCCGCGGTGAAAGCCATCTCGAACCGTGATCCCGCGCCCGACGTTGTGGTCCCCGAGGCGGCAGCGACATGGCGGAGATGGATTTTGCGCGTGCTTGGCGGCGCATCCTTTTCGACGCGCGATCGGGAGCGGGTGGGTCCTGCGCCGGAGGAGGAGGAGGAGAAGGTGCCGCGGAGGGGGGACGCGGAGATGGTGTAGCTTAAGCTTGGCGGGGAGAGCGGGAGTGTGCCAGTGTGCCGCCGGCGGGTGCGGTGAGCGAGCCGGGGGCGGACTTGGCGGCAACGGGAAGTGGCTGGCGCGGGCAGCTGTATGGTTGGTTAGACGTATGTAGAAACGACTTCGATAGTGTTTGGACTCTTCAACGGAATGACCTGTGAGCGAGCAGAAGTCGGGCAAAGTTAATACGAGATACTGCGTACGCATTGCAATTGTTATCCGAGAACAGCGAATACGCACCGTGAAGGCTCGGCGTTTGGTCAGGAATTTAGAGCCGAGTCATCGCTTCGTATGGGCAACTTGAATTGCGCGGATTGACGGGGTGGTTGGTGAGGATTTCCCATTTGCGGGAGCAAAACCATACCTTCGTCTGTACATACTCCAGCGCAGCAACAAGTACGCTGACAGTCGCCGATGACAGCCTGCTCCCATGCGGACGAGCTGGCGCGGCAAACCCGGCGCGCAGTGAGCTTCAGGACCAGATGCCGCACAGCTGCCTTGAAATCAACAGCGGGCGTATATGGGCGTCGGACATACCCCAATCATTCAGGACGGTAGCTTCCCCCAAGCAGCGTGTAACGGCGTCGCCAAGCAAGGTCGCGCAGACGTGCTGACCAGGCTAATAGTGAATTCTTGTCAACCCGGATGTATGCATTCGTGAAGCAGCGGATACGTACACTGCGGTGGCGCGTTTGTGCGTAAATGTAGAACCGCATTCACCCTCACAGGAGCACTCTGAATCGGGGGAATCGATGCGGTGGTTGGCGAGATACGGCGGAAAGGGTGCTGCAGGTGGAGTAAGCGGGGAAACGGCCACGAACCGCGGGTACGGAGCTACCCGTGCTTCCCGCCGGTCTGAGGTACGACGAGGGGCGTTGTTTGAGCCGAATGCGAGTGCTGGAGAGCGACCAGACGCCGTTTGTCGTTGCGGAAGCGCGACTACTGAGTTCAAGTGAGCTGATGGTTAGGAGAGAAATACGGATACGCAGGGCTGGCGCCTAGTACACGCAGATGCGCATCGCAGAAACCCTCCGGGGCGGGCGCTGGATCGAGCCGATTGGTTCCGTCGTTGGGAAGATATGGTGAAAATGACCGGTCGGGCAGACGGCCCAGATCCGGGCATCGAAGTTGGCTGTGAGCGCGGTTGGTAGCGGGGAGGCGGGGGCGGCATCGTGAACGTCCGGGGAAGGGTGGTTTAACGCCGCTGGAACGCGGTTTTCGGTGTCTGGAGCCGAGACAGTCCAACCTGCAGGGAAAGTCAGCCCGAGAAGATGCATACGCCAGGCGGGGAATACACACGCGGCGGGCGAGCGGGTGATATGCACTCATGGACACCAGTGTCTACTCGATGTAGCTCGTTGAATCGACGCGATTGGCGCCGTATTCGTCCAGATATGGCGGGATCGCAGAGGTGTTGTGGCCCTGAAGAGATCGCAGGGAGAAACTGCCCGAGACTGCGGCGGTAGCGATGCCAGTGGCCGTCGCTGGTGCATTGACAGTCGGCGCGGGTAGGCAGAGCTTGGATGGACGCGTAGCGGAGGTATTCGGACGAGGTCGGGACCCGCAGCAGCCCGGGCGGCCAGAGAACCTGCAAAACAATAAGCTAACAGAGATTGTCTCGCTCAACGAAGGGTACATACGGAGCTCGTATATGAGTGTTATGCGCAGGTAGACGCTGATTCTGCCTCCCGGAAGCACGTTGTTTCGAGTGGATCGTACACGTATTCGTTGAGCTATGGCGAGAATGGGCGGCTGGGTGTGGTGATCCGAAGATTCCAGAGAAGTGGCGCCAGTTGGTCGCCTCCGGGCCAGCGAAGACTGCTGCTGACAGAGGAGAGGGAGTTCGCCACCGCCGACCAGAATCCCGGGTTGATGACACGAAGCTGCAGTGTTTGGTCAGCAGCGCGGAGGTAGCGACGGCGGCGTTCAAGAGCGAGGCGGTGGAGCGAGTACAGAGATTTCCGATGCGAGTGCAGCAGGAGTGGTTTGCCGGGGCTTGACAAGCGAGGCTGTAGGGATTCGAGGCGAGGTTTCGCGCGACCGTGCGTAGATAGATGAGTGACCTGGCACCCGCGAGTAAGGCAGTATTGAGACATCCAGATGCAGCGCTGGTTGCGCTCAGCAGCCGATAGACTCGTCGCAAAGCGGATGGAGGAGTCCGTTGGTTGGCAGCAGCGATGTTTGGCGTGGTTTGCGTGCTTCGGTGGTGCGAGCCCAGGCGATGAGGACGTTGAGCCAACGACTCCCGCGGACGCAGATACAGGTTTTCGCTGACGGCCAGGCGGCGGGTGCCGCTCAGCTGAGTCTGTTCAAGCGCTGGCTCGTGCGAGGAAGACATCCGAGCTGTCCTGCAGAAGATGGTGGGTGTTCGTGGCCAAGATAGATAGATGGATATCAGCTCCATCATCCCGGCGTTGCCGGCGTTGGAATTCCCCTAGAAGCAGCAAGTATTGTCTGCTGCCGCCCTCAAGCTTCAAGTTCCCTGAGAAGGATACAAAGCGACGAATAATGGCATTTTTGTTTTGGAACTTATGATACTGTAAAGGTAAGGTAAACAAATAATTAAATGCTTCTTGAGAAGGAATCTATGGGTGCTTTCCATCTGAATCCAGCGGAGGGCGTTGAAGCTTCCATCCATCAGCTTTCACTATTTGCGCAAATAGTGAACTCTGATGGGAAGGCTCGCAGTTTATATCAAGGCTGCGAACCCGCCGCAGTTGCGTGGTCATTAATGGATTCAGTTTCTAGTATTTCTCAGCCTAGTACCACAGCGTCCCGCTCGTAAACACCAATAGGGCAGTGAAGTTTCTAACGCACTCGCTCTGATGAGGTTCACCTTTACTGAGTATCCGCAGTATCCATATAGTGACAGAATCGGGCTGCATGAACCACGCGGGAATAAAACCGCAAGACATTATTTTGGGGGTGATGGACTGGGTCGGAGGCGCTTCGGAGATCAAATGCACGCGCATTTTTGCTGCGTCGAACACTGACAGCCCAGCTTTCCGAGCTTCGCAAGACGCCGCCGCCGGGAGCTAGCTTCTCGATCCAATGAATCATAGAACGAGCGCGCACATCTCAAAGCAGAAAAAAGCAGAAATGCAGAGAGCTCCTCCATGGCGCCAGAGTACCTGGAACACGGTGACAATGCGGTCGCAGGACTGAAAGGCATATTTAAATTGTGGCTTTGTACAGGAACAGTCGAATGTTTTTTTTTCTTCTCTGTGACAAGACCGCACACGACAATGGATTAATTCTGCGGTCCTTCTTCATGGGGCAAATTGGCACCTTTGATCGCGGAAATATGCCGCCGTCGGCGTGCGACATCAGGAACACTCGCTAACACCATTAAAGTGTCGAAACCAAAGTTGGAAGTAGTTTGCGCAGGTGGTTCGCACTTGAATGACAAGAGAACACCCTCTTGCGGAAGAGCAGACGGACACCTTGGATTACGATGCTACCAGACTGCACACAACCGGTGTAACAGCAGCTGTTGACATGGAAGAGGAATCACATCAGAGTCTCTGTAGTCTAGTGCCAGCAAATCTCGGTTGTGTGCGTTCGGCGCCAGCGTATGGAGGTCAGAATGGCCAAAAAATAAAACGCGAGATTTTGGTGTTGTCTGAGCTGCGGCGCAACTTTTTCTTCCCTTTTTGGGCATACACACAACTATCTTCAGGCTTTCTCTTTGCAATGGTTTATCTAAGTCTCCGCAATATATTCTTCTTCTGCTGCTCCGCGCGATATTTGACGCCGCTCAGCGCGCAACCTTGTTGCGTCTGATGCGCAACTTTTTTGCTTCGAAAAATCAAAGTAGAGTTTTTCTTTGTTCACTGCTTATCTATACCTCCCTCAGATAGCTTCGGCTAAATGGCCATCTGGAGCCCTTCAGCCGGGGCTGGGTATAAGATTCCGACACGATCACGTGCAGTTATTTCGGCTGTTAATTAATTGGAGCCCGGCTACCGCACTGGAACGGCGAATGATGCATACAGCCTGTCCAAAAAAGTGTAGGAGGTTTTGGTGCTTTTTAGCAGCCCAAAACCTGTTGACAGTTGTTTGGGGCACGTAAGGGGGTTTTGAATGGCGGCAGAGGCATCCGAGAGCTTCGAAGGATGTGTGGAGCCGGCTCGCCATTCAAAGCCCCGCACCGTAGTGGTCGCTGCCATTCAAAAGCACAAACGACGGTCAACAAGTTTTGGGCTTCTAAATTGCTCCAAAACCTCCTACACTTTTTGGACAGGCTGTATTCCACATTGAGCCTGGCCACTCTACTTCAATGAGGAGCTCACAAGTGGTAATGAAACCCGTCTCGAGACGCCGACATCTGATCACGTGATGTTGATCGCCTCCCCGAGTACCATATCTGAGACATATCTTGCCCTTACTGATGGTGTTTTCAGTCCCAGGGGAACTGTCTAGCCCTGTTTATGCCAAGTTGGTTTTATACCCCAAAAACAGTTGCGCGGTTGCACAAAGTTGCGCGCTGCAAAAGGAACAGGAAATTGCACCCATTCCAAAGTTGCGCGACGTGCGCAGATAGATAATGATGATTTGCAAAATCTCGGCGTCATAATTTCCAAAGCTGTTAAATTCTGCGCGCCGTCCAGAAAAAGTTGCGCAAAGACCAAAATCAAGGGAAAATCTCGCGTTTGATTTTTTGGTCATTTCGTCCTTCATACCAGCGGACTCAATAGGCACCATGATTCTGCACATGACCACGGATTCCCTTTCTTCCAACATTGTAAACATTGCAGTTCCACGCATTCCACGCATCGCCGTTGGCGTGCAAATCAGTCCGAAGCACACCATCAAAGCATGAGTCTGCACATAGCGCTAGCTCGGGCAGTTTCAGTGCAGCAGGGCACATTACAGTACATTACACAGATGCTTCGATTTTGCCTGGAAGGGCACATGGATCCGTGCACACCAGCTGAAATTATTCATGTTTTGAGCAGATCAACGGAATCGGCACTGACTCGGACTGCGAGCTGGAGTAGGGCCCGCTGTGTGGTGGGTGGAAAATATGCTAGATGATTTGACAGTTATTTCAGCCATAAATATGCGGCCGGTTAAGCACAGTGGCCTATCTAACATGGTGCAAAATGATGAAAAAATGATTTTTTTGGCGGATATCAGTTTCATGTTAGAATATGCATCCACACTCAATATGAGCCCAATTGGCCCATTGGTTGTCGAGATCCAGGAGGTGCACTTGCCTTTTGGGGTAGCGCGGTGATCTCGGGCTGTAACGATCAGTATCTTGATGCGCGCCGTCGCAAACCGTTTCGAACGCGCCCGGAATCAGCCCAAACGGCGGAGAAATGCGTGAGCTAGAGCGGAAACAACTTCAAAAGACTCGTGTTTGAAAAAGTATTTTGAGTTTTGTGAGCGAACCATTACAGATTTTATAAGGGTCAAAACTCGAAAGTTGGTCCTTAGAAGGGTCTCTATCAACTGAGCACAAGTGAAAAAAGGGTTTTCACCCGGAGTCGAAAAATGTTCTGAAGTCAAAAGTGTTTTGAGCTTCAAAAGTGAGAAGTGTTTGAACGAGCAAAGCCACAGGGCAGTTAACTATAACCCTACTTTAGGGCCGGTCCGATATAAGGTGTTCTATCTAAGCTACAAGAGAGGTTTGGCGAAAAGAAATCATTTAGTGCTTTGAATGAAACAAGGGTAAGTCCACAAAGCCTTTTTGAGTTAACAGAGTGTTTTGAAGATGAAAGGTCTTGCAAAACGGAGTCGAGAAGTGTTTTGAAGCCGGTTAACTTTTCTGTGTTTTGAAGCGGAAACACCTTTTGAGCGTTCAAAAGGGTTACCAAACTCTGCAAAAGCGGACACTCACAACACTAAATAGGCTATATCTCGCGCATCTGTGGGCCGTTTGGGGTGTTCTGGGGCGCGTTCAAAACAGGGAAAGACCGCGCGTATTTATAGCGCTGATTACATCACTCCGAGATCGCCGTGTCGTCCATATATGGCAGGTACGCTTCGGGGGCGTGAATTGCCTGTAGCTGGCGCAATTCTGACTGGTGCGCATTCAACCTTGGTGTGTTCAGTAGGTGCTGTTGCCCTGTGTCGATTTACGCCATGTGTGCCTGAAACATTCCGCATACCATGATGCTATTTGCGTTTTGAGCAAATCAGCGGGAGCGCGACCGTGGGAAGCTGCCCTGGTAGTGCATGCACTCAAAAATGCGGATAAATGTGCTGAGCACACTCGTGGGTATTTTGAGACCAAATATGCAGCCAGTCGCAAGCAGAAGCCCATTTAGTTCAGATGGAAATTGCCAAAAAAAAATTGATTTTCTCAGAATATGTCAAAGACATCAAAAAACATATCCCCACTAAAAATGAGCGCAATCTGTCCATAGGTTGCTTAGATACACAGATGATACCTGTCTTTTAGGGATAACACGGTGATCTCGGAGAGATGCAATCAAATCCATTCTACGCCCCGTCGCAAGCTGATTCGAAAACACCCGGAATCAGCCCAAACAGACCAGAAACGCGAGTTATGGCCGAAGCAAGTTTTGAAGACTCGCGTTTGAAAAAGTATTTTTTGCGTTTTGTGAGCGAACCATTACAAATTTTATAAGGTTCAAAACAGAAAAGTTGGTTGTTAGAAGGGTGGCTATCAGCTGGGCACAGGTGCAAAAAATGTTTTCACCAGGAGTCGAAAAGGTGTTCAAAGTTAAATAAGGTCGGCGAGTTAATTGGGGCAAGCGAAAACAAAATTGGGGCAAGCGAAAACAACACGAAAAGTGTTCTGAGCTTCAGAAGTGTTATTACCAAGTTGAAAAGGTGTTCGGAAGAAACAAGGCTCCGCAGGTTGACAAGTCCATGAAGCCTTTTAAGCCACAGAAGTCACAGGTCTTTTCAACCACGCAAGTCAAACATAAACTACACTATATAAATCTACCAGTGTTTTGAAGTCCCAAGTTGAAAAGTGTTCAAAAGTCAGTCAACAAAGTCTGCAAAGTCCTTCAAGTCCACAAAGGCTTTCATTACAACACTGCTACACTACTACACTACATTCCACTTTAGGGCCGGTGCTATACTATAGGACAGAAAATATACTAAGTCCTTATGAATTCTCCCACGTTGGCCCTAAAGAGCACAAAGAAAAAAGAATGAAACAAAACAAAATGAATACAAGCTGCCCTAAAGAAGACTTACATCGGTTTTATAGACTTTATCCTTGTCTTGATGCGAGCGCACCAGAGTTCTAACTCAGTTCTTGTTTATTAACCCAGTACAACTCTGGTTACGCGTTCGGGCTCTGTTCGCGCCAGAGGCATCGCCGGTTTGCAACCCGGGACACCCAACAACCGAGCCTGGTGCACCAGAACTCGGCCGCGGCCCTCTACTACCACCCCCACATATAAGATGCCCCAGAACCCATATCAGCGGTTAAAGCAAGGTAGCAACATGCACGAGCGTTTCTGAACAGGGAGGCTAGCCCCACCTGGAATCGGCCAGATGGCAACCCCGCCCAGAAACACCCCCACACTACACTGGCTACACCAGTGGTCACTGCTACCCCGCCGCCCCGCCCCTTCAAGAAATGTCTAATATAACACCAGGAGCTTTGAGCGCTCAACCAGTTCCGCCAATTCTGTTCTAATGAAAATCTCTAGTACCCTACTGTAGCGTCTTTACATACTGAAGGCGTTTAAGACCACTGTGGATTAATGCTGCCAAAATACAGCTCGGTGTGGTAGGCCAGCAGGTGTACAAATAGGGTACAGGGGGTAGGCTCTCCCCCATAGTATAGGAACGGGGGTTCCCGAGGTCCCACCCGGAACTTAGGAACAAAAACCGTGAAAACCGGTGTCCACAATATCGCGTCCGAAATTATTTCCTTTTATGGTAATTTCCCAGGCATTTTTTCTTCGAATTTCGGGTCGAGTCCGGGGTCAACTTGTAGGGCTCGTCCGTCGCTACAAAACGCACCAAGCACTTTCTCGATAAGTGCCGTCGTTGTCCCGCAAATTGCTATTTAGTTTTGATGTTCTCTGTTACAAGCCGTACAGTAATGGAAATGCTTATATCCAGCTTGGTCTGTTCGACCAATCGCCTGCAAAGCGTGGTTATACATGCTTCAGAACCTCCCAGGTTTAAGCGTCCAACTGCTTCGCTAACCATAGTGTTTCTCTGACAGTACTCTGTTCGACTGCAAAGCGTGGTTATACATCGAATTCTTCCCGCTGCGTAGCTACCACGCCTTTCAAACGACCTCACGTTGGCCAGCTCGACCCGTCCCTCACCCTCCGCCGGCGACCCATACGCCACCACCTCCCATCTCCTCCGCCACTCGCGCCTCGACTCGACCGCGTTCGGGTACGCCCTGAGCAGGACCTTGGCGTCGGGATGGTTTTGCACGAATTCTTTGAGCGGGTAGAGGTCAAAGTCCATTGCCGTGTAGCACGTAAGCTCGATGAGAGCCGGGATGGAGATGGTGGAGAAGAAGGCGTTGGTGAAAACGATGCGGGATGTATCGCTCAGCGTGAGCTTCCGCAGATGCGGGAGGCAAGGCAGCCATTCCTCTGCCGGCTCGTCCATCAGCACGTTTACCAGCACCAACTCCTCCAACTTCTGCCCCAACTCCGTGTTCCGGCGAATGAACTCGCGGAGCACCCTCGGCGAGAGACAGAGAGCGTTCTCTGCGTCACCAGTTGGCGTCGCAATCGCTAGTACGCGCAGCGCGGGCATCGCCATCCGCGCAAACGAGCGGTCGAGAATCGCCCCGCAGCGCGCGAGGTCGCTGGTCCACTCGTTCCACAGCGTCAGATGCAGCTCCGTGAGCAGCGCCGTAGTATACGGGACGTAGAACCGCTCAGAGTCGTCGAACGGGGACGCGCAGGGAGAACGCGATATGCAGCGGCTTGGTGCAGTAAGCAAACTGGCGGAGCCCGACGGCGATATGCGTCGGCCACGCGGGCGTGGATTCGGACTGCCCCGCAGAGAGGAAGATGCGGTCGAGCTGTTCGTGCGGGATGCGTTTTTGCGGCGTGATGGGGGCGGAGAAGCGGAGCGGCTCGTCGGTGGGGAAGGTCGTGAAGAGCTCGACGAGGCGCGGGACGCGGAAGCTCGTTATGTCGACGATGAGGTTGCTCCGCGGGCGCAGCTGGAGGCGCTCGAGAAGCTAAAGAAAAATCCAGTCCGTCAAATCGATACTAATTCGCAGCCCCCAACGTTAACGGCGCCCTCACAATCGACAACGCAGCCTTCTTTGCGCCCTCGGTAGACACCTGCGCCTCCCGGATCGAAACCGATCTTTGGTCGGACGCCAACGCCGCGGTGAAAGCCATCTCGAACCGTGATCCCGCGCCCGACGTTGTGGTCCCCGAGGCGGCAGCGACATGGCGGAGATGGATTTTGCGCGTGCTTGGCGGCGCATCCTTTTCGACGCGCGATCGGGAGCGGGTGGGTCCTGCGCCGGAGGAGGAGGAGGAGAAGGTGCCGCGGAGGGGGGACGCGGAGATGGTGTAGCTTAAGCTTGGCGGGGAGAGCGGGAGTGTGCCAGTGTGCCGCCGGCGGGTGCGGTGAGCGAGCCGGGGGCGGACTTGGCGGCAACGGGAAGTGGCTGGCGCGGGCAGCTGTATGGTTGGTTAGACGTATGTAGAAACGACTCGATAGCGTTTGGACTCTTCAACGGAATGACCTGTGAGCGAGCAGAAGTCGGGCAAAGTTAATACGAGATACTGCGTACGCATTGCAATTGTTATCCGAGAACAGCGAATACGCACCGTGAAGGCTCGGCGTTTGGTCAGGAATTTAGAGCCGAGTCATCGCTTCGTATGGGCAACTTGAATTGCGCGGATTGACGGGGTGGTTGGTGAGGATTTCCCATTTGCGGGAGCAAAACCATACCTTCGTCTGTACATACTCCAGCGCAGCAACAAGTACGCTGACAGTCGCCGATGACAGCCTGCTCCCATGCGGACGAGCTGGCGCGGCAAACCCGGCGCGCAGTGAGCTTCAGGACCAGATGCCGCACAGCTGCCTTGAAATCAACAGCGGGCGTATATGGGCGTCGGACATACCCCAATCATTCAGGACGGTAGCTTCCCCCAAGCAGCGTGTAACGGCGTCGCCAAGCAAGGTCGCGCAGACGTGCTGACCAGGCTAATAGTGAATTCTTGTCAACCCGGATGTATGCATTCGTGAAGCAGCGGATACGTACACTGCGGTGGCGCGTTTGTGCGTAAATGTAGAACCGCATTCACCCTCACAGGAGCACTCTGAATCGGGGGAATCGATGCGGTGGTTGGCGAGATACGGCGGAAAGGGTGCTGCAGGTGGAGTAAGCGGGGAAACGGCCACGAACCGCGGGTACGGAGCTACCCGTGCTTCCCGCCGGTCTGAGGTACGACGAGGGGCGTTGTTTGAGCCGAATGCGAGTGCTGGAGAGCGACCAGACGCCGTTTGTCGTTGCGGAAGCGCGACTACTGAGTTCAAGTGAGCTGATGGTTAGGAGAGAAATACGGATACGCAGGGCTGGCGCCTAGTACACGCAGATGCGCATCGCAGAACCCTCCGGGGCGGGCGCTGGATCGAGCCGATTGGTTCCGTCGTTGGGAAGATATGGTGAAAATGACCGGTCGGGCAGACGGCCCAGATCCGGGCATCGAAGTTGGCTGTGAGCGCGGTTGGTAGCGGGGAGGCGGGGCGGCATCGTGAACGTCCGGGGAAGGGTGGTTTAACGCCGCTGGAACGCGGTTTTCGGTGTCTGGAGCCGAGACAGTCCAACCTGCAGGGAAAGTCAGCCCGAGAAGATGCATACGCCAGGCGGGGAATACACACGCGGCGGGCGAGCGGGTGATATGCACTCATGGACACCAGTGTCTACTCGATGTAGCTCGTTGAATCGACGCGATTGGCGCCGTATTCGTCCAGATATGGCGGGATCGCAGAGGTGTTGTGGCCCTGAAGAGATCGCAGGGAGAAACTGCCCGAGACTGCGGCGGTAGCGATGCCAGTGGCCGTCGCTGGTGCATTGACAGTCGGCGCGGGTAGGCAGAGCTTGGATGGACGCGTAGCGGAGGTATTCGGACGAGGTCGGGACCCGCAGCAGCCCGGGCGGCCAGAGAACCTGCAAAACAATAAGCTAACAGAGATTGTCTCGCTCAACGAAGGGTACATACGGAGCTCGTATATGAGTGTTATGCGCAGGTAGACGCTGATTCTGCCTCCCGGAAGCACGTTGTTTCGAGTGGATCGTACACGTATTCGTTGAGCTATGGCGAGAATGGGCGGCTGGGTGTGGTGATCCGAAGATTCCAGAGAAGTGGCGCCAGTTGGTCGCCTCCGGGCCAGCGAAGACTGCTGCTGACAGAGGAGAGGGAGTTCGCCACCGCCGACCAGAATCCCGGGTTGATGACACGAAGCTGCAGTGTTTGGTCAGCAGCGCGGAGGTAGCGACGGCGGCGTTCAAGAGCGAGGCGGTGGAGCGAGTACAGAGATTTCCGATGCGAGTGCAGCAGGAGTGGTTTGCCGGGGCTTGACAAGCGAGGCTGTAGGGATTCGAGGCGAGGTTTCGCGCGACCGTGCGTAGATAGATGAGTGACCTGGCACCCGCGAGTAAGGCAGTATTAGACATCCAGATGCAGCGCTGGTTGCGCTCAGCAGCCGATAGACTCATCGCAAAGCGGATGGAGGAGTCCGTTGGTTGGCAGCAGCGATGTTTGGCGTGGTTTGCGTGCTTCGGTGGTGCGAGCCCAGGCGATGAGGACGTTGAGCCAACGACTCCCGCGGACGCAGATACAGGTTTTCGCTGACGGCCAGGCGGCGGGTGCCGCTCAGCTGAGTCTGTTCAAGCGCTGGCTCGTGCGAGGAAGACATCCGAGCTGTCCTGCAGAAGATGGTGGGTGTTCGTGGCCAAGATAGATAGATGGATATCAGCTCCATCATCCCGGCGTTGCCGGCGTTGGAATTCCCCTAGAAGCAGCAAGTATTGTCTGCTGCCGCCCTCAAGCTTCAAGTTCCCTGAGAAGGATACAAAGCGACGAATAATGGCATTTTTGTTTTGGAACTTATGATACTGTAAAGGTAAGGTAAACAAATAATTAAATGCTTCTTGAGAAGGAATCTATGGGTGCTTTCCATCTGAATCCAGCGGAGGGCGTTGAAGCTTCCATCCATCAGCTTTCACTATTTGCGCAAATAGTGAACTCTGATGGGAAGGCTCGCAGTTTATATCAAGGCTGCGAACCCGCCGCAGTTGCGTGGTCATTAATGGATTCAGTTTCTAGTATTTCTCAGCCTAGTACCACAGCGTCCCGCTCGTAAACACCAATAGGGCAGTGAAGTTTCTAACGCACTCGCTCTGATGAGGTTCACCTTTACTGAGTATCCGCAGTATCCATATAGTGACAGAATCGGGCTGCATGAACCACGCGGGAATAAAACCGCAAGACATTATTTTGGGGGTGATGGACTGGGTCGGAGGCGCTTCGGAGATCAAATGCACGCGCATTTTTGCTGCGTCGAACACTGACAGCCCAGCTTTCCGAGCTTCGCAAGACGCCGCCGCCGGGAGCTAGCTTCTCGATCCAATGAATCATAGAACGAGCGCGCACATCTCAAAGCAGAAAAAAGCAGAAATGCAGAGAGCTCCTCCATGGCGCCAGAGTACCTGGAACACGGTGACAATGCGGTCGCAGGACTGAAAGGCATATTTAAATTGTGGCTTTGTACAGGAACAGTCGAATGTTTTTTTTTCTTCTCTGTGACAAGACCGCACACGACAATGGATTAATTCTGCGGTCCTTCTTCATGGGGCAAATTGGCACCTTTGATCGCGGAAATATGCCGCCGTCGGCGTGCGACATCAGGAACACTCGCTAACACCATTAAAGTGTCGAAACCAAAGTTGGAAGTAGTTTGCGCAGGTGGTTCGCACTTGAATGACAAGAGAACACCCTCTTGCGGAAGAGCAGACGGACACCTTGGATTACGATGCTACCAGACTGCACACAACCGGTGTAACAGCAGCTGTTGACATGGAAGAGGAATCACATCAGAGTCTCTGTAGTCTAGTGCCAGCAAATCTCGGTTGTGTGCGTTCGGCGCCAGCGTATGGAGGTCAGAATGGCCAAAAAATAAAACGCGAGATTTTGGTGTTGTCTGAGCTGCGGCGCAACTTTTTCTTCCCTTTTTGGGCATACACACAACTATCTTCAGGCTTTCTCTTTGCAATGGTTTATCTAAGTCTCCGCAATATATTCTTCTTCTGCTGCTCCGCGCGATATTTGACGCCGCTCAGCGCGCAACCTTGTTGCGTCTGATGCGCAACTTTTTTGCTTCGAAAAATCAAAGTAGAGTTTTTCTTTGTTCACTGCTTATCTATACCTCCCTCAGATAGCTTCGGCTAAATGGCCATCTGGAGCCCTTCAGCCGGGGCTGGGTATAAGATTCCGACACGATCACGTGCAGTTATTTCGGCTGTTAATTAATTGGAGCCCGGCTACCGCACTGGAACGGCGAATGATGCATACAGCCTGTCCAAAAAGTGTAGGAGGTTTTGGTGCTTTTTAGCAGCCCAAAACCTGTTGACAGTTGTTTGGGGCACGTAAGGGGGTTTTGAATGGCGGCAGAGGCATCCGAGAGCTTCGAAGGATGTGTGGAGCCGGCTCGCCATTCAAAGCCCCGCACCGTAGTGGTCGCTGCCATTCAAAAGCACAAACGACGGTCAACAAGTTTTGGGCTTCTAAATTGCTCCAAAACCTCCTACACTTTTTGGACAGGCTGTATTCCACATTGAGCCTGGCCACTCTACTTCAATGAGGAGCTCACAAGTGGTAATGAAACCCGTCTCGAGACGCCGACATCTGATCACGTGATGTTGATCGCCTCCCCGAGTACCATATCTGAGACATATCTTGCCCTTACTGATGGTGTTTTCAGTCCCAGGGGAACTGTCTAGCCCTGTTTATGCCAAGTTGGTTTTATACCCCAAAAACAGTTGCGCGGTTGCACAAAGTTGCGCGCTGCAAAAGGAACAGGAAATTGCACCCATTCCAAAGTTGCGCGACGTGCGCAGATAGATAATGATGATTTGCAAAATCTCGGCGTCATAATTTCCAAAGCTGTTAAATTCTGCGCGCCGTCCAGAAAAAGTTGCGCAAAGACCAAAATCAAGGGAAAATCTCGCGTTTGATTTTTGGTCATTTCGTCCTTCATACCAGCGGACTCAATAGGCACCATGATTCTGCACATGACCACGGATTCCCTTTCTTCCAACATTGTAAACATTGCAGTTCCACGCATTCCACGCATCGCCGTTGGCGTGCAAATCAGTCCGAAGCACACCATCAAAGCATGAGTCTGCACATAGCGCTAGCTCGGGCAGTTTCAGTGCAGCAGGGCACATTACAGTACATTACACAGATGCTTCGATTTTGCCTGGAAGGGCACATGGATCCGTGCACACCAGCTGAAATTATTCATGTTTTGAGCAGATCAACGGAATCGGCACTGACTCGGACTGCGAGCTGGAGTAGGGCCCGCTGTGTGGTGGGTGGAAAATATGCTAGATGATTTGACAGTTATTTCAGCCATAAATATGCGGCCGGTTAAGCACAGTGGCCTATCTAACATGGTGCAAAATGATGAAAAAATGATTTTTTTGGCGGATATCAGTTTCATGTTAGAATATGCATCCACACTCAATATGAGCCCAATTGGCCCATTGGTTGTCGAGATCCAGGAGGTGCACTTGCCTTTTGGGGTAGCGCGGTGATCTCGGGCTGTAACGATCAGTATCTTGATGCGCGCCGTCGCAAACCGTTTCGAACGCGCCCGGAATCAGCCCAAACGGCGGAGAAATGCGTGAGCTAGAGCGGAAACAACTTCAAAAGACTCGTGTTTGAAAAAGTATTTTGAGTTTTGTGAGCGAACCATTACAGATTTTATAAGGGTCAAAACTCGAAAGTTGGTCCTTAGAAGGGTCTCTATCAACTGAGCACAAGTGAAAAAAGGGTTTTCACCCGGAGTCGAAAAATGTTCTGAAGTCAAAAGTGTTTTGAGCTTCAAAAGTGAGAAGTGTTTGAACGAGCAAAGCCACAGGGCAGTTAACTATAATCCTACTTTAGGGCCGGTCCGATATAAGGTGTTCTATCTAAGCTACAAGAGAGGTTTGGCGAAAAGAAATCATTTAGTGCTTTGAATGAAACAAGGGTAAGTCCACAAAGCCTTTTTGAGTTAACAGAGTGTTTTGAAGATGAAAGGTCTTGCAAAACGGAGTCGAGAAGTGTTTTGAAGCCGGTTAACTTTTCTGTGTTTTGAAGCGGAAACACCTTTTGAGCGTTCAAAAGGGTTACCAAACTCTGCAAAAGCGGACACTCACAACACTAAATAGGCTATATCTCGCGCATCTGTGGGCCGTTTGGGGTGTTCTGGGGCGCGTTCAAAACAGGGAAAGACCGCGCGTATTTATAGCGCTGATTACATCACTCCGAGATCGCCGTGTCGTCCATATATGGCAGGTACGCTTCGGGGGCGTGAATTGCCTGTAGCTGGCGCAATTCTGACTGGTGCGCATTCAACCTTGGTGTGTTCAGTAGGTGCTGTTGCCCTGTGTCGATTTACGCCATGTGTGCCTGAAACATTCCGCATACCATGATGCTATTTGCGTTTTGAGCAAATCAGCGGGAGCGCGACCGTGGGAAGCTGCCCTGGTAGTGCATGCACTCAAAAATGCGGATAAATGTGCTGAGCACACTCGTGGGTATTTTGAGACCAAATATGCAGCCAGTCGCAAGCAGAAGCCCATTTAGTTCAGATGGAAATTGCCAAAAAAAAATTGATTTTCTCAGAATATGTCAAAGACATCAAAAAACATATCCCCACTAAAAATGAGCGCAATCTGTCCATAGGTTGCTTAGATACACAGATGATACCTGTCTTTTAGGGATAACACGGTGATCTCGGAGAGATGCAATCAAATCCATTCTACGCCCGTCGCAAGCTGATTCGAAAACACCCGGAATCAGCCCAAACGCCGCGCGAGTTATGGCCGAAGCAAGTTTTGAAGACTCGCGTTTGAAAAAGTATTTTGCGTTTTGTGAGCGAACCATTACAAATTTTATAAGGTTCAAAACAGAAAAGTTGGTTGTTAGAAGGGTGGCTATCAGCTGGGCACAGGTGCAAAAAATGTTTTCACCAGGAGTCGAAAAGGTGTTCAAAGTTAAATAAGGTCGGCGAGTTAATTGGGGCAAGCGAAAACAAAATTGGGGCAAGCGAAAACAACACGAAAAGTGTTCTGAGCTTCAGAAGTGTTATTACCAAGTTGAAAAGGTGTTCGGAAGAAACAAGGCTCCGCAGGTTGACAAGTCCATGAAGCCTTTTAAGCCACAGAAGTCACAGGTCTTTTCAACCACGCAAGTCAAACATAAACTACACTATATAAATCTACCAGTGTTTTGAAGTCCCAAGTTGAAAAGTGTTCAAAAGTCAGTCAACAAAGTCTGCAAAGTCCTTCAAGTCCACAAAGGCTTTCATTACAACACTGCTACACTACTACACTACATTCCACTTTAGGGCCGGTGCTATACTATAGGACAGAAAATATACTAAGTCCTTATGAATTCTCCCACGTTGGCCCTAAAGAGCACAAAGAAAAAAGAATGAAACAAAACAAAATGAATACAAGCTGCCCTAAAGAAGACTTACATCGGTTTTATAGACTTTATCCTTGTCTTGATGCGCGCGCACCAGAGTTCTAACTCAGTTCTTGTTTATTAACCCAGTACAACTCTGGTTACGCGCGTTCGGGCTCTGTTCGCGCCAGAGGCATCGCCGGTTTGCAACCCGGGACACCCAACAACCGAGCCTGGTGCACCAGAACTCGGCCGCGGCCCTCTACTACCACCCCCCACATATAAGATGCCCCAGAACCCATATCAGCGGTTAAAGCAAGGTAGCAACATGCACGAGCGTTTCTGAACAGGGAGGCTAGCCCCACCTGGAATCGGCCAGATGGCAACCCCGCCCAGAAACACCCCCACACTACACTGGCTACACCAGTGGTCACTGCTACCCCGCCGCCCCGCCCCTTCAAGAAATGTCTAATATAACACCAGGAGCTTTGAGCGCTCAACCAGTTCCGCCAATTCTGTTCTAATGAAAATCTCTAGTACCCTACTGTAGCGTCTTTACATACTGAAGGCGTTTAAGACCACTGTGGATTAATGCTGCCAAAATACAGCTCGGTGTGGTAGGCCAGCAGGTGTACAAATAGGGTACAGGGGGTAGGCTCTCCCCCATAGTATAGGAACGGGGGTTCCCGAGGTCCCACCGGAACTTAGGAACAAAAACCGTGAAAACCGGTGTCCACAATATCGCGTCCGAAATTATTTCCTTTTATGGTAATTTCCCAGGCATTTTTTCTTCGAATTTCGGGTCGAGTCCGGGGTCAACTTGTAGGGCTCGTCCGTCGCTACAAAACGCACCAAGCACTTTCTCGATAAGTGCCGTCGTTGTCCCGCAAATTGCTATTTAGTTTTGATGTTCTCTGTTACAAGCCGTACAGTAATGGAAATGCTTATATCCAGCTTGGTCTGTTCGACCAATCGCCTGCAAAGCGTGGTTATACATGCTTCAGAACCTCCCAGGTTTAAGCGTCCAACTGCTTCGCTAACCATAGTGTTTCTCTGACAGTACTCTGTTCGACTGCAAAGCGTGGTTATACATCGAATTCTTCCCGCTGCGTAGCTACCACGCCTTTCAAACGACCTCACGTTGGCCAGCTCGACCCGTCCCTCACCCTCCGCCGGCGACCCATACGCCACCACCTCCCATCTCCTCCGCCACTCGCGCCTCGACTCGACCGCGTTCGGGTACGCCCTGAGCAGGACCTTGGCGTCGGGATGGTTTTGCACGAATTCTTTGAGCGGGTAGAGGTCAAAGTCCATTGCCGTGTAGCACGTAAGCTCGATGAGAGCCGGGATGGAGATGGTGGAGAAGAAGGCGTTGGTGAAAACGATGCGGGATGTATCGCTCAGCGTGAGCTTCCGCAGATGCGGGAGGCAAGGCAGCCATTCCTCTGCCGGCTCGTCCATCAGCACGTTTACCAGCACCAACTCCTCCAACTTCTGCCCCAACTCCGTGTTCCGGCGAATGAACTCGCGGAGCACCCTCGGCGAGAGACAGAGAGCGTTCTCTGCGTCACCAGTTGGCGTCGCAATCGCTAGTAGTGCGCAGCGCGGGCATCGCCATCCGCGCAAACGAGCGGTCGAGAATCGCCCCCGCAGCGCGAGGTCGCTGGTCCACTCGTTCCACAGCGTCAGATGCAGCTCCGTGAGCAGCGCCGTAGTATACGGGACGTAGAACCGCTCAGAGTCGTCGAACGGGACGCGCAGGGAGAACGCGATATGCAGCGGCTTGGTGCAGTAAGCAAACTGGCGGAGCCCGACGGCGATATGCGTCGGCCACGCGGGCGTGGATTCGGACTGCCCCGCAGAGAGGAAGATGCGGTCGAGCTGTTCGTGCGGGATGCGTTTTGCGGCGTGATGGGGGCGGAGAAGCGGAGCGGCTCGTCGGTGGGGAAGGTCGTGAAGAGCTCGACGAGGCGCGGGACGCGGAAGCTCGTTATGTCGACGATGAGGTTGCTCCGCGGGCGCAGCTGGAGGCGCTCGAGAAGCTAAAGAAAAATCCAGTCCGTCAAATCGATACTAATTCGCAGCCCCCAACGTTAACGGCGCCCTCACAATCGACAACGCAGCCTTCTTTGCGCCCTCGGTAGACACCTGCGCCTCCCGGATCGAAACCGATCTTTGGTCGGACGCCAACGCCGCGGTGAAAGCCATCTCGAACCGTGATCCCGCGCCCGACGTTGTGGTCCCGAGGCGGCAGCGACATGGCGGAGATGGATTTTGCGCGTGCTTGGCGGCGCATCCTTTTCGACGCGCGATCGGGAGCGGGTGGGTCCTGCGCCGGAGGAGGAGGAGGAGGAGAAGGTGCCGCGGAGGGGGGACGCGGAGATGGTGTAGCTTAAGCTTGGCGGGGAGAGCGGGAGTGTGCCAGTGTGCCGCCGGCGGGTGCGGTGAGCGAGCCGGGGGCGGACTTGGCGGCAACGGGAAGTGGCTGGCGCGGGCAGCTGTATGGTTGGTTAGGACGTATGTAGAAACGACTCGATAGTGTTTGGACTCTTCAACGGAATGACCTGTGAGCGAGCAGAAGTCGGGCAAAGTTAATACGAGATACTGCGTACGCATTGCAATTGTTATCCGAGAACAGCGAATACGCACCGTGAAGGCTCGGCGTTTGGTCAGGAATTTAGAGCCGAGTCATCGCTTCGTATGGGCAACTTGAATTGCGCGGATTGACGGGGTGGTTGGTGAGGATTTCCCATTTGCGGGAGCAAAACCATACCTTCGTCTGTACATACTCCAGCGCAGCAACAAATACGCTGACAGTCGCCGATGACAGCCTGCTCCCATGCGGACGAGCTGGCGCGGCAAACCCGGCGCGCAGTGAGCTTCAGGACCAGATGCCGCACAGCTGCCTTGAAATCAACAGCGGGCGTATATGGGCGTCGGACATACCCCAATCATTCAGGACGGTAGCTTCCCCCAAGCAGCGTGTAACGGCGTCGCCAAGCAAGGTCGCGCAGACGTGCTGACCAGGCTAATAGTGAATTCTTGTCAACCCGGATGTATGCATTCGTGAAGCAGCGGATACGTACACTGCGGTGGCGCGTTTGTGCGTAAATGTAGAACCGCATTCACCCTCACAGGAGCACTCTGAATCGGGGGAATCGATGCGGTGGTTGGCGAGATACGGCGGAAAGGGTGCTGCAGGTGGAGTAAGCGGGGAAACGGCCACGAACCGCGGGTACGGAGCTACCCGTGCTTCCCGCCGGTCTGAGGTACGACGAGGGGCGTTGTTTGAGCCGAATGCGAGTGCTGGAGAGCGACCAGACGCCGTTTGTCGTTGCGGAAGCGCGACTACTGAGTTCAAGTGAGCTGATGGTTAGGAGAGAAATACGGATACGCAGGGCTGGCGCCTAGTACACGCAGATGCGCATCGCAGAACCCTCCGGGGCGGGCGCTGGATCGAGCCGATTGGTTCCGTCGTTGGGAAGATATGGTGAAAATGACCGGTCGGGCAGACGGCCCAGATCCGGGCATCGAAGTTGGCTGTGAGCGCGGTTGGTAGCGGGGAGGCGGGGCGGCATCGTGAACGTCCGGGGAAGGGTGGTTTAACGCCGCTGGAACGCGGTTTTCGGTGTCTGGAGCCGAGACAGTCCAACCTGCAGGGAAAGTCAGCCCGAGAAGATGCATACGCCAGGCGGGGAATACACACGCGGCGGGCGAGCGGGTGATATGCACTCATGGACACCAGTGTCTACTCGATGTAGCTCGTTGAATCGACGCGATTGGCGCCGTATTCGTCCAGATATGGCGGGATCGCAGAGGTGTTGTGGCCCTGAAGAGATCGCAGGGAGAAACTGCCCGAGACTGCGGCGGTAGCGATGCCAGTGGCCGTCGCTGGTGCATTGACAGTCGGCGCGGGTAGGCAGAGCTTGGATGGACGCGTAGCGGAGGTATTCGGACGAGGTCGGGACCCGCAGCAGCCCGGGCGGCCAGAGAACCTGCAAAACAATAAGCTAACAGAGATTGTCTCGCTCAACGAAGGGTACATACGGAGCTCGTATATGAGTGTTATGCGCAGGTAGACGCTGATTCTGCCTCCCGGAAGCACGTTGTTTCGAGTGGATCGTACACGTATTCGTTGAGCTATGGCGAGAATGGGCGGCTGGGTGTGGTGATCCGAAGATTCCAGAGAAGTGGCGCCAGTTGGTCGCCTCCGGGCCAGCGAAGACTGCTGCTGACAGAGGAGAGGGAGTTCGCCACCGCCGACCAGAATCCCGGGTTGATGACACGAAGCTGCAGTGTTTGGTCAGCAGCGCGGAGGTAGCGACGGCGGCGTTCAAGAGCGAGGCGGTGGAGCGAGTACAGAGATTTCCGATGCGAGTGCAGCAGGAGTGGTTTGCCGGGGCTTGACAAGCGAGGCTGTAGGGATTCGAGGCGAGGTTTCGCGCGACCGTGCGTAGATAGATGAGTGACCTGGCACCCGCGAGTAAGGCAGTATTAGACATCCAGATGCAGCGCTGGTTGCGCTCAGCAGCCGATAGACTCGTCGCAAAGCGGATGGAGGAGTCCGTTGGTTGGCAGCAGCGATGTTTGGCGTGGTTTGCGTGCTTCGGTGGTGCGAGCCCAGGCGATGAGGACGTTGAGCCAACGACTCCCGCGGACGCAGATACAGGTTTTCGCTGACGGCCAGGCGGCGGGTGCCGCTCAGCTGAGTCTGTTCAAGCGCTGGCTCGTGCGAGGAAGACATCCGAGCTGTCCTGCAGAAGATGGTGGGTGTTCGTGGCCAAGATAGATAGATGGATATCAGCTCCATCATCCCGGCGTTGCCGGCGTTGGAATTCCCCTAGAAGCAGCAAGTATTGTCTGCTGCCGCCCTCAAGCTTCAAGTTCCCTGAGAAGGATACAAAGCGACGAATAATGGCATTTTTGTTTTGGAACTTATGATACTGTAAAGGTAAGGTAAACAAATAATTAAATGCTTCTTGAGAAGGAATCTATGGGTGCTTTCCATCTGAATCCAGCGGAGGGCGTTGAAGCTTCCATCCATCAGCTTTCACTATTTGCGCAAATAGTGAACTCTGATGGGAAGGCTCGCAGTTTATATCAAGGCTGCGAACCCGCCGCAGTTGCGTGGTCATTAATGGATTCAGTTTCTAGTATTTCTCAGCCTAGTACCACAGCGTCCCGCTCGTAAACACCAATAGGGCAGTGAAGTTTCTAACGCACTCGCTCTGATGAGGTTCACCTTTACTGAGTATCCGCAGTATCCATATAGTGACAGAATCGGGCTGCATGAACCACGCGGGAATAAAACCGCAAGACATTATTTTGGGGGTGATGGACTGGGTCGGAGGCGCTTCGGAGATCAAATGCACGCGCATTTTTGCTGCGTCGAACACTGACAGCCCAGCTTTCCGAGCTTCGCAAGACGCCGCCGCCGGGAGCTAGCTTCTCGATCCAATGAATCATAGAACGAGCGCGCACATCTCAAAGCAGAAAAAAGCAGAAATGCAGAGAGCTCCTCCATGGCGCCAGAGTACCTGGAACACGGTGACAATGCGGTCGCAGGACTGAAAGGCATATTTAAATTGTGGCTTTGTACAGGAACAGTCGAATGTTTTTTTTTCTTCTCTGTGACAAGACCGCACACGACAATGGATTAATTCTGCGGTCCTTCTTCATGGGGCAAATTGGCACCTTTGATCGCGGAAATATGCCGCCGTCGGCGTGCGACATCAGGAACACTCGCTAACACCATTAAAGTGTCGAAACCAAAGTTGGAAGTAGTTTGCGCAGGTGGTTCGCACTTGAATGACAAGAGAACACCCTCTTGCGGAAGAGCAGACGGACACCTTGGATTACGATGCTACCAGACTGCACACAACCGGTGTAACAGCAGCTGTTGACATGGAAGAGGAATCACATCAGAGTCTCTGTAGTCTAGTGCCAGCAAATCTCGGTTGTGTGCGTTCGGCGCCAGCGTATGGAGGTCAGAATGGCCAAAAAAAAAAAACGCGAGATTTTGGTGTTGTCTGAGCTGCGGCGCAACTTTTTCTTCCCTTTTTGGGCATACACACAACTATCTTCAGGCTTTCTCTTTGCAATGGTTTATCTAAGTCTCCGCAATATATTCTTCTTCTGCTGCTCCGCGCGATATTTGACGCCGCTCAGCGCGCAACCTTGTTGCGTCTGATGCGCAACTTTTTTGCTTCGAAAAATCAAAGTAGAGTTTTTCTTTGTTCACTGCTTATCTATACCTCCCTCAGATAGCTTCGGCTAAATGGCCATCTGGAGCCCTTCAGCCGGGGCTGGGTATAAGATTCCGACACGATCACGTGCAGTTATTTCGGCTGTTAATTAATTGGAGCCCGGCTACCGCACTGGAACGGCGAATGATGCATACAGCCTGTCCAAAAAGTGTAGGAGGTTTTGGTGCTTTTTAGCAGCCCAAAACCTGTTGACAGTTGTTTGGGGCACGTAAGGGGGTTTTGAATGGCGGCAGAGGCATCCGAGAGCTTCGAAGGATGTGTGGAGCCGGCTCGCCATTCAAAGCCCCGCACCGTAGTGGTCGCTGCCATTCAAAAGCACAAACGACGGTCAACAAGTTTTGGGCTTCTAAATTGCTCCAAAACCTCCTACACTTTTTGGACAGGCTGTATTCCACATTGAGCCTGGCCACTCTACTTCAATGAGGAGCTCACAAGTGGTAATGAAACCCGTCTCGAGACGCCGACATCTGATCACGTGATGTTGATCGCCTCCCCGAGTACCATATCTGAGACATATCTTGCCCTTACTGATGGTGTTTTCAGTCCCAGGGGAACTGTCTAGCCCTGTTTATGCCAAGTTGGTTTTATACCCCAAAAACAGTTGCGCGGTTGCACAAAGTTCGCGCTGCAAAAGGAACAGGAAATTGCACCCATTCCAAAGTTGCGCGACGTGCGCAGATAGATAATGATGATTTGCAAAATCTCGGCGTCATAATTTCCAAAGCTGTTAAATTCTGCGCGCCGTCCAGAAAAAGTTGCGCAAAGACCAAAATCAAGGGAAAATCTCGCGTTTGATTTTTTGGTCATTTCGTCCTTCATACCAGCGGACTCAATAGGCACCATGATTCTGCACATGACCACGGATTCCCTTTCTTCCAACATTGTAAACATTGCAGTTCCACGCATTCCACGCATCGCCGTTGGCGTGCAAATCAGTCCGAAGCACACCATCAAAGCATGAGTCTGCACATAGCGCTAGCTCGGGCAGTTTCAGTGCAGCAGGGCACATTACAGTACATTACACAGATGCTTCGATTTTGCCTGGAAGGGCACATGGATCCGTGCACACCAGCTGAAATTATTCATGTTTTGAGCAGATCAACGGAATCGGCACTGACTCGGACTGCGAGCTGGAGTAGGGCCCGCTGTGTGGTGGGTGGAAAATATGCTAGATGATTTGACAGTTATTTCAGCCATAAATATGCGGCCGGTTAAGCACAGTGGCCTATCTAACATGGTGCAAAATGATGAAAAAATGATTTTTTTGGCGGATATCAGTTTCATGTTAGAATATGCATCCACACTCAATATGAGCCCAATTGGCCCATTGGTTGTCGAGATCCAGGAGGTGCACTTGCCTTTTGGGGTAGCGCGGTGATCTCGGGCTGTAACGATCAGTATCTTGATGCGCGCCGTCGCAAACCGTTTCGAACGCGCCCGGAATCAGCCCAAACGGCGGAGAAATGCGTGAGCTAGAGCGGAAACAACTTCAAAAGACTCGTGTTTGAAAAAGTATTTTGAGTTTTGTGAGCGAACCATTACAGATTTTATAAGGGTCAAAACTCGAAAGTTGGTCCTTAGAAGGGTCTCTATCAACTGAGCACAAGTGAAAAAAGGGTTTTCACCCGGAGTCGAAAAATGTTCTGAAGTCAAAAGTGTTTTGAGCTTCAAAAGTGAGAAGTGTTTGAACGAGCAAAGCCACAGGGCAGTTAACTATAACCCTACTTTAGGGCCGGTCCGATATAAGGTGTTCTATCTAAGCTACAAGAGAGGTTTGGCGAAAAGAAATCATTTAGTGCTTTGAATGAAACAAGGGTAAGTCCACAAAGCCTTTTTGAGTTAACAGAGTGTTTTGAAGATGAAAGGTCTTGCAAAACGGAGTCGAGAAGTGTTTTGAAGCCGGTTAACTTTTCTGTGTTTTGAAGCGGAAACACCTTTTGAGCGTTCAAAAGGGTTACCAAACTCTGCAAAAGCGGACACTCACAACACTAAATAGGCTATATCTCGCGCATCTGTGGGCCGTTTGGGGTGTTCTGGGGCGCGTTCAAAACAGGGAAAGACCGCGCGTATTTATAGCGCTGATTACATCACTCCGAGATCGCCGTGTCGTCCATATATGGCAGGTACGCTTCGGGGGCGTGAATTGCCTGTAGCTGGCGCAATTCTGACTGGTGCGCATTCAACCTTGGTGTGTTCAGTAGGTGCTGTTGCCCTGTGTCGATTTACGCCATGTGTGCCTGAAACATTCCGCATACCATGATGCTATTTGCGTTTTGAGCAAATCAGCGGGAGCGCGACCGTGGGAAGCTGCCCTGGTAGTGCATGCACTCAAAAATGCGGATAAATGTGCTGAGCACACTCGTGGGTATTTTGAGACCAAATATGCAGCCAGTCGCAAGCAGAAGCCCATTTAGTTCAGATGGAAATTGCCAAAAAAAATTGATTTTCTCAGAATATGTCAAAGACATCAAAAAACATATCCCCACTAAAAATGAGCGCAATCTGTCCATAGGTTGCTTAGATACACAGATGATACCTGTCTTTTAGGGATAACACGGTGATCTCGGAGAGATGCAATCAAATCCATTCTACGCCCCGTCGCAAGCTGATTCGAAAACACCCGGAATCAGCCCAAACAGACCAGAAACGCGCGAGTTATGGCGAAGCAAGTTTTGAAGACTCGCGTTTGAAAAAGTATTTTTGCGTTTTGTGAGCGAACCATTACAAATTTTATAAGGTTCAAAACAGAAAAGTTGGTTGTTAGAAGGGTGGCTATCAGCTGGGCACAGGTGCAAAAAATGTTTTCACCAGGAGTCGAAAAGGTGTTCAAAGTTAAATAAGGTCGGCGAGTTAATTGGGGCAAGCGAAAACAAAATTGGGGCAAGCGAAAACAACACGAAAAGTGTTCTGAGCTTCAGAAGTGTTATTACCAAGTTGAAAAGGTGTTCGGAAGAAACAAGGCTCCGCAGGTTGACAAGTCCATGAAGCCTTTTAAGCCACAGAAGTCACAGGTCTTTTCAACCACGCAAGTCAAACATAAACTACACTATATAAATCTACCAGTGTTTTGAAGTCCCAAGTTGAAAAGTGTTCAAAAGTCAGTCAACAAAGTCTGCAAAGTCCTTCAAGTCCACAAAGGCTTTCATTACAACACTGCTACACTACTACACTACATTCCACTTTAGGGCCGGTGCTATACTATAGGACAGAAAATATACTAAGTCCTTATGAATTCTCCCACGTTGGCCCTAAAGAGCACAAAGAAAAAAGAATGAAACAAAACAAAATGAATACAAGCTGCCCTAAAGAAGACTTACATCGGTTTTATAGACTTTATCCTTGTCTTGATGCGCGAGCGCACCAGAGTTCTAACTCAGTTCTTGTTTATTAACCCAGTACAACTCTGGTTACGCGCGTTCGGGCTCTGTTCGCGCCAGAGGCATCGCCGGTTTGCAACCCGGGACACCCAACAACCGAGCCTGGTGCACCAGAACTCGGCCGCGGCCCTCTACTACCACCCCCCACATATAAGATGCCCCAGAACCCATATCAGCGGTTAAAGCAAGGTAGCAACATGCACGAGCGTTTCTGAACAGGGAGGCTAGCCCCACCTGGAATCGGCCAGATGGCAACCCCGCCCAGAAACACCCCCACACTACACTGGCTACACCAGTGGTCACTGCTACCCCGCCGCCCCGCCCCTTCAAGAAATGTCTAATATAACACCAGGAGCTTTGAGCGCTCAACCAGTTCCGCCAATTCTGTTCTAATGAAAATCTCTAGTACCCTACTGTAGCGTCTTTACATACTGAAGGCGTTTAAGACCACTGTGGATTAATGCTGCCAAAATACAGCTCGGTGTGGTAGGCCAGCAGGTGTACAAATAGGGTACAGGGGGTAGGCCTCTCCCCATAGTATAGGAACGGGGGTTCCCGAGGTCCCACCCGGAACTTAGGAACAAAAACCGTGAAAACCGGTGTCCACAATATCGCGTCCGAAATTATTTCCTTTTATGGTAATTTCCCAGGCATTTTTTCTTCGAATTTCGGGTCGAGTCCGGGGTCAACTTGTAGGGCTCGTCCGTCGCTACAAAACGCACCAAGCACTTTCTCGATAAGTGCCGTCGTTGTCCCGCAAATTGCTATTTAGTTTTGATGTTCTCTGTTACAAGCCGTACAGTAATGGAAATGCTTATATCCAGCTTGGTCTGTTCGACCAATCGCCTGCAAAGCGTGGTTATACATGCTTCAGAACCTCCCAGGTTTAAGCGTCCAACTGCTTCGCTAACCATAGTGTTTCTCTGACAGTACTCTGTTCGACTGCAAAGCGTGGTTATACATCGAATTCTTCCCGCTGCGTAGCTACCACGCCTTTCAAACGACCTCACGTTGGCCAGCTCGACCCGTCCCTCACCCTCCGCCGGCGACCCATACGCCACCACCTCCCATCTCCTCCGCCACTCGCGCCTCGACTCGACCGCGTTCGGGTACGCCCTGAGCAGGACCTTGGCGTCGGGATGGTTTTGCACGAATTCTTTGAGCGGGTAGAGGTCAAAGTCCATTGCCGTGTAGCACGTAAGCTCGATGAGAGCCGGGATGGAGATGGTGGAGAAGAAGGCGTTGGTGAAAACGATGCGGGATGTATCGCTCAGCGTGAGCTTCCGCAGATGCGGGAGGCAAGGCAGCCATTCCTCTGCCGGCTCGTCCATCAGCACGTTTACCAGCACCAACTCCTCCAACTTCTGCCCCAACTCCGTGTTCCGGCGAATGAACTCGCGGAGCACCCTCGGCGAGAGACAGAGAGCGTTCTCTGCGTCACCAGTTGGCGTCGCAATCGCTAGTACGCGCAGCGCGGGCATCGCCATCCGCGCAAACGAGCGGTCGAGAATCGCCCCGCAGCGCGCGAGGTCGCTGGTCCACTCGTTCCACAGCGTCAGATGCAGCTCCGTGAGCAGCGCCGTAGTATACGGGACGTAGAACCGCTCAGAGTCGTCGAACGGGACGCGCAGGGAGAACGCGATATGCAGCGGCTTGGTGCAGTAAGCAAACTGGCGGAGCCCGACGGCGATATGCGTCGGCCACGCGGGCGTGGATTCGGACTGCCCCGCAGAGAGGAAGATGCGGTCGAGCTGTTCGTGCGGGATGCGTTTTTGCGGCGTGATGGGGGCGGAGAAGCGGAGCGGCTCGTCGGTGGGGAAGGTCGTGAAGAGCTCGACGAGGCGCGGGACGCGGAAGCTCGTTATGTCGACGATGAGGTTGCTCCGCGGGCGCAGCTGGAGGCGCTCGAGAAGCTAAAGAAAAATCCAGTCCGTCAAATCGATACTAATTCGCAGCCCCCAACGTTAACGGCGCCCTCACAATCGACAACGCAGCCTTCTTTGCGCCCTCGGTAGACACCTGCGCCTCCCGGATCGAAACCGATCTTTGGTCGGACGCCAACGCCCGCGGTGAAAGCCATCTCGAACCGTGATCCCGCGCCCGACGTTGTGGTCCCCGAGGCGGCAGCGACATGGCGGAGATGGATTTTGCGCGTGCTTGGCGGCGCATCCTTTTCGACGCGCGATCGGGAGCGGGTGGGTCCTGCGCCGGAGGAGGAGGAGGAGAAGGTGCCGCGGAGGGGGGACGCGGAGATGGTGTAGCTTAAGCTTGGCGGGGAGAGCGGGAGTGTGCCAGTGTGCCGCCGGCGGGTGCGGTGAGCGAGCCGGGGGCGGACTTGGCGGCAACGGGAAGTGGCTGGCGCGGGCAGCTGTATGGTTGGTTAGACGTATGTAGAAACGACTCGATAGCGTTTGGACTCTTCAACGGAATGACCTGTGAGCGAGCAGAAGTCGGGCAAAGTTAATACGAGATACTGCGTACGCATTGCAATTGTTATCCGAGAACAGCGAATACGCACCGTGAAGGCTCGGCGTTTGGTCAGGAATTTAGAGCCGAGTCATCGCTTCGTATGGGCAACTTGAATTGCGCGGATTGACGGGGTGGTTGGTGAGGATTTCCCATTTGCGGGAGCAAAACCATACCTTCGTCTGTACATACTCCAGCGCAGCAACAAGTACGCTGACAGTCGCCGATGACAGCCTGCTCCCATGCGGACGAGCTGGCGCGGCAAACCCGGCGCGCAGTGAGCTTCAGGACCAGATGCCGCACAGCTGCCTTGAAATCAACAGCGGGCGTATATGGGCGTCGGACATACCCCAATCATTCAGGACGGTAGCTTCCCCCAAGCAGCGTGTAACGGCGTCGCCAAGCAAGGTCGCGCAGACGTGCTGACCAGGCTAATAGTGAATTCTTGTCAACCCGGATGTATGCATTCGTGAAGCAGCGGATACGTACACTGCGGTGGCGCGTTTGTGCGTAAATGTAGAACCGCATTCACCCTCACAGGAGCACTCTGAATCGGGGGAATCGATGCGGTGGTTGGCGAGATACGGCGGAAAGGGTGCTGCAGGTGGAGTAAGCGGGGAAACGGCCACGAACCGCGGGTACGGAGCTACCCGTGCTTCCCGCCGGTCTGAGGTACGACGAGGGGCGTTGTTTGAGCCGAATGCGAGTGCTGGAGAGCGACCAGACGCCGTTTGTCGTTGCGGAAGCGCGACTACTGAGTTCAAGTGAGCTGATGGTTAGGAGAGAAATACGGATACGCAGGGCTGGCGCCTAGTACACGCAGATGCGCATCGCAGAACCCTCCGGGGCGGGCGCTGGATCGAGCCGATTGGTTCCGTCGTTGGGAAGATATGGTGAAAATGACCGGTCGGGCAGACGGCCCAGATCCGGGCATCGAAGTTGGCTGTGAGCGCGGTTGGTAGCGGGGAGGCGGGGCGGCATCGTGAACGTCCGGGGAAGGGTGGTTTAACGCCGCTGGAACGCGGTTTTCGGTGTCTGGAGCCGAGACAGTCCAACCTGCAGGGAAAGTCAGCCCGAGAAGATGCATACGCCAGGCGGGGAATACACACGCGGCGGGCGAGCGGGTGATATGCACTCATGGACACCAGTGTCTACTCGATGTAGCTCGTTGAATCGACGCGATTGGCGCCGTATTCGTCCAGATATGGCGGGATCGCAGAGGTGTTGTGGCCCTGAAGAGATCGCAGGGAGAAACTGCCCGAGACTGCGGCGGTAGCGATGCCAGTGGCCGTCGCTGGTGCATTGACAGTCGGCGCGGGTAGGCAGAGCTTGGATGGACGCGTAGCGGAGGTATTCGGACGAGGTCGGGACCCGCAGCAGCCCGGGCGGCCAGAGAACCTGCAAAACAATAAGCTAACAGAGATTGTCTCGCTCAACGAAGGGTACATACGGAGCTCGTATATGAGTGTTATGCGCAGGTAGACGCTGATTCTGCCTCCCGGAAGCACGTTGTTTCGAGTGGATCGTACACGTATTCGTTGAGCTATGGCGAGAATGGGCGGCTGGGTGTGGTGATCCGAAGATTCCAGAGAAGTGGCGCCAGTTGGTCGCCTCCGGGCCAGCGAAGACTGCTGCTGACAGAGGAGAGGGAGTTCGCCACCGCCGACCAGAATCCCGGGTTGATGACACGAAGCTGCAGTGTTTGGTCAGCAGCGCGGAGGTAGCGACGGCGGCGTTCAAGAGCGAGGCGGTGGAGCGAGTACAGAGATTTCCGATGCGAGTGCAGCAGGAGTGGTTTGCCGGGGCTTGACAAGCGAGGCTGTAGGGATTCGAGGCGAGGTTTCGCGCGACCGTGCGTAGATAGATGAGTGACCTGGCACCCGCGAGTAAGGCAGTATTAGACATCCAGATGCAGCGCTGGTTGCGCTCAGCAGCCGATAGACTCGTCGCAAAGCGGATGGAGGAGTCCGTTGGTTGGCAGCAGCGATGTTTGGCGTGGTTTGCGTGCTTCGGTGGTGCGAGCCCAGGCGATGAGGACGTTGAGCCAACGACTCCCGCGGACGCAGATACAGGTTTTCGCTGACGGCCAGGCGGCGGGTGCCGCTCAGCTGAGTCTGTTCAAGCGCTGGCTCGTGCGAGGAAGACATCCGAGCTGTCCTGCAGAAGATGGTGGGTGTTCGTGGCCAAGATAGATAGATGGATATCAGCTCCATCATCCCGGCGTTGCCGGCGTTGGAATTCCCCTAGAAGCAGCAAGTATTGTCTGCTGCCGCCCTCAAGCTTCAAGTTCCCTGAGAAGGATACAAAGCGACGAATAATGGCATTTTTGTTTTGGAACTTATGATACTGTAAAGGTAAGGTAAACAAATAATTAAATGCTTCTTGAGAAGGAATCTATGGGTGCTTTCCATCTGAATCCAGCGGAGGGCGTTGAAGCTTCCATCCATCAGCTTTCACTATTTGCGCAAATAGTGAACTCTGATGGGAAGGCTCGCAGTTTATATCAAGGCTGCGAACCCGCCGCAGTTGCGTGGTCATTAATGGATTCAGTTTCTAGTATTTCTCAGCCTAGTACCACAGCGTCCCGCTCGTAAACACCAATAGGGCAGTGAAGTTTCTAACGCACTCGCTCTGATGAGGTTCACCTTTACTGAGTATCCGCAGTATCCATATAGTGACAGAATCGGGCTGCATGAACCACGCGGGAATAAAACCGCAAGACATTATTTTGGGGGTGATGGACTGGGTCGGAGGCGCTTCGGAGATCAAATGCACGCGCATTTTTGCTGCGTCGAACACTGACAGCCCAGCTTTCCGAGCTTCGCAAGACGCCGCCGCCGGGAGCTAGCTTCTCGATCCAATGAATCATAGAACGAGCGCGCACATCTCAAAGCAGAAAAAAGCAGAAATGCAGAGAGCTCCTCCATGGCGCCAGAGTACCTGGAACACGGTGACAATGCGGTCGCAGGACTGAAAGGCATATTTAAATTGTGGCTTTGTACAGGAACAGTCGAATGTTTTTTTTTCTTCTCTGTGACAAGACCGCACACGACAATGGATTAATTCTGCGGTCCTTCTTCATGGGGCAAATTGGCACCTTTGATCGCGGAAATATGCCGCCGTCGGCGTGCGACATCAGGAACACTCGCTAACACCATTAAAGTGTCGAAACCAAAGTTGGAAGTAGTTTGCGCAGGTGGTTCGCACTTGAATGACAAGAGAACACCCTCTTGCGGAAGAGCAGACGGACACCTTGGATTACGATGCTACCAGACTGCACACAACCGGTGTAACAGCAGCTGTTGACATGGAAGAGGAATCACATCAGAGTCTCTGTAGTCTAGTGCCAGCAAATCTCGGTTGTGTGCGTTCGGCGCCAGCGTATGGAGGTCAGAATGGCCAAAAAAATAAAACGCGAGATTTTGGTGTTGTCTGAGCTGCGGCGCAACTTTTTCTTCCCTTTTTGGGCATACACACAACTATCTTCAGGCTTTCTCTTTGCAATGGTTTATCTAAGTCTCCGCAATATATTCTTCTTCTGCTGCTCCGCGCGATATTTGACGCCGCTCAGCGCGCAACCTTGTTGCGTCTGATGCGCAACTTTTTTGCTTCGAAAAATCAAAGTAGAGTTTTTCTTTGTTCACTGCTTATCTATACCTCCCTCAGATAGCTTCGGCTAAATGGCCATCTGGAGCCCTTCAGCCGGGGCTGGGTATAAGATTCCGACACGATCACGTGCAGTTATTTCGGCTGTTAATTAATTGGAGCCCGGCTACCGCACTGGAACGGCGAATGATGCATACAGCCTGTCCAAAAAGTGTAGGAGGTTTTGGTGCTTTTTAGCAGCCCAAAACCTGTTGACAGTTGTTTGGGGCACGTAAGGGGGTTTTGAATGGCGGCAGAGGCATCCGAGAGCTTCGAAGGATGTGTGGAGCCGGCTCGCCATTCAAAGCCCCGCACCGTAGTGGTCGCTGCCATTCAAAAGCACAAACGACGGTCAACAAGTTTTGGGCTTCTAAATTGCTCCAAAACCTCCTACACTTTTTGGACAGGCTGTATTCCACATTGAGCCTGGCCACTCTACTTCAATGAGGAGCTCACAAGTGGTAATGAAACCCGTCTCGAGACGCCGACATCTGATCACGTGATGTTGATCGCCTCCCCGAGTACCATATCTGAGACATATCTTGCCCTTACTGATGGTGTTTTCAGTCCCAGGGGAACTGTCTAGCCCTGTTTATGCCAAGTTGGTTTTATACCCCAAAAACAGTTGCGCGGTTGCACAAAGTTCGCGCTGCAAAAGGAACAGGAAATTGCACCCATTCCAAAGTTGCGCGACGTGCGCAGATAGATAATGATGATTTGCAAAATCTCGGCGTCATAATTTCCAAAGCTGTTAAATTCTGCGCGCCGTCCAGAAAAAGTTGCGCAAAGACCAAAATCAAGGGAAAATCTCGCGTTTGATTTTTTGGTCATTTCGTCCTTCATACCAGCGGACTCAATAGGCACCATGATTCTGCACATGACCACGGATTCCCTTTCTTCCAACATTGTAAACATTGCAGTTCCACGCATTCCACGCATCGCCGTTGGCGTGCAAATCAGTCCGAAGCACACCATCAAAGCATGAGTCTGCACATAGCGCTAGCTCGGGCAGTTTCAGTGCAGCAGGGCACATTACAGTACATTACACAGATGCTTCGATTTTGCCTGGAAGGGCACATGGATCCGTGCACACCAGCTGAAATTATTCATGTTTTGAGCAGATCAACGGAATCGGCACTGACTCGGACTGCGAGCTGGAGTAGGGCCCGCTGTGTGGTGGGTGGAAAATATGCTAGATGATTTGACAGTTATTTCAGCCATAAATATGCGGCCGGTTAAGCACAGTGGCCTATCTAACATGGTGCAAAATGATGAAAAAATGATTTTTTTGGCGGATATCAGTTTCATGTTAGAATATGCATCCACACTCAATATGAGCCCAATTGGCCCATTGGTTGTCGAGATCCAGGAGGTGCACTTGCCTTTTGGGGTAGCGCGGTGATCTCGGGCTGTAACGATCAGTATCTTGATGCGCGCCGTCGCAAACCGTTTCGAACGCGCCCGGAATCAGCCCAAACGGCGGAGAAATGCGTGAGCTAGAGCGGAAACAACTTCAAAAGACTCGTGTTTGAAAAAGTATTTTGAGTTTTGTGAGCGAACCATTACAGATTTTATAAGGGTCAAAACTCGAAAGTTGGTCCTTAGAAGGGTCTCTATCAACTGAGCACAAGTGAAAAAAGGGTTTTCACCCGGAGTCGAAAAATGTTCTGAAGTCAAAAGTGTTTTGAGCTTCAAAAGTGAGAAGTGTTTGAACGAGCAAAGCCACAGGGCAGTTAACTATAACCCTACTTTAGGGCCGGTCCGATATAAGGTGTTCTATCTAAGCTACAAGAGAGGTTTGGCGAAAAGAAATCATTTAGTGCTTTGAATGAAACAAGGGTAAGTCCACAAAGCCTTTTTGAGTTAACAGAGTGTTTTGAAGATGAAAGGTCTTGCAAAACGGAGTCGAGAAGTGTTTTGAAGCCGGTTAACTTTTCTGTGTTTTGAAGCGGAAACACCTTTTGAGCGTTCAAAAGGGTTACCAAACTCTGCAAAAGCGGACACTCACAACACTAAATAGGCTATATCTCGCGCATCTGTGGGCCGTTTGGGGTGTTCTGGGGCGCGTTCAAAACAGGGAAAGACCGCGCGTATTTATAGCGCTGATTACATCACTCCGAGATCGCCGTGTCGTCCATATATGGCAGGTACGCTTCGGGGGCGTGAATTGCCTGTAGCTGGCGCAATTCTGACTGGTGCGCATTCAACCTTGGTGTGTTCAGTAGGTGCTGTTGCCCTGTGTCGATTTACGCCATGTGTGCCTGAAACATTCCGCATACCATGATGCTATTTGCGTTTTGAGCAAATCAGCGGGAGCGCGACCGTGGGAAGCTGCCCTGGTAGTGCATGCACTCAAAAATGCGGATAAATGTGCTGAGCACACTCGTGGGTATTTTGAGACCAAATATGCAGCCAGTCGCAAGCAGAAGCCCATTTAGTTCAGATGGAAATTGCCAAAAAAAATTGATTTTCTCAGAATATGTCAAAGACATCAAAAAACATATCCCCACTAAAAATGAGCGCAATCTGTCCATAGGTTGCTTAGATACACAGATGATACCTGTCTTTTAGGGATAACACGGTGATCTCGGAGAGATGCAATCAAATCCATTCTACGCCCCGTCGCAAGCTGATTCGAAAACACCCGGAATCAGCCCAAACAGACCAGAAACGCGCGAGTTATGGCCGAAGCAAGTTTTGAAGACTCGCGTTTGAAAAAGTATTTTGCGTTTTGTGAGCGAACCATTACAAATTTTATAAGGTTCAAAACAGAAAAGTTGGTTGTTAGAAGGGTGGCTATCAGCTGGGCACAGGTGCAAAAAATGTTTTCACCAGGAGTCGAAAAGGTGTTCAAAGTTAAATAAGGTCGGCGAGTTAATTGGGGCAAGCGAAAACAAAATTGGGGCAAGCGAAAACAACACGAAAAGTGTTCTGAGCTTCAGAAGTGTTATTACCAAGTTGAAAAGGTGTTCGGAAGAAACAAGGCTCCGCAGGTTGACAAGTCCATGAAGCCTTTTAAGCCACAGAAGTCACAGGTCTTTTCAACCACGCAAGTCAAACATAAACTACACTATATAAATCTACCAGTGTTTTGAAGTCCCAAGTTGAAAAGTGTTCAAAAGTCAGTCAACAAAGTCTGCAAAGTCCTTCAAGTCCACAAAGGCTTTCATTACAACACTGCTACACTACTACACTACATTCCACTTTAGGGCCGGTGCTATACTATAGGACAGAAAATATACTAAGTCCTTATGAATTCTCCCACGTTGGCCCTAAAGAGCACAAAGAAAAAAGAATGAAACAAAACAAAATGAATACAAGCTGCCCTAAAGAAGACTTACATCGGTTTTATAGACTTTATCCTTGTCTTGATGCGCGAGCGCACCAGAGTTCTAACTCAGTTCTTGTTTATTAACCCAGTACAACTCTGGTTACGCGCGTTCGGGCTCTGTTCGCGCCAGAGGCATCGCCGGTTTGCAACCCGGGACACCCAACAACCGAGCCTGGTGCACCAGAACTCGGCCGCGGCCCTCTACTACCACCCCCCACATATAAGATGCCCCAGAACCCATATCAGCGGTTAAAGCAAGGTAGCAACATGCACGAGCGTTTCTGAACAGGGAGGCTAGCCCCACCTGGAATCGGCCAGATGGCAACCCCGCCCAGAAACACCCCCACACTACACTGGCTACACCAGTGGTCACTGCTACCCCGCCGCCCCGCCCCTTCAAGAAATGTCTAATATAACACCAGGAGCTTTGAGCGCTCAACCAGTTCCGCCAATTCTGTTCTAATGAAAATCTCTAGTACCCTACTGTAGCGTCTTTACATACTGAAGGCGTTTAAGACCACTGTGGATTAATGCTGCCAAAATACAGCTCGGTGTGGTAGGCCAGCAGGTGTACAAATAGGGTACAGGGGGTAGGCTCTCCCCATAGTATAGGAACGGGGGTTCCCGAGGTCCCCCCGGAACTTAGGAACAAAAACCGTGAAAACCGGTGTCCACAATATCGCGTCCGAAATTATTTCCTTTTATGGTAATTTCCCAGGCATTTTTTCTTCGAATTTCGGGTCGAGTCCGGGGTCAACTTGTAGGGCTCGTCCGTCGCTACAAAACGCACCAAGCACTTTCTCGATAAGTGCCGTCGTTGTCCCGCAAATTGCTATTTAGTTTTGATGTTCTCTGTTACAAGCCGTACAGTAATGGAAATGCTTATATCCAGCTTGGTCTGTTCGACCAATCGCCTGCAAAGCGTGGTTATACATGCTTCAGAACCTCCCAGGTTTAAGCGTCCAACTGCTTCGCTAACCATAGTGTTTCTCTGACAGTACTCTGTTCGACTGCAAAGCGTGGTTATACATCGAATTCTTCCCGCTGCGTAGCTACCACGCCTTTCAAACGACCTCACGTTGGCCAGCTCGACCCGTCCCTCACCCTCCGCCGGCGACCCATACGCCACCACCTCCCATCTCCTCCGCCACTCGCGCCTCGACTCGACCGCGTTCGGGTACGCCCTGAGCAGGACCTTGGCGTCGGGATGGTTTTGCACGAATTCTTTGAGCGGGTAGAGGTCAAAGTCCATCACGGTGTAGCACGTAAGCTCGGACGAGAGCCGGGATGGAGATGGTGGAGAAGAAGGCGTTGGTGAACACGATGCGGGATGTATCGCTCAGCGTGAGCTTTCGCAGATGCGGGAGGCAGGACAGCCATTCCTCGGCCGGCTCGTCCATCAGCACGTTTACCAGCGCCAACTCCTCCAACTTCTGCCCCAACTCCGTGTTCCGGCGAATAAACTCGCGGAGCACCCTCGGCGAGAGACAGAGAGCGTTTTCTGCGTCCCCAGTTGGCGTCGCAATCGCTAGTACGCGCAGCGCGGGCATCGCCATCCGCGCAAAAAAGCGGTCGAGAATCGCCCCGCAGCGCGCGAGGTCGCTGCTCCACTCGTTCCACAGCGTCAGATGCAGCTCTGTGAGCAGCGCCGTAGTATACGGAACATAGAACCGCTCAGAGTCGTCGAACGGGACGCGCAGCGAGAACGCGATATGCAGCGGCTTGGTGCAGTAAGCAAACTGGCGCAGCCCGACGGCGATATCGCCGGCCACGCTGGCGTGCACTCGGACTGCCCCGCAGAGAGGAAGATGCGGTCGAGCTGCTCGTGCGGGATGCGTTTTTGGGGCGTGATGGGGGCAGAGAAGCGAAGCGGCTCGTCGGTGGGGAAGGTCGTGAAGAGCTCGACGAGGCGCGGGACGCGGAAGCTCGTTATGTCGACGATGAGGTTGCTCCGTGGGCGCAGCTGGAGGCGCTCGAGGAGCGGGAAGGGCCCGTCAATTTGGAGGAGCCAGAACACGCCCGACGTCGGGTTTGGGACGTCGATGTTGACGACGCGCCACCGGGCACACGAGTTTTTCAAGAGTCCCATGGCTTCGGGGTACCACACGGGCGTGTCGAGGCGCGCGTGGATTGTCAGCGGGAGCGCCCCAGAGCGCGCGAAGCAGTTTTTCAGGAGCGCTACGACGCTGTCGACGCGTTTTCGGTCTGTGGGCAGGTCGGAAAAGTCGACCTCGATGGTCGTCCAGAGGCTCGGCGTCTCTGCTGCGCGCAGCCAGTTGCGGCAGACGCGCCCTAAGACGATGAGGTGCGCGTGTGCGAGCACGGCAAGTGATTCGATGACCCGTCGGCCGCGCCAGCTCCGCCCGAGCGTTTGGTTTTGCGGGAGCGAGGTACGTGAAGATTTCGGCGAGGATGTGCGCCGGGAGGGTGGCATTGGATGGGTTGGAGATGGACAGCAGCTTCTGTGGAGACTCTTGGGGCGGAGGGACGTTTTCGATGGCCTTCATTTCGGGAAGGTGCCGGTTTGAGGAAAAGGAGCGTTTGATCGTGGGAGTTGGGAGGTAAGCCAAATGCGCTTTGACGGCGTGACGGCTACGCTGTCGCTACCGCGCCCCAACGCGCGCAGACCAGTTCGTCGTCATCCGCACATCCCTTGCGTCCCCGCCGCCCGCCCCGGACGCGCGTCGGCCCTCGCGCAAATGTCTCGTCAAGGGCACGATAGAGTCGCTTGACGGGACGCTGCTCGTAGAGGGCGATGCGTTGTTCGTCCAGCCGCGCTACGCCAAGCTGCTCAACACGCGTGTGGTTGCGGAGCAAATTGGGGCGCCTCCGGCGTCATAAGAGAAGTGGCATATATAGAGTGTATGTGGTATAGAAGCTGAGTAGAAGGCATATGCGGATTCAAGCACCGCTACCGGCGGTATTGCGGCTCGACCCGCGTGCTTGACTTGGTAATTGGTAGGATGGTTTTTTAAAGGTGAGAAATGTGAAACCTGTACATTATTACTTGGTACACTAAGATACACGGCACGGGAACAGCTAGAGCTACAGGTCAGCCAGTCTTTACAGTTATCCCATCTAGCTAAAGAAAAATCCAGTCCGTCAAATCGATACTAATTCGCAGCCCCCAACGTTAACGGCGCCCTCACAATCGACAACGCAGCCTTCTTTGCGCCCTCGGTAGACACCTGCGCCTCCCGGATCGAAACCGATCTTTGGTCGGACGCCAACGCCGCGGTGAAAGCCATCTCGAACCGTGATCCCGCGCCCGACGTTGTGGTCCCCGAGGCGGCAGCGACATGGCGGAGATGGATTTTGCGCGTGCTTGGCGGCGCATCCTTTTCGGACGCGATCGGGAGCGGGTGGGTCCTGCGCCGGAGGAGGAGGAGGAGAAGGTGCCGCGGAGGGGGGACGCGGAGATGGTGTAGCTTAAGCTTGGCGGGGAGAGCGGGAGTGTGCCAGTGTGCCGCCGGCGGGTGCGGTGAGCGAGCCGGGGCGGACTTGGCGGCAACGGGAAGTGGCTGGCGCGGGCAGCTGTATGGTTGGTTAGACGTATGTAGAAACGACTCGATAGCGTTTGGACTCTTCAACGGAATGACCTGTGAGCGAGCAGAAGTCGGGCAAAGTTAATACGAGATACTGCGTACGCATTGCAATTGTTATCCGAGAACAGCGAATACGCACCGTGAAGGCTCGGCGTTTGGTCAGGAATTTAGAGCCGAGTCATCGCCGTATGGGCAACTTGAATTGCGCGGATTGACGGGGTGGTTGGTGAGGATTTCCCATTTGCGGGAGCAAAACCATACCTTCGTCTGTACATACTCCAGCGCAGCAACAAGTACGCTGACAGTCGCCGATGACAGCCTGCTCCCATGCGGACGAGCTGGCGCGGCAAACCCGGCGCGCAGTGAGCTTCAGGACCAGATGCCGCACAGCTGCCTTGAAATCAACAGCGGGCGATATGGGCGTCGGACATACCCCAATCATTCAGGACGGTAGCTTCCCCCAAGCAGCGTGTAACGGGCGTCGCCAAGCAAGGTGCGCGCAGACGTGCTGACCAGGCTAATAGTGAATTCTTGTCAACCCGGATGTATGCATTCGTGAAGCAGCGGATACGTACACTGCGGTGGCGCGTTTGTGCGTAAATGTAGAACCGCATTCACCCTCACAGGAGCACTCTGAATCGGGGGAATCGATGCGGTGGTTGGCGAGATACGGCGGAAAGGGTGCTGCAGGTGGAGTAAGCGGGGAAACGGCCACGAACCGCGGGTACGGAGCTACCCGTGCTTCCCCGCCGGTCTGAGGTACGACGAGGGGCGTTGTTTGAGCCGAATGCGAGTGCTGGAGAGCGACCAGACGCCGTTTGTCGTTGCGGAAGCGCGACTACTGAGTTCAAGTGAGCTGATGGTTAGGAGAGAAATACGGATACGCAGGGCTGGCGCCTAGTACACGCAGATGCGCATCGCAGAACCCTCCGGGGCGGGCGCTGGATCGAGCCGATTGGTTCCGTCGTTGGGAAGATATGGTGAAAATGACCGGTCGGGCAGACGGCCCAGATCCGGGCATCGAAGTTGGCTGTGAGCGCGGTTGGTAGCGGGGAGGCGGGGGCGGCATCGTGAACGTCCGGGGAAGGGTGGTTTAACGCCGCTGGAATGTGGTTTTCAGTGTCTGGAGCCGAGACAGTCCAACCTGCAGGGAAAGTCAGCCCGAGAAGATGCATACGCCAGGCGGGGAATACACACGCGGCGGGCGAGCGGGTGATATGCACTCATGGACACCAGTGTCTACTCGATGTAGCTCGTTGAATCGACGCGATTGGCGCCGTATTCGTCCAGATATGGCGGGATCGCAGAGGTGTTGTGGCCCTGAAGAGATCGCAGGGAGAAACTGCCCGAGACTGCGGCGGTAGCGATGCCAGTGGCCGTCGCTGGTGCATTGACAGTCGGCGCGGGTAGGCCGAGCTTGGATGGACGCGTAGCGGAGGTATTCGGACGAGGTCGGGACCCGCAGCAGCCCGGGCGGCCAGAGAACCTGCAAAACAATAAGCTAACAGAGATTGTCTCGCTCAACAAAGGGTACATGCGGAGCTCGTATATGAGTGTTATGCGCAGGTAGACGCTGATTCTGCCTCCCGGAAGCACGTTGTTTCGAGTGGATCGTACACGTATTCGTTGAGCTATGGCGAGAATGGGCGGCTGGGTGTGGTGATCCGAAAATTCCAGAGAAGTGGCGCCAGTTGGTCGCCTCCGGGCCAGCGAAGACTGCTGCTGACAGAGGAGAGGGAGTTCGCCACCGCCGACCAGGATCCCGGGTCGATGACACGAAGCTGCAGTGTTTGGTCAGCAGCGCGGAAGATGGGTTCGGGCTGCGACGGACCTGCACCCGAGGCCCTCCGCCATCTCGCATGCGGCTCGAAGCGAGCGCGGAGAGGGTTGCGGGGCTGCCAGGTAGCGACGGCGGCGTTCGAGAGCGAGGCGGTGGAGCGAGTACAGAGATTTCCGATGCGGGTGCAGCAGGAGTGGTTTGCCGGGGCTTGACAAGCGAGGCTGTAGGGATTCGAGGCGAGGTTTCGGCGCGACCGTGCGTAGATAGATGAGTGACCTGGCACCCGCGAGTAAGGCAGTATTAGACATCCAGATGCAGCGCTGGTTGCGCTCAGCAGCCGATAGACTCGTCGCAAAGCGGATGGAGGAGTCCGTTGGTTGGCAGCAGCGATGTTTGGCGTGGTTTGCGTGCTTCGGTGGTGCGAGCCCAGGCGATGAGGACGTTGAGCCAACGACTCCCGCGGACGCAGATACAGGTTTTTTTCGCTGACGGCCAGGCGGCGGGTGCCGCTCGGCTGAGTCTGTTCAAGCGCTGGCTCGTGCGAGGAAGACATCCGAGCTGCAGAAGATGGTGGGTGTTCGTGGCCAAGATAGATAGATGGATATCAGCTCCATCATCCCGGCGTTGCCGGCGTTGGAATTCCCCTAGAAGCAGCAAGTATTGTCTGCTGCCGCCCTCAAGCTTCAAGTTCCCTGAGAAGGATACAAAGCGACGAATAATGGCATTTTTGTTTTGGAACTTATGATACTGTAAAGGTAAGGTAAACAAATAATTAAATGCTTCTTGAGAAGGAATCTATGGGTGCTTTCCATCTGAATCCAGCGGAGGGCGTTGAAGCTTCCATCCATCAGCTTTCACTATCTGCGCAAATAGTGAACTCTGATGGGAAGGCTCGCAGTTTATATCAAGGCTGCGAGCCCGCCGCAGTTGCGTGGTCATTAATGGATTCAGTTTCTAGTATTTCTCAGCCTAGTACCACAGCGTCCCGCTCGTAAACACCAATAGGGCAGTGAAGTTTCTAACGCACTCGCTCTGATGAGGTTCACCTTTACTGAGTATCCGCAGTATCCATATAGTGACAGAATCGGGCTGCATGAACCACGCGGGAATAAAACCGCAAGACATTATTTTGGGGGTGATGGACTGGGTCGGAGGCGCTTCGGAGATCAAATGCACGCGCATTTTTGCTGCGTCGAACACTGACAGCCCAGCTTTCCGAGCTTCGCAAGACGCCGCCGCCGGGAGCTAGCTTCTCGATCCAATGAATCATAGAACGAGCGCGCACATCTCAAAGCAGAAAAAGGCAGAAATGCAGAGAGCTCCTCCATGGCGCCAGAGTACCTGGAACACGGTGACAATGCGGTCGCAGGACTGAAAGGCATATTTAAATTGTGGCTTTGTACAGGAACAGTCGAATGTTTTTTTTTCTTCTCTGTGACAAGACCGCACACGACAATGGATTAATTCTGCGGTCCTTCTTCATGGGGCAAATTGGCACCTTTGATCGCGGAAATATGCCGCCGTCGGCGTGCGACATCAGGAACACTCGCTAACACCATTAAAGGAGGATATACAAGATTCGGCACGCACCACCAATCGGAAAACACGGCACTTGCTTATCAAGCTCGGCACTTGCTCTGAAACACTGCACCCCAAATTAGGAAATACACATCTTTATTGCCCCAAACTCATCATCTAGCCTTGATGCCTCAGCGGGCTTCGTATATTACCGGGGAATATGCCTTTTTGCAGACGTTCAAAGGGATAATCCTAACCCTAACTTGATAATCCTAACTCTAACTAAGTAAAACCAACCCTAACCTCAACAAAACTAACCCTAACTAAATAATACTACCCCTAACTAACCAAAACTAACCCTAACCATGAAAATCCTAACCCTAACCAACCAAAAACTAACCCTAACCAACCAAAAACTAACCCTAACCAACCAAAAACTAACCCTAACCACCCTCTTCTAGCATCACCATCACCGCAATATGCGGCACTTCCCAATTTGGAGTGCCGTGGTCTTAGTGCAAGTGCCGAGCTTTGAACCCAAGTGCCGTCTTTTCCTAATCGGTGGTGCGTGCCGAATCTTGTCGATCCCGCTTGCGGAAGAGCAGATGGACACCTTGGATTACGATGCTACCAGACTGCACACAACCGGTGTAACAGCAGCTGTTGACATGGAAGAGGAATCACATCAGAGTCTCTGTAGTCTAGTGCCAGCAAATCTCGGTTGTGTGCGTTCGGCGCCAGCGTATGGAGGTCAGAATGGCCAAAAAATAAAAACGCGAGATTTTGGTGTTGTCTGAGCTGCGGCGCAACTTTTTCTTCCCTTTTTGGGCATACACACAACTATCTTCAGGCTTTCTCTTTGCAATGGTTTATCTAAGTCTCCGCAATATATTCTTCTTCTGCTGCTCCGCGCGATATTTGACGCCGCTCAGCGCAACCTTGTTGCGTCTGATGCTACTTTTTGCTTCGAAAAATCAAAGTAGAGTTTTTCTTTGTTCACTGCTTATCTATACCTCCCTCAGATAGCTTCGGCTAAATGGCCATCTGGAGCCCTTCAGCCGGGGCTGGGTATAAGATTCCGACACGATCACGTGCAGTTATTTCGGCTGTTAATTAATTGGAGCCCGGCTACCGCACTGGAACGGCGAATGATGCATATTCCACATTGAGCCTGGCCACTCTACTTCAATGAGGAGCTCACAAGTGGTAATGAAACCCGTCTCGAGACGCCGACATCTGATCACGTGATGTTGATCGCCTCCCCGAGTACCATATCTGAGACATATCTTGCCCTTACTGATGGTGTTTTCAGTCCCAGGGGAACTGTCTAGCCCTGTTTATGCCAAGTTGGTTTTATACCCCAAAAACAGTTGCGCGGTTGCACAAAGTTGCGCGCTGCAAAAGGAACAGGAAATTGCACCCATTCCAAAGTTGCGCGACGTGCGCAGATAGATAATGATGATTTGCAAAATCTCGGCGTCATAATTTCCAAAGCTGTTAAATTCTGCGCGCCGTCCAGAAAAAGTTGCGCAAAGACCAAAATCAAGGGAAAATCTCGCGTTTGATTTTTTTGGTCATTTCGTCCTTCATACCAGCGGACTCAATAGGCACCATGATTCTGCACATGACCACGGATTCCCTTTCTTCCAACATTGTAAACATCGCAGTTCCACGCATTCCACGCATCGCCGTTGGCGTGCAAATCAGTCCGAAGCACACCATCAAAGCATGAGTCTGCACATAGCGCTAGCTCGGGCAGTTTCAGTGCAGCAGGGCACATTACAGTACATTACACAGATGCTTCGATTTTGCCTGGAAGGGCACATGGATCCGTGCACACCAGCTGAAATTATTCATGTTTTGAGCAGATCAACGGAATCGGCACTGACTGCGAGCTGGAGTAGGGCCCGCTGTGTGGTGGGTGGAAAATATGCTAGATGATTTGACAATTATTTCAGCCATAAATATGCGGCCGGTTAAGCACAGTGGCCTATCTAAGATGGTGCAAAATGATGAAAAAAATGATTTTTTTGGCGGATATCAGTTTCATGTTAGAATATGCATCCACACTCAATATGAGCCCAATTGGCCCATTGGTTGCCGAGATCCAGGAGGTGCACTTGCCTTTTGGGGTAGCGCGGTGATCTCGGGCTGTAACGATCAGTATCTTGATGCGCGCCGTCGCAAACCGTTTTGAACGCGCCCGGAATCAGCCCAAACGGCGCAGAAATGCGTGAGCTAGAGCGGAAACAACTTCAAAAGACTCGTGTCTGAAAAAGTATTTTGAGTTTTGTGAGCGAACCATTACAAATTTTATAAGGGTCAAAACTAGAAAGTTGGTCCGTTGGTCCTTATGAGGGTCTCTATCAACTGAGCACAAGTGAAAAAAGTGTTTTCACCCGGAGTCGAAAAAGTGTTTTCAAGTCCAAAGTGTTCTGAGCTTCAAAAGTGAGAAGTGTTTTGAGCGAGCAGTGCCAAAGGGCAGTTAACTATAACACCACTTTAGGGCCGGTCCGATATAAGGTGCTCTATCTAAGCTACAAGAGAGGTTTGGCGAAAAGAAATCATTTAGTGCTTTGAATGAAACAAGGGTAAGTCCTTTTTGAGTCAACAGAGTGTTTTGAAGTTGAAAGGTCTTGCAGAACGGAGTCGAGAAGTGTTTTGAAGCCGGTTAAGTTTCTGTGTTTTGAAGTGGAAAGAGCTTTTGAGCGTTCAAAAGGGTCACCGAACTCTGCGAGAGCAGCCACTCCCAACACTAAATAGGGCATATCTCGCGCATCTCTGGGCCGTTTTGGGCGTTCTCAGGCGCGTTCGAAGCAGGACGCAGTCGCGCAAGCTTCTGGCGCTGATTAAATCACTCCGAGATCACCGCCCTGTCCGTATATGGCAGGTACACTCCGGGGCGTGATTTGTTTGTAGCTCGCGCAATTCTGACTCGTACGTGTTCGGTCTTGGTGTGTTTGGTAGGTGCTGTTGCCCTGTGTCGATTTACGCCATGTGTGCCTGAAACATTCCACATACCATGATGCTATTCACGTTTTGAGCAAATCAGCGGGATCGTGACTGAGGGAAGCTGCGGTGGCGGTGCATGCAATCAAAAATGCGGATAAATGTGCTGAGCACACTTGTGGCTTTTTGAAGAGGAAATATCCAGCGGTTCGCCCCACAGGAGCCTATTTAGTTTGGACAAAATTAACGAAAAATAAAAAATTCTCAGAATATGTCAAATACATCAAAATACATATCCCCACCAAAAATGAGCAAAATCGGTCCATTGGTTGCTGAGATACACAGATGGTACCTGCCTTTTAAGGATATCACGGTGATCTCGGAGAGATGCAATCAAATTCAATCTACGCCCCGTCGCAAGCTGATTCGAAAACACCCGGAATCAGCCCAAACAGACCAGAAACGCACGAGTTATGGCCGAAGCAAGTTTTGAAGACTTGCGTTTGAAAAAGTATTTCGCGTTTTGTGGGCGAACCATTACAAATTTTATAAGGTTCAAAACAGAAAAGTTGGTTGTTAGAAGGGTGGCTATCAGCTGGGCACAAGTGCAAAAAATGTTTTCACCAGGAGTCGAAAAGGTGTTCAAAGTTAAATAAGGTCGGCGAGTTAATTGGGGCAAGCGAAAACAACACGAAAAGTGTTCTGAGCTTCAGAAGTGTTATTACCAAGTTGAAAAGGTGTTCGGAAGAAACAAGGCTCCGCAGGTTGACAAGTCCATGAAGCCTTTTAAGCCACAGAAGTCACAGGTCTTTTCAACCACCCAAGTCAAACAAGTCCAAGTAGTAAACTACACTATATAAATCTACCAGTGTTTTGAAGTCAGAAAAGTGTTCTGAGCTTCAAAAGGTTAACCAAGTTGAAAAGTGTTCAAAAGTCAGTCAACAAAGTCTGCAAAGTCCTTCAAGTCCACAAAGGCTTTCATTACAACACTGCTACACTACTACACTACATTCCACTTTAGGGCCGGTGCTATACTATAGGACAGAAAATATACTAAGTCCTTATGGATTCTCCCACGTTGGCCCTAAAGAAGACTTACATCGGTTTTATAGACTTTATCCTTGTCTTGATGCGCGAGCGCACCAGAGTTCTAACTCAGTTCTTGTTTATTAACCCAGTACAACTCTGGTTACGCGCGTTCGGGCTCTGTTCGCGCCAGAGGCATCGCCGGTTTGCAACCCGGGACACCCAACAACCGAGCCTGGTGCACCAGAACTCGGCCGCGGCCCTCTACTACCACCCCCCACATATAAGATGCCCCAGAACCCATATCAGCGGTTAAAGCAAGGTAGCAACATGCACGAGCGTTTCTGAACAGGGAGGCTAGCCCCACCTGGAATCGGCCAGATGGCAACCCCGCCCAGAAACACCCCCACACTACACTGGCTACACCAGTGGTCACTGCTACCCCGCCGCCCCGCCCCTTCAAGAAATGTCTAATATAACACCAGGAGCTTTGAGCGCTCAACCAGTTCCGCCAATTCTGTTCTAATGAAAATCTCTAGTACCCTACTGTAGCGTCTTTACATACTGAAGGCGTTTAAGACCACTGTGGATTAATGCTGCCAAAATACAGCTCGGTGTGGTAGGCCAGCAGGTGTACAAATAGGGTACAGGGGGTAGGCTCTCCCCATAGTATAGGAACGGGGGTTCCCGAGGTCCCACCCGGAACTTAGGAACAAAAACCGTGAAAACCGGTGTCCACAATATCGCGTCCGAAATTATTTCCTTTTATGGTAATTTCCCAGGCATTTTTTCTTCGAATTTCGGGTCGAGTCCGGGGTCAACTTGTAGGGCTCGTCCGTCGCTACAAAACGCACCAAGCACTTTCTCGATAAGTGCCGTCGTTGTCCCGCAAATTGCTATTTAGTTTTGATGTTCTCTGTTACAAGCCGTACAGTAATGGAAATGCTTATATCCAGCTTGGTCTGTTCGACCAATCGCCTGCAAAGCGTGGTTATACATGCTTCAGAACCTCCCAGGTTTAAGCGTCCAACTGCTTCGCTAACCATAGTGTTTCTCTGACAGTACTCTGTTCGACTGCAAAGCGTGGTTATACATCGAATTCTTCCCGCTGCGTAGCTACCACGCCTTTCAAACGACCTCACGTTGGCCAGCTCGACCCGTCCCTCACCCTCCGCCGGCGACCCATACGCCACCACCTCCCATCTCCTCCGCCACTCGCGCCTCGACTCGACCGCGTTCGGGTACGCCCTGAGCAGGACCTTGGCGTCGGGATGGTTTTGCACGAATTCTTTGAGCGGGTAGAGGTCAAAGTCCATTGCCGTGTAGCACGTAAGCTCGATGAGAGCCGGGATGGAGATGGTGGAGAAGAAGGCGTTGGTGAAAACGATGCGGGATGTATCGCTCAGCGTGAGCTTCCGCAGATGCGGGAGGCAAGGCAGCCATTCCTCTGCCGGCTCGTCCATCAGCACGTTTACCAGCACCAACTCCTCCAACTTCTGCCCCAACTCCGTGTTCCGGCGAATGAACTCGCGGAGCACCCTCGGCGAGAGACAGAGAGCGTTCTCTGCGTCACCAGTTGGCGTCGCAATCGCTAGTACGCGCAGCGCGGGCATCGCCATCCGCGCAAACGAGCGGTCGAGAATCGCCCCGCAGCGGCGAGGTCGCTGGTCCACTCGTTCCACAGCGTCAGATGCAGCTCCGTGAGCAGCGCCGTAGTATACGGGACGTAGAACCGCTCAGAGTCGTCGAACGGGACGCGCAGGGAGAACGCGATATGCAGCGGCTTGGTGCAGTAAGCAAACTGGCGGAGCCCGACGGCGATATCGTCGGCCACGCGGGCGTGGATTCGGACTGCCCCGCAGAGAGGAAGATGCGGTCGAGCTGTTCGTGCGGGATGCGTTTTTGCGGGCGTGATGGGGGCGGAGAAGCGGAGCGGCTCGTCGGTGGGGAAGGTCGTGAAGAGCTCGACGAGGCGCGGGACGCGGAAGCTCGTTATGTCGACGATGAGGTTGCTCCGCGGGCGCAGCTGGAGGCGCTCGAGAAGCTAAAGAAAAATCCAGTCCGTCAAATCGATACTAATTCGCAGCCCCCAACGTTAACGGCGCCCTCACAATCGACAACGCAGCCTTCTTTGCGCCCTCGGTAGACACCTGCGCCTCCCGGATCGAAACCGATCTTTGGTCGGACGCCAACGCCGCGGTGAAAGCCATCTCGAACCGTGATCCCGCGCCCGACGTTGTGGTCCCCGAGGCGGCAGCGACATGGCGGAGATGGATTTTGCGCGTGCTTGGCGGCGCATCCGTTTCGACGCGATCGGGAGCGGGTGGGTCCTGCGCCGGAGGAGGAGGAGGAGAAGGTGCCGCGGGAGGGGGACGCGGAGATGGTGTAGCTTAAGCTTGGCGGGGAGAGCGGGAGTGTGCCAGTGTGCCGCCGGCGGGTGCGGTGAGCGAGCCGGGGCGGACTTGGCGGCAACGGGAAGTGGCTGGCGCGGGCAGCTGTATGGTTGGTTAGACGTATGTAGAAACGACTCGATAGCGTTTGGACTCTTCAACGGAATGACCTGTGAGCGAGCAGAAGTCGGGCAAAGTTAATACGAGATACTGCGTACGCATTGCAATTGTTATCCGAGAACAGCGAATACGCACCGTGAAGGCTCGGCGTTTGGTCAGGAATTTAGAGCCGAGTCATCGCTTCGTATGGGCAACTTGAATTGCGCGGATTGACGGGGTGGTTGGTGAGGATTTCCCATTTGCGGGAGCAAAACCATACCTTCGTCTGTACATACTCCAGCGCAGCAACAAGTACGCTGACAGTCGCCGATGACAGCCTGCTCCCATGCGGACGAGCTGGCGCGGCAAACCCGGCGCGCAGTGAGCTTCAGGACCAGATGCCGCACAGCTGCCTTGAAATCAACAGCGGGCGTATATGGGCGTCGGACATACCCCAATCATTCAGGACGGTAGCTTCCCCCAAGCAGCGTGTAACGGCGTCGCCAAGCAAGGTCGCGCGCAGACGTGCTGACCAGGCTAATAGTGAATTCTTGTCAACCCGGATGTATGCATTCGTGAAGCAGCGGATACGTACACTGCGGTGGCGCGTTTGTGCGTAAATGTAGAACCGCATTCACCCTCACAGGAGCACTCTGAATCGGGGGAATCGATGCGGTGGTTGGCGAGATACGGCGGAAAGGGTGCTGCAGGTGGAGTAAGCGGGGAAACGGCCACGAACCGCGGGTACGGAGCTACCCGTGCTTCCCGCCGGTCTGAGGTACGACGAGGGGCGTTGTTTGAGCCGAATGCGAGTGCTGGAGAGCGACCAGACGCCGTATGTCGTTGCGGAAGCCCAGACAGTGAGTTCAGGCGAGCTGATGGTTAGGAGAGAAATACGGATACGCAGGGCTGGCGCCTAGTACACGCAGATGCGCATCGCAGAACCCTCCGGGGCGGGCGCTGGATCGAGCCGATTGGTTCCGTCGTTGGGAAGATATGGTGAAAATGACCGGTCGGGCAGACGGCCCAGATCCGGGCATCGAAGTTGGCTGTGAGCGCGGTTGGTAGCGGGGAGGCGGGGCGGCATCGTGAACGTCCGGGGAAGGGTGGTTTAACGCCGCTGGAATGTTGTTTGCAGCAGCTGAAGCCGAGGCAGTCCAACCTGCAGGGAAAGTCAGCCCGAGAAGATGCATACGCCAGGCGGGGAATACACACGCGGCGGGCGAGCGGGTGATATGCACTCATGGACACCAGTGTCTACTCGATGTAGCTCGTTGAATCGACGCGATTGGCGCCGTATTCGTCCAGATATGGCGGGATCGCAGAGGTGTTGTGGCCCTGAAGAGATCGCAGGGAGAAACTGCCCGAGACTGCGGCGGTAGCGATGCCAGTGGCCGTCGCTGGTGCATTGACAGTCGGCGCGGGTAGGCAGAGCTTGGATGGACGCGTAGCGGAGGTATTCGGACGAGGTCGGGACCCGCAGCAGCCCGGGCGGCCAGAGAACCTGCAAAACAATAAGCTAACAGAGATTGTCTCGCTCAACGAAGGGTACATACGGAGCTCGTATATGAGTGTTATGCGCAGGTAGACGCTGATTCTGCCTCCCGGAAGCACGTTGTTTCGAGTGGATCGTACACGTATTCGTTGAGCTATGGCGAGAATGGGCGGCTGGGTGTGGTGATCCGAAGATTCCAGAGAAGTGGCGCCAGTTGGTCGCCTCCGGGCCAGCGAAGACTGCTGCTGACAGAGGAGAGGGAGTTCGCCACCGCCGACCAGAATCCCGGGTTGATGACACGAAGCTGCAGTGTTTGGTCAGCAGCGCGGAGGTAGCGACGGCGGCGTTCAAGAGCGAGGCGGTGGAGCGAGTACAGAGATTTCCGATGCGAGTGCAGCAGGAGTGGTTTGCCGGGGCTTGACAAGCGAGGCTGTAGGGATTCGAGGCGAGGTTTCGCGCGACCGTGCGTAGATAGATGAGTGACCTGGCACCCGCGAGTAAGGCAGTATTAGACATCCAGATGCAGCGCTGGTTGCGCTCAGCAGCCGATAGACTCGTCGCAAAGCGGATGGAGGAGTCCGTTGGTTGGCAGCAGCGATGTTTGGCGTGGTTTGCGTGCTTCGGTGGTGCGAGCCCAGGCGATGAGGACGTTGAGCCAACGACTCCCGCGGACGCAGATACAGGTTTTCGCTGACGGCCAGGCGGCGGGTGCCGCTCAGCTGAGTCTGTTCAAGCGCTGGCTCGTGCGAGGAAGACATCCGAGCTGTCCTGCAGAAGATGGTGGGTGTTCGTGGCCAAGATAGATAGATGGATATCAGCTCCATCATCCCGGCGTTGCCGGCGTTGGAATTCCCCTAGAAGCAGCAAGTATTGTCTGCTGCCGCCCTCAAGCTTCAAGTTCCCTGAGAAGGATACAAAGCGACGAATAATGGCATTTTTGTTTTGGAACTTATGATACTGTAAAGGTAAGGTAAACAAATAATTAAATGCTTCTTGAGAAGGAATCTATGGGTGCTTTCCATCTGAATCCAGCGGAGGGCGTTGAAGCTTCCATCCATCAGCTTTCACTATTTGCGCAAATAGTGAACTCTGATGGGAAGGCTCGCAGTTTATATCAAGGCTGCGAACCCGCCGCAGTTGCGTGGTCATTAATGGATTCAGTTTCTAGTATTTCTCAGCCTAGTACCACAGCGTCCCGCTCGTAAACACCAATAGGGCAGTGAAGTTTCTAACGCACTCGCTCTGATGAGGTTCACCTTTACTGAGTATCCGCAGTATCCATATAGTGACAGAATCGGGCTGCATGAACCACGCGGGAATAAAACCGCAAGACATTATTTTGGGGGTGATGGACTGGGTCGGAGGCGCTTCGGAGATCAAATGCACGCGCATTTTTGCTGCGTCGAACACTGACAGCCCAGCTTTCCGAGCTTCGCAAGACGCCGCCGCCGGGAGCTAGCTTCTCGATCCAATGAATCATAGAACGAGCGCGCACATCTCAAAGCAGAAAAAAGCAGAAATGCAGAGAGCTCCTCCATGGCGCCAGAGTACCTGGAACACGGTGACAATGCGGTCGCAGGACTGAAAGGCATATTTAAATTGTGGCTTTGTACAGGAACAGTCGAATGTTTTTTTTTCTTCTCTGTGACAAGACCGCACACGACAATGGATTAATTCTGCGGTCCTTCTTCATGGGGCAAATTGGCACCTTTGATCGCGGAAATATGCCGCCGTCGGCGTGCGACATCAGGAACACTCGCTAACACCATTAAAGTGTCGAAACCAAAGTTGGAAGTAGTTTGCGCAGGTGGTTCGCACTTGAATGACAAGAGAACACCCTCTTGCGGAAGAGCAGACGGACACCTTGGATTACGATGCTACCAGACTGCACACAACCGGTGTAACAGCAGCTGTTGACATGGAAGAGGAATCACATCAGAGTCTCTGTAGTCTAGTGCCAGCAAATCTCGGTTGTGTGCGTTCGGCGCCAGCGTATGGAGGTCAGAATGGCCAAAAAATAAAACGCGAGATTTTGGTGTTGTCTGAGCTGCGGCGCAACTTTTTCTTCCCTTTTTGGGCATACACACAACTATCTTCAGGCTTTCTCTTTGCAATGGTTTATCTAAGTCTCCGCAATATATTCTTCTTCTGCTGCTCCCGCGCGATATTTGACGCCGCTCAGCGCGCAACCTTGTTGCGTCTGATGCGCAACTTTTTTGCTTCGAAAAATCAAAGTAGAGTTTTTCTTTGTTCACTGCTTATCTATACCTCCCTCAGATAGCTTCGGCTAAATGGCCATCTGGAGCCCTTCAGCCGGGGCTGGGTATAAGATTCCGACACGATCACGTGCAGTTATTTCGGCTGTTAATTAATTGGAGCCCGGCTACCGCACTGGAACGGCGAATGATGCATACAGCCTGTCCAAAAAGTGTAGGAGGTTTTGGTGCTTTTTAGCAGCCCAAAACCTGTTGACAGTTGTTTGGGGCACGTAAGGGGGTTTTGAATGGCGGCAGAGGCATCCGAGAGCTTCGAAGGATGTGTGGAGCCGGCTCGCCATTCAAAGCCCCCGCACCGTAGTGGTCGCTGCCATTCAAAAGCACAAACGACGGTCAACAAGTTTTGGGCTTCTAAATTGCTCCAAAACCTCCTACACTTTTTGGACAGGCTGTATTCCACATTGAGCCTGGCCACTCTACTTCAATGAGGAGCTCACAAGTGGTAATGAAACCCGTCTCGAGACGCCGACATCTGATCACGTGATGTTGATCGCCTCCCCGAGTACCATATCTGAGACATATCTTGCCCTTACTGATGGTGTTTTCAGTCCCAGGGGAACTGTCTAGCCCTGTTTATGCCAAGTTGGTTTTATACCCCAAAAACAGTTGCGCGGTTGCACAAAGTTCGCGCTGCAAAAGGAACAGGAAATTGCACCCATTCCAAAGTTGCGCGACGTGCGCAGATAGATAATGATGATTTGCAAAATCTCGGCGTCATAATTTCCAAAGCTGTTAAATTCTGCGCGCCGTCCAGAAAAAGTTGCGCAAAGACCAAAATCAAGGGAAAATCTCGCGTTTGATTTTTTGGTCATTTCGTCCTTCATACCAGCGGACTCAATAGGCACCATGATTCTGCACATGACCACGGATTCCCTTTCTTCCAACATTGTAAACATTGCAGTTCCACGCATTCCACGCATCGCCGTTGGCGTGCAAATCAGTCCGAAGCACACCATCAAAGCATGAGTCTGCACATAGCGCTAGCTCGGGCAGTTTCAGTGCAGCAGGGCACATTACAGTACATTACACAGATGCTTCGATTTTGCCTGGAAGGGCACATGGATCCGTGCACACCAGCTGAAATTATTCATGTTTTGAGCAGATCAACGGAATCGGCACTGACTCGGACTGCGAGCTGGAGTAGGGCCCGCTGTGTGGTGGGTGGAAAATATGCTAGATGATTTGACAGTTATTTCAGCCATAAATATGCGGCCGGTTAAGCACAGTGGCCTATCTAACATGGTGCAAAATGATGAAAAAATGATTTTTTTGGCGGATATCAGTTTCATGTTAGAATATGCATCCACACTCAATATGAGCCCAATTGGCCCATTGGTTGTCGAGATCCAGGAGGTGCACTTGCCTTTTGGGGTAGCGCGGTGATCTCGGGCTGTAACGATCAGTATCTTGATGCGCGCCGTCGCAAACCGTTTCGAACGCGCCCGGAATCAGCCCAAACGGCGGAGAAATGCGTGAGCTAGAGCGGAAACAAGTTTTGAAGACTCGCGTTTGAAAATGTATTTTGCGTTTTGTGAGCAAACCATTACAAATTTTATAAGGGTCAAAACTAGAAAGTTGGTCCTTAGAAGGGTCTCTATCAACTGAGCACAAGTGAAAAAAGTGTTTTGACCAGGAGTCGAAAAAGTGTTTTGAGCATTAAAAGTGTTCTGAGCTTCAAAAGTGAGAAGTGTTTGAACGAGCAAAGCCACAGGGCAGTTAACTATAACCCTACTTTAGGGCCGGTCCGATATAAGGTGTTCTATCTAAGCTACAAGAGAGGTTTGGCGAAAAGAAATCATTTAGTGCTTTGAATGAAACAAGGGTAAGTCCACAAAGCCTTTTTGAGTTAACAGAGTGTTTTGAAGATGAAAGGTCTTGCAAAACGGAGTCGAGAAGTGTTTTGAAGCCGGTTAACTTTTCTGTGTTTTGAAGCGGAAACACCTTTTGAGCGTTCAAAAGGGTTACCAAACTCTGCAAAAGCGGACACTCACAACACTAAATAGGCTATATCTCGCGCATCTGTGGGCCGTTTGGGGTGTTCTGGGGCGCGTTCAAAACAGGGAAAGACCGCGCGTATTTATAGCGCTGATTACATCACTCCGAGATCGCCGTGTCGTCCATATATGGCAGGTACGCTTCGGGGGCGTGAATTGCCTGTAGCTGGCGCAATTCTGACTGGTGCGCATTCAACCTTGGTGTGTTCAGTAGGTGCTGTTGCCCTGTGTCGATTTACGCCATGTGTGCCTGAAACATTCCGCATACCATGATGCTATTTGCGTTTTGAGCAAATCAGCGGGAGCGCGACCGTGGGAAGCTGCCCTGGTAGTGCATGCACTCAAAAATGCGGATAAATGTGCTGAGCACACTCGTGGGTATTTTGAGACCAAATATGCAGCCAGTCGCAAGCAGAAGCCCATTTAGTTCAGATGGAAATTGCCAAAAAAAAATTGATTTTCTCAGAATATGTCAAAGACATCAAAAAACATATCCCCACTAAAAATGAGCGCAATCTGTCCATAGGTTGCTTAGATACACAGATGATACCTGTCTTTTAGGGATAACACGGTGATCTCGGAGAGATGCAATCAAATCCATTCTACGCCCCGTCGCAAGCTGATTCGAAAACACCCGGAATCAGCCCAAACAGACCAGAAACGCGAGTTATGGCCGAAGCAAGTTTTGAAGACTCGCGTTTGAAAAAGTATTTTGCGTTTTGTGAGCGAACCATTACAAATTTTATAAGGTTCAAAACAGAAAAGTTGGTTGTTAGAAGGGTGGCTATCAGCTGGGCACAGGTGCAAAAAATGTTTTCACCAGGAGTCGAAAAGGTGTTCAAAGTTAAATAAGGTCGGCGAGTTAATTGGGGCAAGCGAAAACAAAATTGGGGCAAGCGAAAACAACACGAAAAGTGTTCTGAGCTTCAGAAGTGTTATTACCAAGTTGAAAAGGTGTTCGGAAGAAACAAGGCTCCGCAGGTTGACAAGTCCATGAAGCCTTTTAAGCCACAGAAGTCACAGGTCTTTTCAACCACGCAAGTCAAACATAAACTACACTATATAAATCTACCAGTGTTTTGAAGTCCCAAGTTGAAAAGTGTTCAAAAGTCAGTCAACAAAGTCTGCAAAGTCCTTCAAGTCCACAAAGGCTTTCATTACAACACTGCTACACTACTACACTACATTCCACTTTAGGGCCGGTGCTATACTATAGGACAGATAATATACTAAGTCCTTATGAATTCTCCCACGTTGGCCCTAAAGAGCACAAAGAAAAAAGAATGAAACAAAACAAAATGAATACAAGCTGCCCTAAAGAACACAAAGAACGGTTTTATAGACTTTATCCTTGTCTTGATGCGCGAGGTGCACCAGAGTTCTAACTCAGTTCTTGTTTATTAACCCAGTACAACTCTGGTTACGCGCGTTCGGGCTCTGTGCGCGCCAGAGGCATCGCCGGTTTGCAACCCGGGACACCCAACGACCGAGCCTGGTGCACCAGAACTCAGCCGCGGCCCTCTACTACCACCCCCAAATATAACAAAGCCCCAGAACCCATATCAGCGGTTAAAGCAAAGTAGCAACATGCACAAGTGCTTCTGAACAGGGAGGCTAGCCCCACCTGGAATCGGCCAGATGGCAACCCCGCCCAGAAACACCCACACACTATACCAGGTTACCCCAGTAGTCACTGCTACCCCGCCGCCCCGCCCCTTCAAAAAGACTTCTAATAACCAGGAGCTTTGAGCGCTCAACCAGTTCCGCCAATTCCCTTCTAATGAAATTCTCTAGTACCCCACTGTAGCATATTTACATACTGAAGGCGTTTAAGACCACTGTGGATTAATGCTGCCAAAATACAGCTCGGTGTGGTAGGCCAGCAGGTGTACAAGTAGGGTACAGGGGGTCGGCTGTCCCCCATAGTATAGGAATGGGGGGTCCCGAGGTCCCACCCGGAACCTAAGAACAAAAACCGTGAAAAGTGGTGTCCACAATATCGCGTCCGAAATTATTTCCTTTTTTGGTAATTTCCCAGGCATTTTTTCTTCGAATTTCGGGTCGAGTCCGGGGTCGACTTGTAGGGTTGGTTCGTCGCTACAAAACGCACCAAGCACTTTTCCAATAAGTGGCCTCGTTGTTTTGCAAATCGCTATTTAGTTTCGATGTTCGCCATTACAATGCGTAAACTAATGGAAATGCTTATATCCAGCTTGGTCTGTTCGACCAATCGCCTGCAAAGCGTGGTTATACATGCTTCAGAACCTCCCAGGTTTAAGCGTCCAACTGCTTCGCTAACCATAGTGTTTCTCTGACAGTACTCTGTTCGACTGCAAAGCGTGGTTATACATCGAATTCTTCCCGCTGCGTAGCTACCACGCCTTTCAAACGACCTCACGTTGGCCAGCTCGACCCGTCCCTCACCCTCCGCCGGCGACCCATACGCCACCACCTCCCATCTCCTCCGCCACTCGCGCCTCGACTCGACCGCGTTCGGGTACGCCCTGAGCAGGACCTTGGCGTCGGGATGGTTTTGCACGAATTCTTTGAGCGGGTAGAGGTCAAAGTCCATCACGGTGTAGCACGTAAGCTCGACGAGAGCCGGGATGGAGATGGTGGAGAAGAAGGCGTTGGTGAACACGATGCGGGATGTATCGCTCAGCGTGAGCTTTCGCAGATGCGGGAGGCAGGACAGCCATTCCTCGGCCGGCTCGTCCATCAGCACGTTTACCAGCGCCAACTCCTCCAACTTCTGCCCCAACTCCGTGTTCCGGCGAATAAACTCGCGGAGCACCCTCGGCGAGAGACAGAGAGCGTTTTCTGCGTCCCCAGTTGGCGTCGCAATCGCTAGTACGCGCAGCGCGGGCATCGCCATCCGCGCAAACAAGCGGTCGAGAATCGCCCCGCAGCGCGCGAGGTCGCTGCTCCACTCGTTCCACAGCGTCAGATGCAGCTCTGTGAGCAGCGCCGTAGTATACGGAACATAGAACCGCTCAGAGTCGTCGAACGGGACGCGCAGCGAGAACGCGATATGCAGCGGCTTGGTGCAGTAAGCAAACTGGCGCAGCCCGACGGCGATATGCGTCGGCCACGCGGGCGTGCACTCGGACTGCCCCGCAGAGAGGAAGATGCGGTCGAGCTGCTCGTGCGGGATGCGTTTTTGGGGCGTGATGGGGGCAGAGAAGCGAAGCGGCTCGTCGGTGGGGAAGGTCGTGAAGAGCTCGACGAGGCGCGGGACGCGGAAGCTCGTTATGTCGACGATGAGGTTGCTCCGTGGGCGCAGCTGGAGGCGCTCGAGGAGCGGGAAGGGCCCGTCAATTTGGAGGAGCCAGAACACGCCCGACGTCGGGTTTGGGACGTCGATGTTGACGACGCGCCACCGGGCACACGAGTTTTTCAAGAGTCCCATGGCTTCGGGGTACCACACGGGCGTGTCGAGGCGCGCGTGGATTGTCAGCGGGAGCGCCCCAGAGCGCGCGAAGCAGTTTTTCAGGAGCGCTACGACGCTGTCGACGCGTTTTCGGTCTGTGGGCAGGTCGGAAAAGTCGACCTCGATGGTCGTCCAGAGGCTCGGCGTCTCTGCTGCGCGCAGCCAGTTGCGGCAGACGCGCCCTAAGACGATGAGGTGCGCGTGTGCGAGCACGGCAAGTGATTCGATGACCCGTCGGCCGCGCCAGCTCCGCCCGAGCGTTTGGTTTTGCGGAGCGAGGTACGTGAAGATTTCGGCGAGGATGTGCGCCGGGAGGGTGGCATTGGATGGGTTGGAGATGGACAGCAGCTTCTGTGGAGACTCTTGGGGCGGAGGGACGTTTTCGATGGCCTTCATTTCGGGAAGGTGCCGGTTTGAGGAAAAGGAGCGTTTGATCGTGGGAGTTGGGAGGTAAGCCAAATGCGCTTTGACGGCGTGACGGCTACGCTGTCGCTACCGCGCCCCAACGCGCGCAGACCAGTTCGTCGTCATCCGCACATCCCTTGCGTCCCCCGCCGCCCGCCCCGGACGCCGCGTCGGCCCTCGCGCAAATGTCTCGTCAAGGGCACGATAGAGTCGCTTGACGGGACGCTGCTCGTAGAGGGCGATGCGTTGTTCGTCCAGCCGCGCTACGCCAAGCTGCTCAACACGCGTGTGGTTGCGGAGCAAATTGGGGCGCCTCCGGCGTCATAAGAGAAGTGGCATATATAGAGTGTATGTGGTATAGAAGCTGAGTAGAAGGCATATGCGGATTCAAGCACCGCTACCGGCGGTATTGCGGCTCGACCCGCGTGCTTGACTTGGTAATTGGTAGGATGGTTTTTTAAAGGTGAGAAATGTGAAACCTGTACATTATTACTTGGTACACTAAGATACACGGCACGGGAACAGCTAGAGCTACAGGTCAGCCAGTCTTTACAGTTATCCCATCTAGCTAAAGAAAAATCCAGTCCGTCAAATCGATACTAATTCGCAGCCCCCAACGTTAACGGCGCCCTCACAATCGACAACGCAGCCTTCTTTGCGCCCTCGGTAGACACCTGCGCCTCCCGGATCGAAACCGATCTTTGGTCGGACGCCAACGCCGCGGTGAAAGCCATCTCGAACCGTGATCCCGCGCCCGACGTTGTGGTCCCCGAGGCGGCAGCGACATGGCGGAGATGGATTTTTGCGCGTGCTTGGCGGCGCATCCTTTTCGACGCGCGATCGGGAGCGGGTGGGTCCTGCGCCGAGGAGGAGGAGGAGGAGAAGGTGCCGCGGGGGGGGGGACGGAGATGGTGTAGCTTAAGCTTGGCGGGGAGAGCGGGAGTGTGCCAGTGTGCCGCCGGCGGGTGCGGTGAGCGAGCCGGGGGCGGACTTGGCGGCAACGGGAAGTGGCTGGCGCGGGCAGCTGTATGGTTGGTTAGACGTATGTAGAAACGACTCGATAGCGTTTGGACTCTTCAACGGAATGACCTGTGAGCGAGCAGAAGTCGGGCAAAGTTAATACGAGATACTGCGTACGCATTGCAATTGTTATCCGAGAACAGCGAATACGCACCGTGAAGGCTCGGCGTTTGGTCAGGAATTTAGAGCCGAGTCATCGCTTCGTATGGGCAACTTGAATTGCGCGGATTGACGGGGTGGTTGGTGAGGATTTCCCATTTGCGGGAGCAAAACCATACCTTCGTCTGTACATACTCCCAGCGCAGCAACAAGTACGCTGACAGTCGCCGATGACAGCCTGCTCCCATGCGGACGAGCTGGCGCGGCAAACCCGGCGCGCAGTGAGCTTCAGGACCAGATGCCGCACAGCTGCCTTGAAATCAACAGCGGGCGTATATGGGCGTCGGACATACCCCAATCATTCAGGACGGTAGCTTCCCCCAAGCAGCGTGTAACGGCGTCGCCAAGCAAGGTCGCGCAGACGTGCTGACCAGGCTAATAGTGAATTCTTGTCAACCCGGATGTATGCATTCGTGAAGCAGCGGATACGTACACTGCGGTGGCGCGTTTGTGCGTAAATGTAGAACCGCATTCACCCTCACAGGAGCACTCTGAATCGGGGGAATCGATGCGGTGGTTGGCGAGATACGGCGGAAAGGGTGCTGCAGGTGGAGTAAGCGGGGAAACGGCCACGAACCGCGGGTACGGAGCTACCCGTGCTTCCCGCCGGTCTGAGGTACGACGAGGGGCGTTGTTTGAGCCGAATGCGAGTGCTGGAGAGCGACCAGACGCCGTTTGTCGTTGCGGAAGCGCGACTACTGAGTTCAAGTGAGCTGATGGTTAGGAGAGAAATACGGATACGCAGGGCTGGCGCCTAGTACACGCAGATGCGCATCGCAGAACCCTCCGGGGCGGGCGCTGGATCGAGCCGATTGGTTCCGTCGTTGGGAAGATATGGTGAAAATGACCGGTCGGGCAGACGGCCCAGATCCGGGCATCGAAGTTGGCTGTGAGCGCGGTTGGTAGCGGGGAGGCGGGGCGGCATCGTGAACGTCCGGGGAAGGGTGGTTTAACGCCGCTGGAACGCGGTTTTCGGTGTCTGGAGCCGAGACAGTCCAACCTGCAGGGAAAGTCAGCCCGAGAAGATGCATACGCCAGGCGGGGAATACACACGCGGCGGGCGAGCGGGTGATATGCACTCATGGACACCAGTGTCTACTCGATGTAGCTCGTTGAATCGACGCGATTGGCGCCGTATTCGTCCAGATATGGCGGGATCGCAGAGGTGTTGTGGCCCTGAAGAGATCGCAGGGAGAAACTGCCCGAGACTGCGGCGGTAGCGATGCCAGTGGCCGTCGCTGGTGCATTGACAGTCGGCGCGGGTAGGCCGAGCTTGGATGGACGCGTAGCGGAGGTATTCGGACGAGGTCGGGACCCGCAGCAGCCCGGGCGGCCAGAGAACCTGCAAAACAATAAGCTAACAGAGATTGTCTCGCTCAACAAAGGGTACATGCGGAGCTCGTATATGAGTGTTATGCGCAGGTAGACGCTGATTCTGCCTCCCGGAAGCACGTTGTTTCGAGTGGATCGTACACGTATTCGTTGAGCTATGGCGAGAATGGGCGGCTGGGTGTGGTGATCCGAAAATTCCAGAGAAGTGGCGCCAGTTGGTCGCCTCCGGGCCAGCGAAGACTGCTGCTGACAGAGGAGAGGGAGTTCGCCACCGCCGACCAGGATCCCGGGTCGATGACACGAAGCTGCAGTGTTTGGTCAGCAGCGCGGAAGATGGGTTCGGGCTGCGACGGACCTGCACCCGAGGCCCTCCGCCATCTCGCATGCGGCTCGAAGCGAGCGCGGAGAGGGTTGCGGGGCTGCCAGGTAGCGACGGCGGCGTTCGAGAGCGAGGCGGTGGAGCGAGTACAGAGATTTCCGATGCGGGTGCAGCAGGAGTGGTTTGCCGGGGCTTGACAAGCGAGGCTGTAGGGATTCGAGGCGAGGTTTCGCGCGACCGTGCGTAGATAGATGAGTGACCTGGCACCCGCGAGTAAGGCAGTATTAGACATCCAGATGCAGCGCTGGTTGCGCTCAGCAGCCGATAGACTCGTCGCAAAGCGGATGGAGGAGTCCGTTGGTTGGCAGCAGCGATGTTTGGCGTGGTTTGCGTGCTTCGGTGGTGCGAGCCCAGGCGATGAGGACGTTGAGCCAACGACTCCCGCGGACGCAGATACAGGTTTTTTCGCTGACGGCCAGGCGGCGGGTGCCGCTCGGCTGAGTCTGTTCAAGCGCTGGCTCGTGCGAGGAAGACATCCGAGCTGCAGAAGATGGTGGGTGTTCGTGGCCAAGATAGATAGATGGATATCAGCTCCATCATCCCGGCGTTGCCGGCGTTGGAATTCCCCTAGAAGCAGCAAGTATTGTCTGCTGCCGCCCTCAAGCTTCAAGTTCCCTGAGAAGGATACAAAGCGACGAATAATGGCATTTTTGTTTTGGAACTTATGATACTGTAAAGGTAAGGTAAACAAATAATTAAATGCTTCTTGAGAAGGAATCTATGGGTGCTTTCCATCTGAATCCAGCGGAGGGCGTTGAAGCTTCCATCCATCAGCTTTCACTATCTGCGCAAATAGTGAACTCTGATGGGAAGGCTCGCAGTTTATATCAAGGCTGCGAGCCCGCCGCAGTTGCGTGGTCATTAATGGATTCAGTTTCTAGTATTTCTCAGCCTAGTACCACAGCGTCCCGCTCGTAAACACCAATAGGGCAGTGAAGTTTCTAACGCACTCGCTCTGATGAGGTTCACCTTTACTGAGTATCCGCAGTATCCATATAGTGACAGAATCGGGCTGCATGAACCACGCGGGAATAAAACCGCAAGACATTATTTTGGGGGTGATGGACTGGGTCGGAGGCGCTTCGGAGATCAAATGCACGCGCATTTTTGCTGCGTCGAACACTGACAGCCCAGCTTTCCGAGCTTCGCAAGACGCCGCCGCCGGGAGCTAGCTTCTCGATCCAATGAATCATAGAACGAGCGCGCACATCTCAAAGCAGAAAAAGGCAGAAATGCAGAGAGCTCCTCCATGGCGCCAGAGTACCTGGAACACGGTGACAATGCGGTCGCAGGACTGAAAGGCATATTTAAATTGTGGCTTTGTACAGGAACAGTCGAATGTTTTTTTTTCTTCTCTGTGACAAGACCGCACACGACAATGGATTAATTCTGCGGTCCTTCTTCATGGGGCAAATTGGCACCTTTGATCGCGGAAATATGCCGCCGTCGGCGTGCGACATCAGGAACACTCGCTAACACCATTAAAGGAGGATATACAAGATTCGGCACGCACCACCAATCGGAAAACACGGCACTTGCTTATCAAGCTCGGCACTTGCTCTGAAACACTGCACCCCAAATTAGGAAATACACATCTTTATTGCCCCAAACTCATCATCTAGCCTTGATGCCTCAGCGGGCTTCGTATATTACCGGGGAATATGCCTTTTTGCAGACGTTCAAAGGGATAATCCTAACCCTAACTTGATAATCCTAACTCTAACTAAGTAAAACCAACCCTAACCTCAACAAAACTAACCCTAACTAAATAATACTACCCCTAACTAACCAAAACTAACCCTAACCATGAAAATCCTAACCCTAACCAACCAAAAACTAACCCTAACCAACCAAAAACTAACCCTAACCAACCAAAAACTAACCCTAACCACCCTCTTCTAGCATCCAATATGCGGCACTTCCCAATTTGGAGTGCCGTGGTCTTAGTGCAAGTGCCGAGCTTTGAACCCAAGTGCCGTCTTTCCTAATCGGTGGTGCGTGCCGAATCTTGTCGATCCCGCTTGCGGAAGAGCAGATGGACACCTTGGATTACGATGCTACCAGACTGCACACAACCGGTGTAACAGCAGCTGTTGACATGGAAGAGGAATCACATCAGAGTCTCTGTAGTCTAGTGCCAGCAAATCTCGGTTGTGTGCGTTCGGCGCCAGCGTATGGAGGTCAGAATGGCCAAAAAAATAAAACGCGAGATTTTGGTGTTGTCTGAGCTGCGGCGCAACTTTTTCTTCCCTTTTTGGGCATACACACAACTATCTTCAGGCTTTCTCTTTGCAATGGTTTATCTAAGTCTCCGCAATATATTCTTCTTCTGCTGCTCCGCGCGATATTTGACGCCGCTCAGCGCGCAACCTTGTTGCGTCTGATGCGCAACTTTTTTGCTTCGAAAAATCAAAGTAGAGTTTTTCTTTGTTCACTGCTTATCTATACCTCCCTCAGATAGCTTCGGCTAAATGGCCATCTGGAGCCCTTCAGCCGGGGCTGGGTATAAGATTCCGACACGATCACGTGCAGTTATTTCGGCTGTTAATTAATTGGAGCCCGGCTACCGCACTGGAACGGCGAATGATGCATATTCCACATTGAGCCTGGCCACTCTACTTCAATGAGGAGCTCACAAGTGGTAATGAAACCCGTCTCGAGACGCCGACATCTGATCACGTGATGTTGATCGCCTCCCCGAGTACCATATCTGAGACATATCTTGCCCTTACTGATGGTGTTTTCAGTCCCAGGGGAACTGTCTAGCCCTGTTTATGCCAAGTTGGTTTTATACCCCAAAAACAGTTGCGCGGTTGCACAAAGTTGCGCGCTGCAAAAGGAACAGGAAATTGCACCCATTCCAAAGTTGCGCGACGTGCGCAGATAGATAATGATGATTTGCAAAATCTCGGCGTCATAATTTCCAAAGCTGTTAAATTCTGCGCGCCGTCCAGAAAAAGTTGCGCAAAGACCAAAATCAAGGGAAAATCTCGCGTTTGATTTTTTTGGTCATTTCGTCCTTCATACCAGCGGACTCAATAGGCACCATGATTCTGCACATGACCACGGATTCCCTTTCTTCCAACATTGTAAACATCGCAGTTCCACGCATTCCACGCATCGCCGTTGGCGTGCAAATCAGTCCGAAGCACACCATCAAAGCATGAGTCTGCACATAGCGCTAGCTCGGGCAGTTTCAGTGCAGCAGGGCACATTACAGTACATTACACAGATGCTTCGATTTTGCCTGGAAGGGCACATGGATCCGTGCACACCAGCTGAAATTATTCATGTTTTGAGCAGATCAACGGAATCGGCACTGACTGCGAGCTGGAGTAGGGCCCGCTGTGTGGTGGGTGGAAAATATGCTAGATGATTTGACAATTATTTCAGCCATAAATATGCGGCCGGTTAAGCACAGTGGCCTATCTAAGATGGTGCAAAATGATGAAAAAAATGATTTTTTTGGCGGATATCAGTTTCATGTTAGAATATGCATCCACACTCAATATGAGCCCAATTGGCCCATTGGTTGCCGAGATCCAGGAGGTGCACTTGCCTTTTGGGGTAGCGCGGTGATCTCGGGCTGTAACGATCAGTATCTTGATGCGCGCCGTCGCAAACCGTTTTGAACGCGCCCGGAATCAGCCCAAACGGCGCAGAAATGCGTGAGCTAGAGCGGAAACAACTTCAAAAGACTCGTGTCTGAAAAAGTATTTTGAGTTTTGTGAGCGAACCATTACAAATTTTATAAGGGTCAAAACTAGAAAGTTGGTCCGTTGGTCCTTATGAGGGTCTCTATCAACTGAGCACAAGTGAAAAAAGTGTTTTCACCCGGAGTCGAAAAAGTGTTTTCAAGTCGCAAAGTGTTCTGAGCTTCAAAAGTGAGAAGTGTTTTGAACGGGCAAAGCCATAGGGCAGTTAACTATAACCCCACTTTAGGGCCGGTCCGATATAAGGTGCTCTATCTAAGCTACAAGAGAGGTTTGGCGAAAAGAAATCATTTAGTGCTTTGAATGAAACAAGGGTAAGTCCTTTTTGAGTCAACAGAGTGTTTTGAAGTTGAAAGGTCTTGCAGAACGGAGTCGAGAAGTGTTTTGAAGCCGGTTAAGTTTCTGTGTTTCGAAGTGGGAACACCTTTTGAGCGTTCAAAAGGGTTACCGAACTCTGCAAAAGCGGACACTCACAACACTAAATAGGCTATATCTCGCGCATCTGTGGGCCGTTTGGGGTGTTCCGGGGCGCGTTCGAGGCAGGGCACAGTCGCGCGTACTTTCACCACTGATTCGATCACTCCGAGATCACCGTCCTGTTCATATATGGCAGATACACTTCGGAGGCGTGAATTGCCTGTAGCTGGCGCAATTCTGACTGGTGCGCATTCAACCTTGGAGTGTTCAGTAGGTGCTGTTGCCCTGTGTCGATTTACGCCATGTGTGCCTGAAACATTCCACATACCATGATGCTATTTGCGTTTTGAGCAAATCAGCGGGAGCGCGACCGTGGGAAGCTGCCCTGGCAGTGCATGCACTCAAAAATGCGGATAAATGTGCTGAGCACACTCGTGGGTATTTTGAGACCAAATATGCAGCCAGTCGCGAGCAGGAGCCCATTTAGTTCAGATAGAAATTGCCAAAAATTTGATTTTCTCAGAATATGTCAAAGACATCAAAAAACATATCCCCACCAAAAATGAGCGCAATCTGTCCATAGGTTGCGTAGATACACAGATGATACCTGTCTTTTAGGGATAACACGGTGATCTCGGAGAGATGCAATCAAATTCAATCTACGCCCCGTCGCAAGCTGATTCGAAAACACCCGGAATCAGCCCAAACAGACCAGAAACGCACGAGTTATGGCCGAAGCAAGTTTTGAAGACTTGCGTTTGAAAAAGTATTTCGCGTTTTGTGGGCGAACCATTACAAATTTTATAAGGTTCAAAACAGAAAAGTTGGTTGTTAGAAGGGTGGCTATCAGCTGGGCACAAGTGCAAAAAATGTTTTCACCAGGAGTCGAAAAGGTGTTCAAAGTTAAATAAGGTCGGCGAGTTAATTGGGGCAAGCGAAAACAACACGAAAAGTGTTCTGAGCTTCAGAAGTGTTATTACCAAGTTGAAAAGGTGTTCGGAAGAAACAAGGCTCCGCAGGTTGACAAGTCCATGAAGCCTTTTAAGCCACAGAAGTCACAGGTCTTTTCAACCACCCAAGTCAAACAAGTCCAAGTAGTAAACTACACTATATAAATCTACCAGTGTTTTGAAGTCAGAAAAGTGTTCTGAGCTTCAAAAGGTTAACCAAGTTGAAAAGTGTTCAAAAGTCAGTCAACAAAGTCTGCAAAGTCCTTCAAGTCCACAAAGGCTTTCATTACAACACTGCTACACTACTACACTACATTCCACTTTAGGGCCGGTGCTATACTATAGGACAGAAAATATACTAAGTCCTTATGGATTCTCCCACGTTGGCCCTAAAGAAGACTTACATCGGTTTTATAGACTTTATCCTTGTCTTGATGCGCGAGCGCACCAGAGTTCTAACTCAGTTCTTGTTTATTAACCCAGTACAACTCTGGTTACGCGCGTTCGGACTCTGTTCGCGCCAGAGGCATCGCCGGTTTGCAACCCGGGGACACCCAACGACCGAGCCTGGTGCACCAGAACTCGGCCGCGGCCCTCTACTACCACCCCCACATATAAGATGCCCCAGAACCCATATCAGCGGTTAAAGCAAGGTAGCAACATGCACGAGCGTTTCTGAACAGGGAGGCTAGCCCCACCTGGAATCGGCCAGATGGCAACCCCGCCCAGAAACACCCCCACACTACACTGGCTACACCAGTGGTCACTGCTACCCGGCCGCCCCGCCCCTTCAAGAAATGTCTAATATAACACCAGGAGCTTTGAGCGCTCAACCAGTTCCGCCAATTCTGTTCTAATGAAAATCTCTAGTACCCTACTGTAGCGTCTTTACATACTGAAGGCGTTTAAGACCACTGTGGATTAATGCTGCCAAAATACAGCTCGGTGTGGTAGGCCAGCAGGTGTACAAATAGGGTACAGGGGGTAGGCTCTCCCCCATAGTATAGGAACGGGGGTTCCCGAGGTCCCACCCGGAACTTAGGAACAAAAACCGTGAAAACCGGTGTCCACAATATCGCGTCCGAAATTATTTCCTTTTATGGTAATTTCCCAGGCATTTTTTCTTCGAATTTCGGGTCGAGTCCGGGGTCAACTTGTAGGGCTCGTCCGTCGCTACAAAACGCACCAAGCACTTTCTCGATAAGTGCCGTCGTTGTCCCGCAAATTGCTATTTAGTTTTGATGTTCTCTGTTACAAGCCGTACAGTAATGGAAATGCTTATATCCAGCTTGGTCTGTTCAACCAATCGCCTGCAAAGCGTGGTTATACATGCTTCAGAACCTCCCAGGTTTAAGCGTCCAACTGCTTCGCTAACCATAGTGTTTCTCTAACAGTACTCTGTTCGACTGCAAAGCGTGGTTATACATCGAATTCTTCCCGCTGCGTAGCTACCACGCCTTTCAAACAACCTCACGTTGGCCAGCTCAACCCGTCCCTCACCCTCCGCCGGCGAACCATATGCCACCACCTCCCATCTCCTCCGCCACTCGCGCCTCGACTCGACCGCGTTCGGGTACGCCCTGAGCAGGACCTTGGCGTCGGGATGGTTTTGCACGAATTCTTTGAGCGGGTAGAGGTCAAAGTCCATCGCCGTGTAGCACGTAAGCTCGACGAGAGCCGGGATGGAGATGGTGGAGAAGAAGGCGTTGGTGAACACGATGCGGGATGTATCGCTCAGCGTGAGCTTTCGCAGATGCGGGAGGCAGGAGAGCCATTCCTCGGCCGGCTCATCTATCAGCACGTTTACCAGCGCCAACTCCTCCAACTTCTGCCCCAACTCCGCGTTCCGGCGAATGAACTCGCGGAGCACCCTCGGCGAGAGACAGAGAGCGTTCTCTGCGTCCCCAGTTGGCGTCGCAATCGCTAGTACGCGCAGCGCGGGCATCGCCATCCGCGCGAACAAGCGGTCGAGAATCGCCCCGCAGCGCGCGAGGTCGCTGGTCCACTCGTTCCACAGCGTCAGATGCAGCTCCGTGATCAGCGCCGTAGTATACGGAACGTAGAACCGCTCAGAGTCGTCGAACGGGACGCGCAGCGAGAACGCGATATGCAGCGGCTTGGTGCAGTGAGCAAACTGGCGGAGCCCGACGGCGATATGCGTCGGCCACGCGGGCGTGCACTCGGACTGCCCCGCAGAGAGGAAGATGCGGTCGAGCTGTTCGTGCGGGATGCGTTTTTGGGGCGTGATGGGGGCGGAGAAGCGGAGCGGCTCGTCGGTGGGGAAGGTCGTGAAGAGCTCGGCGAGGCGCGGGACGCGGAAGCTCGTTATGTCGACGATGAGGTTGCTCCGCGGGCGCAGCTGGAGGCGCTCGAGGAGCGGGAAGGGCCCGTCAATTTGGAGGAGCCAGAACACGCCCGACGTCGGGTTGGGGACGTCGATGTTGACGACGCGCCACCGGGCACACGAGTTTTTCAGGAGCCCCATGGCCTCGGGGTACCACATGGGCGTGTCGAGGCGCGCGTGGATCGTCAGCGGAAGCGCCCCAGAGCGCGCGAAGCAGTTTTTCAGGAGCGCTACGACGCTGTCGACGCGTTTTCGGTCTGCGGGCAGGTCGGAAAAGTCGACCTCGATGGTCGTCCAGAGGCTCGGCGTCTCTGCTGCGCGCAGCCAGTGGCGGCAGACGCGCCCTAGGACGATGAGGTGCGCGTGTGCGAGCACAGCGAGTGATTCGATGACCCGTCGGCCGCGCCAGCTCCGCCCGAGCGTTTGGTTTTGCGGAGCGAGGTACGTGAAGATTTCGGCGAGGATGTGCGCGGGGAGGGTGGCATTGGCAGGGCTTGCGATGGACAGCAGTTTCTGTGGAGACTCTTGGGGCGGAGGGACGTTTTCGATGGCCTTCATTTCGGGAAGGTGCCGGTTTGAGGAAAAGGAGCGTTTGATCGTGGGAGCTGGGAGATAATCCGTAAATGCGCTTTGACCCCAGCTATACGGGGCCAGAATAAAGTCCCGCAAGGTCCCGCATGTGCGGGACCTTGCGGGACCCGTGCGGGACCTCACCTTGCGGCACCTTTTTTTCAAGCTGTACAAAGGCTCGAGCGTGAAGTTGTTTTGTGCAGTCAATAGTGGTCCAGAATGCCGTATTAATCCACTACAGACACCTGTATTTGGGCACACTTTGACAGAAAATATGACACTGTGCGGGACCTGGCCTTGCGGGAGTGTTGCGGGACCTTGCGGGAGTTGGTGGCTGTGTTTGCGGTTGCGGGAGCGAAAGTCCCGCACGGAAAGCTAAAGTCCCGCATCTGCCATGCGGGACTCATGCGGGAGGTTGCGGGAGTGCTGAAGATAGACTTGCGGGAGTTCGTTGCGGGAGTGTGACATATGTGCGGTAGTGTTGCGGGAGTGAGGGATTGGTTGCGGGAGTGGTTGCGGGAGTGGTTGCGGGAGTGTGCGGGAGTGTGCGGGAGTGTGCGGGAGTGCAGTTCGTGGGAGCTGTTTCTTGTGTCTTGCTGTGGAAGAGCCCATGCAGGTAGTAAATTGATGCTATCAATGATGCGATCAATTCACAAATTTACATATCATATCTCAAGCAATGTTGGTTAGTGCAATGCGCCGCACAGTAGGTGTTCTTCCAGTCAGAATATAGCTCCGATTTGGCTGCATATACAGAAGTTTAAAGTAATCAACCACGCTTCCGACGTACTACGCTGAATGGCCTAGTGGATTCCGGTATCTAAGATTTTTCTGTTCTGCTCAATTCCATTAACCAAAGGGCAAATATCCGCTTATTGCTGATTTCAAATTTCTTGTCGTATCGTAATTTTTGAGAAACCATTTGCTTTACCCTAGATCAGACACGAGTGAGCCTCTTGCGGGCTCGATTCTCCTCGGAATCGGATGATATGGGTATTCATGAGGAATTTGGGCTGGCTATCGGGGGCGTTTGTTCGCAGAATTTTTCTGCTGGCCTGCGGACTGCTATATTAGACACACAGAGATTTTGGCCACCTTATTTTGTTTAAGCCGTTGCTCGGTCAATTTTCACATTCTGATCTCATGACATCAATTTTAACCTTTGATCAGGGTATCATGAGACGAGCATCATTGGAAAGCCCTTGAAAAATTGACTTGCAAACCTACTAGCTACCCAATCATCCTCATCCTGCCCCAGCGAGATTAGGAGGCACAACAGGGAAAAACAAAATCACAGGAGTTTTTGGCTGGAAATTTCATTTGAAAACTCCACAGCAGAGCCCCAGTGAGTTCCTGAAAATTGGGGATCCCAAGACGTGAAAACCCTCTCAATTCCCTGCAGAATGATACCAAAATTGTTGTATTCTAAGGAGAATTCAGCCCGCAACAAGGCCAGACATCTCGGGATCCACCCTTTCCAGAAAATGTTTTTTTCTCTCTTTTCTTTCTTTTTCTTCAAAAACTCCAATCCGACAACACCTCTGAAATCAGCAATAAGACCGTTCTTGGTGCCCAACACCTCACTTGTCCCCAAAAGCTTTTCACTTTCCCCCTAAGAGCGAGTTTAGTACATACCTCATTGCGAGATTGAAGCCGTCTTGGCTTGGCAATGCAGCTTGGAAGACATTAGACCTTATTAGATGCTGAAAAATATCGATTTTTAAAAAAAAAAAAAACATTACAAATCTGCTCAAATATCGTATGGAAGCTCCAAAGATTTTGCCCCGCTCAAATGAAAACCACATTGGACAGCAACAACAACAATTTGGGACCTTAACAAACTGACCATGTACTAGCTGACTCCGCCTAAATGCTATAGCAAGCAGCTCAGGAAGGTGAAGAGATCCTTTGTGCAGGACAACACACCTTAACAGTGTGTCATGGAGCCACTTGCGGAACACAAAGCTGTCTGATTGGAGCTTATTAGAAACTCCGAGAAACCGTTTTTCGGAGCACAAATAATTTCATGAAATTCTGAATAGCTTCCTGTGGGAGCGAGGAAACCCACCACCACCACCTCATCGTCCTCCATCTGCAGCCTTCGAGGGGTAGAATAGGGAGCAGTTGTTGTAGGCTTGGGGCGGGCATAATGGTCGTTCGGGACAAGATTCGGTGCGGCGACGGCGGTGCGCTCAAAACGGAGCCCTGGATGTCAACCCCGGCATGGTGGAGCATTCAAATCTCAGAAACAAAATGACATTTCTCGTGAGAGATCCATTTCTCAGAGTTTCTAATAAGGTCTATTGCTTTGAAAAATCCAAAATAATCAGCATCTAATAAGGACTATTTATTGATAAATTAGGAACAAATATGTCGGGTACTGTAGCATTTCAATCAATTCGTATGTCACATGTCACACAGCATTTTTTTCTACGGAATTTAGACAGCTGTTACACCCCAAACCTCAAAATTGGGCTCTGAAAAAGGCAATTTGGCTAATTTTCCCGCGCCTTTGGCGCGTAATTGCCTAATGGGGACTCGTTTACGGATCAAATGTCACAGCTCGAAATCCACGAAATGGCATTCGAATTGAACGAAATACAACAGTACCTATCCGTCGACTCCGTGCATGTATGACAGAAGACAGCATTCCAAGACGACACTTCCAGCTGCATTTCCTGCGTTTTTGTGATTGGTGCGGCGGCGGATGTGACCGCGATATGTATATTTCGTTCCCGATGCACTCGACGGGGAGCCTGTATCGCGGGCTTTGGGGCCTCGCGAGCGAAATTCGGGAAAAGCTCGGGAAGATTGAACAGGCGGAGCTGGACACGTATCGGCCGCGGGTTTTAGAGCTGATTCGAGCGACAGCGCAGGACGAGGAGATCAACTGATATGTATGGAAGGCCGGACACCCAAGCTTGTCTGATCGGGTGTCCGGCCGCATTGGGTGAGACCCGGGATACCGCGGCGGGTTAGTGAGTGCTCTAAGCATGTAGTAGTTGTTGTGTAGTAGGGTCATTTGATTGGTTGGAGCCGAGAACACCGGTCCTTCAACTTCGGATCCGCTCATGTGCTTTGATATCTAGCGTGTGGCGCGGTAATTATGCACCTCACTTATTTGCGTGTTTGCCCGCGCCCGCGGTCACACTAGTCTGTGGCGGGTTCCACACCGAATATGCGCCTGGTTTATGCAAGTGTCTGTGCGGAATCTCATATTCAAACCCGCAAAATCCAACAAATTAATTACTGTGATGTTTTAAACAATTTGGCAGTAACACTTCCCGCAGGATTTCGAGAAACCCCCGCCATTAATCTTCCTCCAATTCTCGAGTTTTCAGCGCAATAAAGTTGCCATTAATATACATCAATGGTGTCAAATGGAGCTAAGGACTTGGGCTTTAGGAAAATCCAGTACTGTAAGTACTATTCCGAAGTCAAGTTCATCAATTTTGAAATTTTTCATGCCCGGGAAGGCCGAAAATTTTTCTTTTGATTTCAGCTAAATTTTAGAAGGGGGCTTCTCTCAGCGTCTTACACATTACACGAAGTTGGCCTCGGAATATTGTACTAGCTCTTCTGGGATGCGAGGAGCATTCACACAATCAGTACAAGAAGAAGGCTGCAGCTAATACTTGCTCTGAATTTCTCAGGATTCCATAGGATGACAAAAATTCAAAAACTGAGGATCCAGCTCAAGTTAAGAGCCTTTACTGTAGTCACTGCTAGACAGCAAAAAATGTGATTATAACCTGAAGGGGTTACTGTACTATTTTATTCAGTTCATCCATCAGGTGTCACACAACACTGCCGCGATGAAATCATGATATTTGGCCTCCTGAACAGGCAATTTTGCTGACTGTTGGCGCGGAATTTCCTTAATGGGAACAATAGACAAAACCTCAATTTCGTCGGGCATGTCACAGCCCAGCGCCTGACAAAATGAATCAAATAGTACAGTACCTAGGTGTTGTTTTGTTTTCTCGCAAAAATTACCTCACAGAAAGGAGTTGCAGCAAGCAACAAAGCGGGAACAAGGCTTGATGGCGGGATTGTTAGGATTGATGAAATCAAAAATTATTTGATACATTGCAGGGAAGCACCAGACTGCTAGGCGGTATCCCGGGTCCCACCCAAATGCGGCCGGACACCCGATCAGACAAGCTTGGGTGTCCGGCCTTCCATAGATATGTCGAAGTTTGCGGTTGTAACGAGGACGCTCGCTAAATGAACGGTGCGTTAGGCTGAATTTGCCCCTGTCGGTCTGTAACTCGAGGTATTATATTGGAAACCCGCTTGAGAAGCCAACATCCCGGGGGAGCAACCATACACATGTGGCAGCTTACGCCTACTTAAGCCAGCAAACGCCGCGGCGGCCTCTGCAACCGAACCACAACGACACAAAGAAATGAGTGAACTGGGTGAGTCTCAGTACGGAGCAGCTGCTTCGACGCCTCATTGCATGATATAAAGAGTTTTTGAGCGTGTGCCGGACCCAGGGATGCAACGCCGAGGAGCAAGAAGGAGCTGACGCGGAGCACATCGCAGGGTGCCCCAAGCCCGGATGGCAGGAGCTCAGGTTGAGCCACAAGAAGACAAAGGTGTGCACCGGGGAAGGATGCAGCGCCGAACAGGGAAGTCAGGAGAAGCACGTCGCTGGGTGCAGCCAGCCCGGATGGAGGAAGGCCACGGTCAAAATTCGTTGATCCCTTCCAACAGTTAAACCAATGTCTACTAGAACATACTCGAGTACCCTCATCCATATCTGGTTAAGACAAAATCAAAGAATTGAGTCGGAGGGTGATATTTGCTGATACTTGAAGTTGAGCTACGCAACCTCCATGCCAGTACTCGGTTGATATATTGGGCTCGAACCGACCACATTGCCCTTTTTCGCATCGAGTGCTGCGACCTCGAGAAGAAATTCCCGAGACCTGTAGTTGTAGTGTCGATCTCGGCCTCAAACCCGGTTCATTCGCGGACTGCCGCACCACCGCGAGCGTCATCGAATTCTTCCCGATGCGTAGCTACCACGCCTTTTACACAAGTGTCGCCGTCCTCGTCTGGAGAAGGAACTCGCCCACACCGAGACTCGGAGTAAGTGAGAAGGCGCGGTGCCACCGTAGTTGGTGATTCCAATTATCCCGCCTACCAGCTATTACTGGCGGAGAGCAGGATCTCCCGGCTGGCAATGTCGTGCGCGGGTTGAATACGAGCCCCGCCACAACCTACTCTAACCTGATGGGGTCGCATATGCATACAAGCTCTTGCACGGCTACTATCGGGGATTTCCATATTCGGCTTTGGCGCCGGCTTACTGTGTCTCGCCTATACATAGAGTATACGTGGGGGTGCGGGTGACCGCTGGGTACCCCGCTGGTGACCGACTGGGTACCTCCGAACGGGTACCCAGAGTAAATACACGATGTACGCGTTAATGCGCTTTGGCGCCCCGAATATTTCCGAAGCACATTGTTGCGCTCCATCAGTCTGACAACGACTGCTTCCTGACCACCACCTTCCACTACCCCACGTCTACGCGTCCCAATCTTCGTCCTTCTTCTCGACTCTACGCCGTTCACTCTCCTTCGACAGACGACATTCATTATCTTTCGGGTGTTGCGCAGTCTATCCAACCGGCAATACAACCACACACATCTACGACGATTAACAACATGGCGCTGCGCGTGCAGACTGCCCATCGACGATCTCCTGGCCCCGTATTGCAAGCTGGCTGAAGTCGAGCCCAGTCTCAGTCGGTATATGCTGTCGTTCTGTTTGTATCGCTCGCTAACGCAATCTGCTGTAGGGCTACTTTGGGATCCCGCGCAGATGAAGTTTGAGCATGGAAGCGGTGGAAAAGCGGGGAGGTGGTCGAGGAGAGCGGTTTTGCGGAGGGAGGCGTTGTGGAAGGAGGGAGTTTGAAGGAGGGAGGTTTGGTGGAGGTTTAGTGGGGCTGCGGAGGTCAATATTGCAGTTTGAGCATGGAAGCGGTGGAAAAGCGGGGAGGTGGTCGAGGAGAGCGGTTTTGCGGAGGGAGGCGTTGTGGAAGGAGGGAGTTTGAAGGAGGGAGGTTTGGTGGAGGTTTAGTGGGGCTGCGGAGGTCAATATTGCGGGGATTGGGAGCGACGATGACAACCCGGCGTCATTCAGCGTCTCGGTCAAGAGCACTGGGACCCGCTCTGCGGCACAACCGTCGGACGCGGTGCGTTGAGTTAACATACCGGTGAGTGATTTTGCAGTTTGGCTCCGCCGAATTCTTGAGCCACACTCATGCTTGAGCCAGTTATTCCTAGTAGCTTCATACCGAATCTAAGCTAATGCTTTCCGCAAAGTCGGTGCGAGGTACGCTGAAGCGCGATATGATTTCCAATTTTGGATAACACCTCTTGTCTCCTACAACTACGCAAGCTCAGAGAGCGAGTTGGTATTGCGTTGCGCTCGTGCGCCTGGGCGGCTTCCCTTGTATGTCACTGCACTCTTGGCTTCGATTTGCCCACCCAAAACACCCCCAGTCGACAGTCTTCCCCATCTTGACTGCCGTATTCCTTGCGGTCCAGCGGCTGGAATCGGCCTCGTCAAGTGTCCATTCTCCACGTTTTTTTTAACTGATTTTTTTAGTCCCTCCCGCCAGCGTAGTCAGCGCGCTCTTCCCGTGGATAGAGGAAGAGATAAAGAAGCTCGATGCACGGGAAACGGACCCGCACGCACGCGACATTGCCCTCCGTAACTTCCTAACAACCCTCGTCTGGTTCCGAACGGTTATTGTACAAGATGCCGCGCTGCTATACGCAAATTACCCAACCCTTCCAATCTTTGCATGGGCGCCATTCGACTCGAGCGAGTTCCGCGCATTTGCGATGACGGCGAGGGAGACGATTGCGACAGCAGAGGCGGAAGTTGAGCTCGCGCTCAAGAATCTTCCGGTCCATGTCGCGCACACATTCCAGGCGGCAACAACGCGTCTTGTGCTGGAGCAAAAGCTGGAGCGCGAGCGGATGGAGGAGCGCCATGCGGAGATTTTGACACGTCTTGTTGACGCTCAGGACGCCAACGGACCCGCGCCAAAGAAGCGCAAGACTGGCTATGATGGTGCGTGCTTTCCTACAGCCCTGCTTATGCTCTAACGTCTTGTCAGTTGCGCCACCTGTTTCCGTGCCGCCGCCAAGTGTCTCGCGCGACATCATGTTTCCGCGAATAAATGACACTCTCCCTCTCCCGCTTCTTCATCCTTCGCCGCCACAACTCTCGCCTCTTCCTCTTCTTCCGTTTGCCAACACCGAACCTTCTTCCACTCTCGAGCCGCTCGTTGACGGGACGTCTGCGTTATTCGACCTTGGCAATGACTGGGGACGAAGCCCTCCGCCAGCTTGAATTACCACCAACCACAATGGACGCTGGCGACAACCCCTTGCCCTCGGTTCCACCCACACCACCAGCTATCCCTTTCCCGACGAGCCTACTTGACTCGTTCGGCCCGTCCAACTCCCGCGTCGACCCGGATCAGCATCTGCGCGAAGCAGAGTGGGCTCGACTTCTTGCCAAATTCCCCGAAGCGCGCCTGCGAGCCCATCGCTGGGAATGGCTGACGTCGGGACCCAAGGCAAACACGCTTCTGCCGTACTACGAGTACGCGCCAGTCGCAAAGATCTGGGAGATTTGGGAGGAGTATAATTTGGGTTTGAACGGTCGTTTAGCGACACGACAGCTGGAGTCGGAATGGAACGCTGCTTGGCGTCGCAACAATCGCAGTCTCAAGAACACGTACAGTCTCCGCAACCGCGTTATTACGCTTGTCGAGCAGCTCGCGGCTGAGCGCAAGTGGACAACTGATCGTGTTTTGCGATTCCTGCGCGAGGCGTACGACGAAGCGAGTCCGCCGGTGTACACGACAGTGCGGTCATTTTGCGAGGGATTGGATACGAATAGCGCCAAGCTGAAGGGGAAGACCCCGACGAGGGCCGATGTTAAAGCCCGGGCAGCGACTTATGTCTTCACGTTGTAGTTCTTTACTTTACTTGAGTTCTACCTTATAACTCAGCTGTACTCTGCTGTACTGTACATTGAATGCAAATGCAAAAAAAAAAAAGAATGGAGTGTACTTCTTGGTTTATGAACAATTTATGAACCACCAAAAAAATGCTCGGGCACTTATCACACTCTCCCGACCACGACAAGCAAATGTGAACATCCAACCGCTTCATGCTCATGTTGCCGCACTCAATTCTCCTTGGCTTCTCTGCGTATCGCAATCTTATCGGGGACGATACTCGGGATGCGAAACAAAACAAAGCCGCATCTCAGACATTACGCTCTCGTCTTACCGCCATTCTTCTGTGCAAAATTATGGGTATCAGGAAGCTTTGGGAGGTACGTTCTGAGCTTGGGCACTCTTCAGCAACCCAACTGTGCAGCTTGTCTCGCCTGCTGGACAAACAACAACATTGGGCCAGTTGGCGACCGAGCGGGGATTTCGGATGAACAACCGGGGCGTACGAAGCTGGATCGTTGGGGTGGACATGGGGTAAGCATACCTCTTCCGGTACATTCCAAAGGCTTCATTGCTATCTAGCACCCGCCTTTCTGCGTTGCAGAAACTTTCATTTCGTAGCTGGTGGAGCAGCGAGAAGCGCATACTCGAGCTCTTCGTCTACCAACTCTGCAATCTTCAGCACTGTTCTGCCACATTCGTCTTTGTCTTCGACGGCCCGGGACGTCCCAAGATTAAACGCGGTGTTCGCGTCCGGAACCATTCTCGAAATCTGCTCAAGAATGTCAAGCAACTTATTCGAGCCTTCGGCTATTATGTTCACAATGTAATTCCTTCCGTCTAACCTCATTTTCCATCTTTATATATTTACAGGCGCCAGGAGAGGCTGAAGCAGAACTGGCGTACCTGAATAAGAATGGCAACATCGACGCGATTATCACGACCGACAGCGACGCCTTCGTCTTCGGTGGACTCTGTATCCTTCAAATGAACGGGTGCGCTTGGAGCGCTACTTCTTGACGCGTCTTACGCGCTGCAGGTCCAAAACTTCGGAGGATTTATCAATGTTCGAGGCGACGAATCTCAACACCACCTCGTTGGGTCTTGACGCCGCCGGCCTACTTCTGGTTGCGCTCATGGCCGGTGGAGACTACGACGATGGTATTCCTGGGTGCAGTGCCTCAATCGCGCTCCAACTCGCTCAGCTTGGGCTCGGGACACGCCTTGTGCAGATATTGAACAATTATCGCGGCGATGCGCGTACACAACGTCTGGATACCTGGCGCAAGTGTGTGCGTTTTGAGCTGGAAAGTAATCCGTCAGGCACGCTTGAACGCGTGCACCCAGCGGTTGCGCGCCAGATCACCCCAACCTTCCCCGATCCCAGCATCGTCAACTTGTACTGCAATCCGATTACCTCCGAGGCAGAATCATTGAGCGAGCCGATCCCGCACTGGACTCCCATTCAGCCAGACTTGGCCCAAATCTCGAAATTGGCCAAGTCGCTGCTTGGTTGGGAGGGTAACGTCAAAGCTGAGAAGCTTCACCGTGTTTTATGGCCAGGTGTTGCGTTCCGTTTGATTTCATCTGTGAGTTCAGCAGCAATCGAGTGTTGGAATACTGCTAACAAGAACTTAAAGCGCTATGTGCTGTACGACAGCGTCCACCATCGCCTCGTTACACCATCTTGCGCGACAACACTCATCAAGCTCCAGCGCAAACGTGGCTCCAAGACCGAACTCACCATCCGTGTTTCGGTCGAGGATTTCTGTGCGCAGGCGAGCGTTGTCGCCTCTGAGTCGTCCGTCGTACTACATATACCTGAGGCGGTTCTAGCAATTGCGACTCGGGACGTTGCATCCAGCACAAGCAATGTATGTTCTTTGTCTACCTGTTCCTCGGCGCTAATCTAGGCTCCAGTTTACCATTCAGCCCGATCTCGTACAAGCTATTCGTAGCACAAAAAATCCCAGCCATCTACCGACCTTGGTCGCCGCGCAGACAGATGTTGTTTTGGCTCGCAACGAGATTGAGATTGACGACACCGACGATGAGGATTTCCTCAGCGCGCATCGACAGTTGGCCTCGCAAGGAATTGTGGATTTGAGTGTGTTGGAGTGAGCGCGCTTGTGGCGCATTGCTGAATTGACTGTACCATAGTTTTGTTAACAGTTTCGTGAATGCACATTTTTCTTGTGTAGCATCGTTGGACAAACAAGACAAGTTCAGTATCGAATACAAAGAACGAAATACTATACAGTACACAAGTATGAACAGGTCATTTCAGCTGGTATGCTCGCGAGACCAACGCGTCAAGAATTCGACCAAGGCATCGGCCTCCCCGACCCTCTCGCCATCCTCCACGACCCTTACTACCTCCTCGACTCTTTCCGATCCAAAATACGAGTTTTCGAGAATGCGTGCCATGTTTATGGCCTCGTTCAGCGCCGTCGAGCCCATCCCGAGGGCCAATTCCAGCGCAGGGCGTTGAATTTTGGCGTTGGGCTAGCGGCTATGAGAACATTGGAGCCAGAAACCGAGCGGACACGTACCGTTTGGCCCAAACCCGATGGCCAGGGTAGCTTATGAAACTTGCGAGCGAAATCCGCCGCAAACTTCCAATAGTGGACGCGTTGGATGTTGGTGAGGCGTTTTCCGTGGTGCTGCATGAATTTGTCGTATCCTGGGGTCGCCTCCACCTTCTCCTTCACCCATGCAAACTGGTGTTCGGTAGGTTGCGGACGCGGACGTCGATTCCGCGCCGAGGAAATCGCTGGGGTCGGCAACTGGAGGGCCGCGGGGACGGGGATAGTCGAGGATGGCGGAGCAGCGGGGTAGGTCGAGGACTAAGGCACATTAGCAACTGTAGTAAGCGTGCAAGAGGACGAGAAACGCACCTTGAATTCGGCAAGGGTGAGCCGAAGTGTTGCGTCGGCCGACACATGAAGTAGACGTCCGGCGCTGGCCGGAGGGAGGTGCCCATCGACGACAACAGCGAAGAAGTCGAGGTACGCTGCATTGCGTTCGTCTGGTACCCCGATTTTGGCGGATCCTGCATCCGGGAGACGGCTCTTAGGCTAGCAAATAGAAAAGCAGAAAATGGGATGCGAACCGTCTATTGGCGACAACGAAGCCTGAAGCGCGGCCAGAACGTCTGCGGCCGCAACGCTGAACTTCCCGTGAGGTGAGCTGGCGACCGAAGGCACGCATATCGGGACGGAATATCTTGCAAGGGCGGGATGACGCGAGTCGTCGACTAACAACCGGAAATTCCGGACGACGCGCGCATGCTGTGTGGAATGAGCCGGAACACCTTTGTTAAAGGAGTCAGCACAATGGGCTGAGGGTGTGGCTGACGTCGGCGCACCCGTAGACGATGAGTTTGCGCCAGTCGGTGTCGGTGCAGTGGTGGTAAATCCATGCGCAAGCAGCGCCGTCTTCATGGCCTCCATATTCGTTTTAGCCGGACGAAACGGGCCGCAGGAGCTTCGGGGCCACCGGTCGACTTGTTGCTTGACGAGTTCAACAAGTCTTTCGCGTTTAAGACCGACTCTAGGATGAGCGGTCAGTAACACAAAAGGGCTGTCTGTCGCGATGGGCGCACAGGTCAGCAGGGACGTAGAGCCGCTCGGACTGCATGGTTGGTCGTAGGTGTAGGAGTAGGAGGGAGTAGGAGGAAGAAGAGGTCGAGAATGAGGGAGAGGTCAGGTCGAGAAGGGAGGAGGGCGGGATTGAAAGCGCGTGTGCGCGTGTCTGAGACCGACGACATAACAAGGCGGGCTGAGAGTGGAGTCGGAGAGGGCCGGGATGCCGGAGCTAGAGGACGAGGAGTCGTCAGTTTCCTCGGACGGGCGGATGGCGGGGCGAAGAAACCACGGACGGGTCACCAGTCGACGCGTTTGGCACGGAACATCAGCACCGTTTGGCCCGAATTACCATTTCGGGACGAGATTGACAAGGATCTTGGGCGGGGTACCCAGCGCCCATTGTGCGAGCTGACTAAGGGGTCCCCAGCCCATTGAGACGGGGGTACCCCGACAGGTCCCCACGTTGAAGGTACATATATATATATATAACACCAAGTTCCGGGTGCTCAACTACACGGCGCTCAAATTTATCGAATTCAAAAGCTACCTCAGATCGAGGAACAAGCTGCGCACCGTGCATTTACTCACCTCTGCAGATCTCGGCCGGAGAATTTCCACTCCTCCCGTTTCTCGGCCTGCCGCGAACGCCGTCGCCCTTCTTCCGACATCGTTGACGCCGGGGAATCGAAGCACGGCGATCAAATCCTCCAACGATTGAAAATGGAACAAGACAAAGCTCAACGAGTGGAGCATGAGAAGCATCAGGCGAATCCGCATGGTCTTCCCGCGTTCGATGGCTTGGGGACCGAGTTGTTCTTTTAGTTGCATTGTTCCCTTTGTGGTAAGCGCCGAACAAGCGCCCAAGCTGCTGTTCTTCTTAAGCCATTGGGGAGTCGCGGAGAAGCATCAAACAACCCCCTTCCATTCAAATCCACGAGCGTCCATGGGCGAATGCTGGAGTAGCCCGGAGCCACCCGCCGCCCCCGCCCCCGCCGCTGCCGCCGCTCCGAAACCGCCGCCGCCCCCGCCGCCGATGTCTATCCAGGACACATATTGGTACCATGCCCAGGCGCATCACGTTCGTTTGGGCCTCTCAAAGCTTTGCACAAGCCGCCACTAACGACCCTAGATTCGTTGGTACATTCTCAACAAGAGCCAGTCTCTTGGATTTCCTCACCTCGCCGCTTTCGTCACCCAATTATTGTATGTTCACCCTCCGGCTCGGCGCGGGGGAATTCCGGAATATCTACTGACCAGGTCTCCAGCAAGACCGGGCACAACCGAAACCCATCTTCGGCGATTTCAGTGACCGGCAAGAACGGCATTACTTATAAGATCTCCGACGTTTTCTCTGCGCTCGGTACATCCATATTCCCCTCCAAAAGCCAAATAATATTCTGACTCCCAAATCCGATAGCATTTGTCGCTGGACAGGCAGAGAACTTTGTCTGGACTGGCTACCCGCTGCTAGTCGGGCGCGATACCCGCGTTATCGACCACCTGCATCGAATCGCGGCCACGTACTATAATTGGTGTCTCGTCCTGCAGCGGGAAATGCATGCCACCTCGGGAGCTGGAGTTGGGATCCGCCTACCGACGGTAGTACGGATTACTTACCACGCGGCGAGCCGAAGCGCGTTTATTGGTTTTGGAGAGACGCCGGTAGCTAGTCCGGGAGCGCGGGTTGTTGTCGAGTGGTCTTTTCAGTAGGGAGATTCACAAACAGAACGAAGTGATGTTGTGCTTATGCGGCCTAGGAATGGCCAAAAGAGCTTACGGCATTTTGCATCTGGCCTAGAACAGTCTTTAGTCTTGTCTCGACTCTCGACTACTTAGTTTGATTTCAAGTACCGGCCCTTCCGCGTCCGCAGTCTGCTTTCCCTGCTCTTCCGCACACTCACAATAACGCTCTATTCAAGTTCCAGTCATGAAGCACTCTCGTCCTGAACGCCAGCTTCAAATGCATGGGTTTCCCACACTCCAATGCCACCGCTTTGGTGTAACAATTTTGGCGGCCAAAGAATAGACCAAAAATGTAAAGAAAAAAAAAGAAAGAAAGAATTGAATGAATTTTTGTCACCCAAAAAGTTTCCGGCTTTGGTTGTTTTTTTTTTTTTTGGATGGAGAAGATGAGAAGCGAAAAGAAGGGGTCTTTGTTCAAGTTGCCATTTGTGGGCCGGGAAAGCATTGTATTTTTGAATGGCTTTTTGGGAGACCAAGCCGAGATTAAAATCATCAACTTTTTCCTTTGTGTTTCACAGAGCTTTTGAGGCGGCACAAAGGTATTAGGGGAGTTCACGGTAGGGGGTTTAATGTACAGAGTAAAAAATCTTGCACCAAGTCTTAACCCCAGTGAAAAGTCTGTTTGGTCGTAGCTGGTCAATCTGGTCAGAACCGGTCAAATCCGGTCCAAATCCGGTCAGATCTGGTCCCAGCTGGTTTTGCGTCCGAATTTAGATTACAACTCTGCTTCCCACATACTTGCATGTCGTTCGGAATTCGACCAGCCACAATTTGAGCCAGCCCCACTTTTCGAAATGCCCCGCGCATCTAACACAACTACCGTCGTACTTTGCGACTGCCGATACTATTGCGACGGCGGACGCGAAATTTCCCTCGCCATCTGGTATAACCACGCTACGTACCGGCAAGGCGGCGCCAGAGCACAACTTCTCTACACCCCTCCGCTCGGCTAAACAAACGACGCTATGCCGGCTCTGCCTCGGACTCGGACGATACCGACACCGACTCGGACTCGGACGACGCGTCGGCGTCCTCTCGTCGTCGCAAACGACAGCGAACCGAGTCTCTGGAGAACATGGAGGAAGATGAGCCAGGCTGGGTGTGTCTTTATGCAGACGCGGACGCGCACGGACGTGGCTGACATCTCAACCAAATTCCGAACTACGCACCACCCGATTGCGAGGCGGGAAGCGACGGCCCAGACTGACCAGTCGACGGAGGAGGGTTTGCAAGCGAGGAGGACGAGGACCAGGTGCGAGTAGTTCTTTGCGCTTTTTAGATACGGGGGCCTTTGAGCCCGCACTTGAGCTTTATGTACCGCGAATGCATGTATCCTGCGCGGCATTTGGCCGCAGCATTTCGGGTCGCAAGAACCAGCTGCACGTACGAGGCTGCTATCTTGGTGCCAGCACTCGACGGTCGACCAGATCATATAGCCGACTAGCATTCGCCGATGTACGCGTCCCGGAGCCTATGTGAGATACCCCAGCCGCTCTCAGAGTGTGCCAAGAGCCAGGCGTAGCAGGTTGAACGTCGACGGCGACGATACGCGCAGTCCAGACGCGTTTGATGCGAGTCGCTCTTGCTTCTCGACCACCACCTCGTTTCCTCCTCCCGCTCTCCGCCCTCCCAAAACACCCTCAGCGCCGTCTATACCCCTCCAGTACTCCGCTCCTCGACCCTCAAGCCACCGTGATCACCAGAACACCAGTGCCACTCGCCTCAAGATGCCAGCGCATCACGCATACATCTAGCTCCAGCTCGCTCTTCGGCGTCGTAGCGCGTACCAACGGTCTGGTGAGTCTCTCTATGCTATGCTTCAAGCTGCATTTGACCATTTCCACAGTCCTACTCATCGTCCGGCAAGTCCGATGGCCACCGAGTCCAACATCCGCTGTGGCTGTGCTGAGGCGGTGTAGAGCGAGACCATTTCCATACTTGGTAGTCAGTTGACCAGCTTATCCTACCGTTTCCCGTCACCGACGCGCACTTACGCGTTCTTCCCTCGCGTCCCGAGCCTCCCGCAGCGAGTTCCCTCGAGGACATCTCCATCTGGTGACGAGACCGGATTCGACACCCAAGCCGGACGCACTGGCTTCACACCCACAACCGTACCCGCCCTCGAAGCAAGCCCGAGAGCTTGAACGACTCCGAAAAGCCGCAGAGGAACGACAGCGCCGCAGCGAAACCGAAGCAGACGAGCGCAGAGCTCGTAGACAGCGCCGCAGCGCGAACAGCGACACGACGACTTCGAAAAACACGCCCAGCCCAGCACTCAGCTGGACCACACTCGAACTACAACCGACACCCGAGCGTACACCGTCACCGGACGGCACGAATACGCTCACCCCCGCCGTTTTCACCCCCCACATCCACCGCCAACTGCCCCCACACATCCCGCACCCGCACCCTCCAACCACCAACCCAAAAGCCAAATCCGACAGCGACATGGCACAAGCAGCCCCCATCTTCTTTGCAGGCGGCTGCACCAACGACAAGGCCCACAAGTGGCTCAAAACGCTCAAGCTATCGTGGAAGTACGACGCGCAGGACGAGGAGAAGCTGTACCGCTTCGAGCATAGCCTAGTGGCGGGGAGCGAGGCGGAGATCTGGTTTGAGGGGATTGCCGGGCAGCAGAAGGATACCTGGGCCAAGCTCGAGGCCGCGTTCCTCGTCAAGTGGCCAAAGCCGACGCCGGTCCGCCGCGTTAGCGACCACGTCATAAAGCTGCTCAAGATGAACACCCTTCCCATTGAGCTGCTCGGGGAACGCATTGAGGACGACGATGGGATGCCCATGCAGGCGAACGTCCTATGGGCGCAGCAAGGACGGAAGCTCATCGGCGACCTAGGCGGGGACGCGGCGATGCTCCTCCGAGGCGACGTCCGCGAAACACTACCGCTGGAGATCCGGCGGTACCTCAACGACGGCGAGCTGGACACCTGGGAGAAGTTCTTCTCCGCAGTCGAGAAGCTGTCGGAAGGTCAGATGAGCGACGCGATTGCGGAGCACGCTCGATACAATTCGACCCCGACCCCGCAAAACGACGACGCCCCTGCGTTCACGCCCACCACACGCCGTACCCCCGCACGCGTGGCCGGTACCCGGAGCCTAGCATCCTCCGCACGCGCATCCTCGGCGACGCCGCCGCCAGCGACACCTGCACCGGCGACGAGCCCACCTACGACACCCATCTTCCCCTTCTCGCTCCCGTCGCGTCCACCCGTTACACCTAGCCCATACCCCCCGCGCCTTACGTGGCAAGAACGGATGCGGATGGCGTCCCCAAGTACTGTTGCCGCGGAATCGACAGCCAAGCCAACGACCCGCGCCTTTGGGGCAACGACGACCCCCGGGAGCCCGTCGGCAGGCAGGCATATGGGACGTCAGAACGATCGTCTTGACGCGGAAGCCGTCCATCGAGTCCTTGCTGGCGCGCGCACATTCTCAAACGATGCAAGCGGTAAACAGCAATATACCGCCGCGTTCGATGAATGGGTGGCAAAGAACGCGCAGACGACGCGTCCCGACTATTCCAACTTTCCGTTGACGCCCGGGACCGCAGCACTCGGAGCAGCCGAATGCTTCCGTTGCGGGCTCAAACCACAGCCGCCGCACATATCGCGCAACTGCCCGGGTCCGGCACTACCCCCCGTCGAGAGTGACTTGCGGGGCAAGGTTACCAGAGTCCTGCGTGAGCAGTCTCAAGCTATCCTGCAGTTGGACGAGATCCCGTACGACCTCTTGGACGACGCGGATGCTGATGCCTACGACGCCGAGTCGGGAAATGGGATGGAGTCCGCCGTATAAGGGGTGGCGCGACTCCGAGACTTAATTCCCCGGATTCTTCCTATGGACACTGTAGCGCGAACCGGGACGTTACTAGATACGACCCGCTTGTATTCTGTGTGCGACTGAATACACCGGTTATCGAGTATGGGACGTCCCTTCCTCCCGCCATCTTCAGCATCAACACCGAACGCACCAGCGTCCGCGCATTCCGCAAGCGCATCCAGCTCCTCGGCCCCGGAGGGGCAAAAGTCAGATTAACGGCACAAATCGACAACGGGTCGATGCGGAACTGTATCTCGCTCACCAAGTGGAAACAGTACGGGCACTGCTTGGGCAGGCTCAAACCGTCGCCGTTGACACTGAGCGTCGCAAACGGAACACGCATACGCCCGTACGGTCGTTGGAGAGGAGAGGTCTCCGTCGGCGGCATCAGCGCGGCAACCGAGTTCGAGGTTTTCGACTGCGGAGGCGCATTCGATGTATTGCTGGGGATGCCGTGGTTGCAGGACGTTCGTGCAGTCCACAACTACGGGTCGGAAAAGCTGGCTATAAGCTCCGGAGGACAAGAGGTGGTTTTGGACAATGACAACGTCGAGCCGGTCGAGGAAACGGCGGTAGCGGAAGCGGTCGTGGACACGTCAGCAGAAGCGATGGCGGAAGACGAGAGCAACGGGGATGAGGAGGGAAGCGAGGAAGGAGCCCAGCAGGATATGGTAGAGGTGGCGGCAATTGACGCAGACGACGAGTTTGGCGACGAACGGAGGGCGTGGCTGCAGCAGGAGATGGCGCGGCTGGAACACAAGCGCGAGAAGGAAAGCAGGCGGAAGGCGAAGCAACTGGAACGGAGATCTCAGCAAGCTCTCCCATTCCCCGGACTTGGGCACGCACCGACACCGGTCCTCGAACACCGACCACGAGAACCTCGCCCCTTCCCTGTCCCTCGGAAGCCCGGCGCCCCAACGGAGACGCACAACACGCTGCGCAAGGCCGACGAGCCCAGAATCGTCGTCCTGTCCGAAGAAGAGGGTCAACTCGAGGAAGAGGAAGAACGAATCGAGATATTGCTTACCCGGTCTCCTTGGGCCGAAACACGCTTTGCTAAGTACCTCTCCGTCGACCCCATGCCAAATACTGACGACCTACGGTCCGGGGCAGAGCCAGAATCGACCCCGAGACCCAGGACGCCGCCCCAACCAGCACCACCGACCACCAACTGGCAGGACATGCTCAGCGCTGGTCCGAGATCCACCCCCGTGCATCCACCGACACCCGCAGCACGGATCCGCCAGCAGAGGGACCACGTCGACGCAGAGAGGTGGCGGGTACATCGTCGATATCTTGCGCTTGAAAAGGTCTTGAAGGTCGAGGCCGAGACGGCGCGGACAGCGGAGTCGCGAGGAATGCGAGAGTCGGAGACAAGGATACGGCGGTTGCGATCGAAAAGGGACGAGCTGCGGGAGATGGTGACGGAGCAGATGCAGGAGGACGAGCGTGGGACGGCATCCATGGTCAACGCGATTTCAGCGCAGGATTTCAAGCTCGACCGCGGAGACAACAAGTCCATGCGGACGACGGACCCGTTCAACGAGAAACGCGTGGCGGAGATCGTCGAGAAGGTGCAGATTGGGTCGGATTTATCGGACGACCAAAAAGGACAGGTGCGCGATCTTGTACGCGAATACGCTGATATCTTCGCGTTATCCATGTCCGAAGTACGCTACGTCGACTGGTACAAGCACCACCTCGATGTCGACGCGGATCTCAAGCTCCCTACACGCGTCTCCCAGCGACCGCTAACCGAGAAACAACGAGACTGGTTCTATGCAATGCTCGATGAGATGGAGGAAGCACATGTTGTGCAGCGGGTACCCGGCGAGTTTTTGAAGTGCCTCAATAGCACGAATCTCGCTCCCAAAGACGCAGGGAAGACCGGATTGACGCGCGCCGAGGTTCTTCGGAAGGTCAACGCCGAATGCATCAAGAATGGGCTACCTCCGTTCTGGGAGGAAGTACGCGAACCAGGAGAAACTAATGAGGCGATGCTCGAGGCGGTTGAATCGGCACCCGGTCGCGCTTCAACGACAACAAAATGGCGCGTCTGCCACGCGTTTACGGCCCTCAATCGTGCGACGCAAGTTCCCGCCTTCCCGCACGGAGACCTCAAGTCGAAGCAAGAGTTCGCAGCTGGACACCGGTGGGCGAGCGTCATAGACTTGGCTTCTGGATATTACGCTGTGCCTCTAGATGACGAATCGGTTCCCTACGTCGCGTTCTACGTCGAGGGACGCGGCTACTATGTCTACCTCCGCATGCCGTTTGGACTAACGGGCGCCCCAACTACGTTCTGCGAGATGGTCGCCATGGCCCTCGATGACATGATTGGGCGCGAGCTCGTTAACTGGATGGACGATATCTGCCTACCCGGTGATGTTTTCGAAACCAAGCTGGCGAATCTGAGGAAATTTTTCCAGCGCTGCCGCGAGAAACAGCTATCGTTGTCACCCGGTAAAACGAAGCTCTTCTTCACCGACGTCGTGTTCGCAGGGGTAGCCGTGGGTCCAGACGGGCTCAAGCCTAACCTAGACAAGGTTGGCGCCGTCGTTAACTGGCCAACCCCCGAGAACATGTCCGATCTCATGGGCTTCCTTGGTTTAACTAACTATTTCCGCCGCATGATCCCAGACTATGCACGCATTGCGGCACCCCTGACAGACCTAACCCGCAATGTAGAGGTACAGAACTCAAGCTCTAACTGGCGCGTGCGCAAAGGCGCGTACAAACAAGCTCTCAAGTCAACATCGATCAAGCACAAATGGGGCGAGTCTCAACAACGCGCGTTCCTGACATTGAAGGTTGCACTCTCACAGGAACCGCTTCTACGGAACCCGCAATACGACGGCCGTGTCTTCCGAGTCACCACCGACGGCTCGGCGGAAGGCTTCGCCGGCTTCCTCTCTCAACAGTTTCCGTTCATAAACAAAGACGGCAAGGAAGTACTCGAATGGCACCCGATTGCGTTTTGTTCCAAGCGGACGTCTACGAGCGAAGCTAAGTACGAGCCGTTTTTGCTGGAATTTGCTGCACTCAAGTTTGCGCTTGACGAGTTTGAATCCTACACATACGGATCCCCGATAGAGATTGAAACGGACTGCAAGGCTCTCCGGGACACCCTCAGCCGCGAACGCCTCAACTCGCACCATAGTCGATGGAAGGAATCGATTCTCTCGCGCAACATCGTCGATATTCGCCACCGGCCGGGCGTTGAAAACCCCGTCGCGGACGGGCTGAGCCGGATGTGGTCGGCGCGGAAGCGTACAGACACGGACGGCTCAGACTGGTCAGTTCTGGCAGACTGGGACGTAACGACAGGTATACGGCGTGACATCTTCAATGTAGCCGACTCTACCAGCCACCCGCTGCAAGTCCGTTTTGCAGGTGATGTCTTCTTTGAACCGATCGTGGATTATCTGCTTGGTCAAACCGCAGGAATGTCGATTTCAGAACGCCGCAAAGCCATGCATCGGGCCCACGGCTTTATGCTCGACGACGGAAAGCTATGGCGCGTCGCGGACTCGGCGGCGAGACGCGTTGCCCGAACGGAATGCATTCCGACCGCCGAAGGCTTCAAGCTCGCACTCGATGTCCACGCGAAGAACGGCCATTTCAACGTCGATAGCACCAAGCTCAAGCTCGCGGATCGGTACTTTTGGCCGGGCATGGACAACGACTGCCGACAGGTGATGTTTGAATGCCCGCGCTGCAAGAGCTTCGGAGCGCCGACACTCAACTCCCTTCTACAACCCATCCGACGCACACAACCGTTCTCACTGATTGCAGGGGACTACTTATCGCTACCGGTAGGCAAGGGAGGCTGGAAAACAGTCGGCCTCTACATCGACGTATTCTCGCATTTTGTGTGGGGCTCGAAGCTGAAGAGCGCAGGCACAGGAGCAACAACAATAGCGTCCCTCAAGTTCATCTGCCAGCACTACGCGACGCCGGGGACGTTCATGGCGGACGGCGGCTCCCATTTCAAGAACGGCGACGTCGACGGCTTCTGCGAGGACAACAACATCAAGCACATTACCACAGCGTCGTACTCACCTTGGGTGAACGGCCTCGTCGAAGGGAGTAACAAGATTCTTCTCGGAATACTGAAACGCTTGTGCGCCCCAGATCACGATTTCGATGAAGGTACAGTCCGTCCCGAGGACATACCCGAGAACTGGCCGCTTCATTTCGACGAGGCGCTCCGACAAATGAACGACCGTGTCCTCATCGCGCTCAAAGCCCAGCCCCGCGAGCTCTTGTTTGGCCGATCCTTCACGCCCGAGAGTCGCGACGCCCCGATTCTCGCACCGACGTCCCCAGCTGACGCAGATATCCATTTTACGCTAGCGGACACGTTACGACATGCAGCCCATCTCCGCTCCCTGGACGACGCACAACGACGGAAATCCAGTTTCGACAACAACGCCAAAGCCGTCGAGTTCAAAATCGGCGATGTTGTTCAATGGTATGATTCGCCGGCGGACACAAACAAACGCACGATCAACAAACTTGCGCCGCGGTGGTCGGCGCCAGTTCAAATCTACGCTAAGTTCCTCAACTCTTACTCCCTTTGTGATTTGGCGGGTAATGCACTGAAGAACCTCCAGTTTGTGCACTCGCGACGACTCCGGCATTTCATCCCCCTGCGCGGTTCGACGCTGGACCAAAAACACCCTCGTGATACTGAAGAGTATACACCCTCCGAACACGACCTCGACATTGCGGACGCGGAGGAGCGAATGGCGGAATCGGCGTACCCAACGGAGACGTCTTCGAACGCCCTCTAAACTGGCTGGCCGCCAGAGCTCCATCGGGCGGTTATGACCGCCTACAGCAGGTCTTCGCGTGGTGGTCCGATTGGGCTGTTCTCATGGGTTTCTTGACGATGTCCGAGCCGTACATCGTTTGGAGGAGGGCACCTGTGGCTGTGCTGAGGCGGTGTAGAGCGAGACCATTTCCATACTTGGTAGTCAGTTGACCAGCTTATCCTACCGTTTCCCGTCACCGACGCGCACTTACGCGTTCTTCCCTCGCGTCCCGAGCCTCCCGCAGCGAGTTCCCTCGAGGACATCTCCACCGCGTGCCTGCCCCACCGCGACGCCCCAGCACCTCTAGAAACTCATACCCCGGTCCATGCTGCATGCTGCGAGGCTCCCAGTCGCGAGCTTGGATGAGGTGCGTGTGCCGCACGTTCGCCTCGGTCCCATAACTGACAAAGCTCGGTGTAGGTGTGGCGCCGTCGTCCGCACCGGCTCGAGTACAGCTTGCCTTCACGCCGTCACCATTTAGATGCTTCGCGGCGTTTCACTCCAAGTGAGTACGGCGTCCCCTCGTGTTTCCCGACGACTTGCTCGGTACTTACACTGCTAGTGCATACAAGTTAGTCTTTTCTACATGGCCCTGGACCGAAGGTATCCTTTGTCGGCTACAGCTCGACGCCGGCGGCGCGCACCTACGCCTTCACGATGCGTGGCTTAACAGTTGTTGTATCGACGACGGCGACCCCGCAGCGGGACGAGGTAAGCTGCCCCCGTCTCTTTCTCAGCCCTGGCCCCAAAAGCTAACGGTGTCCATCTAGATACCATTCCCGCGCCGTTATATCTGAGCGATCTTTCGTATGTTCGAGCTCCGCAAGCTGAACAATTCGGTGACCACCTCGCAGCCAACTCTAACTCTTTGGGGACACCTCGTTATCGGGCTCGTATGATTCGGTCCAAGACGAGCTGTAACAGGATCGACTTGCCGCACAAAGCACCGGTACGCGTTCAATCACTATCCTTCGGTGCCGTCTAACGAGTACCCTTGCGCAGTTACGGGATATCATCAGCTTAGTTCGGGCGCGTCGCCGCGAAAGCAGACGTCGTGTCAGATTCGGTGCGTCTCTCCGCAGCGGACGTTGTGGCCTACTAACACGACGTCTACAGCTACTACCCCAAACGTGGACGCCGCGGCGCATTGCATCAAGTAAGTATCCCGCTTCTCCAGCGAAAAGCGCATCTAACGCGTCCATTCAAGCACGCATACGAACGCGCGACGCGACAGATAGCTGGAGTACGCCCCGCGACGAACAGCGACGACACCGGCGGTAGCGAAACCGCGAACTTGGGCGGGCGGAAGCGGCAGCAGGAACTTGGGCGCGGGGAGGTGGAGTTGGGCGACAGCGCGAAACGGACTTGGTCGCGGGGGAGGCGGGTGGGACACAGACTTGGTCGCAGGGACTTGGCGACGGGTTAGGACGCGCCCTGGACCCGATGGCAATAGGTGTATTTGAGTACAGCAATATATGGATTTGGACAAAAAACAAGAACAAGCGGGGACCCAAACCAGCTACGACCGGCTGCGACCAGTTCATTTTCTAAAAAACCTGGTCGTAGCCGGCTGTATCTGGTTGTCGAAGGGTTTTAAAGGTTTTTCGGCCGCTTTCAATCGAGATCCGCTGTGACCGGTTCTGAGCGGTTGGCTCCGGTTGGCGCCGGACACAACCAAACGGACTTTTCACTGGGTCTTAACCGCCGAATTTCGGCGAGCAAGATTTGGTGCAAGTGCAATGGATTAATCCTCCTTCTCCGCCAGAGAAAATTACTTTTGTGATTAATCCGGGATTAATCTGCAGGTTCCACTGTGAACACCCCAGTGCAAGATTTGGTGCAAGATTTGGATTAAAGATTATTTTATTACTTGCACCAAATCTTGCACCAAGTCTTGCACTCCTACCGTGAACTCCCCTATTATATCACTAAATTTGGGCTTTTCGGACTTGTTTTTGATACCCCCAAAATGTCATGTTGATTATTATTATTTTGCGGACCAAAAAGTGAAGCAAAGAGACAATTAGATAGCAAAGGCCAAAGAACAGGGATCAAAAAAAAAAAAAAATCGAGAAACCGGGTGATAGCGGGCCAGGTGAATAGGCCGCAGGAGGGCCGCGGGCCGCAACCGCGGCTCTCCAAGCACCGCCACCTTGGGCCGCGTCTGATGGGAGCGGTATCTCATTGCCGGAGGGGGTTTCTGAGCACACACAGATTTGATATTGGGCACATAAACCAGGAATATACACATATTAACCCTAATAGCACAGTGTAACACAGAGAAAAAGAACATTTTCTCCCAGCCGCAAAGTCAGACACCGCGGTTCAACGCGGCTCGACGCGGCCCGATGCGGCCCTCCGACATGCAACTTTGAGCCGCGGCCAAAAGTTCCTGCGGCCCTATGCGGCTTATCCGCGGCCCACACGCGGCTCGTAAATCTCAGTTGCGGCCAAGTTGCGGCTTGGACTTTTCCTTTCTGCGGCTCTCAATTTTTTTTGTGAGCGGCCCACTGCGGCTGTCAGACAATTTACAGAGTGTTGAGTTGGAGCTGCAAGGATGTAAGGCCGTAGGTGGAATTTTCTTTCGTGGATGTCCCACTGGATCTATGTAATGGAGAAGATAAGTATGGAGAACCCCGCGCAAATTGAAAGTACAACTACCACGAGCACAGCCGTATTTCGCGACTTGCACACGGACCACCATCATCAACTGCCGAAGACTCGATTGTGGTAGCCGCAGCTACACACATGTCCAACACCCATTATACATTACGCGCAATGTGTTCTCGCCTGCTTGTAGTCGCACAATTGCATCCAACATTTCCAGACTCGGGCATTTGCATTTAATACATTCGAAATCCAGCCCACCAGCTGTATGGCATTGGCGGAGTGTTGGACAGGCCGGCATAATACCTACAATTCACACTGGTGACTGCTACAGCTGCTAGCAGCTGTGGCGGCGCAGAATATTGGTCGGAGGCTAGTTTTTGTGTCAATGGGCCCTGGCGATATTATAGGTCGGCGCATATAGGTCCAATAAGCTACATTACATCTGGTTCCCGAGTTATGTGTATCCCCCCCAAAATTGCTTGCTTACTTAGATTCGCAATACCTCCGCGAAATTACCTAATTTTGCGCTGAAAATTTGAGATATTCACCGGAAGGAATCCGGGAATCGATCCCTGCATTTATCCTACAACCCAAATTTCCGCGGCTCAGGGCCTTTGCAGCGCGGCCCTTTCACCATCAGGCCGCATTCACACGCGGCCCTGTCAAACCGCGGCCCCATCAAACGCGGCCTACCCGCGGCCCATGCGCGGCCCAAGTGCGGCTCCTGCGGCTCTTTCACTGAGCCCGGTGATAGCCCAGACAGTAAGAAAGTGCAAGTTATTGTAGAGCATATTTGAAGTGGGTTATGGGCTGGTTTTTCAGTCTAGCAATCCTGAGGTGTTTGTTCAACTTCAAGCCTCCATCCAAATCAAATGTACTCAACTGAATGAGAATTTTTTGGCATTTGAGCCGCTTCGAATATGCTCTGAAAGAAAAAAAAAAAATACACAAGCCTCCATGCAATTGTACCGAGCCTACAGTAAACACGCAAAGTTCTGTTTGTGTACCGCCGCGCGTCGGCCTACTTTGATTTGTCGCGATTCTTGGGCCATGAGATTGACGGCCCGGGCTTGATCAGCTGATCACACGTTTGTGACTTGATCCCAACGCTCATCTGCAATGTTTTCCGTTACCGTAGTGCGGTTGGACCGTCGGAAGCCGACGGATGTCATGCGACCCTTTGTGCACTAAGCACGTTTGAGCATCCTTCGACTGGCGTAACACGGCGGAGGTACTCGCACAACAGATCTTGTGTGGGACGACCGGGGTTGCTACCGACGCGGAAGCTCACCCGAGCCAATGTCGGCTGGTTAAGAACGGCCCTCCACGCTCTGTGGACTAGCACCCAACATTCGCCATGCGCGCATCCAGCTTCCTCGGCCTCCTCCTCTACGCCGCCTCCGCGACCGCCCTTTTCGAGCGTACCTACCACTCCTCCCCGCTCGAAATCCAGCCTCTCACTATCCTCTCCCGCTCCTCGTCGTACGACCCAACCAACACTACGCTCTTCCTCACCTGCCCCGTGGGCCTTTCCGTCGCACACGGCAGCCCCGTCATCTACGACTCGCACGGCGAGCTCGTCTGGGCGGCGCCCGAGCTCGGAGACTGCGCCAACTTCAACGTGCAGACCTACAACGGGAAGCGCGTGCTGACGCTCTGGGCGGGCGAGGGCGAGGCGGGCGTCGGGGTGCAGGTCGGCAACGGCACTGCGATGATCTTGGACGAGAGCTACGAGGTGGTGGCGACGGTCGGGAAGAAGGCACTCGACTTCCGGCGGGCGGCAAGACCGCGTTGGTGACGCAGTATCAGCCCACTCCGGTGCGCGTCCTCCCATCTTCTGTTTTCCGCAAGCTCATTAGCGGGTACAGGCCAATTTGAGCGAGATTGGCGGCCCAGTCCATGGCTGGTACTACAACTCGGTCGTCTCCGAAGTCGACATCGACAGCGGCGACGTCCTCTTCTCCTGGAAGTCGCTCGACCACATCCCGCTCTCGGCCTCGTACAACAACCTCAGCGCGCCTACCGGCTCGTCTGCGTCGCAGGCATTCGACGGCGGCCACGTCAACTCTATCCAAAAGGTGCGTTCCTACCAGAAGCCCGCAAACAGAAACTTACCCGAACCACGCGTCCAGGACTCCAAAGGCAACTACCTCATCTCCGCGCGCCACACCAAGACGATCTACTACCTCTCCGGCTCCGACGGGCACATCATCTGGCAGCTCGGCGGCAAGAACTCGTCCTTCACGCCCATCGGGGACGCCGCCGACTCGGACGCGCTGCTTTTCAACTGGCAGCACCACGCGCGCCTGCGCGGCGACGACGTTATCTCGCTCTTTGACAACGGCGCAGCGATCCTCAACGGGGTGGACGTGACGGTGGACGAGCCGACGGCGAGCGCGATGTACCTCAAGATCGACGTCGAGAAGTGGACGGTGGAGGTGGTGGAGCGGTTCCTTCCTTCCCCTTGTGCGTTGAGCTTCCCGCTTGTTTCTCTCTCCCCAAAGTCTCATCTCTTCGCAGTTTCGAACTATAGCGTGGCAGAAGGCTCCAACGAGCTGTACGACACCCACGTCGTCGTCGGGTACGGCTTCAACCCGTGGGTCAACGTCTTCGACATGTCGACGGGCGACGTCCTACTAGCCGCCACCATCGGACGGGGCGATGGCGGTCAAGGCGTGGGAGCTGCGTAGCGGGCCGGCGGGAGGGGACGAGGAGAAGGAGCTCGTCCCGGTGAGGAAGGTGGCGAAGAGCGGATTTGAGACGGAGATGAGCGCGGCGGGGTTGGGGGAGGTGTTCTGCGTTGCGGCGCTCGATGGGAATGGGGAGGTGTTGGGCTTGAGTGTGCTTTACCGGACGAGCGATGGGGAAGAGGTTGTGTGAGGTGTTCGATCTAATATTCTAAGCTCATATCCTTCGTTATAATTATTACGCACCTTCGAATGCAAAAGATTACTCTCGTTCTCAGCTTCGTTTGCACTGAGTAGATGGTGAACGCGAGCTCTGCCGAGCGAATGGGCTATCCTGTGTCTTTGACTCCGAGTCCGGCGCGGCAACTCTGGCGCGGCATATTCGCAGTGTCACGACTTGAGTAAATTTTCAATATTTATTGTTCAATTCTGGCCTGGATATGACGACGTATGTAGACAAGGGCACTTAGAGGTCCCACGAACCCCCTCATATTAAAGCGAGTAGGGGGGACTGTAGTATTTCATTCAACTTGTAGGTCACGGGTAAATCTCAAAATTTGCTTCCAAAAAATAGGATTATCTGTAGATATTGATGTATGTTGGATTCAAGTTCCGATCTGAACTTGAACGTGTCGGTACTACTTAGAGGAATTATAGACTTTGGATCTACAGTGCATCACAAGGCGACCTTTTCGCACAAAATGCGGTGCTGATCGTGGGAATCCGGGTGTATCCTATAGCCGCATCTCTGCTCTCTCTCTGGGTCGCCGCCTGCGATGTTCAGGACCGTCCTACGCCGTCCGCCGACTCGGCTACCTGCCCCGTCGCCGCTCTTCTACTCGACGTCGACCCGCCGTAGTCTCGGCACCCTCTCCACCCTCTCCATAGCAGCCACAACCGGAATCGCATGCTACGCCCTCGGTGCACTCTACCCACCCACACCAATAACCCTCCTCTACCCGCGCCCCGCCCCCGCCCCGCCCGCAGACGCCACATCCCCGTCCTCCCTCGCATACACCGCCGCGCTCGAGGCGGAGCTCCAAGCGCTCCCGCAGCTCGCCGCCCACCGCACGCGCGCCGACGCGGCGGAGTGGTACGAGGTCCGCCCGCACGCGGCCATCCCGGAGGAGGTGCGTGCGAACAAGCTGACGAGCGGGGCGCTGCGCGGGCCGGGGAAGCTCGCGGTACTCCCGCTCGCGCGGGTGCGCCGCGACGAGTCCGAGGCGGTTGTTTTCCTGCATCTCGGGCGCGGGCTGTGTGGGCATGACGGGATCGTACACGGAGGGCTGCTGGCGACGCTGCTGGATGAGGCGTTGGGCCGGAATGTATGTACGAATCCGCTTTGCTTTTGTTGCCCGGGCCGCGTCTGGCTGACGACGCTCTCGCAGGCGATCCTCAACCTCCCCGCAAAAGTTGGCGTGACGGCTACACTGTCGCTGCGCTACCGCGCCCCAACGCGCGCAGACCAGTTCGTCGTCATCCGCACATCCCTTGCGTCCCCGCCGCCAGCCCCGGACGCGCCTATGCGGCCCTCGCGCAAATGTCTCGTCAAGGGCACGATAGAGTCGCTCGACGGGACGCTGCTCGTAGAGGGCGATGCGTTGTTCGTCCAGCCGCGCTACGCCAAGCTGCTCAACGCGCGTGTGGTTGCGGAGCAAATTGGGGCGCCTCCGGCGTCATAAAAGAAGTGCCATATATAGAGGGTATGTGGTATAGCAGCTGCTATAGAAGCTGAATAGAAGGGAGCGGGGCGGGGGTGTCCGTGTCTGTACATGTGTCGGCCTCGGCGTCCTTATCCGCGGCGGCGTCCAGGTTGATGTCCAGCCCGGTGTCGGAAGGCAGCGCGGCCCATCCTGCGAACGTCGGGCTCGGGGTCGCAGGGGAGGACGGCGCTACGGCGGTCGCGCTCCCGCCTTCTACGTCGGAGAGCATGGACGGTCACGTAGTGCTGAATCGGGAGGATCGACCTCGAGTCGGATTCCGCTCCTCCTCCTCCCTGTCCCCAGGCACACCCCAGGGACGGTAAACTTTTTGAGGTTGAGGTTGAGGTTGAGCGAGGGGAGGAAGCGGCTGCGCGTGACGTGCATGTTCATGCGGGCGCCGGCGTCGGCGTCGGTGGGCGGCGAGGTGTCGATATGCATATACTTTTCGGTGGATTTGGAGATTTCGATTTCGATGCTCTGCAAGGAACAGACGGGGGGCTGCGTGAGCTGCGGGGGTTTTTTTAGGGGAGACGGTCGAAGGTCATGCGCACAGAAACGCTGGCCATGGCACTCTGTATAGAGTTGGGTTTTTCCAAGTCAAAGTCGAAGTCAGCTGTGGGGTTTTTTCTTGGGAAGGAAGAAAAATGTGAGAGGTGACTTGCAGATTTACTGTTGCTGTTGGCGCGCGAGAGCCCGCCGGTGAAGAATGATGGGAGCGCGGGCGCGGGGGCGGTCGTGTGCATGTGCATATGCTTGGGTTTGCTGTTGCTGTTGCTGCCCGGGACGACGGGTTGCCCGGCTTCGAGGTCGATGAAGACGGGGGGCTCGTGTGTCCCTAAGTACTAAAGCTAGAACATATTAAGTGATGAAAATGCCAAGGGTCTGGTAGGCAGAGTACTGTTGATACAGGCAAATACGACTGATGGTGAAAACAAACAGTCAAGGGGCAGCAAGTATTTTTCTTTGAATGAGGCTTGAACTTTGGTCAGAATGCCCAAGTGGATTGGCAGAAACACCATATGATTGGCAGGAACACCATCACTGAAGGTCGAGCCGACTACGCGGCAATGCACAAACAGCTCGATTTATTGGCATATGTACACCACAGTCACATGTGGTTTTTGACATGCACCAACCTATTATTCCCGAATTTATACGATATATTAACATATTTTATTACCATGAAAATATTTTGTAATACTTGATTCCATAAAACAATCTATTCGCTGACAGGGCGGTGCAAATCTGTAGTGCCACAGTCAAGCCAACAGAAGGCCACCGTTGACCTTGGCTACGCAGATTGATCTTGACAAAACCCCCACCATCTTGCATTCGACCACTTATATGCATAGTTATGTGGCCGTGCTCATTACCAAGCATTGACCAATCTGGATGCCCGCGCCGGTGCAGGGTGAGGACTGCTCCGACGGGGTCGGGATGCTTACCAACCTGCTATGTCGGCCGCGCCGATAACTTGCTCTCGGCCGATGTGGCGTCATCACTCAGCAGCGGCAGTAATGACCAAGTGTGCCGGGCTGATACCGGAGTACACGGAGTAGTTTCGGTATATATAGCTGCTCTTGATCGACATGGTCTACAAGTCCTCTCGGCTCGGGCGAGCGCTAGGCGGTTTGACGAGCATCCCTATTGCTAATCTGATTAGTACATCTATCACGGAGCATAAGACCACTTAGCCATTTCTCGCTTGTTTCTAGTCAGGCGCAGACGGCATGCACACCTGCGGCCTTGAACAATTCTCGCCCAAAGCAGTGAGCTGCGTGGGCCAGTGACCGAGATTTGGATCCGTCCCAAAAGGGAATAATGCATTATTCACGGACTAGTCTATGTTATGGAAAGTCTTGTTAGAATATACTGTACTATTTCAATCCTTCCGTACGCAATTTTTGCTGTGACAGAAAATTTAAATCCAAAAAATCACGAAAAAAAAATCTTGCACAGACAAAAAAAAATCGTACGGGCTCGCTGTGGCGTGACGTACGAAACGACCAAAATACTATAGTATTTGTACGCTTCGGACGCGTCCCACTGGAACTGCCAAAAAATACACAAAATATTATATCGCTTATGGAAAGTCAGCCACTAGCTGATACTGTATGTGGCTGTGCAGAAAAAGTCAACAACCAACCCGGATGTGTCTGGGTAGGCCGCTATAAAAAAGCTGCGCTGAGTTAACACCACCTGCTTACAAATCATGACCAAATCAGGGGCCTCACTCTCGGACGTCATAAGCACAAACTATGCTGTTTGTGAATATCAATTGGGCATTGTGCATTTTCCCAATGGAGATGGTCGAGAGCGTGAATCTAATCGCGAAGTGCCTTTCATGATAGATGGGTTAGCGCAGGGTGCCACAGACGCAGATGGGGCTTACAGCGAGGTATGCTTGATTCCATGTAGGTCAGTATTTAAGTAACGACTCCGACTCACGGACTCGGATGGGCTCACCGGCTTTGCCATGTACAGCGCAAAGTCACAGAACGCCGCAAAGGCCATGACCGTCGTGAGACAGTGGCAAACACACATCAGGACCGGACCCAGCCGGTTGGAGTGTGCAGATATGCTTGTCAATTGGGGCAGAGGTAGATACACTGCTTCCTGTCAATAAAGCTGGAAGGCTGACCAGCGGCAAAGCCCGCTACCAATGGTCTTTTCTCGGCCCCGGGGTGCAAATAGGACAAGAAAGCTTGTGCGTAAAAATAATAGTAACAAGACCTGCCAGGGCTACGCCCTGGCTTTAAACAATGTTATTCGTTACACCAGAAGCAAACCAGAAGTTCTAGCACGGAACCCTCAAGACCCAGCTTTTGCGATGCAGACATACCTTCACCGCGCGTCCTTGTTCGAATAGCCGGTGTTATGCCGAGTCCTGACCCTCTGCGGATCTGAATGCAAGCCCTGTCGCGAGGAAGACAAAGCAACAAAATTGACCGACGATGTCTCGGGTATTTGAAGAAGCGACATGTGGACTCGGCGTCGGGACTTTATGTGAGCTGAGGCAGAGGGATCTCTGGAGTTGGGTGATGCGGCTTTTCAGGCCAATGCGAGGACGCGAGGACGGCATGACATGAAGAACTGGATTGGCGCTTGGCGGGATTGGCTTGCGGCGCGGCTGAAATCGAAGTGGTAGGTGTGTTTAAGTGCGTTGGTGGTGGGTGGGAGCAAGGAGGTTTGATTGCCGGGTTCGACTCGGAGTGTATGGGTCGCCTGACATTACAACAGTATTTGACGAATAGCTGCAAGCGGATCCGGAGGGTATGGGATATGTACGACCGCAAAACACCCCCAAGATTTTAAACCGCAAAAGCTGTAAACTGGCGTCAGGTATGACGCCAGCTCACAGCTCTCTCGCTTTGAAGCTGTTCAACTTGTCCGAATATGGATCCGGGAGCTCTATGAAGCTGTTAAAATGCTGTTAGCAAATACTTTTTTTGTCGAAGGAACACTGAATTTTTTTGGAGTTTTTTCGAGTGGTGAGATGAAGGATCTTTGTTTGTTGGAAAGTAAGATCCGCATTTCCTAATGAGCTATGCAATTTTTTTTTCTTATTGGTTTCCGAATTTCTTCCGCTTGCGGCTCAAACTTCTTCCAAACTACTCAAACATTGCCAACAATCGGGCTGCTAATACACACTAATTTCCTTACTTATCTCACCAAAATTTCGAACTATTCTGTCTCACCATGGCTGTTTTCTTCTTCTTCTTCTTCTTCTTCTTTAGACCTGCATTGTTCATATTCCAATCAGCGCAAAATAAGACTTATAGAGTAGCCCCGATGGGATTATGTTTCCAACAAGAGTTTCTTATTGGCAGAGCAATCAAATTTCCAGTGCCAAGAATTCTGTAAAAGTCCGACAAATTTAATAGTGATAGCCCTGCTAAAGCTTTACCATGTGACTGCCGGTGCAACTGCGGAGAATTTTCACAGGCGACAATCCGGGCCTACACAATGACGGGTTAATGATTTGTCGTAACTGAACTGGAGCATAAGCACTTTTGACAAGTTGGCATCTCTCTGCAAATTGCGGAAAATTGCACCCCCTAAAATGTGTTACCTAAGGGTAGCGGGAATCTCTCCAAATTTGATGGCCATTAGATGGACTGGCATAGAGAAGTAGTCAAAATACCTTATTCACAAACTCCCCCAGGCTCAAAATTGTGTTTGGTGTTGAGATCTGAGAAATGATGTATCTGAGTGGATTTTTGAGTTTTGCCGGATGTGGGTTGGTCACTGTACTGTACTATTCCATAAGTCAAGTTTGTGTAATGTGTAAGAGCCAGGGAGAAACTCCCCTGTAAAATTCAGCTAAAATTAAAAGAAAAATTTCGGTCTGCCCGGGCGTGAAGCAAAAAGAAATATATATATATATATATATATATATATAAACTTGACCTTGGAATAGTTGACGTTGAAATAGTACAGTAGATGCTTATTTTTCTGCTGAGAACTAGAGAGAGAGAGAGAGAGAGAGAGAGAGAGGAAAAATAAACGGGACAACCCTCAATGACACCATCAGTCTCATCTCATGCAACAGAATATAGATCTGTCAGTCACATCCCCACTTGATTTTTCCCGATGTTGCTTAAAATGACCTTCCAAGACCTTTATTACATTCCCATAGTGTTGTCGCCATCCGAAGCATATCTGAAGCAGCTTCGAAGGCCGGTAAAATGCCGGGGCAGAGGTCGACAGAGTCCTTGATAAGGGTAAGAGTTGTGCGAATACCGTCGACTGCGCGGGAAGAAAGGTCTGGTGAATCTTTGCCGCGATTGGCACGACGCCGGCGGATGAGCGGCAGCTTAAACGGGAGACTCATGCTGGGGAATCGGCGGGATTGTGGGCCTTGATATACTCCAGTGGCGTGGCTTGCGCAACAGCACATTTCCGATGAGAATATTCGGACACGCTGTGCGTTGAACAGCACCTATTCCTAGAGTTAAAGCGGTCTTCATGGTCAGGTTCGAACCGTGAGCGCGTGAGCGCCTATCAAGTGCCCCCTAAGCGCCCATCAATTTGTGTGGCCGCTCCTTTCACCTCCACCACCACAATGCCACCCCGCTTCGCCACGACGTACAACCTGCTGAAGAAGCCCCAGCTCCTCGATGCGCTCTCCGCGTTCAGCATCCCCGCGCCGCCGGATCCGACGGTGGCTAATTTGAAGAAGGCCGTCAAAGCGCACATGGACGCCCATCCCGAGTACATGGACGACGCTGACTTTGTCGAGCTCTACAGCAAGACAGCGCGGGCTGAGCACGACGCTCGTGCGGGGGCTCCCCCTACGCCTCGCACCGCGCAAGACCACATCGAGGTCTTGCGCCAGTCGCTGAAGAAGTCGACGCCGTACACTTCTGGAGTACTGGCCGTCAAGGCGCAGGAGCTCAAGGTGTACTATGACTCGACGACGGGGGAGAAGGACGCACGGTACGGCAGGCAAATTTCCAGGCATTGTTCTTTGGCTGACTCCAGCCTCGATCGCGTTTCAGCGGAATTACATTTGGCAACGCGTCCGATGAAGAGCTTGTCGACCTCGCGGCTGCGTGCCAGCCCGCGACATTCGGACGCAATACGGAGGATGTCTACGACGAGAGCTACCGAAAGGCGGGCAAGATGGACAACAGCACCTTCGCGTCGACGCTCAATTTCGCGACGCTCCAGGACGTCGTGGAGAGCATTACGCCCGATCTGCTAGAAGGGCACGAGGGAGCGGAGGACAAGATTATTCGGGCAGAGCTGTACAAGCTGAATGTCTACGGTGCGTCGGCGCGATTTTCGATTCCCAATCCTAACTTGTCTCAAGGCCCCGGCTCCTTCTTCAAAGAACACAAAGACACCCCGCGTAGCCAGGCCATGATAGGCTCCCTCGTCATCGTCTTCCCCACCCAGCACCAAGGCGGCGCACTCACTCTCGCGCACGGCACCCAATCCTGGAAATTCGACTCCGCTTCTAAGCTCGCCAACAACCCCTCCTCCATCGCGTATGTCGCGTTCTTCAGCGACGTAACACACGCTGTCGAGGAGGTCAAAGCCGGGTACCGCGTCACCATCACCTACAACCTCTTCCTCGCCGAACGCCCCGCCGCGGGGCTCGCGCCCTCCCGGCTCCCCTCGCCCGCCGAACGCGAGTGCGAAGGAGCGCTGCGCGCCCTCCTCGCGGACGAGACCTTCCTACCCGCGGGCGGCCTCCTCGGCTTCGGCCTCACGCATCAGTACCCGATCCCGCGCACGCCAGCGGACCCCGCGCCCATCGAGCGCGTCGTCCGCGTACTCAAGGGGAGCGACGCGCGCATGCATAGTGCCGCCGTGCGTGCTGGTCTTGAGACCACGGTGCGGTTCTTCTACCACTACTCGATGTGGGACGGGGCCAACGGCCGGAATTACAACAGGGAGGTGCTGCTGGACGAGGTTGCCGCGCTCGGAGGTGGGCATGGGCATGAGGAAATCGGGCCTGGGGATACTTACAGGCAGTGGGAGCGCGAAGGAGAGCGCGTTAGGCGTATTCACTCCGACAGCTTCGGCGCAGAGGCGGATTCAGAGGCGGCGGGGAAGAAGACCCCGGAGAAGGAGACGGCGATATACTGGGTGACGAAGCTTCTGCGCTTGAACAAGGCTCAGAGTGCGTACGTCGCAATGGGGAATGAGGCTGATCTTGCGCACGAGTATGGGTATGCGGCGTTGTTCATCCGCGTTCCACCTGCGGGCAAGCGGTAGACGCTTTCGATAGTTTCCTGGATTCTTTACCACCATGGGCGGCAATTGCAGCCATTCGGTTTCAAACCTTGCTTTCTCTGGAACGACCTACATGTCCAATGTCGGAAAAATCCAAAAGTGCATATCAGCAGTTATAATTTATCTTCGATGCATATATGCATTTTTGGGAGGATATATGCAGCATTTCAGCAGCTGATCAGGAGCATATATACCGGCAAAATGCATATATGCATCGAAGATAAATTATAACCGGGTTATATGTCGATTTGGGTTTTTCCGACAAACGAAGGGGAGCAACATTGACAGATCGAACTGGGACAGCGGTTAGGCTTCACTTTTTCTCCTACGAGGGTGCGTTTCTGTCGAATGGTTTCTCCATCCCGCACGTTTATGAAGCCTTGCGTGGTTTCTGGGGCGCCGGGATTTCCGGATGCTGCGAGTAGATTGAGCGTCGCAAGCTTAGGCGCCAGTACACACCAAATACATATGTATACAGAAATCTAAGTTTCGGAGGTCGCCTGTGCGGAAATTGTACAGCGATCCGGCAGGCGGTACGGGTGTCGCTGCGGAGGCGACCGCCGAAGACTCTCATCTACACTGCTTTTGAGATACGCCATCCAGCCTAGCGTTGCGCCCGACCACGCGCGCTACACGACGCCAGCGAGGCCTATGTCAACTGATGTAGCGCGCCCATGCTGGCACGCCCGAATACAGCGCGGTAATCGCCGGAGACACTCCGCCCACACCGAGAATAGAGGCAGGAATATAGGCATATAGACTAACGGAGTCTACGGAGACTGCGTCACCCACCACCACCAACCCTCGATGTTACCCCCGCCCCCTCGTTCAAGTCGAAGCGCATCCCGGCCGATGTTTGCTCCGACGCTATCCCTCTGGCTGCCGTTCCTCCTCCTTCAAGCCCCGTTGAACGTCCTCGCGAAGACGAAGAAGAAGAGCTCGGGCGGCTCGATATTCGTCGTGCTTATCATCGGTGCGTCCGTCCCTCCTGCATCCGGTATGAATATTTATCTGCATGGCCAGTTATTATCATCATCGTATTCCTCATTATCGCATTCTACCTCTACCGCCGGAAGAAGACGCCCGGGAAAGACAAAGAGAATAATGCTTCGACTATTCAGAACAAGGTCGCAGGTGCAGCTGCGAACAAGGTCACTGCAGCTGCGAACAACGCGGCGAGAAAGTGAAGAAGGCCTCAAGATAACGCTCAAGCTCGACGTAGCCGCCCCTCTCGATATTCCTATCATTTCTGGAAACCGCGTCCTGAAGCTAGCTCTGGCCAGTAGACCTCAGGAACCCTCTGAATTCGGTGGCGTTGCGCGTAGATTTTTTTCATTGTGTACATATTTATCGACCCGGACGCGCGGGGGAGAACCATAAAATTTACAAATGCTACATAGGTGGTTGACTGCCCAATCAGTACGAGTCACGCCAACGTTTCTTGAACCGCTACCACCACCATCCACTCACTACTTTGGACTCTATAGCGGATACAAGCTTTGGCTTCGAATTCAACGCGTAGTTCGAGCTAGCTCCGTCCTCTCTAATGGCAGCGGATTCCGGAAGCTAGGGATCTTGCTCTCAATGAGCGCTTTTCAACCAGCGCAGCAGTTTGAAGCTGGGACCTTCTTCCTCGATGACTATAAAGCCTCCGTCGCAGCTCGGCCTCCATACCTCCGTCTCCGAATCGACTCGGTGTGGACAAATCCCAGCGCCAAATTGAACAAATACCCGAATGATTGTGAAACGTCCGCGCGCCCTAACTTACATTCTAAATGCTGACTATGAGACATGATACAGAGGCGGCGACCTGAAATTCCTCGACGTCGATCCAGACCGCGGGCGCGGGCGCAACTTTTTCCTAAAACTCCTCCCCATGCTTCGCTTCTCCGACTCTTCTGGGCGCGCAACGGGCAACGGCGGCGCAGGCACCGGCACCGGGACGCCATCCAAACTGAACGTCGCGCTGAAATGCGCTGTCCTGGCGCCGCCGTACCCGCTCATCGCGTCCCGCCCGCTCGCGCTGAACGGATAGCAGCTCGTCTCGACGTCGGTGAGCGGCGGGTACGCCTCGCGGTCGATGGACTTGCCGCGCCACTCGTCGGAGGTGATAGAGGCGCGGAACTCGTTCGCGGGGAGGACGTCGGTGGAGCGGCTCATGCGGCGCAAGCGCCAGTCGGAGCCCCAGCGGAAGCGGTAGCGGTTGCGGCGGAGGACGCAGAAGTAGAGGAGGCCGGCGACGGTGAGGGCGGAGATGGCGCCGACGACGCCACCGACGATGGGGGCGGTGACTGAATTGGAGGTGGAGGTGGAGTTGGTTGTTGAGGGTGCGGTGATGGTTGTGCTTGCCTCGGAGGAGTCCAGGGACGCGACGGACGACCCGGAGAGACCCGTCGTGAACGCCGGGAACGCCGCAGAGACGGGGAGAACCACCGCGTGAGGCATACCGCTGTTCGCCACCGTCGTCGTGGTGGGGTACCCATCCTCGCACTGTCCGTACCGTCGTCCGACAAAGTGACAGTGGATGTTGTGCGTCGGGAATGGCTCGAACCAGCCCGATGCGGAGGCGACAATTGTGCGTGTTGCTACTCGCGCGAGAGTTAGTGCGCTGACGCTGATTTGGTACAGGATAGCGCACCAGTTACGACGGTGTGTTTCGTGAGTATGACCGCTCCTTCCTGCACGACGGTGGTTGCGGGGTTGACGACTTGATAAAGGAATGTGGTGGCGGCACCGTTGGCTCCGGTGCCCTGCGGAACGAGAGGGAGAGTCATAGCGCCGGGCAGAAGCCGACCCATCGGCCCGAATTGCCACAGCGACACCTCCTCTGCGAGTGCAAGCGCTATTGACGCGTGGGCACAGCGCTAAACGGGGGGGGGCGGAGAACGTACTGGAGAAGAGGGTCGCGACGACGGCGGCGCAGAGCAGGGGCAGCATCGGAGAGGGTACGATCTCCGTGAGTTGTCAGATACTTATGCGCTACAAAGACGGGGACGCGCCAAATTGCCGATCTTGATGTAGCAGCAATTCAGGGACCGAGGGAGGATCTGCTCCGACGCCGGGCGACAATCTTCTTGTCGCGGGTTGTTGAAACGTGGAGCCAACCAGGGATCGGGACTCGTGAGCGCCCACAATCCGCGGCAGCAAGCGCGTGCCTCACCTTCTCCAGATAATCTGCGTTGCGAAAACGAAGTTTCCGCGCACGCAAAGTGTAAGTCTGGCGTCAGATTGTGAAGAAGTGGGTTGTACGCAAAGGGAGCTAGTCTCTGAACAGTTGCTGAGCACCGTCCAAGCACCGTCTATTTGTTGCGGCGGAATGATCGCGTTCTGCTACCACCGTGCGGCTTTGTCCCCGTGGTAACGGACGCGTTAAAATGGCTTTCTAACTGTACTGTACTTACAACATGCAGACTACCAAGTACGTGGGTAGGTGAACATCTTGCTTTAAGTTGCTTACACTCCAATCCCATGGACCTTGGGCAATATGTCTTCTGTTCACCTTGCTTTGCTAGCTCCCCCACCTTGGATATTATGACGTGACATATATCCCCATTTCCAATAAGCTCATGTGTAGAAACATTTCCACAACATCAAAGGAAATGCTTCTAAGATTGTGCGTAGACAATCAAGCTTATTAGTTGCAGCCTTTTTCTTGCCAAAGGAATTACTGGGTTTTTCAGTGCTCCACAAATCCCAGAAGAGCAACTGAATGCCCATTTTGCAACAAGCCACACAAGATTTTGAAATGACGAGACAACCTTTCAAAGCACAACTGATAAGCTCTAATGACAAGAGGATTAGTTATGCTGTAGTCGGCTCCGCTAACAAAAATGGCTTCATCTCAATCGGTTTCCAGTTTTCTTCGGATTGACGTTGAACTTGAATGAAGTCGCCCGTCCAAAATTGATCTTCTGGTAGGTCGTCAGGTGGGAAAGGTCTTCTCGTATCTCCACTTGCCCGCGATTATACCCCGTCTCTTCAGATTGACAAACTCCTCCGTCGCCGCCCAGTACGACTCGTCCCGGGTGCAGTCCCTCCAGTCAGAGTAGACGGCGACCACGACGCGGGGATCGCGAATCGGGAGATTTTCCGCAAAGTGGATGGCCGCGCTGTGATTGCGGCCGCCGGATCGGCTGAGCGTGAAAACGAGGAGCTGGGTTTGAGGCCGCTTGAGGACTCTGTCCATGGATCCCGCATCGAACCTGCAGGCGACTGCGAGATGCGTGACCGCCGGGAGAGCGACGATAAAGTCAAGGTATGCGGGTGTGATGTTGTTGTCCAGGACGTCGAGATGTGTGATATAATCGAATCCGGGACCGCTCTTGAGCAGTTCGATAGCGTGAGGCTCCAGGCGGATCGCAATTCGGCGCAACCTTAGCGCGTGAAGAACGGATATGAGCTCCCGGTCCCTTTCCTCCTCCTCATAACTGAATTTGATGGCCATAGCTTGGATGCCAGGACATTTGCGCATGCCCTCGAGTATGGGCAGGAATTCGCTGTCTTTGCATGTGTAGATATCGCAGACGACGCGGCGTACGCTGCGAGCGAGGAACTCTGGTGGTTTGGTCTGTGTGAGGACGAGGAAGACAGGTATGTCGTTGTGGTTTCCGTGTTCAAGATGCATAGTGCGATAGAGAAACGGCTCGAGGCTAGTACCAACGTTCAAAAGACTCCGACGCATCGAAAGAAAAGTACCTACGTCCGATAAACCAGTTTCGACAATGGCAGCAGCTTGTAGAGCTCCCCGGGAGAGAACTTCGGGCCAAGTAGCTCGAGGACGTGGAGCACTATCTCCAGCGGGAAGGGCGGCTCGTCGCCCGACATGGTGGTAGAAAGCAAGTTGTGCGATGACAGCTGCCGTGACTGATGTCCCAAAAAAAGTAGAGAACCCCTAGCGCTCCGTCTGGTATACTTACATACAAGCGCATACAAACACGGCGGGCATGGTCGTGTCATTTGGCACATCAGACCGCGTTGTCACCGAACTTCGACAGCGATTTGTCATTTTCACAAAGGCCTTTAAGCGAACAAAGCGCGCCTCGAGGCGCGTCGCGATTCCGATCCAACTTGCCTCGTGTGCGAGCCGAGCCGACTTAGTTCACCTTGTACTTATTTCACCTTACTTACTTGGTTCACCTTGTACTTGAAGCCGTTCTGAATACAAAGTTGTTTTAAAGAAATCTTATGTTACAAACCGTATTAGGGCATTCAGAAGTAGAATACAAACGAGCGAGTACAAACACCAAGAGCCACAGAGAAGAAAGAGCGCATAGAGGTCGTGAAAGGTCGTAAGGTAAGTAGCAGGAAAGTAGAGCCAGCGCTTAGAAAACATCATCTTCGTCTTGTTCCTCTTCGGCGTCGTCAAGCTCAATGTTGCCGTCCTCCGAGTCCGTCTCCTTGTCATCGTCCATCCCCTCATCGTCGTCGTCATACATCCCCTCCCCGTCGTCGTACATCCCCTCCCCGTCGTCGTACATCCCCTCTTCATCGTCGTACATCCCCTCTTCATCGTCGTACATCCCCTCGTCATCGTCCTACATCCCCTCCTCATCGTCATACATCGCCTCCTCCTCATCGTCGTTATAGAATTCGGTTGCAGAAGCTGCGTTTGCCGCATCGCCCCGAGTACGCCCCAACGGAATGAGTACCTCGCCATCGTCGATGATGTCCCAGATCTCCGAACGCAGATCCTCCTCCCAATCCATCGAAGACTGCCCGTCCGTCTCCTCGTCCGCGTCCATGGAAACATCACTATCATCGTCTTCGTACTTCGTCATCAGTGTCGTCCTCCGTGAACTGCCCGTTGCGCAGCTGCTCCACATAGTCCTCCTCGTCGTCGCTCTGGTCGTACATCTCGACGGGCCCGCCGGCGTAGAGATAGCTCAGGTTGTAGCGAGCAAACACCTCTTCGCCGTACTTGGTGGTAAGCTCGTCGACGGTGAGGTGCCACGTCTCGCTCTCATGCGAGAAGAAGTCGGTTGGGTTGGCGGGCGGGAAGATGACGATGAGCTTGGGCACGAGCGCTCGGCGGACGACTTCGGGCTGCGAGTTGAACCAGGTGGGATGGTAATATTGGATGGGCATTCCGCGGGCGAGCTACAAATCATGCATGAGACGGTATTTATGAAGCAGAATAATGAGAACTTACAACTGGGTTTGGGGCGGTTGTGCGCTGAGCAACAGGAAGAGCTTGGCGCCGTTCCTTTGCCGAAAGTTGGCGTTTCCGCAAGGCCAGCTTGAGGGTGGAGATCATCGCGTCGTCTGTGGTCCGTACGATGGCGTCCGCCTCGTCGGAGCGGCCACAGGCGGCATAGGCAAATTGCCCGCAGTTGGTGGTCTCAGTGTCGGACGTGGCCTTGGCGGTGAAGAGGCGCTTGATGCCTGCTGGAGCCTTGTTCTCCCGCAGGAACTTGATGCGCCCATCGTGAATCTGGGAAGAACACTAGTTGGTACACAAAAGAGGGCGGGTGAACGAAAGCAACGTACCCGCTTGCGCGCCTGGCACGCGGTGTTCTTCTCGGCTTTGTTCCGGTTGCTTCCCGGCTCCCGCACCTCGTCAGCCCACTTCTGGTACATGTAGTGGAAAACAAAGTTGTCGTAGGCGCGCGTGAGGAAGCCCGGGTCGTTGAGGTACGATGGATCGACGTTGAGGAAGGTGTACGCCGTCTGAGCAACCAGGAACCTGAACAGGTCCATAGCGCACGACCGCATTGTCTGGTTGTAGAGGGAGTACGCTGGCTGGTTGAAATCCGGCGCCCACGATAGCAGGCCCAGCTTCGCGATGTAAGCGCGCATCGTGTAGATTGCCTGGTCGTCGAGCTTGGCAAACGCTTTGACGATTGCCTGGCCAGATCGAATAGCATCGCGAATGGGGATTCCGACCTGGGGAAGCCGCGAGTGAGACACAAGGTTTGAGACGCGTCAAGGAGGGCACATACGTTGATTGTCTGCACGTTAACCAGAGGCTGGCCGTGCTGGCCTTGGGTTCGGATATCGCGGAGGTCCGTGCCCTCGAACCGTAGGTTGAAGTGGTGTACGTCTCGCTCTGTGGCAGACACGGGCGCAACGCCGGACTGGAGGTTTCCCCACAGGAATCGGATGTGGAGTTCAAACGCTCTCTGTAAAGCCAGTCAGTGTTGCCCAAGATGTGCATTCGAGGACTGCTTACCTTGAGATTAACCGCTGCCGGCGTCAGCGTTGCCTGTTGCATTTGGTGCGGCCCGAGGCGCCGACGCCGTCCCTCCCCGTTGTTGACACTTGCGGATGCCGCAGTTGTTGTGGACTGGGTGTTCAACGTCGAACTCGGCATGGACGACGACGCCGAGCTCCAAGCCCCGCCGTTGGTGGTAGAGGACGACGCAGCAGCGTGACGGGGTTGAGGGCGAGGAGGAGCGGGTTGAGGAGGAGCGCGAGGCTGCTGCTGCCGCGCGCTGTTGCGCTCGCTCTCTATGTTCTTGTTGTGCGCTGTAAAGACGTTAGATTGGACAAAGTGAAAGAGAAAGAAGGTGTACCGCCGGGTGTACTCCAAGTCCTGCGTCGCCTGGTCGCGTTCCCTCTCGAGTCGGCGAACATCGTACTCCGCCTGCTCCTTCATCTGCCGCATTTTCTCCTCCATCTCTTTGAACTTTTGCATCATTGCCTCCTGGTGCCTCTGCATCGCCTGCTGCTGGGCCCGTGCCTCCGCTCGCACCTGTGCCGCCGCGTTCTGCTCAAGCTCGGCGATCCGGGCGACCAGCTGCACATTACTGGCCATGAGCTTGTCGGTCATGTCGACGGTCACGGAGTCGTCCCGGAAGTGGGCGTCGGGCCCAAAGTCAAAGTTGGGGTCGAGCCCAAAGTTGACGTCGGGCGCGGGCTGAGCGTTTGAAGGAGATGGTGCGTGGTATGGGGGCTGATCCCAGTTGTATAGGGTTGGGAGAGGGAGAGGATTGGGGCGAGTGTGCGATTCATCCGGTTTCGTTTGGAATGGGGACTGCTGCTGCTCCATGGTGGGTGCGTGATTCGAATTTGGCGAGGGTATAGCCAGTTTGCTTGTGCTTATGAGGAGATGCGATAAAGGTGTTTGTATTCAATGGTTTTGTATCAAACGAAGAGCCTTTTGTGCGATGGGAAGAAAGGAGCAGGCAACGAGGCTGTATCTGTAGAGGATTAGCCTGGTAGCAAAGGGAATGGAGCTTAGAGACTCACACTCAAGGCAGACAAGGCCCATTAGATGACTCGAGCCCGCAGCAAACACGCAGCGACCAGCTAGGCTGCTGCTGGGCGGGTATGTTGGGAGCCGAGTTGAAGACAGCGTGCCTCAGAGCAACGTTAATCTGCGGAAGGAGGGTCAGTGCCGGCGACATCGATAGCCAGTAGCTACTTTACCTCGAATGGAGAGATGAGTGCGATTTGGCGGGGTTTGCTGGATCCATACGGCCAGGAATCTTCGTGAACGTGTAGGCCAAACCACACAGGGTTTGGACGTTAACGAGTGCCGACTGAGCGTCGAGCACACCTTTTGCATTGACTGGCGTCAACAGCGAAATTTGAGCTGACTGGCGTCAGGCTCGGGGAAGGAAATCGACTGAGCGTCGATGGGGTGCCTGTCCGCGCGATGAGGAATGCGGACAGGCGCACGGACGGGCGCGCGGACGGGCGGGAGAGGGAGTTGGTCGTGGTCTGTGAAGAAATCTGCCAAGTCCGAATTTGGAACTTGCTGACTCTGTGCAGCTGAGCTGACTGATGAGCTATTTCAAGCTTGCTCTCGACCACCACCATGCCTCGTAACACCACACCCTCGTCGCCAACATCCCCAACACCAACGCCCACGGCCACCCCTACCCCAACGCCCAAAGAAATGCCCAAAGCAATGCCCAAAAGGGCAACGCAGTCCAAAGCCGCCTCCACCGACGCCCAGTCGTTCAACCCCCGTCCCGACGCTCAGTCGGACACCGACGGCGAAGACGCCCAGTCTAGCCAAACTCCTGCGCATCTCGACGCTCAGTCGGACGACGAAATGGAGCTTGATCTGTCCCCAGTCGAGCGGGAGTTGCTGCGCAATCGCGACATGAAAGCCCCGTTGCGCTTTGGCGATGGCTTCAGCGCTGCGCTCGCCATTATTGACGGCGAGGACTACTTCATCACCACCCACTCCAGCAAGATTCCAACGCCGCCTCCGACTCCCTATAACCATTCTGTCCAAATGGGAGTGGACGGCCGTTTCGGAATCGACGACCCTACGCTGCATACGCAGCTCTATTCCCCTGAGTTCCCGCATCTCGTTGTGATTCGTGCCCCCGACGAGAAATCCCGAGAATTCAAGTACCAACGCTGGAACTTTCCAGCAGACGATTTTGAATTCGAAAATGGGGACGAGACCTTGGGGCTCGGTCGCTTCAACACCGCAAAAGCGAAGAAGCTCATGCGGCATAGGGAGCATATCATTAAGAGTTCCATGGCACTCTCCCACAAGTGTACCGACCCAAAGTTCTTGGCCATTGGCAAGACACTGGCAGCTCATCTTACGCTGCTCCACGAGCAAATCCTCTACCACCCCACAACCCGCGCGCGCGCAATCCAATCTGTTACTTTGTTCCAACGATGCCTTTTGGAACTCGACGCGCTAACCAGATGGTATAGCATCTATGCCCCGCGCATCGACAACTCGATCCGAGCCGACCATCCCAATCCCAGTCTCGGTCAACCCGACCTTGACCAGGTTATGGGCGCGTTTACGTTTGACCCGGACGTGGTTGTAATGTTGCAGCGGGCCCGCGTACCCGTTTATTTCATCCGGCCTTGGTCGGAGTTTACGAACCAAAATGTGGTGCAGGTGAGGACCTTGGAACCTCTTCCAAGGTTTGCTGCCCCATCGCCCGACGTGCCGCCGCGCCTTTTGACCACCAACCACAACACAACGTCGGCCAAGATCCTGGCGATCAAGAGGCTCAGCGAACGCGCCCGTTGGTTCAAGGACCCGTACCGCGGCCAGATAGGCCCGGACAGGATTGACGAAACGCACATTCCCAGCCCGGCAATGCGTGCTCCCGCGCTCGATCGACATTCGGCGGGGCCAGCAGGTCCATCGAGTAAGTTTCTTTTATTTGCCAGAGCTCGACATCGACTAACGCATCTATAGCTTTACGAACATCCACCCCCGCAGCGTCTTCTTCGCGATATGCGCCTTGTGAGTGGTCTTGCTCGCAATATCTGTGTCTCTGGCTGACTAACGCGAGGTTTTAGACGCGAACGAGTCGCATAAACACCGCGAGAACAAAAAGCGCAACCAGCAACCCCAAGGCCGCAACAAGTTCGAGCACTTGGTGCATCCCGACATGCCCCCGCCGGTCCAATCCTTCGCAAACGCGCTGAAGATTGTCGATCAGCACGACAACTTCACCAAGCGGCCAGATGCGCTGTACGCGTTCCCCGACCCCGCCTTGCTCTGCCAAGTGGAGGATAACGAGCTTCAACGCAAGCTCTTCAACCACTGGGTGTTCCTCGCGCCAGCAATCAAGTGCATGCTCTCCGAGCCCGAGCTCGATGCGACGGTCCTGCGCAACCAAGAGTGGAAGGACGTCCTTCAAGGCCGCCTCCACCGGCATGGCGCGGACGACGGGAAGCAGAGCAAGCAGAAGACGGAGTCGCCAACTGCCCGGCGTGCTCGCTTGAGACGCGAGTCCGTCGCAAAGTATCTTGAGCCCGCCATTGAGTTCTGCGGCCTCACGCAGTTTGACTTCCTTCCTCTTGATCCAACCAAGTACAAGGACTTCACGCGAGACGAGAAGCACCGGATTCTCTGGGACCTCGCGGAATGCGCGTTCCGCTTCGAGTTTGCGGCTCTCGACCGTCGCCTTATGGGAGAGGATCGACACGAGGACGTGGTGGTTTGCTTCGCCGGAGGGACGCTCATGAACGTGCACGAGGACGACATGCGACGGGGATGGAACGCGCCCACGGTCTCAGAGCGACACGGCTATGTGAGAAGGACAGCGCGTTTAATGTGTGCATGGCCGGCGGAACGTGTCCCGGTCATCATACAGCAAACGCGGAATGTTCCACAGCCGGACTTCACGCTCAAGGAGCAGGAGCTCCTCGAAGAGGCTGTTTGTCGCTTTTATACGCAAATGTTCTACGACTACTACGGTCGCGCCGCCATTATCCCGCTCCAGCTGCTTCAGGTTGCAGCTCCGCACTCCATCGAGCAGTGAGCTGATCGTCATCCTCATGATTTTTGGGCCGGGTCGTTTTGCATTGATTGTTGTTGCGTTGGCTTTGTTTGCTGCACATACGGACTACGTAGATAGGCTTGTATACTAGATAGTGTTCTCCAAAATCTCATCTGAAGTCAAGTTGTGTCAAGTTATACACCTGCAGATTGGCACAGCCCCTGCTGCTGTATAAGTGTGCACAACACAAAAGTCGACAATAAAAAGGGATACAACGAGAGTCGAACCGACTGCATTATAATATCAGCCACACAACTTACCAACTACACCAAGAAAGCTTTATGCCCTCAAAACCGGCCGGGTGAGTAGCTTTGGCCTGGCCGTGGCTGGCCCGAGATGTGAAGCTAGGCTACACCAGGCTACAGAGTTTGGCTTGGCCTGGCCTTAGTACTAAAGCCAACGCTATGCTGGCTTTTGGCTCCAGGCCAAAGCTGGAAATACACTCGAGTCAAAGTTGATTTTGGACTGAAGGTCCCAAATTAGGCCGTGTGTTGTTCCAAATCACACTTTTGTACTGACAGTGTCCAGATTAGGCCGTGATCAGCATCCATCACTGCGCAGTGTTCTGCCTCTCCTCTTGCCTCGACAACCACCTCCCTCTCCCGCCCGTCCGCGCGCCCGTCCCCATTCCTCATCGCGCGGACGGGCACCCCATCGACGCTCAGTCGATTTCCTTCCCCGAGCTTGACGCCAGTCAGCTCAAGTTTTGCTGTTGACGCCAGTCGACGCAAAAGGTGTGCTCGACGCTCAGTCGGCACCCGTTAACTTCCAAACCCCATGTGGTTTGGCCTGCACGTTCACGGAGGATTCCCGGCCGTATGGATCCAGCAAACCGCACTCATCTCTCCATTCGAGGTAAAGTAGCTACTGGCTATCGATGTCGCCGGCACTGACCCTCCTTCCGCAGATTAACGTTGCTCTGAGAGCATTTTCCTGCCTATGCGGCTCTATTTAACGTGAGTTACCGCAATCTCTTGCATTTGTTCTAACTAACGAGCGATCTAGCTAAATGCCGACCGGTCGGCCACAAAACACACCATCTGCGCGATAATGGAGGAACCCCGACCGTATGGATCCAGCCAATTCCGTGATTCGCGTCGCCTTCAATGCATTCAAAGGGCCTTCGCGTACAAAGGGCATTCAGCGTACCTGAATAAAAGCAGCCTCCATCCGACGTCTTTGTCAAACCTCTCCCTTCCCTCATGACAACGTCCCGCGCCCTCGTTCCCTGCCTTGGAGCTGCGCTTGAGCCAACCCGCTCGGTCGTTCCAGCCTCAAAGACACACAATACACACTCCCGTGCCCTCGTTCCCAGCCTCGGAGCGGCGCTTGAGCCAATCCGCTCAGTCGTTCCAGCCTCAAAGACACACAATACGCACTCCCGTGCCCTCGTTCCCAGCCTCGGAGCGGCACTTGAGCCAATCCGCTCGGTCGTTCCAACCAACATCGGAGCGGTGCTCGAGTCGATTCGCTTCCTGGCTTCGGTCAATCTACCTTACGCAGACTACCATGTCTTTGCGTTGGTCTTCGCGTTCCAGGGCCGCAGCATCTTCCGCTACGTCATGATCAAGGTGCGCTCTCAGCTCTACAGAGTCGTATTCCTTGCTCATTGATTTCCCCAGGTCGATCTCAACCTCCCTTCCACCGCCTTCATTGAGGACGTCGACGAGGGATGCAACAAAGGTCTCGAAGCTCTCGCGCTACGCTAGGACAGGGAGACCGTGCTACTCTAGCCACGCTGGGTTCATTGAGGCAACTATCTCGATGCGCAATTAGACGTAGATACCTGCAAATCTCAATTCGCGTTTTTTTTCGGTGGAAAATCTTCAGCTCGACAACAATGTTGCGTCGTCGTGGGTCATGCTTCATGCATGCTTTCAAAGTGTCCCTTTCATGGCGTCCCTTTCATAGCGTCCCTTTCATGGTGTCCCTTTCATAGCATCCCTTTCATTGCGACGCGTGTCCCGCTCCTTTATACGCCACAAACACAAAGAGACGCTTGGCCTTGAAAAGCTCAGCAGCTGATGTACCATAAACACTCGCTCCATCCACCTCGCCTCCAAACTCCCAAATCTTCTTATACTCCCAAACCATACATCCCCAATGGCCGCTGCTACCTCGACTACGTCCATCCAGTTCTCCGTCCAGATGGACCTCGACGCCACCAAGGTGTGTTTTCCCGACTCTCGCTTCGCTCCTTGTAATCTAACTTGCGCAGCTGGCGTTCCAGAACCACATCCACTTTGCCGCCAATTCGTTCCGGGTCGGCGAGGGGTTGTCTACGGCCGACGATGAGATGCTCCATACGTTCAACGTGATGCTCGGTGGCCGCTCCGTGGAGCAGATTCGGCATCAAGGACGCTATGGCGTCCCAGTTCTTCCTGACAACGTTATCAGGGTGTGTTAGCTGCATGCGCAGATGGAACAGAACTGACCTTGCGCAGGTTGCGCGCCCTCCTCCCAAATTCGCCAGCGGCCCCAAAGTCGACGCGTACGATTGTATTCCCCCGCAGCGCTTTCAACGACATGCGCGTCTACTTTAGCCGTCTGGGCCTTACGCACTTTGCACCGGACTTCAAGGGGACGCGTCACTCGCCCTACAACGTCGCTATGTGCATCTCCGCAGTCGAGACCTTCATCCTCCTCGCGACAGCGACCGGCCCAGGGCACTTTGCCTCCAGCTATGTCCTCGACATTCCGACGCTCATCCGTCTTTACAATGAGTACGTTCACGAGGAGATGTACCGGATCTACCAGCTGGACCAGCAGGCGCATCCCATCGACATTGTCGATACGGAGGACGAGGACGAGATGGATGACGTGGAGGAGATGCAGGCCGAGGACGAGGAGGAGCATTAATCTCTATCGCGTCTCGTTATCGTACTTGTTGCATACAGGCTTGTCCAGTAGATACTAAATTCTGGACAACATCTGCTTACTTTCCTTCCGTGTGCGCATAAGTATGCATTTAGTTACAATTGTACAGCGGATACGGCTCTAGAAAATCTATTTGTACTTTGATTCTGTGCGCGTGAATAGCTTGAACCAGTAATGAAGATGCGGCCTTTTTTCTGTGAGCCAAAAAGTCCTGCCCAACGCACGAGTCGCAGTTGATTTTGGACTAAAGGTGTCCAAATTAGGCCGTATGTTGTTCCAAATCACGTTTTCGTACTGAAGGTGTCCAGATTAGGCCGCAATCAGCATCCATCACTGTGCACAGCATTCTGCCTCTCCTCTTGCCTCGACAACCACCTCCCTCTCCCGCCCGTCCGCGCGCCCGTCCCCAATCCTCATCGCGCGGACGGGCACCCCATCGACGCTCAGTCGATTTCCCTCCCCCGAGCCTGACGCCAGTCAGCTCAAATTTCGCTGTTGACGCCAGTCGACGCAAAAGGTGTGCTCGACGTTCAGTCGGCACCCGTTAACGTCCAAACCCCGTGTGGTTGGGCCTGCACGTTCACGGAGGATTCCCGGCCGTATGGATCCAGCAAACCGCACTCATCTCTCCATTCGAGGTAAAGTAGCTACTGAGTATTGCTGACGCTGGCACTGACGTTCCCCAGTAGATGAACCTCGCTCTGCGAGCATCTTCCCGTCTACGCGGCTCTACTGAACGTGAGTTATCGATCATTATTGGACTCGTCTTGTTCTAAACTAACTAGCGACCTAGCTCAATGCCGTCCACGAAGCACACCGTCTCCATCTCGACTCCCCACGTACCCGCTGGCCTCCGGTAGAAGCCCAGCTGCGCGATGACGTCCTTGGGCTCGACAACGACCAAACTCTGCGGCTTGGGAGGGTCCGCGTAGGCGACAAAGCATCCCAAGCCCGACCGATTAAAGTACGGCGTTTTTCGAGGCGTCATCCCAGGAGACAACGCTCACCGGACGAATCACCACAAACGTCCGCACCTGCTCCTGGACAACACCGTTGTTTTCAACCTTCATCGCCTTCTCCCATATCGACTGGATGACTCCAGCATCCTTCTGCCCCGTTGACGCATGCGCAAACGAGACAGCACTCTCTGACTCGTTTCTCCCGTAGTCGGAGAACTTCCAGCCCTTCTGGCGAAACTCCCTCTTCCGTAGAGCTGTTGTCGATAACACCGGAATGGAATCCATTGTTGCCCATGTCAACTGCTCTGGCCGAATGCAAGACGGCCGGTATCGCGGGTGCCAGTAAACGTAAATGAGCTCATAGATTGCGGGGTCGAGACGCTCGCCAGCAGCATCATGCGCTCTCGCGTCTCGGACTGAGACTGGCCGAGGAAGGAGAGGCCCGATCTCGCGCGGTCGCGGAATCATCTCGCGCAAAGCCTCAACCAGCTCGGGTGGCGAGTCGTTGCTCGCAGTTTGCACGGCGTCCGACATCTTCGCCTGCAGGCGTCCGCGACGACATATCTGGCGGAGCATTGTCAAGTCCATCTCCCCTGCTCATTCAGGTAAGACTCTGTGTTGTTGCGCGTCAGCCATAAACTCACACATATGGTTATTAGTCTTGATCTTCTGAAGCGTCCCATTGTGGGTTTCGTACATGAACTCTGCGAACTTCATGAGCGGTCCCCACCACTTCAATTGCTTCGCGTTGTGGAAGGCGAAGTGGTGATTCGGGCGGGTGGTGAGGTCCGGAAAGAGCTTCTGCGACGACACGATGTACGCGAGATAGTGCTCGCTATACTTGTCAGCCTGAGCATCCGTGACCGAGTACGAAGAGAGAATCCTGGTGGCCGCAACGAGATGCTCAAAGTTATCCAATAACTCCAAGTTTCGAGCGCGTTGAGCTTCCTCGCAGTCCATGAGGATCTCGGGGATAATCAAGGGCAAGAATATCGTGAAGAGGACCAGCCAATTATCGGCCTTGAGCTTCCCATGCGACTTGTCGCCAAGGTTAATTGGTGGGCGGTCGATATGGGCGGGGATGCGGACGTCGGCAAGGCCGCGGTGGATTTTGGCCATGGCCGCCGCGTCAAAGACGTTGAGCACTTTTTCCTCGGAGTAGATCGTGTCTTCTTTGTCTCCCAATTCATCCAATTCCAACTGCTCCTCCCCGTTTGCGCTTCCGCTGTTCGCATCGCTCGTGCCATTGGCGTCGGGCTCTTCCTCAATATACCTGACAGTTCGCGTGACAGTTGGAAGTGCCGCCATCTCCCGCGAGACCTCTTCCTCGTCCACGTCCATTACATCGTCGACAGAGTCAGTCTGAGCAGCGGCAGGCGCAGGGTTAACCGGCGCAGACATCGGATCGTCGACTGGTTCGAGGAGCACAGAGGACTGAGCAGGAGCCGCGTCGGGTGCAGCAGCAGGCGCCCGTTTTGCTGTCTTCTTCTTCTTCTCCTTTTCCTTCTCCTTGTCGGGCGCGCCTATCCCCCATTTGAGGCGAACATGGTGTTGAAGAACGCCTTCAAACCAGTTGTGCATGATGCCCAACACGATGAGCTTGACAACGTCGCAGTACTCAAGCTGATGCAGCGCGGAATGACGAGCGCCGTACTGCTTGAAATGCGTCGCCCGCGCCTCCTTTCCCGGTTTGAGACGCCATTGTCGAGCCCGCAAGCGTACCTCGTCGTTTGTTCGCTCTGGCCAAGCCTCATAGTCCACCCTGTCGATTTCCTTCCGCGGTAATTGGCAAAAGAAACAGAAGTTTGTCGAGCCGTGACCGGCGCAGCCGCACGCTTTTGCAAGTCCTGGGAGATCGCCGAGGGCTGCAAGTACTCCGACGCGGTATACAACACCGTTGGGCTGCTCGAACGTCTCGAACTCCTTACCCTCCCAGAGCTTGTTGACCTGCTTCATGACCGGGTCCATCAGCTCAGTAATGGTCTCTACCGTGGGCTCATGAGGGCCCGGGGTGATCCCAGCAAAGTACGTATTCTGCGGGTCGCGCCAGAGTTCGTACGGGAGGTCGATCGGGACCATCATGAGCGCACCCAATGACGCCTTCTTCCCCGCAATCTTGTTGAGGAACGGGTTAAACCAGTCAATGTAGAACGTGAACACCAAGTTTCCCTCCGCAAGGGCAAACTCGTCAGGAAGACCTTCGACCCAAGCCCGACTGTCCCAAACGCTGAGCTTTGGCCCGCCGGGAGGAGGCCGCACATTCTTCTTCGAGGTCCGGAGAAGTTCTTCGATCCCGGGACGCTTCAGAAAGTGCTCGAGCCAGTCGTCAAAACTCTGCGTCGAGTATAGGCGGCGAGGGACAATCTTGGGCCCAGCATTCGTTTGGCGCTTGATCCAGAGCGGAGTCCCGCAGCGGGTACGGCCGTTCATGGCGAAGCATTCACTCGGCATATCCTCCAGTGAGTACCCACGAAAGCAAGTTGGGCAACATATTGACCGAGTGATGACAGGCTCGATGGAGAGCATCTTCATAGCGGTTCGTACGTCGAGTGGGACATTCTTGGGGTCTGGTGGCGTCCCGCTCTTGGCAATCAAGCTTGTCACTGCGCGCATGACTTTGAGTGCGCGCCCGGCGTTGTCGCGACTGACGCCGCAGACCACATACAGCCAAGTCGCGAAAGCGGAGATGAGAACAGCAGGTGTCGGTGGACTCGTCCCTAGTAAAGATGTAAATTGAGCACAATTCATCGCTGTAAACACATTCCGGTACCTGGTAGCGCTGCCTCGCCTCTAATGGCTTGAGAGATAACATCTACGCGTCGCACAGGCTGTTGAGCCTCTACCTGCGGTACTGCACTGGCGGGCAACTGAACTTGGACCTTCTACACTTGCGCGTCAGAGCGCGGTATTAATATGGTGAATGTGTACCGCAACTAAGTCCTCCGATGGAAGTATACCCGAACATCTGAACTCTTTGTCCTCCTTCATGTGCTTCTTCTCTGTTGTGTTGCTGATCCATTTCCCAGGGTAATTCTTTTCTGGTTCCATGGGGTCGGTCCACAGTTTATCGCGACAGCCGTAGGAGTAGCAGAGGCAGACGGTGAACCGTTTCTTGCCGACATTTTGGGACACGACGTGGGGGTCAGGCAGTGGCGGGAGTGGCGGGTTGGACATAGTGTATTGGGCGGGAGATTCGAGCGACGCTTGTTTATATGATTAAATTCATGTAAACAATAATGGAGCTTTTGTTCTAACTGGTACAAGGGCTATCTAAGCTGTGAAGTAAACCGACCCGACTCGGCTCGCGCACGAGGCAAGCTGGATCGGAATCGCGACGCGCCTCGAGGCGCGCTTTGTTCGCTTAAAGGCCTTTGTGAAAATGACAAACCGCTGTCGAGTTCGGTGACAACGCGGTCTGATGTGCCAAATGACACGACCATGCCCGCCGTGAAAGGCTACCGAGAAATACACCAGATGTCCTATTCAGAGAAAGACGATGGATACACTATTCTGAGATTTTCATCCCTGCTCAATCTTCCAAAATAATCGTCGCCTCAGACGTCAACTGAGTCGCAGGCTGCCTCTGACCAAACGGCTCAACATCCTCCCAATCGATCTGGCCAACCCGCACCCAACGCCCCATCCTCTCCTTCTCCCGCGCCGTAAACGCGGAGTTCTCGTATACCTTTAAATGGACCCTCAGCCCCGGGCGCGCATCGACAAACGCGTGCAGCCGCTTCGCCGGGAATCGCAGCATCGTGTAGTGTGTCAGCTCGACGACGTTCGCGAGGACGCCGTCCTTGGTCAAACCGCTGAACGCGTCAAAGTGCGTGCTGGTAGAGATATCGCCGTTTGGCCCTTCCGGGCGGAGGAGGCGCGCAAAAGTGTTGGCGCGTGCTGCGTTCGGCTCGGACGGGCTCGAGTTGGCGGGGAAGGGGATGTCGCTGAGGGTGAGCGTGCGGATGGTGGGGTGGTGTAGGAGCTGTACGAGTGCGTCGGCTTCGCTCTGGACGAACGGGGTGTGTTGCTTGGGGTCGATCACCTCCGTGTCCTTGATGTCCTCCGGGAACCGGAACACGACGTTGAGCAGCTCGAGCGTGTGGAGGCTGCTCGCGCCAGCGCCGTCGCTCCCCTCCTCGCCGCGCTGGATGAGGCGGAGGATGCAGTATGGGGAGACGGCCAGTGGCATGTCCACAGTCGCCGTCGGCGCCGCGATGCTCAAGAGCTGGAGTGCGGGGAGAACGAGCTTCGCGAGGGATTGAGAGAGGACGGGACCGACGTGCGCGAGCTCGTCAGGCCGATTCCAGATCGCCAGGGAGAGGGCAGTGAGAGTGGCAAAGCGACAGAGAGGGATGGTGAGGTTGGGGACGCCGAACGTCAGGGCTAAGTGAAGCGACTGCGGCGTCGTGGTGCGAGAAAGTGGGAGGAGGATGGCTCTCAAGTCGCCAGGACGGACCTTCGAGACGATGTAGGTCGCAGTGTTTCCGGTGTTTGTGGTAAAGGTAACGGATATGTGCTGGAGGAAGAGAAGCGCGCGGAAATCTGTGGGGAGAAACGCCCCGAGAACGCGCTCGCGCATCCCGTCGTAGGTCGCTTCCGGCTCAGCGTTGACAATGGCGATATTGGCCTTCTCCCATCGTGAAGCTGTGGCAAGGAGGATTTGGATCGGTTGGGTGTGGAGGTTGGACGCAGCGACGCGGAGCTGGATGGTGAACCGGGAGCCGCCGGCGCGACGGAGGATCTCCTGGACGACGGTGGCAATCCACTCTACGCTCTCGCCCGCCGCGAGAAGCACCTCGAGGTCCAGCTCCATATTACAAGTCCCACTCCACCGACGGCAACGGCGGTCGAGGATGGAGCGCCATCGACGATTGACCTGCGCCAATGGCTTGGGCAGCGTGAAGGTGAGGACATCCCGTGCCTCAGCGGCGTCGCGGATTGCCCAGGCGCCGACGCGCTGGATGGCATACTTGGGGGTCGGAGAATATGCCACTATTTCGGTGAGGATTTCGGGCGACAGGTGGTCGATGTAGGTCGGAGTCGTGGCTGGCGGCGTAGGTGAGACGACGCGCCGATAGTATTCCCTAGCGGCCATTGTAGATGAGGGTTTGGTTCAAGAAGCAGGGGCAAGCTCTGCGCATTGTTCTTGACTCTTGAGGCAGGCGCTTTGACCAGTGCGAGTGGCCGTCCCGTCAAAGCTCGGAAAAGGCTCAGGTTGTCTGTTTGAGTGCATAGACGTTGTTTTCGAGGGTGCTGAGCTGTCTTCCAGAGGCCCCATTTTACGAGCAAGTCCGGCGGGTCGAGTGCGGAGGAAGACTGGAGCTGTCAGAACGTGACCGCTTTCGGTCTTTACAGCTACCACCGCGATGCCCGCCTCAGAGCTCCCTGCCGAGCTTTGGCGCGAGATATTCCTCGTATCTGTCGACCAGGACACCCAGGTCCCCTCCTATCTGAGCAATTCCTCTCGTTTTGCACCGCTGCTGCTCACGCACGTCTGCCATCTTTGGCGTAGCAACGCTCTCGATGACGGTCGTCTCTGGCGCAGTCTTGCTCTACTCCACGGCGCACCTCATTTTCTGGACGTCGTCGTCGAGCACTGGAGCGAGAAAAGTCGACCGTACCCGCTGTCCGTTCAAATACGGGGGGACCGGTCCTTCTCATCGATCGATGCTCGACCCTCCGTCCTCCGCCACGTACTATCCGACCACGGTCTTTGCCGGCGCGTTGAATGCTTGGAAACCGCTCTGCCATCGTTCATCGCCGGCAACACGTTCTCCAGTGCATCGCTCGTTTCCCTCCATATTCCTGCCCCCCGAGGGCCAGCCAGACCGACAGCCCAGCGTCTGGCAGATATCAACCCCCGGAATCGGTACAGTCTCGCGTTGCAACACCGTAACGTTTCATTTCCGCCTGGAGATCTAACACTAGTTACAAAGTTGTAATTCGTAACGTCGTCGTTCATGTAGTGGACCACGCGACGATAATATGACCCCCCCTCCCCCCCTCCACAAGCTCCATCTCGACTTTACGACTTGGTCATCAGTGTATCGCGACAAAATCAGTCAAATCCTGGACAGCCTCACCCACGCAATCGCTCTCCGTCACCTTTCCAACTCTCCCCTTCTACGCATAATGCCAGCCGGGTTCCCTCAGAACAGTCGGTTTCCTTTCAGTCAGCTCGTGGTCCTCGAGCTCACTGCCGCAATCAACGACAACCGACTCCCCGGCATTCTCAAACGGTGCCCCTGTCTGCAAGAGCTTCGAATTGCATCCTTCTTCGTCGTCCAAGACGCCGGCCCCAATCCCCGCAACTTCAGTACGACGTTGAACCATCTGCGGCTCTTGCAGTTTGCACCTGCCCACAGCTTGCAGACCCACCGAATTTTGGAGTTTTTCTCCGCGTTCGTCGTACCGTCGCTCGCCTCGCTGGCGTTTCCAGAGAGTTGCAGTGACGCGACCTCGCTAGCTACGGGTTTCTCGCCGCAATCCGGCTGTGCTCTCACCTCGCTGGAAGTATCGGACGTGCGCCATCGATCCCAGTTGTTGACGCTGCTGGCTAGGCACGAGACGATCGAGCACCTCTCCCTCCCCAATCTTAACCAATGCATGATAATCGAGGCGCTTTGCGATCTATCTCGCGCCGATTTCGCGTCCCTCCCCCAGCCCGGGTCGCTGCAGCTGCTTCCCCGCCTACGGTCGCTCAGGCTCGTTTTATCGGCCAGCGTGGCGGTGGTCGCGTCTATCAGCAACGCGGTTTTGCACCTCTTGGATGCGCGCATGGTAGCATCGGGGGATGTCGCGCGCCTAGAGCGCGTGGAGGTCATCTCGGCGACGGAGAGTGGGCTCGACGAGGCTTTGGAGCCGCTGCGGCAGAAAGTGATCACAGAAGCAGGGAGGCTTGTGCTAGTTGTCAAGTAGCAGGTCGCTTTGAGCAACATGCCTTTGAATGTGTATGCAGAGAACGCGGACATGGCCCCACCGGGGCCAGCCTCGATCGCCTAAGTTACGACGGCAACATGGGCCCAGTACTGCTTAGCGGTCTGATCTACAGTACGTACTGGCAGGCAACAAAGAAGGTATCTGTCGCCAAACAAAGTGCCTGTCCTGCTCACTCTGCCGAATTCAATATAATAGCACAGTACACGGTCAAAGCCTTCAACATGAGGAGCAACATCGCCATATAAGTAACCAAAACTTGAGGACATGCAATAGACTACTGGGGCTACACGTTTCATGAATGTTCAGACCCTCAACACGTCCATAGCCACATCTTCCCACTCAATCCTCCCCGCCTCAGCGCACCCAATCCACGCATCCTTGTCGCCCTCAAACCCACGATACACCTTCAAGTGCAACCTGACCTGCGGCTGCGCCTGCATAAATCCACGCAATTTCTCCATCGGGAACCCCAGATCCGTGTAGCACACCAGATGGCGCAGATTCCGCAGGAACGGGCGGTTGTACTTGCGCATCACGCGGGGGATGATGGTGAGCAGGTTGTCGGCGGCGAAGTCGGTGACCGTGAGCGCCTCGATGCACGGCCAGCTGTAGAACTTGCTGTATTCGATGCAGGCGGCTTTGACGTCGTCGTTGGTCGCCCCGAGCACGACGTTGAGAAGCCCGAGGGAGCGCAGCTTCTTGTCGGTGTGGAAGATGAACTGGCTGAGCGCTTTGGGGGTCACGCGCAGGTGGTTGGCGTCCGAGTCTGGGTCCGAGTGCGGCGCGGAGACGGTGAAGACCTCCAGATTGGGCATACGGAGGTTCAACAGCATCCTGTGGAGCACGAAGCTGCAGTGTTTGAGCTGGTTCCCGGGATTCCAGATCGTCAGGTGGAAGACGACAAAGTTGGCGCCGAGGTTCGTGGGCCAGCGCCTAGAGGGTATCACGTTAGGGAGCGTGAGCGCCAGATGGAACGGCAGGTCGCTATTTTCCATCCCATCGTCGATGACACGGACTGGGTTGATTTGGCGCGCGAGCATGTACACGGAGTAGTCGCGCCCCGGAGGCGCGGCCTGGTCGGGAATGGCGACGGAGGACGTGACCATCGTCCTCTGCGTTGTGAAGTCCTTGGGCATGAACATCTTGATGATGCGGGGACGGTGGTCGCCCGGGGGCGAACCGTCGGTGGCGACGATAACGATTTTGACGACGCGCGCGCGGGGCAGGTAGTCGAGAAGGAGCCGGACAGGCGCTGAGTCGAGATCCTCGAGCGCCGCACGCAGATGAATTCGGAGGGGGGCGACGGAGCGCGTGCGCGCCAACTGTCTTTCCAACAGGGCCGCAATGCTAGCAAGCGCGTCGCGCTCCGCCGCCTCGTCCGACACAGTGGCAACGCCTTGCGACACCGGCGCAATAGCGTCGCACAGAAGCTGGTGCAAATCCAGCTCGACGAGACTCCACAGACTGGGGCAGCCATACAGCACGTTCCGCCACGCTTTGCAAACCGCCGCCAGCCGGAGGAGCCTTCGATGCGTGAAAGCGTCGCGCCTCGTTCGCTTGTCGCGCTGGAGCCACTTTCCGACCTGTGGCTGCGGGCAGAGCAGAATAATGGCTGGGGTTGTGAAGCGGGCAATGCGAATGAGAATTTCGGGGGAGAGGAGGGTGATGTAGTCGCGGCCGTGGGTCATGGCCTGAATAGAATGCGGATCGTCCATGGGGAGGAGCTGCGCGTTTTGCAACGGAGGGGAGGTCATTGCGCGATGGTTGAGACCAAGGAGCGTGAGCAAAGGCACCAGTGGCATTGTCCACTCAAATCAGACATCGGCAGTGGGTATTCGCTCAAGCAAACCAAATCAACCGCCGGACCTGTCGCGTAGCAGCTCGAGCAGCTCCCGCAATCCACAACAGAGCGACGATAGCAGCAGCCTCATACGCGACCTTCTTTGGACCTGAATGTTTGTTGGTGTTTAGCCATCAAAGTGCGCCCACATTGCGTGCATACGCGTCAAGACCTCGAACCACAACATGAAGCAGCCATTTCAGTCACTTCAAACTTGAAAAGAGGTCGATACCACCAGTATTTGGTTGAAGCTACGTGGTTGCCCTATGGGAAAATGCACAATGACCAATTGATATGGTGTTTCTGCCAATCATATGGTGTTTCTGCCAATCCGATGGGCATTCTGACCAAAGTTCAAGAACCCACCTTATACCTCACATCTGGGACCCGCCCTTCAACTCACTTTATATAATACATATCCTCATTCAAAGAAAAATACTTGCTGCCCTGTTGGTGTTTGTTTTCACCATCAGTTGTATTTGCCTGTATCAGCAGTACTCTGCCTACCAGACCCTTGGCATTTTCATTATTTATTACATGCTAGCTTTACTAGGGACAGGACACTTTGAGACTATATAGATAAAACAACAGCCTAAGGGTGTTTAAGAGGTCTCTTACTGCAGTAACCAGACCGTAAGTTCACGTGATGCTTAAGAGCTAGAAAAAAGGACATCGGAAAAATTCACCTAAAATCAAAAGTAACTGATCCGGGCATCTCAGACATCCAAAAATAAAAAAAAATATACAAATTCCAAATTTTGGTCTAAGTAATTACTACAGTAGCTCATGGTGCGGAATCATGATACGGAATCATGATGAGACTATATATTTCTATTCCTGGCGCCGGGATTAAGTTGAACTTGCTTCAGTCTTATAATTGTGTTCTCAACCCTCTATACTTATATGAATGGTGTACAAAATAAGGCACAGTAGAGAGTTTGTCACAAACCACATCTCATTTAAATAAAACAAGTTTGTCAGGTGACTAGAAAACCTCATGTACACTGCAAGACTATGGGTCTCCTTGGGGCTTAATTGGTATTTTTCTCATAGTCTGCGCAGGAAATGCTCCCCAATTGCATCATTAGTTTGGCCAAACAAGCATGAAGAAGGTGAGTTTATGAAGTTTGGGCGGAAACACCATGCCGCAATGTTCCTAAACACCATGCATCTAGGCCAACAATCCCATGTCAGTGGAGCATCAAACCCCACGCGCCGGTCCGTCAGGCCTTGATCGGCAGTTCATAAAACCAACTGATTTGGCCAAAACACCATATCATTGGTCAATAATCACTCACGCTTGCCCTATAGTGCAAGGTATAAACTGCGATATTTCGTAAATTGCGCGGGGCCGAAGACACGAACGATGAGCTTACCAGCTTCAGCTACGGCTGCGTACTATAATGAAGAGCAGGCAAGCGTACTAGCTTGATGTTGTACCCTAGAATAATTGCGTGGCTTTCCAATGTTTAACAATGTTTAATAAACTCGAGCTCGTTACAGTAGTCTTCGCAGAATATTATTCATGATAGCGCTAGTCCACAGCCGATTATTTATGCAAGATGTTCAGCGCCGCGAAGATGGTTGGGACGAGCTTACCCTGAAAAACGCCCAGCCTCTTTACTTCAACAAACCTAGGCTCCGCCGCCGCCCAATACAACTTGTTGTCATCCCGTACTAGCGGTACTAGAACAGTCCTCAGAGGCACTAACCACAACGTGAGGATCGCGAACGGGGAGCGGCTTTCAAATGGATACTTTGGAAGCCGTTATTCACAAACTTCTGTTTGTGCTATGAGAGCAAAAGTGGCCGCTGATTTGTAAGGCTCTTTCCAGATCATGTGACTGGTCCTGAGTTCAACTCCTGAGCGCAGGGGTCGGAGGGGGAGAAATATTTATAAGCAACACAGCCACTGCATGTCAAATTTGAATCAATATTTTATCCAATTTATTCACAAAAATGGGCCCCCAAAAAAGGCACTAAATAATTAGTGAGGCTCTTCAACTAATCACATGGCAAGGCTCTTGGTTTGGCTCTACCTTGAATTTCCAACTTGCTAGCAACACTGCGGTTGGTTATTGCTTTGTCAGATTGCACTGCTGCTGGCTTATTAAGTGATTACATGAGCAGAGATGGGTTCAGTGAGCATTCTGCGCAAGCAGCTGTATAGAGGGAGCAGCTTGTGTCCAACACAGCCACTTGATGACTAAGCAGAGCACATATTTCAGCTTATTCTTATTCCCGTTGACCTAGAGAAATTCTAAAAATTCCCCAAATATTCTTCTGGGTAAGCCTGTGGCGCGAATTCCCTTTTTGGCAGGGAGTTGTGTTTCAATCAATTGCCTACCCCACCCGCAATTCTGCTCCATTCTGGATGATTGTGGTATTGTTAGGATCAGCACAGGGAGCCCATTTTCTCTGTGGCTAACACATAGCATTGGGAGTTTTTCAGCTTGACAATAGAGCACTTCAGATGCATTTTTGAAGTTCAAAAAATATAGGATCTGAGCCTGCTCATTGGCCAAGGGAGCTCCACTCCCATTCAGTTCTTGTATTTTTTGAACCTTCAAATTTTCATCTGAAGTGCTCTAATATCAAGAAATAAAAGCTTTTCTGTGCAATAAAATAACTAAGGGCAACTAGAGGACACAAAAATGATAAATAGTATTCACAGCAACGTCTGAGCCAGCCAACTGCTCATATCTGGTACAGATATCTCAAAACATTGGCTGACTTTCCATAAGCATAGAATTATATTTTCGGGCTATAAAGTGTCATTTTGCCGAGATCCCGGACGTGCATCAGGACCCCGAACCTAAATCGACGGCCAAGTCGAGAATAAATATTGTAAATCTGAAGAGATTTAACACCCTCGATAAACCTTCTTAGTTGCGTAACCGACACGTGCCGACGCGCAACGTACGCGTTTTGTCGCGCGATGGTCCGTTAAAGCTCAAATTTGAAACAACTCTTCGCACTCATACGGTTCCCGAACCGATGTCCGGTGTAGTTTTCAAAAAGAGGACGAGTTGGTATGAGCCCAAATGGGGAATTCTGGAGATATTCCAAGTAATCCAGCTTGTGGATTGGCTGCACTGAAATAAATTCACGATTTTTTGGACATCCTGTCAACAGGCTGGTACCGCGCCAAAGTATGTAAAATATTATCTCGCTTATGGAAAGTCAGCCATTGTGATGCAAAGAACGAAAAGAAAAAAAACCTCCCAATAATTCTGAAGTTTGTGCAACGCCGCAGAGTCGGCCTACTTTCAATCATCCGACTGCGGGTGGGAGGCGGCGCATCAGGTGACTCATCATCACATCCTCGACCACCAGCAGCGACATGCTCGTCGTTCACGCAAAGCGCCAGCCGTCTTCCAGCGGAACTGCGCGCCGAGGATGCATGGTAGTCCCCGGTTCGCTGGCCCATGAATTCACCTGCCAGCGGATGACCAGCACGATGCTACTTCAGCGCTGCTACGCCAACGCCAGCTACTGCTACTGCATCTCTCCGTCTGCCCATGCAGCCCGGCCTTCCAGTGGAGCTATGGATGGAGATATTCCTCGCTTCCGTGGAGCAGCAGCTCCAACTGGACACATACACGAGCGCATCGGCCGCTTTTGCGCCGTTGGTCCTCACGCGCGTATGCAGCCTCTGGCGCTCGATAGCGCTGGCCGAGCCGCGCCTTTGGCGGCATCTGGTGCTCTTCCATGACGCGAAGCATACTCTTCCGGTGCTAATCCAGCGCTGGGCTGAGAGGAGTCGTCCTTACACGCTCTTTGTGCATATACGCAGTGACGACTCCGTTTGGTTCATTGGCGACGACACGGTCCCGCCTTCTGCTCTCGACCACTTCTCCTCCGCGGACGCAGAGAGCTTCCTCCACCGCGTCGAGTGCCTCGACACCGTCATCCCGGGATACGCGTCCGAGCGGATCTTCGGGCGGACCCCAGCGTCGGCGCTGTCCCTCCGCGAGCTCCGCCTCGACCTCCGAACGTGGTCCATCCTCCATCGAACCAACCTCGCCCGTCTCCTCGATAACCTCCAGCACGCGGCGCACCTCCGCCACCTCTCCCTGGACTACCCCGCGTTCGCGCTCATGCCCCCCTTCGTTCCCACAAAACAGCCGCTTCCCATTTGCCCAGCTGACCGCCCTCGAGCTGCGCGCGCCCATCGACGCGACGGCACTCACCCGATTCCTGCACTGCTGCCCCGCCCTGCAGGAGCTCACCCTTTCCTCGTTCTTCCTACACCTCGCCGACTCGATGGTCGGCAACGCCGGCCGCGAGATTGTCCTCCCGCACCTCCGCCGCCTCGCCTTTGCCTCCCCAAAAGCCACGCTCATGAACGAGCGCTGCCTCGAGTTCTTCTCCGCCGCTACCCTCCCCTTGCTCGAGTCCCTGGCGTTTCCCGCCCAGTGCAGCGACGCGCCGTCCCTCGCAGTGGGCTTCTCGCGCCACTCGGGGTGCAGGATCACCTCTCTGGAGGTCTCCGAGGTACAGCAGCAGCACACCTTCCCGCTGCTCGCGTTCCTCGCGCGGCACGACACGATCGAGCACCTGGCCTTCCCGCATCTCGCGCAGACGGGGATACTCAAAGCGCTCTGCCCGGGATCTTGGCTATTGCAGGATACCCCAAAGGCAAAGGCGGAAGAAGCCGCGATCCTACCGCGCCTACGGACGCTCCAGCTCGTGCTATCGACGACGACGGCGCCGCGGCTGTTGGTCAAGATCTGCGATGCGATTCCGGCGCTGTTGGATTCGCGAAGGAGCTGTCCACGTCTTGAACGCGTCGAGGTTCTGCTCAGTGTCGGGAAACGAAGGGAGTTTTACGACGCTGCGATTGAGCTATTGCGAGAGCGGGCTGTTGGTGAGACGGGGAGACTCGTTCTGGTGCTGAAATGAGTGTAGGGTTCTGATTATGATTACAACAGGGTACAGTACGCGATCTACTAAAGTCCCAATAAATAAGTAAAAAGAATAAAACACGATTAAGCAGCCGCCGTCTTCGCCAGCATGCTACAAACCTCGTCAGCGCAATTCCCAAACAAATAAACGAAGACAGCACGTACTTGGCCAACGCCCCCGCATCCACTTGCGGCCCCGCGCCCGTCCCCACGAGCGTCCGATGCGCAAAGCTGGGCGCCCCGCTGTCGGTGACGACGTAGAGGAACGCCGGGCCGGGCGGGAAGACCCCCGCCGAGGGCGGCGCGGTTACAGTCAGCTTGGTGCGGCAGGGGGCGAGCGTGGCGGGGAGGTAGACGAGGCGCTGGTCCATGTGGACGCCGTGGGTGGAGTAGCCGAGGTCCATGAGCGCCACTGTAGATAAAGGTTTGAGCAGGGAGAAGAGGGGGAAGGGCTTAGGGAGGGAAGGAGACGTACCTTTGACGTTCTTCGTCGTCTGGGGGAGGGTGACGCTCAAGGTGAAGGTGGTTTTATATTTGAGCGTCCGGGGGAGGCCGGTATAGATCGGTCGGGGCGCGTTCATGTAAGGCGGAGAGAGGAACTCCAAGCTATAGTCTGTGTTAGTAACCTGTGTAAAGGGACGAGGGAACGACGAACCGATACTCAGTAGGGTACTTCCCCGTCGCGACGGAATCTCCATTCGGATTCGACCCCGCTACCGTACCAAGTCAGCAACCAGCCCAGCCCGACGAGCCAGAGAGGAGCAGCGCACCTAGGACGACTGTCCCATTCGGCGTCAACGACGCGCTCGAGTGATACATCCGCGCGATATTCGACGCGGCTCCCACCTCCGTGAACCGCTTCCCAGCGGGCGCGGCGGGATCGTATATCACCGGGGTAAGCGCCGGGTGGTCGGCGTTGCTCTGCCCGATCTGGTCCTCGACGTTGCCGTACCCGGCCATCCCGGTCTCTGCGCTGCAATATACCAGTCAGTACCTGCGTAACTGACACTCGGTAAAATACCTACCCATTCACGAGCAACACGCGTCCGTCAGGCAGCAAAATCATATCCACCATCGTCCGACCGCGAGGCATCTTCTCTACCTGCCACCCCGCCTTGATCCCCTGCTCGGTGAGCGCCATGCGGATGCACTGGTTCGACGCGGGGAACTGCGCCGAGAGGGTGTTGCCGTTGACCTTGTCGCTCGCCGTCGAGCCGCCGCAGATGAGGATCTCGGGCACGTAGTTGTTCGCGGCGGACATCGGGAGGAGGACGTGTCCCGCGGAGAACGGGGAGCTGGGTGCGCGTCCGTGAGCCCGCTGGAAGACAAGACAAAGAAGAAGGAACGGGCATACCTGATGCGAACGCCGTTGGGTATATTAGGCAACCTCCGCTCGGTGTTCTGCTTCCAATCGAGGATCATCGCAGCCTGGTTCGCCGAGATGAATATCGTCCCGTCTGGGAGATATACCATGTTCGGGAAGTGGTTCGCGTTGAGGGTGTCTTGCAGGAACTTGCTCGGCACGGGGAGGCCGTTCAAGCCTACAGTTTGGATCCAATATTTAGTTCCGACGCGGCGCTGGCGATGAATTGAGGAGGCCACTGACCGTGGATGTTCTTGGGCGGGTAGAACTCATACGTGGGGTTGTTGATACCTGACAAGGGTTCAGATTCAAAACGCGTTTCGAGTTTGGAGGAATGGGCTGAGCTCACCTGGTCCGTTTGCGAATCTAATAAATGAACGGCGTCAGATTGTGAAGTACCCTGGTTAGAAGCGTGCTTACCCTCCCGAAACGGATCCACCGAAGATCATAACGGACCCATCTTCGATGCGGACCTGCAGCTCAGTGAGAACCCCGAGAGGATTAACCCGAACAAAGAACAACGCACGGAAGACGGGTACCAGCGCTTCGACGCGAGATGAACGCGAGCTGTGTTCTCGTATACCCCACACTTGCCGTCGTCGCAGGGCGTGAACAGACGGATGCCCTGCAAGCCGTTTCCGCTCGTGAGTGCCGCGGGATTCCCGCCAGAGTTGACAAAAGTGCCGTTGCTCAGGAAGCTCCCCGTCGCGCACCATGAGTTGGTGACAACGTCGAGCGCGCGGACTTGTTGGGTGTTGAGATTGAGTTCCGCGGCCCAGGCTGGGTGGCCGTTTATTTGCAGCGGGTTGTGTTCGCTGTTGCAAGGTTTGAGTAGGTGTAGATAAGAACTAGGAAGAGGGAGGCGTACACTTTGTCGAAGATGATAGCGCGCGACTCGGAGACGACTGCAAGCTGCATCCCGCTGACCCCGGTCGTTCTAAGAGTAGACAGATCAGGCCTATGTGAGGGAGATAGCAAGAACACCAACCCCTTCTGTGCAAACGACCACTGCCCGGCAACCGATGCCCGAGTGTCGAGCTCAGGCTCAGTAGCACCAACACCGAGGGGCTACGTAAAAGTGCCGCGCAAGCCACCATGCTGCCACCGTGGTGCCACCATGCTGCAGCCGTGGTACCACCGTGGTGCCACCAAGTGCCACCAGTGTGCCACCGCCATCACTCGAGTGCCACCAAGGTTTCCCACGACGGTGCAACCCCGATTCCAAGTCAAGCAAATTTTTTGGGGGTTCTGGAAGTTTAGGCTGTGTACATAGAGCTCCAAAATATGCATTGAATCCCGCTGGAATTATATTTGCCGCTGTGCTGGTTGTGGAGATATTGATCACCTAACTTTTCGCAGGGTTTCATGAAATGCTCTTCAACACAGTGCGATCATCTATCTAGGCCAAACCAAGATGCCTTACGAGTTCCAGATTAATCCAAGTAATGTTTTGTGCCCGCATGGGCACGACAGATACTTGCTTGCCCCTCAAACTCGCACTGCCAGGACACTACATTGCGCAACGATTAAGTCTGAGGAAGCACGCGAGCTTCTCTGGTAAAGCCCGAGACTAGGAGGCAGTAAATCCTACATTTGATAACCGACTAATTTGTATTTATCTCTACCTCTACTTGCTCTTTTTGCCCGTCGGCCGCTTCTTGATTGCACGTTCGACAAGTTCTTCTGCAGGGGTCAGATCACGTTCGGGAGGCGCGGGTACTTTTGTGCGAGGCCGGAGGCGTCTTGGAGAGGGCTGCGGGGAAGAAATCTGCTCAACGGGAGGCGGCCTGGGAGGAACGTGAATGGGAATGGCGGGAAGGTGATGTGCGCCGTGTTCCCGTCGCGAATGCACTGTAAAGTCGTAGTCGGGGTCGAACCAGCGGCGCTCGTCGTTGAAACGCCAGAGAAGCTCCTGCATCTCGTCCGCGTTCCACCACCGCCGATGCGAAAGAACCCGCGGTTGCGTTGCCAGAAGCATAGCGCGACGCGCCTCCCGCCAGCCGAGCTCGTAGATGCGGAGCCGCTCTTCGGCCAGATCCAGCAGAGTCCCGCCATTCAGACTAAAGGGTTCGTCGAGCTCCTCTTGAATGAGCAAGCACTGCAGCATCGCGCGTCCGACCGACCGCACCCGCCGACACCGATCCTTGGCGGGGAGATGGGCAAGCGCGGGGATTGGGTCCGACTCGAGCGAATGCAGGACACCCTCCATCAGCCATTCCGTGTATGGGAACGGCTCAAGTTGAACCCGCCGCAGCCAGTGTTTGATCGCGCGGTCGTGTTGTTCCGGGTCCTGGGCCTCCATGTACGCCAAGAAGGATGCGACGACGGGGTGGTTGATTGGAAATTCTCCGAGGAGCTGGCCGAGAGGCTCCTTAGCCGCCGCGAATATCTCGAGCGAGCGGGGATGGAGATCACGGTTAGCCTTATCGTAGAACGGCGGAAGGCGAAGCATGCAGAGCTGTTCGTGTTAGTTAGAATATTAAATTACATTGCATAACAGCGCACCTGCTCAAACTCAATTTTAAATCGGAAAATCTTCTCGCAGAATGCTCTGCTGAGGTCAATGTATGTCGGAGGCTCTGGTAAGAGGGATTTAGGCGGAGTTCCGGGGGGATTCCAACCAATTGCCGGAGAGAAGATAAAAGAGTACTTCTGCCGTTTGCCTGGAGCCTTACCGAGACCAGGGCGATGCTTGAGACGCGCGGGATACCATATGACGTCCGCGGCGTCCCAGTCTGCTAACCGACGAGGATCGGGGAGCATCACAAGGCTTGCAGAGTAGAATCTGGAGCAATAGGTGAGCAGGTTCCTCGCGAGAAAGGCCACCACACACATGTCATCCGGTGGCTCCTCGCATCCGCGGCAGCAGAACTGTACGCTGGGATCATTCCAGTCGACGCCGGCATAACCCAAGCTTGCGGATAGACAAAACTCGTGCGTCCACATCTCGCACTTTTGGCATTGTACTGCCGGGTCGCGATCGCCGCCAGATATTTCCCCGCAGCCGAAGCAGTTGAGCGGCGAAGGAGACTGGGAGCCGGAAGATGCGTGGGACAGAGCGTGCTGTTCCTCTCCCCGCACACCAATCTCGGTGGCTGGCGGCGCGGCGGGACCTACGGTGGCACCCTCGGCGGCGGCACCCTCGGCGGCGGCACCCTCGGCGGCGGCACCCTCGGCGGCAGCACTCCCAGTAACGCCCGGCGCGTCGGGGGCGAGCCCATCCTCGGACTCGGGACCCAGCTCTGAGCCCGAGGAAGAAGGTAAGGAAGGGGAGGCGTCGCTGGCATCATCGCTGGTCGCCGCTTCGGGTTCAGACTCCGATTTTTTTCGACGTTTGCGCTTGGGTTTGGAAAGTTTTGCGGAGGAGGACTTTGTGGGCTTCGAAGGCCGCGGCGCATCGTCGAGTTGGCGGTAGTCGCTGTATTTGGAATAGTAGCGGTTACCATCCTCGAGCGCAATCCAAGACCGCTCGGCATCCGCGAGTCGCTGCAAGGTCTGCGATCTCATCTCGGCGAGGTGTGGCAGGTGGCATGTTGCTGCGGAGGGGGGATTGGGAGGGAAGTGGAGCTTGAACGGTGCCTTCTTCGCGCGTTCGCGGGTGAAGATGTCCTGAGCACGTTCTCCGCCCACAAGGTGGTATACCACGCCGCAGAGTCCGTATCCTGCGGTAACGTCGTGGAGCTTGGAGGCGCTCCCCGTCATCAGGCGCTGAAAGGAAGAGCCCACCTTCTCGACGGCGCGTCCTCCACGCTTCATGCCATCATAATCGTAAACGGCACCATCCGGGCACGCATATCGAGTGATGAAATGGCCGCCATCGCCAGTGGTAAAGACGAGGGCAACGAGATCGTAGCGGACGCCGGCAGAGGCAGCGCGCTTGTCCAGCGGGAGAAGCTCGGCGGGGATGTGCCAGTCGTACTGATGCGGCTCGCAAACCTCGAGAGTTAGTACGATGGGAATGCTGAGAACATAGGAATGCATGAGTGATGCGCCGGAGCAGACCTCCGCCGCGCTCCAATTTCTGAAGCACCGCACCTCGCTCCAGAACTCGGGATTCAAGAAGCCTGTCTTGAACCACAGCCCGATCTTGCCGGAGAGCGTGTCGAAGAAATTGTTGGGGAGCTGGATCTCATTCATCCACCAAGGCCGCTCGAGCTGCCAGTGGCGCTGAGCATGTGCCTCCTCTCCGGAGCCGAAGCAAAAGCGGACATTAACGGCGTAAGCGCGGAATGCTGAGATAGCGCGCTCCGCCGCGGCGCGGTCGGTTTCGCGCTGGGCGAGAACCATTGATGCCGCTGTAGACTCGTGTATCCAGCCCTGGGAGAAATATCAACACCCAAGTTGATTCTGCAGACATTACTTACAAAGTGAGTGTAGTTAGTGTTTGTTGTTGTGAGGCCTTTTATGACCGGGGATTTTGCGAGAAGTTGCCGAAACTCGGTGCGGAGCTGCAGTAGCAGGGGCGACGTCTCAGCGGAGCGCGGCGCCTCTTGGATGTGGAGGACAAGAACACGCCGAAGCCAGGCCAGAGGTTGGTTCATGCGAAGCGGAGCCAGCATGGCGTCGAGAGTGGCGAAATCACGGACGGCGGCGGCGAAGATGGCGGTCAGCGAGGAGTCCAACCAGCAGGAGTTATCGCGCCAGGGGTAGGAGAGCTCAAACCGCGCAGCCTTGACCGGTGCTGTTGACTTTTTCAGAGAAGATTTTGAGCGCTTCCCCGGAACGAGCTGGGCGGCCGTATCAGGCGGACGATAGTCTGCGCGCTGCACCGCCGAGACGGTGCCGCGCGAGTAGTGGGTGCGCCCGTAGAGATTCGCGGTTTTCTGCCATCGACGCGGGTCATCTCCGTAAAATATCTGGCCGCCGTCTGCGATATATCAGCTCCAGATCTCAAAGAACAAAGAAAACTCACGCTTGGCATAGATGTATTGGTTCTCAAAAGTCTCCGCGGCACGAACGAGCCCGCGTAGGCCCTCCATCATGGAGTTCCCGCGCTTGATCATGCTGTAGAGGCGGTGGTGCATGGCCTCCTCGGCATTGGTGGTGGCGGGGAGGGAGAAGAAGAGTGTGTTGTCCATGATGCGTTCCGAGGGGAAGAGCATGGAGGCGTGCTCGGGTCGCATCCACCAGGCAAGCCAGGGTCGAATCAAAGGAAAGTCGTCGATGATGTCCGCCGCAATCTTAGTGAACGCGTCAGAAGTATCACAACGGAGTAGTTCCAGAACCCGATTTTCGAATATCGTGCGCTGCACCGGTGGCACGATGCGGCTTATCTTGCTGACGCGGGTGATTTGGTCCCGGAAGTGGCGTTCGCAGCCCTTCAGGAGAGTGGCGGCGGCCTGATGCAGCTCGTCGCGCGGACGGGGGTCGTCGTGGTCCATGCGGAACTCGACGAACGCGTCAATGAAGCCGTTGCGCTGCGCCATACTGAAGTCGACGACCTGAACAATATTAATACCAACGTCGAATTGGATTATGAGACCCACATTTGCCAAGAGTGCATCTCCGAGGACCCCGTCGGGCACGGAAACCTCAAACTCCTCCCAGATACCATCGAACAATAGCCGAAAATGGATGGCGTAGTGCGCCGCCGTCGCGCCGTTGGAGAAACACATCACAACGGGCACCCAGCATTTGAGGAAGTCGGGCTCAAAGGTCGAGCTGACAAAGAGAAGGTTGAGTTTACCCTTCTGGCTTTTGAAGTAGTTATGCGCGGCATCGGACACGAAGCCGTTCGCCGCCTCCTCGACGATGAGGACCTTCAAGGACCGCCGCCGCATGAACGGGGACTGCAGCGCAACAACTTTGATGTCGTTATGCCAATAGACGCGGACCGTCCAGTCGGGATACTCGGCTTGAAGCTTCTCCAGCTCCGGGATAATGTGCGTGTCACGCGTCGTGTTCCCGGGGTTGAGAATTTTGCGCCGTTCACTCTGAATCCGCCCCGGATTCAGGAAGACCTCGTTGATCTGCGCCACCGAGGCGCCAGGCCCACCGATAGCGGCCCTACCCGCAAGGAGCTCCGCGGGCCGCGCCCTCGGATGCTCGACTACAATCTGCTTGAACGCTTTGCGATCTGCGGGCGAAATTCGCTTCAGGCGCGGCGGCTTGACGTGGGCATGTTCCCCTCCGTTAGCGTAGTGGACGCCGCCGCGGTAAACCCAGTAGCGCGATGTGACATTGCAGACGTTGTGATGAACCATTCGAGCGCCGCACTCGCAAGGTTTGGCAAGCTGCTTCACGCGGAGAACGTGGCGCGAGTGAGGGCGCACGATGATCTTGCAGTCGGCGTTGTCGCACTCCATCCAGCCAAGACATTTACGCCGCGTCTGCTTTCCGTCGCGGTAATTGTCCGCCTGGACGCTGCCCCCGATGCCGCGCGTCTGGAATGCCCAGTTGACCGCCAGCTCTAGCTCCGTGATCATCTCAATGGGATAGTCCGCCGACCAGTCCCCCTCCGGCCAGAAAGACCAGCGGTGTAGTCGAACAAGCTCATCCAGCCGTTCGTTGTGGTCGTACGGCGCGTCTGGCAGTGGCGAAGACTCTCGCGCGGCGATTGGACTGTGGGCTCGAGGCGGAATCGCCGCTCCCGGTTGACGGCGAGGAGGAGGGCTAGCCGATCGACCGCGGCGACGGAGCTGCGCGCGGTTTAATTCCGCAGGATGCGGAGGAGAGGCTGCGCGCGGAACAGCTTCCCGAGCTGCGGAATACGGGAGTTTGTGCGGTTTTCTGGAGGGCTGGTGTGATGGCGGCGCACCGCGACGAGCTAGGACAGCCTTGAGTGGAAACAGACATAAAAAAGAGACACTCACTCGGCGCATCATCCCGACGAAACCCGATGATTCTTCCCCGCCCATCGGTGAGCGGACGGGACGCGTCATCCAATTCGTCCTCGGAGACTGTGCCGTTGATCAGCGCTGCGCCCTAGACGGAGTCGGTGGCGCCACAGACCTATTTCAAGACCACGCGTACTAATGTCACCCGCACATTCTGAACCGGAGCTGCTGCCGCTTGCGCTGCACGAACGAGACCGTTTACGCTTCCGAGAGTTCCCGAGTCCAAAAAACTGCGCTGTGTGTTTTAGTATCCGCTTCAATAAAACGTCAGTGTGATTTTAGACGTGTTAGGATAGCGACGACGCACTCGAAAGCCCATGGAATGGCGCTGTTGGTAGTCGGAGTAAGAGTTGCTTTTCATTCAAATTTTTGTGGTGGAGTTTTGATGATTGAAAATGGAGGATCGTCGTCGTATTGGAGCACAAGAACGCCGCATACGCCGTGAGTGGAGAGCTATCTAAACCTCGTCGTTCGCTTCCCAGTCGTCCTCTAGCTCTCGCTGCTCGGCATCACTCCAATCGGCATTATGCAAGTCTGGGGAGATGAAGGGTAAGGCCGCTAGCATCTTGTGTTCTCCGCACCCAAACATACCTGGAACAACGGACGTCGGGCTCGGGATCGGCGTCGAAGTTGCTGGAGGCGACTGCGAGCGTTGGTCATGTATTGTTGACATTTGACCGGTGGCAGACGCCGCCTGCGATACCAGCACTAAAGGAGTGTTCAACGTCAAGACACCTACCTTAAGCTCAAAACTTACCGCCTGTTGAGGTATGACCGGGCTGCTTTGGTGCTTTGAGGGGAACGAGAGGGACATAATCTCGTTCCGTAAAGTCGAGCAGGTGTGCACCAGATGCGGTGAACGTGAGCCGGTGGGTGTAGTGCCCGTGTTCGTGGATCCCCTGGTGCGTAAGCCTTGCGCCGTCGCAAAAGACCGAGACAGAATACTCCGCCGAGCATGGGACCGAGGCGAGCGCATGTCCGCACACACAGCGTTGGGTGAGTTGGCGTGCAAGTGTCTTGGTACGTCGATCCGGGGCGATAAGAAAATCATTCGGGCAACGGCGCGAGGTACAGCGCAGGGCACCGAAGCACTTTCCCCGATGTTCTTTACCCTTGTCAGCCGTACGCGCAGCTTTAGATCCCCGGTGTCCAACTATCTGCTCGAATACCCAGCCAACTGCAAAATTACCGAGCTCGAGGAGCTGCGCAGGTGTAACGTTATAGACAACGCCGCCATTTGGCCAAGGATTCCAGGAAGATGGGGAGGATTCTTCGAGGGGCTGGGGAGCGACCGGCGGAGATGCATCGAGAGGCGCGGTATCGACGGCGTCTAGCGCCGATTTTAGCCTTGGAAGCAAACAGACGGCGTTTAAACATACGTGGTGACGGTTTAACGCCAGGAATGGTGCGGCGTCGTCGTATACGCACCATCTTGATTATCTTCCCTGGACAGCCGTGAGGAACGGCTCGATAAGCGGAGGCGGCTGCACGCACCTGTCTCGTCATAGTACGGAACCAAGCGGGAACCGCTCCGCTGCTTCCGTGGCGCGCCAACGCGGAAATCCACCCGCTCTATCCATAAATAGAGATACCCAAGGGCAAAACCGTACACGATAAGGACGAATCGCGGGTTTAGGACGCCGATAATTGTGTTGTAGACAGCCCAAAGGCGCGGAGCGACAAGTACCCAGTTTGACCAGAGGACGGCGACGAGAAGTGCGCCATTGGCAAGTAGAGAGACGAGCACCAGAGGTTCCGGCATAGCTGTAGGTTGGCGTCCTCCGCAGAGTCCAGCAGAGATGTTGCGCTGGACGATGGTGGTGGTTCAAGTCAAGAGAGGTGGGTGGCAGTGCAGACATGATTGTGCATATTTAGAAGGAGAATGGCGAAAGGTGCGGTCAAAGAAATGCCGCGACAGACTGGCTACATGCTAGTACATACCCGCGTAACCTGGCGCCGAGACTTGTGACTATTGCAAGCTGGGACCGTGCCGCCAGGTGCAACCACCACACACAAATGTGCAGCCCGGCCCACCCATATGCAGCCACCGATGAATAATACTACCACCTGAGTGCCACCAGGGAGCCACCGCCTGATGGTCGAGTGCCACCGAAGTGCAGCCGTTTCGCACGAGGTGCCACCAGGTGCAGCCACCATCACCACTTGGTGGCACCCTCGTTTGTGGATTTATAGTGAATTGGAAGCTAAATTTGGGTTTAATCCCTATATACTGGTAATATATAGCACTTCTCTACAGAATCCGGGCCTCGACAGGCTTATAAAAGTCCAATGGTAAATTTAAAAGGAGTGGCTGTGCACAAGTGCCACCGGTGGTGGCTCGGTGGCACGGTGGTGGCACATTCTGGTTGCCCAACACCGAGGAAGAGGAAGAAAAGACCGACGGCGCCCGTTGCGGCAAACATGGCGAAGAAAGAGAGACTGATAATTAGGTGGCCGCAGTTACAGCAATGCCCCAGTCTTTATGCCCCCTCCCAAACGCATACCACTCCTCGAGGACATTAATTCGTTCAGGGAACGTGTTCTGCAGGCGCCGCTGAATCGCAGGATCCTCGCTGGCAATGTCCTGAGCGTCGTCCTATAAAATGGGGGGTGAATAAAAGAATCTTGCCGTGGATCAGCGCACACAACCGCACTGACACCCGACGGCCTGTAAATTGCCTGTCCGCTCGAGCCCGGTCGCAAATTGGACACCGGGATGTTGCTCGTCATGATATTGTTCCGTCTTGGCCGTTCGTTATGCTGTTTCGAAGCCGCTGGACTGGACTGAGGCCGACGACGATGGGCGTTCCTGTCAAGCGCCATTGATAGGATGGTCCCACTGATCGACGCCGTCCTCGTAAACACACATAGGCCGAGCTAGTTTTCCTGGACAACAAAGAGTATGTATGTTCAAAAGAAAATGCGGGGTATATATAGACTAATACTCCCAAGTCAAAACGGCGCAGCTCACGCAGGGATCATCTTGGTCGCAACATTACTTCCATCGCCCTGGCTCGGTGCCATCGCCTGGAAGTCCGGGATCGCGCCGTCTTTGGCTGCCGCCGCCGCAGGACTCGTCGTTTTCAACAAGCTGCAAGTGTAACGGATCAGATACCAGCCAGAAAGAAGGAAACCACCGGTAAACAGTAAAATACGCACTTGGCGATGGCCGCCTGGTCAACCGGCGGCCCCGCCCCCGTCCCGACGATTGTCTTGTGCCCAAAGCTCGGCACTCCCGTGCCGGTGACGACGTACAGGAACGCCGGGCCGGGCGGGTATATCGCGGCCGAGGGCGGAGCCGTTACCGCCAGGGTCCTCTTGTCGCTGGAGAGGACGGCGTTGAGGTAGACGAGCCGCTGGTCCATGTGCACGCCGTGAGTGGCAAAACCGAGATCCATTAGTGCCACTGGGGAAAAATCAGTTCTCGTTCGTAGCTTGAAATAATGGAACTTACCTGTAACGTTCACTGTGTTGGCGGGGAGCGTCACGGCCAGGTTGAACACAGAGTTGTAGTTGATGGTAGCGGGTAGGCCGGTGTACGACGGGCGGGCGACGTTCATGTACGGCGGGGAGTAGAATTCCAACCTATGCATCCCTCGTTTGGCAACACACAAAGAACAAAGAACGCCTGCGAAGGGACGAACCTATACTCGGTCGCGTACTTGACCGTTGACACATCGTTGTTCGGATTGGATCCCGCTGCAAGCACAGCTCAACTCGGCGATAAACGAAACCATGAGACAGGACATACCAAGCATAACAGTCCCGTTGGGCGTCAACGACGCTGTTGCGTGATACAAACGCGGGATGGTGGACGCCACAAGTCCGGCGGAGGAGAACCGGCTGCCTGCGGGCGCAGCAGGGTCGTAGATCACCGGCGTGAAGGCTGGGTTGTCGGCGTTGCTCTGGCCAACTTGGTTCCCGACCTGCGCCGCATGAGATTGAGATTTAATCCGCTACCCAAGGAGAGAAGGGAAGCACGTACGTTTCCGTACCCAGCGACGCCTGTCCTAGCCCTGAACGAATTCCAGAATGAATTATCTTTGCATGTAGATGGAAACCGAAACACTCACCCGTTGACAAGCATAACCCTTCCGTCCGGGAGCAGAATCATATCGACCATGATACGTCCTTGGGGCATCGTCTCGACCTTCCATCCCGCCGCAATCCCCGCCGCGTTGAGCACCATGCGGATGCACTGCGCCGACGTCGGCGCTTGCGAGGAGATCGAAGACGCGGAGACGCGGTCGCTCGTCGTCGACCCGCCGCATATCATGATTTCCGGCGTATAGTTATTGGCGGGCGAGAGCGGGAGTAGAACGTGTCCAGCGGAGAACGGTGAACTGTCAGTGCCAGCTGTGTTAATAGAAAGGATCCGTCAGGCCTAGGAACCAACCCGCACCTAATTCGAACGCCGTTGGGGATCGCCGGGAGCCGCAGCTCGGTGTTGGTCTTCCAGTTCAGGATCATAGCAGCCTGGTTAGCAGAGACATAGATGGTGCCATCCGGGAGGTAGACGAGGTTCGGAAAGTGGTTGCCGTTCAGGGTGTCGGTCAGGAACTTGCTCGGGATTTTTACCCCGTTGAAGCCTGTCGAGGGCAAGTCACCGATATGAATGGAAGGCCTCGACGCCAGACATGGTATCTAACCGTTTATGTTTTTCGGTGGGAAGAATTCGTACGATGGGTTATTGATTCCTGTTCGTCGTCGGCATGGACGTCAGACAAAGGAGATTCATCGATCACTTACCAGCAGAGTTAATAAACCTGTAAGCAGTCAAGCAAATGCAAGGAGGCATGAAACGAAACACTCACCCGCCAGCAACGGACCCACCAAAGATAAGAATTGATCCATCCTCTATCCGCACCTACAGATAGAATGAGCCTCGACCGATCCAAGTTCAGCTGCAAAATTACTCACAGAAGACGGGTACCACCGATTCGAAGAGAGGCGAACGCGCGTCGGGCTCTCGAAGATATCGCACTTTCCGTCGGTGCAGGGAGTGAACATCCGGATGCCCTGGAGCCCATTTGCGCCTGCCAGGAGCGGTCAATAAGCGCCGCAGCTAAGCCTCTGCACCTACCGGTAATAACGATCGGGTTTCCGCCCGAGTTGACAAAGGTCCCGTTCCCGAGGAAGCTCCCTGTCGCGCACCACGAATTGCTGAGGGGATTGAGGGCGCGGACGGTTTGCGTGTTGAGATCGAGCTCGACGGCCCAGGCGACGTGGCCGTTGACGGTGAGCGGATTGTGTTCACTACTGGGCGTAAATAGTGCAACTAAAAGACAAAGGACTACTTGCACTTTGTCGTAGATGATAGCTTTGGTCTCGGAAACGACTGCAAGCTGCATGCCGCTCACGCCAGTCGTGCTAGACGCGTCAAAGTCAGAGAAACCACGGACGCGACGCGTAGGACATACCCCTTCTGCACCAAGGACCATTGTCCTGGTAGGGAGGCACGAGCGTGCAGCTGAGTAGCTGCCGCAGCAAGCGCGAATGCAAACAGACCAACCGCTCGAAACATCTCTGTCCACATCTATCCAGCTCACGACCTTTTATGGCCCTCCCCAAAACGCCCTCCGTTCCTGGTTACTTCATGCCGAAGTCCATAGACGCTCGAGACACGCATGGTCTTCCTGGCGATCATTCCAGCGACGGACAAGCAACTCGAGGAATAAATACGATACCGAGTTATCAGCGCACCAGGCCCGCCTTTTGCGCTAGTCGACCGCCTGTTATGAGGTAAGCGGCGTCCGCCGCCCGCTACAAAGTCGACGGGAGGACGTACGGGGTATGCGTCGCGGGCGCAGAGTTGATTCGATATGTTTACGGGCGGGACGGGGCGGCGACTTTTGGCTGGCCAAGACGTCGGAGGAATAGTATCGCTCGGACGGCAGCGGGAAGGGCATGAAGGAGCGGGCTCGGAGCGCCGGCAACCCAATGGCTCCAGTCGCGGACGTTTTGCCACCGAGACGCGCTTGTGGGCCATGCAGAGCCGACGCGAATGTGTCCGCAGCGAGCGCCGAGAAGAAGGGCACCTACTAGCAAGGGGCCTAGCTGGGCAGGGCATGCGCGCGTAGACAGCAGCGGCGACAAGTATGGAGGCCTCTCGAGCGGTTATCAGACCCTCCCGACTCCCGAGCGGCTCCGTCTTGACTTCTACCCCCATCGCGAGTCCCAGCAGTTGTGACCTTGCATACACGGAGACTGCTTCTGAACTTCAAGTGAAGAGCCGAAGCTGGAGCGTCGACGTCGGCGTTGACATCGATTCAGACGTTGACGGGCTGGGTAGCAAGCCGCGACGAGTCGTAGGAACGCAGCATCGTCAGTGCGGGTTGAGAACAGGCCAGTTCGCTCCCACTTCCAAGCCTTCGAGTCGCTGGTCGTGGTCATGGTCGCCCTCGCGAGACATCTACACCATCGCCTTCAAGTTTCAAGCTTCGAGCTTCGAGTCGCCAATAAGGCTGAAACAGCAAGCCCGAAACGCGCCAACGAGACGGGGCAGTGGCCGGCCGACGTTCTACGAGCGGGATCGAGACGCGACGGTACAAAATGAGGAAGGGCACCAGGTTCTTCTTTTGCGACTGAGATCATGGCGGCTCCAAGCAAAGTCATCACAACACACAAAAAACCGGTACCCAATTGCCACAAAAGGGACAAGATATATTACACGCGCGCCTCCCCACCAACCCATTCCAAGCAGGAGGAAGAGCGGGAGACGCCGAGTCGGACATACACTACGCAAAAAGAACTATACACCAAAAAGAGTCAGGCAGAGCCGAGTCAAAAGGGTGGGGCAAGATCATACTGGGGTTTTTGTGGGGGAGGGGGAGAAATGCAGGGTGAAGGGTGAAGGGGGAAAGGGTGAAGGGACGGATGCATAGATATAAAAAAACGGTAATTGGGGGCCATAAGGTAGAGTACATAGAAGGGTTGGGTTGGTGGGGGCGAGGAGCGAGGAGCGTACGAGAACGAGACGACGATGCAAGCAAGCGGGCGGGCGGAGGGAGGTGGGGAGGGGCGGGAGTTATGGTTGATGCAGGTAGGTAGGGTAGTTGGGGGAGGGCGGGGAACGAAGGGACGGGAAGCACACAAAGACACATTTTTTGAAATAATCCAGAACCGAGCCGAGCCGAGACGGAGGAGACATATATCGTACGTTGGGGGGAGAAGAAGAAGAGATGATATCCGAGAGCGAGGTCGAGTCGAGAGCAGACGAGGGAAATAGGAGCCGTGGTAGGGTATGAGTTGGGGGCGGTTTTGAGTCGGTTGGTCGGTCGATTATCGCCGTTCCGTCCGGATCCGTAGAACGTCTATTCGGCCGTGGGCGAAGCGTGGTTGCTGCCCGCGCCGTTAATGGGCCAGACATTCGCGCGCTCGTTGCTCCCCGCACGTTCGGTGCGCAACGGCAACGCCTCGGACTGAGCCGTCCCATTAACACCCGCACTGACATTGCCGGTGCCGGTGCTGGTATTGGCGCTGACGCTCGCGCTCCCGTTGACGCTCCCATTGACGCTCCCATGGCTGCTCATCGCCCCGGGGCTCTGCGCAACCGGTTCCGTCCGCGCCGAGCTCTCCATCGTCACGCCCCGCATCTCGTCAATCCCCCGACGCACGCCCGCCATCAACCGCTCCGTCTCCCTCAACATCTCCTCCATCTTCCTTCGCTGCTCGTGCAGCACAAAGTAGTGCCGCTCCAGCTCGTCCAGCGACGGCGTCGCGCCAGCACCGGCAGCACCGGTACCCTCGTGGTAGCCGCGCACAGGCGGAAGCGTGTACCCGGCCGGCAAGCTGATGCTGCCCGGGGACGCCTTGCGGTTGGGCGTCGCGCTCCCACTCGCGCTGCCGCTGCGCATGTACGCGGGGAACGCGCTCCCGATGGACGGCAGCTCAAACGACGCGTTCGGGTTCGGCGTCGGCGCGGGGCTCGCGAACCACGTCCGTTTGCCGAGATCCTTCGAGTCGACTTCCGTGGCGGGGGCCGGGGCCTTGCGCCGCGCGCGTTTGCGCCGCGGGGCGTCTTCGCCGTCTTCGTCGGTCGGATGCGGGCGGGGAGAGGCTGCGGAGGAGACGCGCGAGCGGCCGACGGCGACGAGGGCTTCGGCGGCAGCTTGGTCAGACATGGCTACAACAAAGTGGCGGATTAGCGTTCGGCCACGTCAATTGGGGATATATTTGGAGTCGACCGCCCCAGTCGTAACGGAATTGGAGCCCGGGAACAGGGCAGGGCATCGTCCAAAGACGTACGACCCATCCAATACCACGAACCGCCCCAAAACGAAGCAGGACAACAAAACCACTCACCATTATCACCGCCATGCCCCGCATTTGCCGGCGAGTTCACAGACGCGGCAGGGACGCGCTTGCGGCGCTTGATAACCGTCTTCTTCATCGATGTCGGGCGGTGCGTGCCGTGCAGCTTGAAGTAGAGGCCTATAATGGGAATCGAGTCAGCGAGAGTCGTCATGGAGCAGGTGGCAAGGGTAGGGGAGGGGGAGGAGGAAAGGGAAGGGAGGAAGACGGAGTAGATAGATATCGGATAAACTCGGAATCCAGAGATGAGGACGACGACGATGACGACGCCAAACGGGAGGTCGCAAGCAACCCCGCCCTCGTCTCCCCCTTCAACGCAAGCGAACGCACCCAAAGGCAAGGGGACGACGATAGCGTATGACGCAAAACGCAGAACGCGGGCCCGTCGCCGAACGTGGACGAATCTGATAAGATTCGTTCTTCGTCTTCGTCGCCTCCCACACCCAAACGTGCTTCGTTGCTGGAGCGGGAGCGAATACGCGTACAGAGTCGTCCGTGCCCGTGCCCGCGTCGCGTCGCAATCCGAGCCGAGGCAGAAAACGAGGTCGGGACAAGAGGCGAAGACCGGGGACAAGACCAAAAAGCAGGAGCTGCTTCAAAAGGAGAAGACGCGAGGCCACGTCCATTCTCCCCCGTCCGCGCAAAGCCAAAACCCAATCTCCAGCTCCCCGCAACCCCCAAAAGCAAACCCAGCCCGACCTCGTGCCGACCCCGTGTCCGTGGCCGCTTTCGAAGCCGAAGGCCACAAGACCATCATATCAGATTACCGGGGGCCTTATCGTGCAACGAGGCGGACGCGAATAGGACTGGGGCGTATTCGTATTCGTCCTCTAGGCGGGCCCGGGCGGCGGGAGGACAGGGGGAGGAAGGGCGGGAGGGAGAAAATAGACACCAAGCAAGACGAAGAGAGGGAAGAAGTAAGAGAGTCAGTCGTCGTCATCGGAGGCGACGACGAGGACGACGACAACCCGACGCGCGAGGGACGACCGCTACCGAGGCGGTGCCGAGACACAGGGCAGGAAAGAGACGAGACCCCCATCACCGAGAGGGACGATGACGACAACGACGACGACAGCAAGAGCAGCGCCAGCGCCAGCGCCAACTCCAGCCTCGTCCCGTCCTCCTCCTGACCGTCCTCCGAAGGCAGCCCGGTTGTAACACCAGCGGAAACCCATACGCCAACGAATCGCGCGCGGGGAGATACAGATAGATGGGGATCTATCTGCCTCGCATCCTTTCGGCGCAATCCGACTCCGACTCCTGCCACTTCCACGGACCGGTAGTGGACGTGTACGTGGAAGAAGGAAGGGCGTACACGACAGAATGGAATGGAGTGGGGAGGGACACGGGACGGCGAGGGAAAGAGAAGGATGGGACGGAAGGAAGGGGATCGACGGTGGGCGTCCACGTCATCGGGCGAGAGAACCAGTACAGTACGGGTGGGGTAGGGGTACGCGGAGGGGGAAACGGAGAGCAGAAAGAAAGAAAGACAAAAGCTCACCACACGCATTGCAGATATTATTCCCCACATCGTCGCGGCGCCACAGCGGGGTCGTGCTCGTCCCGCAGTTGCCGCACGAGAGCGCGTTGATCTTGACCTGGCCTTGGATAGGCGGGGCGTCCGCGGCGGGTGCGTGTGTTGCGCTCCTGTTTGTATGTAGGGGGAAAGATAAATGCGCATCAGTGGTTGATAGATAATAACTTTTGCCCGCCGGACAAAACAGGCGGCGAGGACGTACCGGACGGGTGGGGGCGTCGGGTTGAGGAGAGACCGCATCGAGCCTGAGGAGGGTTGCTCGTCGCCTGCACCTGCTGCGGGGTCGTTGGCGCTGGCGTTGGCGTTGAGCCGATTATTCCATGTCGGGCAGCCGTTGCACGCCGAGGACCCGCCGGTGCCGTCGCAGCGCCCGTCGCCGGGGCAGGTTCCCGCGTGGTGCTGCTGCTGCTGTTGGGCGGCCTGCTGCTGGGGCTGGTTGTTGTGCGGCGAGAGCGATGCGGGTCTCGGTGCGTTGCGGGATTTTTGGTACAGGCCTGGAAGCAGGACGGGGAAGGGGTAGTAATGGGTCAGCGACGGGGAGGACATGACGAGAGTGAGGATGGAGAGGAAAGGGGTTGGGTGGCTGGTCAAAGCAAATCTAGGCGAAAGGCAAGGAACAACACGGGCTGCGTGCAGCGCGCATGCCCTACAATGCGTGTCCTATCCCAGCCGATCTCCACGCCCCCTGCAGCCACCCAGACCATCGATAGAGCACCAAGGGGAAGGAAGGCAAGGAGGACGACGACTCACCGCAGGCGTTGCATATGGGGCTGCCCTCGGCGGTGCGGCGCCACAGAGGCGTCTCCGTCGTGTTGCAGTTGACACACGTCGTCCGTGCGGGCGGCGGCGGCGCGGAGAGCGTCACGGGCTCCTGTTGCGGGGGCTGCTGGGCGACGGGGACTGTGATGACGACGGGGGCGGCGACGGTGTCCTTGCCGCGGGGGAGGTACGAGTCGGTGGGCAGAGGGGGGAGGTGTGCGACGAGGGCGCTCATTGTCGGTGTCGGTGTCGGTGTAGGAGGAGGAGGAGGAGGATGTCTCGGTGGTGGACCTTGTGTGCACCGAAAAAAGAGGTGGCTGTCAGACCAGGCAGGTTATCGAGATAAGTCCCATCACCCAATAGCATCCCTTCCATTGCACGATTAGATGCTCCCGCTCAAACTCCGTCTGCCCCGACTGCCCCGACTAGCCTGCCCTATGCCCGCCCCATTCCCGCCTCCCCCCCGCCGCACGCCGCCCCTCCCTCCCTTCCCATCCCCGACCAAATTTCTATGTTCTGACACGGACAACATCTAATCTTGATGAGTTTCAGTGATATGCCCGCCCGGTCTGGCCCCTTGCCGCGGCAGGTCTGAGGTCCTCCCAGCATCGCCGTATGATAGATTCCTTACACCCCCAGAATCTAATCCACCTTCCAAACCACCCTTTCCAGTTGCTTCCCAGCGCAAGTTCACAGTTATCCGGAAGCAGATAAGTAAAAACCCTGAAGAGAACCCCCTCGATCGTGGTCGCAAATCCATCAACAAGTGCGGGGTAACGGAGGCGTTTTAGGGGTATTGCCCTTCTGGGAACGCGCTAATATCCTGAATCCGCGCCCCGTGCCAGCCCCAATTCCTATCCCCACCAGCCAGCACGAACCCCGACACCGACCCGACCCCGACCCCGACACAACACCGACACCGACCCGTCGCCGGCGCATCAACCCATCCCACGCCCAACCCCGCTTATCAGCTCGCGTGCGCTTGGTGCCACGTATCCGTCTGATAATCCCTTTTCCCGACGGCGTTCGGCGTTCGCGAAAAAATTCCTGTTTGCCTTTGCTTCCGTCCGCGCCCTCCTTGTTTGCTCTTAGACTACTTTTTTCTTCTTTCAGGCTGAGCAGCAATTGGACCGGAGGGTCGGGAGGCAAGCAAGGTCAGGAACCGCTGCGTATACTGCACGGTGTACGGCGCGACCCTGAGCTGGCGGCGTACGCGTACGCGGTTGTGCAGAGTCTCGGCTTGTATACGTACGTACGTACATGGTAACGCACCCACGACCGGGAGCAAGACGAGTGCGACAACGGGGCATCTCCGCATCTTGACAATGCCCGCTCGAAACTCCTCCGGCGCCGCTCACAGCGTAGAGGAGGGTAGCAATACGCGTCGGTGTAAAGGGCAGCACGTCGACGCGTCGCAGAGCAAAGACGACGCGCGTCGGGCGGCGGGCTGGGCGGCGCGCGCGTCTTGGCATACGGGCCACTCGTACTGGCACTTACGCGTCGCTGACGTCTGCGGCTGAGAAAATTCGAATTCGCGTGCTTGCCTGCTGCCGCCGAACAGTACGACCTCCAACTCGCGTCCACCACCTCCAGAACCCACCCAAATAGTATGGCACCCATTACACCCATCCGCAACCTGCTAGCCACACACCCTCCCCGTCCTTGTACTCGTACTCGGAACGCTCTTGTCGCAAAAACGCCACCGCGGAAGATAGAAATCTTCCATCTCCATCTTTGCTTCGAATATTCCGCCCGCGACAGATCGGAACGGTATGGAAGGCCGGAGACGCAAACGCCGCAATCGGAAATCTAATCAGCAGAACCTACGCGTCCCCACTCCAGCGGCAACGCTGTTTGGTTGCCAGTGAGCCTACAAGCAGCCTTAGGCATCTACGCCACAACGACGCTTCCGAGGGCAAGCTTAAGCGTAGGAAAAATGTGCTGTAGCAATTGCAACGTTAACGTACTGTACATATTCCACTCGCCACAATGACCTGCTCTGCCAATACCCTCCTTCGATGTCCCACTAATGGCAGTATTCCGACCCTCAGAGCACACGCGCTCAGACTTCCACTTGACCTTCAAGCCTACCACTAGTACATGTACAGCTCAGTTGACTCTTGAGGAACCGCACCAGTGACGAGCGCAAAGAAGAAAACTCGGCGACCAATTGCAAACCGATTGAAGAGCTCTCTCCGCCAGGCGGAAAGTTCTACGAATTCGGAGAACTTTGCGGCTTCGCGATAAGATTACGATTACGATTACAGATGAAAAGATATCGATAACGCGTGGCGGCGGCGCGGCGCGGACCCTCGCAGTACTACTGTGCTTGACGCTAGAGCTAGTGCCGTCCCTTCTCATTGCTCATTCCGCGAACAGCGGTACGACGTCGTGACCTGCTTCCAGCCAGCGAGCCAAGCTCCCGGTCTCGAGTGGACACCTACACACGTATACGTGTAGGCTACACCCACACTCGCCCACGCCCACGCTCAAGCACGACGATTTCGACCTCGGGCGGCGAGCCTCCCGGAGTCGACAAATCCAACCGAGAACGATGGGGCTTCGATTCAAGTTGGACTTTTACGCCGGTCGCCGGGGCCAAGATCGTCAAAGCTAATCGATTCAAACTTCGCCCTCCGCAGTACTAGTAGGGCCATCCGCGTCAACAATCATACCTACATCTTTGTAGTAACTTAGATGATAGCTACTCTACTATACTATTGTCGGCGTCGGCGTGCATGTGTGCCTGACGGATCGCAACACCAACGTCCAACACCGGGGAGTGGTGCTTCAGCCAGAGGGAATATGGATCTCTCCGGATCCGGGAAGACCGTCATGTTTTCAGATAGACAGCAGGCACGGAAGAACAAACAAACAAACAAACAAACAAAAACATCGGAATCCATGCAATCAAATCAAATCAAACCACCACCTCAAGGTCTACACACGACACAGCACAAGACAACACAGCAGAATCAGCCACAGCGAAAGTCCCGCGCCAGACATACCAGAGCTCGGGCCATTTAGCACAATCTCGCCCCTCGTCGTCGACGGGCGCCCATCTCGTTTCATCCATGGCCAGCCCAGACTCTGATTGCGGTTAGGATTAAAATTACAGTCTCATCTAGACCCGATTAGATTGCGATTGTGAACTCTATCTCCAGCCACCTTCAGTTGACCTTCGACTCCAGTTTCCCTTTCCCTTCTTCTCAAGCCTGGATGAGGCGGTACGCTCCGAGTCCCGCAGATTCAGGATTGTACTGTATGGGAAGGCGCTGCTTACAGTCTGCTCCCAACTCGACATGATCTGTAAAGAGAAGGGTTAGAGTGTTGGTCTGGGACTCCCCGTGAGGTGGAATGCTTACATTATATTGTTGTGCTGCTATACTTACACGACTGGATTTATACGAGGCATGGCGATACGCGGAGTCGGACGGGTAGTTCATTCGCCTCGCGATCTTTGCTTGCAATTGCCCCGCATGTCCCGATGCGTTAAAAAGCTAAAGGTAACTGCTGCGGCTGATGTATTTACCTGGCTTACATCAATATCGCGGAGCGCTCTGCGCAAAGTACTTGTCTGTAATTATTACCTTCTTTGCCAGTCGCGTCCTAAATCCACCAGAGACGCGTCGCTTGAGCTGAGAGTTCACCACCTAATGTGGCAAAGTCACTTCCATGTGCCTAAAGTCCCGCCAGCTGCGTCAGACCACGCTAGAACCTACGATAGTGATCCTCGTAACACCTTGTGACACAACACCAAAATCGATCTTCCACGCGTCCTGCTCGCTCCCTCCGCACGTTACCGGCACTCATCGGCAGGGCAGGAGCGTCCGCAACTCCTGAATGTCACTCGACAAAAATACAAGCAAAAATAGATCCGGAATTTGGGAACTTTTCGCGGACTGAGTCAAAATTGCCTGGAACGGCATGGAGCTTGGAGGGAAGCCTAAAACGACCATGCGCTAGTCTAAAAGGGGACAAAAATGACCACCGCAGGGGTCGAACCTGCAATCTCCTGATGCGCGCCCCTGCGGTGGGCAGGTTCGTAGTCAGACGCGATGCCATTTCGCCAGGCGGCCGTTGGGAGATTGCCGCCGGAAGCCCATCCATTGACGGCGCGTAGCTCCTGGCCTGGCCATCCCAGCCCGAAACATGTCTGGCCCGGTGAAAATTTCCTCCCATCAGCTGCACGCGTTATCGATATCGATGCGCCACCGATACCATTTGGCATAATTACTTGATAAATCATTGGCGGGTATTGACTAGTAGCTGTGAGCATCTGGACGTCTTCCTGAGCTATTTCCAGTAGTGTCAGGCAAAGCAAAATATAATTTCTCCGAGGTCACTAGCAACAAGCTAAGTGCCAGTGGGCCCCGGAATTCCCTCAAAATCCCCCAGCTTACATCCAAGATGTACGCTACATATCTGCGCGAGAATATGGCCAGAACGTCAATGGAGGGCCTCACCCGCGTCGTCAACAAACCAGTGAGGCCAAGTCAAGTACGGTTGGCTGGGCATGCACGAAGATGCAACGACAGGCACAGTGTTTACAACAAGAAACACGTTCATTGGCCAGTCCCGACGTCGAGGTCGACAGCTGCTTGGCTGGCTATAATACAGACTAAGTACACGCGCGCGCTGGGCTGCGCTTTCTTCTGCTCCGATTCGAGCTTGGGTATGGAAAGCTCAAGGGTTCTTGAGTCCTCCGGGCTTGTGCCTAGCGCCGAATCAGTCAGATCTTCAGCAGAGGGGATGCCGACGTGGACGCACCAGCGGAAGTAGATGGCCGCGAACGGGATGGAGAACGCCGTGCTGAGGAAGACGGTGGTGCGGGCGGCGAAGCGCTTCGGGTGGGTTATCGCCTCCTTCTCGTTGAATGGCCAGTGCTGCGGGGTCGCCGTTCGTCAGATAAGGGGCAGTGCAGGCGGCTGGCCGGCGCACCTTGTATTCTCCGTGGCCTGAGGCGAATCTCTTCCCGATTGGGGAGACGCGCAGCGCAGCGCGCGAGCGGACGACGAGGGCGGACATGGTTGGTGGTGATAGTGCGGGGTAAGAGGGGTGCGGGGGACAGCTGTGGGAGCCCGTTGCTGGGTCAGCTGCTGGACCGGGACGCGATATTTGTATGTAAAGCCAAGTCCTCAATAGAGCTCGTAGGACAGCGTCCACCGCTACCCAGCCGCTCCCCAAACATGCTCACGGATAGAGATTACTAGGAGTTTTACCGTCGGAACTCTATAGCTTATGCTCTCGGAACGCGGCGCAGAGACCTGCACCCAAGTCATGCATATGCAATCTACTCATAAAGGTAGGTTTTTTTTTCTTTGCTTACAACCAAATCTTCGAGTTCAAATTCAAATTGGGATTAGAGCTTACTGGATGCCTTTCCATAACACAGAAAGAAATGTTGGGCTTAGACCGGGTGCCAGCGCCAAGGTGCCGGCACTTTAGAAGAGGAAATCTTTACTCAAGCTGACCTGTCCACAACTGCGCATAAAAACAACAATATGTAATTTACTCTATGTAAACAGATCCCTTTCCAGTCAATTGCTGCTACATTCTGGCTGGGGACCTGCCGGGGAGAGGCCTTTACAATGTCCAAGTTGAGGGGGCTCGAAAGCACTGACGGCTGTGAAGTTATCGCGACGCCGAGCGTCAGTTCGCGTCAATTACGCGATGAACAAGCTCTGTGAGCCGCGATAAATCTGAACGGGGGGTCCGACCCCCCCTTCCAGATTTATGGTGTTTATAGACCTTTTGGATTGTCCATTTGGCTTTGGGGTCCTGATCCGCGACCGGAATGCCGTGAAAACAATGTTTTATAGCGTCTAATACACGGTCTATGCTTATGGAAAGGCATCCACTAGTTGCAGCCTTATTTTTGCCACAAAAATTCTGTGGTTTTTCAACACTCCACAATTCAGCGCAGACCAACTGAATAGTTGTTTTGCAACAAAAGATATACCATTTTATAATGTCAAAAGGACCTTCAGAAGGGCAACTAATAAGCTCTATTTCGCGACATTTTTTTTTTTTACTCCATCTACTAGTTGCTTTAGAGCATATTGGATGACTTTCCATAAGAGTAAATAACTATTTTCGAGTTTTTTCAAGCATTGTTTTGACAGATTACGGCTCCAAATCAGGACCCCGAAGGCTGTTTGAGGTTGAGTATAGCTTGAATTCCGAGTACTTATGAGAAGGGGTCGGACCCCCTCCTCATAAGTATCCGAGCTCGACTAAAGTCAAATCGGCGGGTCTGCCGAGAGGCTGCGCAACTTCTGGGCGGGAACTCTTTCGCATCAGCCCAATTTGCTTTCGCATTTGCGATGGAATAGCAGTTGAACAGTTCCGAATGAGCTGCAGAGAGGCACATCAAGTGTCGGCGCTCGTTCCGGAGCCGTCGCGCCTCTAATTTCGCACCAGAGTGATTATCGCGACCGCCATTCCGGCGCTAAAATTGTCGTCGGATGTCCATTTCTCTTCGTATGTGTCGAGCCGCGAGATATCCCGCGTCGTCGCTCATGTCGCGAGTCGGAGATGATGAGGAGAAATCGCGACGCGTCGTCTCAAAGAGGACATGTATGGCGTGGTTGACGTTGGACTACTTTACCCGCCAGCTTCTGGGAAGCCGCAAGTTGGAGTTTTTCCTTTTTGTTATTTCAGTGGCGCCCATCACTGGCACCCTTGAAATACTCTCAAAAATTAAAAACTCTTATGGCAAGTCATCCATTAGTTGCCGGTTTTGGGCCAGATATTCTGTGTAAAAACAAATAGTGCTGTCCAAAGATATGATACACAAAAATATATCGGTGATATATCGTGGTGATACAGATATGATATAAAATATGATACGGGATTTGGCGTATCATATCCGTATTTGGACAGCACTAACAACAATGCACAAATTTTGTAGATATGTGGCTCCAGCGGCCTTCGAGTCAATTGGAATACTTATATGTAACTCAATTTTTTTTTTTTTTTTTTTTTAAAAAGAAAGACTATTTGTCCTACGGAATTTCTGGCCTTGTGGCCTCTCTGCTCTGGAAAGAATGGGCTTTCTATGGTGCGCCCAGAACCTTGTGCAGCTCAAGTGCAACTGCACACCATGCAATTGAATGCTGAACGATCCATCAGCTGTCAAACGGGTTTGCAACGAACCACCACCATCCTTCTGAACGCACGGGCCTTCGTGCCTTCTCGTGTCTGTATTTAAGCCGTCTCTCTCTGTTGTACGCTTTGAGAACTTCACCCCCATCCACCATGGCGCTCTTCAAGCGCCTCTTGAGCATCCTTCCCCTCCTCTCCTTCGGTGTCGAGGCTGCGACCAGGCTCAACAAGCGTACTACCGTCGAGGCGCTGCTTGACGACTTCCTCGAACATCTTCCGGTCAGATTCCCGTCCAACTGGTAGCAGAACACTTACCTCGACGCGAACAGCTCACCAACAGTCCCAGCGAGTTCTCGCAGCACCAGTCGAAGAAGGACGCGTTCCTTGACCAGGTTATGGGTGCTTTGTCGGTAAGCGCGCTGCCCTATGCGTCCACGACCACCGCCGACTCTGTACAGGGAACCCAGCAGCTGCCGCTGACGCTGTATGACACCGTGGCGACGGAGAAGCAGAAGTTCATCGACAGGCTCGTGAGCGAGATGACCGTCTCAGAGCTCGGTGAGACCTTTCCGCATCTGGATACCTCTCCAGTACGCTCACGCGCTTGTAGCCATCCAGATGCACCTCATGTTCGCCGACAATATCATCGGCGTCAACTCTGACAACGCCGGATACGGTGAGCTTCCCTCCCTCTTTTCCTCGCTAGCAATAGACTCCGCGCAGACACGGCCATGCAAATCGATCCCACCGCCAGCGTCGGCGTCATCCACGACTGGTACCCCACCAACGCCACCCAGTTCAACAGTATCCAGCAGCTCAACCTCAACAATTCGCGCCTCAAGATCCCGTTCATGGCCTTTGGCGAGTGCGTGCACGGGATTGGTTCCTTCCGCGGGAGCATGTTCCCACAGGCTATTGGGCTCTCCGCGTCCTTTGACGAGTCTCTCGCGTACAAGGTCGGACGCGCAATTGGCGCCGAGGCCAGGGCGATTGGCGTGCACGCGTGTCTCGCGCCGGTGCTAGATCTTGGGAAGGACCCGCGCTGGGGGCGGGTTCAGGAAGCATGGGGAGAGGATTTCGTGCATACTGCGCGCATGGGCGTCCAGTTTGCTCGCGGGTTGTCTAAGAATGGGAGTTGGGCGGACCCCGACGCCGTCGTTCCTGTTATGAAGGTAAGAATATCCTCGTGCTAGCGCTACTCTGATGCGTTGTAGCATTTTGCGGCCTACGGCAGCCCTAAGTCGGGGATGAACGGCGCTCCGTCGATGATCCGTGGCTTGCGCGAGGTTATGCAGGAGATGCTCGTCCCGTTCAAGGCTGTCGTCGACTTGGGTTTTGCGCGGGGCGTCATGATGTATGTGTTTGTTTTTCTCTCCGGCAGCTCCAATAATGCCTTTAGGTCGTACAACGAGCTCGACGAGATTCCAGCGCACGTCCATCCGGTATTGTATGCCGCGCTGGCCGAGTGGGGATTCGATGGTACGTTTCTGCCGCGACCGCTTCCTTCATCGACGAGTTTCCCAAGGCTTTACACTGGCGGACGACACTGGAATGGCTCAGCTCTTCGGCAGTCACGGAGTAGCAAGCTCTCCCGCGGACGCCATCGCTCAATGGTTCAATGCCGGGGGCATGGTCAACTTTTACGACGTTCCCATCGACGTTTGGGTCAACGTACGTTCAAAGCCGGCCCCTCTTCTGAACGACCTGACGCTTCAATAGAGCACCGTAGCCCTCGTCGCAAACGGCACGGTCGCGAAATCGACGCTGCAAGACCACGTAACCGAAATCCTCGGCGTCAAATACGATCTCGGCCTCTTCGAGAATCCCTTCCTTGAGCTCGATATCCCCGACGTCGAAGCGCTCAACGCTGCGCACGCTCCGCTGACGCTGGACGCCGCGCGAAAGAGCATAGTACTCCTCGAGAACCGCGACAATACTCTTCCGCTCGACCTGGAGGCACAGAACATCGACACTATCGCGCTCATCGGCCCCTTCAGCGACATGCTCAACTACGGCGACTACGCTGGGCAGTGGGGGATGTATCCGACCGCGCGGAGCAGCACGCTCCGCCAGGCAATGCTCGAACACCTCGCCTCATCCTCTCCAAACACCAAACTCGTTTCTAGCTGGGGCACCGATACCTGGACGTACCACGGGCAATACAACATCCCGGGCTACCTCCTCTCGTTCGACGGCCAGCCCGGGATGCGCGCGACGTACTACTCTGACACCAACTTCACCAACGCGGTATTCACGCTCCAGGAGATGCCGAACCGCGACTGGGGGCTCTACCCGCCGCAGAACACCAACGGCGACACCGCGGGGCTGCCGTCCAACAACTTTAGCGTCGTCTGGGAAGGCGAGCTGCGCGTCCCCGTCGACGGCGCACCCGTCGATGGCTGGCTCGGCGTCGCCGCCTCCGCCAACTCCTCCGCCGCGCTGTTCGTCGACGGCACCCTCATCACGGAGAAGGTGTTCTCGCCGAACAACACCATCATCGGGAACATTCAGGTCGGCGTCGACAACGCGCGCCCCCCCGCCCGGCGCCGCCCCGTTCCGCTTCGTCCCCGGCGCGAAGCACCAGCTCCGCCTCGAGTTCAAAGTGCTCAACCTCTTCCAGAAGATTGCCAATTTTGGGAGCTTGAATGCGGAGATTGAGCTGTTTTGGAACTTGGTGGATCGGGAGGATGCGGTGAAGAAGGTTTGCGGTCCGTTCTTCGATGCGAGGAGGGTGTTGAAGGTGCTTTATAGGCCGTTGACGTCGCGAGCGAGGCGGACGTGATCGTCCTCGCGGTTGGTGCGAATTGGAATAGTGATGGGGAGAGCGGGGATAGGGCGACGCTCGGGCTTTCTCCGAATCAGAGTATGTCGCCTCTCGGATGATATGTTGTCTACTAACGCGCGTCGGTAGCCGTCCTAGCCGACGCGATATTTGACCTTGGGAAGCCAGTGGTACTCGTCCTTCAAGGCGGTCGACCGTTCGCTATTCCAGACTATTACTCCAAAGCCGCTGCGGTTCTCGACGCGGTACGTAGCCGTCTTATAGGCGTTCTACGTCTCATATCTGGCCAGTTCTTCCCCGGGCAATCTGGTGGCCAAGCCATCTCGGACGTCCTCTTCGGGGTATTCAATCCCGGCGGCAGAGTTCCAATAAGCGTTCCGTTCGATGTTGGCATCTTGCCCGTGTATTACAAGTGCGTTTTTGTGATTGTATGAACGTGTAGCTGACTGGAGGGGCTAGTTATAAGGCCACAGCTCACGCAAACAACTATACCGACGAGAACGCGGGCTCGTACCCAATTGTACGTCGTCTTGAATATAATAGCGCTTTCCTCACGGGTTTACAGTATAGCTTTGGCTACGGCCTGTACGTTCCTATCATCAATTCTCAGCTCCTACTAAAGATTGCCACTTTCAGCTCGTACACAACCTTCTCCCACTCAAACTTCACCGCCAACGGCCAAACGACGTTCACCTCCGGCTCCACAATCACCTTCCGCACAACCATAACCAACACCGGCGCCGTCGCGGGGAGCTACGTCCCGCAGGTCTATCTGCTCTCGCACGGGCGGCGCACCGCCGTCACTCTCCCCGTCAAGCAGCTCGTCGCGTCCACGCGGGTGTACCTCGACCCCGGGGAGACGCAGACTGCGAGTATGGACCTGGAGGTGGATAGGTTCTTGAGGATTGTTAATCGGGAGGGCGAGTGGGAGCTGCAGACGGGGAATTATACGTTTGCGTTGATGGAGGATTCGGGGAGATTGGCGAGTACGGGGACAAATGTGACGTTGACCTGTGTTTGAGGTTGGTCGCCGGGCCTTGGTTTTCAACTTATTGCGTGTGGTTCATGGCTTGACAGGATTCGTAAAGATATTGTACTACAGTCCAAGGAGCCCAAATTATTCCCAAGAAAGCTAAAGAAAGATATCGAGATTACTATGGGTGTTGGTGAGCTGAGAACTCGACGACGATTGTAACACACCATCTTCAAGTTGCTAACAAGGTTAGAGATGTCCCCGAGGGTGGTAGTAGGCTGATTGCCTCCCGTCGACCGTTGACTGTTCACCGAGCCAACATATGTTGGAGAATGTTCTGGAAGCAAGCCGAACCTCGGGACGGAGCTTGCGCAGCCCGAACTTTCTTACTCACTCATAGAACCTTCTAGCATATTTTGTACAGTATATAAGGGGAGCTGAAAGCGCCCCAAAAATCATCTGGTTACTGCTCTACAAACTGCTCTACTCATTTCTACAGGTTATGAGCCCATCCGGCTTCTAAACCAACTCGACGACGTACCCCGCATTACCCCACATCAAACAACGATCTCTTCCCCTGCCATACGTTAACCGATACCATGGCGCACACAACGACACGCCTAAACGAATACTTCATCCGTCTACCTCCCTGCAAAGCCGATGGCTCAAACTGGACATATTTCCGCGATAGGTTTCAGTTCGCGATTGACGCGGCTGGCCTCGGAGATCATCTCGACGAGCACGCGACGCCATCGGAACCGACTGCGCCTAGCGTTGTCGACGCGAGCGCAATGACGACGGATGAGAAGGAGGCGATGAAGGAACACCTCCGTGAGCGGAGGACGTGGAGATCGGAACAGGCTATCATTAAGCAGGCCATCGCGTCGTGCATTCCCGACGGCCTGTTTCTCAAGGTCAAGAACGCCGCGACAGCACTTAGCATGTGGGAGAAGGTCAAGGCGGAATACCAGAAGAAATCCCGCATGGTACAGGTAGATCTGCGGCGCCGGCTGCAGGACCTGAAGTGCGAGGAGGGCGGCGATGTTGCGGAGCATCTGAAGAAGATGCAGGAGATGCGCGAGGAGCTGACGGCGATGGAGGCGGACCCCGGCGACGAGAACTTCACGACAATCATCCTCGGCTCGCTCCCGCCATCCTACGATGGATACCTCTCGGCTCTTACCGGCGCGGCGGCGCTAATGGACAAGCAACTCGAACCCGACTTTGTCATTCAAGGCATCAAGGATGAGACGGATCGCGTCGTTAACCGATACGGGAAGAACGGGCGCCCCGAGACGGCCTTCCACGCGCGGAACAACGGAAGACCGACCTGCTACAATTGCGGGAAGGTCGGCCACATCAAGCGGAACTGCTGGGCGAAGGGCGGCGGCAAGGAGGGCGAGTATCCGGGATCGGATAAAGCCCAAGCTGCCCAGGCAGAGGCCGAGTTCGACGCGGCGTGGTGAACGCCAAATATTCGGAGGATCGGGCCGGAGCGGATTAACGGAAGACGGCGACGGAAGACCTAGCCGTGGACCGAGACCTGAAGAGTGCACACGCGCGAGTCGACGGAACCAGGGAGTGTTCAGTCGGAAACAAAATGGATTGGCGGCGGTGCACCAGACTCGGAGGACGGAGATGCTCGGAGGAGACTCGTGGTATCGAGTACTTCGCAGCTCGCTAGGCGGTGGCTTTGATGGAAGCTGATGGTCGTCGAGAAGGAGGCTCCAATCCTCAGCAACAGGTTCAACAATCGGAATTATTGACGGCAACTCGCAACGGATACGGAATACCCAAATATACGGACTTCAGGATAGGTAGATATTTTAGATAGGCTTCGGCTTGAGGGGGAGTGTTGGAGAATGTTCTGGAAGCAAGCCGAACCTCGGGACGGAGCTTGCGCAGCCCGAACTTTCTTACTCACTCATAGAACCTTCTAGCATATTTTGTACAGTATATAAGGGGAGCTGAAAGCGCCCCAAAAATCATCTGGTTACTGCTCTACAAACTGCTCTACTCATTTCTACAACATACGATCGCTTCGTAGAGGCCGGCACGAGTGGGGACGGCCCCAGACGGGTGCGAGTGGAGACGGGTTTGAGCTAAACGACCATTGTCTCAGCCGATGCAAAAGACGAATGCAAGCACGAACCGAGGGCGCGGGAGTACCCCGACGCGACGCTGAAGTTTGGTGGCAATTGTGCTATATGGGCGGTTAGGGTGAGCCCAATTGTCTACAGAGGAGTGAAGCCTACCAGGACTTGACGCGCATGTGTCTCCATCCGACCATGGTTAGCCGCGTCCCACGACTCGTGCGCTTGCTTCTCGTGCAGCCGTATGACCTTGAGCTCGGGCGGTAGAACCCAGATCCCGCCTTCTATGCTCTCCTTCTGCCACACGTCCAGCATTCCGTTCTGTCCGTCTTCGAACACCGGCTGGCATCGGCGACAGAGCACCCACGACGGCTTGCCACCCGAACCACGCATCTGCGGCTGCGAAGATACGAGCTGGTACTTTGGATCGCGCAGCGCATTCTGGGTGTCCATCTCGACGAGGAAGTCGCGTATCTCGGGCGCAAGGTCGTCTGGATGCTGTCCCCCGAATGTGGCCATGAGGTACACCCACTCGATCTTGCCCCCTTTGGTGACTTTGTCGAGGACGCAGGGCCGACTGGTCTTGCCACTCTTCTTGTCGTGCCGCCACTTGCTCACTCGCGAAAGTAGGGTGCGTTGTGTCTTTCGGGTGAGCTGCGATCTCTTCTCGAGGATGGCGTCGATGAGGGGAATACCAAAGGGCGTGTGTCGGGCGTCGCAGATTAAGCCCGGGGCCATCTTCATCTGGAAAGCGGACTCTCCGCTCACGGCAGGCGACGGGGATGCCATGGTGGGGGAGTGAAGGGAAGACGCGAGCGCAAGTGTTGTCAGCTATCCTCAACCGTGGGGCATTCAAGCTCCATTGTCCCGGATCGCAGCAAGCCACTGCCATTGTTCTTTCAAGCGACACAAGTATAAAGCAAGCCACTCTTTTGAGAGCGCTTCCAACCATCGACCATCTCCTCTCTCATGGACGCCAACCAAACCTTCACGCAATTTGTCCCCCAACAAGGTGTTTTCGCCGTGCTCACTATCGACCCGGTGGCTTCGTTGGAATATCTGAACGATGTGGAAGCCATAGAGGCTTGTAGGGACTTGGAGACAAAGGACTACGTTGTATACGTCCCTGGGGTGCGTTATCCATTCTCTCGACTTACCCTCTTATCAATGGCTGCTTCCTAGACAAGCGAGCTTCGCCATACCGACGTCGCGTTCCGCGAGGAAGATGTCGAGTTCGTCATACCCAATCCCATTCACGACGTACCCGGCCGCGGTCTCGACGCGTCGATGTGTGTTCCAATCTTCCCCGAGACGCGCCACCCGACTGGTCGTGCTCCCCTCAAACCACTCGGTACCTTCCCGTGGCCCAATTGCTATCTCTCCCCGTTTGTGTCGAGCACCGTCCGTACCGCGACCGTCCTCGCTGTGGACCCCATCCTCTGTCGGCTGGACCTCGAGGCGATGGTGGACCACGAGGGCACGAACGACGAGGACCTGGCTCGCTACCGCGAGGCGATGGGATGCGACACGATAATAACCACACGTGCACCCACTCCTTCCGTTCGCTCGTCGTCCTCTTCCGCGTCGGTCGTAGAGAGTGACACGGGCTCGGAGGCTGAGGACCCCGACGAATTCTTCAACTTCATTCTCGACCTCTTCGCCACCCACAAGGAGGCTCCCGAGGACATGATTACGGTCAACTTCACGCACGACCTCACGCGCGTCAAAGAGCTCAACAATCCAGTTGACTTCTTCGTCGAGTGCCAGAAAATCAACGCGTGCGTTCTTCTCCAGACCTCAGATTCGATGGGACTGATCACTGACGGTTTCGCAGAATTGTCGAAGCCTCGATAGCGCGCAGGAAGGCTAAAGTTGACGAGTCTGCAGCGGAATTCGACGCGCGCACTGCCGCGGTCCAGGCGGAGCTTCGTCGAGGACGCGGCCTGCGGGTAGCAAAGCGGCGCTTTTCCGAGTTCCGCGCCCGACTTCGGGCAGTCAGCCGTAGCGCACTCGAGCGCATGAAGCTCTGGAAGTAAATAATCGGCTCTTATTTTCCTTTGTGACTCCATCGACTCGACCAAATACTGCACGCTCCTTTGTATCTTTCCACTCATAATGAAGCAATCTCGTCTTTGTTATCCTTTGTATTCCTTCGGATATACTCCTCGAAGAAGTCGCGCAGCTCGTCCAGTGCGTCTTATTTGCGCCTTTAAATTTACGCGCCTGGCTAATTATGATTACTGTACACCTGTTGGATCGCGGAAGAGTCGCAGGAGCGCCACGCAAAAGCTGCGATGCGTCGTCTCTGTGCGCACAGTTTATTCACTCTGACAATCGCGTGGTTCGCGTCCGTATCACGTCGCCGACGCGCAGGAGCGCATCTCCACCTTCATCACCAACACCAAGGAGTGCAGGGCAGTTTTCCGCCGGATTTTCTCAAACACGGAGCATTAACTACGAAATTTACTATTACTCTTATATGTACCCTGTCGCGTCGACCCTCGACACTCCTATGGAGCCCCGGAGCACCACGCTCGGATGATGGATCCGCGCGATGATCCGGGGCCTGGACCCTGAGCACCGTGCACAGCATGGTGGTGCAACTAGCGGCTTCAGCCACTTCACGGATATGTTCCCAAGCACATAGGTCATTTGAATGCCTGCCCAATAAGTCATTGGTACATCCTAGCTGATTGTCTCCCCGTTCTAAGACCCGAATTTTAGAACGGGCCATGCATTGAGGACATTGAACAGAACTGACTGTCGTAGACTCTGTGATCTGTGATCAACCTATGAACATATGAGACCATATTGGAAAAAAAAAGTTATGAAACCCCAATTTAAACTATAAGTCTAATAATTAGGTGTAAGTAAGAAATGCATCTTTATGAGTATATTGTAGCCAGTTATACCCACTCATTCCGGGATTATACGTGGTCTCGGCGGACCAAGCTCGACACTGGGCGCCACCTAAAGTTCCCACAACTCCCCACTAATTAGTGGGGGAGACCCCCGGGGGCTCCCCCACTAACTAGTGGGGAGTTTTTCGGTTTCGGTTTGGCGGCGTAAAGGGCTGCGTAAATGCAGCCCTTTACAACCAAGTGCTGGCGGGCGCTGAGTCCAGGACAGTGGGGAGGTGACGGGTGTTACCCGTCGCCTGATGCCCGCTTTCGGCGATGACACCGACCTCCGGCAACGTCCCGGACGTCGCGTCGGCGCCGCCGCGATGCTCGTCGTCGCTGTCGGGCGCAATGAGCACAGTATATAGGCTTGTACTGAGCGTAGAAAGCTCAAACCGGGCTCTAAAAATACGAAAAAATTACAGCGAGCTCGGAGAGGCAAAGGAAAATTGATGAAAATGATCGGACACCTCGGGGATCTCGGACTTGCTCAAAATACACGAAAGAAATTGTGTGTGCTCAGAGTGTAAAACTTGCTTTGATGGTGTTGTCCGGGTGTGTCGGGCACATCGGAGTTGCCAAAATAGGGAAAAAACGAAAAAGTTGCCAAATGGCCTAGAAATCCCTCCTCTACAAGTGGCATGTCTTATTTTTCACCCGTTCTTGAGATATAGCCAAAATACAGAAAATAGGTCCAGGACTCAGGAAGGCTTTGTGCCAAATTTCGAAAATATAAAACAGAGGTTATCAAGCTACTGGGAAGGAATCGTCTCTCTCAAAAGATGAAGCCGAGTAGTGATGAGGCTGTTGAGCTAGAGAGTGTGCAATCATCAGCACTTTTCAAGTATTCCCAAGAAAAACTTCTATTCTAGATACAGGACTACTTTGTATAAGGGAATATAGAAACATCACTCATTGAGCTTCATACACTATCTTTCCTCCTCCCTACAACTCTGCTCCAAGTTCTGTGTACATTCGTTTGGGCAGCATCCAGGAATCACCAACACATTACCGCCATTTAAGCATTGGTATGTCAAACGGCACTCTCCACTGAACCTGTTGCATACTCTTAGCTTCTCAGTGCTGCCTACTCTTGGATTCTTTGTGGTTTTCCTTGATTGGCATCCAGAGACTCTGCTGAGTCCTGGAGATAAGATTGGTCTCCAGGACTCAGCATTGCTTTTCCATGGAATCCTGCCACAAATCCGTACCTGAGCTTATTAAGCCTATGTATAGGTCAGAATGTGCCATTTAAAACAAGGGAATGTCCGTAGATAAAGTCTAGAGGGGTTCAATGAAGATTGTAGCACACCATGACAAATATTCAAAGGATCCAATGAAGAATTGCAGTGTGCACAGACCACCAATCTTAAAATCCACCATATTCAGATAATCACAATGGTGTAGCCGATCCAACCCAGGGGTGCCGCTTTAAACATTGCCCACGAGTGGAGCTAGTCTACCCTCACTCCAAAACCAAGTTCTGTGCAGCTTGGATGTGTGGCAGGTATGAATGAACGCGTTATATCTGAAAGACCCAATTTATCCCCACTTTTACATGGTATTACTGCTGCAAAGACAATGCAGTGGGGCTCTGGACATGCAAATTGTATCTTTTGGCTTCATTTGAGGGTTCTCTGCTACTTTGAAAGGATTTGTGTCCAAGGACAGCATGTTGCAGGAGAAATGGGTCAAATGGCAGTATGGAACCTAAGTGCAAACTTGAGCCCGCTCACTTATCCGGTTGTAAAAAATAAAAGTTCTTAGTATCTACCAAATTGTAATTGGGAAGTGTTCTAGAGGTCAAATGAGGACTATACATACAAAAGGCAGTCCTTTAACCACTCTGGATCTTGTAGAAGGGGTCTATCAGTAGTTATCATGACAAAAGAGATCATGGTATTAGAAAGGACTGGCTGCGCAGATTGCTCCCAGACTTGGGGATCATGAGGAGGGGATATGGTGGAGCAGTCAAGTAGAAAACTGGAACATCGTATGATCATGATATCATGATAATATAGGGCACATTGTTCAGGGTGTACATGCCAATAGCATCCTCCAGTGTTGTAACTGTGTGTTGCATTTTGTATAAATAGGAAGAATGAGCAACTAATACTGATACACCATTAGATCGACATCAAATATGATGCCCATCAACTCAAAGAAAATGAGTGATCTCTGAGGTGATTGGGACATATGCAGGTGTTCAGTAGACATATGCGAGTAGAAATATAGTTTGGGGTACCTATGCATCCTATAGATCTTCCCCCCAAAGTACATCACAACCAGACATTCCAGTATGAAACTATCCTTTGTCTAATATTCAGGATTATTGCAGAAATATCTCATTGCCCTTGGCCACTAGCATGTTGCTTTCACGGTGATATACTATAGGAGAATGTATCATTCGTGGGATGTTTGGCCGTGCCAGTACATTGAGTAGATCCATCTGAATTTTGGGTCGGATGGCTGCTGATGTGGGGCCATTTAATGAATAGGTATAAAGAAGACCGACCCCCAAACCATGCCTAATTGCAGGCTACTGCCTGTGAGAGAGTCCCTATCAGGTTGCACCGGACTGGCATGAACCTGCGGCCAGCCACACAATTAACAACATAAATACCACATATCCTGGCATGTTTGCACTGTAACCAAGCACGCTCAAATAGGTTTGGCAGCCCAAATATCTCCCAGAAATGTAGCTGTATACTTCTATGGCCCAGGTGTACCGGTCTCTGTATGGCAACACCCAGCATATACAAAAGAGCATCCAGGACTCACAAACATCTGGGTTGCAAACAGCAATGAAGGGCCACACACGGTCAGACTGCAGTTTTAAATGGCACATTCTGACCTATACATAGGCTTAATAAGCTCAGGTACGGATTTGTGGCAGGATTCCATGGAAAAGCAATGCTGAGTCCTGGAGACCAATCTTATCTCCAGGACTCAGCAGAGTCTCTGGATGCCAATCAAGGAAAACCACAAAGAATCCAAGAGTAGGCAGCACTGAGAAGCTAAGAGTATGCAACAGGTTCAGTGGAGAGTGCCGTTTGACATACCAATGCTTAAATGGCGGTAATGTGTTGGTGATTCCTGGATGCTGCCCAAACGAATGTACACAGAACTTGGAGCAGAGTTGTAGGGAGGAGGAAAGATAGTGTATGAAGCTCAATGAGTGATGTTTCTATATTCCCTTATACAAAGTAGTCCTGTATCTAGAATAGAAGTTTTTCTTGGGAATACTTGAAAAGTGCTGATGATTGCACACTCTCTAGCTCAACAGCCTCATCACTACTCGGCTTCATCTTTTGAGAGAGACGATTCCTTCCCAGTAGCTTGATAACCTCTGTTTTATATTTTCGAAATTTGGCACAAAGCCTTCCTGAGTCCTGGACCTATTTTCTGTATTTTGGCTATATCTCAAGAACGGGTGAAAAATAAGACATGCCACTTGTAGAGGAGGGATTTCTAGGCCATTTGGCAACTTTTTCGTTTTTTCCCTATTTTGGCAACTCCGATGTGCCCGACACACCCGGACAACACCATCAAAGCAAGTTTTACACTCTGAGCACACACAATTTCTTTCGTGTATTTTGAGCAAGTCCGAGATCCCCGAGGTGTCCGATCATTTCCATCAATTTTCCTTTGCCTCTCCGAGCTCGCTGTAATTTTTTCGTATTTTTAGAGCCCGGTTTGAGCTTTCTACGCTCAGTACAAGCCTATATACTGTGCTCATCATGCCCGACAGCGACGACGAGCATCGCGGCGGCGCCGACGCAATGTCCGGGACATTGCCGGAGGTCGGTGTCATCGCCGACAGCGGGCATCAGGCGACGGGTAACACCCGTCACCTCCCCCGCTGCCCTGGTGGCTCCAGCGGTCAAGGGCTGCATTTACGCAGCCCTTTACGCCGCCAAACCGAAACCGAAAAACTCCCCACTAGTTAGTGGGGGAGACCCCCGGGGCTCCCCCACTAATTAGTGGGGAGTTGTGGGAACTTTAGGTGCTGGGCGCTGATGCGATGGTGGCTCAGAGTAAGAAAGTGTAATATAATCAAGATCGGTGCAAGGTATAAATACCTGCATCGAATGTAGCTGCGGAATTGTAAATGAAAGGATAATATCTACATAATGCCCATCTAGCCTTTCCACACCGGTCATTTTTTGTTTGAGTACTTGATAAAGCTAGGATTTTGGGTTATAACTCATTGTTGGGCTTATAATTCAAATTTGGGTTTCACAGCATTCTTTTTAAGCTGTGAAATGTAAATTTCCCTAAAATACACAAATGGTCACTAAACTGAGTTTTCATACACTTTCTTTGTTTACTATAAAAGTTCATTATTTAACACTTTTTCGGAAAGGGAAAAATCAAGTAAAGGCTCATTTATATTTCCACACTGCTGGTGAGAATTGTTTCCACGCTTTGTATGTTATTCACCACAATATTTCAGCCCAAATTCCACACTAGATTAATTTTTGTGAAGAAAGACCTTTATTCCGCATTTTATTCGTAGAAAAATTAATGGACTGCGGCTCAACAAAACACCAGTAATACTTGCGCGTGTCCGGACTTGAACTCGGGTTGCCCTGGTGGCCGGGGTCCATCACCTGGATGACAGTTCCCATCCATCAATTGAGCGTGGTGCTCCGGGGCTCCATACACTCCCTTAAATCAGTTTTCTTGTATCTATTTCCATGCGCAGCATTGATGGTCTTTGTTTCTCTCTCCTTTGTTCCAAGGCATTCAAATCTGTCATGATACACGTTTCCTTCCACTAGCATGAAGTACGACCAGTCCCGCCCTCATTTCGTTCCTCAGGAAGGTGTCTTCGCCATTCTCACCATTGACCCAGTGGCGTCTCTGCAGTACCTACAGGACGATACTGCCCCGGACGAGCTGGAGGGGCTGGAATTCAAAGACTATGTGGTCTTTGTCCCCGGCGTACGTGCTTGAAAGTTTCCATTGGCGCCACTGACGCCTCTAGACCACTCAACTGCGCCACTCCAGCGTCGCATTCCGCGAGGAAGACGTCCAGTTCGTCATCCCTAATCCTCTTGCGGACGTGCCCGGCCGCGGCATGACCGCCGCGATGTGCGTCCCCATCCTCCCCGAGACCCAACATCCTACCGGACGTGCGCCGCTCAACACCATCGGCACTTTCCCCTGGTCCAACTGCTACCTCTCCGGGTTTATTTCGAGCACCGTTCGTACCCCGACGGTCATCGCCGTCGACCCGATTCTCTGCGAGGTCGACATCGACAGTCGCGTGCGCCTCGAGAGGCTCATAAACCAGGACATGGCGGAACAGCGCCAAGCGTTGGATCGCATGGAGCCTCCTCCTCGTGTGGCGACCCCGTCCGCGGATAGCTTGGGATCCGCTGCGTCGTCGATCTTGAGCTTGGATTCGGTGCTCGACGCCGAGGAGCCGGAGGTTGACGACGTCACTTTCCTCCGCAATGTCTTCCAATTCACAGAGGCGCCAGAAGATATGATTACCGTGCGTTTCACGCACGACCTCACGCGGGTCAAGGAACTCAACCACCCGATTCGGTTCTTTGTCGAGTGCCAAAAAATCAATGCGTGCGTAGCCGTTGTCGCTTTGACTACCGCCCTTCTCATCGCTTTTGTTTAGAATCGCCGCTGCCTCCGTCGCTCGGCAGAAATCTCGCGTCGACGCGTCGGCGGCATGTCGCAAAAAGGCGATCCGAATTATGGTCGGCTATAGCTCACTATAAGGTCCTAAATGGCTATAATTTTATTGGCGGCTTATATCAACCAAGCTTTGTCTCATAGTAAGCTATAGGTAGCTATAGACGCTATAAGAATTACAGGGTACTACGGCGGCTTATAGGTCCCACAGCACTCTGTAGGTGGCTATAAGCAGCCCGGCGCATCAGAGCTCAATTTTGGTACCACTCCTCCTCCATTTCTGCAATTCGGACGGATTTGGACCAAAGTAGTGCGGAAAAGGCATCTAATTCCATCTATACAAATACGAGGTACATCTATATCAGGGTGGAGCGAGGTGGGGCAGAGCCGCGATGGTCCGGAGCGATGACGGCGGAGGGCGAAGTGAGTTGCACGGGGATGAGAGGGTGGGGATGGGTTGGAAGAGAGGCAGAGAGGGCCAACACAGCAAGCTGGACATGGAGCATAAGTACACAATGACAAGAGCCGCGGACAACGCACCGTAGACAGTGGAGCCAGCGGAGGGAGCCTGCGGGGTCGTCCGTAAGAAGGGGAAGGATGGGTGGCGGGCGGACGTACGAGTAGCGGGGGATGAGCTTGCTTGCTCAGCGATGGTCGTGGTATGAGGAGAAGGAGGGCGAGGAGCAGGCGTCACAGTGGTCACTCTTATATATGGCTGACATCACCACTCCACATATGATCGAAAGTAAGCCGACTGTGCGGCATAGCACAAACTTCAATATATATTTTTTCTTTTTTTTTTGTGTACTGGCATGAATGGAACATTACCTTAGAGCTTCAGTATACTTTTCCATGATTTTTTCCGGAGTCAAGCTGCCCTAATTATGCAGAGAAATTGTTCTGCCAACCTCATCACATCACATAAACTGCTCACAAATATTTCTTTTTTTAGAAGGTAACCTGAATTCACTTAGTCAGCTGTAAGTCTAGTTTCTTAGTCACCTTGCACAGAAGACTCTTGAATAAATCTCTATTTTACTTCGAATTATACCTGAGGCTTTATATACCAGTCTAGTCAGATTACAAACCTGAACCGGCACGGAGATGGTGTTATCGATTGGTGAGCATTGCATCACCGCCGAGCCGGTTGAGGTGTTTGGCGGCTTGCTAATCATTTAATGTCCGGCAGCGATGATGCTATCTCCGCGCAGGTAACGGGATGACGTGGGCCAGGCGAGTATAAAAGGCCAGGCCAGATTCCGCAGGAAAAGGTAGCATTATCGTAGCTCCATTGTGTACTAATCATGTAGGTGATATAAGCAGTTATCTTATCTACATTATCTAATTCAATCATGTGATGTGAAAAAAGAGTCTTACTAATCCATACCTTTTTTGGGGGCCCATTTTTGGCCACCTAGCACAAACTTGAAGTTTGTGAATCTTCCACGACGGCGATACATCCGTCCCCTTCTCCCTCTCGTCCCCACGAGCAATACGAGCCCCACCGAATATTCCTCCGACGTCGAGTCTCATGCCTCCGACTCCGAGCCCGAGCGCCAAGCGGAGTACCAAGCTGCAGATGCCGCGGATGAGCGTTCTCGTCGCGCCGAAGCCGCAGAGGCGCCGCACAGACGCGCTCACCGGCTTATGGTGCAATCTGAACGCAGCCCGCGCACAAGCTTCATTGAGGGCAGCCACGGGGGTGTGTGCGATGTACGATTCAAATGCATGTCTTCTTTCAATCCGAATGTACTATCTACCTTGTATTATACTCATGCCCGCTGCCGAAGCCTCTCCATCGCGGCGTTCCGGCTTCGTCGTGCCGCACTCGGGACCTCCTGCGAGTTCTGCGCACGTTCACGGGAATGGGGATAGAACTTCTCGTCCCACACCCGCAGGACGTTGAGGACAATCTCATCCGCCGACGCCAGCCCCACGGTGAACCAATTCATGTACGCATCGTAATCCTCGTCCCAGTTGTGCTTCGTGACGTCGCCGAACCCATGAAACTCGTCGTCGCGGGAGTGAACCCAGCGAAGCTAATGAAGGCTGTGTTAACTGAGGCTGCGAGCATAGAGGAGGTGCACGTACATAGATGGCAGCGGCGGAAATCATGCCGGGCGTCGTCTTCTGCAAGCCCCACTGCCTCCCGATGCTCCCGACCTTCGGCGCCTTCGTGTTCGTGACCAGCGCTTTGGCAGCGGCAGGGCCGTTTGTTATCGCTGTGTGCACCTATCGAGGATTAGTCGTGCGCCGCGCCGCAAAGGTTGCACGCACCGTAAATAACTCGTCGCTCAAGAACAGTTTGGTCTCGTCTTCGACATCGTGGTCCGCAAACAAGAGCGGCGCCTTGAACGCGTCATAATAGAATGTACCTGGCTCCTCCGGGTCCTCGCGGTATCCAATATCCGGGCGGAACTCTTCCCGGGAAGCTGAAGTCGCGAAATTCTGGACGCTACGGCCAAACCACGTCGGATTACCGCGCAGCCGGGTTGCCGTGTCGCTGCGGTGCGTCGCGGCGCCCTTCAGAATCTGGGAGACATGTATTAGAATCTGGACCTGCAATGAAAGCGCTAACACGCACCTGCTCCCGAACCCAGCCTTGAAGCTCATCACCGGCGTGGTACTCCTCCGGAATCGCGTCCAGCAGGTCGCGAATCACCCCTTGGACCCAGGGGAACGGCTGGCTGTCCAAGTCGATGTCGAAGCGCTCCAGCGGGTTGTACGAGTCGTCGACGTCCGCTTTGAATATGTCATCCTCCAGGTCAACGGGAATCCAGAGTACTTTGGTGTACGAAAACTTCTTCCCGAGAGCCCATATGAAGGAGATCTCCTCTCGTTCCACCTCGTCCTCGCATTCGGGGTTTGAGTCCTCGCGATTCGTAACGTCTCCGAGCGCGTCGCGCGCGGTCTCCTGCTGAGAACGACGGAGATCTTGGACCTGCGCTTTCAACTGCTGCGCAATCTAGAGAAATGAGCACGGCGAGCATATGGAGCACTACGACACACCTGGTAGAGCTCGTCCGCGTCCATTCCCTGCCGTATCTCAGGCTGCGTCGCGTCGTCTGGGTCGGGGGAAGGGCTTTGGGACTCGCGTCTAGACTGTGACTGCGGCTCCGGAGGCTCGTTCTCGGTCCGTGGCCGTTTACCAGCTCGAGGGTTGAACTGGGTAGAGTGGCGCTTGCGACGAATGCTGGAGCGGGACATGGTGGTTGACTTGGAATAGAGGGAGAGGTGACATCAGTGGAGCCGCAGCGCCGCGACACGATCACGGACAACTCGCACTCGACCGCCATGGTGCCCCACCATGCCAAGGTCTGCTCTGTGTGCAAGCGCTACTTCAAGTATGGGACGCACAACCACGAGCCTAAATGCCGCAAGAAGCGCGATGCTCGCATTGCAATGAAGATCCGGCGCCAACAAGCGGCACAGAAAATGGGCAACTACAGCCGCGTTCGCCAGCGTCGTGCGTGAGCTGCAGCTCATTTGAAGTCGCATTAACGGCCCTAACAGCTCGTTCCCCAACTCCGCCCCATTTCCCGTCCCCGCCGCCGATGGATGTCGACTCAACTCCGACTCGTAGCCAAACACCGGCACCTGCACCTCCGCGTGGTCGCTTGTGCATCGAAATCGAGCACCATCCTCACAGCGGACTTCCGATGGAAGTTATCTGGCTCGATTCCGTCGCTCCGTTTCCGCCGACGTCGAACGCAGGCTCCCGTTCCGCGTCGCCGCCCACTGCTCCATCCGCGCCACGTCCGACTCGCTCGCTTGTTCGGCGTTCTCGCCTTCCCTGGGCTCCGTATCCGACGCGACCAGACCTTGAATGGGCCGAGACGGTGTACCTCCTCGAAAAGTCGCTGATAAAAGCGCAACTTGCGGGCATGCACGGTTCCTGGAACCCCAACGGCATCAGGAAATATGTGGGGTCCTCGCGGGTTCCTCGCGAGGCGCGCGAGCCCCGACGAGGCGGACGAGGTTCGCCGACGCCTCGCGAGTACGTCTATTTTTTGACGAACTTGGCCGAGGCACCAACGAGCCTCGTCAGCCTCATTGATGCCTCGTCGCCCTCGTCGGGGCTCGGGGACCTCGCGAGGAACCCGCGAGGACAGTCATTCTCGTCTTCCTCGCTTCGACTCGGGCACCGCGCGAGGTCCCCGCCAGGTCAACTGCAGAGCAGGTAACGCGATTGGATGGGGCTCTTGTCGGGGCTCGGGCTCTTGTCTGAAGTATGAAGCGTAGAACCCATCCATTCATAGCTACAGAAGACAAGATCTACGCTGCGATACATCGAACGGGTACCGTATCCGAAGACACGTACGCACCAGCAATGGCGAGAGAAGGGACTGGTAAAAGACCGCGTTCGTCGAGCTATAGAGAGCATCAGCGAAACGCCGGGGGCGCAGCCAAAGACACACCATTGGGTAGCAACGCGCGATGACGATGTTGAACTCTCTGAAGAGATTCCATCTATAGTGCAGGACGGAGAGACGGTGTGTACGTACCTAAGAGGCAAACCTCGCACGCAAAGCTGGATATATGCGCGCGAAGAAGGGTAGAATGCGGGGTCCGATGCGGAGAGGGAACGAGAAGGAGAGTGAGCGTGCGGGTCCTAGAACGATGTGAGCCAGTAGACGCGAGAGAAACGGCGACGCACCTGCGGCTACCCCGAACGAGTCATGAGAGGGACCGCGGTGGTCAGAACCTCAGATTGCCAGGATGATTGAGCGACGTACGGCGGGGAGCGTACGCAAGGGCAGCGACTGAGCGCGGTCGTCAAGGCGGGTGTCGAGGCCGTACGGAAGGGAGTGGGAGTAGAGAGGCCGAGTGAGATGGTGGTGGAGCAGAAGCAAGGAGGGTGGTGTGACGGAAGAGGCGCGCTGTGCCTTTATAGGGGCGGGGCGAGGGCGGGACGGCGCCTTTGAGGCAGCCTGAAGAGCACTTCAGCTGGCGGGCTGACCTCAAAGGTGTCCTGGAGACTGCTCAGCATGGTCTCGGACACAGTGGAGCACGCACCATGGGCTGAAAACACCGGGGCTTCACGCACTGCGTCTTCACACTCGCGGTGCCAGTCCGCGTGGTGCTGCCAAGGTGCTGCCAAGGTGCTGCCTGGTGCTGCCTGGTGCTGTAGACGATGGCACGGAACGGTACACCTCCTTGTTCTCCATGCCCGCATCCACACCAAGCGCAGCGACAGCCTGCCGCATCCCCTCGCCCACCACAAACACCTCCGCCCGGCCCACAGGGCGGGGACCTCCCCAACTGCGTCGTCCGATGCGCAACGGTGGTCCGACGGCAAGGCTTCGTGATATTGTGGGCGCGCTGGGGTTGCTGGAGGTGTTTTGATGTCGAAGGACGATGCCCGGTTGGTCTCGCGGCAAGCCCGCGAGGGAGCGACGATGCTCGTGGTGGTGTTGCGAGGGAGCGGGATAGATTGTCGGTGACTCGCCAGTCCCTCGCTAGTCCAACGCAGCTCGTCGTGATCTCGCGAGACCCCGACGAGACTAGTGATGGCCTCGGCCAGCCTCGTCGCTTTGACGAGGCTGGCCGAGGATAAGACACTTTTCCTGATGGGAACCGCTATTACGATTCAGAGGGTGGAGGAGCTGCAGTCATATCTCCAGAAGGCTCGCAAGTACATCGTCGAAGTACATATTCTTCTACCTTGCTGACTCGACCTAACCAAACATCCCTAGTTCCAATCCCGCGATTTGGATGAGGAATTCGACGGTGAGCTGCGTACATTCACGATGTGGTTCCGGAGCGTTTGGGAGTGGATAATAGAGCTTGTTACAGACCCGTCGCTTGCCGAGCACATTGTTTGGTATCCGCAGCGCAAGTATCTTGTTGTCGATGGTGTACGCGACCGTCTGCGCGAGGACGAATTCTACTCCGCCGACCTTTGGTGGGAGATGCAAGTGCTTCCATGGCGTATGTCCGCCGCGGAAGTTGACAAAAATCCAGGACAAGCTCCCGCACGTCCCGGGCATGCACCATTGCATTTTCCCGCTCATGCTGTGGCTCGACGAGGGCCGCATTACGTCGCACACGGACATGTATCCCATGCTGGTCCGCGCCCTTGCCCTCCCGGCTCCCATTCGCAACGGATCTGGGAACGGCGGAAGCTTCTTGGTTGGTTTTATGCCCCAGGTACGCTTTGCTCATTCAGTTTCTTCCCGTTCAGAAAATTAAGCCAACAAATATAGGTAAAGGACCACGGGGATCCCAAGTCGCGAACTCAGAAGCAGAAGGTCGAACGTGCGATGCATCGCCGTCGTCTGTACCACAACGCGCTGCGAATCGCATTTACGCAGGAGCTTGCTCGCCGCTCTTTCAACGGCGATGCTGTTACCTGCGGGGACGAGACGGCGCGAGTGCTATTTCCAGCGGTGCCGGTGAAATCGCTGGACGGCAAGGAAGCCGACAGCCTCACCGGCACGCGCGCGGCGATGTCCCATTTTCCATGTGCCCGCTGCCTGGTCCGCGCGGACCAACTGCACGATATCTTTACGGCGGATCGTGAGTGGGATGCACGGACGACCGCGTCGATGCGTGGAGTGTACGAGGAAGCGCGGGAGATGCGATTCCAGAAACATGCGGACGAACATCTTCAAGCGGTCGGCCTACACGATGTCGAGGTTTGTCCTCTTGCGACGTAATATTTTGCAGCTAACTCTGGCCGAGAACGCATTCTGGGACATGAATAATTCCGATCCGTACCTTGGCGCGTCGTACGATCTCCTCCACTCGGACGACCTAGGCAAATTTGGCAAGCACATGTGGCCGCGAATCCAAGAGGTCTTGGGTGGGCTCGGGGCGGGAGCTCTGATGACGCGAAAGTGAGTGCCTCCGTCCCTGCTTTACTTTTTCAACGAGTGCACACGCATAGTATGGGCAACGTTCCTCGTTGGCCAGGTTTGAAGCACTTTAACAACGTGACCAGCAAGCAGATGAACAACGGCCAGCAATTTCTGGACATCGAAAAGGTGCGTGTGATTAGTTTCTGCCTGCTCCGTCTTGTAATTTATGTGAAGTCCCTGCTCCCGTGCATCGTTCAACTTTTGCCCGGTAACTCGCCGTGGATACACGCAATTCGGGCCCATCTGCGGTACCGGATGATGATGGGCTTACACTGTATAACTGACAGTCAACTGGCGCGCAAGGAGGAGTATCAGGCGGATTACGGGCGGTGGTGCATGGTATTTTTTTTTCTCGGATCTTTCCGTGGCCTAATGTTGCGCAGAAAATCAACAAACGCTACCCCGAATATTCATTTGACTGGCCGAAGCAACACGATGCCTACCATTCAACGGACGACGTTAAACTAAAGGGTACTGCAAGTGTCTACTGCACTCGGGTCAACGAGGGCCACCATCAAGAAAATCGCGACTCAGCGAAGCACATAAACTTCCAAAACAACGACAAGCAGGTGTGTATCTCATGTACGCGGGAGCCATCTATTTATTATTATTTTCTCCAGGTTGCGGAAGTGGACGCGACGAAGGAGGCGATGGCGCGCATCCGCCTGATCGTCGATATGTACGATAAGGAGCAGGCGGAAGCCGCCGATGACCGCGCCAAACACGCCGCCATCCCGCCTGAGGTTGACCAAAGCGTCCGACGAGAACTCTCTGCGCAGTCCGAGGGCGAGGAGCATTGGCGGCTCGGCGCGCGTCGGAATTTGGTCAACTCTCGGGTCGCCCTCTCGCACGCGCCCTGGATCGAGGAGGATTGGCGCCGCAACTTTGACAGCAAGCTTCGCGCGTTTATTCGGGAGGTATTCCACGATACAGCTCTCCGCCCAGACGGCGAAGAGCAAATCCTGGTGAGTGCTATAATCCCGGTGAATCTGTTTATTTACCGCCGCCAGATTCGACGCTGCGACTGCATTCATATCCACTATACGTCTGAGGATGACTATCGCGATGCCGTCGACCTTCTGCGCTGCAACCCCGAGTTCCAGGCCAACGGCGATGAGCGCTTCGACATCGTCAACGTCAATCTCGACCCCAGCACGCTCGACTTTGCACGCATGCTGTATCTCTTCCGTGTTCGTCTTCCCGGAGCAGCACAGCGCGAAGAGGACATTGCGCTAGTTCGGCTATTCAAGCCATCGCGGTGGAAGCCAAGGACTTTATGGGAGAAGTGCCGGGTACTGGAGGATGGTCGGACGATGCTCATGCTGCCGAGGTATTTCATTCGCGGCGCCCATTTTATCAACGCGTTCGGTTCGCGCGATGAACACACTACTTTCTACTTGAACGATGTAGTAGACGGGGATTGGTTTATTAGGGCAGGGAACTAATTCTTGATTCAATGTACATGTCTAGGAACCCGTCAACTCTCTGCGCCGGCTATAGGATTACTATAAGACACTGTAAGGGGGTCATAAGATACCTATAAGAAACTCGATTCTCCATAGGAGTCTATAAGATGCTATAAGATGGTATAAGGTGGCTATAGGCTAGTTGTAATCTACCTACGGAGGGCTGCAGAACCTATAATCTACTATAGGCTAAATCGCCTTTTTGCGACACAGACTTCGACGCGCGCACCGCCGCCGCTCGGGCCGAGCTTCGCCGCGGACGTCGCCTCCGGCTGGCCAAACGGCGCATTGCGGAAATCTGGGCGAGACTCCGGGCAGCCAGCCGCAGCGCGCTGGCGCGAATGAAGCGGTGGTAGGGCATGAACGCGTACTGGTATACTCTTAGACAAGCTCTAAAACACTCCTTTGTTTTTTCTTCAATTTTCTATGGATTGCTGTTCTTTGGTACTTTGTTGTGTGGGCGCGTCTTACGCCGACCCCGATGTACCCTCATCACCGTCCGCTTCAGCGATGACCTCTCCAAAATAACCAAGCTCGAGAACGCCCGTGGCTTCTTTCAAGAAGCGGAGCAGATCTTCAAGTGCGTCCCTTCCGCTCCTTTGTCCCCGCAGCTCATCTAGCTGCACAGAATAATCAAAGCTGCTCAAGAGCGCCAGGAAGCTCGCGCTCCTACGCGTCGCAGGGTTTAAATTTCCCGCTTCCTCTCCCGCACCAAACACCGCGAGAAGGCCGCGTTCTGGCGCATTTTCTCCGCCCATGAGGCGTAGTCAATGAAATGTTTGTCCTCGATAACACTCCTTTGTATCCATGCAGCAATTTCCCTTTGAATCCATGCTTCTTTGCTGTTTTTATGTGTCTGATAGTCTGAGTTTCTTTGTCTTCGTCCCATCAAATACTCTTCCCGTCTTGCCCTACCGGTCATGGACGCCGACCAAACCTTCTCGCAATTTGTCCCCCAACAGGGCGTCTTTGCTGTTCTCACTATCGACCCCGTAGCCTCATTGGAATATCTGAATGATGAAGAAGCTCTAGAGGCTTCCAAGGATCTTGAGACGAAGGATTATGTTGTCTATGTCCCTGGGGTGCGTTTTCCATTCTCTCGAGTTACTCTCTTATCAATGGCTGCTTGCTAGACAAGCGAGCTTCGCCACCCAGATGTCGCGTTCCGTGAGGAAGACGTCGAGTTCGTCATACCCAATCCCATTCACGACGTACCCGGCCGCGGTCTCGACGCGTCGATGTGTGTTCCAATCTTCCCCGAGACGCGCCACCCGACTGGTCGCCCTCCCCTCAAACCCTCCGGCACCTTCCCGTGGCCCAATTGCTACCTCTCCCCGTTTGCGTCGAGCACCGTCCGTACCGCGACTGTCATCGCTATCGACCCCATTCTCTGTCGGCTTGACCTCGAGGCCATGGTGGACCACGAGGGCACGAACGACGAGGACCTGGCTCGCTACCGCGAGGCGATGGGATGCGACACGATAATAACCACGCGTGCCGGCGCCGCCACTCTTTCCGTTCGCTCGTCATCCTCCTCTGGACGTCGGCTATGGAGAGTGACGCGGGCTCGGAGGCTGAGGACCCCGACGAGTTCTTCAACTTCATTCTCGAACTCTTCGCCACCCACAAGGAGGCTCCCGAAGACAAGATTACGGTCAACTTCACGCACGACCTCACGCGCGTCAAAGAGCTCAAAAACCCAGTTGACTTTTCTTCGTTGAGTGCCAGAAAATCAACACGTACGTTCTCCTCCTTCGATGAGATTGGTCTGACGGTTTCGCAGCATCGCCGAAGCCTCGATAGCGCGCAGGAAGGCTAAAGTTGACGAGTCCGCAGCGGAGTTCGATGCCCGCACCGCCGCAGTCCAGGCGGAGCTTCGAAGCGGCGCTTCGCCGAATTTCGCGCCCGACTTCGGGCAGTCAGCCGCAGCGCACTGGCGCGCATGAAGCTCTGGTAGTGAATAAATAGCTCTATAACTCATAGTAGCATCCATTTTTGAGCCGTTTCCGGGCTGTATATGTATCTGTTTAGCGTGTCTACAGGGCCCGGGCTTTGTACCTGTTTGTCCGATCTGCCTGAGTCAAGCGCTTGCCTCCTGCCTCCACCGGTACCTCGTTCGTCGCCTTTTGAGCTATGGTGAGATCCACGCTACAAGCTATATGCATATTGCGAATCCAAGACCATTGCAGGAAGCAGCAGCCTTACCGCAGCTCGAGCTCCCGAACGAAATTCTCCTGCATATCTTCCACCTGACGCTGCCGCCCTCCTGGTCGCGCAAATACCCGGAAGACCGCGCGCCCTTTCCTCTGTAAGAACCAGGCTAACTACAAGTAAGCATACTGGTAATACAGTATGAGCTTCGAGGTGCATACCTCAGTCGTGGTTTACGGAGAGAAACGACTGAGGCATGCCTAAACTACGACGCCGCCTAGCTCGCGTACGCCAACCTAAAACACGCCGTTACGTTCGACCTCCGAGTCGATCCTCAACATCCTCATGCAATCTCCTCCTCTGACCTTACATACCACTAAGCTGTCCATTGTCCGTGTGTGCAAGGCTTGGTACCGGCTCGTAATCGAGCTCCTATACGCGAATGCGAGTCGATATCGGGCAGCTGCCTGCACTGGTCGAGACGCTGGACGCGCACGATCATCTCGCGGCCCTGGTCCGCAGCATCGACGTACGTACGGTATTACATGCCGCCAAACTACGCGCGGCTACACGAGGAGGAGTTCGCCAAGCTCCCTAACGCTCTGCAGCGGACTCACCGAGTTTTGCTTCAACCCTGTCGGCGTTTCGAAGCACAATCCCTGCGTTATGCCGTCGACCGCGCACCAATGTAGCACCCTGACCAGCTTGCACTTGAGCCGCGCGGACAGCTACGCCGACATGGTTCCCCTCCTCTCGCGCGTCTGCACCACTCTCCGCAGCGCCACCCTGCCTCTCGCCTCACGAAGCTCCTTCCCCGCATTGACACCCCACCCCACCCTCGAGTTCACGCGTCTCACCGCCCTCTGCCTCATCATCTCGCATGACTCCCACTTTCCCTCCACCCACTGGCTCCTCCCGCGCGTCGAAACCCTCACACTGGCCACCCCCACCTCCCCGCCGGCGCTGTTCTGCAGCCTCATGATGTGCGACGTCGACGCATACCTCGGCGCGCTCTTCGCCGCATGCAGCACCACGCGTACACTGACGATCCCCGTCGACCTCCCGGAAAGCACGTACATGCAGGCGCTCCCGGCTTCCCTCGAGCGGATGATGCGCACCTCTTTCCTGGAAGCCGAAGTCCTTCCGCTGTCGGACTCGACGGCAGGCGATACCAAGACGGTACCGAGCTTGCAGCTCTCGCTGCCGGCTGGGTCGTGGCTGGAGGGGATGCTAGCTCTGGACGAGCTTGATGAGGACGATGTCGAGGACCCGGATTACGAGCCGTCGGAGACCAGCAGCGCGTCTATCTCAGGGACGAGGCCGATTGGGGAGCGGGAGAGCAGGAGCAGGTCGGTCGTGAGGAGGCGCTAGCGCGCTTCCGCCAGCGTCTGATGCTGACTTCTACACATTCGTGATCTTGCGAAGTAAGCTGATGAAGCTGGGGAGCGCTACCTACAGCCCTTGAAATTTGTCCTTACTATTTTGTTCTTGTTGTGAATTTCGGTGCAAAAGAAAATTTGGGCCTACAAAGACGTCGATCCGGGTGGCATATGTGGGGTGTAAGTCCCGAAAATATGGTGTCTGTGGCGGAGGAACGTCTCCTGCAGGTGTTCGTAACGGTGTGACACATCAAACGCTCCTTTCCTTTAACCACCACCTCGACGCGTCGAAAAGCTCTAGGACGCGCCTCATATCGATGTCAGACACCTCCCTCCCAGACGAAATTCTCTCGGAGATTCTCTCCCCAGCCTTGAAGGTCGCAGACGACGCGTTCTCCGACACGTCTACGGCCGCGTTTGCCACATACCAGGAATCGTGCGTAGTCGTCGGTCCGCTCCCTCCCGGATAACCTTCGTTTAGCACCTCCGCCTACCTCCTCGTCAATAAAGCGTGGCTCCGCGTCTCGACTCCCCTCCTCTACCACACCGTCGTCCTCCGCTCGAAAGCCCAAGCTGCTGCGCTCGCGGGCGCGCTCACAAAGAACAAGGATCTAGCTCGGTTCGTGAAGCGTCTGCGCGTTGAGGGAGGCTTCGGACCATCCATGAAAACGATCCTTGCTCTCACTCTCAATGTCGCCGACCTCTTCCTCTCCGTCGACATCTACTCGAACGACAGCACCGCTGGTCTCTGTAGCGGGCTCAAGCTCATTAGCCCCGCGAGCCTCACGATTTCGATGAACGGCGGAAGACTGCGCAACAAGATGCGTACGGCGCTCGCCAACGCGCTCGCGGCGGCGATTGCAGAGTGGCCGCGTTTGGTGCGTTGCTGCTTGTTTCTGTTCCCTTCGCTCATGACCGAGAAGGTCACCGTCGATACCTCGTCCACGTACGGGATCAGCCAGGACCCGGACGGTCGTTCTATCTTCAAGGCTCTTGCCGACGCCAAACGGCTGCAGAATCTCACTGTTCCCTCCGCCTACGTCGCAGAAGTGACATATTCGCTGCTTCAAGCATGTCCTCTCCGCGTCATCGAGAGCAAGGAAGCGCAAGGTCCCTTCAATCACCTCAGCTCGGGTTCTAAGCCAGCCCTCAACGCACTCCTCGTATATCGCGCGTCGAGGTCAGCCCAAGCTGCGCCTGCAACGCCAGAAATTGCCGCGCCTCCGCTGAACCCACTTTTCCAACCACTCCAAGCAGTTCCTTCCGACGTTCGCGCTGTTATTTGGACGCGCATACTCTATTTCGCAATGGAGACGCCTCAGCGCGCGTCCTATGCCCGCGAACACGCTCGTACCGGCAGCATGGGGTCAGTGAATATGAAGCGCCACATCCGTCTCCCGTTTCTCCTGGTCTCGAAAGAGTTCCTGGTGCGTAGTGTGACCTAATCCATGTTCTGCTTCTGACCTCCTGCCCAGAAACTCGGCTTGCCGTTGTTCCACTCTCACATCCTTCTCACCTGGGACAACGCCGAACAGTTCCGTGTAAATCACCACCGCTGCCAATCCGTCGAGAGCATCTGTGGCTCCAAACCTATGACTGGTAGTGTCTTTGCGGACGCTGCAAGGCACCATGGCTCGACTCTTATCGACCTCTGCATTTCTGTTCAAGGCGCTGGCGCAAACCAGTCGGGAGTCGACGGTATTTCATTCCTCCAGCTCACCGCTTTGAAACGTCTTCACTGGACCGGCGCCGCGCCACTTACCTCCTTCCGCCACGTGCCAGGCATTCTTCCGAATCTCGAAGAACTCACGTTGAGAACCGTCGACAAGTCGCTTGTCGCGTTGTTCGCTCGGGCACAGCACGTTGCGCGGCCTCACATTTATACCCGCCGAATTGACCCGCTCTCTAGGTTGCCGCGCCTTCGTTCGTTTCGACTGGTCGGCGAAGTCTTCCGAACCGCGCCAGAGGCTACGGTCGAGAATCTCCAGCTTATCAAGGCTCACATCGGCAAGCTCTACAGTCTGACGGTGCCGTCCGCTATAGCAGACGCCCTCGGAGCACACTTTCTCGAACTCGGAGGGCAGTTGTCTACACTGACGCTGGTGCTTTCGCGCGAGGCAAGTGTGGCCCGTTTTGCTCACTTCTTCTCAATTTACTGGGATCTCAGGACCATCCCCCATCGATTGCCTCTCTTTCTCCGCCGAAGCCTTCTTCGACTCTCACTCTGCTCGTTTTCACTCTCCATGGCCAGCAAGACGGGTACGTTCCTCCCCGCCCCGCCTCGCATTCCCGTGCTTCGCCATCTTGACGTTTAGCTGTAGGAATCCGAAGCGCAAAGACATCGTCGCCAATTGGAACGCGTTTTTCGCAGGATGGAAGTACAAGACCGCCGTCCCCAATCTCGCGGCAATCAAGATCACCTCGTTCCGCTGGCCGACGACCGAGTGCGTGGCATATATGCTATTTATGGCGGGACTGACGTTGCTGGCGACTTTGTTTTATAGGCGCGACATTGCCAAAGGACCCGTGGGTTCCGCATGCGGAGAAGCTCTTGAACGACGGTGTGCAGTTGCTGGATTCGGGCGGGAAGAAATGGAGACGTAGATTGCAGCTTACTCGGGCTGCGTGATTGAGGACGACAAGGCGAGCGAGACTGGATTGCACTTGATATGGGGCGTAAGAACATCACAGTAATGGCGGTAGAAGTTTGCAGAAGGATTTGTCGCTGCCTGCGGAGCGTGTTCGTAGGAACTCGTGCAGTACAACATCGTATAGTCCACGGCACAGTCCGGCTGCGGTAATGTCAACTGTGGTTTTCTGCTCTGCACCAGCCTCCAACTGGTCACTCGCCCTCGGAAGTTTTTGCCCAGGCTTGAACCCGGAACATCCAAGTCATTTACCATCTGCCAGCTCGATCAGCTGACTGCCTGGTGTGCGCGCAATTTCCTCCAAGTCAACGCGTTGAAATCCGCTGCGATGATTTTTGGGAGAATATCGCGATATCCCTCACGCCGGCCAACGTGTTGTCTGCGCCTGTCGGGCGAGGATATTCCTTGGTGCTCAGAGCACAAGTATGTTGGGGTTTGGTTCGACTCGACGTGTCGTGATATTTTCCGCGCTGAGCCGTTACTGTTGAATTTAGACTCGGATCCCTGCAAGTTGCCAGGGACCCCATAGACTACGCACCCGTCAACGTCCACGGCTGGCAACGATGATTTCCCGTTTCGGCCATTGCATGATACCGTTTCGGCTTCGTGTCCAGGACGGATTTGGGGGTTAGCGTGACATCCTATCGCACCCGACGCATGGAGCTTCTGATACCAACCATCAATAGACGCTACAAAAACTTGTAAAAGCTTGCCCAATTAGGATGCTGTATTTACGATTGTTTGGTTGTCCGGAACTTGCCGCCGGGTCCTGCGCGGAACAATGCTGTCGGCTATTCCCGCCGGCAGCGGGCCGGCAGCGGTTTTTCAATGCCAGCTGCCATATTACAGGCTCCGCCGCAGCTGCCTGCCGTCAAAATGCTGCCAGATACTTCCGCCTTCAGCGCGCCTAAGGGTGTTCGGCATGAATGAGCTCAAAGCGCTGTTGTGGCGTTGTTGCGGAGATTTACGCGGAGTTTGATGGCAGTGATCGCCGGACCGTTTTGTTTCGTTGTCCAAAATCTCCTGCCGGGTCCCACGGCCCATTGAAAGGATCGGCATCGGGCCGGCAGCGGTTTTTCAATGCCAGCTGTTGGCCAGCTGCCATATTACAGGCTCCGCCGCGGCTGCCTGCCGTCAAAATGCTGCCAGATACTTCCACCTTCAGCGCGCCTAAGGGTGTTCGGCATGAAATGAGCTCAACGCGCTGTTGTTGCGTTGTTGCGGAGATTTACGCGGAGTTTGATGGCAGTGATCGCCGCACCTTTCGCAGAATGATCACGGTCCCTAGCTTTCACGCTGCCCTCCTCAGCAGTCAAAATGCCCCGACGTTGCGCAACATGGTAAAAGCATGGAATCCAAGAGACCACAGAAATAAAAAGATTTGTCGGAAACCGGGTTCGAGCGCGGTCATTTGGCAACAAAACGACAAAATCCAGCAGTTTCTCGTTGCAATGTGCGCGTTCCCCAATACACCAAATCAACCATGAAAGACGCCGGATCACCGGTCCTATGGTGTCTCCCTCTGCTGTTGCTACATCGAGAAAAAACCGTTCCTGACCCTGCTCTGTCGCTATTTCTTCATCGTAAGGCATAAAACATAATCCTATTGGCATAATTCGACATACTGCTCATAAGTAATCCATAGCCAGTCTAGTCTACCACGACGCGGACGACTTTCCATCCCACTTTTCATAATAAGTAGCCAGCCCTTCCAAGATCCAGCCTGCATCAATCACCGCGTTCTGCCACTCCTGCGTCTCCGCTCCGTTCGCGACACCCCAGATAAACAAGGCGGATACAAAACGCCCGACTCCCTGTGGCCCCAAAACGAACAGTTTGCCCCATGCGGAGCCGCCGCCGCCATACGACGAGTCGATGCGCCAAGCACCCGCCGCCGTTTTCCGATGCCAATCCGGCTGGACGCTATCCCACCATGCCTCGTAGTTCCGCGCGAACTCGCCTCGCTTCGCGCCAGCGAGCTTGGGAGGGTTGGCCGTCCCACGCAGCCACGTAGCTAGGGCGGTTGGTTGGAGTTCCAATGATAGCGCATTCGGTCCTTGCCCAGTCTTGAAGCGGGACGCCGTCTCGATACGTAGCCAGGCGTTGATGACCGCGTTGAACTGGTGGCCGAGATCTTTGGTGCGGACGCAGGCGTGCATTTTGCTGAACCATTTCGGGCAATCGGCTGGCGGATCGGTTACGGTGGTGGAGCTCGGTATCCTGTCCACACCAGCCAGGCGTGTGCTGCGGCGCTCACCCGGAGCAACGCTTGAGCCAGCAGGGTCGGCAACGACGGGTGGCTGTTGGAAGCCCTGCAGCTGCCCGGCTTGCTCAGCAGCATTGAGCGGCTCGACGCGCTGCGGCTCTTGAGGCTGCTCCGCCTCCGCCAGCTGCCGCGGTCGGACAAGCTCATGCTGCACGACGGCATGTGGTTGCCGTGGCAACTGGACGCGCTCGCGCTGCACCGCCGGAGGCTGCTGGACACCCTGCTGCTGCGCGTGCTGGTATTGGCTCTCGTGTTGATGTTGACGCTGCTGCTGGGCAGTGTGGGGCTGCAACGGGCGGCTTGCGTCGTCGTCCCTCGTCGAGTAGAAGCGAAGGTCAGGACGTTGGACAACGGCATAGTGTACGTATTCGAATCCATTACTGGGACGGGGCGCTGGGCGTGGATGGTAGTGCGATACCCCAGAGATAAGACCGTGGCGAGAAGGTGTTGTATGCTGCGGCGATGGCAATTGGGAACCTTGAGCGTCGGACGTCGGCGGCACGCTGAAGTTGAGAAGACCTGTTCCCGGGCCCGCGGTTGGACGCCAATGGCCGAAATTGGAGGCTGGCCCCTGCACCTTGAAGCGGGACATGCCCGTTGAGGACGACGCCGCACCAAATCCAGCTAACGGGAGCCGAGGAGTGGCAAAGTCGGCGCTGGTGTCGCGGCATGCAAAAGGATCGTCATCCATCAGGCGACGGTCTGCCGAACTTTTGGTGGTCGCCTGAGCGCGATATGGATGCGCGGGCGTCGCGACTTGAACGCGTCGCCGTGGCGCAGACGTGTGGAGCAAGGAGGCGGGCACGGGTGTCGCGTTGTTAGTCGCCCCTGGAGCGTGCAGTAGGCGGCCGGGCGTCGCGTATTGGGCTGGTCCCCGCGGCGCGGAGGTATGGAGGAGGGGGTTGGGCTGTGTGCGTACCGGGGTCTTGGGCTGGGCAGACGGCGCCGCCGTTAGCCCAGGGGATGGAGGGAATGCAGGCGCAGGAGCACCGGGCGACATGGACCGGTCGTGTTCCGCGTTCGCCGAGCTCGTCGATTTCTTCTTCTTCTTGTTTTTGGGTCGTTGCTGCTTCGCCACTGCGTACGGGTCATCGCTGTCCACATCCATGCCGGAGGACTCGCTTTCCGAATCTTCGACTTCCGGGACCGACGCCACGAAATCGTCCAAGCGGACACCGGTCGCCGTACCGACCGCGCGGGGAGGAAGGTTGGTAGGATCGAAGTTCGACTCCGAGGTTTCGAAGGCGGACTTGGCGCATTCGTCGGCCGCTAAGAAGATGCATCAGTGAATGGCTCGGGAGGGGGGTATAGGAACGCACTGTACGCTGTCTGCAGATACTCGACGAAGAACTCCAAGACTTGTTTCTTGAATCGTGGCTTGTCCCATTGCCCCCAGTGCTCGCCAGAAGGAGACAGATTTCTGCCAAACGAGAAGCTGTACGCGCATAGTGAGTACTTGCTTGGGCGAATGGGGGCAAACGTACTGATGTACACTGATGTCGCCTCCAAACTCGGGCTGTGGGCCACCGACAAGCAAGGTAGCGTGGCAGCCGGTCACATTGTATATCTCTTGCAGAATCGGGCCAATCCACTCGACTAGACGCATGAGTGCGCTAAACCCAAACTTAGTTTAGAAATCAATGCAGCTATGAGCAACGTACGCATGACGCGCGCCAGGCGACGCGTCGGGAGGTTGGGAGAGCATCTTCTGGTACTCCTCCTTTGCCTTTTCCGCCTCCTCCTTCGCGCGGGCAGCGAAACCTTCTTGCTCCACCGTCGGCAACGCTTTGAAGAGCGATTGGGCAACCTGGCCGCGGAAGCCGGCGTTGGGGTGCTTGGCGGCCAACGACTGGTCTGCGAGCTGCGCCTGAGCCCACTGCTGCGCGACCACGGGAGCGAGGACCTCGGGGCGTTCCTTTTGGAATTGTTGATATGGCTGGCAGCGTTTCTTGGACTTGGCCATGCCGGAGAGCTTGAGTAGGAACCGCGCGAGAGGGTCCTTCGCCGGGTCGCGGGCCCAGGCGCGGCGGAATCGGTTACGGTGTTGGACGCGGTAGCGGTACCATCGACGTATGCGCTGAGCAGGAAGAATTCCATCAATATTCGATTCAAACGCCACGGCCACGACTTACGTCGCTCAACTCTTTGACGCGGTCATCCTTCGCAGCCTGCTGCTCCGCGCTGAGCATCTCCGGCACCTCTGCGAGGCTCGCATCCCACGGCTCCAAGATGGGTTCGGCGTGGTCGGGCACAGACCAATGTATGCGTCCGAAGTACTCGCGGAGGATGCGACGAAGGAGGTGCTTCTCGTCCGCCGTCCCTCGATCCAGCGCTGCAGCATAGTCGTCTAGGTAGGCTTTGAGTATCTGCTCGCAAACGCCTTCGGCCCAAAGGCGTTTATTCTTCAGCTCGATTTTCGGTTTGCGCGGTTTGGTTTTTTTCTTGCGCGTGGTGTTCTCGAGTGTCATTTCTGGAACTTGTTTGGAAAAGGCCACCGCAAGCGTGGCAGAACACGAGAACTTTTAATGAGGTCCCTTTGCTTTTTGTTTTCTTAGTTGTGCCTACGACTGCTTGAGAAATTGGCACATCAAACATCTGCACATTTGCACAAAATCCGCCCATTGAGAAAACCGAGGTTGCCGTCTCATGTTCAGTTCAAGTTCGGTTATCACAAACCTCGGCTGTGTGACCGGCTGTCAAACCCGGCTGGCCAATGCTCCATGATTCCCGCTGAAGCGCGAGCGGAATGTCGGAACGAGAAACACAAAAACCCAACCCAACCCAACTAAAGCCCAAAATCTAACCAAACCAAACTAAAATCCAATGTGAGCGCCGTCCAGCGGCGCGGGCCGATAATCCGAATATGTGTGTGAGTGAGTGTTGAGTTTGTCGTCGTCGATTCGCTTGTATGCGCAGGTGTTCGGGGATTCCAGCCAAAGTTTATGGCTGTTGCAACCCAGATACGTGTTTGCCGTTGTCTTCGGAGTGTGTGTCGATATGGGGAAGTGCGTGGATATCTTTGTGTATTTTTGTCGTTGTCGTCGTCGTCCAGAACCAAAACCAAAACCAACTACCCGCACCGGGGCCACCGAAACCAAAGGGACTTTAACCCTAACCCGAATCCGTCTCCAAAACCGTGTCCGCCTACCCGTAAAGGGCCAAAGTTGAGAGAATGAGGCCGCGCGGAGGCGGGGAGTTCGCCTCTATTCTACAGAGTACATCGCGCAAATTTAAAGCACCCGCTGACGCCCCACATCGTCTTCGTTCGGATCGACGACGAACGTGTCGTCTTTCGTCTGGCCCACGGCGACAGCGCAGACAAAGTTCCGCATCGGAACGCCCCCCGCGCTGAGAAGCGCCGACGTGCTCCCGGATGAGTGAGGGGAGGAGAGCGGCGCGGATGCTGGATGCGAGTGGTGCACTCGCGGGTGGCGGCGGCGGCGGAGGCGGCGGCGGCGGCGTGCTGGGAAGGTTGGTGCCCGGTGGGTGGTGGTCACCAGGTGGTGGCAGGAAGAGAAAGACAGCCCTTTGACGGGGAACAATAGGCAATCAGACCATCATCCGCGCCGCACGTGCGCGTCATGGGGGTTGGAGAGCTATGACACTTAAATTTAAGTGGATTCCTCGGGTCCTCCCCGAGCCCGTCGGGACCTCTCCGCAGCCTTCCGCAGTTGTCCCGCAGCTCTCCGCAGCCCGAATCGCCCGAGACATGACCGCCACACGCCGGTGTGCGCCACCTGCCTGTGCACCATTCCCTGCGCGCCAACTCCATTTCAAACACGAATTTTCACGCGTTTCAGTGCGTAGAACCTATCTCCCTCGTATCCCGTACCCTCGGGACCTCATAAACGCGTTCACCCCGTCGATGTCGCGTCAATGGCCGCATTCGCGCGGGCTGATTTCCCATCAACACACCGAACGCCACCCATTGTTCCATCACTCGGGCTTCTGCACTGCCTGCGGGCTGTTCCACAGCCATACTTGGCGCCGCCGATGGAACCCTTGTGCCGAGAATCGCAAAAATCCGCGGTTTTGGCCCATTTCCATCCGCGCGCATATCGCCCGCTCATCACCGCGGTGGCCATCCCCGCTGCTGGCGACGACGCAAGGTGCGTGGTGCGTTCACTGGCAGCACGCTCGCGGGCTGGTTGTACAACTGCGGGGCTCTGGTCGAGTTTCCTCGAGAGACTACGCACTGGCGGCAGAGGTAAATATTTGCTAGCAACCTCGGATTCGGTCTCGGATTACATGTAGATATACAACAACACCGCCCCATGAACTCCCTCCGAGGTCCTTTCGCCAAATGATGAGCTCGCCATGGGGACCGCCGTTAAGGCGTGGCCCAGGGTACTGTAGTATTTTGACCTCAAGTCCTGTTACACATTACACGAGCAAAAAAAGAAGGTCATTAAAAATCGTCTAAAATAGAGCATTTCAGATGAAAATTTGAAGGTTCAAAAAATACAAGAACTGAATGGGAGTGGAGTTCCCTGGGCCAATGAGCAGGCTCAGATCCTATATTTTTTTGAACTTCAAACATGAATCTGAAGTGCTCTAATCAAGAGAAAATTTATCGGCCTTCTCGGGCCTTGAGAAATTGGAAATCAGCGGACTTAAGGTCGAAATAGTACAGTAAATGGCAATGTAGCGTGTGTAAGTACTGTGGTGGCTGGAGATTGGGAGAGTTGGTAATGAGCATGAGTAGGAGGCGAGGAGGAGGTGGTGGAGGAGAAGATGCAGTAGCGTGACGTGCCGAAATCGCCATCAGAACCGAATGTTCGGTGCACCGAACATTCATTTTTCGCAACTCGCGGATGCTCTCTACATTTGAAGCACAAGTGGAAAGAACACTCAAATCAGGCAAGATGGAGCGAGGAGATAGGGTGTAAGAATAAGACTTTTGATGCAGCTACTTAGAGACAAAGCCCACTTGTGCTGTGCTGGGATGTATTTTATTCCTTCAACCCATCAGGGTAATCAGAGTTTTATATCTTGCTCGGAGCTGCTGCAAGGCATCAGGGTACTATAAGATTTCGGATAGACTCTGGGTGTGTGACAACAAATATGAAGTTCACAATTGATTGGGCATTTCCCACAATCAGATTGCATCAAAATTCTTGATTCCCTTTTTCAGAGGCAACTTCCCGAGTTTTCATGTGACATAGCTGGAATTTTTGAAGAGAAAACCACATGTGACATGGCATATAAATTGAATGAAATGCTACAGTAATTGGGGCGGGGCAGTTCCTCTGGCGCATCTGGATCCGCTGCGACGCCCTGCAGTACGACACAGCAGGTGCTGTATTATCTAAAAAAACTCAAGAAAGGAAGGTTGGAAGGTGAAGAGATATGGAATAGCAGCCACAATACCGACACATCTGCCCTTAGGGACAAAGCCCGCAGGCGCAAACGGGCAAAGGGGACAGTGTGATGGTTCATGTCACCTGACATCAGTGACATTATGATAGAGAGGCCGACTCCGCGGCATGGCACAAACTTTAGGATTTTTTTTTGCCATTTATCTTAAAAGCCTACCTTTGTGCCATGGGATAAGAGCATCATCAGATAAAATAGTCGAGTCATCAACTTTCTGTCTGAACTTGGTTGACTCATTTGTAACATTGGGTGGTATTGAAGATGAATGCACCAACAAAATACTCCAGGGAAATTTAGACTCTCCAAGCCCAATTCTGTAACACTGTACCCCCTTGTAAATCAGAGAGTCTGAAATCAAGCTGCGCTCCACAGGGCCACAAAAATATTCCTGATTTAGCTGTCCGGAACTATCGACCCGGGGTTAGCGTGACTCCCGAACTGCTGAAAATACCACCATATTTTACATGGTACACTGGCCCCGCTAGAATATTCTCACTACTTTCCCTGATTTTTCTGGGAACTTTGGATCATGAATTAGGTAAAATAACATGTCTGATTTATCATCAAGTGGCTGTACTGCTGACAAAATTCCTCCTCTCCTCCATCTTTGCTTATATGGGATGAGCTGAACAGATCACATAACCTGCAAAGAGCCTTACAAAGCAGGCCACTTTTTTCTCCCATAGCACAAACAGAACTTGAATGTCAACATAAAATCTGCCTGTTTAAAGTAGACTGGAAACATGTATATTTTGATGAATCGATGGTCCATCACAGTCTGATGTTTCAAGAGCTTTTTGAAGATGCCGCGCAGTATGAATTGATGACCGAGTGGGTGTAAAGCAGGCCCAGCATATGACAAAAGAAACAGGACAGCGCAAAAAGAAAGGCGGACAACCACCAAAACAAACAGATGGTAACAGCGCCGGCGGCGCAAAGCGGAGGGCGGGACGGCGCCAAGGGAGGGCTGGACAGCGCCAAGCCAATGGCGGAGGCGGGGCAGCACCGATAGGGACAGCGAGGGCGGAACAGCGCCAAGGCAATGGCACCGCAGCTACACGACAGGCAACAGGCGGGCAGTGCCAAGAAGGGCGGGCGGCGCCAAGCATGGGCGGCACAGCGCCAAGGGAGCGACGGGGCATCGTTGAGATAGGGCGGAGCATCGCGCGCGACAGCGGCAGCGACATGACAGGCGCTGTCGAGGCAGCGGCGACAACATGATTGACAGCGGGCAGGGGGCAACGACGATCGCCGCTTGCTGGCGCCGTGCAGCACAAGTCCAAACGGCTTTTAAAGAGGTCAGTGAACGGCTAAAAGCCTTTTGAGCTTCAGTGACCTTAAAGTCGGCTTACCATTACATTTTAGAATCTTACAAGGGTCGAACGAGAGGTCGCGGATCCTCGCCCGGCGACCCCTATCATGAACGAGAAAGTTCTCGTAAAAATGGCAGTGTTAGTAGGCGGGGAGCAAACAGTCGTCTACGCACTTGAGTGTTAGGGAACGAACGATTTGGTGAGTTTGTTCTCGGGACTTGACGGAGTAAGAGTCTCAAAAACAGGGCGGTCCGTCGCACCCAGCTTTATAGCTTGGGCGCGACGCATCAGCACGTGTACGAGGCCGTTGCTCCTCCCACTGCCTAAGTATTTACTTGGGGTATTACGCGCGGAAAACTTGTCCAACCAGAGTAATGCCTGCATTTAACAAAAGAAATTTGTTATTATTGACCCCGACAGTCTCGCATAATCTGCTGGTTTTTTTTTCCAAGAGGACGATCGAGATCTGGGGACTGTGCGCCGATACCAACTCGCCATCAGGCGGACTTTGGAATTTCAAGGTATATAAACCATTTGTTTGACGTTGTTTGGTCACAGCGCTCTTGTTGACGAACCGCCATGACCACTTTCAGCCAGACCACTCCGATTTCGCCTTCTGGCGCAACCGCTGCGCCGGCAGGTAAGTTGCTTCTTTGTTGTTCCCCGCACTGCTAAGCCCGGCTTGTGCGCAGGTGAAGACGGACTGGAAGCTGTTCGCCAGCTGCTCAATGTTCTCCGCTCCTCTCTCACTACTCCCCGTAAGTTTATTTGTCTCGTCGGTTTCAGCGTCGCTGACTTCAATATTCAGACGTCCCCGTCGCGGCTGTCCTTTCGGCCTGTAACCTCGACGGTGCGCCGTCGTTCACTCCATTGCTGCTCGTCTCATCGATTATTAGCCCAAAACCTCAAGACCCTCGAGCAGCTGGTGTCTGCGCTCATGACCGCTCGTACGTTGTATCCTGAACTTCCTCTCTTCCTTGTCGCTCACTGGTAGCCAGAAGGGCCCGCCAACGCTGGAGCTCCAACCCTTCCTCCAGCCAATCCGGATTCCCCCTTCTCCAACTCGGCGCCATTCGTCGTTGGGCGCATGTACTCTATCATCCCCGTCACCCCGCTCACGCCTGCCTCCGAGACCAATGTCCCTTCGGAGACGCACTGGTACGCCGTCACCCGTGGTGTCCACGTCGGCGTCACCGTCGACGGCGATCTTGCCCTGGCGTGTACCTCGGGCATCAGCAGTAATCGTTTCCGCAAGTTCGAGACCCAGGAGGGCGCGATGAAGCACTTCAACAAAAACCTGGGCCATGGGACTGTCGCCGTTCTTGCGACGGCGCCCGTGAGTGCGGCGTCGCTCTTGGTGAGTCCTGGCTCCTCTACTTACTCATCTGCATCCGCGGAACTAATCGATCGATTGCGTCTTTGTTCCTCCCAGTCCGATGTGTAGATACGATCTCCAGATTAGCTCTTCTGTCTATACCGCGTGGAGAAAAAATACGATTGTCGTTCCTTGTTCCGCCGATAGATGGTTACCATGGAGTTCCCATTCAGCTGCGCGAACTCCACACAACAGACACAAATGCCCTCAACTGTTCAAACTTCTACATCACTGAAATGCCCAAATTTGAACATGTTGTCATGCGGCTCCGAACAAGATGCCAAGATCCGCACGGACCGCACCTCGCGTTCGAGTAGTCTCGAGTCTTGATTGGACCACCACTTGTGTCGCATCCCAGCTTCTCTCACACGTATCCGACAACCGTCAGTGGCTCCAGGTCGTCTGACACCGTTCTAGCACCCTAAAAGATAATAGATATCAGAACATCAGGCCTCGCGGCCGCCGTGTTCTTTGTTCTCTCGGCGTCCGAGCCCAAGGTGCGGCTTGTCCAATTCAATTCTGAGATAATAAATGACGCCGCCCTTGTTGAAGGCTGACTCTTGCGCTGCCCGTGTTTTCGCCCTGCGCGTTTCGGCTTTGAATTCTGTTCTCCTCCTCCCATCCTAACACTCGCATGTCAGCGCACCGATCTCGCCCCGACCCCACCGACGTGCTCGCCGATGCCTTGGGCCGCGTGCAGTTGCACGATGACCCTGGCCGCGTTCCTTCGGCTGAGAGCGCCTCCCCACCCTCATACACGACTTCCGCCTTGTCGGAAGAACCTCCACCATTCCCCTTCGGCGATCCGCAAACACGAGTGTATCACATCTCCGGCCCGACGCGTAACGGGATCGTTCCTCACTGGCCCACGGCTGCGCATGCGACGCAGGGGGTGCCTGGCGCCATCCCTCGCAGAGTGGATCCTGGACGGCACCGCAGCCGGCAGCCAGCAGCTCGGGGCGCCGAGCGTTGGGTGGTTTTTCACGGTCTTCGGCCAGGAGTGTATAGCAGCTGGTGTGTGAGCGATCGTATTCCGGGGATTGCGGCCTGATTCATTGCGCAGGGACGGTGCTCGCGCCCAGGTCGAGCGGGTTAGCGGCGCGCTTCACAAGAGATACGGCAGCGTTGCAACCGCTCAAGCCGCATTCGACTACGCGTGTTCTCGAGCACTCACCCGAACCATCTCGCGGCCAGGACAACCGTCCTTAAGCGCTCCTGTGGCAATACCTCGGCCAGTTTCGTTCGATGACTACTTGTTTGGCAGCAACCCCCTCTCGGAACACCCTCTCAACACGACGGACGCGCAAATGTGGTACATCGTATTCAAAGGAATCAATCCCGGGGTCTACGCGTCGTAGTACGTTCTCCAAATCCCCTTCCCTTGCCACGCTAACCTGCTCACAGCCTCGAGTCGCAGCTCAACGTCGTCGGCATCTCCTGCGCGGTTCACGATGCAGCAGTAAGCACGCTCGACGCCGCAGTGGCACGCTTTCTCGGAGCCGTCGAAAATGGAGAGGTCAGCGCTCTGACTCTCACATACGCATCGTAGTCTGTCGCCGAGTCCTTGACTTGAGAATGAAATAAGAGTTGCATTGCGTATTTCGCTTTTACTGAAGATCATCCCCGACCATCCCATTCACTCCAACGACGCTGGTGTCTTCTTCGCTAGTATCCAAGTCTGAAGTGTCGAACTGACAGCGAATGTCCGAACTCGAGTCTGTGGACATGGCAGGCGAGCTGGCGCGTTTCGTGGAGCCGGGACGCACGTCGCCGGAAAAGCGCGAGTGCTGCTCGCGTTCACGAGCAGCGGATGTGGACGTTGCGGCCACGGTCCTGGCGGCGATGGACGTTGCCGCGATACGAGGTCGCAGCATCGTTGCGAGGGACGGCAGCGGAGGTTGAGACCGCCCAGTGACCGCTCTGCTGTTGCGCGGGGCTTGAACGGTAAGTCGAGCGCGCTGCCTATCCAGCTTGCGAAGCAAGTTCTCTCCTGAGTGCAGCCCCGCACGTTCAGGCTTGCTCGGACTCTTGGCTTCTCGCGGAGGCGCAGGGACAAGGAACGTCGTACGCCGCGTGTAGGCATTTGCCGGAGCCGGGTGTCGATGGATGGTGTTGCTGGTGCCCTTTTGGAGCATACGGGGCGTGCGCTTCGTGCTCACCGCAGCTGTCCGAACAAGCGGCGCCGTGCTCACCGGCGTCACTGGGAGCAGAGGGAGGGCCGTGTCTATGTGTGTCACAGGGAGCTGTGGAGTCGCAGGCACCGAGTCGGGGACGACATCGGGGCAGGGAGAGGCAGGTGTTTGCGAACGAGATGAAGGAGAAGTGGCGCGCCGCGACAAGGAAGGCAGAACTGAGGGCTTGTCGTGATACACCGGCTCTGGACTCGGGCTGAGGTAGGACACGTCGGCACCGCGCGGGGGGGGGGGGTGACAGGGAGTCGTCGGGAAGCGCGGGACTCGGAGGGGTAAGCATGGTAGATGCCTGCGCCTTCTGTTGGTCTTTGCGCTGCTTGCGGGCTTCAGCAATACGATCGGAATGCCTGCAATGTTAGTCAAGGGGAAGGGACTCGTGGCACGAGACCTACTTTTGACGGTACTTGCGCGAGTTCAGTCGATTCTGCAGTTTCATCGCTGCTTGAGCTTCCGTATTCTTCGAAATCGCTGCTCTGTGTCTGGAGAGTGTAATGTTAGCACATTGAAGTGAGGGAATAGTCCAGGAATGTACTCCTGCATGCGTTCCCGGGATTTCTTTCACCGCGTTTCGCGATTCCTGGAGCGTGTGTTTACCAGTCTAGTCCACCACAAGGACACTCGCACTTCTCTTCGTATGCCACTCGACTAGCCCTGCGGGCTTTGAGTTTCTCGGCGGCGGTCAGCTTCTTCCGCCCCATCTAACCCCGGCGGTCGATGGTGAGCGGACAAGACAAGAGGTTTGTGAGGATGATCTGCGGTTGACCCAGACATGCCAGTTAGCTGAACAAGCTAGATACTCCCTATAGGCCAGCATACATACTACGAAGATACACGCGTCCAGACTTGGCTTGATTCGGCGTTTTGGGAGAGTGTGAAGAACAATGAAGTGTGCATCAGTTTACGTCGGGATCCATCAGTTTCCGACCAGAATTTGCGACATCTGCTGAATATTTTGTCAAGACTCAGTCGTGCGCTGCTTAAATTTTCGGGGATTGTACAGGTGGTATATACACACAATTGCATGCAATGCTGGCGCCTCGTTTGGCCGGAAGCTCCAGTTATTGAGCTTTTTCAACTGTTTCAGTTTATTAAAGGGTATTTGGGCGCGTTGGGTTACTGTAGTGAGCTTAAAGATAATTCTAAAAAATTGAGTCCATATAGCGAACTCAGGGAGAGGTATTGGCCAATGTTCATCAGTTCCCGACTCTATGCAGACTAAAATGCATGGATTATTCAAAAGAACGCTGAGCAGCGCAGGGCCTGAAAATATTTCGAATGGGCTCTTCATAGCTATGCAAAACTTTATGGAAAAACTTGAGATGAGCTTCAGAATTGCTTGGAACACAAAAGCGCAAACATCTTGTTCAGGTCTACCATGTTAGTGCTATGCGTGTTCCCCTCTGAATCGTGCACCGTTGATCAGTTTCCGACACAATTTTCGGTAGTTATTTGGGAATTAAAGGACGACGAGTTAACCGCTTGCCCCAATTTTTTTAGGGGATCTCTGGGGCATGTATGCGCCCCTATGGCCAACACCGCAAGCTCATGGCTTGCGCTCCTGGTAGGCAAATAGGAATTAAATGGTCAAAATTGAGATTATTTCTTAAGTAGCAGCTAGGGACATGCAGATTGTATATCTCCAGGTTTCAGTGGTAACAGAGGCGAAATGAGCACGGTAGAACTCAAAAATCATCAGCTTACGACTAGAAAACATCAGTTTACGACCAAAACGCCTCAGTTCTCGACGCGTTTTTTCAGTGATAGCCTCAGTTCACGATCCAAGAACTCAGTTGACGACGCGTTTTCGTTGTGACGAGCCTCAGTTTGCGACCCAATGGATCAGTTTACGACACATCTGCACTTGCAAGAGTACGACGCGAAGACAATCTTCCAGACGAGGATCGCATTCCACTAACTTTGATTCGTCTACTCTAGCTCCAAGTCTGCCACACTATCTAAAGTGACTATTTCATCTAATGCCTGCGTAGCCTTGGTGGTCCATTTGAGACGGAAATGTCCTGCAGAGACGGAAATGTCCTGCAATGCGATCACTCTGTGCGGCGCGCCCGAGCGCGTAAGCGCGTAGCCCAGCGGCGAGCTCCGGCGATACATCGGTGCGAGCGGACGCTTGCAGCCGCCACCATCCCGCGCGCCAGTCAAGATACCGGAGCACTCTCCGCATCTCCTCTTCCAGCAAAAGGACCTCCTCCGACCACCGATTCTTTCGTGCCAGCGCCCGCGTCCACTCCACGCGCATGGCTACAGCGAAGATTAGACACGAGGTTAGGAACCGTAATGAACAACGTACTCTCGTGCAACGACTGCTCATCAGCATGAAACGCGCCTACGGCAGTCCATATCCAAGACATGACTCGGCGGGAGGTGGATGGCATATTGCGGGCCGGCCTGGTACCACGCGTCGCTCCGGCCAAAGCGAGCTTGCGAGACGCATCTATGTCGATGTCGATATCTTCGGGGAGTTGGACGTCTTCCGGCGCGAGAACGCGGAGCTCCGGATAACGATGAACAACTGCGAGCCCTCCGAGAGCTTGGTGACCGCGGCGATAGCGCCAACTGAATCGATCCGCGCGCGTCCCGACCCTCTGGATGAGCTTTGCTGACTTGGTTGTTTGGTTCTGGCCGGTAGCATTGGCGTTGCGATGCGCGATGAGCCAACGCTTCCCGTGGAGCGTGTACCGGAGCTTGCTGAGGCTATTCTCGCATTGGGATACGCGAAGCCGTTCCTCGACAGCCGCGACTCCGGGCAAAGATCCCTCGCCGCGGGTTGGCATTGCGCTGGGGAGCACTAGCGCGATATCCTCCGGCAAGGGCGGTGGCGCGTTCGCGTCGCGTTGTGCTTCTTGGGTAGCCATGACCGCGGCGGCGCCGGGCATATACATGGCCTGGAGCTCGCGGAAGCGCGAGATCTTGTGTAGGAGGGAACGCCGCTGCTCCTCAAGTTTAGTGTATTTCTAGCCTTGGCTTCGCCCGGAAGCTATGGCTTTGGCCTAGCTTGGGCAAGCTTTGGCCTGCAAAAATCCCAAGCTAGGCTACAACTTTTAGCCCTGGCCTGGCCGTAGCCTGGCTTTGGCCCAGGCTATAGCCTTACTTCAGAAAGCAGACAGACATGAATATATCATTTACGACACTTCTATACAAGCTAGGCGGGCTCGTAGTTAGCAGGATCATCGTCCAGGAAGCAGTCCCATCCCTCCTCGTCGTCCCCGTTGTCATCATCCTCCTCATTTCCCAAAGCAGAATCCTTACGGAATAGGGAGGGAGACTTGAACATCGACTTCAGTACCTGAAGGGCCTCGACGATATCGCCCTTTAGTCTGTTGCGACGTTTGCTGATTGTGATGCCTCCATCGGAAAATGCACGCTCGCTGGAAACGGAGGAGGCTTGAACTGCCAGCCGATCGCGGGCAAGCGAGCGCCACGTCGGGAAGCGGCCGACGGTTGCCTGCAAAAAATTAGCGGGAGGCGGAACACAACGGAAGATTACACTCACCCCCCACATTGCACCAGGCTGATGCTGTCTGGGTAAATCTCGGGGCGCGAGTCATAGTATTCGCGGAATTCAACCTTCCACGCCTGGTCTGGGTCAAAATCGATCGCGTTACCCTCGTCCCCGGCATCCGATGCCGGCGACAGCATCCGACTCCGAGTTGATATCGACAACCTCCGTTGATTCCTGCGGCGGCTTTGGAGCACGCTTCTCGTATCCAAGAGCTCGATCGGATGGATTACGCTCGCGACGCGAGGAGCTGATGATGAGGGATGTATCTGGGTTGTCGCGGGAAGTCATGTCTCGCTGAGGAGAGCCTAACGCAGCGCAACGCGTCTTAAATAGATTCTGAGCTCGAGTGTACGTTACTAGGCTCACCGCGTTGAACTGCCGCCGGACTGTGCGCAAATCATTGAAACCCTCCATCAGAGGCGAGGCGGGACTCCAAGCTGCGGAAGCGCTGATGCGCCGAACTGCCTTGACTGCACTGGTACCGGCTCTCTGAGGTGGTCATGTGTTAACCAGCAAGAACGAAGAACAAAAATCCCTGGCTCAAACCTTTATCGTCGAGTTATACACCTGCAGATTGACACAGCCCCTGCCACTGTATAAGTGTGCACAACACGAGAAAATCAAAAATGAAACAACGAGAGTCGAACCCCGGGCATCATAATATCAATCGGGCGACTTATTGATTACACCATATGAGATGATTTTTTTTCATTGACTGCGGAACCCACAAACCTGACATGTAAACCCATCCGCGCCCATCCTATTCAGACCTAAGCCAAATAGCTTTGGCTTGGCTTTGGCTGGCCCGAGATACGAAGCTAGGCTACAGGCTACACCAGGCTACGGAGTTTGGCTTGGCCTGGCCTTAGTACTAAAGCCAAAGCTATGCTGGCTTTTGGCTCCAGGCCAAAGCTGGAAATACACTACTCAAGTTTGGCCTCGCGGTCGGCGGTGAGCAGCGTTTGCTCGTCTCGGAGTTCTCGGAGGCGATACCTGGAAGGGTTTTGGAAATGGGAAAAGAACATTAGAAAGGAACGTACTGCGTATCCTCGATTTGGATCCCGGCGGAGATGAAAGATGTCGCGCTGCTGCCGGCGATGGAGGCGCGACCGTCTACGTTGTTTTGACGTTCCTCCTGCTGCAACTCGAGACGTATCTCCGCTTCTGTCGGAAAACCTATACGGAAGTGTCAGGACACGCGACGGTGGTGTACTGGGCGCGTACCGGTTGTTGGAAGGACATAGGGATTGGGCTGGCTCTTGTCCTCCTCCCACGCCTTCACCTGCGCTTTCCACTTCTTCTGCAGAGCTGCATCGACGCTATCAGAAACGATTCGGAACGCGGCCACTTGATTTTCGCGTTCGACCCGCGCGACAAGCAGGCGGCGTTGTAACGTGGCACCTAGTTGTACGTTAGCGAGCGTTGGAAAGGACGAAAATCACCTTGGCGCATATTTTTCAAGAAGTTGTGGTTGTCGAGGCGATCGTCCAGTGTGTCCGCACGATTTCCTAAGCCCATCTCCTTGGTCGCCAGTGCCGCGGGATTGAGATTTGCCCACAATCGCTCCACACCCTCACCGTCGGCCTTGCCGACCCCGGGCTGGTGCTGCAGCTTGTTCTCGTTGGCACATTCGACGATATGCGAATTCGAGTGCCAAATTGGGAGTCCGTATTGTACCCGCATTTCCTCCAAGTTTCGGCGCATCGATTCGGGAAGACGGGAGACGCGTTCGGGAAGCCGGACCTTCCACTGACATGCGATATCGTACGAGATGGTGAGCGCGAGGATGACGACGCCCATGATGGCGGAGAAAACTATCCAATCAATGTTGCAGTACCTATCGAAGAGGATGAGTACGAGAACGGAAATCAAAGGTGTCGCCTTACCGTTCTCCTTTCTGGAGGTCACCAAGTCCATTGGGACGCATGCACTCGTGCCTGGCGCACACACACCCTCCAACGCCGGAAACACGGAGACCGGTCGTCATTCGGGTATCTTTTTGGAGCAGCGCTGCGAACGCGATGCACGAGGTCATCTGCGGATGGCTCAGCATGAACTTTGAGGTTGTGTAGCCAACTCACGTCGTCCTCCTTCACGTACTTCCGCACATGTTCTTGGTAGCCCTCCGGTTCGACCCAGTAAGCCCAGCCGGGGCCGAGACTTCCGTCGTTGATCTCGTTGGCGCAAATGCGATTCTTTAGTCTGAAGTTCGCGTCGACGGCAAGAATAAGCATATGAAGGAACCTGAAGGAGGTTAGTGGGTGTGCACTCCTTGGGCAGATACGCAAACCTGAGACGGGGGTCGACAGAACGCCAATCCAAGGGTAGATTCTTGCCATCGTGCGGGCACGCCCAGCACTCGACGGCACATTGGCCTAGCGCAGTCGCTTCAACGCCCGCCGGATCATGACCTCGCCCGACTCGTTTCAAGCGGGTCAAAAACGCCCATTGTCGAGCCATTCGTTGAAATTGCCGACCGCGGTCCTAAGAATGCATGAGCAACGGTAGATTGTCAAGATAAGACTCACGGGGACGGAAGTGAGGCCGCTCACCGCCATGGTATTCGTCATACGTTCGAGAGCAGCAATAAAGTCCGTGACATTGAGATTACCGAGGACGTTGTAGAGCCGGAAGGCGCGTAAGGTGCGGAAGGTTGCACATGTACTCGGATCTAGCACGGTAGCAGGATACCACGCATTGCGAAGCAGTTGGGCGACGGGGTCGGCTTCCTGGGCGCGACCGCAGTTGCAGTAGCGGAGGCGCACAGTGTGGATGTAAGGCGCGTCGAGGACGACCATGTTGTGTATCGTAGTGTCGGGAAGGGCACAGGGAAAGCCACCATGGCCAACCTGGTACACGAGGCCGAGCTCGACCAAGGAGGCTGCTGTCCAGAACGACCCGTTCCATTCCTGACCCGAGTTCGGTCAGTATAAGGCAGCATCGCGTGAGGGTGCAAAACGACGGCGCACCTCGAGTCTGTGGAGCGGGGACCGAGAGTGCTGCGCCAAACAACAGGCCAGACATTGTAGATGCTGGCCGCAGTCGTCACAGCGGAAAAGGCGGGGCGACGACGGGGTTGTAGGATTAAGGGCAATGTGGCAATGCGCGCAGTGAGGGGAGCGTAAGTCGTTCGCGAGTCCCTCGAGCCGAAGGAGTTCGTCGAGGAACATCCCTTTGAATGGACGCCAGGTTGCCATGGGGTTCGTGCTCTGCTGGACGTTGATAAGCCGTGAAAATAAACGCGTTGGAATTACTCTAATTGCGGGTTTTTGCGCTATGTGTTTCGACCTCAAAACCACTTACGCCACTGTTTCCTCTGCAGTTGGTGAGAGCGTTGAAGGTGTTTGGCTACAAAATGGTCATGAACTCCGACGGTGTGCGATATCACTGGAGGGTTAGCCCGAGCTCGAATGTTATCGCGGAGCAGCCCTACCTGCGTGTACTCAAAACGGGGAACTTATCTGGTGTTATGCGTTTCGATGCGCTTGTGTGTTATGATCAGTCGGCGGGACTTTGACTTGTTGTGGGCGCTATTGGATGACTCAGATGGATGGGATAATTCCGGTTAATAGGGAAACGGGTCGGAGCCGTCCCATGCTGCTGTGGGAATTATCTGATCTTATCTACATCCATCAAGGATCGGCGTATTGAGGGCGCATGTGGGCGCGAGTATCCTATTCCTGGAGGAAGGGGTAATTGCCCCATAGCTCGCCAACCAAAGGGACTCTGAGGACGTGCTGAGCACCGCTGGAAGGAGGTGCATGTACGCTACAAAATGGCTGTACGTTTGGTGGAGGGACAGAGACTTGAACCGCACAAGGTTCTGAGCCAGGAACGAGGGCTCGAGGGTTCAACATCCGACAATCAGGGACGAGGCGACGTGGAGCACGGCCTCCTGGATACCCGGCACTTCGAAGGACCGAGCCAATTGGCTATAGAGGATTCGACAATGGACCACACGAATTTCCTTATTCTGCAGAATTGTTTCTCACTCGTATTTCTTGGCTACTGTATATAAAGAGGGAGGGGGCACAGTTTTGGGCACGGAATCCTCCCCCGCTATCACTAGGGCGAGTTCTGGGCTTGAGCGGTGCTTACTCATCTCGAGTTTGTATCTGAACAAGTTTGATTTGGCTGGATTGGTTGAAACGAATAAGATTGGTTTTGGACTTGGAACAAGCTAGGAAGCTTTTGGAACTTGGAACGCGGCCGGAAGCCTGCGCTTGGACTTGGGTGAAGCTAGGAAGCTTCTGGATTGGAATTGGTTTCGAGTACCGCGTTAAACGCACAACCGATTGAGTTGGTGATTGGGGTTTAAGGACCTAATACCACTTTATCACCCATACCCCGCTTCTACGCAGTTCGCTGTTAGTTGCACAGTTGAGATACTATAAACTCAAAAGTCCCAAAAGTACTCTGAACACCAAGTCCGCTTGAGGTTCAGTCTACGTGTTTCGAGAACCACATAAAACGTTTACACCCTTGTCTGGATATTTCTATCCTCACAATACCCTGGATTGGCTCTGTTACCGAGGCCGATCTCCTAGAAGTCTGTGTGTTTAGTGTGTGTGTGTTTTGTTGTGTGTTTGGTGTTAGGTGTTTGCTTTGCATAGCACCAGCCTGCCTGTTTCATTGCATTCCACTCTGTGCATAGAGTTCGCTTTTCATCTGGAGCCCACCGCGAGGGGTGGAAATCTCTAGATTTGGGTTATAACGTCTACTGTGCTATCGTCTGGAAGAGGTCTTAGGACACGATTCCACCAAAACCAAGAGAACGAGATCTTTCGGACTCTTCGCCAAGTGATTTTCCGAACTTCCTAAGGGGAGAAGGCAAATTGCAAAGCAAACCGCTCGGTCCAGTTCCACCTGCTCCGCGCAAACAAGGAACCACAACGAGTCGTCCTCGCACAACAGTAAATTCCGTACAAGGTCGTCAGCGTTTAAACGCACCAAACTTTGGTCGAGAGATATCTCCGAACTACAGCGCTAGACCTGTTGCCTCTGGTAGCAGATCGAAAATGCCTACGTTTGAATATCCCCCTCCTCCTGCAAAACGGTTAGAGCCGCTTAGCGACTCAGAATCCGAACGCGGAATAGAACCAGACGAACCACATAGGGAACCTGTAACGCTTGAACGTTTCGAGATGGCTCACAACAACAACAACAATGTTCCGGGGGTAGTTCCTATAGGGAATCCGGTGGTCGCACAGGCGGCACCAGCGCAAGCAGGTGCGGCGGCAGGCGGACAACCTCAAAACGGCGCACAGCCGAATAACGCTGCAGGCGTTCAACAATTACCTGCAAACCAGCAGGCGGATGATCAGGCCGCCGGGGGAAGGGGCAGAGCGATTCGTGTCCCGGAACCCTACGAGAGGGATAGACCGACTTGGGATGGTCGAAACCCGGAGAAAACCCTTAGGGGTTACCTGGAGCAATGCGATGCGTTGTTTACCAAGGGCAGGTTAGAGGATGAAGCAGAGCGCAAGCGTTTGATGGTGGGATATCTGAAAGATGATATCATAAAGGACGAGTGGAAGTCTTTACCAGAACAAGACCTCTCCGGGGCTTCGCCCCGGAGGGTCTTGAATGAAGTTTGAACTGGGCAAATCAATGGACCAGAACCTGAAATGATATGGGTCTCAGTACCGGTGAGATTGAACGACACCGTTTGCAAAAAGATTGCAAGGAGAAAAAAAAAAAAAAACGGAATTAACATTTGCGTGATCTGGAGTAGTAAGTACTCTCGAATACCACCAAGTCGAACACTCCGACGAACCCAGCAATTGCTCCGACAGGTCTTACCAACAAATGGATATATTCAAAGGGTATAGAATGGGAATTGGGATACAATCGCAAGGCGGGGTATATATTGTTAGAGTGAGAGCACGCACCTCTCGACCATCCCGATGCTAGTGGCCGCATGCTCTGCCCGGTCTAGTGAGAACAGTGAGGGATTATGGCACCGAGGAGCACTGGGTCGCGGACCGTTGGAAGGGAGATGGAAGAACAACCGCAACCGTGGTAGTCGAGAACGGCGCGGGTGAGCTTGGGGGCCCCGACGACGGACAGACAGCGCACTGGGACGCAGTCATGAGAGGCCCGGGGTCCGGGGATTGGCGGCTTCCATCTCCAACGCAGCGCCGGGCCACGGCGGCGCGGTGGAGAGGGAATTAAGGCGGTGGGGTGAAGGGGAGGAGAGTGGTGCTTCGACGAAAGCCCGCGCAGTTTAAGTAGGCTAATCTGAGAAACCTCGGACTTACCTCGTGTGAGTCCATCTAGCTATATCTGGCTTTGGGCGGCGCAGAGCAGCAGCTGACCCAGTTCCCCGCCCACCGAGCCAATGGTGTGCGTGAGATGCCGAAACTCTAAACGACAACCCGCAGACATATGGATTATATATGAGTAATTCGCGGCGGGGTCTTACGACGCGCGTTTAAAAACGCAGTCCTAAAACTCTACCCGGAGCTGGATGAAGAGGAGCATGGTTCCATCCGAAGCGTGGAGAAGGTCAATAGAGACTACCCCATGATTAGTCGGACGGACCATGGCCGTTTCCTCAGGTGGAAGGTGTCGTTCATCAAGCAGGTGGCTAAGTGTAATGCGCCGAATCTGTTGTACGGGCCTAGGATCTCAAACGCACATGCGGTTGGAATGATCTATGGAAACCTTACAGCGGATTTCGCGGATAGCCTACGCCATTTGCTGGACAGTCCGTCGGTCGAAACAATTATCGGGCCGAGGCAGAACGCTGCGGGCATTGTCCTGCGAGAGGAACGGTGGACGTACCTTGAAGTGCTTCAGGTGGCTGAGTATTTGTCTGAGAGATTGTCGATTGGTATTACAGAATTCTCGCGTTCTCCGAACGGCGCGACGGTTCCTGGTACTGGCGCGGTATCTGAGACAGATCGCTTCAAGAGGGAGGTGGATGAGCGACTTAATCTTTTGTCCAACGAGGTTGTGCAGATTAAGGATGCGGTTGCTGTACAGGAGAAGCAGATTGGTGTGCAGTTCAAGTCGTTGTCTGAAGAGATGAAAAGTAGTTTTGCCTCAATGCAGCAAGCACTGCAGGGACCGAGGGCTGACTCTCGACCAACTCAAGGTTATGGTCGGGGTCACCACGATCAAACGCATAACCAGCGGGGGCAAAACCGCGGATCTCATGAGGTGGCTTCCTTTATGGCGCAAGAAGTGGACCATGAGAGGTATCCCCAATCGAATAATAATTCGAGTGGCGGTGGATTCCGGGGTAACGGGTTTCCCAAGGCTCGGGGCAACATGAATCGTTCAAACGATTGCTGGTTCTGTGGAGGGCCGCACTACTTAAACGATTGTATGGATGCAGCAGAGTATGTGGGAAAGGGGCTTATAACCCTGGACCGTGGCTATCCGGAGCTGCCTAAAGGGATACGTCTCCCTTTGTTCGAACAAGGTATGACGAAGAAGGAACGCATAGACGAGTACTGGAAGCGGAAGGGAATGGATCAAGTTATGGGGGGCAATAGACAGCAAATGCTTATGGACAGGATGGCTACCGACGAGGGAGAAGGGATGTCTAATCTGGAACTTCTCTCCGCGCAGATGCATGCGGGTTTGAGCTCAAACCCGTATGCTGGTGCGTACGCTGGAAGCTCTCAGTCTCTCATGGGACGAGGCTCGCAGCCTGTCTACGGCCAGCTGCCGTCCGTTGGGCAAACGTTCATGAATAGTATGCCAGTGATGCATTCGTTCATGGGTGGCTTGGGCCACGGTGCGCCCCAAAACGCATATGATCCAAGAGCTTCGAACTCCGGGGGTGAGAACCCTTACGCGTCAAGCTCACCGAGTCCGGCTCATTCCAGCGGAAACGCGGGAGGGGTGATGGACAAAATGAGCGCAAGGATTTTGTGGAGGTGATGAACTTCGCAAAAGCTTTCGGAGCGTCTGGGGGAGACAACCTGTACGAGCAGATGGCGACTACGCGTCTAGCGGCGGTAAGGAGCCTAACGCTCAAGACTCGTCGTCGGGTTTCTGAGTCGTCCGAGGAAGGAGGCAGCGAGCAAGGGAAAAGCAGCTAAATCCAAGCCTCCGGAGGACAAGGTTTCGATACCAACGAAGGCGGGCCGCGGGAAACGCATGCAGGAAGACAATGAAGAGGATGACGAGGAGAGGCGACACTGAGGTTCGGACTGTGGCAACCAAGGCGTCTAGCAGGGATGAAAGGAGGGATAATAACACGGAGAAACCCAAGGGTGGAAACCAGAGGGAGTCCGTTGTTGTTAATCCTTTAACTCATCCTAAGGGTTTCACGAATTCAGAACAGGAAACGCGTGAACACCCGTTTTCTGTGAAACCGCACAAGGACAAAGGATACAAGGTGGTACGGAAATGGGACGATGAGGGTTTAATCGAGGACATGCTCAAGAGGACTGGGGATACAGCACTGGACGGCGTTAAAATGCGCGAGCTGGTCAGTTTATCACCGGCGTTCGCGAGAAGTCTGAGGGAAACACTCACCGGTAAACGGAAAAATGTCAAGGCTGCTCTAATAAAGGAGATGGTCGAAGACGATTTACCGTTTAGGCTGGAAGATGAAGGGGATACTACGCGTTTGAGGCGAGACGCGGTCGACATCAGGGATTTACCTGATTGCGACTATGCGGTTCACCCCGATCCGTTGGATAATTCTCTAGACCCGGAGGTTCCCATGGTGGGAGACAAGGTACTCATGTATCTGAATAAACTACCCGAGGACCAAGAGCCGAGGCAAGTTTATACAGGTGCGGAGTCCGCGTCCCTCAGAACCGTACACCCCACGGTCGCGAATCGCAGAAGGGTTGAAAGTGTAGTGGATAGTGGTTCCCAGATTGTTTCAATGTCCAAGAAACTGGCTGAGGAACTTGATATCGTATATGACCCGGACGTAAAGATTTACATGCAGAGTGCCAATGGACAGCTTAAGCAGTCCGCGGGAATCGCTCGGAATGTAATGTTTGTGTTTGGGGACATTGCGATATATTTGCAGGTCCATGTTATTGAGGACCCCGTATGATATTTTTGTTGGGAAGGCCTTTCGATGTGATTACGGAGTCTACAGTCGTCAATCGACGGGATGGGACTCAAGAAATTACTATCAGAGACCCTAATACGAACCAGCGACGGACGATGACTACGACCACCTGCGGAGCTAGGGCGATCGCCAGTTCTCACCGTCAACCGGAGAGCGGATCGAAACCCGTAGCTACTAACAGCCCCATTGCGGCAGCTGCGAAGGTGGAGACGGGCACGGTCAGGCAGGTCCATTTCCCTACGGATGTGGACCGTCGTATTAGCCAACAAAAACAGCGTCGGAAGGTCACTGTGGAAGAGGTTACGGATGATGAAGATGCGGAAACACGCAAGCCGGCCCGAAGCTCCGAGAGTGGGAAGAAAGGCGCGATGTCTTCGGTCAAGGGTGTATTTCATTTAGGAACACACTTCGACGACTTGTACCCCGGGAAACGCAGAGAGGAGGGGAGTATCGAACCCAAGTGATTCGACACCTTCAAACGCGTGGAGGGAGGTACCGGACTCGCAAGCGGATCGGAAGACGGAGCGTGGGGCCAAGCCGAGGACCTGGACGATCCCGACTATTTCCGTGGTCAACACATTCGGAAGCCGTGGCGTGAGACGGAAGTGGATTTTCGGAGGCCTGGGCGGAATTGACGCGATTTGGCGGCGGGCCCGAGAGAGCAGTTAGAAGGTCTGGCTGTAGAGTTGGAAGTCAAGGGTGATGGGTTACTTTGGGTTAACGGGGTTGCGCTACCTAGGAATGGGAAGCAGTTCGCAGAGAAGGAGCTCGCCGCGGCGTATCTCGTAGCTTCGCGTAATGCGGGGGTCGAGGTGTTTCGACGCGACGCGACGGCGACGGATACTCTGGAGCAACACGTTGGTCTAAAAGATCCGACGCCTCGAAAAGACGGTTCCATCCTTGAGTCTCTTAACTTTGACGATGGTTTTGTATCTATGGGATTCAAACCACCAGTTCGAGTTGAAACACGTAAGGATGCAACGGGGCATGCAACGCCCGCGGAGGCGGAAGGTTGCGTGAGATGTGCGCTTCAAGGTGTGGCGCCGGAGCCCGAAGTGGCTGATGGTCCGCAGGCGGAGGTGCGACAGAGCTTTGCTGGGAAGAAGTATAAGCCAGTTGCACTCAAAACGCGTCCGGTGTATACAGAGTTGCCCGAGAAATACAGAATTAAGCGCGAGATAAAAGGCGATCCTCTCAAGGATATGCCAGATCTGGAGCCTAATCCTGGTGACTGGTGTCCAACTCTTAGATATACCACGGAGCGTTACGCCATTATCGAGAAGGCACACGCCGGTGCGTTTCTGTGGCCGGCCGAGCGGAAACTGCTACACTGGTTTATGACCGTGCACGCAGACGCATTCGCTTGGGACGACTCAGAACGAGGATCGTTGCGGAAGGATTTCTTTCCACCAATAGAAATTCCGACCGTGGAACATAAGGTATGGGTAGAAAAGAGTATACCCATTCCGCGCGGGCAGCTGGATGAATTTTGCAAGGTCATTAGGAAAAAGATAGACGCGGGTGTTTACGAGCCGTCTAACTCTTCCTATCGGTCTAAGCTTTTCGGGGTAATCAAGAAAGACGGCAAAAGCATTAGGTTGGTACACGCGTTGGAACCCTTAAACGCGGTGACGATCGCGCATTCGGGTATTCCTCCGGCGACGGAGGAACTGGCAAACCACTTTGCAGGGAGAGCCTGTGGTGGAGTGCTGGACTTGTACTCGGGTTATGACCAGCGAGATTTGTCTGAAACGTCCAGGGATTTAACAACGTTTCAAACGCCCTTCGGCGCGTTGAGACTGGTTAAATTACCTCAGGGCTGGACGAACTCGGTACCGATATTTCACGACGATGTTACCTATGTGCTTCAGGACGAGATTCCGCACATCACGATTCCATATATTGATGATGTCCCTGTGCGGGGACCAGCATCGCGATACATGGATAAGGATGGGAATTATGAGACGATTCCCGAAAACCCCGGTATCCGGAGGTTTGTTTGGGAACACTTTGGCAACATGAACCGCGTAGTGCAGCGACTGAAATATAGTGGTCTAACCATATCGGGGACAAAGGCGATTATCTGCGCTGAGCAGTTCGCCGTAGTTGGGCATGAGTGTTCGTATGAAGGACGGAAGCCGTCAACGGACCGCGTTGGTGTCATTACGCGCTGGCCACCGTGCAAAGACGTGCACGAGGTTCGACAGTTCCTGGGTGTTGTGGGTTATGTCCGGAATTTTATTAAGGATTACGGGCTACTCACCAGACCTCTGAACGACCTGCTAAAGCGGGAGACCAAGTGGGAATGGGGCGAAAAACAGCAGGCTTCGATGGACGCGGTTAAACGCGCTCTTGAAACTTGTGGTGCACTGAGACCCTTGGACTACGAATCAGGCTGGGAGACAGTAGTCGCGGTGGATACATCCTATATCGCTGTTGGTATAGAAGTGTATCAGGTGGACCCGGACGACCCGAAGAAGAAATACTTCGCGAAGTTCGCGTCTATTCCGTTGAATGCCAGGGAGCAGAACTTTTCACAGCCGAAGCGGGAGATGTTTGGGTTGAAACGCGCGCTAGAGTACTTGCAGTATTGGATTCTGGGTTGCCGGAACCTGACTGTGGAGACTGACGCGCTATACATTAAGGGAATGCTGGATAACCCGGGTATGGGGCCGAATGCCACCATAAACCGTTGGATCGAGCAAATCTTAATGTTCCACTTCAAGCTGAAACACGTAAAGGGCTCGACGTTCTCTCCGGATGGTCTTTCGAGAAGACGGAAAGTGGATGGTGACGAAGAGGTACCAGACCCAGAACTTGAGTTCAGGGAGCCTGAACCTCCGAAAACACATAAAGACTGGGACTATACGATCCAGCAACCTTATGCGTTTAAGGACTTCAGGGAGGACATTGACACGCGTGGGGGATATTTCTTCGATGTCGCTTGGACAGATGAGGCACAAGTTAGGAATCTGGAGGAGACTATGAGTTGCTTCGCTGCGGATTGTATCAAAGCACAGGAGGACAACTACGCGGAGGGAGAAGCTATACGTTTAGCCTACGCCGAAGCGAAAGTCGACATGCCGGAGTACATCTCTTCAGATGTTAGGCAACCGGAGCCCATGCTGCCTGATGAAAATTTCAAGTGGGATGAATCGAAGAGAGAGCCTTATCCGGAGGACCACAGATCGGAGTCCGGAAAACGCGCGGATGAGCGAATAGAGGTGGTTAAGCGTTATATCTCTGAGGGTTTCAAGGCCCCTTCTTCTTTCTCCAAGAAGGAGCGTGAAAAACTTAAGAAATATACTGCGCTGTTCTACCAGGCTGAAGACGGCAGGCTTTTCCGCAGGGGAGAAGAAGGTCGTACGCGGCTGGTAGTGGAGAAGGAGCATCGTATGTTCATGCTGAGGGCGGCGCATGATTGTTTGGGACATCGGGGTGTTTACTCGACTAAGTCACTTCTGGAAGTACGCGTTTGGTGGCCGGAGATGGAAAAGGATGTTGCCTGGTATATAAGCACTTGTCATATGTGCCAAGTGCGCCAGCGCAACTATATCCATATTCCGCCGGTACCTACCTTTACGCCACCTTTGTTTCGAAAGGTGCATACTGATGTGATGGTGATGAGTGAAGCGTCGAATGGCCACAAATATATCATTGCTGCTCGAGACGTGTTGAGCCGTTGGCTGGAAGCTAGGGGTTTGAGGTCGGAATCAACTAAGGCGGTTGCTATGTTTTTGCTAGAAAACGTAATATGCCGTTGGGGTTGTCCGGCAGAACTGGTTACGGATAACGGGCCTACGTTCGTGGGGGGCGTTGAAATGGTTAGAAATGGTTAGAGTCGAAATATGGGATTAAAGGAATTTGAATCTCCCCATATAACTCACAGGCCAACGGTCCGGTGGAACGTGGACACGCTGACATCCGCCAGTCTCTCGCGAAAGCTACGGGGGGCGATGGCGCTCAGTGGCTGTGGTTCCTGCCTCAAGTGGTGCGGGCGGATAGGATCACGACACGGAGAGGCCTGCGCAGTTCACCTTACAAGGTTGCTACCGGCTGTGACCCAATTTTACCATTGGACATAGTGGAAGCAACTTGGCTTGTGGACTACCCGGGAGAAATTATCTCTACGGAGGAATTGGTGGGTTTACGGGCCAGAGCGCTCGCAAAACATCAGAAACACGTAGAGGAAATGAGGCTCCGGGTGGATCACGAGAAGATGCTAGCGGCTAGACGTTTCGAAATGGAGAACTCTTATACGATTAAGAACTTTGACTTAAAACCGGGTCATTTGTGTCTTATGAGGAACAGCGCCATTGAGAAGAGTCTGAATCGTAAAGCTAAAAACAGGTGGGTGGGTCCCTTGGTGGTTTTGCAGAGAACCCTTGGAGGTTCCTACATTCTGTGTGAATTGAATGGAGCGGTGATGCCGAATAAGGTGGCTGCAAAACGCGTAATCCCGTATCTGGCTAGGCGGAAGATAGCGTTTATCGATGATGTGGAAGCCCTGATAGACATGTCTAAAGATAATCTAGACAGGCTGGCGGCTGACACAGAAGAAGACGAGGATCCTGACCGGGATCTGCAGTTTGACGATATGCGTTTCGGTCCGAAACCGAAGAAGGCGGCTTATGACACGGAGAGTGAAACCTCTGAACCGGATGAGGAGGATGCCCCCGTGGGTCGCGTTCTGAGGAGCAGGAGAAAACCACCGGAAGAGTCATAATATGATCGAATTGGGAACTACATAAGTGGTAAACTATTCGATTATACTATGGACTGCTGGAACACGTAGGAATGGCGCTTACTGGCGCGGCTTGGCGCGGCCTTTGCTGCCGGAGGCAACGACGGGAGCGGTGCCGGGGCGCGGACCAGTAGGAATGGCCTTGACGTTGCCACGAAGGGCAACGACTAGGTAATTTGGGATGGAGCGTTCCATTTCCCTGTGCGTTTGGATTAGAGTTGTCAAACGGATAGGACGAGGAACATACGCGTTGCTGCGGACCGGGGGACGGCCTCCGCGTTCGCGGATCTCGTGCTGCACGTCGTTGTAGCGCTGGCGCGAAGCGAAGAACTGCTCCGTGATAACGCTGAGGCGGCGGAGATGGAAGATGAGATCGTCCCAGGCGGCAGCTTCGGTGCGCAGAGCAACGTTGATGGTAATATCGTGGTCAGCGATACTCTCGGCTGCTGCAACGCTGATGTGCTGGACGGCTTTGTACAAGACAGAAGGGACGGTGCCAGCGCCGGCGGGTCCAGGAGTGGTCGCCTGTGAAACACGTTAGCTACGGAGGATTGAGGGAACGGATAGTCGACCTCCCTCGAGTTGGTTGACGGTTTCCTGGGCCTCTTGGATCGCTGGGTTGACGCGGCGCTTGAAGTCCGGCTGGGTAAAGTCAGTTTGGCATGATGGAATGGTGGAAACGTACAAGGATTTGGACGGGGGACGCCTGGCGCTTCGTCGGAACAGACGACGCGGCGGGGGCCTTCTGGGACGCCTGGAAGAGTGAGATTCGGAAAATGGGGGAGATTGTCGCGTACAGTCGCGTCCTCCATCTCCGTGTCTTCTTCGACGGCGGGAGCGGCCTTGGCTGGCTTGGGGTTGATGATGATCTGGACCTCATCCTCCTCGTCGCCTTCGGCGTCGGCGTCAGAATTGTCGCCTTCACCGTCGGACTCGAGGAGGAAGGCGTCGAGTTCGTCCTGGAGAGAAGTCAGCGCAAACGCGTAGGGAGTTCACGAAACGCACAGCCGTCTGCTGCGTGTACGGCAGCGTGCCAAGATCGTAGAACTTCTTGCACATCTTGAGGAAGGTCAAGAACTCGTCGGGGGCCTTGTACGTGGGGTTGGCGTCCTTGCACGACTTCACCAACTGGACGAGCTTGTTGGAGAAGGCGTGGGTGTTGGTGGTCGTGAGCTGGTCGTGAGCGAAGACGTTGACATGCTCGGGGTCGAACAAGATGTTCTGCGTGGTGGTCAGGAAGCGCCTAGGTGTTTCGGCCACGACTCACCGAGAGCATCGCGATGTAGCTTCGCAAGTTGCGCGTCGTAGCGTTGGTGTTTTTGGGGGTGCCCTTGTGGCTTCGCAGCTGCGAGAAGATGTCCTTGAGGCGCTGGTGCTCCTCGTGGTACTCGGCAGCGTGGGTGGCGTAGACCTGGCTGAACGGAGGCGGGGCCATGTAGAGAGTTTGGTCGAACGAGTGTGGGGGAAAAAGAATGCGACGAGGCGTCTAGGTCCCTCCCCGCGTGTTTAAGTACATTCGCTGAGGACAGCGAACACTTGAAAATGGGGGAGAGATCGTAGATGGCCTTACGCGTTTGGAAATTTTTCGATTCATGTGCTGTGCGTTTCGTGGCGGAGCGGCATACGACATCCGGATTGAACAAAGGTTCTGATGTGTGTGTATAGTGGTCCACGAGATAACGCAACTCGGCCTATTCCGGTCAGGAGATCCTGCCGATAAGAGCAGATATCCCCGGATTACAGAGTCGCATGACTCGAAACGTATAGGAGTGTATGGGTGCCCGTGTGCTGTACGATCAAAACAATCGAACAGCTAACGCTAGGGTAGGCGGTTGTTGCGCCGTACGGATGATGCATATTTCCTCAAATAGAGTTGGGGACCTGAATAATCCAGTCAGGATGCGGACGTGTGGCCGCCGAGGCAGTTTTCGGGCTTGTGTGTTTCAGGCTGGAAATCGGACTTAGCGAAAATTTTGGATTCGGGGCTCAAAACGCTTAGGCTCAGTTTTTCGACTTGGGACGATTCACGCGTAAAAAGAGGCAAAAGCGATGTATTTACGGCCATATGGGCCGGGGATGCGCGTTTTGGGGACCATTCAAGTAGCGTCACAAGCGGTGACCGCCTACTTGAATGGCCGTGTGTCTACTGTACAAGCGCGGGATCGACTACGAGAAGAGAAAATGTGCGGCGGCGGGCGAAACGACGGACTCGAGGAACGCGCTGCGTATCGGAGAGGACATTGGAGAGGCGCTAGTCGTCTGAGGCTGGTTAGCAACAACGGGAACACGTTAGAAGGAAGAAACTGACCGAGTTTCTTCTTCGAGCTGGACGCAACGGCGTTGCCAGCCGACGAAAAGGCCTTCTTCGTCTTCGCGATCAGCGCGTCGCCTATCTCCATCTGACGGAGGGAGCGAGCGGAGTCGGCGTCGAGGGACGCGTCGTTCGAAACCGTTCCGTTGAGCTTATGCTCCATCGTCTTGAACCACCCGTCGAGGAACGTGCGCGCCGACTCGTCTTTGAACGCGGCGAAGCGTTTTTCGAACGCGTCGGGACCGGCGACGTACAGCAGATCGTACGCCATCGACTTGAAACGCGCAACGCGTTGGTCGAGGTGCAACATCGCGCTCTGTTGAGCGGTGGTGGCCGCCGACGCGATGCGATGGGCGTCGATGACGTCGTCCGCGAGCGAGTTCAAGACTGGAAGGGAGAGTTAGTAAGGTTCTGGATGTGGCTGGTGGGAAACGCACGGGGACCAAACAGCTCGGCTTCCTGCGAGAGGGTCGACCACATCCGGTGCAACTCGACGCCAGAGAGGGCGTGAGTGCAGTGGGAGCGGCGGTCGTCGCAGCCGGCGCAGGGACTATGTCCGGGGTTGGGAACGCAGAGCGTTCCGCGAACGACGCAGTCGGTGCATGGAACCAGCGGCTGCGGAATGAGTTAGTGAGGAAGGCGGCTAGATGAGATGGGTGGGCGTACCTCGTACGGGGTGTCCTTCTCCATCTCCTCGAGAGGCTTGAGCTTGATGGCCTCGGGTGGCGTACCACGGCTCGAAGGTGTTGGTCTTCGACGCGCGCGCGCATGAACGGGCGCACGCCGGCGTACGAGTCGGAGCGAGGAGCGCGTATTTTGCGACGCGCGAGGGCCAACGCGATGTCCTGTCCTTCGATCTGGAGAGGGACTGGAAACGCGTTAGTAATGTAATGAACAGGAAGGAGGAACACGCACCAAAGAAACGCCCGACGTCGCGGCTATACGACGCGTTCTGCGAATAAAGGGTCTTGAGGCCTTCGAGGACGAGGTTGGCGTTCTCTTCGGTGTCGAGTTCGGGAAGCGGAGGCTGGGACTAGGATCAAACGCGTTAGCGTTTGAAGATGAAGACAAAGGAAGACGCACCTTCGTGGTGTGGTAGAGCGCCTTGACGGGGTCAGGCGACTTAGCCCGTTTAGAGCGCTTGGAAGGGGCACCGCCGTCGTCCTTGGTGGCGCGGGCGCGCTTCTTGCCCTTCTTCTCGGGCTCGGGCTCCTCGACAACCTGCTCGGACTCCTCCTCGACATCCTCCTCAGGGGTGGCCTCCTTTGCCTTCGCCTTGGCCTTCCCCTTCCCCTTCTCCTCCTTCTTCTTTCCCTTCGCGGTAGTCGTAGGCGGTGGGGCAGGCTCGTCAACGTCCATCTGGTCGTTACCGTCTGGGCCGTCGTCGGTGTCGGAAAGGAACTCGCGCGAGGTTGGGGGTTTCCGTCCGCTGGGCTTCTTGCCGGTGGGCTTGGGTGGAGCCTCAACGTATCTGGTGGCCAAGTTAGTATGCGTTTCGATACAAAATAGTATCACGTACGGCTTAGGCTTGGGTTTCGGAGTTTGGGCGGGGGCCGTCTTGGTGTTCCGGGTGGATCTGGGAAAAGGGTTAGCTACGCGTTTCGAGCAGGATCGAAACCCGTACTTAGCCGTTTTGGCCTTCCGCTGCGGGGCAGCCTCGGTCTCGGAGTCTTCGACCAACACCGTACCGTCTTCGACCGGCGTTTTGGCTTTGGTCTTGGATGGGGTAGGGAGGTTGCGAATCTGTGAAGGAATGTTAGAAAGGGAGAAACGGAGAGTGGGAAGGAGACGTACTTGGCGACGACCGGTCTCCTCGGCGACGATGGTAGATTTGGTGGAAGCGGGAGCAACGGGGGCTGGCTTGGGCTGCGGCACGCTGGAACGTTTACGCGTCGACGCGCCCTCGGCCTCTACGTCCTCGCTCGCGAGTTGATCCACCTGGTCGTTATCGTCTTCGTCGTCATCCGATTCGGACTGGGTACCCTCCTCCTCCTCCTCACTTCCCTCCTCCTCGTCGTCCTCGTCGGCGTACACGCCGCCGCTTTCGCGGAAGTACTTGTCGAGTGATTCACTGAGGGGACCGCGCGTCTCGCCTGAAGAGGGGTTGAGACGGGCGGAGCGATAGAGGGTCGGGGCGTCGTTGAGCTCGTTCGCGGTCGGCAACGAGACCTTCTTGTCGATGGGGATGCGGAACTTTGGGTCGAGGTAACGCGTCTGGAGGCGAGTTAGTGAAACGATTAGGTGGGGCGCGACACGCACCGGGTTAAACTCGAGGTCTGGGAAGAAGAACCACTCGGTCTTGACATCCTCGACCATCGCGATCCCGGCGCAGCGCACGAGCTCGCTGAGGGCGTCGCCGAGCTCGAAGATGCCTTTGTAGTCGTAGTCGTCCCCATCGAAACGTTTGGAACGTGAAACGAGGAGACGCTAGGGAAACGAAGTGTCAGTTGAATGAAGGAAGAGGGGAGCGCAAGCGACGCACCAGGAGATGGAGGCTAGGCCGGAGCGCGTCGGCAGCTTTCTCCGCGTCGATTTCGTGATTCGCGCAGAGTTCGCGCAGGGCCTCGACGAGTCGTCCGGCGGATGGGTGGTGAAGAATCGACCAGAGGGGGTGCGCGCTGGCAGGGATGAGCTGGATGAGGGGCTCGGGGTCGGCGACGGGAGTCTCCGTCGCGCCTTTCTCCTTCTTGATCTTGGGTGACGCGTCCGACTCCTGGAGTGGCTTGCTACGCGTTGTGGACGAAGGGGCTGGGGTCGCGGTGACCTTTGCCTTGGCAGGGGTGGCCGTACTCTGCCGGGTTCGGGCTTTGGCTGGAGAAGACATGGGGGAGGAAAGGAAGAAGAAAAGTGACGACTACTGCGCGTCCAAGCTTATATCTTGGACGAACTGAATAGCGTCTCGGACCCGCCTGGTGATAAGTATGGAAGCACCAGGAACGGGAGAAGCGTTTCCTGCGCAGCATGAGCCAGATTGGCACCCACCTGGACCAACAAACGCCTTTGTGATTCAAAGATCGTTGAATAACATAAGATGTTGCGGCGCGTTCATGGGCATGTTGGGTATCGAGGAAAAGCTGAGAGAGAGGCGCGTCCAAAGGAAGAATTACTTTGGAGGGGACTCGAGGTTGGCGAATGTTATGCGGCGTTTGGTTGTGTGAGAAATTTTCGATTGAATGGGTTACCTTTCGGGGCTAAGCCAATGAGTCGAAGAGGTTCTCCGCAGCACCTTGAGGCGACCTGGAAACTTCGAAAAGTTCTAAGTCCGCGCTCGGCGAAACGCGTAAGGGCGTCTGAAATGGGAAACACCGATTGACTGGGGGCAGTCAAGATTTGAAAATGGGGGAGATGATAAGCCGTGAAAATAAACGCGTTGGAATTACTCTAATTGCGGGTTTTTGCGCTATGTGTTTCGACCTCAAAACCACTTACGCCACTGTTTCCTCTGCAGTTGGTGAGAGCGTTGAAGGTGTTTGGCTACAAAATGGTCATGAACTCCGACGGTGTGCGATATCACTGGAGGGTTAGCCCGAGCTCGAATGTTATCGCGGAGCAGCCCTACCTGCGTGTACTCAAAACGGGGAACTTATCTGGTGTTATGCGTTTCGATGCGCTTGTGTGTTATGATCAGTCGGCGGGACTTTGACTTGTTGTGGGCGCTATTGGATGACTCAGATGGATGGGATAATTCCGGTTAATAGGGAAACGGGTCGGAGCCGTCCCATGCTGCTGTGGGAATTATCTGATCTTATCTACATCCATCAAGGATCGGCGTGTTGAGGGCGCATGTGGGCGCGAGTATCCTATTCCTGGAGGAAGGGGTAATTGCCCCATAGCTCGCCAACCAGGGGGACTCTGAGGACGTGCTGAGCACCGCTGGAAGGAGGTGCATGTACGCTACAAAATGGCTGTACGTTTGGTGGAGGGACAGAGACTTGAACCGCACAAGGTTCTGAGCCAGGAACGAGGGCTCGAGGGTTCAACATCCGACAATCAGGGGACGTGGCGACGTGGAGCACGACCTCCTGGATACCCGGCACTTCGAAGGACCGAGCCAATTGGCTATAGAGGATTCGACAATGGACCACACGAATTTCCTTATTCTGCAGAATTGTTTCTCACTCATATTTCTTGGCTACTGTATATAAAGAGGGAGGGGGCACGGTTTTGGGCACGGAATCCTCCCCCGCTACCACTAGGGCGAGTTCTGGGCTTGAGCGGTGCTTACTCATCTCGAGTTTGTATCTGAACAAGTTTGATTTGGCTGGATTGGTTGAAACGAATAAGATTGGTTTTGGACTTGGAACAAGCTAGGAAGCTTTTGGAACTTGGAACGCGGCCGGAAGCCTGCGCTTGGACTTGGGTGAAGCTAGGAAGCTTCTGGATTGGAATTGGTTTCGAGTACCGCGTTAAACGCACAACCGATTGAGTTGGTGATTGGGGTTTAAGGACCTAATACCACTTTATCACCCATACCCCGCTTCTACGCAGTTCGCTGTTAGTTGCACAGTTGAGATACTATAAACTCAAAAGTCCCAAAAGTACTCTGAACACCAAGTCCGCTTGAGGTTCAGTCTACGTGTTTCGAGAACCACATAAAACGTTTACACCCTTGTCTGGATATTTCTATCCTCACAATACCCTGGATTGGCTCTGTTACCGAGGCCGATCTCCTAGAAGTCTGTGTGTTTAGTGTGTGTGTGTTTTGTTGTGTGTTTGGTGTTAGGTGTTTGCTTTGCATAGCACCAGCCTGCGCGTTTCATTGCATTCCACTCTGTGCATAGAGTTCGCTTTTCATCTGGAGCCCACCGCGAGGGGTGGAAATCTCTAGATTTGGGTTATAACGTCTACTGTGCTATCGTCTGGAAGAGGTCTTAGGACACGATTCCACCAAAACCAAGAGAACGAGATCTTTCGGACTCTTCGCCAAGTGATTTTCCGAACTTCCTAAGGGGAGAAGGCAAATTGCAAAGCAAACCGCTCGGTCCAGTTCCACCTGCTCCGCGCAAACAAGGAACCACAACGAGTCGTCCTCGCACAACAGTAAATTCCGTACAAGGTCGTCAGCGTTTAAACGCACCAAACTTTGGTCGAGAGATATCTCCGAACTACAGCGCTAGACCTGTTGCCTCTGGTAGCAGATCGAAAACGCCTACGTTTGAATATCCCCCTCCTCCTGCAAAACGGTTAGAGCCGCTTAGCGACTCAGAATCCGAACGCGGAATAGAACCAGACGAACCACATAGGGAACCTGTAACGCTTGAACGTTTCGAGATGGCTCACAACAACAACAACAATGTTCCGGGGTAGTTCCTATAGGGAATCCGGTGGTCGCACAGGCGGCACCAGCGCAAGCAGGTGCGGCGGCAGGCGGACAACCTCAAAACGGCGCACAGCCGAATAACGCTGCAGGCGTTCAACAATTACCTGCAAACCAGCAGGCGGATGATCAGGCCGCCGGGGGAAGGGGCAGAGCGATTCGTGTCCCGGAACCCTACGAGAGGGATAGACCGACTTGGGATGGTCAAAACCCGGAGAAAACCCTTAGGGGTTACCTGGAGCAATGCGATGCGTTGTTTACCAAGGGCAGGTTAGAGGATGAAGCAGAGCGCAAGCGTTTGATGGTGGGATATCTGAAAGATGATATCATAAAGGACGAGTGGAAGTCTTTACCAGAACAAGACCTCTCCGGGGCTTCGCCCCGGAGGGTCTTGAATGAAGTTTGAACTGGGCAAATCAATGGAGCAGAACCTGAAATGATATGGGTGTCAGTACCGGTGAGATTGAACGACACCGTTTGCAAAAAGATTGCAAGGAAAAAAAAAAAAAAAACGGAATTAACATTTGCGTGATCTGGAGTAGTAAGTACTCGCGAATACCACCAAGTCGAACACTCCGACGAACCCAGCAATTGCTCCGACAGGTCTTACCAACAAATGGATATATTCAAAGGGTATAGAATGGGAATTGGGATACAATCGCAAGGCGGGGTATATATTGTTAGAGTGAGAGCACGCACCTCTCGACCATCCCGATGCTAGTGGCCGCATGCTCTGCCCGGTCTAGTGAGAACAGTGAGTGATTATGGCACCGAGGAGCACTGGGCTGCGGACCGTTGGAAGGGAGTCGGAAGAACAACCGCAACCGTGGTAGTAGAGAACGGCGCGGGTGAGCTTGGGAGCCCCGACGACGGACAGACGGCGCACTTGGACGCAGTCATGAGAGGCCCGGGGTCCGGGGATTGGCGGCTTCCATCTCCAACGCAGCGCCGGGCCACGGCGGCGCGGTGGAGAGGGAATTAAGGCGGTGGGGTGAAGGGGAGGAGAGTGGTGCTTCGACGAAAGCCCGCGCAGTTTAAGTAGGCTAATCTGAGAAACCTCGGACTTACCTCGTGTGAGTCCATCTAGCTATATCTGGCTTTGGGCGGCGCAGAGCAGCAGCTGACCCAGTTCCCCGCCCACCGAGCCAATGGTGTGCGTGAGATGCCGAAACTCTAAACGACAACCCGCAGACATATGGATTATATATGAGTAATTCGCGGCGGGGTCTTACGACGCGTTTAAAAACACAGTCCTAAAACTCTACCCGGAGCTGGATGAAGAGGAGCATGGTTCCATCCGAAGCGTGGAGAAGGTCAATAGAGACTACCCCATGATTAGTCGGACGGACCATGGCCGTTTCCTCAGGTGGAAGTTCCAAAAGCTTCCTAGCTTATTCCAAGTCCAAAACCAATCTTATTCGTTTCAACCAATCCAGCCAAATCAAACTTGTTCAGATACAAACTCGAGATGAGTAAGCACCGCTCAAGCCCAGAACTCGCCCTAGTGATAGCGGGGGAGGATTCCGTGCCCAAAACTGTGCCCCCTCCCTCTTTATATACAGTAGCCAAGAAATACGAGTGAGAAACAATTCTGCAGAATAAGGAAATTCGTGTGGTCCATTGTCGAATCCTCTATAGCCAATTGGCTCGGTCCTTCGAAGTGCCGGGTATCCAGGAGGCCGTGCTCCACGTCGCCACGTCCCCTGATTGTCGGATGTTGAACCCTCGAGCCCTCGTTCCTGGCTCAGAACCTTGTGCGGTTCAAGTCTCTGTCCCTCCACCAAACGTACAGCCATTTTGTAGCGTACATGCACCTCCTTCCAGCGGTGCTCAGCACGTCCTCAGAGTCCCTTTGGTTGGCGAGCTATGGGGCAATTACCCCTTCCTCCAGGAATAGGATACTCGCGCCCACATGCGCCCTCAATACGCCGATCCTTGATGGATGTAGATAAGATCAGATAATTCCCACAGCAGCATGGGACGGCTCCGACCCGTTTCCCTATTAACCGGAATTATCCCATCCATCTGAGTCATCCAATAGCGCCCACAACAAGTCAAAGTCCCGCCGACTGATCATAACACACAAGCGCATCGAAACGCATAACACCAGATAAGTTCCCCGTTTTGAGTACACGCAGGTAGGGCTGCTCCGCGATAACATTCGAGCTCGGGCTAACCCTCCAGTGATATCGCACACCGTCGGAGTTCATGACCATTTTGTAGCCAAACACCTTCAACGCTCTCACCAACTGCAGAGGAAACAGTGGCGTAAGTGGTTTTGAGGTCGAAACACATAGCGCAAAAAACCCGCAATTAGAGTAATTCCAACGCGTTTATTTTCACGGCTTATCATCTCCCCCATTTTCAAATCTTGACTGCCCCCAGTCAATCGGTGTTTCCCATTTCAGACGCCCTTATGCGTTTCGCCGAGCGGGACTTAGAACTTTTCGAAGTTTCCAGGTCGCCTCAAGGTGCTGCGGAGAACCTCTTCGACTCATTGGCTTAGCCCCGAAAGGTAACCCATTCAATCGAAAATTTCTCACACAACCAAACGCCGCATAACATTCGCCAACCTCGAGTCCCCTCCAAAGTAATTCTTCCTTTGGACGCGCCTCTCTCAGCTTTTCCTCGATACCCAACATGCCCATGAACGCGCCCGCAACATCTTATGTTATTCAACGATCTTTGAATCACAAAGGCGTTTGTTGGTCCAGGTGGGTGCCAATTTGGCTCATGCTGCGCAGGAAACGCTTCTCCCGTTCCTGGTGCTTCCATACTTATCACCAGGCGGGTCCGAGACGCTATTCAGTTCGTCCAAGATATAAGCTTGGACGCGCAGTAGTCGTCACTTTTCTTCTTCCTTTCCTCCCCCATGTCTTCTCCATCCAAACGAACGACCCGCCATTCGGCAACGACGACGCCCACCAAGGCGAAGGCCGAGCCCGCCGCGACTCCTGCTTCCTCTACGCGCTCCAAATCGCCCCAGAAAGTCACCGCGTCTCCCAAGGTCAAGAAGGAGAAAGACGCGCCCGCGACGCCTCCTGCGTCCGCGAACACGCCGCTCGTGCAGTGGATCCCTCTCCAGCAGCACCCCCTCTGGTCTCTGCTCCACCACCCTTCGGCCGCGCGTCTCGTCGACGCTATGCGCGAATACTGCCAGCGCCACCAGATCTCGCGCGCCAAAGCTTCTCTGGCTCTCCGTACCGGTATCCACGTCGTGGTGCGCCCCTTTTCCCTTTTCCGATCCGTTTCCTCCTTACTGACGCGCCCCTCTGTCTAGCGTCTCCTCGTCTTTCGTTCCAAACGTTTCGAAGGGGATGACTACGACGACGCGGGCATCTTCGAGCTCGGCGAAGTCCTCAGCGAGCTCATACGCGTCGCCGAGATCTCCAAGAAGATGGGCCTCAAGACTGAGTGGTTTTATTTTCCCCGACTCGAATTCGACCCGGTGCGTCCCGTCATCTAGCCCTTTTTCTTCACTTCGCTAACTCGAACCGCAGACGCGTTTCCTCGATCCCAAGTTCCGCGTCCCGTCGAACAAGAAGCACCCATCGCCGTCCCTAGACGAGCTCAACGAGGCCCCCACCCTCTACGAATCCGCCTACCAAATGCCGCTCCAAGGCGAAAAAGCGCTTCATCCTCAGCCCGGTGCTCATCCAGGAGTTCCGCGACAGCGGCGGCGAATGCCTCGCCAAGGTTGAGGAGGTGTTCGACACCGCCGGCGATGAGGAGGATGAGTTGGATGAGGATGAAGAGGAGGAGGGTTCTCGCTCCGGTTCCGAGTCCGAATCGGAGGGTAATGCTACCGCCGAGGTGCAGGAGGACGAGGACGCAGAGGCCGAGAACGACGACGCGCCCGCCGCTCCTCTCAAGACCCGGTGCCACCATATGGTCGCACCACCGCCGAAACCCGTAAAGACCGCCCCATCCGACACCAAGTCCACCGTCATCGTCGAGGACGTCGAACCACGCAAGGTACGCCGTTCTCAAACGCATAACCCAACTCCACTAACACAGTTCACAGACCCGTCAGCTTCCACCACCGACCAAGTCCAAGGCGAAGGCCCAGTCGCCGGCCGCGGAGGGAACCGTACTGGTCGACAATTCCGACGACGCCGACGCCGAGACTGCCCCGCCGCCCAAGCCTGCTACCAGCAAGTACGTATTTCGACTTCGCTCGAAACGCGTAGCTTACCGTGCCGCTAGAGCTGCCAAAACCACCAAGGACACCAAATCGGCACCAGCGCCGAAGCCCAAGACCAAAACCACCCCGTACGCGATTCGGTTTTACATCGAATCCCATAGCTGACTTGTACCAGACGCGTCGAAGTCCCCGTCGTCCAAACGCGTAAGGCCAAACCGAAGCCCAGCGGTCGCAAGGCGCCGACTTCCCGCAACGCTACGCACCGACACCGACACCGACGCCGGCGAGGACGACCGCATGGAGGTCGACCAACCCACGCCGCCGCCTGCCCCAGCCGCCAAGGCTAAAAAGGCCACGAAGGGGAAGGAGAAGGCAAAGGAGGTCACCGTCGAGGAGAGCGTCGCGGGAGATGGCGAGTCGGAGGTCGAGGAGGAGGAGGACGAGCCCGCCGAGCCGGCCGCAAAGAAGGGCAAGAAGCGCGCCCGCGCCAGCAACAGCGGAGGCAACCCTCCCAAGAAGCGCGCCAAACGCGCCGCCAAGTCGCCCGACCCCATCAAGACGCTCTACCACACCAAATCGGTACGTGTTCCCTTTGTCCCTTCACCAACCGCTTACGCGTCCCAACCACAGTCGCAGCCTGCGCTCCCCGAGCTCGACACGCAGGAGAACTCCAAGCTCGTCCTCGACGGTCTCAAGACCCTCTTCAAGCAGAACGCGTCGTATAGTCGCGAGGTCGGCCGCTTCTTCGGTAAGCCCCTCACGCTCCCTAATCGTTCTAGCGCCAACACGCTCCGTAGTACCCCTCAAGATCGAAGGGCAGGACGTCGCCTTGGCCCTCGCGCAGCGCAAGATGCGCGCTCCCCGCGCCCGAATCGTACGCTGGGACGCACTCGTTCATGCGCCAGGCGAAGTCGAACACCTTCGAGCCGTGGTTCCTCACCCCCGAGGCGATCCAGCTCAAGCCGCTCGAGGAGATGGAGAAGGAGACCCTTTACGAGGTACGCCTAGTCCATTTCCTCCAGCCGCCTTTTACTAATCCATCTTGCAGCCCTCCGTCCCGTGCACCGACTGCATCGTCCGCGAACGCCTCTGCGTTCCCAACCCCGGACACAGTCCCTGCGGCCGGCTGCGACGACCGCCGCTCTCACTGCACTCACGCCCTTTCCGGCCCCGAGCTGCACCAGATGTGGTCGTCCGTCTCGCAGGAGGCCGAGCTCTACGGTCACCGTGCGTTTCACCACCATCTCATTCAAACGCGTACTAACATCATCCCAACAGTTCTGAACTCGCTCGCCGACGACGTTCTCGAAGCCGGCCGCATCGCATCCGCCACCAACACCGCCCACCAGAACGCTACCCGCACCCTCGAGCAACGCGTCGCGCGCTTCAAGTCGATGGCCTACGACCTCCTTTACGTCGCAGGTCCTGGCGCGTTCGAGCAGCGCTTCGAGTCGATCAAGGACGCGTCGGCTCGCTCGTTCCTCGACGGGTGGTTCCGGGCGATGGAGTTGAAGCTCCGCGGGAAGACTTCCAGCAACGAGGGTCTCGATGGTGACACCGCCAACTCCCTCAAGCAGATGGAGGTGGGCGACGCGCTGATCGCGAAGTCGAAGAAGGCCTTGTCGTCGGCTGGCAACGCAGTTGCGTCCAGCTCGAAGAAGAAACTCGGTACGCCCTTCTTCCTTAAGCGTTTCATCACAACTAACGAGTCTCAGACGACTAGTGCCTCTCCAACGTCCTCTCTGATACGCAGCGCGTCCCTCGAGCCCGTCGTTTCGTCCGCCGCCGCACGTTTTTCTCTCCTCGTAGTCGATCCCGCGCCTGTATATTAGACACACGGCCATTCAAGTAGGCGGTCACCGCTTGTGACGCTACTTGAATGGTCCCCAAAACGCGCATCCCCGGCCCATATGGCCGTAAATACATCGTTTTTGCCCATCTTTTACGCGTGAATTGTCCCGAGTCGAAAAACTGAGCCTAAGCGTTTCGAGTCCAGAATCCAAAATTTTCGCTAAGTCCGATTTCCAGCTTGAAACACACAAGCACGAAAACCGCCTCGGCGGCCACACGTCCGCATCCTGACTGGATTATTCAGGTCCCCAACTCTATTTGAGGAAATATGCATCATCCGTACGGCGCAACAACCGCCTACCCTAGCGTTAGCTGTTCGATCGTTTTGATCGTACAGCACACGGGCACCCATACACTCCTATACGTTTCGAGTCATGCGACTCTGTAATCCGGGGATATCTGCTCTTATCGGCAGGATCTCCTGACCGGAATAGGCCGAAGTTGCGTTATCTCGTGGACCACTATACACACACATCAGAACCTTTGTTCAATCCGGATGTCGTATGCCGCTCCGCCACGAAACGCACAGCACATGAATCGAAAAATTTCCAAACGCGTAAGGCCATCTACGATCTCTCCCCCATTTTCAAGTGTTCGCTGTCCTCAGCGAATGTACTTAAACACGCGGGGAGGGACCTAGACGCCTCGTCGCATTCTTTTTCCCCCACACTCGTTCGACCAAACTCTCTACATGGCCCCGCCTCCGTTCAGCCAGGTCTACGCCACCCACGCTGCCGAGTACCACGAGGAGCACCAGCGCCTCAAGGACATCTTCTCGCAGCTGCGAAGCCACAAGGGCACCCCCAAAAACACCAACGCTACGACGCGCAACTTGCGGCTACATCGCGATGCTCTCGGTGAGTCGTGGCCGAAACACCTAGGCGCTTCCTGACCACCACGCAGAACATCTTGTTCGACCCCGAGCATGTCAACGTCTTCGCTCACGACCAGCTCACGACCACCAACACCCACGCCTTCTCCAACAAGCTCGTCCAGTTGGTGAAGTCGTGCAAGGACGCCAATCCCACGTACAAGGCCCCTGACGAGTTCTTGACCTTCCTCAAGATGTGCAAGAAGTTCTACGATCTTGGCACGCTGCCGTACACGCAGCAGACGGCTGTGCGTTTCGTGAACTCCCTACGCGTTTGCGCTGACTTCTCTCCAGGACGAACTCGACGCCTTCCTCCTCGAGTCCGACGGTGAAGGCGACAATTCTGACGCCGATGCCGAAGGCGACGAGGAGGATGAGGTCCAGATCATCATCAACCCCAAGCCAGCCAAGGCCGCTCCCGCCGTCGAAGAAGACACGGAGATGGAGGACGCGACTGTACGCGACAATCTCCCCCATTTTCCGAATCTCACTCTTCCAGGCGTCCCAGAAGGCCCCCGCCGCGTCGTCTGTTCCGACGAAGCGCCAGGCGTCCCCCGTCCAAATCCTTGTACGTTTCCACCATTCCATCATGCCAAACTGACTTTACCCAGCCGGACTTCAAGCGCCGCGTCAACCCAGCGATCCAAGAGGCCCAGGAAACCGTCAACCAACTCGAGGGAGGTCGACTATCCGTTCCCTCAATCCTCCGTAGCTAACGTGTTTCACAGGCGACCACTCCTGGACCCGCCGGCGCTGGCACCGTCCCTTCTGTCTTGTACAAAGCCGTCCAGCACATCAGCGTTGCAGCAGCCGAGAGTATCGCTGACCACGATATTACCATCAACGTTGCTCTGCGCACCGAAGCTGCCGCCTGGGACGATCTCATCTTCCATCTCCGCCGCCTCAGCGTTATCACGGAGCAGTTCTTCGCTTCGCGCCAGCGCTACAACGACGTGCAGCACAAGATCCGCGAACGCGGAGGCCGTCCCCCGGTCCGCAGCAACGCGTATGTTCCTCGTCCTATCCGTTTGACAACTCTAATCCAAACGCACAGGGAAATGGAACGCTCCATCCCGAATTACCTAGTCGTTGCCCTTCGTGGCAACGTCAAGGCCATTCCTACTGGTCCGCGCCCCGGCACCGCTCCCGTCGTTGCCTCCGGCAGCAAAGGCCGCGCCAAGCCGCGCCAGTAAGCGCCATTCCTACGTGTTCCAGCAGTCCATAGTATAATCGAATAGTTTACCACTTATGTAGTTCCCAATTCGATCATATTATGACTCTTCCGGTGGTTTTCTCCTGCTCCTCAGAACGCGACCCACGGGGGCATCCTCCTCATCCGGTTCAGAGGTTTCACTCTCCGTGTCATAAGCCGCCTTCTTCGGTTTCGGACCGAAACGCATATCGTCAAACTGCAGATCCCGGTCAGGATCCTCGTCTTCTTCTGTGTCAGCCGCCAGCCTGTCTAGATTATCTTTAGACATGTCTATCAGGGCTTCCACATCATCGATAAACGCTATCTTCCGCCTAGCCAGATAAGGGATTACGCGTTTTGCAGCCACCTTATTCGGCATCACCGCTCCATTCAATTCACACAGAATGTAGGAACCTCCAAGGGTTCTCCGCAAAACCACCAAGGGACCCAGCCACCTGTTTTTAGCTTTACGATTCAGACTCTTCTCAATGGCGCTGTTCCTCATAAGACACAGATGACCCGGTTTTAAGTCAAAGTTCTTAATCGTATAAGAGTTCTCCATTTCAAAAACGCCTAGCCGCTAGCATCTTCTCGTGATCCACCCGGAGCCTCATTTCCTCTACGTGTTTCTGATGTTTTGCGAGCGCTCTGGCCCGTAAACCCACCAATTCCTCCGTAGAGATAATTTCTCCCGGGTAGTCCACAAGCCAAGTTGCTTCCACTATGTCCAATGGTAAAATTGGATCACAGCCGGTAGCAACCTTGTAAGGTGAACTGCGCAGGCCTCTCCGTGTCGTGATCCTATCCGCCCACACCACTTGAGGCAGGAACCACAGCCACTGAGCGCCATCGCCCCCCGTAGCTTTCGCGAGAGACTGGCGGATGTCAGCGTGTCCACGTTCCACCGGACCGTTGGCCTGTGAGTTATATGGGGAGATTCGAATCCCTTTAATCCCATATTTCGACTCTAACCATTTCAACGCCCCCACGAACGTAGGCCCGTTATCCGTAACCAGTTCTGCCGGACAACCCCAACGGCATATTACGTTTTCTAGCAAAAACATAGCAACCGCCTTAGTTGACTCCGACCTCAAACCCCTAGCTTCCAGCCAACGGCTCAATGCGTCTCGAGCAGCAATGATATATTTGTGGCCATTCGACGCTTCACTCATCACCATCACATCAGTATGCACCTTTCGAAACAAAGGTGGCGTAAAGGTAGGTACCGGCGGAATATGGATATAGTTGCGCTGGCGCACTTGGCACATATGGCAAGTGCTAATATACCAGGCAACATCCTTTTCCATCTCCGGCCACCAAACGCGTACTTCCAGAAGTGACTTAGTCGAGTAAACACCCCGATGCCCCAAACAATCATGCGCCGCTCTCAGCATGAACATACGATGCTCCTTCTCCACTACCAGCCGCATACGACCTTCTTCTCCCCTGCGGAAAAGCCTGCCGTCTTCAGCCTGGTAGAACAGCGCAGTATATTTCTTAAGTTTTTCACGCTCCTTCTTGGAGAAAGAAGAAGGGGCCTTGAAACCCTCAGAGATATAACGCTTAACCACCTCTATCCGATCATCCGCGCGTTTCCCGGACTCCGATCTGTGGTCCTCCGGGTAAGGCTCTCTCTTCGATTCGTCCCACTTGAAACTTTCATCAGGCAGCATAGGCTCCGGTTGCCTAACATCTGAAGAGATGTACTCCGGCATGTCGACTTTCGCTTCGGCGTAGGCTAAACGTATAGCTTCTCCCTCCGCGTAGTTGTCCTCCTGTGCTTTGATACAATCCGCAGCGAAGCAACTCATAGTCTCCTCCAGATTCCTAACTTGTGCCTCATCTGTCCAAGCGACATCGAAGAAATATCCCCCACGCGTGTCAATGTCCTCCCTGAAGTCCTCAAACGCATAAGGTTGCTGGATCGTATAGTCCCAGTCTTTATGTGTTTTCGGAGGCTCAGGCTCCCTGAACTCAAGTTCTGGGTCTGGTACCTCTTCGTCACCATCCACTTTCCGTCTTCTCGAAAGACCATCCGGAGAGAACGTCGAGCCCTTTACGTGTTTCAGCTTGAAGTGGAACATTAAGATTTGCTCGATCCAACGGTTTATGGTGGCATTCGGCCCCATACCCGGGTTATCCAGCATTCCCTTAATGTATAGCGCGTCAGTCTCCACAGTCAGGTTCCGGCAACCCAGAATCCAATACTGCAAGTACTCTAGCGCGCGTTTCAACCCAAACATCTCCCGCTTCGGCTGTGAAAAGTTCTGCTCCCTGGCATTCAACGGAATAGACGCGAACTTCGCGAAGTATTTCTTCTTCGGGTCGTCCGGGTCCACCTGATACACCTCTATACCAACAGCGATATAGGACGTATCCACCGCGACTACTGTCTCCCAGCCTGATTCGTAGTCCAAGGGTCTCAGTGCGCCACAAGTTTCAAGAGCGCGTTTAACCGCGTCCATCGAAGCCTGCTGTTTTTCGCCCCATTCCCACTTGGTCTCCCGCTTTAGCAGGTCGTTCAGAGGTCTGGTGAGTAGCCCGTAATCCTTAATAAAATTCCGGACATAACCCACAACACCCAGGAACTGTCGAACCTCGTGCACGTCTTTGCACGGTGGCCAGCGCGTAATGACACCAACGCGGTCCGTTGACGGCTTCCGTCCTTCATACGAACACTCATGCCCAACTACGGCGAACTGCTCAGCGCAGATAATCGCCTTTGTCCCCGATATGGTTAGACCACTATATTTCAGTCGCTGCACTACGCGGTTCATGTTGCCAAAGTGTTCCCAAACAAACCTCCGGATACCGGGGTTTTCGGAATCGTCTCATAATTCCCATCCTTATCCATGTATCGCGATGCTGGTCCCCGCACAGGGACATCATCAATATATGGAATCGTGATGTGCGGAATCTCGTCCTGAAGCACATAGGTAACATCGTCGTGAAATATCGGTACCGAAGTTCGTCCAGCCCTGAGGTAATTTAACCAGTCTCAACGCGCCGAAGGGCGTTTGAAACGTTGTTAAATCCCTGGACGTTTCAGACAAATCTCGCTGGTCATAACCCGAGTACAAGTCCAGCACTCCACCACAGGCTCTCCCTGCAAAGTGGTTTGCCAGTTCCTCCGTCGCCGGAGGAATACCCGAATGCGCGATCGTCACCGCGTTTAAGGGTTCCAACGCGTGTACCAACCTAATGCTTTTGCCGTCTTTCTTGATTACCCCGAAAAGCTTAGACCGATAGGAAGAGTTAGACGGCTCGTAAACACCCGAGTCTATCTTTTTCCTAATGACCTTGCAAAATTCATCCAGCTGCCCGCGCGGAATGGGTATACTCTTTTCTACCCATACCTTATGCTCCACGGTCGGAATTTCTATCGGTGGAAAGAAATCCTTCCTCAACGATCCTCGTTCTGAGTCGTCCCAAGCGAATGCGTCTGCATGCACGGTCATAAACCAGTGTAACAGTTTTCGCTCGGCCGGCCACAAACACGCACCGGCGTGTGCCTTCTCGATAATCGCGTAACGTTCCGTGGTATATCTAAGAGTTGGACACCAGTCACCAGGATTAGGCTCTAGATCTGGCATATCCTTGAGGGGATCGCCTTTTATCTCGCGCTTAATTCTGTATTTCTCGGGCAACTCCGTATACACCGGACGCGTTTTGAGTGCAACTGGCTTATACTTCTTCCCAGCAAAGCTCTGTCGCACCTCCGCTTGCGGACCATCAGCCACTTCGGGCTCCGGCGCCACACCTTGAAGCGCACATCTCACACAACCTTCCGCCTCCGCGGGTGTTGTGTGCCCCGCTACATCCTTACGTGTTTCAACCCGAACTGGTGGCTTGAATCCCATAGATACAAAGCCATCATCGAAGTTGAGAGACTCAAGGACAGAACCATCCTTCTGAGGTGCCGGTTCCTTTAAACCAACGTGTTGCTCCAGAGTATCCGTCGCCGTCGCGCATCGCGTCGAAACACCTCGACCCCCGCATTACGCGAAGCCACGAGATACGCCGCGGCTAGCTCTTTCTCTGCGAACTGCTTTCCGTTCCTAGGTAGCGCAACCCCGTTAACCCAAAGTAACCCATCACCCTTGACTTCCAACTCGACCGCCAGACCTTCTAACTGCTCTCTCGGGCCCGCCGCCAAATCGCGCGTCAATTCCGCCCAGGCCTCCGAAAATCCACCTCCGTCTCACGCCACGGCTTCCGAATGTGTTGACCACGGAAATAGTCGGGATCGTCCAGGTCCTCGGCCTGGCCCCACGCTCCGTCTTCCGATCCGCTCTCGCAGTCCGGTACCTCTCTCCACGCGTTTGAAGGTGTCGAATCACTTGGGTTCGATACTCCCTCCTCTCTGCGTTTCCCGGGGTACAAGTCGTCGAAGTGTGTTCCTAAATGAAATACACCCTTGACCGAAGATGCCGCGTTTTTCTTCCCACTTCCGGAGTCTCGGACCGGCTTGCGTGTTTCCGCATCTTCATCATCCGTAACCTCTTCCACAGTGACCTTCCGACGCTGTTTTTGTTGGCTAATACGACGGTCCACATCCGTAGGGAAATGGACCTGCCTGACCGTGCCCGTCTCCACCTTCGCAGCTGCCGCAATGGGGCTGTTAGTAGTTACGGGTTTCGATCCGCTCTCCGGTTGACGGTGAGAACTGGCGATCGCCCCTAGCTCCGCGGGTGGTCGTAGTCATCGTCCGTCGCTGGTTCGTATTAGGGTCTCTGATAGTAATTTCTTGAGTCCCATCCCGTCGATTGACGACTGTAGACTCCGTAATCACATCGAAAGGCCTTCCCAACAAAATATCATACGCGGGGTCCTCAATAACATGGACCTGCAAATATATCGCAATGTCCCCAAACACAAACATTACATTCCGAGCGATTCCCGCGGACTGCTTAAGCTGTCCATTGGCACTCTGCATGTAAATCTTTACGTCCGGGTCATATACGATATCAAGCTCCTCAGCCAGCTTCTTGGACATTGAAACAATCTGGGAACCACTATCCACTACACTTTCAACCCTTCTGCGATTCGCGACCGTGGGGTGTACGGTTCTGAGAGACGCGGACTCCGCACCTGTATAAACCTGCCTCGGCTCTTGGTCCTCGGGTAGTTTATTCAGATACATGAGTACTTTGTCTCCCACCATGGGAACCTCCGGGTCTAGGGAATTATCCAACGGATCGGGGTGAACCGCATAGTCGCAATCAGGTAAATCCCTGATGTCGACCGCGTCTCGCCTCAAACGCATAGTATCCCCTTCACCTTCCAGCCTAAACGGTAAATCGTCTTCGACCATCTCCTTTATTAGAGCAGCCTTGACATTTTTCCGTTTACCGGTGAGTGTTTCCCTCAGACTTCTCGCGAACGCCGGTGATAAACTGACCAACTCGCGCATTTTAACGCCGTCCAGTGCTGTATCCCCAGTCCTCTTGAGCATGTCCTCGATTAAACCCTCATCATCCCATTTCCGTACCACCTTGTATCCTTTGTCCTTGTGCGGTTTCACAGAAAACGGGTGTTCACGCGTTTCTTGTTCTGAATTCGTGAAACCCTTAGGATGAGTTAAAGGATTAACAACACCGGGCTCCCTCTGGTTTCCACCCTTGGGTTTCTCCGTGTTATTATCCCTCCTTTCATCCCTGCTAGACGCCTTGGTTGCCACAGTCCGAACCTCAGTGTCGCTCTCCTCGTCATCCTCTTCATTGTCTTCCTGCATGCGTTTCCCGCGGCCCGCCTTCGTTGGTATCGAAACCTTGTCCTCCGGAGGCTTGGATTTAGCTGCTTTTCCCTTGCTCGCTGCCTCCTTCCTCGGACGACTCAGAAACCCGACGACGAGTCTTGAGCGTTAGGCTCCTTACGCGCCGCTAGACGCGTAGTCGCCATCTGCTCGTACAGGTTGTCTCCCCCAGACGCTCCGAAAGCTTTTGCGAAGTTCATCACCTCCACAAAATCCTTCGCGCTCATTTTGTCCATCACCCCTCCCGCGTTTCCGCTGGAATGAGCCGGACTCGGTGAGCTTGACGCGTAAGGGTTCTCACCCCCGGAGTTCGAAGCTCTTGGATCATATGCGTTTTGGGGCGCACCGTGGCCCAAGCCACCCATGAACGAATGCATCACTGGCATACTATTCATGAACGTTTGCCCAACGGACGGCAGCTGGCCGTAGACAGGCTGCGAGCCTCGTCCCATGAGAGACTGAGAGCTTCCAGCGTACGCACCAGCATACGGGTTTGAGCTCAAACCCGCATGCATCTGCGCGGAGAGAAGTTCCAGATTAGACATCCCTTCTCCCTCGTCGGTAGCCATCCTGTCCATAAGCATTTGCTGTCTATTGCCCCCCATAACTTGATCCATTCCCTTCCGCTTCCAGTACTCGTCTATGCGTTCCTTCTTCGTCATACCTTGTTCGAACAAAGGGAGACGTATCCCTTTAGGCAGCTCCGGATAGCCACGGTCCAGGGTTATAAGCCCCTTTCCCACATACTCTGCTGCATCCATACAATCGTTTAAGTAGTGCGGCCCTCCACAGAACCAGCAATCGTTTGAACGATTCATGTTGCCCCGAGCCTTGGGAAACCCGTTACCCCGGAATCCACCGCCACTCGAATTATTATTCGATTGGGGATACCTCTCATGGTCCACTTCTTGCGCCATAAAGGAAGCCACCTCATGAGATCCGCGGTTTTGCCCCCGCTGGTTATGCGTTTGATCGTGGTGACCCCGACCATAACCTTGAGTTGGTCGAGAGTCAGCCCTCGGTCCCTGCAGTGCTTGCTGCATTGAGGCAAAACTACTTTTCATCTCTTCAGACAACGACTTGAACTGCACACCAATCTGCTTCTCCTGTACAGCAACCGCATCCTTAATCTGCACAACCTCGTTGGACAAAAGATTAAGTCGCTCATCCACCTCCCTCTTGAAGCGATCTGTCTCAGATACCGCGCCAGTACCAGGAACCGTCGCGCCGTTCGGAGAACGCGAGAATTCTGTAATACCAATCGACGATCTCTCAGACAAATACTCAGCCACCTGAAGCACTTCAAGGTACGTCCACCGTTCCTCTCGCAGGACAATGCCCGCAGCGTTCTGCCTCGGCCCGATAATTGTTTCGACCGACGGACTGTCCAGCAAATGGCGTAGGCTATCCGCGAAATCTGCTGTAAGGTTTCCATAGATCATTCCAACCGCATGTGCGTTTGAGATCCTAGGTCCGTACAACAGATTCGGCGCATTACACTTAGCCACCTGCTTGATGAACGACACCTTCCACCTGAGGAAACGGCCGTGGTCCGTCCGACTAATCATAGGGTAGTCTCTATTGACCTTCTCCACGCTTCGGATGGAACCATGCTCTTCTTCATCCAGCTCCGGGTAGAGTTTTAGGACTGCGCTTTTAAACGCGTCGTAAGACCCCGCCGCGAATTCTGGTAAAGACTTCCACTCGTCCTTTATGATATCATCTTTCAGATATCCCACCATCAAACGCTTGCGCTCTGCTTCATCCTCTAACCTGCCCTTGGTAAACAACGCATCGCATTGCTCCAGGTAACCCCTAAGGGTTTTCTCCGGGTTTCGACCATCCCAAGTCGGTCTATCCCTCTCGTAGGGTTCCGGGACACGAATCGCTCTGCCCCTTCCCCCGGCGGCCTGATCATCCGCCTGCTGGTTTGCAGGTAATTGTTGAACGCCTGCAGCGTTATTCGGCTGTGCGCCGTTTTGAGGTTGTCCGCCTGCCGCCGCACCTGCTTGCGCTGGTGCCGCCTGTGCGACCACCGGATTCCCTATAGGAACTACCCCCGGAACATTGTTGTTGTTGTTGTGAGCCATCTCGAAACGTTCAAGCGTTACAGGTTCCCTATGTGGTTCGTCTGGTTCTATTCCGCGTTCGGATTCTGAGTCGCTAAGCGGCTCTAACCGTTTTGCAGGAGGAGGGGGATATTCAAACGTAGGCATTTTCGATCTGCTACCAGAGGCAACAGGTCTAGCGCTGTAGTTCGGAGATATCTCTCGACCAAAGTTTGGTGCGTTTAAACGCTGACGACCTTGTACGGAATTTACTGTTGTGCGAGGACGACTCGTTGTGGTTCCTTGTTTGCGCGGAGCAGGTGGAACTGGACCGAGCGGTTTGCTTTGCAATTTGCCTTCTCCCCTTAGGAAGTTCGGAAAATCACTTGGCGAAGAGTCCGAAAGATCTCGTTCTCTTGGTTTTGGTGGAATCGTGTCCTAAGACCTCTTCCAGACGATAGCACAGTAGACGTTATAACCCAAATCTAGAGATTTCCACCCCTCGCGGTGGGCTCCAGATGAAAAGCGAACTCTATGGACAGAGTGGAATGCAATGAAACGCGCAGGCTGGTGCAATGCAAAGCAAAACACCTAACACCAAACACACAACAAAACACACACACACTAAACACACAGACTTCTATGAGATCGGCCTCGGTAACAGAGCCAATCCAGGGTATTGTGAGGATAGAAATATCCAGACAAGGGTGTTAACGTTTATGTGGTTCTCGAAACACGTAGACTGAACCTCAAGCGGACTTGGTGTTCAGAGTACTTTTGGGGCTTTTGAGTTTATAGTATCTCAACTGTGCAACTAACAGCGAACTGCGTAGAAGCGGGGTATGGATGATAAAGTGGTATTAGGTCCTTAAACCCCAATCACCAACTCAATCGGTTGTGCGTTTAACGCGGTACTCGAAACCAATTCCAATCCAGAAGCTTCCTAGCTTCACCCAAGTCCAATCGCAGGCTTCCGGCCGCGTTCCAAGTTCCCAAAAGCTTCCTAGCTTATTCCAAGTCCAAAACCAATCTTATTCGTTTCAACCAATCCAGCCAAATCAAACTTGTTCAGATACAAACTCGAGATGAGTAAGCACCGCTCAAGCCCAGAACTCGCCCTAGTGATAGCGGGGGAGGATTCCGTGCCCAAAACTGTGCCCCCTCCCTCTTTATATACAGTAGCCAAGAAATACGAGTGAGAAACAATTCTGCAGAATAAGGAAATTCGTGTGGTCCATTGTCGAATCCTCTATAGCCAATTGGCTCGGTCCTTCGAAGTGCCGGGTATCCAGGAGGCCGTGCTCCACGTCGCCACGTCCCCTGATTGTCGGATGTTGAACCCTCGAGCCCTCGTTCCTGGCTCAGAACCTTGTGCGGTTCAAGTCTCTGTCCCTCCACCAAACGTACAGCCATTTTGTAGCGTACATGCACCTCCTTCCAGCGGTGCTCAGCACGTCCTCAGAGTCCCTTTGGTTGGCGAGCTATGGGGCAATTACCCCTTCCTCCAGGAATAGGATACTCGCGCCCACATGCGCCCTCAATACGCCGATCCTTGATGGATGTAGATAAGATCAGATAATTCCCACAGCAGCATGGGACGGCTCCGACCCGTTTCCCTATTAACCGGAATTATCCCATCCATCTGAGTCATCCAATAGCGCCCACAACAAGTCAAAGTCCCGCCGACTGATCATAACACACAAGCGCATCGAAACGCATAACACCAGATAAGTTCCCCGTTTTGAGTACACGCAGGTAGGGCTGCTCCGCGATAACATTCGAGCTCGGGCTAACCCTTCAGTGATATCGCACACCGTCGGAGTTCATGACCATTTTGTAGCCAAACACCTTCAACGCTCTCACCAACTGCAGAGGAAACATTGGCGTAAGTGGTTTTGAGGTCGAAACACATAGCGCAAAAACCCGCAATTAGAGTAATTCCAACGCGTTTATTTTCACGGCTTATCAGCGCGGTCACGCGTAGTTTCCGCGCGCGTCAGAATTTCACCATTCTGGTTCAAAAACGGAGATATTCCAGCTCAATTTTGCGTAAGATAGACGGAGAATTACATCTGAAAGCATAGAACGCATATATTTTATCGCATAGGTCATAAAGGGCAAGATAGCTGGTTTTGTACGGAGATGTGGTGACTAGACGCAAAATACGCCGGCCGCGGTCGGAAACTCGAGTCCCGCCCAGCTGTAGGTAATACGACTATCGCGCAAGGCATAGTGAGGGTACATATCCATCAGCCACTGCTCTAGATCCAGATTGCGGGTCGGAGGAGAGCGAACGACGACTTTGCAGTCCGGGCAGGTCCAGCTGCGCTGCAGCCAGAGACGCATGCAGAGGAAGCAATGGCTATGGCCGCAGCCGGATCTTGATAAAGAGAGGTCGGAATGTGCTCGCACGGGAAATTAGAGTAAAATCGGTATGTTACGGGGTACATCTTGACCATCTTGCAGATTGAGCACCCATGGTGGTCAACAAGAGGCTCGATACGAGCGGGGAGCGGCCCGCGAGCGAGTCCTGTCTTTGGCAACGCTAGAGCGGACCCGAAGAGACGCCAGCCGGAGTGGACGTCGGTGGGCTTTGGTTTGGAGGTGCTGCGTTTGGTGTTTGCGAGGGGTCCATCGATGATGACGAGCGTGGCGCGTCCACGCGAGTCGGCGCCGAGCGTGAGGTAGGGGCGCCGTGGTTCGACGCCGGGGTCCGAGGGGGATTGAGCAAAGGCCAGGTCGACTACAACGCGGCGGTGAGCAACGCGGACTGAGAACGCAGACATGAACTGTACAAACCGTCGTTCTCCGCCGGCACGCGACCCGAAGTATGCCCCTTGTTCTTTTTCTTCTTCTTCGCCGTCTGAGCTTGAGCGCGGACGATGGCTAGAGGGTGCTTCCGGTCGAGCACTGCGAGTGATTAAACATACAGGCAGAAGGATGTCGACGTTCAGCGAAGACAAACTTTGTGACGCTGGGAGCTGCTGCGCGGGTTCTTGAGCCGGGGGAAGAGGATCCAAGGCTATGAACAGAAGGTCAACACGGCGGTAGTTACTGGCGATGGACGACGCGCCTTGGGCAGAACGGGTGGCAGGCATGATAGTGAAGGGACGGGACGGGGGGAAGCCAAGTTTTTTGAAGACGCTTGGGTTGCTATCAGAGTTTATTTGAACATTCTGAAGAGCCCATAAGGAAGCAAATCGCGTGCCCGGAGACTCGTAGACTCGTACTGTGGCAAATCACATCGCTGGGACCACTCCCAAGGAAATACGCGAACCGCAAGCGACCCGGGTTAGTGGTAAGTGCTTTAGATGACGAAACAGGTGGGATCTCGTCGCGCCCTTGCAGCGAGGCCTATCACTGTGAGAGGACGACGCAGCGCGGTAACACGCACCAACACGCGTATAGGATACGTACAAGTAACGTAGAAGTGAAACAAAAGAAGTGGCAAAGTGAATTGAGTCTGAGAAATCAGTACACTTTGGGACGTGCGGAGGCTGGCAGGAGCGCGCAGACGAAGCAAGTGCCGACCCGCAGGTCGCGACAGATCGCGAAGAAGCCCATTCAATTCCTTGTCATATTGTGATGAAACTCGTCGAACTGACACACCAACAGCTACTGGTGTAAACTTTTGAGACTGGCGCGATGACTTACTTGGTTATGGAATCTGCTGGCAGCAGCGCCCACTTTCTCGAGCCAGAGGTCATGGAACGGAGGGAGACTTTGCGGGAAGCTTGAAGTTGTGCCTGGTGCCGCGGTTGCCGCTGGAACATAGGTGTGAGAGATTATCCGGAGATCGCGGGACCAAAGCGGACCCAAAACGGAAGCTAATCGCAGGCGCCCGGGGCTCCAAGATTAATTTCCTGCAAGTTGCCAGCTCCGGCAACCGCCTAGCACTGCTGATATCATTTCAGGGTTGGTGCCGCTGATGCTGCGTGGAGGCGTGGACCAAGCGCTGCCTTGTGGTCGCGAAGTACCCGTTTGGGCGATTCTGGATTCCGTTCGCGAAAAAAAAAAAAATCTGTAAGTAAATCTCGATTGTAACATGGGCGGTAAGCAACAGCTTAAGTACAAGCCGCGGTTCCCCCACCACCCGTTCGAAAACCCCGACCACCCACCAAAAAAGTCCTCTGCTTCTCACCTGTGCAACCTCTTCCTCGATGTCCGACGGCTCTGCTCCCACTACCCCTCAAAATTTGCTGCGCATGACGATGCGTTCTGCCAGCGACGGTCGCTACGTCTTCAAGCGCGACGCGCCGGCGCCTCCCATCCGCACCAAAGTTCCCTTCTCCATCCGCGACGATCTCGAGCTGCGCCACCGTATTACCGCGTTCATGGAGGATAACGACAAAGTCTATCGCGGCGAGGTAAGTTTTGCGAGGCTTCCGGCAGAGATGTACTCACTTTGGTCTGTTAGACCGCTCGCCCCCGCACCTACGCGCCACTGTCCATCGAAAACGAAAAAAAGATCATCGCCCAGCTCGATGCCACCAAAGATGATGCCCAGCGCGACGATAGCGACGGAGCTCAGCTCCAAGCGGAGGACAGCGCCGACGCCGGCAAAGGCACCACTGCCGGCGTTTCCGACGCGTTGACGGTCCCGGCTACGCCCCACGTCGTTCGCACATATACGGGGCGGCGCAGCTGGGTTACTGCGACCGCGAACGCGAGCGGGTCAAACGCCACGGCAAACCTCACGCTTCACGCCGGGGCTAGTGGTGCCACGGCCTCCGCGTCCGGAAGCGCCTCGGTTTCGCTGACCCTGAGCCTGGCCGACTCTCCTCGTTGCTCGGCACGCGTCGCAGTTCACCAGCCTTCCGCCAAGCCCCCTACACCGGATCTTCTTCGTCAGCTTCGCCGCCATTACAAGCTGATCATGGCCTATATCCACCCGTATGTGTTTTTCCCTTCTTCGACGTTCAGTAGCTAAACGTTGGCATAGAACGCGACCCACCCCATTCGTCGACTCCCAAAACGTCCTAATGTCGGTCATACTCAGCGGACCGAGCTCGGAGCAGGAGATGTGGTCGCGCGGATGCCGTATCCTTGGTGGCGATCTCGATATCTTCGAGAACTTCGGAGGCTTCGACGGACCAGGTCTGTTGCGTTGGGGAGTGGGATTCCGGGACGGCTCGGACGCGGTGAGTGCTCATGCTCGTTGAGAACCCTCCAGATGCGGACGCTGATGGCAAGTAGGCTGCATACACCATGGACGCGCCTTACCTCCTCGAGAACCTGTTCCCCGACGCGAACGGCTTCGTTAACAACGAGTTTGTGAAGATGGTGGTGGCATACCAAAATCGTTCGTGAATTCTCCACTCGTATGAGTAGACGGATGCTCATCCTGCGTGCCGACAGAGGCAGTACTCCAGTTCTTCCCCGCCATTAGCGCCGCTATGGGGAATATCATCTCCGACCTTCGCGACCACAACCTCGAACCCGCGTTCCCTGACTCCGTCTTCTCGACATGCGGCGTCCTCAACCTCACTGCGGCTTCTTCTCAGCCTGAGAAGTGGTGGGAGGTTCGTTTCACCGACGTCATGGTCGGCACGGTGGTCGGATACTGGAAGGAGCAGCGCGGCGGTCACCTCATGCTTCATACCGAAGGGGCGCGTCGCTCAGCTTCACTGTGGCTCGACATTCATCCTTCCTGCGGGAGCGCACGCGTACAGCTTCGTCCCAGTGGCCGAGCGGGAGTATATGTTCTTGATCTACCAGATTCTTCCGGCCGCAGTCGCGCGTTGGGCTCAGAAGGGCGGGAGGGCGGACCGGGAGTTGGCGGAGATGGCTGAGCGCGAGGAAGATACGCTGGTGGACGGGGCGGAAGGCGAGAGCCAGCGTGTATTGGGCGAGTGGGAGGCTAAGCGGGATCTGCGCGTCGCGTACAGCCAAAAGCTGTTCACCAAAGTCGATGAGATTGCGAGTACGATGTAGGGCACGACGAAGCGGTGTTAGCTTACAGAGCATTCCCAAAATGGAATCGAATGTTCTAGCCCACCGGCTATTGTGTTACCGCTACCCGTGTTGCTTACAAAGTTGGTGTGGGCGTTTGTGTTGTAAACTGAGTGCTTCCATTCGGCGAGTTACAGAAAATGACGTGTATGATTGCGAGAGAGGGGGGCAAAGGGTCGGTTTGGGAACAGCGCAGAAGAGTACGGAGGATAGGGCAGCGGGATATCGTATTGTACAAGTGAGGGAAGGGTCAGAGGCTCAGATGAAGGGGACAATTTAATGGGAGGTAGACGTAGGTCCATAGCCAATTCGTCGTAGGGAGCAGACTGTCCTGTTATAGTAGGAGAGGGATATGCGTGGGGAGAAGGAGGAAGCTGGAGTAGTCCGGTAGGTTGGGGCGGAAAAAGCGGGGGTGGGGTCTGAGCACGCAGAAGCTGGCTGAATGTGGACGCTTCAGCCGGCGGTCCGTCTGGAGACGAACGCTCGAGAAGAAGAGCGTCTCCAGCGGCGAGCGTATCTCGATATCTAGGGACGTATTAAGGTTCAGTCGCATGCTAGCAGAACCACGCACCGCTGGCGGTATCGAGCGCGATATTCCTTGGACCGCTTGGCCGCCAGTGCCTGTTCCGCAGGTGTTTTCAACTTCAGCGCGGCTCGTTTACTATGAAGGAATCAGGGGACGGGTGTAAGGCCAGGGCCAGCTCACATACAGAGCCATGCTTTGCCGTGCCTTCTCATTCCGATTCTTTCTACTTTTTGCCCTTCAAGATGGGTGGTGAGAGCGTGAAACGTCTAAGGCAGAACCAACAGCGTGGCGTAGTCGAGGGGGCGCAGGTTGCGGGGGCTGGATGGGCGGGCAGGTGGTCGAGGGAGACGACATGATGGAAGGAGTCAGAAAACAGATGGCATTCACATGCGTGCCTACGGGCTATGTACCTACGTTGAAACTAGAAATGGGGAGACCCGACTGCCTACAGGAAGAAGGCATCGATGAGCGGGGAATAATAGCTGGTCGCCGGGTGGACGACGAGCCCGCCGAGCGCGCTGAACGACCAGTGATGGGCGCATGTGTCGTGCGCAGTGTCGGTGCACTTCCAGATCTTCGGCTTGGCGGTGTGGAGCTCGCAGGAAGCAGCGATACGACGCTGCGGCTGGCACAACTCGTGGGGGGCGGAACGCGCGTCGCAGAAGTGCCTGGCGAAATCGCCGCACATCATATGCTCGTTGAGGGAGCAAGCGGCGTGCTCTTCGACAATGCACACGAGCTCCCGACGTTCGGCGCCAGCCAGAAGTAGGGAGACCGCATCCTTCGCCCTCGCCAGAGCTCTCGGGTTACGCGTCGGGTTGCGCGGGGTGAAAGTAGCCGGGATGCGAAGCGTAACAAAGTGGGGGAGGGCAAAAATGCTGTTTGCAAAGGCGAGAAATGGCTGAATCGTGGTACGATCCTCGCCAGAGGGATCCAAGAACGGGATGTCGAGCTCCGTAAGATCGAGAAGAACGAGGTTGTTGAGCTTGGGGATGAGCTGGGTCTTGATGGCCTCGTAAAGCTCGAACGCGCCTTCGAGGCGCAGGCGCTGGACGTAGTAGAGAAGGGCTCGGTTTAACGTGACGAATGAGAGTGCGCCCTGGACGTGGGATATGAGAATGGCCAAGTCCTCGAGCACCGGCGTCTGAAGATGCGCCACGACTCGACCGCAGATGTGCGAGCAGCTCTGCGCTGTGTGAGAGCAGGCATACGCAAGGGATTTGAGATGGGGAAGGGAGACAAAGTTGAGGGCGATATCCGGGGTACAATCGACGTCGACTAGGCGCAGACAGACGAGGCGCGGGCAACGCTGAAAGGACAGCCAGAACACGGTGGCCGACGGAGCCGTCGCCCTTGACGGCGCCCAAAATCATACCGGCCGTTGAGGGAGAGGGACCGGAGATCCGTGTAGGGCGAGATGGGCATGCTGAACCCGCGTATGCAGCTCTTGGGGATGCCCTCCAAAAGGAGGTCGCGGAGGAAGGGCGTAACGCCAGGGAGCCCGGCCGGGGGGACCCGGTTCTCCTGCCAGCCCAGTGGCCTCGTCGCAATGATGCCAAGGGTGCGGAGCTCGGAAAACGAGATGACGGGGTCGAGCGCGCCGATGAACTTGTTCCACTCCTTGTACCCATCCAAGGCAATGGCGAGTCTCTGGATGGTTGCAGCATGGAGCGAGATCTGGCGGGCAATGTTGAGCGGGAAGGCGCGGTCGCTACGCTGGCGGTAGGTGGGGTAGAGCTTGACATGCTCGTTGCAGACGGGTTTGCGGGTCAAGCTGAAGATGACCGTTTTGGGGGTTTGGCGCGCGTTCTTGAAGCACAAGTCAATCCAATGACCCCGCAGGTCGGAGGAGAGAACGATGCGGGACCAAAGTGTGGCGTTGTCGTCGAAGCGTCGCGCGCCAGTCGGCGGAGATGGAGCGGAGGGTGATGCGGCGCACAAGGTCGGTGCTCCAGTCATCCTGCCCGATGATGGCGGCCAGGATGGCGACGAAAACGTCAGCGCCGCGGCGGAAGCACATCTGCTGCGCCTCGGAGGGAACTTGTGTTTCGGTGCGGACGAGAGCTGCGAGGTCTTAGCGACGAGGGCGCGGACAAAGGGGACGCTTACTCATGGGTTTGGCGGGCGTTGCAGGCAGTTTTAGGGAGTAGGAGGGAGTTGAGGGAGTTGCAGGCAGTTGCCAGGGATGGGATCAAGTCGGAAAATTGCACGATTTATAGGGCAAGCGATAAAATAATGTGTGTGACCGCAGGTCACCAATTTCCGAATATTTTACGGCGCGTTAGGCACAAAACTGAGCAGAGTGTGACGAGTAGTGACCCAAAAAAAGGGCGGATAGGCGGCGGCCGGGGCCTGAATCTAAGTTCGTGGCAAGTGGCCTGTGATGGGAGGAAGCAAGATCGCGGATCCTTCCAAAAGGGGCCGCGGAACCTAAACTAAAGCGCCCTCATTTGCCTCTCACGCAAGTTGCCGCGTGAATAGTCTTCGGTACCGCTGGATGCTTCCACGACCTTAGTCTATCACATACTGATACGGGTGCCGCGCTCACTATGAGCATAAGCGGGACGCGGCCGCGTTTGTCTTCTGGAAAACCGTTCTAGGCTGCGAACTCTACGTCGGGCGTGGACGATTACCTCCGGACGTGGCGTGCCAGCTTTATTACGCTCTCATCGACTGCCATTTAACGCATGGCTGCGATGTTATGCTCGACGTCGACAACGCCTCGTTCAAACTGCTCGATGAACTCAACCGCGCAATTCTGCGCCGCATCTTGGGGGTGGGTAAACGGTCCGGGATTCCTCAACTCTATTCCGAGTTGGGTATCTATCCGCTGTCGGTCCGACGAGCAGAGCTCGCGCTCAGGTATTTATCATACCTCGTCGCCCTCCCCGACTCGCATCTGGCGAAGAAGGCTTTGCTGGAGGCGGATCGTCTCCGCCGGAAGCACGAGCCCTCCTGGTTGGGGGATTTAGCTTGCGTCCTACGCGACCTCCCTTTCCCCATGCCCCGCCTTCCCTCGGTGGCGCATCTCTCCCGCGAAGCCTGCGAGAGTATTTCAAAGGTGCTCCGGAACAACGCAAAAGAGTGGGTGATCTCGGAGGTGGAGGGTTATATATCCCTTCCGTTGCTGCGCGGGCAGGCGCGAACCGTTCGAGGACGGACAATCAAGGCGTGTTCCGCTGTGCCGAAGGCACTACCTGACGCGGGTCGTCCACACCGAGCATCGACTGGCCCTCACTCGCCTCCTCTGCGGTTCATTTTTCTTCCGTGGCCTGCGCATCAATCCCGAGAGTTTGCCGGAGGACACTCTCTCGTGTCGCAAGTGTGCGGGCGCTTGCGAGACACCGGGTCACGTCTTTTTTCTGTGCATGGCGCGGGAGACGGTGGAAGCGCGGATCGAGCTGAGAGATGTGCTCAGGGCAAAGTTCGGTGTCCGACTTGAACATGGCATGTCGACGCGCGCAGAGGCGGAGGACAGAATGCGCGATTTGATCTTCGACTGGCGCACTGTTGTGCCCATGGCCCGTTTCTTGTATCGGGTCTGCAAAAGCTGGGGGTGGTTTGGTCGCAAACTTCCTACGATGGTTACGGAGGTCGCTCCGGATAGTGGTGACGAAGCCGAGGGGGACGAAAACCTGGCGCAGATGGACGTTGAACTCGTTGACTTTTTTTGAACACTTGTACATCCCTCTCCTGGGGCGCCGGTCTACGTACTCGTTGGAGGGTACAGTTTGCTGTCGTACTTAGGTTTGGGCGAGCCGTTCCAGATTGGGACCTTTGCGCTCATTAATCTTAATCTTAATCTGCTGTTCAGACTCCAGAGCTCCAGAGTTCAATGAAATATTTGTATGTAAGAAGTTTCGAGCAGTGCCTACGTTGTCATTTAGCCTTCTAAATGGGGATGGACATACATTGATGGGAAATCGGCCGCGATGTCCGCCTTTGACAGCCAAAAACAGCGGTTTTTTTGAGTGATCATTTTCCCCCTCGTGCCCTGCGACGTGTGGTGCTTCTAAAATCACGAGAATATTTGAGTATGTAGCTGAGACTAACCTCCATTGGATGTTCATTTTAAATTGCTACAATCTGGCTTTTCCTCAATTTAACACGCAGTTCTGTGCCAGAATGGCTATGCAGCCGCGACCAGAGTAAAATTGGTAGAAAGAAAAGCAAGGATGGATGTAAGAGATATTTCCCTACCAGTTGAAAACTAAAATCATGTGCGTGTATCACTGTGGAATAAATATACGATTTTACGCGACGCAGTGGTTTGATGGTGAGGGACGGTTTCTCAACACAGAATCGTCGCAGGTGTCCATCGACCGCTGATTCAAAACGTTCTTGCTCGATCGCTCTTGCTCCCTACACCTACATACACACGTCCCCCGCCCTCTGGTCACCTCTGAGGCACCGCTCGACCGCTCAGACGCATGCGCTGAGGCTTGTAAGTGGCACACAAAGCAATCAACAGCGACAAAACCTGTCTGATTGTGCTTGATGTTTGGCCGCAACGCAGCTCCTGAACGGCGCGGAAATTTGCCTCCAGGAGAGGGAGAGCCTTACGCATGACCCTCTAATTTTCCAGAATTTTAGATGCGACAGCGGTGTCGCACTGTGCCCAAAGAATCAAGGTTCATTTTCATCAGAAACCGTGGGCTTGCAGCGGCTGCTGCGTCATCTTCAGACCCTTTAGCGTCGCAAAAAATCGATATGCTGTAGCTAGAACCCTTATCTACAATATATTCCAATTGCTCGAAGCGTTTCAATGTACAGCTGGCCCGCGAGGACCGAGAGGAAGAAAAAAAACCGGAATTTTGATGGGATCCTCGATGGTGCCTATGAGACCCCACGGCCATTTTCGGATCCTTGTATGTCCATCCCCATAAATTAATTTAAAGACCCAGACAGGTCCAAACAAATGTCTGGATCAACAGCAAGTCCCACACTTGCTTTTGAGAAGGCCTGTTTGAAACCTGAAAACCGGTTTTGAACCCACCCTTGTAAGATGCAGAGGTATAAAACTGTTTTGAAGCTCAGCAAAACCATTCTCACAGAGCCCTAGGGCACACGAATCAAAGGTGATTGTACTCACTTTCTCTGGGGATGTTTTGTGTATTTAGAGCTATCGATGGCAGCCCCAGGAAATTGAGGTGTGACAGCTCCTGTGTAATCCAGAATACTCAGGTTTTTGTAGCCTTCCTGTACTGTTTTAGAATAAATCTAAGTCAACTGGGCTAATTACAACAAACTAGTGGATATCAAGTTTGCCGTGAATGCGGTGGTGAAGCGAAAGTTGGCAAGATACTTATGCTGTCCGGTGACTTTTGTTTTCATTCTAACACAGTATTCACATAGGATGGAGGAGGCCAGACTCCGTTGGCCGGAGGCGCAATGGAACCCGTCGGATCTGAATAAAAGGGCATTCAAGATATGATGAGCACCGGGCCGAATTCCGATGCGGGGAGCAAGCCAATATATGGTTATGAGTCAGATTTCGACGATTGGGTGGACTTGGACCAGGGCTAATACTAATATATGCGCTTAACGAACCGGCAATTGAGCTGGAGGTGTTCAATGAGTGATATAAGTACTAACCAATCAAACACGCTAGGTTCGAGGTGCTCCTGCCAGGCCAAATTTGGTATCTCGCGGCTTCAGATTCTGTGCTTCATAATAATCCGCTCTCAAGAATTTCAAAAACCAGAATTTACGGATGTAGCACGTGGCGCTGATTAGCTGCAATTGGAATTTGGACTCACACCACCTAACTCTGTCACAGGTCCCCCAGACTACTACATCATCTCCCAATGTGTCTCATGGTTTTCTGAGGCAAAATGGCGGAAATAGCAGAATAATAGGTCTGACGTACCCCCATAGTCGTATTAAGCGCAGCGGTAATATCGTCTGTTGGTCTAGTGGTTAACGCCGCTGTCCCATGTTTTTGCTGAGGTCGAGCGTTCGAGTCACGTCGGTGCCCTTTTTTTTTGCACCCCGCAGTGGGCCCCCGCGGCGAGCGGGCACCACGCAGTGGGCCTCCGCGGCGAGCGGAAAGCCCTCCGCAGGAGCGGGGTTCGGGGCGGAGCCCTGACCGGGGTCCGGGGTGGGAAACCCCGGCCGTCGCGGCCGGCGCCGCAACTCTGCATAAAAACCTTCTCAAATAAACCTCCGTAAAATATTAACGGCTCAAGCTATTGCCTTCAATTAAAATACATAATATGCCAATTTAGCAGCTCTACAAACTGAATCTATTGGTGTGACACTACGTGACAAACTGTGACCGTGACAGACTTAGGTGGTGTGGGTTGATCCTCCGCTGCAATTGGCTGCAAATATTAGTCTGACTCAACTTTACGCTGGCAAATGGCTCGCCATCAACATCTCGCCGAGTGCCCCTCCCACTGTCTGTTATTATTTTACCATTAAAAGTCAGAAGTGTAATTGTCACATCAAAAGGTCTGATTTTTTTTTTTTGGCAAATATCTATCCCCAAAGAGTTTCCCATCATCTGGGCTTGTCACAAAACATGATTGAAATGCACTGCATTTCAGGTTCCGTCCCCACTACAAGTGAGTAAAATCAATCACCTCAAATTTCATGTGACGGGGACATTGTGCCTTGTGCGTATACTATGCTGGTTTTTGTAAAACTGCCGTTGGGACATGAGACTCGCTACACCGCAATCTCTGGACCGCTTAGCTCCGAAAGTACCGGGGTTTTCGGGTGCAAAAGAGCACGGAAGCTTCCTACACCGGGCTGTACCTCTGAATCAGCTTAAACTATGATTTCGAAGCGAGTATCAAAATTATGGGTGAATCCGTTCAATTATAATTCTCGACTTTGTGCTTGTTTGTTGCTGGTCCATTGTAGCGTTTAGACTTCAGCCGGTGAGATGGTGGGTTTGCTATGTGACACGGGGAAATAAAGGAAGAATGCCTGCCTATGTGCCCTCATACGATCTCGGCTGGATTTGAACCAGTCAGTCTCGGTTCTGTGCATCGGCCGCAAAGATGGCATCGCTAGCAAGCAAGTAATCCGAGGTTCATGCGGGCGAGTTGCAGCGAATCTAAGGGTAAAGCGAGGTTCGATGGAGCACTGTACACAAACCTCTATGTGCATTTCAACAAATCCAGAAGACGCCTCGCGTTGTACAGCCCGATTTTCGCAGTCTGAAAAGCGCGAGTGACTTCACGTCTTTGAGTTGACGGATAATCCTTTGCAACCAGCTAGCTTTTTATAAACATGGATTCGCTTCTGCTTTTATATGTTGCGTAGAGTTTATTAGGTGCAGCGTTTTCTTGACACAGAAATTTGGAAGTTTTTCAACACTCCACATATTCAGCACAGTGCAACTGAATGGTCGTTTTGCAACAAAAGATATACTGTTTTACAATGTCAAAAAGACCTTCAGAAGCACAACTGATAAGCTCTAGTACAAACGGTAGATCGTAGTTAAATACAAGACGACTAGCGTCGTATTATGGCATTGTACATGTACGCGACATTTCCTCGCACTCAACAGTGAACAACCGCCCCCTACATCGTCCACACCCTCCCCATATCCAACGGCCGCGCGCTCCTCATCTCTGGGTTCTGCACCGCCTCGTACCCCAACATCTCCCGGCGCTTCTCGACCCACACGCCCCGCGCCGTCCCCGCCCTCCCCCCTCTCTTCCGCTCCGTCCGCCCAATGTGCTGACGCAGCGCCCCAAGCCACGCACGCGTCCGCGCGAGGTACGTACCCGCACGCGCGCGTCGCTCGGTGCCTAGCCGTGCGGTTGCGAAGCTGACGGCGCGCAGCACCTCCCCCAGCGTCGGCTCCCGCCCTTTACCCCGCCGGAATCGCGCGCGCCGGAGGTACGCTACGAGGCACCCCGTCATGGTCTCCCCATCGGGAGTCTCCCAGGCCTGCTGCGAGTCCCGGCAGGAGGCGAGGGAGACGACGTCTGCGCGGACGCGCGCCGTTGAGGGGTCCTCGTATAGATCGGAGTCGGTGCGGCAGTTGCCGGTGCAGTAGACGGAGCGCGGGCTTTCGCAGAAGGTGCCGTCTTTGGAGAAGAGACCGGCGACGGGAGGGGATGACGAGGAGGAGGGGTGGGGTAGGTCTTCGGTTTGGACGGCGAGTCGAGGGATGCAAGGAGTCGCGAGCTTGGCGGCGGCATGGGAGATGTCGGTCGCGGTTCGTGCGAGCAGGCCCGGGACGCCGCCGCTGCCGCTGTCGTCGGGGAAGATTGTCGCCCGACGCGTGGGTGCGCGACGGCCTACCGGTGCCGGTGCTGGAGGCGGGGGAGGAAAGAGGGACGACGCCCAGCTGGTGAAGCGCGACGCGCGGCGGATGGATGTGAAACCGCGTCTGGGCTTGGGCGGCTCGTCGTTCTGGTAGCCCTTGGCGTTGCACTTATAGTGCTTCAGGTCTACCGTGTGTTAACAAGCGAAACCACGCTAGAGGGTTGGGCGCACGCACCGAGGAGGGAGCCCGAATGGCAAGTGTCCACGACGGCTGTGAGACGCGCGCCGGTCGGCAGCGGGAGGACGAGCGCATCGTGCAGCTCGTTGTCGATGATCATGTCCTTCTCACCACCCAGCGGGACGAGACCTGCACGAGTCAGTGCTGGAGTCAGTCGTAGGTGAGTAGCGCACATTCATCGAGCCGGTCCTCCTCCGTCGGGAGTCGATTCGGCGTCTCCGGGGAGTCGATTTGCGTGGAATGGCCAGAGTCTATCGGGCGTTAGCAAAGGCTCAGAGCAGCATGGATGGAACGCACAGTAAAAGCACAGCTGGTCGCCGGCCACAACCCCCTTGACGAGCTTGGCTATCGCGGTGAGCTGAAGGACAGTGAGCGGCGAGAACCCCCAAGGTCTCTCGACGCACGATGTTAACCCGTGTCGGCTGACGGCGCCCCGAGACGCCATCGTCGACTAGCACGACAATCTGCTCCGGTCTGTAGCCATAGCTGCGAGTCGATTAGATTGCTGGCACCGGAGAAGGAAGGCACGCACCAATCCAGGAGCAGCTCGCGCATCTTACGCACATCCTCGTGCGCTGCCTTGAGCTCGGGATACGCTGCGCCGACGGACTTGCCGATCCCGATGAGCAGCGCGCGCTTGCTCCCCAAGCGCGCCGACTTCGCCAGGACGGCGGGAGCCGCAGAGTGCATCGTCGGGTTCGACGGCGGGATGAGGCTGGGCGGAGTGCGTCGCGCTCGGTGGTGGTGGCACGCTCGTAGAGGCATAAGTTATCTCTGCCCTCCCAGCGCCCGTCCGTTGGTGCCTTATAAAACGCGGGTCGGAGAACGATGAAGAAGGCTGTGAGCAAGTCATGTCGATCCCCATCCGGCGCAGAAAATCTGCCCTCAAATCAGAATGGGAGCCAAATCGCCAGCTCAAACGCCCGACTACAGCTTTCAAAACTCTCCGTCGCGACATGCACCGACCGCAGGACCAGCGCGTCTCTTTTCAGACGGCGCTTGAATATTTCTGTACCTAATGAATGGCGGCATCCCGGCTTTCCATCGCCGCCCGTGCAGATCTAAGGCCTTGATTAAAAAGGCAGTACGGAGCACGGAGCGCCTCTGAAAATCTTTCTAGAACGGCGTTTTAGCGCTGGAAGGGCTGTACGAGGAACAGACGCCTGTGGAGACGCGTTTCCTTTCAGCGACTTATAAGCATCTATCTTCTTGGTCAGTTGCTTGACAATCACCGAAAATACCACAGCAGGTGGCGCGCCACACACCGCTATTATAACCTCACCGCGTTTCAAAACAGACTTCAAGCGGAAAGGTTACTTGCGCTCAATTTCCGGTGATTATAGTGGGTTGATTTGTCGCAGAGCTGGGCATGTTCTGGTGTTATAAGAGTCGCATGTAGCTGTTTCTGGCGCAAGCTACCATTCTGCAATCGCCCCGAGTGTGGAAGTCGACGTCAACAACAAAGAGACATGAAGAAGCCGCGCACCGATGTTGAAATCGCAGACACGTGGACTCCCAGTCGTATTCGTGGACGAGGAAGGAGTAGAATAAGTTGAGCTAATTAGCTGGGCCTCTAAAGTTGGTTTGGCATTATAAAATGGTGTATCTCTTGTTGAAAAATGGATATTCAGTTGCTCAGCAGAAAAGTGCGGAGCGTAATAGAAAAACCCTGCGATTTCCGTGGCAAGAAAAAGGCCGCAACTACTGTACTATTTAGACCTTATGTCCGCCCATGTAACAGTGTAACACTAGATGTCCGGAATCACACATGTCCGGAGGGGCCTGTAACCCGTAACCACCTCAGGATAAGTCCGAAGTCATGTTGAGCTCGGAAGCGGGTTGCAAACAAGCACTACAACAAGCGTGTCTGGGAAGGTCCCTAGTAGGTACCTTGGACATGTTTCTGGGTATTGTTGGCTTTTAGAAATTTGATATTTTCTCCATCAAAAACCTCCTTTTTTGGCCATGTTCTGTAACATGTCCGGCACCCTCTGTAACCTGTAACAGAAACCAAATAAGACCGTGTCCAGACCCCCTCCGTAACACGTAACAGGACTTAAGGTCTAAATAGTACAGTAATTAGCTCTTGCATGGCAAAAAAAAACCTCCTAGGAGCCCCATGAAATGTGTGACGGACGAAACAGTTGAGATGGCACACACTACACTGGTTCAAAAGCATAAAGGCAGATTCTTTTAAAAAATTTGGCGGCAGATACTAATGGAAGGTATTAAGATTTTTTTGTCCAAAAAAACCTGGAATTTTTTTGGTGTGTTTTTGCGGGGGAATAGTTCCTCCAAAAAATGGGCAAAGTATTTCTTGCCAAAAATCAGGCCCTTTTAGGAAACACTATCTGGGAATTACCATAGATCATAAAACTACTGATTTTCTTTGCCGCGACTCAATGGCAAAGTAGGGAAAAGTATAACAATTTTATCATCAATCATATTTATTACAAAATGTCACCAAAAACAGACAGCTTTGTCCGCTGGAAATGATCCCCAATTTTTTGACGGATTTTTGCCCATCAAAAATGTCCAGAAAAGGTAGTGAGCTTTTTTGACAAAAAGATTCTTGCTTTACGCCTCTTATCGGCTACAAGAAAAAAAAATGCAGAAAATCCTGTTTTAACTTTCTGAACCGGTGCAGTGACAGTCTTGTCTACCGTCTCGGCCGAGACTGGTATCGATCCCCGCACTTGTCGCACCACGCTTGTTCCACATTCACAAATCCGTCGCACCTTTCTGTGTCGGGACACCACACTCTCCAGGTGTTCACGGGAACCACCGTAGTTTTCGCTGTGGCCGCCGACGCGTCAGTATGGATAAGTGCATGCAGAACTGACTACGTTACTCATCAAGTCCAGCTTGGAAGTTCTGTGTAAAGATCATCGTGAGGTGTGTTTGTCTGCCCTCCAGTTTTTAAAGACCTTAATATGCGGAATTCTTTTGTTGCCAGCGGAGAGACCGGAGTCTGAGATTTAGTTGAACAATTACCCTCATCCGCCGCTCGGGTACGGCCAGCCGCCCTTGAACTTGACAATGATCGAATAGCTGAACGTTATCGTTGGCGAGCTGTAGCGGATGCGCATGCGCCGTCTGAGCACCATATCAATTCGACTGAACCCAATGTCTAGCGAGCACAGAATACACTGTAGCCCCAGGTCCGCAGCTTCGCAGGAGGGCAGAGCCGATGCCAAAACCCGGTGGATGGGAACAACTTTTTGGCGTCGGCTCCGTTCCTGCGGTCCTGCGTCCTGCGACGCTGCGGCAACTTTGAACACCCCTAATGGCGGGCATTGTCGACCGGACTGCTATCGTGGTGCGTACGCATGTCTAGCGCGTGTCGGGCTGAGGAATAATGCAGACTACACGCACTACAAGGCGGAATTTGGGCTGGAGCAGGCGCTGAAGGTCATCCAGAATGAGATGGTGCGCCGTCGGGCTTGTCTGCGTCCCGCGGCTCATGCTTCTGCAGGACACTCTCAATCTCATGGAGGAGGTCATCGCGAAGGAAGAGATCGACTGCGACTTCTGGAGAGGGCACTCGTACGGTACGTGCCTCCATCCCACTACTCCACCCCCGACAGTCGCTAACCCGCGTCGAGACGTCCCGATGACCGAAGACGGCGCAGCGTTCCTCGCTTCCGCATACGACGAGTTTGTCGCCGACGGCGGCCCCGTCGAGGGGATTATCTCCCGTACGCTCGACCCCGTACAAGCGCGGATGGAGACGCGCTGTCCGCGCGCGACCGCTGCGTACAAGTTCCCCGCTGGCTCGCTGTATCCGTACAAGCTCGTACGGCACCTGCTAGAGCTCTGTGTGCGAGAGCACGGGCTGAATGTGCAGACACAGATGCCTGTGCGGAAGGCTAGCTTGGACGCCGCGGAGGGTACGTGGATCGTCGAGACTGATCGGGGGTTGGTACGGAGCGCCAAGGTGGTGTTTGCGACGAACGCGTTCACGGCGACGCTGCTCCCCGAGTTCCTCGGCCATATCTAGCCGTTCAAGGGGACTTGTTCGGCTGTGGTTCCGCCTCCATCGTATCTGGGGACGGGAGCGCTGACTGCTACGTATGGATTGGTGCATGTCGAGCCACTATTGTGCAGCGGACGCTGATTGAGCCCGCGTAGAACTACGGCGACTACCTCATCCAACGCAAAGACGGCACCATGATATTTGGTGGTGCGAGACGCTCCGTAACCGCTGAACGCCTTCTCGGAAACACGGACGACACATCGACCATACCCGAGATGAGGGACGCGCTCAAGACGTCGCTCCCGAGGTACTTTTCCGACTGGGCGACTACGGATGGGGAGGTGACGCATGTATGGAGCGGTATCATGGGCTACACGAGTACCGGTAAGTGCTCTATCGCTATAGTCCGGCTACCCCCCACTCAAAAAAGCGCTGTAGGTATCCCGTTCGTCGGCGAGCTGGAACAGAAACCAGGCGCGTTTGTCTGTGCGGGACATCATGGCCATGGTGCGTGGTTCCTTGTGCTTCTTCACGTCGAACCCATACTCTCTGCAGGCATGGCCCGAATCATGACCTGCGCGCGCGGGCTTGCGGCCCTTATACGCGGGGAAACCTGGGACGCGACAGGGCTGCCGGAATGCTTCCAGCCGACGCGGGAGAGGCTCGGAAAGCCGGCGCAGGCAGTTGTGCATAATATTGGCAAGCAAGACGTCGTCAGTGTACATTTATAAAGGGGAATAGCCGTGAATGGAGTAGGACGATGCAATCAATCTGACTTGTCTCCTACGCCCACCATGACCCCAAATCGTTACCCCACCGAGGCAGAAATCATCCACACACACGCGGAAATCGACGAACATGTACTGCAGCTCGAGCAGCTTGACCTCCAACTGACGGATCTCGCTGCAAGACGAGCGGCAGTCCAAAACTCCCTGGGTGCAAAACGCGCCTTCATCTCGATTGCGCGCCGGCTTCCACACGATATCCTGCAAGAAATCTTCGTCGCGTGCCTCCCGACGCACGAGAATGCGGCAGTCGCCTTACGCGAGGCCCCGCTGGTGCTATCCCGGGTCTGCGCGGGCTGGCGGCACGTCGCGTTAATGACTCCCCGCCTCTGGGCGTCGCTGCACATCCCGTTCGCGTTCTTCGCAGCGACGGACCGTTCGCACGTCCTCAAGGAGGTGGTTCGCGCGCTCCCGCGCGTGCGGGCTGTCGCTCTCCATACAAGGCGTAGGGTCATCCCTCAGGCACCCGCCTGCGCCGGAGCATGTCGCCAAGGTGCTCAGCGCGATCCTGGCAGAGTCCGCACGGTGGGAGCACCTCCAGCTGTCGCGGTGCGATGGGGAAGTGTCGACGGCGGTGCTGGGACAGCCTGCGCCGATGCTGCGCTCCCTCGAGTTCCTCAGCAAGGGCGTCGGTGAGCTCGGGTCGATGGAGATCTTCCGCGCGCCGCGCCTCCAGCGACTGTTCCTCCCCCGTATGGTCATCGCCGATGCGGATATTGCGTCGCTGCCGGTCTGCTGGGAGAATCTGACGCATTTCGGGGTTGGGAGAGCATCGAAGACGATGAGGGTGGATCGGGTCGATGGGTTGTCGTTTGCGGGGGTGCATATGCTGTTGCGACGTTGTCCGCGCATGCGCCATCTACAGTTCATCCCGCGCGGATCCGTCGAGTTTGTGCAGGAGGGGGAGGCGCTCAAGGTGGCAGACGTGGCCGCATTGAAGACGCTCGTCATTTTTCAGTGCGGGCCCCACGAGATGCTCTCCAGCTCCGTCCCGGCGTTCTGGGAGGCGCTCCCGAACTTCGTGGGCCTGCGGACGCTGGACCTCAGCATTTCGGCGGTCTCCCAAGGATATCCGATACACCGCGTTCTCGACAAGATGCCTCAACTCGAGTCGGTCGACATACCCGCTCCGGCCGAGGACATCCTCCACCTCCTCCCAAACGTCTCGCGCCTCAAGTTCACAACAGGGGTGACCACCGCCGTCTGCGAATCCCTCCTCCGTGGGCTGACCCCAGCTGAGGGTATCGCCCCAGCGTGTCCACATCTCAAAAGCCTCTTCATCCCGTCTTCCCAGCCCGTCGATGTACGCGTCGTCCGTGCATTCGTGAGCGGGCATCTGGCGGCCGCGTCTACATCATCGTCAGCATTTCGCCAGTTAAGGATTAGGTTTGGGGCAGAGCAGGAGCAGCCGGTACTTTTTGACGAGCAGCTCAAGGAGGTGCGGCGTTTGGGGCGGCTGGAGATAAATATCTCGGTGCAGGGAGCGGTGCGGCGGGCGACTGTGGAAGGAACGAGTGGACGGCATCCGTTTGGGTGGGCGGACTCGTAGTGTATGCGGGTAGCTAGATACATGAAAACTTTTGGTAACTTCAGACTTGCGCTGCTGTATGTCGGGAAAAACCTCATACTGTATCGGTAGCAACGGATTGAGCGAAATTGCCGGCTTGGGACCGGTCCCAAGCGGGTTGCAAGCGATTCCAACTGGATTCCAACATGCGCACTTATAGGCTTGAGACCGCTTATGAGCCGCCGCACTTCCATCTTTTTCCGACAGACCCAGCTGTCAATCAAGCCCTCCTTGACCCCAAACGGTCATGTCGACCGAAGACCGTCCCCTAAAACGCGCTCGTGAGGACGAACCCGATTCTGAGGTACCAATCCAGCGCTCCGCAGACTACTGGTTCGAGGACGGCAGCATTGTCCTCCAAGTCGAGGGCATACAATTCCGCGTGGCAAAGACGATACTCGCGATGCACTCCACGGTGTTCAAGGATATGCTCACTCTTCCCCCGACGGACGAACCTCTCGTCGAAGGGTGCCCCGTCGTCCATCTGTCGGGCGATACTCCGGAAGACTGGGGTCATCTCTTGGCCGCGATGCATCCAAAAGAGTGCGTCGGCTCGCACATGCTTGCTGGTTCTCAACAACTCCATTCTAGTTACTTTCCGGAGGAAAAGCCTACATTTGCTTCGCTGTCCTCCGTCCTCCGACTCAGCAACAAGTACGATTTCCCCGTATTCCGTCGGCAGTGCATCAGTCGCCTCAAGGGCGAATTCCCCGCTACGTTCGCCTCATACGACGCTGCGCCCGGTTACTGGAGCAAGATCGATATGCCAGCCGAGTGGAGTGCCTCTGAAACATCCGTAAATGTGGTCAACTTGGCTCGGGAAGTCGGGCTCTACTCTATCTTGCCTTGCGCCTTGTACATCATTGTGAATCGCCCCGATCCAGAAGGACACGGAGTACGTCTCTCCACACGTCGCAGAATGATAATTGAGCTCAACACAGGTTCTGGGTGACGTCCTCTCCAAACTCAATCGTCGCGAGGACGAGATTCTCTGCCTGCGCGCATATGCGAGGTTGGTGCAGGATCCTACCAACACGCGTACTCGTTGCTTCCGGAATGGAGCAATCCCCCACCCGCATTGTGACCATGCAACGATCTGCGAAACGGCAGCCGCCACGAATTTTGTGCAATCGATGCTAAACCCATTAGTTGTGGTTTCGGTGGTCGACGAGTGGGACGAGTCCTGGGAGGAGGATCTTTGCGAGGCTTGTGTGGATGCGGCCAAAGCGGTGCACGAGGCAGCGCGAAAAGAGTGCTGGGAGATGCTGCCGTCGTACTTTGGGCTACCCAAGTGGGACGAGCTGTTGAAGCTGGATCTAGTCTAACTTCCGTACAATGCTTCTCGATTCAGTATTTCTTACTGCTCTACCAATGCCGCACTTACATGTAACTCTGGTAACCCGTTCCGCGGTCGCACGAGCTGAACGAGTAGTTCTTTTCGACCTTCACGTAACCATAGACTGTAGTTAAATCCGGACACCAAATAATCTTCACGGGAATCACTACATTTGCCGCTGCTACCGGCGCCGGTCAATACTATCACCCAGAGCCACTATCACTGGTATCTTAAGTTGTTATTTTTACTCGTCAGCTCATGTGTGCGGGATATAGTCCTGTAATTCTCCGCCGTTAAGACAGGGCTTGATGACAGAGCCCTCGGATGGACCGCATATGGGCCGCCACCTTGGTTATGGGGGCGTTTTGAGCGAAGCCGTGGTGACCCCATCAGGTAGCACTTCAATTTTGAACCGGGATTTTGAACCACGGGGAGGAAATTCTTAACGAAAATCAGTTCATTGGTCTGGGATTTTTAGAGCTCTGGAATCCACCAGTTAATTAGATATTCCACTCGGAGATGCACCGGCTCAATTATTTGATGCGCGGGACTTGTCGAGGTCTGGGAAGGAATCTACAACATCTATGTGGGTGGTGGGGAGCTGGACTGCGACTGGATTTCCTTTCGTGTATTGACGTGTTTGCGCCAATCACAGCGCAAAACCCGTCTACCAGTAAGACCCTAAGCATGCCTCTGGTAACCCGTCCCGCACTTGTCGCACCATTTATCTTCGACCGTCACCCATCCCTTGCAGTCGGGGTCCGGACACCAGACTTCCCAAGTGTTCACGGGGACCTCCGCGTTTGCTGCTGTTGCGCCAGGGCGTTAGGATGGGATATATTCATTGGGGGTGTTTGTGTTACTCACCAAGTCCAGCTCGGCAGCTCCGCTCGGCGGTTTGGAAGAAGATCATCGTGAGGTATGTTCGTGGATGTGGGCGGTTTTCATCTGGTCTAGGGGCTTATATATATTGTTGCTGTGAGCGAAAGGACCGAGGTGTAGGCCTGGTCACCAGTCGCAAGCCGTAGCCTTTGTTCTATTCAGATGGATGAATTCGGAGGAATCCGGCTGCTCCGCAACCCCGCGATCCTCAAAGACGCTCGGGTGGGAATCGCCGCTCCGTGAATAACACGAGCCCCCGGTGATCACGACGTCCGCCGTGCATTGGCAACTACGTGGCGTCTCATTGAAAATCAAAGCCGGGAATAATTGCAAGGCTGCGGGTGGCGGGATTTCGGACGGCTATGCAACGCTTCGGCGTCGCAGACGCGGATTTAAGTATTCAATGTGCAGAAAACAGTTCAGGGACGGTGGGTTTGAGGCTGTGGGACGAACAGAGACCGCGGAATTGTCGTGACTAGTACAGGAAAAAGCGCTCACTAAGTTGTCCCATTGAACTCCAACCGGTTCCAACCCTTGATCAAGGGGGGTTCAATTTTATAAGATGACATAGTCTCGCGGACGTCCATAGGACGACGCGGTTCCGCTACGCGGAACGATGGTGCCGGGCGCACCATCATCACAAAGTGTTGGGCTGTGTGATGAAAAACGTCGTCCTATAACCAAGTCTGAAGCGAGAACTCGCCGAAATGCGTGCAGCGACGCGTGTCCAGTGCTGACCGCCGCTGCACCGCTGAATTCGTCAACACTAGGTGTTTTAACAGATATTTTTGGCCGGGGACTGTTGCAGCAGTATGTAGCAACATAATGCAATCTATCCCAGGATCAAAAGCTCATAAATATCCTTAAAACAAGCCAAAAGGTCGAAAAGCAGCAGATCCATATCAGCCATCCCATGTCCGCTGTTAGAATTGCACCAGATCCTCTAGGGAGGTTTTTCTGACAGGATGTCTGATCCCTAGAGTGATCTGGCAACGAGATTAAAGATGACATACGAGGTGCCGAAAATTTCCGGCAGTCACTCTGCCGTCGCCCGGATGCCGAAAGGTTAGGTTCGGCGCGGGTGTCACGCACCAAACCCCGCGCCGAATTGCATAAAATACCACAGTATGGGCAAGTTTCTGAACTTCCGGCTCCTAGACCCCCCTTCCCCCCCTCCCTCCCTCCCGCCATATCGGGCAATGATTGCCCACTATAAGATAAGACAAGTGCTGCTCCCGGCCTCAGAACGCCCAAATCCGGCTAAGAAACAGGAATTTTAACTACTCTTGCACACGACGAGTATGGCATTTCACTGAATCCAGCGCCTTTGATCAGTCACATCGATGTTTTCTTTTCTTCTGCGGACAGATCAAGATCAAGCAGGAAACAGAAATTTGGGAAGTTAAACAGACGCTTCAGGATTGCTACGCTGAAGAACCAGCCCAAAACCCGCTTTGAATATGCTCTAATACCTGCTGACTTTGTACGCTGAGTCTGAACTCAATTCTTGTGTTTCTTGCTGTGTTTTGAACCGCAGAGCCCCACAAAATAACTACCAAAAATCTGCCACTTTCAGCCTGCGTAGTAAGCAAACCTTAAGTTTTGGATTTTTGGATGCCCGAGATGGCCGAAAGAAAATCCATTTGATTTTTAGGTGAAATTTTCCGAGGTTTTTTTTTTTTTTTTTTTTTTTTAGCATCTTACACACAAACTCAAGGTCTAAATACTGCAGTATTCTGTTCCAAAATTCAATTATTTTAATTGGGTCTTGCATGTCCTTGCACGCGGCCACTGACCTTGTGGAGTTAAACCAACACTTGCCGGCCACCTGAACTTTCCACGATGGAACCCTTATCCCGCACTGTTCGCATCATCATCTACTGCGGATGAGATGGCTAACATTCATCTTTGCAAAAAACTTCCATCTCTTGAACGAACATGTCTTCTACGGACGAAACTCGTCCCGTCGACCCACCGGATGGCGCGCCAATCGCCAAGAAGCCAACGCCCATCCCGAAAATGCAGCTGTTCATCCTTCTAGTTATCCAGTTTGCGGAGCCCGTTACTGGTGCGTAGCTGGCCTTCTGACGCGACGCGAGCCTTGGCTGACTCAAAGACGTCCCTAGCGCTAGTCATCTACCCGTTTGTGGTCCAATTCTTGCGCGATACTGGCGTCGCGGGCGGCGACGAAGCTCGCATCGGTTTCTACGCCGGCATCCTCGTGCGCAGCCCGCTCCCATGTGGTCGACGATCTCTGTCTGACTCGTAGAACAGGAATCGACCTTCTTCCTCGCCGAATCTCTCACCGTCTTCCAATTCGGACGTCTTTCGGACGCGTATGGGCGCCGCCCCGTCCTGCTGTTCGCCCCGCTCGGCCTCGCCGTTGCCATGTTCGGCTTCGGCCTCAGCACGTCTTACCCGGCCATGCTCTTCTGGCGCTTCGCCCAAGGTGTGTGGAACGGCAACACCGGCGTCGCGCGCACTGCGATGGGCGAGATCTCGGACTCGACCAACCGCGCGGATGTGTTTTCGTTCATGCCGCTCATGTGGAGCAGCGGTGCGACTCTTGGGTGCGTGTTTCTGCCTGCCGATGGCCGTTAACTGACCGGGTTACTTTAGACCGGCCATCGGAGGGTTGCTAGCGAATCCGGCGAGCAAGTGGCCCGATACGGTGCTCGGACACATTGAGCTGCTGCGCGCGCATCCGTACTTCCTCCCATGCGCGGTTTCGGGCACCATCGCGTTCTTGGCGTATGTGCTGGCCGTAGTCGGGCTGAAAGAGGTGCGCCTTGCTGCTACGCATCTGCATTCGATTGCTCACACTGCGCAGACGCTTCCAACTGCCGTCGCCCGCGCATCCAAGGACCAGATGCCGACGGAGACATCCCCGCTGCTCCCTGCTGCGGATGATGCCCCGGCGACTGTGGAGGCCGACAAGCGACTCCCGATACGTACACTCCTCACCCGCCCAGTGAAGATCGCCCTCCTCAACCACGCGTTCCTCACGTTCGGCTCGATGTCGTACGAAGCTCTGCTCCCCATTGTGTACGCGACGCCCATCGAACTCGGGGGTCTCGGCCTCAGGTGTGTCTTGTCCGCTCCTCCCTCGGATCCTGTTGACGTTGCTTCGCCACAGCCCGCACCAAATCGGTCTACTTATGGGCACCGTCGGCCTGGTCAATGCGGTCATCCAAGCAACCCTCGGCGGACGCTCCATCCGCTACTTCGGCGCGCGCAACCTGTTTACTGTCGGACTCTGCGCCATCGCGCTCGCGATGCTGTTCTACGGCGTCACCAACGCCCTCGCGCGGCGCGCGGGGCGGGTTGATATTCTCACCGCGGCAGCTATCGCAGTCCAGATGAGCTGCTCGGTCTTTTTGTATTTTGCCTTTTGTGTGTTTTCCTTCCTTGTCCCGTGCGGTATCTTCCGGGGCTGATGCTCATGCAGCGGTAACGGCGCTTTTTGTGTTCGCGCTTCCGCGCCGAACGCAGCCAACCTCGGCGCCGTCTCGGGTCTCTCTGCCACCATCGCAACGGGTCTTCGCGCCGTCGCGCCCACCGTCGCCTCCACCCTGTTCTCGTTCTCGGTCAAGAACGGGTGGGCCGGCGGCTACGCTGGCTTTGTGGCCCTGGCGACGGTCAGCGTCGTTGGGGCTTGGACGACGCGCATGCTGCCTGCGGAGCCGCATGCGGTCGGCTGAGCCGGGACAAGCAAGGGGGGAGGAGCGCAACGATAAAGTAGTCCGATGACGGACAAAAGTTGCATGCACACAGAAGAGGGCGGTTGATTGCTTCCGCGCCTTCTGTTTCGCCTCGCGCGCGCGCGAGGTATATGTGTATAAGTGGAGTGAGTAGGCGTAGTGCAGAACATATGTTCTTGTTGCTCGATTTACTTCTCTACTGGGGAGCCACTGGCTACGAATTACGGTAGGTTGATCGTTCCCTGGACGGTATCCTCTGAGAGGGTATCGTGCACAGATTTAAAGCAGTAATAGTTCCACTTTTTGTCGCTTTGCTGCCTACATTCAATTTGCAGATTTGCGTGAGGGACAGGGAACGAGGAGACGAGCTCTGTACACGCACGAGAATTGCCAATAGCTGGCTGCCGCCCGCTCTGCGGCCGACGTTTGATCTATGAGCTTCCCGCAGAGCTTGTCGGCGAGCGTGGGTTCGATTGCTTCGATGTTCTTCCCGGAGGTGTCCATGAATCTGATGTCGTCGGGCCCGGCCATGACTACAGGGTATTAACACGGACGCTGGTAGGACCGCCGCCTGCCAATGGCTGGGATAAATATTGGTCACGCACTTGTTAACTGTGTTCGAGACTTGTTTGGTTTGTCGTTGTGTTTTTATTCGTGCTATCCTCTCCTGGCTTTATACCTGCTCCAGAAGAGTCGGAACTTGCGCTGGAGGAGCGTCAGCCAGCATTGCGCGGAGGTTGCTTCACCAAACAGGGTCCAAATCCCGCTCGCTATTCAAATAGCGGGTTCGGCTTGACTGGTCACGACCAGGCTCCTAAACCTGCCCTCGTTGCAGAGCTACAACAGGCGGATTCCGAGTAGTATAGAATTCGGTCTAAATCCGAAATTTTAATAATGTCCGAATACAGCCGAGAGTGACATAATATTAGTGGGGCGGGCGCGCTCTGCAAGAGGGCTGGCCCAACTATCCCGGGCCGGGATCGGCGCGCAGTTATCCCCGTTGGTTGGCGGCCAACCACATCGACCGCCGCATCCGCCTATGAGCCTCTCGACCTCTCTCCCTCGCCACCGCTCTCCGCCGCACTTCTTCCAGGTCCCCGGTGACGGCTGCTTCAAATGACCGACACACCTTCCCTCGGCGATGCCTCCACACGCAGTTCAGGTCCCGTCCCGCAATCCCTCGATGCGTCGGCGGCAGTCGCTGCGGCCTCTCACTCCGCATTTACGGGTTTAACAGCCGCCGCCGCGGGTGCTGCCAAGCCCAAAACGACGCGTCGTTGGTCCGTCAAGGCCATCCGAGAGCGGTTATCCGACTGTCGCCGTTGTACGCGTTGAACTTGGTAAGAATGGAGGTGATGAAGGCGGGAAGGGTCGTATGCGCGGCGTCGAGTGCATCGAGGACAGTGGTGACGCTGGCGACGGACAAGGGAGGCATACGGCGTTGCGGGTGAGGCGCTGGGGGTCGTGGAAGGGAAAGAGAGCAACCGGGGATAACTCCGTTCCGCCGCGGCCCGGGATAGTTGGGCCAGCCGTCTTGCAGATGAACCCTTCACTAATTTTTGACATCATCAGGAAACCTGAATCCTGCTTACAAGCACTTGTCGAGCGCGCAAGCCAGAAAGCACACTTCCCTCTCCGAAACCACTTGCCAAGTTGCGGCAAGCATTATGTCACTCGCCAAGTTCTGTGCTAGCCGGTGCTAGCCGATGCTAGCCGAGTTGTGCAGCGGCGTTATGCCTCGGCAGTACAAGGAGTGTACATTCAAATTCTTGCTTCATTTTCATGAGGAGGAAAACCATGAATTCTTGGCTATAGATAATACAGGCCAACATGTACAGCTACAGAAGGACAGCCAAGTAGAAAGGGAGTTGAGGTGGATAGAGTCCGTGAACCCGTCGAAGGGGAGCGGCGAGGCGAGGACGAGGACGAGCAGAAGTCCGGCCATGATGGAAGGGGAGGAGCATCTTGCCCGTGTGCGCGCGTGCGCGCGCGTCTTTTATAGCCAACTGACGGCTGTGCGTTGGCTGTGCGCGCGGGGTCTTGCGGGCAGCTTACGGCTGGATGTAAAACAGGCTTCGGCGACTGTTCGCCATGTCGGCTAGCACTCGGCTAGCGGCGAAAGCTGGTCGCCGCGTCGCCAAGTGCTCACAAGTTAGCAGGTCCTCCTCAAGTTGGCGGGCTCTCTCCAAGTCCTCACAAGTTCTTTTGGAGGCACCCACCAGCAGCTGCGGCAGGCCACCCTGGGGATTCGATGCATCGAATGCTCTAATGAAAGAAGAGCATCGATGCATCAGGATAGAAGAGCTACCGAAAGCTGCGATGCATCGCTACCTGTACGTCATCGGGTACGGATCGGCGTCCCGTTCCGCCGTCGGGCTCGGGGTCCCGCCCATCATCGCGCCGCCCGTCGGGATCCGTGAGAGACCGCCAAATGCCCCATCAAAAAGCTCCGTTGCTGCGCCGCCGCGCTTCCTGGCCATTCCCTACTCGTAGCTTGTATTGAAGCACTTAAGCAATCTTAATCATGCCTGCTAATGCTTTCTACCGACTGTTCTGGCCGACTGGCTGCGGTGCGGGGTACTTACTCATCACTGCACCTGGCATATTTGTTGGCGGCGCAGGGCACCGAATGGCGACTTTCTGATCAGCCCCCATATACGGCTTGCATAAGAATCGTGCAAGCAGCCGTCTGCATGAGCGGCGGCCCTTCACGATTCGTTTCCTGGTCCCCATCATTCCCTGATCGCAGTACAAATCGCAGTTCGGCGGCTCACAAATGGCGGCGGGATGGATTCCTGTGGCTAGGGTGGCGTTCTGATTGTTTTTTGGGATCATAGACCAGCGATTTTGAGTCGATACTCCCCGCCTGAAGCGGAAACCGGCTGGTTTGGGTTGTTTGGATTACATGGGAGCAGAGCCAGCATGTGGTGTACTGTATATCCCTTTGCCCGATTTTAGACAGGCTATAATGAACACAAAGTAGGAGGGGTAGCTTAGCATATTGGCTCCCGCGCAATCCGCCGAGGGCGCGAGCCATTAATATGGGAGCGGCCCGCGCTGCTCATTTAAATATTGCTGCCTGTACCGGCGCCCGAGAACCCCGCTGACGAGCACGCACCGAGAGCATGGCAGGAAATTTTGAAATTTCACTGCCCTGCGCAGATTCGCTGGTAAAAGTACAATACCAACTAACCACTACCATTTGTACAACCGAGTCATAAATAGTCAGTCCGAGTCAGAGCTACACAGCCGCGTGGCTGTGTCCGGAACCGAAATGGCTATGCCAGCACAGCCCCTGTGACTCAGCTCCGCAGCAAAACCCGCCTAAATAAGGCAAATACAGGCAAAATTGGAAGAAAGACGTAAAATAATAGAGTGACTCATTGTTTGGTCTTGTTAGGATCCGAAGGTCATAGAATAGTATATAGCTGAGCCCAAATTCGGAGTTAGAGTAGAGAATTGATCCCCTTCGGACTCGATTTCTGTAGCACCACCAACGCCGCAGAATCAGTTTGGAAGGTTTTCGCTCGCAAACAACGTGTGAGCCAGAACTAGTGCAAGAACCAGAACCAGAACAAGTGCAAGTGCAAGTAACCAGAACCAGTGCAAGAACAAGAACCAGAACCAGTTTGAGTTGGCATTTATTGCAGCTCACCCAACAACCTCAACAAATCTCAACTTTCCCCGTTCATCCCGAAAGCTACCTAGATACAACCGTCCATAGTATTTTTTAGTACAATATCTGAATCCGTTATCCGTTTCCTGCGGATCGAATCCCCGAACACCCTTAGTTTTGGAGTTTGAGTGTTTGAGAGTGTTTTTAGCATTTCTCACCCGTTCATTTTCCAAGCGCATCACCGCACAGCAAATAGCGCTGGCTTCGACATCTCTATAATGCCCTAGAATCAGATCCAGCAACCTCCATTGAAGCAGCGGGTCAGTGACTGAAGATGTGGTGTAGGGTACCTCTGCACTGTGCGCTCAGTTGAACTCAGGTCTTTCAGTGTAGCTCATGTAGGTTATCTCGGGAAGGTATAGTCAGATTTCATTGAATTATACCGTTTTCTGGACCGCCAAAGCGTCAGGACTCCGAATCTGCACGTCCCGAAATTTTTCGAGCCCCGTGTGGCCCGATATAGCCGAAATACAGGGTGCTCTGATAATTCAAATTGAAGATGGCAAGGATCTAAGAGTGGGGGGCGGATGGGAGTAGAATTGCGGGATTAATCACGTTGTTATTTTGCGGATAAAGTCTCCGGACTTCCTGAGCAATGCATTTCTTTTGTGCCGGCTGCATGTCCAAAACAGGTAACTCCGTGATCGCTTTGACAGATCCCGTCTCATCGCAAGCTCGTCAACTCTCGTTAGCCGCTCTGCCGCCGATGTTTCCCCATGAGAGCTTCTCTGGGAGCTCAAACCCCCATTTTGTACACATTCTTTCCTTTCCGCTCAGCAACCAGTGCGCGATCCGTCGCTGCCCTCGCAGTAGACCCCGACTGGGAGCGCTCCTATGCCCCACAATGGCGTACAGCGGAGAAAATCCTGCGGTCAATTCGGTGCGCCATGCCAAGAGGGGAATACGCGCTCGCAGTATATGGAATGACCGGCGCCGCGGCGCTGACTGATGGCCGGCACTGTGCAGGAGAACAAGAATGACGACCCGCAAAATAAAGCTACATACACAGCGCTTTGCGCGGCGCTGGAGTTCTGCGCAGCGTTCAGGCGGGAGCGGGAGCGGGAGAAACTGCCTGTATTTATTGCGGATGCTCAAAGCCAGGCTGGTATTGTCAGCAATTATAGAGCAACAATGAGCAAGCTGCCATGGGGAGCATATAGAGGATGTGGCTAATCCCTCGCTCCCTAATAAACCTCCTGGAGCCATGCTCTCACGTGGAGACAATGCAAAGGGCGGCACAGAATGAGTGGAATTCAAATTGGAAAATAGCTGTTGAAGATTACAGCACCGGATCTGTGATTGCGTAGCGGGACTCGGCAGCCCTATCCCGCATATTTTTTCCACATTTCTTCTGTATTTATTTGGTGGGCGTTCGAGCTCGCTGTTGATGGCAGCGACAACGGGTCGCCAACGTCGTCCATGACAGCGAGCGCGGATCCCATCAATACCCGCAAATCCTCACCATACAAAACACCGTAGGTTAGCCAGAGGGAACGATGCATCGCGAAGGCTTCCAAAGGCTTCCGTAGCTCTTCTATCCTGATGCATCGATGCTCTTCTCTCATGAGAGGGATCGATGCATCGGATCCCCGGGTTGGGTACGCTGCGGCTTTTGGAGGCCTTTTGGTATGAATCCTGCTAGCCGTCGGCTGCAGGTTTGCCAAGCTGGTAAAGATTCACGGTTTGCAGATGATGTATCTTGATTTCAATACAAAATACTCTGAATGCGGAAACTCTCTGTGATAAAGCCCGTAAACCCGCCTGTCGGGATTGTGAATCTGCAACGACGGCTGGTTTAGGAGCCTGGGTCACGACGTGGATCTTGCCGCGGTCTCGTTGAATTTTTTGTGGGATGGGCGCGGACTCATCAGTGTGAGGGCGGCTAGGGATGCAACTTGTGCGTGGAATGCCAAGCCGATAGAGTCGTGTTCTTTCCCGCAAGCCGCGTGGATAAGCCAGAGCTCAAGCCTCTTGGAGTACCTCTAAGCTAGCTCTGTCCGATTGGCCAGTCGACTCGCTCTCCCGGGTCGCCGAGCAACAGTTCCACTTACTGCACTATTTTGACCCTAAGCTCGAGTCACGTGTTACGTGGCCAAAGAAAAAAAAAACTCATCGGCAAAATGGGGTTTTTTTTCGTCCATCTCGTAGGTTAAAAAATCCAGAAAAATGTCTGAACTACAGTCGGATTACTACAGTACACGATCCACGGAACCCACTCTCATGATTTATCGTGTCGCCGCAGGATTTCTTGCGCTCCTCTGCCGAGTATTCGAGTATTCTGGGGTACATACCATTGCGGCTTGTCCTCCTACGGAGCGCGGAGGAGGAGAACATCGACGAGGACCTTATGGAGCATCCCAGTGCATCACAACTAATCCGCCGGCCTCTGTGTATCATAGCTGGCTACTAGAAAAAAAAAAATCTAAGGTTTTGTACCGCTGCAGCTATCGTACTGGCATTTGGTCACGGTGTCCGGCCATGTGTTGCCGCAGTGGCAAGTCCAGGCTTTGTTTACCGGGATGTCTGTAGGTGTGAAGGTCATTCACGAGTAGCGCAGGTATGAAGCCGAGGCCCCTACCTCCATTCTGGATATCGTAAAAATGCATACTGGTCCGTTTCCTTATGCTTGTGTGTTCGATTGCTGGATGTTTTCGGCGCAGGTCTCGAGGGAGTATTTATCCCCATAGGCCCGCCTAGTAACAGCCTCGATTTCGCGCCCGGTCGCTGGCACTAACCTGATCCCTTCCCAGCACCGAAGTAAACTGAGTTGCATGCGGGAGTACGAGTGGAGACTCCAGCACTGGAGAACCAATTTTGGCAGCCCGCGGGCAAGGTTACCCGCCGATACTTGATCTCTTTCCGGACCGTTGCTGTCCTAGAGCCATTGGTCTGCACCCCGCAGCGGCCCCGGGCAATTGTTCTTTGTGTTATTCGAGCGCAACAGTCAGTCGGTTAGAGCTCGCGGCTGTAGCTAGCTATGTTACATATCTGCTCGTCCGAGGCGACAGACTGAGCATGCTGCACTGTGGCTGTCTTTGTTCATTCGGTGGCAGGTCTGGAGCTGCGCGGCCGGCTCGCAGTTTGTCGCATATCTGTCAAATGTAGGATCTTAATTTATTTTTGCCGGGAGAAGCGAAAAATACCCCACCGCGGCCAGTGTGGTGATACCCAGGCTCCTAAACCAGCCCTCAATGCAGAGCTATTCAAAGCGGATTCCCGAGTAGAGCCAACGCGGTCTCAATCTGAATATATATTCAATTCCGAGATACTGTACTATTTTGATCGTTTCGTACGGGGTTTTTGCCTGTGACAGAAATTATAATTGGGAAAAATCGAGAAAAAATTATTGCACACATCAAAGAATTTCGTACGGGCCCCGTGTGACGCGTGACGTACGAAACGATCGAAATACTACAGTATCCCGATAGGAGGATCAACCCACACCACCTAACTCTGTCACGGTCACAGTTTGTCACGTAGTGTCACACCAATAGATTCAGTTTGTAGAGCTGATAAATCGGCATATTATGTATTTTAATTGAAGGCGATAGCTTGAGCCGTTAATATTTTACGGAGGTTTATTTGAGAAGGTTTTTATGCAGAGTTGCGGCGCCGGCCGCGACGGCCGGGGTTTCCCACCCCGGACCCCGGTCAGGGCTCCGCCCCGAACCCCGCTCCTGCGGAGGGCTTTCCGCTCGCCGCGGAGGCCCACTGCGTGGTGCCCGCTCGCCGCGGCGGCCCACTGCGTGGTGCAAAAAAAAAAAAGGCGCCGGGGTGAGTAGAACGCTCGACCTCAGCAAAATGTAAAGAGCAGGTGGCATTAACCACTACACCAAGAGACTACATCGTGGTCGTGATTCATCCACCTATGGGGGTAGGTCTGACCTATTATTCTGCTATTTCCGCCATTTTGCCCAAAAAAGGCATGAGTCACATTGGGAGATTCACAAACTTCAAGTTTGTGCTATGTAGGCAAAAATGGCCCCCCTAAAAAGGAAATGATTAGTAAGGCTCTTGGGTAATCACATGACCAGTATTTAAGTTCAGGCTAGGAAAAAAAATGTTGAATCCTATCAATTGTGATTATTTATCTCTTGCCATGCGGACCCTGCGCCGGATGAGCGGAAGCCCGTGAAGATTCTAGAAATGGAAACGGGTCCGGATCGGGGCTGTCTGCGTGAGTCCCGTGTGTTATACAATACACTCTATATATGCAATGCCCTCTATAGGCGGAGAACCTCTGAAATACTATGTACAATCAGAAGCTAATTCCACCTCCCTGTGCCCTCCGGACCCAACTGTTGGAACTCTTGAGCTCCAGTAGGCAGTTGCGGAAGCTAGTCGCCAAACCCCACAATTTTCTGCCTATTGTACATGGACCTTATATGGACCTTATATACCATTTCCCCGATACCCTTTTTGTTATCGCCGTTAATTACGCGATGACCAAGTCCGGTTGGCTCGGAACGGCGCGGCGTTCGTCATCCCGGAACAACTCGGGCTCGGGCTCGGGTCTCGGCTTGCCCACGCTTCGCCGGCCATCTCCGCCACCAATAACTCTGCACATGCGCCACAGTCCTTAGTAAAGCTAAACCTGATCCACTTATAAATCTCCGGCTTGCAGTAATGACCCACTGTCCACGGCGGCGCGTAATCATGATTACCAAATGGCAGTACTAGGATGCTGTCGCCACCATTCGCAAAGGCTTCTCGCCCGCTACTTCCACGAGAAGGAGCAAGCATGGCAAGCCGTAGGACGGAGGTGGAGCAGATGAGCGGGGTGTGCTGGTGGAAGTGGAAGTGACATCGATGGATGGAGAGTCTGAGGGATGCATCACTGAGCGCGCTGCGGGCAATAAGCCATAAATCTGTATTCACTGCCTGCTGCTAATTAATCATATAAAAGCTCCTGTCATCATTTAATATAACACTAGATGGCAGCACCTGACCGAGACCTTGCTTTTGCTTTACGCTGAGCGGCGCGATATAACCCACGGCAGAGTCAGTCACATGTCCAATGGGCCAAATGTTCACCACCATGAGGAATTGAACCGGCGGTTAGCTGGTGACAAATCTGACTAAGTCCACGGCGGAAAGCTATCGGTGCAGCACAGTAGATACTTCCCGCAGAAGTTCCACTGAGTTCGACAAGTCACATCACACTTTCAGTGTCAGCATTATCTCCCGAGGCAGTTGCGCAAGCTCATGTAATAAAGCTGTAGGGCCGACGAGCGGCAGTGCCCGCTACCGGTTTTCTGTATTTTATGATACTTTCTATGAAAGTTTGAGGATATGCAACAACTACCCACCACTATTATTCATTGTACCCACCCCTGAACTGAAATACTGCAGTATTTCCTGTGACCTGCAGGTCATGCTTCACAGCCCAATCTCTTTGCAAAAATTTGTCAGGCTTTTACGAAAGGTTTTGGACAACACGAAATCCAGTAAAAATGGGGTTTCTTCTCTGTTGAGCTGGAGCGCCGTACAGGCCTTACTTTGCTTTAGGCTTAACTGACACGATCTAGAGAATTTGAGTGTTGTGAAGAATGCCTTTTCATTGTTTGATTTTATTAAGGCATCCTTGCAACAAAGTAAGTCTATAATCACAAAAATCTTTCATTGCTTTTAACTGCACGGGGCGGAGCGAGAAGACCATGACTACCCTTGCAAAAAGTTGTATAATTACAGCAACAACCGGAACCTTGCGGATTGTGTTGAAAGCCAGGGTACTTTATTACTTTCAATTATTTTCAGCTTAGCTGAAAACCGAGAGAAGATATTTACCACCGGGACTATTTTTAGCTTAACCAAAAATTATGTTTCAAGCCCAATCTCAAATTAGTGACTAACTTACTATCTTTAGCTCAACTTGGGGCTGTCTGGCAAATTATTTTTTTTGGGATGATCTGGATGTGTCCTGAAAATGCTGTTTTCAGCTCGGTGTTCAGCTCCAGCTGAAAGCCGAACTGAAACGAATCTTTTCAGTACCCAACCGGGGTTCCCGGTGGGTCCCCAGTCCTTCGATTGCATCGCAGATCATGCAACCGCGGGTGACTGGCCCGCCAACGCCACACCCTGAGCTCAAACCTGGGGACCCCACTAGGTCCACTGAAAGTATATGTTGAGTATATGTTTCAGCTTAGTTTTCAGCTCCAGCTGAAAACATTAGGGTTACTGTAACTTCAAGCTCGACTTTTCAACCGGGCTGAAAGAAAATTCTTGAGCTTCATTTTCAGACTGTGCTGATAATCATTCCATCGGCATCATTTTCAGCCCAGCTGAAATTTGCGTATTTACAGTGTGAAACTTGGCCTCAAGAATGGCAAAACAGTCTTGACAAGTTTTGACTGTCATAGTTTTCTGATAGAGATTCACAAATTGAAATTTTGTCCTCTGCAAGCAATGAGCCACGAGAAACAAAGAAACAAACTGTTAGATTTGATAAGACGGGCAGGATCAAGCATTATCAACCTTGAGCACTTACAGTATATAACCCCAGTATCATTTGTCTATACACTACACAACCTGGCCAGGAGATGAAGTTGCTGGGAAAAAAATACAATAGAAGATATTGAAGATATTCTGGGGCAGAATCAGTTCAAGACCTGCCTTTTTTCTCTTTTGCTGAAATGAATTAGAAAATAAAACAAAATACAAAATGGAGGGGCTTATTTAGCAATAATGCCCCCTTTATGCAGTTTATTCTGGAATTATATTACTGAAGCTGGGGCTTCTACCAGCTCAATATTCTATTGGAAAGCAAGGTCATTTTCCAAAAATTTGAACATCATAAAAAACAAAATAAAAACAGCTGGCCAGCGGCGGGTGTCACTGATGGAATGTGGATGTCAAAGAATATGCAATTTGAAGTTTGTACAACGCCGCAGAGTCGGCCTACTTTCAGTCATGATGTAGTAGCCTGGGGAACTTGTGACAGAGTTAGGTGGTGTGAGTCCAAATTCCGAACTTTCCGAAGATAGCCGAATTAGTGTGGGTGTGCAGAGCGCACACCCCACTAATCATCTTGCTTTGCAAGATCCCCCACCTTGGAAATTAGTAAGCATTTACATGTGGCTCTCAACCCCATTTGCCCCCACATCCACTGACCTATCCCCATTTGTGAACTTTCCCACCCCTATTTTCCACCCCATGGATTCTAGCTTGAAATTCAAAACAAACAAGTACAAACGTCAACACAGCCACTGATAGAGTCCATTTGCAGGAGGGTGCATAAACCTCCCCAAAATGTCAAAACTTATATTCAGCGCTGGCCAGAAAGGTTACACGTAAATTGAGCTGTTCTCAACATATTTTTGCACGCCTTAAAATGCACACCAGAACTTCAAAATGCACATAACTTCCGGAAAATGAGCATCTTAGCCTCAATTACTCTCTGTGACACTTCATCAAGAAAATCTGATGTCATGCAAAATTTGGAACACAGATACCATTCACAATCATGCATGTACCAAATAGCTTTATCCCATTTTATACGGGTTCCGGGCTCCTTATCCAAATGCCGAGTCCCGGATGCCGGATTCCGGGTTCCGGGTTCCCAAATGCCGGATTATGGACTCCGGGTTCCGGGTTCCGGGTTCCCGGATTCCGGGTTGCGGATACCAGTTTCGGCATTGAAGTCCCGAAACCATGCAACATGTACTACAGGTCTTTGTGTATCTTGTGAGCTTGACCCGTTGATTGCCAGGGAACACATGAAAACTCTGATTGTGCTAAAATCTTGCATCCACATTCAACAAACTAATCCCAGAAATGTTCCCACAGCCCTTCTTGTGGAATCGCCTCAATGGAATTGTCTAATATCTGGTTCCAAAATAGTGTTCATTAGTTTGGGCATATTAGAGCATATTGGTTGTGGCTCAAAACCAGGTTTTTGAAACACATAATTTTCAAGCTACATATACTTGTTCCAATTGATTCGACGGCCGCCGGGGCTGCATCCCTACAAAATTTAGGCACTGTGGTTACACTGAGTATCGGGCCCAAAGCCCCCGCAACTAATATTGTACCGACTTCTTGATACATATGAGTTCTGCAGAATATTGTAGTGATTAGACCTTGATTCCTGTTGCGAACCCCAATAGACACCCCGGTCACCCGTCATTTGGACATTTGGTCAAAATAGTACAGTAAACCGACACAATAACACGTGACAAAGGGTGCAGTATACTGTACTGTTTTGATTGTTTATCCATCTCACGTCATATGGGGCCCGTACATTGTTTTTTTTTCATGTGTAAAATGCTTTCCTCAGTTTTCCCAAATATAAGTTTCTATCACAGGCAAAAACCCGGTACAAAACGGTCAACATAGTACAGTGTCTGTAACCTGAGAGTTTTTTCCATGCTGCCTATCCCTGCATATACTTACCCTAGTCCTACTTGAGTCAATGCGAGGTTCTTACATATCACCAGATTACGTTGCTGCACGGAGTTTCAAACACAATAATGTTGTAGATTTGTCAATCTGCATAAGCTGTACACACACCGGGGATTAACCAACAAATATAAAGGCACCCTTAGTTGACCTTTTTTTGCGCCGGCCCGCCCCGGTCTGCCCCGGATCGGCCCGGACCGCCTGGACCGGCGCAAAAAAATCTACTAAAGGTGCCTTTATATTTCTAGATTGCCGGTGTGTGTGGTGGTGGTGCCTCTGAGAGCATGAGGTTGCTGTCATAATGTTGGATCAACATAGGAATCACAATTTATAATATAAAGCTCTGATACATCTTCCAGGGGACTGTTAGAATGTGTTTCACAGTTGGGACTCAATGGCAGATCCCCAAGGAAGGTCTATCTTGGCTCGGTCACAATCAGGAACACCAGTTTTCGGCAGACAGTGCCAATCTCACTAAGGTACTCGCCATCAATGCATCAGCCAACCCCTCGACAGCCACCTATACATGGTGAAAAGGCTTCTACAGACAGCAATTTTTTCTGTATATCTTCATGACTCCGTAAACATTGGAAGGCAATGGGTGTATCAGGTCCTGTGAGCATTGAAATAAAATTGAGCTCAAACAGCCATTGGGAAAAGTATCAGTGTTCCCACATATCACAACTGCCTCTTTGCCAAGTTGTGCTAGTCTCTTTCCTCCTGAGCTCAATTTTGCTTTATGGCCATTGATTGTGCAGATTAGAGCTCAAAATAGCTAGGCTACTCTAGAGCATGCTGTCGCTAATCCAGGTGCGAAACAGACCTAAAAGCAAAACAGCAGCGTTTTGATGGCACCAATGCGACATAAATGGGGGCATATTGAAACTGTATATTATGTGAAATTTCCGGGCATGAAGCTACTCTACAAGAATAAATATTATAGCCATTTTTGTTTGGGGGGAATTTTGCTTGCTGCTGAAGGTTGGAAGACCAACTATGAGCCAGGTGGACATCCTGTCACGTCATATTGGTGCACACATTCCTTTGGATGTCGGCTCGCTGCTTGAAATATCTTTATGTACAGCCACACCTGATTCTCATGATAAGTACTTTGAATTTATTCAAAGTGTTTTGGATCTGGATGAGTGACGGTATTGCAAGTTAAAACAATTGAAATTTGGGGAGCTACTGTAGAATTTTATTCAATTCGGATGGACTTTGGGCGTGTGACAACGCATACGAAATTCACAATTCGTAATCAGGCCCGATTAGGCAATTCCCGCGATCAGATCGCATCAAAATCTCCTGATTTTCCTTTTGCGGAGGCAAATTCCTCCATTTACATGTGATATAGCTTAAATTTTCGAAGAAAAACAGGTGTGTGACGCGTGACATACGAATTGAATGAAATGCTACAGTATGTGCATTTTCACCATATATGGGTACTATCAATGACCGGGAAGTGGGCCACCTAAGCACATTCCTTGATTTAGGCGACGCCTAGAGGTAACTCTACCTCTGTGGCTGTCACCATTCGGTAGTATCGATGATTGAGCTTGTATCCCTCAAATTCTGGGTGAATCCATGGTAAATTGCGGCTACTGCGAATATTTTGCCAGCGCCAGTGCCAAAACAGGCCAGATGGGGAAGTGGGCCAGCTGGCCAGTTTTGGCGCTGGGTGGGGATTTTTGCTCAGGTTCATAATATGCTGGCTACATACAGCTTGTATGCATGTGTTTTGAGACCATGCGTGGTCTCTAATACCAGCACCTATGTTATAATGCCGGCCATAAAGTGCCTCGGGAACCGGGTTTCTTCTCCCAATCACGCCAATTCTGGGGACAATGGTGTAGTAGTATACTTCAAAGCTATGATACTAGTGTAGAGTATCTAGGGAAGTGTCTCCGTTAATTTTCTGGCACAGGATGCTGCAGGCTGGGTCATGGTGAGGGCGAGAGTGTGGGCATGGTCTATTCAATCATCGAGGCACTAAGCAATGCAATTATTAACATAGAAATTTCTAACTGCATGAGGAGTCTACCATATAGACCCTCATCCGACCGGCCAAATGTGGCGGTAATCCGAGGCGATACAACAAATATATGAGCGGAAACACTTTACAGGATCAGTTGACGGCACCATCACAATGTGCACTGAATAGCGAGTGCAATTGCTGCGTGAGCGGAATTTGGGATATGCGAGGACGTAGGGCAGACTCTCCTGCTTCGAACGCGCCCCCAAACATGGCAAGACATGGCGGAATGCTTGAGCGACAGGGCACACAATCTTGACGGTTGCCGAGGAAATAAGGATTTGCGTGGTTCTCCGGTCCACGGCGAAAGCGATCAGCCCCGACAGCGAACGGCTTGTTCCCACAAGCCCATTTCTGGTACACAAGCTCATATTCAAAGGGTCTTCAATATTGAACCAATGTCAGCAACAAGGCGAACCCGATATTCTCAGGCGGGTTTCGGGATTCCGGATTGGGATTCCCACGGTTCAGTTCGGGCTCCTCTAGGCGACCCTCGGGTTAAGCAGTACGTCCAGGTTCGCTCCTGGGGAATAGACGAGAATACTCTACAGTACAGTCGTAGTCGACGGGTATAAGTACTACTCGGGGACGTATAGGGAGATGTTGGTTGTCGGGTTACGGACAGGCGTATAGGGAAATGGGGACAGATGGCGGCTGTCGGGATCGAGCGGAAAGGGATAGTGGGGATCGGATAGAGAGGAGGGTCGCTGTAGGAGTCGTGTCATGACATCACCCCCCCCTCAAGGTTCGACGTCTCGGCGAACGCGATGTGGATGCGTCGGATGCAGGGTCGGGATTCTTGGCGGCTTTCTTTTTCCGGCCGATACTGCGGTCTTTAGCCCGCAAAGTCCACTTCTTCTGCATCAAAACCTCGCGAGGTGCCTCGGGGAACCGAGCGAAAAATTCTTCCAGTAACTCGTCGCAGTTGACGAGCATCCCGCGGGGTTCCCATGTCCACTCCTCCCTCGGATAGCCGCGCCATTTGATAAGGTAGCGCAGAGAACGCCCTCCCGTCGCGTACTTCCACTTCAGTATTTCCTCCGCCTCGTACTCGGGGAGCATATCCCGAACTTCCGGCGGCGGCGGGGGCGGGTTTTCCTGGTGTTGCGCGTATGGTTTGGTGTATGGGCGCAGGAAGACCGTATTGAACACAGGGTGTACTTTCCATTGCCCCGGCAACTGCAGCTCATAGGACATGGACCCGACCTTTCGAATGACTTTGAACGGTCCGAAGCGTTTGTCGTCCAACTTCTTCGCTGGACGGTGGGTCACGAGGTTGACCGTTGAAAGGTACACCAGATCCCCGACGGCGTAGTCGGGATCATCGCGTCGGCTTCTGTCGTAGTACATCTTCATTGTCTCCTGCGCCTTAGCCATCGCCGATGCGGCATCTTCGCGAGCTGCCTTCATGCGTTCGGCGAAGTCCGACGCTGCCTCCGTCGGGATTTCCCTCGACGGCTCGTTTGTCTTTCTCGGGTGAAACCCGAGCGTCAAGTAGAACGGGGAATATCCCGTTGACGCGCTGACCTTATCGTTGTGCGCGAATTCGGCCAGCGCTAACCAATCGGCCCAGTCGTCCTGCTGGAAGTTGGCGAAGACCCTTAAGTATTGCTCGATTTCCTGGTTTACGCGTTCCGTTTGCCCGTCCGTCTGGGGATGATGGGCCGTCGACGCGTTGCTCTTTATTCCCAAGAGCTTGTTCAGATCCCGCATGAAGTTCCCCACGAAATGACCACCCTGATCGCTGATGACCACCTCGGGATACCCGAAGTCCTTCCAGACGTGGTCGCGATACAGGCGGGCCACTCCCTCGCCGGTGATGTCTTTGTCACACGGCATCACCCGAATTCCCTTGCTCAACCGATCTACCACGACGAGGATACAGTTGTATCCCCGCGACGTTGGCAAATCCACGATGAGGTCCACCGAGACGTATTGCCAAAGCCGTGTAGGGACCACGTTTGGTGATAGCTTGCCCGTTTTCCGTAGTGGAAAAATCTTTGTTCGTTGACAGGTCGGGCAAGCGTTGACGTATTTTCTCGTATCCCGCGTTAGAGCGGGCCACCAGTAGTTGCGTCCGACCAGCTCTGCGGTCCGGAATTGCCCGGGGTGACCGATTATCTCCTCGTCGTGGTGGCGGCGGAGTACCTCGTCGCGGACCGCCTTGTCCGGCGGTACATAGACGAGCCCCTTTCGTGTCCACAGCCCCTCCTCCTCTTTCCAATCGGTGTTCTCCGCGTTGGCTTTCTCCTGTTTGACCTGCTCTTCGTCCTCAACCTCCGTTGCTCGGATGAGGTCCAGGATATCTTCCCCCGCCGTTCGCTCCAGTACTTCCATCGCCCGCGCGGCTGCAACGTCCACGCTCATCCGGGCGGCGGTGAAACCCGGTGTCGCGTAGAAACCCGACTCGTCGTCGGGACCCTCCGTGTCGGGATCGGGATTCGCCCATCCCCCGGGTAAGAGTGTGATGTTGGCGTTGTCGCCTTTCCCGCGTTTGTGACCAGTTCGTCGGGATAGCGCGTCGGTTTTCCCCTGGGTCTTGCCGGGTTTGTAATGAAGGCGGAAGTTGTATTCGCTCAACTCCAGCGACCATCGAGCCTGTCGGCGGTTCAACTTCTTGGTGGTCATGAAGTACTCCAGGTTCTTATGGTCGGTCCAAATGTCGAAGGGGTCGTCCGTTGCGTGTAGGTAAGGTCGCCATTCGGTTAGCGCTCGCATGATGGCTAACATCTCTTTGTCGTGGATGTCGTAGTTGCGCTCGACATCATTCAAGCTCTTCAACATGAAGGCAATCGGGACCCAAACGCCGTCCTGTTCCTGGGACAAGACGGCTCCCGTGGCGAAATCCGACGACGCGTCGGCTTCCACTCGCCATGCACCGTCGTCCGTCGGGAAGTGGAGGACGGATTTGGACGTGACCTGGTCGATTAGCGTGCGGAAGGCGCGTTCCTCTCGGGGTCCCCAGGACCACGCGGAGGTTTTCTTGGTTAACGCGGTTAGCGGTTTGGCGTGTTTCCCGAAATCCCGAATAAACCGTCGGTAAAAGTTGAGAAACCCGAGGAAACTTTGCACTTCCTTTACGTTGCGCGGCGTTGGCCATTCCCGAACGCCTGCGACTTTAACGGGGTCCATTTTCATCATCCCGTTCCCGACAATCACCCCGAGGTACTCGACCTCTTCCTTCTCGAATTCGCATTTGTCGGGTTTGAGATACAGGTTGTGCTCCCGCAGGATCGCGAGCACTTCCCGTACTGTCGTCCGATGCTCCTCCAGGGAGCTGGAGTAAATGAGAATATCGTCGAGATAGACGATAACCCGCCCCTCGGCGATGAGGTCCCGGAATATCTCGTTCATCATTGATTGGAAAGTCGCGGGCGAGTTGGTGAGTCCGAAGAACATTACGAGCGGTTCGAACAACCCACGGTTGGTGATGAAGGCGGCTTTCTCCTCGTCCCCTTCCTTAATCCGAATGTTGTTGTACCCCCATCGGACGTCGAGCTTGGTGAACCACCGCGCCTTTCGGAGTTTGTGTATGATGTCGGAAATGAGGGGAATGGGGTACCGGTTCTTCACCGTTATCTCGTTCAGTTTCCGGTAGTCCTGTACCGGTCGGAGTTTCCCGTCTTTCTTCTTTACGAAGAAGAAGGGGGAGGCGTAAGGGGATTTGGAGGGCCGAATGCGCCCTGTCTCCAAGTGTTCCGCAATGAATGCGTCAAGCTCCTTTTGTTCCGCGCCGGATAGCGGGATGCACCGCCCTTTTACCGCCCCGGCGTCGGGTTGGAGTTCAATGGCGTGGTCCCACTTGCGGCGCGCAGGGAGTTGGTCGAACGACTGCTTCTCGAACACCTCCCGGAATTCTTCCAGATAGTGTGCGGGGACACTCTCCTCGAGCGTCTTCTCTTGTTGGGCCGCGTGCACCGCGGCTGCGAGTTTAGTCGCCACACTCTGCATGGCCCGGAGCTGCGCGGGTTCCGGAGGAGTCGGGCCGGCCGCCGGGTATGATCCCGTTCCTTTGTTCCCGACGGAAGTCGGGATGTCGGTACTCGTGTAGATGCGAGTAACGAAGACACGGTCCTCAGACACCACGTCCTCGGCGTCCTCCTCGAGCCACTCCTCCCACAGTCGCTCCTTCTTGCACACGGGTGGGCACCGGTCGAACCGAAGGCTATTAGCGGCCCAGTCGATTGTCGGGTTGTGCTTTCGCAACCAGTTGTACCCCAAAATTATGTCGGCTTTCCCGGTGTCGGTAATCGCGAAGTCGAAGACCTCCACATGGTCGTAGACTCGCAACCGCATTCGCGCCGTATATGCAACGGGTCCGGCGGCGTTGTGGGTCCCGTCGGCGTTATAGACGGGGACGGGTATTGGCAAGGGCTGCATGTCAATGCCGTGTTCGAGGGCGAATTTCTCGCTCATGAACGCATTGGTGGCCCCGCTGTCCATGAGACCCTCCAAGGCGTACCCCTTACCGTTACTCGGGTTTTCGAGGGTGACGGGGAGGAACATGGAGTTCGCGTGAGGGGTGTGCTCGAACGGGGGTGGCTCTTGAAGACTCCGGAGGGCCAGTTCGAGGTCGGGTTTATACCCGGTCTGGACCCACTGGGCCAATTCCTCGGTCACTTCGGCTGTGCGTTTCGGATGCACCCAATGCCGCAGTTGGGACGCAGTGTCCTGGGGTCGGGCTTGGAGTCGTTCGATGAGTCGCATCGGGCTCCCGTCCGGTAGGGAGCGCCAAGCTGCTGGTGGGGTCGGAGTCGGGGTTCTGGAAGTGGTTTCCGACGGAAGGTCGGGTTTCGGAATTTCGATAGGGTAGGCTGCGGGTTCCCCTCCCGGGTCGTGTATCGGTAACACATGAAATGGATTGAATGTTTCGAGTACAGGACTGGGGGTAGGGTATACGCGCGAGGACGCAGACTTCACTCGCGGGGGGCGACAAAACCCTCTGCCTCGGGGGCCTCGGGTTCTTCGTTAACAACGCGGAACTGCCACGGGCCGTTGGATCCGGTGGCGGGCTCCGGGCAGTTGCGTTGGATGTGCCCATATTTGCCGCACTTGTAGCAGCGCGGCTGAGTGTTGCCCTGCGCCTGGTTTCGGTCGATCTCCATCGGCACCGGTCCGGTATTGGCGGCGGCCGCGGGCGCTGGGGTCGGGGCCGCGTTAACCGAAACCCCGACCGTGGTCGGGTTTCGTCCCGCGGCCCGGTCGGTCTGTCGGAAGGTGGGTCCTTTCCAACCCACGGACTGGGAGAAGGTCGGGTTGCGCGGATTGGTTGTCGGGGTCGGGTTGCCTTTGTTCTCCCGAGGGGGAGTCGGGTTTCCCGATGCGGAATTCTGACTGTTCTTGAACGTGCGCCACGCGCGATAGGCGCCGTCCTGCTTGAGGACGGCGGCCTTCCAACCTGCGTAGTCGGTTGGCATGTCCACCATTCGGTAAACCTGCTCGACTATGTTCTGGTGAACACCGCGTTTGACGAGCATAATGAGAGTGGTCTCGTCGAATCCCGCGGTTTTATTAAGGGATTCGAGCTGCGCGAAGTAACTGACGGCCGAGTCCCCTCCTTGGCGGAGTACCTCCATACGGCGCTGGGCGATCTCGACTTGAGCTCCGCCCTTGAAGGAGACCACGAAGTCGGATTCGAATTCCGACCAGGTTTTATACCCGGTGCCGTCCTTCATGGCTTTGACGGCGTTCTCTTTCCAGACCTGGGCCGTTCCTCCCTTAACGTAGGAGAGAGCGCACCCAATCTTCTGGGCGTCCGAAGTGTAGGCGACCGGGTCGGATTGCCAGAGGAGCCAAAGATCCGCCAAGAAGCCGTCGACCGCGTCGGATTCCCCCTTGAATTCGTTCGGGGTCGCAGTCTTCGTACGCCGTCCGCCACCCCCGGTGCTCGTGTTCGTAGGGGGGGTAGCGCCGACGGACGAAGCGGAGTCGGTCGACGTCTCGAGGCGTAAGACCGTGTTGTTGAGGTCCTCGCGGGCTTGGAATAGAAGGTTGTACCCGACGGTACTCTGCTTGGTGGCCTGCTCCAAGTTGGCTCCTTGGATGTGTATAGCCTCGAAAGCTTCGTCGAGTCGATTGACAACCCCTTGGTTTGTAGTCGCGATATGCTCGATCATAAAGGAGAATTTCTCCTCATCGGAGAGAGTGGTAAAGTGAGCAAAGTCGGCCCGACGCTGAGTCGTCCGGTCGTCGTCGATGCCGTCCATAGTAGGGTCGAGTAGAGGGTAAGAGAGAGGGAGAGTATTCTTCTGTCAGCAACAAGGCGAACCCAATATTCTCAGGCGGGTTTCGGGATTCCGGATCGGGATTCCCACGGTTCAGTTCGGGCTCCTCTAGGCGACCCTCGGGTTAAGCAGTACGTCCAGGTTCGCTCCTGGGGAATAGACGAGAATACTCTACAGTACAGTCGTAGTCGACGGGTATAAGTACTACTCGGGGACGTATAGGGAGATGTTGGTTGTCGGGTTACGGACAGGCGTATAGGGAAATGGGGACAGATGGCGGCTGTCGGGATCAAGCGGAAAGGGATAGTGGGGATCGGATAGAGAGGAGGGTCGCTGTAGGAGTCGTGTCATGACAACCAACAGAAAGTACATGGGTCAGTGTATGAGTGAGCAATAAGGCAAATGGCCCACTTCCCAGGGTGGCCCACTTCCCAGTCACTGACAGTAGTGTCAAAGGGTTTGTTGATGATGGAGTATCATGTTGTTCAATTTCAGCACATGACATTTTGACGGGCGCAAAACAAATTAGGGATATTGAATTCCCCAAGGTCTTTGAAACTGATGTGTGATGTATAAAATTGATGGAATGTTACAATGTACTATATAACAACAACCGTACAACTGTGCATACAAGGCCTGGACATGGAGGAATTGGTCTGTGTGAGATACAGTTCAAAACTCGTGACTCTCCTGAACCGTGAACGTACAAATTCAGATAATTGCCAGAAACTCTTTTGACCTGCCTCAATTTCCCTTGGCTCCAGCAACTCAATCTCTTGGTCTGGCCTGTGTATGGAGCCCCGGAGCACCACGCTCGGATGATGGATCCACGCGATGATTCGGGGCCTGGACCCCGAGCACCACACACAACAGGTGTTGCAGCTAGCGGGCTGCAACCTCACATAATTCACTTTAACCCCTCCCCGATGAGTCGTTGGTAGTTTAAACTGATTGTCTCCTATTTCCAAATGCTTAAATGTTTAAAAGCGGGCCATTTTTATTTCTGAATCCGTCTATGAAAGCTTGCTTTTTTGGGCTATCCAGTGAGGACATTGGATAGAAGTGACTATCATAGACTCTGTGATCAACCTATAAACATATCATGGTCGACAGAGACCATATTAGAAAAAGAAATGCCGTGAAATCCCGGTTTAAATGAGAAGTCTACTGTGGCATTCTGACCTAATGTTCAGGTGACGCGTGATGCGGGCTTGTGAACTGAACCTATGTGAACATGGTGACGGGTGACACCCACTTTTCCCCATCAAAAATGGCCCAATTTGGCAATTTTCCATCGAAAATTTCGGTCCAGCCAACGCCGGATGTCCTAAAAAAGAAAGTGAACATGTACAAAAGGTGAACATGCGGGTGACGGGTGACATCCAGTGAACATCCGGTCAGAATGCTACAGTAATGATTGGCTGTAAGTAAAGAATCCATTTTTCTGAGTATCTTATAGCTAGTTATATCCACATATTCCTGGATTATAGCTGCATTATACCTTTGTTATACTGCAATTATACCCGATTACATAAACTTTCATATTTAGGTGTGACAGTCACGCTGTTTCTGCGTTTCAGTCGAAACTCAAACCGTAACGCCCACCAGCGCGCTTCACCCATACAGATTGCTACAGTACAGTCAAACCCCCTCCTAACCCATACCCCTTTCAATGTGTACTTTCACACTATTGATGTAATTGAGCATACTTAACAATGCTTGGGTCACCTAGGGATCCGTTCAAGTAGAGAGCTGGGGCAGTGTGTGTATTTGTCTGGACTGCAGTATTTAATAGGCCTATATGTATAAACATTCCCGTTGACCACAAGTCTTCCGAGTTCACTGTTCCATGCACCCAGCAGATTCATTTCATTCTGTGTGACAATGTAGGTGGGCCTCATCAGACACATTCAACCCAGTAATCCCGAGCCCGAACCTCATTTCAACACAGGACAATATTATCATCTGTATAATTCAGGTAGTATTTATTTGTTGTCTGCTCAAGACTCTTTGTTCACCGATTGGGCTATAATGCAAGCTTGGGAGGGTTCGGGGTCGCAGAATTAGGCGCATCGCAAGGGAAGGAATAGTCCTATTGACGGAACAAGTCTTGGAATATACTGCTGGGGTCTTTATGATGAAAATAAAAGTACCCTCGTATGATCTTCCCTGTTCCAAGATTGTGTCATAACACAGGACAAGATGTATTCGGGGTCGTAATCTTTTGCCCACCGCAGGAAGACATACCCACCATCCAGCCCTCAAAATTTCATAACATACTGTTGGGGTTTTTATCCCGAGTTCAAGAAGAAATTGCCCAACTTCTTTGTTCGAATGGCCTATCCACTACATTTAATGCTCACAATTGTGCTTTGTCTCAAGTCCCAAAGCACAAACCAAGTTATCTCGATATTGTCATCGACCCAAAATGCATTAGGTTTTTCAAGTTGTGTTTCCTGAAAAACGAGTGAAAAACAAGGTGAAAAACGGATCCTATGTGATAATGTGTCAGCAACGAGGTCGATGATGGGTTGTTGGCGTCGATCGGCGGGGCGATGGACGGGCTTGGATGCTAGGCGGAGGGTAACGACGAGGTAGACAAGCAACGTCCTCGGATTAAGACGATCTAAACCTACTACACTCGGGTGTCTACTCGGGCTTTTATACGGCGTCGGATAAAGGAGTTTAGGGATCGAGCGTTCAGGGTTGTAACGTAGCGTTGAGGGGGACGTGGACGTGGCGTGGACCTGGTGTAGGGGAGTAGGGAGGAGGTAGGGGTATGGATCGACTCCCGAGCTCGGGGGTGTCGGGTTCTGGAGGAGCCGGGGGGCACGTGATCGGGGGGTTGTCGGGGGTTCAGGGTGTAGTCCGTGACATAATGTGAAACCCCTGGGCGGTACTTCCTCTGTTTTTTTTAGCTTGACGGTGACAGGCCACAGCACCAATCTCTTCTCCTCCTGCCCCCATGATTGTGAAGCACAATTCCAAGAGCCTGAGTCCAAGCAAATCATGTTCCTAAGTTTTGTCATTAATTTCACCTTGTTCACCAACAGATCACACATAAACCAGACCAGTAATAATAGATTTGGATTAAAACTATAGCCGAATTATAAGCCAGACAATTCTTCATGAAATTGAAAGAATATTCCTAATTATCCCCACGGCCGAAGCAACGCGCGGAGACGACCCGGAGACGACCAAGCCGAGTAGGACCCGCACTTTTCTTTCTTTCCTCTCCACATACGTATACAACAACGCATAATTCCCCAACCCTACTAACACTTCTTAAATCTATAGCAACTATTTACCCACCTACCCCAGGCGTACGTCTTCCGCTCGGGGAGGGCATGATATGGATGACAAAACAAAAACGGACTCGTTAGATACCGATACGTACAGGGACAAGGTTTAGACAAGTATGGCTGGCAAATTGTACTACAATACGGGCCAAATAACAGGATCTAAAAAAGAAAAAAAAAAATTCCTAATTATCTCCTCACTGGCTGCCTTCCCGCAAGCTCCTTACAGATATAGATTTATTAAGAGCGGTTCCAGCACTTAGCCGAGATCACTGGCACCGCTGTTTATTGCACAAATAGATTCTATGTTACGGGAAGGCACCGACTATTCTGCTTTTCTTTGTCTGTCATTTATCTCTCCACAAATGATGGAATATTGGGGATAAATGACAAAGGACACGACAATACACATGTCAGTCGGATTACACTCCCCACGTGACATCATTTTGTCCGCCGTGTAAATACTTGCGCGTGTCCGGACTTGAACTCGGGCCGACTTGGTGGCTGGGGTCCATCAGCAGGTTGGCAGTTGCCATCCATCAATTGAGCGTGGTGCTCCGGTGCTCTATACCTGTGGCAAATCTCACTGGAAACATTCAAGGAGTATTCAACACACTTTGTGGCATTTTCCTTCCCATGGCAGAGCCACCAATGAACTTCACGTACTGCAGCATCAAAGTCAATTTGGCGGTCACGGCGGAACCCCCAAAATTTGCTTTCCACAACAGAAATTTTACGATTTTCCCCCACACCCTTCAGCGCACAATTGCCTGATGGAGACAGACACTGAAAGGTTAGGTTTGGTGTCAATGTCACACACCAAACCTTGCGCCAAATTGACTTTAATACCACAGTATCTGCTCTGCTCCCCGCCTTGAATCATTTTTGCATTTGTGCAAACAAATTGTCTCTTGAACCTTAATATTCAGCATTCAGACTGCGGATTTGGGGGTAGGGGGGAGGAATTCTTTTTGAACTTGTTAGGGACGGGGGCATTGCTGGCTCAAATTTGAGTTGTGCAAAGATCATGGTCCACATCAGGGAAAAAAATGATCTGCGTTTGATTGTTGAAGGGGAATATTGATGACAAAGCAAGATCTACGCCGCCGCAGGCTGGCACCTGGTTTACATAATCAACGGCTTTATTTGGAATTCAATCAAAAAATCGGATTTCGACCGAAACTGGCTACTAGGAATCCGCCTTGCATAGCTTTGCATCGACAGCTGGTTTAGGAGCCTGGGTGATACCTCTACCTTCAAGCTAGCTCTGTTGTCAGTTCGAGTCGACTCGCTTCCCTGCCGAGCACCATCCCCGCTTCATGGACTGGCCGTACTCTCAAGAATTGTCGCGTCACCGCAGGATTTCTTGTGGTCCTCTGCCGAGTCTGTCTGATGTCTTTGAGGTCCATCCCGTTGCTGCTCGTCTCCTGGAGCGCCGAGGAGGAGAACATCGACGAAAAGCTTATGAAGCATCACAACTAACGCGCATAATTCGCATTTCCGGTGGGTATGAGAAACTACGATCTAAGCTTAAGGTTTTCTACCGTTGCAGCCGTTGTACTGGCATTTCGTCACTGAGTCCGGGTATGTGTTGTTGCATTTGCACGTCCAGGCCCTGTTCACCGGGATGTCTGTGGTTGCGAGGGGGGTCATTTGCGAGTAGCGCGCGTATGAAGCTGAAGCTATTACCTCCGAGTCCATTCTGGTTATTGTAAAAATGCATACTAGTCCGTTGTCTTTGGCTTGTGTGTTCGACTGCTGCGTGTTTTGGGCACAGGCCTCGAAGGAGTATTTATCCTGCTAGGCGCGTCTAGCGATTTCGCGCCCGCGGCCGGTTGCTGGCGGTGATATGGACCCTACTCATGATCATAACATGCCGGAGTAGTACCAGTGTCAACTCCAGCACCGGAGAACGTATGCTGAGAATACGCGCGTGCCACCCGCGGGCAGGTTACCCGCCGATACTTAGTCCTGTTCCGGATTGCCGCTGTACTAGAACTATTGGCTCTGGGCTTCACCCCGCAGCGCCTCCGGGGAATTGTTCTTTGTGCTACTCTATCAAGAATATAAGCAGCATAAAATTGGATCGCACGCAACAGAAAGTCAGTCAGAACTCACGGCTGTAGCTAGCTATGCATTACATATCTGCGTTCCGAGGCGAGGGACTACGCATGCCACACTGTGGCTGTCTTTGTTCAATCGCCGGCGGGTCTCGAGCTGCGCGGCCAGCTTACGATTTGTCGCATATCGGCCAGATCCGCGGGATATCCTTGAAATTTTGTAAGAGGGAGCGCTCGACCGAAAACACTGCACCGCGGCCAGGGCAGTGATATTCATCCAGTCGACGGCCATAGAGGAAAACGTGCGGGCGAGGGTGGCTTGACCGGAGGGCTAGCTTATCCCAGCGCACTGGCGCAAGGCAAATTACAAGCAGTGAGGGTGACTAGGAATATGTGGAATTATGTTGAGGACGAACGAAACACGTCAAAAATGCTCAACAGGGAAAAACAATTGGACGATGCCGGGTTCGATCCGACGACCTCACGTACACTGCGATGCGAAACGTGCGCGCTACCAACTGCGCCAAACGCCCGTTAGCGACGATTTAATCGTGGACACACGGCGGCCCCCTAGATTATTCGCCGTTGACAAAGGTGTACGATGCCAATGACGCGGGCTCTCGGACAATTATTTAACTGTACACGCAAGCGACGATTTGATGATTATCGGCAGACACACGGCTACTTTACCCTATCCAGAAGCGTCTTCAGCAAAGACTCCATGCGTTCAAGACGCTCCTCGACTCCAGCAACGCGTTCCTGCACTCGCTTCTCAACGCCCGCCACCTGTTCCTTCAGCTCCATCTTCAATTCCTCCAGTTCCTCTTGCGTCTTAATACCCTTCTTCCCCTCCTCGATTTTTGGCACCGCTCCCGGGTTTCCGAACCGCACCAGGGCATGTAAGACGTTGTGCCGAGTTTTTTCGAAGCTGGGCTGGGGCTGCTTGCCAGTGTACCGCTCCGCTCCATCCTCATCCGTCTTCGATCTCGCCAGTGGCGGTTGCTGGCTGTACCCGACCTCCTTGCGCATGCGCTGAACGTAGTCCCAAGGGGACAATTGCTCGATCTGTAGCTCGCATGCGCAGCAGACCCATGCATCGTTGGCTGGAAGAAAGTAAGCACATACATGACGGGGTGAGAGGGTGAAATACATGGACATTGGAGGCAATACCAGCAGGGCTTGGTGACACGCTCGTGGCAGATGAGACAACAGAAGCTCAAAGGCTCCGTCTCGTCGAACGATTGCCAGCCAATCGCGTCCGCAGGCGCTAGTTCTTGCGCGGTCGCCGCCGTATCAGTCTCCCCCGTCCTTTCCTGCTCATCCCTCTCCGCAGACACGGAATCGTTCTCCTTCTTTTCCACTTTAGCGTCACCCTCAGCAAGTGGCTCTTTCCAAACTCGCTCCGCCCATGCCACACAGTTAGACGCCACACTGCGCGCAGCCGCGTACTCCCTCAACATCAGTCGCTCTCGCAGCTTCACCATCAGGTGCGTCGAAAAATGCGGAATGGGGCGAAGTTTCCCGTTGGTCCGCTTCGTCACCGTCTCAACGCTCACGCATTCTTCCTTGGCGTCAAATTCGAACGTGTCGTCTTCGTCCTTCTCTTCGCAGTCGAAGCAGATAACCCGCGAGCGCTTGATGGGAGACTGGCAGTTGTCGCAGATGAGTATCCTGGTTTCCCTCGTCAGCGAAGCTTCGGACGGAGGGAGACACGTACTGGTGGGGGTCGCTCGCGTTTCGGTACCATTTCTCCAACTTGCAGACCTCCATGTACTCATTAGGCGTGAACGCCCTCCGCAGCCCGGCGAGCTCTGTCCGCTCTTCGTCCGTCTCGCAGCTCCGGAGTAGCTCCAGGCACCGCTTAATCATCCCCAACCTCCGCGCGATGTGCCTCTTCGGTAGTTTGAATCGCTGCCCCGTCTCCTTCTGCGGAGGTTCCGGCCATCCCTCCCTCCGCAACCGGCCCAAAACCGCGTCCAAAGCGTACTGGAGTCGCTCCTCCTTCGACAGAGGCCGCATATAGCCCATCGGTCGATGGCACATCGCGTACACCGGCGCCTTCTTCGCCTCGAACCGGACCGATCCACCAAAGCTGTTGTCAATGAAGATACTGCGGGAGCGGCCGGTCATGACATCCAACGAGGTCGAGAGGGTCGCCTTGAACTCGAAATCGTCTGAGGGGAATATGATTTTGAAGGACACGCGAACGCTGGAGGTAGTTGCGAATTGGTCGTCGACGACAATCGATTCGTCAACAGTCCCGGTTTCGGGCACGTCGGAGACGAAGAAGTTGCCGACGGAGGGGCCAGTACCGCTAAGCTGGATTGTCGTGTTTGCGCTCAGGTCCGGCTTTGCCGAGAGTGTCAAAGAAAACATGCCGCTTATGGGTTGCCCGTCGTCGCCAATAAAGAAGCCGAACCAGGAGCCGGTCCTGGAGGAAATAAGCCAGAGTCGGAGATTGAATGGTGGGGCAACGACGTACAGGGACTCGCAGATGGTTTGTGTTAATTTTGTTGGAGGTCCATGCAATGCTTCCGCCCCAGCAGCTGAGTCCGAATCTTGCGACGGTCCCAATTCCGGCGGGGAGAGGACGCTCACCATAGGCGTCTCGTTCTCCACTGGCGAGTAATAAAACGATAAAATCGAGCTTGGTCCGGCGTCCGGACTAGGCTGCATCCCGGGAACGTGTATGAGCGCGCCTTTAAGCTCCTCGTCATCGACGGGTTTGAGCTCGTAAGTAAGGTTGGGTGGCAGCATGATGTTGGACTTCCAGTGACGGTGGTTGATCCAGGCGTCCCACACGTAGTAGTCTAGACGCACAAATTAGATGTCCATCTCTGAAAATGCTCAGACAAAGAAACCGACTCTTGAACTTGACGGTTTTAGCATTCTCGCGTCGGGATAAGTGAGCTGACTCACAAGGCCGCAGGAAAACCACTCAAAAGACTGCTCGATGTTTGTGATGCGCTGATGTTTGTAATGGTCTCGACGCTCCGTTAGAACCCAGCAACCAAAAAGCACATGGAACTTGCCTCGCAAATAGATGTAGCGCCACCACCCGGCTTCTGCAACCTTCTGCACTGTCATGGTATCGTCCTCGAATTCCTCGTCGTTCATTTCCATTCGCAGGCACAGATGCATCTTCGCCAAATGCCGGCGAAGAATGATGTGCATGAGCATGAGAATCCACTGTAACACCGTCAAGGAACGAATGAGATTGGAGGACACGGCTTATTCACCTGCTCAGCAGGCTCGCCCGCAATAGTGCGAACCCGATCCAGCGAGTCAATGTCATAATTGAAATCCTTCAACGCCGCCATAAACTTGTTCTCCTGCGCGTCGATGTATTCATTGAACTGGCCCGCGAGCCGCTCGGTGCCCTCGAACCGCTGCACGCCACTCGTGAGCCCAGTAACAATCTGCCAGACCCACGAGAAGTAACTATCGACGGCATGGCGGTTTCCCGGCATCTTGAACCCGATTTCGGTCCGTAAGAGCTGCATTTGGTTGAACGTCTCCTCGATCTGGCTGCAGTAGCGCGTAGCATAGATCTGCCAGCCAATCGCCCAGTAGCTAATCCAGCGTGGAAGGCTAGAAAGCCATTGGTTTCAAGAGATTTATTGGCGGAGTGGTCGACCTACCTCCAATTAAGGTGTATCGACTTGACAAACATGTTAACCTCAGCGATGGAGCTTCGTCCAGACGCGTCTGGATCCAGAACTTCTGCAGAATACTCGTCAGATAATCCCGGAATGGTAAACCTGTTCTTACCCTGTAGCCGTTGCAGGCGCTGAACCTCCAAGTAGTCAAACACCCATTTATCCTCGTCCTTTACTACAGGTCCGTTGGCGGCAACATGTGAGAGACGGCGCGTCGCGCCACTCGGAGTAACGTCGCACTGTTCCGCCAGATAGTCGCGGAGGGCATGCACAAGTTTCCGCGTCTCCGCGCTGCCACGGAATGCCTGAGCGTTAGATCAGTCGCTGCGCCCAAAATATCAACCACCGATCTTGTACCTGGTCTCTCCAGATGTGGCGCATCATCTGTCGAGCCGAGCACATGAGATTGAAAACATGTTCAAGGCAAGCACGTACTTCATCCGACACTCGCTCTGCGGGGCTTTTGACCCATTCCTCAATCGAATCAACGCCTCGCTTCATGTCCCTCAACTCCTGCCTCAGCTGATCCAACCCGCGGTTGAGTGTAATCGAAAACTCCTTCAGATTATCTTGGATGATCTTCCCCACCTCAACGCGGAGCTGCCGGCGCAAGTCCTCGACCCGCTGGTCCGTAACGTGGCGCTCGGGGCCCCGATCCGTCGTCTTCAACTTCTCCGTCGGTTTGCCTGTGCCCGCATGCCCGACAGCATCCTTGTCCTCGAGCTTGAGAAGTGCCAAACACACCTCCTCGTTTTCCAGAGCTTCGTCTCTCGTCCGGCAACTGTGTGTGGTCATGACTTGTTCCATCTTGATGTCCATCGCCGTCCGGTACGTCTTGAACTCCGCCATGACCTGTAGCAATCTGCGGAGCTTCAGCGAAGAATGAGGGACTGCGATAACAGGACAAACAAGTCCTTCGTTTCGAGCCCAGTCGCCAGCTCTCGGATCTGCAACGCAGTGCGCAGCTCGTGTTCTCGTTCCCGGAACTTGACTTTGGCTTCTGCGAGTTGTTGTTGCCAGTCACCGGCCTTGAAGAAGCGGTGGATGTGGCCCTGCTTCTTCATCGCGTGGAGGACTAGGAAGACGTTGAGCCGCCTCGGAATATTTCAACGGAGGCGAGAGACTATTCCAAGCTGCCTTGATGTCGCGCGAAATCTTCTCGCACACCACCTCAACCCGAGACCTGTAGAAGTCGCCGTCGGGAGCGTCGAATTTCTTCGTTATGACCTGCGTTCCGATGTGGTCGACTCTGCGTGCCAACGGAATCAGCGGCGCAAACGGAGAGAGGACATGCACGCACTCGACGATGACAAGCATGGTATCGCGCATAGACTCAAAGACCGAGACCCTCAATCTATATTCCCCAGGCATTGAGCAAAACCCCGTCGAGCGCCGAGTCGAGCTTACTGGTCATTTTCGTGGTCCTTCCTGCCTTGTTCGTACGCCCACTTGAACGGAAGGTACGCGGCTACGCAGAAATGAGCCGAACTCCGAAACAACAGGCGATTCATTACCTTGAAGAAATGGATGTATCTTTGATAAGTCCTCCAGAGCTCCCATGAACGCAGGCATGTGCTGGAATATCGCGGGCACTATGCTCTGAGCGGCGTCTTTGAGCGCTCCCATCGCATCGGAGGCGCGTTCGCCGGCCATGGCGTCACCTGCGACCAAATCGAGCTCAGCAATCCGGGAGCGGGGTTGTAGGACGACTCACCGGCGGTGAACACCCGGTCCTTGAGACGATCCTTCTCGGACGCGTCTTCTACCTGGCGACGCTGCTCTGCGGAGGTCTCCACGAAAATTGCAGCCATTCCCTGGTCCACAAGGCCAGCGGTTTCCGGAGGCGTCAGTTCTCGCTTCTCCGGAGCGGACTCGACAGTGAGTGGAGTTGCTTCCGCGATAGCGGGAGGATCTGAGTCGGTCGCCGCTGAAAGGGAGTCGTCATTAACAAGCCTCTGCACGTTAGACATACCACCGTTCCCAACCAGAGGTTTCGACTGGTCATTTTCCGACTCGCCGTCCTCCCAGGTCACGTCGAGGGCGGGCACGGGCGGTCGCGACCGATGATTCTGCGCGACAACGGAGCTCGAGTTGAAATGGGAGGTCGGCGTAGGCGACGAGAGTAGTTGCGCGTTCGCGTCTTGCGCCTGGGGGCTCGGAGCCGCCGGCGTTGGAGGTCCCTTAGGCGTCGTTTCGCTAGATTCTGCGTGAGAGTCGGAGGCGGTGGACGGAGTCTTGGGCCCGCCCTCGCCGCTGTCTTCAGAGGTCGAGCGGCTGATTTTCGGGGAGCTGAGCTTGTGGAGGATCCGTTTGAACAGTGGCATGGTGGTGAAAGCAAGAGACAAGGAGCGGTGGGGCACCGAGGTCTTTGCATAGATGGCAGATACATTCTCAGCGCCTCCATTTGCACCTATTTGGGGAGCAGCATGAACAGGTCGGCGTCTATCACGGCACCTGGTGGAGCGAGGCGAAACGGAAGCGAGTGAGGTATACACGCACCGGCGGACAAGGCCAGTGGTCTTCCAAGTGGCCGCAGAGACCCCTGCCCGAGTGGTTGGTTACCGCAAGCTCAGGCGACAAGCCAAGCAGCTTACGCGGACGACCGTGGCGAAGGAAACCCGGGTCTCTGCCATGTCAGACACCATCTTCTTGAAGATGAGTTCTCGGCGCTCTGCTGACAGAATCTCATCCAAGGATCCGCGGACATCTGACCTGCGTCCTCTCGCATGCGTCTGCAAAAGGCGGCGCATCTTTTTTGCCTAACAAGCCACGGGATATACAACCATTACGAGTACTTTATGTACTCGTTCATAGACCCTAGATGCAATCAGCCTCGTCGAGATCAATCAATGATGGCCTGATGCCCTACGCCTCCTCCTTTCGCCATGGTCCTCGTCCTTTTATTCAGCGTCGAGCGCTGCATATTTGACCATATGCGCTGTGCACGCCTCTGCATGGGCGCTCGCGCCTGTCTCCTGAAACTTTGAGGACTTGTCAGTGTGCGTGTCCATCCCTCCTTTCCCGATCCAACCTTCCCCGCGCCAGGGTCATCCACCTTCTGTACACGTACACCCCTGCCCACGTCTCGGCTTCAGCTGCGAAGAAGATGAATGTTCTGCTGCAACACTGTTCACGCGCCGGTCGACCATCGCGAAACACCGATATCTTCGCCTTGTCCTTCGCCCCACCCTTCGGTCGTTAACCGATGCCGACGTGGAGATGTTCCTCAACACCCACTCGGACACTTACTCCTTTGACGTCCAGCGATGCTATCCGTAGCTCCGTCAACATCCTCTTATTCTCTACATGGGATGTCTCCGATCCCTCACCCACCTGCAGCTGTCCATCGACTACAAGAATCTTCGCGTTGACCTGCGTATCACCCCCCGAATCCGTCCTCGCACCCCTCCAAAAACCCCCGCATCTCATGATGCGCGACCTCGTATCCTACCATGCAACTGATCTCCTCCTTCGTTTGCGCCACCTCTGCCACCTTGCGTTCATCGACTACATGAACTTCGGCCGTCGAAGACTCCCTTTCTGACCACTCCACCTTTCTCACTCTGCATGAAGGTTGCAGCCCCCGAATATATACCTCTTCTGCCTCCTTGGACACTGTCGCGACGGTGCAGAGGGTAAGTATCGTCGCAGATTTGCAAACCCGTCCTTCCACTCAAGTTAAGTTAAGGCCTAAGGTCCATCTCTTATAACGGAGGTGGACCTCGAAATGCTTGCGAGATTTCTTGCGACGCCGAAACCGGTCGCCGAGCTCCGCAGTTTTGTGCTGTCGTCGCTCGGGGGGTGCACCGAGAGTCCGGGACTCCTGTAGTGGTTAGCCCCAAGTCCGGGAGGTGTAACTGTTCGAAGTCCGATATTGCACAACTTCGAACTTAGGGGCCTGCAACCTGTAATACTTACATGTAGAAGCAAGCTGCGAAGTCGAACAGGGTAGCTGGTCGGTCTCCTTCGATGCATTTGTGCCCTGCTGTAATTTTTGTCCATTATCTGCAAGTTGGATCCATAAAGTACTCGTTTTTGCCGCGCGAAGCGATGGCCGGTACCCCAAGTACCAGTGGTCGAGCTTTGGGCATAGATTACTGTTTGGCAGCAGCGTGAGCGAGGTGGTCGAGGCAGGTGTCAAGACGAATTCTTTGATTTATCAATCCATCACACTACGCTCGGCAGACAATTCTCTGTTCCTGTATGCTCTCTTTCTGCTCCTTGAGCAGGAAGTTTAGACTTCCTCAGAGAAATCCTTTTCTTGGGCCATTTTGGGCATCCAAAAATCCAAAAATCACTTGCCTTGAGGTACCAAGAAAAGTTGTAGATTTTTTTTGGCACAAAAAACCTAGTGCTTTCATACATTTCGAATTCTCTCCACTCCAAGAAAAAAATTTCTTTCAATTTTAGTCAAATTGTTCTGAGGTCCTTTGTTTTGCCGCGTCACACATATGCATCACCTGAACATCCGGTCAGAATGCTACGCTGTAGCATTCTGATACAGTACTACTTGTATGGATAGCCCTTATCAAAGAGTATCCATTGCAAAAATATCCCTCATGGCAGAGTTGACTTGAGCACAACGCAGAAGTGTTGTGAACGCGTTTACAATATATTCCAGACGCGGTTTAGAAGATCGTACACGCTATGGTTTCGAGATAATTTCACTACATTATGCAGCACTCAAGGGCACCCATGGCTATCTGCAACGCAATTCAGCACACCCTCAATAAGTAGCAGAAGGAGAAACTCACGGCAGTCATCGCAGCACAACACCACCGGGCCCGTTCCGCAATAGCCTCCCTGCCCACCCTCGATGCGGTCGTCGTAGATCGCATTCGGGCAGGTGACGCCGTGGCCGAGCTCGTACGAGTAGAAGCAGTAGGCAGTTCTCGCGCTTCTCCCGGAGGATGGCGGCGTTGACGCCCATGCTGAGGACGGAGGCGACGAGGAGGAAGACAGCGGTCGGTTTCATTTCTGTGAGTAGGTGGGTGGGCGGGTAGGTGGGTGAATGGGCGGGGGGTAGGTTCGTGACAAAGCAAGACTATGGGCCTGCACTTTATACTTGCGGGTGCCGCAGTCGGTGGAGCCTTATTGCAAACAAACATGATATTGTGTAGATCCTTTGGAACGTGGCCGCGTTTCAGTCTAAGCGGCTACGCTGTTCGTCCGTGAACTGGCGGAAGACTGCGGAAGATCGCCATCCCGCGGGCCATTTTCATGACCTCATCCCAATCCTTGCTTCCAGTGAACCAACGCCTTACATGTCTTTACCTTGAAGGCAAGAGACCAAACCTAATCTATGTACGCCTTCCGACTCCGACCAGGCACAAAACAGTTCGTTCCTGTCAATGGTACAAACATACAAGCATTTCTCTATTCCGATCTTGGAGCAACTTGGCCGGTCAACAAGTCCCCGCGTAATACCATAAGCTCTACCCCCCAAACAGCCGCTCGCCTGGTTTCCGGTTTCCGAGCCTCCCCGCCAGGGTGCGGGGCTGCAATCTACCAATCCAACAACCCCCAAACGTCCGCCCCATTCCATCCCTTCGCTGACAGCAACTACTGCTCATACTCTGCATCAGGTCCCCACCGCCCCCACCGAACCAACACATGCGGCACGCCCCCATTCCAGCTGACCACCCTCTTCCCCGCCACGACCGACACCGTCGAGCTGAACGTCCCCACAACCCCCATCGCGCGTGGATGGCTCTGCAGCGCCGCGTCAATCAGAATCGGGTACCACACCCCATGCTTTTTGCGCGTCTCCAGCAGCGCGTGGTCCGCGCGCGCCCAGTCGTACGTCCGCAGCGCCGTCGCCCACCACTCGGGGTCGAGTTCGTCCGACGTGAGCAGGACGTGGGTTACGTCGAGCCCCTTGTCCGCCTTGAGCTTCGCCTGCATCTGCTTGACGCGCCGGTCGTACGCGGAGAGCGGGGCGAGGCACTCGTCGCGCGGCAGGTTGTTGCACGCGTGCGGGTTGGCGCCAAAGTCGCCCCGGCGCGCGTGGATCGCGATGAACTGCCCCCCAAAGACGCGTTAGCTTGGACAACAACGGAGAAGCGACAAGACGTACATAAGGAACGGGGTCCTTCGGCCCCAGCTTGAACGCGTCGCGCAGATACTCATTCGCCAGCCCCTCGATCTTCTTCGTCCAATGCAGGTGTTGCCCGACTAGCCGCCAAGCTGCGCTCCAATCCTGCTCCATCTCGTGGCCCTCGAGATCGCATGCCCAGTACAGATTGTCGAAGCAGAGTAGATGCTCGTCAGGCGAGTGCCGCTCCTGGAGGATAGGGGAGAGCTCCGCGGCGGTCAGGAAGCGGTTGCGCATCGTCGGGAAGCCGAGCGCCATGAGCGCAGTAAACTGCGTGTGTAGGTCGTCCTCCGAGTTGGGCGAGCGCTTGATCCAGCCCGGCGCGTTCGAATACGATACGTCTGCACTCGTCCCGTTAGCCGCTGCCCGTGCAGAAGGAGGCAAGACCGCGTACCCAGCTTGAGCCGATGCGGACTTGGTGTCCAATGCGGGCCCTGGTTAACCTTGGGGTTGACGGGCTCCCAGACGTTCCAGCATCCCAGCGGGTCAACCGTCTTGCTCTCCGGGTCCTTGACCTGCCTCCAATCCAACACCGCCTGCCCCGTCAGCTCGTAATACCGCTCCAAGTCGAAAACGTCGCCAAAGTCGATCCCGGGGCCGGTATGTGCTACGCTCTTCATGACGTGCGTCGGGATAAAGTGCGGGACGATGGGGACGCGCTCGGTTAGGACGCCGAGGTAGATGAGGTTGATCTGGGGTCGACAGGTGAGCGGGAGGTGGAGGAGCGCCGGCGGGCATGGACGCGCACAAAAGTCATCACATCGTTCGTGAACCCCGAGCCCGTCCACGACGTGAGGTACTGCACCTCCGGGAGGAGGTTATCTGCGACCTCCGGTCAGCGTCGGTCAAACGAAGAGCAAAAGTCGACCGCACGCACCTTTGAACGCCGCCGTCGGCGGACCCTTGAGCAGCTTCCTTCTCGCCCTCGGCACCACCACCTCCTTGGTCACCACCCGCGTCACCGTCGCCTGCGGCGCCATCCTCTCCACCGTCCGCGTAACCACCCGCGTAACAGTCTCCGTCTCCGTCTCGGTGTAGACCGCCGTAGTCCCCGCGCCCACGTCCTTCCGCGCCCACGCCCCTTCCCCGCCAGACCCCACCGACAAGAGAAAGCACAAGTAGCTCACAACGACGAGCATGGCGATCGAGCGGCCCGCCGCGCCCGTCGCGAGGCGGTAGAAGATCGTGCGGTTCGGCGCCATCTGGAGAGGCATCCCGAGGGTTTGCGTGCTGAGGACCTCGGCGCGTCGCGCGCGTGCTTGCGTAGAGGAGGCGGAAGGCAAGCAGCGGAGTCGCGCTATCTCCTATTCCAGTCGATACTAGACAGGAGAAAACCGGTATGAGCATAGTCGTAAGCGACAGCTGAGAACGTACCCTGCATTGAGACCCGAGTTGCGGTCCTGAGTCCGAAGGGCATTTGCAGTCGCGTTCTGCCGTTCGTTGACGCGCTCCTTGCGCTCCGTCCTGCTACATACTGGGCTCGAAAAAACACGTCCGAGTCGTCGGGGTCGACCAAGCTCGGTCGCTTAGACGGATAGTCGCGTCGTCGCCATCGTGGTCAAGAACAACAACCTGACTCCGGCATCATGCTCCGCCATCTGCCATCGGCGCATCCAGTACGCAGCATACGCGTTACCGAACGAAGCCCAAGTTATTGCATTGCATTCCGTGCATTTGTTTATATACGCTGCAGCTAAGAGCCCCGGCTAGTCTGTACAGTATTTAGCCCGAATCGTAGAGTACACTAAAAAGAAAAAGGAAACAAAGCCCGCAATCGTCGGGTCGCTAGGGATGGATGGTACGAATACGTTTTTTTCGAGGAATGGAGGTGGTGGTGGTACATGGGGAGGAGAGGTAAAAAGAAATGGAGCCTAAACACATAGAAGGGAGGGATACACGTCTTCTGATTTTTTCGTCTACAGGGTATTGCGTGCAGTCGTGCAAAGTAGGTGGTGGTGGTCGGTGACGGATTCGCGCTTCAAAAGGGCTCGAGATGGATGCGAGAGTGCTGTGCGAGATTGTCGCGCCGGCTGAACGACTTGCCGCATCCCTTGTACGGGCACGCGAACGCTACAAACGCGCGTCAGCGACTAACACGAACACGGGGAAGAAAGGAGGAGACGCACGCTTTTCGTACGTATGAATGCTCCGCACATGCCGCTTCAGATGCTCGCCGCGCACAAAACACTTGCCACACCCATCAACCGAGCACACAAACGACCGCTCCGCATCCGCCTCGCCACCCGATGGAACGCGCCGTCCCCGGCTCTTCTTGGTCAAATTCGGAACCGGGACCGGTAGCTCGACCGTGTTGTTTGTCGACGGCGGCGCGCGGGCGGACGCTCTCGGCCACCAGGTCGTGCCGTTCCCAGCAGTCGAGGCAGAACGCGTCGGGCGAGGGGAAGAGGGTCCGTACGCGTCGAGAGCAGGGAAGAACTGCTCGTCCAATGCGGAAGAGAGCGGCGGGAAGAACCCTTCTTCTACAGCGGCGCGCGTACGCGGAGGAGCAGACACGGATTGGATGGGCTCGCGTCCTCCAGAGGCCAGTTGGGTAAGCGCCTTCAACGCCGCTGCCGCACTCCCCGTACGCTTTCCGACCTTCGTCTTGCGCCCCGGCTGGTACTCGTCTTCGCCGTCGCGCTTGCTGGCGCGGCGGCGCGTCGTTCGACGGGCAGCAGTAGTCGACCGCCCCGGCACAAACTCCCCGTCGTCCGTGTCCTCGTCCTCATCCTCCGCCTCCTCTTCGTCTTCCTCCTCCTCCTCTCCGCCCGACAGTATACCCTCTTCCGCAGCCTGAGCAATCACGTTCCCTTTGTTTTCGTCTTGACGCGGGCGCTTGACAACGGCATCCGACACGTCCTCCTCCGCCGCGCGTTTCTTGCCCCGCGGAACCGCTGCCGACGCCGAAGCACCACCGTTGCCCGGCGTACGCAAGAACATCCTCCGTCCATTGGCCATCTGCTCTGGATGCAAGTCGGATAGGTTCACGTAGCGCTCCTCCTCCTCCATCCCTGGATACAGCATTTCAAGTTCGAGGTCGTCAAAAGATGGGTCGGTTGTCTCGGAAAGGACCTCGGGCTGCATGAGCGGCGAGATGGGTATGCGGGGCGAGGTGTTGACGTTGACGCGGAGGAGGGAGGGCGGCAAAGGCTGCGGGAGCGGTGGGAGCGATGGGGACTGGTACGAAACCGAACCGCGACGCGAGTGGGGAGGGATGCCGGGGGAGTGGTAGGAGACAGAGCCTCTGCGAGACAATGCGGGATTCGACAACGAGCCGGAGGACGGCGACCAGCTACGGGAGCTGTGGCGACCGGGGGCGGGGACGGGGAGCGGAAGATACTCGCTGTGGGGCGTGTAGGGTTTGGGGAGGTGCTCGGCGGGCGATGCCACTGTCGACGAGCCAGACCCGACCGAGCTATCGAGCGGCGGTAGGATCGTGCCCCAAGACTGCTGCTGCGGCACCCCGCGCTCAAACATCGACCCAATGGAGTGGATGCTCCAGTCTCCGCCGGCCGACTGCGTCTGGAGCAGCGTCGCCTCCCTTCTAAGAGCAACGTCGCCGCCGCCGCCGTTTTCGGGCAGATTCGAGGTCGCGAGGTAGAGCGCGAGGTCCTGCTCCGATTTCGAGAGGGGCATCTGCTGCCGGGGGTCGTCGGGGTAGGCAGCGAGCCCGGAGATGTCGAGGACAGTGGAGTTCACGAAGGTGCCATTGTCGCTGCCGAAGGTGGTAGAAAGTGGGTGGACGCCGCGATGACGAATGTCGGGGCCGGGGTAGGGATGGTAGGCGGGCGCATCGCACAGTGGCGAGTCGCGGACGGACGAGACGTGGTGGTGGAGGAGTGGACTCTGCATGTCGGATAGCGGAATGGAGGAGTGCGGAGGATCGAGAGCTTGGGAGCCGCGTCGAAGCGTGTCGAGCTCGTCGCAGGAGACGACGGCGAGGCCCTTCTGCTCGTCGGTGAGAGTGGCGTCGAGGATGGGGTGGTCGACGTCTCGGGAGAAGAAGCTTTTGATCACACATCCACCAAGACTCGGCGATTCGGTTGCGAGGCATATATTTGAAATTGGGGCGGATAGCCTTCTTTTAGCAGCATTTTCTGGAGCTAATTACTGATTTTTACTCATAATTTCAAGTCTGGTTCCCATTAGCCAGAAATAACAAGTACAAGCGCCTCACCATCCTCAAGCATGCCAATCCGCGCAAAAGCTCCAAATCCTATGCATCCGAGACACATTTTCCCTCCCGCAAGCCGTTTCAAACCCAATCCCAGCTGCTAAAACCTCTTCTGGAGCAGGAATCCGCGTGATACCATCCGCGTTGCAAAAACCCGCGACTTTGAGGGCGCCATCCCGTCGCGTCGCGACCATGCGCGCAAAATCAGGGTAAAACTGGTGGACGTCGCTTCGCGGCATGCCAATGAGGTACACTGCCCGTAAATGACGCGCCAGACCCTGCGCCATCTGCGCGATCACTGTGTGTAGCGCATCCGGACTGAACAGCGCCGCCGTCAAAGAAATCCGCAGCTCGGATAACGAAGGGATACGGCGGAGCATCTCTGGAATAGCCATTGCCGCAAACTGGCCCGAGAAATGGAGGACCTGCAGCGAGTCGCAACACGAGCGGAGCAGGCGCGACTCTGCCGTCTTCCGACCCGAGGTATATGACTCGAGGGCTAGGCTGAGGTTAACGAGGGTCGGCGACTCCATGCAGCCAAGCATCTCGGATTGGTCAACGTGTAGGCGTTCAAGAGAGCGGAATCGCAGGACGAGAGCGTCTGGGAGACGGTCAGGATCCCATTCTGTTGGCCAGCTCGTATGAGCACTCCCGACTGGGAGTAGGATGCGCGCCTCGACAAGCCTCTCCTGCGCATGGACCAGGAGAGCGGTATGGGTCGCCCACGAGCAGCGTATATCGTACCGCGTCAGGTTGGCCATGGGGAGAAACGGCGCTAGGCCCTCGCTCAACGCAAAGCTGGTGCAGTCGCCCTCGGCACCGGCATCGACTAAGGCTGGGAGGTGCGCAAAGACGTCCCATCCGTTGTCATTGAGCACATTGCCGGTGGACGGCCATGCCATGAGCCATAGCCGCTTGAGCGACCGTAGCCTCTCGCGCTCCCTTGCAAGTACGCTGACCACCAACGGCGTCGGCCGCGCACACAACTCCTCCCAATCCTCCGCACGCGACACAAGCATTTCAAGGGTATCCCGTTCGCGGAGAGACACCGCCTCCACAGCCGGTATCGCCGCAAACGACATCCGCAGCGGTGTCGGCGCCGGCGCGCGTTCCATCTGCACCCTAAGCATCTCCACCGGCAAGAACCCGCCCTCGTACCCCCTCGATGCCGAGAACGCGTTCCACAGCGTCGGCGTCCCGACCGCCGCAGCCCGCCACGCCCGACACACATGCGTGAGCACCCATGCCCTGCCCGCGCGCGCAATGCCGCGCCCGTCCGCGGCAGACATCTCCCCTCCCACCTGCGGGCCCACCGCAAGCGCAAAGATGTGCGCGAGCACCTCCATCGGTACGCGCCGCAGTGGCGACAACACCGCCCGGTGCGCGTCCTGCAGCTCCTCGAGCTGGCGCCGGCGGCCCTGCAGCGCCTGGATCCGGCACGCAAAGTATGCGATCTGCGCGTCGAGGAGGGCGAGCTGCGCGTCGGTGGCTGCGGCAGAGGCGTTAAGGGACGCGAGGAGCGCGTCGTCGGGAGGAGAGTTGGATCCGAGGAGGGAAATATTGTTGTCGAGGAGAAGTCGTTGTGCTGGCAGTGGAGGCTGTTGGGCAGTAGGCGCTCCGCACTCGCCGCATTTGAAGTAAGTCTCCATAGCTTATGGGGTGAGAGACTGCGTAGTTCTGAGCGGTGATATGGTCAGGAGCAAGCGATGGCGCGTGGGGCGTACCAAGAACAGCTTTCATCGGCTTTCATCGGCGGACCGTCAGCGGCCCGCCGGTTGCTGACAAAAACAAAGAGTACTCGACTTTGTTTGATGAGTTTTCATCCATTCTGACCGGATGTTCACAAATTTTGAGTTTTTCGACCTCTGGGAAGCTCAAAAGACTCTCTTCCAATTTTAGTTGAATCTTTCCGGTGTCCTTTTTTCTGCACATCATGGATTACCTGAACATCCGGTCAGAATACTGCAGTAGGAGGGACTGACCACTGCCCGCCCGCCAACGAGCCGTGTCAGGACTAGGTCGGGCTTGCCGGCGGGGGACTGGATGCCGTCGAGGAACTGGGAGTAAGACCGGGTTTCGAGAACAGTCACTGACCCCGGTAAGGGCAAAGTAGTGTATAGACGAGGGAGAGGTCAAGCCTCTCCCGAGATTGTACTAGGATTATATACGGTATGTGGTATAGGGATAACCCTGTACGTCAGATTGGGCTTTCATGCAATAAGCCCTAGCGGGCTTGATGAACGGATTGACATTGGGATGGCAGTTCCCGTTGAACGCCAACGGCGTTGAACGGTGATGCGGTTGAACCAACGCGTGGTAGAGCGCAAAAAAGGCGCACTGTCGCTGAGTCGAACACTGGTGCTCCGGTATCTGAATCTCAGCACTCTACCATTGCACCACAAAAGAACACAATGCTATCACAAGAGGACATAATGGCCAGCGGCAGAAATCTGCGGGGACATTTCGGACTTGGAGGCGACAGATTGACTTGTGAACATGGCGAATGCCTTTGATGCATGATTGCCCTGGCTGACATGGGCTTTCGCGTGGACTGACTTGCATGGTGGAACATGGAAGTAGGCTGGTTCAAATGAGGGTAACTGGGGTATTGTAGTATATCAATTTTGAAGCACATCTTCATGCAAAATCTGTGCTTGGTTTGGGTGCCTGTTCGGTAAGTCTCCTTATGGCAAGTACTCCAGACTGTGCTACTGGTCACTCAATGATCAGGCTTTGTGTCAAAGATTGCGCCAATGGAAGTATCAATGCCATCAATTTCAATTGATGGGATCAAAGCTAACTGTAGGTGAAAATGTTACACCTTACATCAAAGCCCTCCATCAAAGTCTGATTGACGCCATCCAACCCATCAACGACCTTGTCGCTGATAGCCTATCATGGTTCAAGCCCGGACTAACCTCGGCCAGCTCCCATCATGATGCCATCACAATGCCAACTCTGGAAACACAGTATAACCCAAAGGACAACCGGAAATCCAATCGGAACATACAGGCTTATCCCTATACTGGCTACACATATACTGCTCATCCAACGGATCACGCTCAATTTCAACGGTGTTGAGCTGCGTTGAACACCCACGGTTTTAACAGGAGCTGTTGAACCAAGGTGAATCTGGCCGGGGGCTTGTTCCGTTGAACACACTCGTCGGATCAATGTCATTGATCATTCAGCGTCTAACCCTTAGAGCCAAGAACTCTACTTACTTGTTCGTCAGAGTAGATATATAAGTCAGTGCAAGAGACTACCACCAAAGGTAGCTGCGCAGGTAACATGGACGGTATGGGCGCTAGTGACCGAGTGCAAGCTGGCTGCTACCCCGGCACGTTCAGCCTGGTTGCTGAGTAGCTTAAATCGCTGCTCTTACCGGCGCCCAACATAGTAGGGGGCAAGTCACAAGGGTGTTGAGAGGACGAGAGGTCAATTCTGGTTGACGACAGCGATGAGGCTAACAAGACGCCGCCTACTGATTCCGGTACGCGGGCGGCGACGGAGAGATTATAATGTGGCAACGGAGAGATGTGGCGACGTGATTTGGGAGCGCCACACACTCCATAAAAGCAGCGCTGTCCTCACGTATCCCGACAGACATCCAGACCTTCATCTCGCCATGGCTCTATCACCACTTCCGCAGGGGGACAAGGCCGGTTGGAAGCCACTGGAATTAGACTTTGCCCGACTCACCATCGACGAGGTCATCGAGCAGCTCCCGCCTGGAGTCTCTCTCTCGATAAACGATAGCTTAACGCCGGCGGGGCAACCGTGGCAGAGGACCTGCAGGCTACGATTCTCGAATAAGAACGTCATTCGCTATCCGATAGTCGACCTCACCGGACAAAAACCATTGACGCTAAAAGGCTTCATCACGCAACGTGACGATGGCACGATCTGGAACTGCGAGTTCAAGCGCCCATCGGAAACCCAACAACACGTCAACAAGGTCCCAGGCTCCTAGACCAGCCTTCGATATAGCCTTCACAATCCGAAGAGGGTACCGATATCATCTATATTTGGCATATTCAGTATTGAAATCAAGATATGTGAGAGAAGGTTCGAAGCGGCTCAAATACCGGTTTTTGAGGCACAAAATTTACAAGTTATACACAAAGATATCTCATTCAGCTGAATACTTGCTCTGGAAAGGCCACCGCAAGGCGTGGCAGCCCGAGTACTTCTTCAAAATTTATTGCCGCAGTAGAATGCCGAGTGCAATGCTGTTGTACTGTACTATAGCATTTTATTCAATTCGGATGGCCTTCCAGTGTGTGACATCGCCTATAAATTTCGCAATTCGTAATCTATCCGCATTAGGCAACTCCCATGATCAAATGACATCATAATCTCAATTTTGAGCTTTTGGTGTGACATAGCTTAAATCTTGAAAAAAAAATGTCCCGTGACGCGTGACATACAAATTGAATGAAATGCTACAGTAGTATTTTATTCAATCCGAATGAGCTTTGGGTGTGTGACATCAGCTACGAAGTTCGCAATTTATAGTCTTTCCCCAATAGGCAAGTCTCACGATCAAATTGCATCAATATCTATAGATGTTCTTTTTTGGGGAAGCAAATTTTGAGATTTCAGTGTGACATGGCTCAAATCTTCGAAGAAAAATAGCAGGACCCCTGTTTATCCCAATTGAGGTCAGATTCTCAATCCGGACAAAATCATTTTGTGATGAAGAATTCCCACAATTTTGAAATGTGCGAAAATGGTTTTTGCGCTCATCCACACCTTTTTCCAAAATTTCTTGTCCGAAATTTTGCAGAATTTGTCCGGATCAAGGCATCTGACCTCGATTGGGATAAACAGGGGTCCTAAAATAGCCCTGTGACCCGTGACCTATGAATTGAATGAAATACTACAGTATGGTGATCTGCCTTTGAGGCATCAATTGTGCGCACTCACACTGAAGGCTCCCCAACCAAGTCCGAATCCGCCGATGGTAAGCTTCCGCGGTTGGGACCGCAGAGCTGACAGCAGCCTCAATACCGGCGCAACCATCGTTCGGCGCCAGTCTCCGCTCATGATGCCGCCTATTTAGGGTGGTAGCAGGCCAAATAAATTTTACTTGCAGTAGTATTAGATATAGCGAGTTGGAGATGCTCTCTGAGCAACCGTGTATCCCCGCAGGGTTACAAAAGACTCGGAAATTCCAAATTAGGTGGTCCGACTTTCGGAAACCGCTGAAATAGGCTGTGACACGTGTCAAAAATTCGGAAGAAATGATTGAAAGTATGCCGACTCCGCGGCGTGGCACAAACTTCAGGATTTCTTCTGCTGTTTATCTTGAAAGCCCCCCTCTGCCTCCCTCTCTGCGATGAGATAGGGACAGTCGTAACCACCCCATCTTTGGCTGTCTTGCTTGGTGTATTTGTTTCTCTGGTTGCCTTCTTTCATCTCTATTAATATCCCGCAAATAAATTTCAGATAGCTATGATTATTGCTAAATGCGGCACCCATCATATGCCATACAGAATGTGGGGTGACCAGAATCTTTGCTGGACTGATTCCGACAATCCCAAATAACTTCATAAATGGGTGGAAAATGCTATTGTTGTAAGGAGTTGATTCAAAGAGATGTGCTTCTTTAAAAAAGTCAGCTGACTCACTAGGTTATTCACTGTAATTTTCATAATTCTTCTAGAAAGTTTGGATCATAAATTAGATAAAAAAAAGGTTTTTAATTTGTTATCAAGTGGCTGTGGTGTTTGCAAAAAAAAGAAAGAAAAAGTTGCCAGACCTGGGTTTGAACCAAAGACATGATCACATGATGTATTCAGACTCTTACTAATCAACCTTCTTTTTTTGGGGGCCCATTTTTGCCCACATAGCAGCACAGACTTGAAGTTTGTGAATATGGGGTGTGACCCGTGACCTACAAATTGAATGAAATAGTACAGTACTTTCAATAACAAGTTTCGCTCCCGCCACAGATTCTCGTTTACCGTTCCAATCTCGTCGTCGTCCCTCGTTGTCCATCAAGCCCTCGTCGTTGCTTGCGTCGTCGTTGTTCCGTTCTCGCCACGTTCCCGGAAGGTCATCCCGCGGACCACCACTACCCTATCTTCCTCCTCGTACACCACCCACATCCTCCATTTTAGCTACTGATCATGAGTCCTGGGTATAGACTTCCCCCTCGCACATTATTATTATATTTGTTGCCCAGTCAAACCATGCTCGCGTTGGGCGGCACCTTCATGGTGTTGGCTCGCGCTCGCAGCGACGCTGGCTGCGCATCAACACATTAATATTTTCACAATCGGGCCCGCATAGAAAAACGGGGGGGGGGGTTTCAAATCTACTTTGGCCTTGCAAAAGTAAAGTTTCCCCATGCCTCTCAAGGTACCCAAGTTACCATATCTAAGCAGTCAGCTCTGTTGTTGACAAAATACTGTAGTGATTAGACCTTAAGTCCGGAGGGTTTAACTGTAACACATACAAGTCCAAAATTGCACAAGTCCGGAGGGGTCCGTACTGGAAGGCCTCCAAGTCCGCCACGGCAAAGGCAATGTCAGGTTCCGCAATTATCGGTCTGTGTAGAGGATCACTTCATTTGACAGATTTCTCATCTGTGCATGACAGCCTCTGCACCAAAAATCTTCACCAAACTCCAAACTTTTTTTTCTCTTTTTTTTTTTTATTCAGTGGAACCCCACGCTCACCATCAATCACGTCTAATGCTTTCTCTTTTGACCACCACCATCTGTTCAATGGTCACGACGCGACTGACTGGTCTAGACGCTTCCACCCGGAAACCGCCTACACCACAGCCTCTACCCCGTCGTGTTCAAATTTCAATACCTGCCAGCGAATACCCTCATCTGCGTGAGTCCCAGGTCTCCGCTGTGGACAGGGATGAACCTCCCGCGCCGCAATCCCGCAGGTAGGGACTCTGCCATCTCGCTATGGTCACCCGAACGCCCTTCCCTCCAGCATGCCACCTTCCCTCTCAACGCGCCAATTTTTCGTTGGCGCGTAGACCTACCAAAAAGAAATGAGCCAGCGACCCGGTTCCACATATACATGGACGGAAACAGAGGCACACGGCGGGCGTGCCCATACCAGCGGACTTCAAGTTTATGCGCTGATGAATAATTCAGAGACGGTCCGCCACAGCACCTATACAACACCCCGGAGGCTGAATCGATTGCCAGCGAAAATCCTGCGCTGCGTGAATACCCGGAAAACTGATACGTGTTTCGGGGAACAGAACATATAAGCTACGTCGGGCGTAGTCAGCCTGGTGGCCCTTCAGATCCTCACCATGTTTCTGGCAAAGCATGCGCGACTCGGTCTCGTCTTCCTTCTCGCTGTCGGCGCTGGCGCCAGCGATCCCGAGCTGCGGGCTCGGACTTCATTTGAGGGGGACTGGCAGGTGGCGGAGAAAGGGTGCGTGACGACGCTGTTGCTGCTGTCGCCGAGCAACCAGCTCTTACACCGACCAACCTTCTTAGAACCACTGGGGTCAGCGGCATGCAGCTCGCGGTAGTATCGGAGAGCACGGCTATTATTTACGACAAAGTGTACGTCCGCCCATTCTCCCCCAGTCGCGTTACTTAACGTTGGCAGGGAACATAATCCACTACAAATCCTCGGCCATGTCGCATGGGCAGTCGAACTCGACCTCAACACGCAGCAAGTACGCCCACTCAACTCACTAACCAACTCGTGGTGCGCGACGGGGAGCTTCCTGGGCAACGGCACCTTTGTCAACTCGGGCGGCAACCCCGTCGTCATCTCTGGTGCGTATTCCCGTCTGAATGGGTGCAGTTGCTGACTGCGCCGATGCAGGCGGCGACGGGCTGCAAGGTATCCGGATGTTCACACCCTGCGACGACGGAAAGTGCGATCTATTCGAGATGCCGGATCGAGTGCGGTTGGCGTCGAAACGTTGGTATCCCTCCTCTGTGCGTGCCCTGTCCCTTCTTTACTGTGCGCGTGCTGAACACGCTGCAGGTACGCATAGAAGACGGCTCTATTATTATCTTCGGCGGCTCAGTCTCTGGCGGGTGAGCGCGTTTGCAGTACATGTCCCGCTCCTTCCCTGACGTTTCTCCTACCCAAGGTTCGCCAACGCGAAAGGCAAGCCCTCACAATCCCCCTTACCTCCCAATCTCAACTTGCTCAGATGTAAACAACCCGACATACGAATTCTTCCCGCCGAAGAACATCAACGGTCTGTCTTCCGTCTTCATCTGCGGCGGGCAGATCGGCTGACTCGACCGGCAGGCAACAACGGCGTCCCGATCCACAGCCCGTTCCTCGAGGACACCCTGAACGCAAATCACTTCCCGAACATGGTGTACCTCCCGGACGGGACGATATTCATCTCCGCGAACCAGGGCGCGATGATCCTCGACTGGCAAAAGAACACCGAGCGACGATTGCCGGATATCCCGAACGGCGTGCGCATCAGGTACGCCTTCCCTTCCCTTCCGTCCTTTGTTCGAGACATACGAACTAACCACGTCGTTTAGCTCCCCGTTCTCCGCAGGCCACGTCGTCCTCCCGCTCTCCCCGAAGAACGACTACCGCGCGGAGATCCTCATCTGCGGCGGATCGACTGCAGACGATACGGTCGACTCCAAGACGCTCTCGGCGCAGCTCCCCGCGTCGGACCAGTGCATCCGCATGGCGCTCGACGACGACGGGATCAAGGACGGCTGGCAGGTCGAGAAGATGCCTAAGGGGAGGATTATGGTGGATATGGTGTTGATGCCCGATGGAAGGGTTATGCTCGTCAATGGGTGCGTTTCCCCTTCCCTGCTCCTTCCGCTTCACTGCGTCGAGGATTGAGCACCGCACAGTGCGGAGACGGGTATGGCAGGGTACGGCAATGTTGGGGACCAAATCGGCCAAAGTAACGCGGACAACCCGGCGCTAAAGCCCGTCATCTACGACCCCGAAGCGGAATCCGGGAAGCGATTCTCCGACGCCGGTCTCGTCGCGTCGCAGATCCCGCGTCTGTACCATTCAACGGCGTCGTTGACGCCAAACGGCACCATCATGCTCGGTGCGCCGCTTCTTGCCTTCCACCCATGTTCGCTGAAGACTATTGTCATGAAGCGGGGTCGAATCCGAACGACGACGTGTCGACCAACAAGTACCCCACCGAATACAGGTGCGACTCCGATAAATTCCTTTGTCTGACCGCAGTCAGACTAATCGATTGGAAAGACTCGAGTTCTTCTACCCACCGTACATGAACGCGCCTCCGCCGACGTACACCGGCCTCCCCAAAACCATCGACTACGAGTCCTCCTTCGACCTCGCGATCGAGCTCCCGGACGGGGTTGACGACGTAACAGGTGCCCTTCCCTTCCCGCGAGAGAAACCCCGAGACCCCTCGCTAATCCGTAACCCGTAGTATCCCTAATGGACCTCGGCTTTGCCACGCACGCAGTGCACATGGACCAGCGCCTCGTGTACCTCGATTGCAAGCTCTCCGACGACAAGAAGACGCTCAGCGTCACCGCCCCGCCGTCGCCGCAGGTCTACCCGCCCGGCCCGGCATTTTTGTATGTAGTGACGGACAAGGGGGTGCCGAGTTTCGGGCACAAGACGCTCGTGGGGACGGGGGATGGGCCGAAGGTCGATGAGGATGCGTTGGCAAAGTGCGTTATCTGTCTTTTGTTAATGGTTGTGGAGTGAGGCTGATGCTGGGTTGTAGTATGATGAAGGAGACGAAAGGGCCGGGACAGTGAGACTGATTTGGGTTGGGTCTCATCTGTGTCTTTTGTGGATGCTGGATTCCTACACTTATGATTATTTATTGAAGTCTTCAAGCTTGTAGTTAGATTTAATCCGGTATTCCCGCATCCCGAAGCAAGTGATTCCACCCGCCAGTAGCCTCATTTCATCACAAGAACCAACCTCCCCCGCTCTTGCACCCCCCTCCGCCGCAGCAGGTCCATACCGCCACTCGCTTTCACTCCAAATTAAAATCCAACACCACCGGAGGCTCAATACGCTCAAGACGCCCTGTCTATGGGCCTATCGCGCTACACTGACTCGGAAAAAGAATCGGATCACCCCCATTCGATTCTTGCGACGACCATTTCTCAGCAATATTTGTTTCATCTGATACATGACCCTATTTTTTTTTTTTTTTTTTTTTTTGCAACTTCTGGTATTCCCCTTCACTCCGTACACGATGTCCGATCTGCGGAACTTGCCCTACCCTGGCCATATACAGTTCAAGCCCACCTGGCTGCACCGGTCGCACTCCTCGCCGGCGGAGGGCGCGATGCACTGTGTATTCGGATGGAAAACTGGTGGGCACAAAGGATTCCGAGCTCCGCAACGCAGCGTACCTCTTTGTCTTTCAGTTTGCACCCCGCGCAGCGGTCGTCTCCGCGGAAGGTGCCCATTTTTGCTAGTTGGTTGGTCGGTGGGTGGGTTAAGGAGTGCTCTGCGCGTGGCTTTTAAAGCTAAGGCACTGGCAGCACTAAATTCTGACTTAATCTCCGGTTTTTAGCCTGTAGGGAATGATAAGTAACCCAGGGAATTGAAAAGGCTGCTGGCTTGAGTTTCAAAATGTCCCGCCCGTAACAAGAACGGCCTATTCGAATTACGTGCTTGGAAATTTACCAGCATTCAAAACTCGGCGGCAAATCCGCCGCTTCTATCTACGCGTGCACACCAGCCGCAGCATCAGCAGCTCACCAGTTCTATGCTTCATATTGACCGCCGCAGACGGGACATACATGTTCACAACGCGGTTTCAACGATGATCGTTGCGTTCTTCAAGTTTGTAGTTGGATACAATCTTCTACTCGTGCATCCGGAAACAGCAATCCTACCCAATAGTAGTGTTCTCATTTCATGACAAGAACCAATCTTCCCCGCTCTTGCACCACTCTACGCCGTAGTAGGTCTATACCATCACTCGCTTCCACACCCGGACCCGAGGCGCCATCTCGCTCCAAATCAACATTCAACACCACCTCCATACGCTCCAGACGCGCTATACCAGCCCCGGCATCCCCCCTCCGAGCATCCAACGCCCCGAAAATCGCGTCGCATAACTTCACCACCAGCCGGGGCGCCGTCGTTATCGCTATCGAGAGGACCAACTCGATAACGCGGAGGCGGGGTAGGATTTGCGTGCACAACACCGCAAACAAATTCGAAACCGCCGGATTCTCCAACCGGAGTCGTTCAATCGTCTCGTGCAGCGCGAAGAACGGGAGGAGCCGGGCGGGATGCTGGACGTCGGAGATCGTCAACGAGATGATCCCGCTACTAGCAGTACATCCCGAATGCGGATGCTCGGGCTGCGAGAGCCCAAACCCAAATCCAGCCGCGAGCGCCGCCGCGTCGCTGCAGCGTTCCGGGAACGCGAGCGCCTGAAGCGCGGGGAGGCGTCGCGCCGGCAAAGAACTCGAGGCAGCGCTCGTTCATGAGCGTTGCGCTCGGGGCGGAGAATTCCAGGCGGCGGAGGTGGGGCAGGACAATAGTGCTCCCGATTCTGGATTGCCCGCCGACGACGGCACCGGACTCGGGGAAGCGCCGGAAGAAGGCCGGGACCAACAGGGTTTCGAGGAGCGGGCAGCAGTGGAGGAAGCGCGTGAGCGTCGTGTCGTCAATCTGGGCGCGCAGGTGCAGAGTCGTGAGCTGCGCGAATGGGAAGCGGCTGGTTTGCGGGAAGCGCGCGGGCATGAGTGCAAGGGAGGGGTAGTCCAACGAGAGGAGGCGTAGGTGGGTTGCATGTTCGAGGCTGTCTAGTAGGCGCGCGAGGTTGGTTTGGTATCGCAGCGTCCAGGTCCGGAGGTCGAGGCTCAGTTCCTTCAAAGGAAGCCTTGTCGTATGCGTTGGTAGGAAGACGGACTTAGAGGTGTCGCCGAGGATGACTGTATCGAGGTACTCGACGCGTTCGAGGAACCTTGGAGCCGAATCGTCGTCGCTAATGATCCACACAGAATCGTGGCTCCGTATACGCACCGAGAGCTGGTATGGCCGGCTCCTCTCCGCCCAGCGCTGCACTATCCACATTGTCTTCTCCTTCTCCGCGTGGAATAGGACGAGATTGCGCCAGAGCCGCCCGTCCGCGAGTGCTACCTCCCTCCAGCGACTGCACACGCGCGTGAGCACCAACGGCGCGAACGCGCCCGACAGGCTGGAATACGTGTCGAGATGGAGATGCAGCTCGACGGAAATGAGGAAGATGTCCCTCCATAGCTCGACGGGGAGCCCAGGACGCGAGCGGGGATGCACAGGCATAATGGAAGCGTCGGCCTCGGCTCGCGGGGTTTCGCGGCTTATACGCTGGCGCCTAATTCACGGCACGCCAGCAAAGCCCGTCCCAGAGACGTGCGACCCGCAGAAGCCCCGGTGGCGACTGGATGGTCTGTGTTGAGGCCATTGGGAATCTCCTTCAGGTGGACGTGGAGGTAGAGGCGTTTTGATGCCACACCGAAGAAATCGGGAAATTTTCAAAGTGCCCGCGGGAATTGCATGCGCCATTGGCAATAGGTTACCGCCGCGCGGGCATTACTTCTTTCAAAAATCCGTCAGCGAGGCCGCGCGGCTTTTCCCTGTGCATGTGTATTATTGCTGTTCACCCTGCTTTGCCAGGTCCCCCACCTTGAAAATTAGTAATATATTGTGACATTTCATTTGATTTGTAGGTTGCCGATTTTTCCTCGAAAAATGTTATGTCACATGAAATCTGGGAATCTGCCTACCAAGAAAAAAAAAAAAAAAGAGATCTTGATGAATTTTGATCGTATGATTTGCCTAATTAGGCCTTATTGCGAATTGGGAATCTCGTAGTTGGCACACACCCAGAGTCCATCCAAATTGGATGGAATGCTACGGTATATGGTCAGCTGACTGGTACTATGTGAGCTTTCCCACCCCCTGCATAATGCAGTTCTTGCCAGATGTTCAGGACACGTGCGACACAAGAATCGAAACATTTTTTTTTTGTTCTTCTCGAAAATTCAGAGAAAAAAAAAGATAAAAGAAACACACACACACACACACACACACACACACACACACACACACACACACACACACACACACACACACACACACAGTCCAAATGTTACAGTACTGTGGCATGTCATTCATTCAATTTTTGGCAGGCATCACGGCCACTTTATTGCTGATTTCAAGTTTGTTGTCCTCTCGGAGTTTTTGAAAAAACATTTTTTTGCCCTAGATTAGAACACAAGCGAGCCTCTTGTGGGCTCAATTCTGCTCGGAATCGGATGATATGGGTACCATCATGAAGGGATTTGAGCGGACTATCGGAGCCAACTGCTCGCGAAATTCTCCTGCTCGCCTGCGGACTTCTATTTTGGATATACACACATTTTGGTTACCTTATTTTGTTTGGTCTCTTGCTCTGTCAATTTCGATCCGTTTAGGCTACAATGTGAACATTTTCATGGTCATTTTGCGCGGCAGATCGAATGAGCGCCATCATAATCTGATCTGATGACATCAATTTTAAACTTTGATCGGTGCATCACAAAACCACCACCATCAGAAAGCCCTTGAAAAACTGACTTGCAAACCCATCATCCTCATCCTGCCCCAGTGAGATTATGAGGCACAGCAGGCAAAACAAAATCACAGAGTTTTTGGCTGGAAATTTCATTTGAACATGTCATAGCGGAGCCCCAGTGAGTTTTTGAAACTCGGGAAGCCCCAGGTGTGAAAGTCCTCTCAATTCCCTGCAGAATGATACCAAAACTGTTGCATTTGAAGCAGGATTCAGCCTGCAATAAGCCCACACATTTCAGCATCCACACTTTCCAGAAAATGTTTTTTCAAAAACTCTGAGAGGACAACAAACTTGAAATCAGCAATAAAGCCTTCACGAAAGTTTTTAAACAACTGTCAGCAACGAGGTTGTTGATGGACTGATGGCATCAATCAGCTAATGATGGATGAGCTTGGATGCTAGGGCAAAGGGCAGCGACGGGGTAGACAAGCAGCATTTTCGGATTAAGACAATCTAAACCTAAGGGTACTCGGGTATCTACTCGGACTTTACTGTACCATTACATTCAATTCGAATGAGCTTTCGCGCCGTGACATCAGCTACGAATTTCCCAATTCGTAGGCCACGGTGCAGCGATGTGACAGGCCTTAAAAGCTCGGAAACCCCCTTTCCTCCAGCTCTCCAATATTGCCTCACTCAGCGGCGCAATGCGCTTAAATTTGGTTAACCTGCGGAAAATGGAGGCTTTGCAAACATTACGGCATGACAACGAGTCGTTGCACTTGCCCACATTGCCGGAAGTTGGCAATGAAGCTGAAAGAAGTAATATCAGTGTCAATCTGAAATGTGCCCGGAAAATACTATTTTCAGCAAACCTTTCAGTGGAAAAAATTACCATATAAGGGAATTTCAAATGCTTTCAGATGGCCCAAAAATAGTATTTTCAGATTGATTTTCAGCCGATGCCGATAAATTTACCCTCAGATTCATTGTCAGAGCCTCTGAAATTTCCGAACTCACAGTGTGATGTGTTAACGCCGAGTGCAAAATTCTGACATGTCTCAAGGTTTTCGGAAATGGATTTAAAAGCAGTAATTTTTTGTGCCTGAAATTCTGGAACTTTTCTGCGTACTTTTGGCGGGAAAAAGATGTGATAGAAATGCCACAGTGCACGCAATATGAACTTCATTTTGCATGCTGTTGAGTTCCCCGCATGGATCACGCTCATCGTCCACAGCAACTACGCGCGTACTTGTCATGGCTTCTGAGTGTAATCATCGCAAGGCGTCTGAATGGGCGTGAGGAGCATACCACTGCTGACAAAAGTGTAAGTCGCTTTACCGCCGAGCCAAAGACTGCCCAAGAAAAAGAGGTGGCTGAACGTTGAGTCAAGTTTAAACTTCCGAGCTTATCAAGCAGGAGTTAAACCAGCATGCATATGCTCTCTTTTGCCGTACGAGTAGCCCATGTACTTAGACTAGGACGCGAATTTGTCGCATACGCTCCCGGACCAGCCCCGCGGACGTGGCACGCGGATCGGTTTGCATCCCTGTGAGTAAATTACCCTCCCTTTGTTTCCCTGTACGAGTAGTTCAACGTTCAGCTGCCTGTCATGCGTATAGAAATTATCTTAGTGATTCAAAACTCTGCCGCGTATCCAGGGCGGCCGAACATTTCTCCGACTCCGGGCTCCAATTGATTTCCCCCCTCAACAAAGGACTTACAACGATGATCAGCCAGGGTCCCGGCGGATACAGCAAAACGAGCGTGGCATCCGGCGCCGGATCTGCGACGGCGATGAATTCCACCGCATGCATACCCTGCCTGCTCCGCTGGGTGTACAAAATTCAATGTTAATTTCGCCGCAGCTCAGCTGCATATAACCTACCCACTCCGGAGAGTAGACCTCACCAGCCCACCCACCTCACATTAGTCTGTCGCCCTCCGGCGCGCCGTCACCGACCCACTCACACTGCCCCTGTAGCTCAACCAAAAACCACACACAATGAGCGGCACTGATTCCGGATACGCCTCTGACGCCTCGACGGCCACCATCGCCCATTGTCAGCGATGCCGCCAGCCTTTGCAGAACGGCAGCTGCCCGACGCAAGGTTGCGCGGGTCCTTTGTAACGAGTTCTCTCAAGCCTAGACACCCGACCGGCAAAGACCAAGAAGAATTGGTGGCAGGTGTAAACGTCTGGGAATATCACGGGACCTTATTAGACCTTACAGTAAATGGCAGCCGCTAAAAACACCTTTAAAAAAATAGATTTCAGAACTTCACTTTCTATAGGAATTCTCCAATTTGCGGAGCAGTGTGTGACTGCTGGATGTGACAGGGATATTCCTCCACAGTCCAGGAGCTGCATACTGGGGCTCTGGCAGCTTGATCACAAGTCGAATGATATATGGAGTGATCCAGCCATACAAGCACCAAGAGGGTGTCAAAATTATAAAATGTGTATACATATACTAATATAGAAGATCAAATTATCTTTTATGGAAAGATCATTCTTGGACGCTAGCTATGGGTTTTTTTTTTTTTTTTTTTTTTGGAGCGTTTTTTTGTAAAATCAAGCCTCAGAAGTTTCTTGAGTTTACCGGGGTTTGAAAATGGCCACTGCCAACCCTGCTTTGAAAACAGCAGTAATATTAGAACGCCTCAGAGCTCAAAGTAACAGCGCTCGCCCTCCGAAGCCCGGAAACGTTAACATCCTAGTTTTTGACCGCAAGTATCAGTCTCCCCTCTTCCGCAAGCACCCTGCGCCGAAGGGGCTCTAGAATCGCGTCATCAAACACCCGCTGCTTCCGCTGCTCGGTCTTCACGACCACCTCTACACGGTCGAGACGCGCTAACCCATCCACGCCCGCTCCGCCCGCTCGGTTCCTTGCATCTAACAAGCCGGGAATTGTGTCGAGGATATCTGCGAGCAGGCCGGTGCTTGCTGGCAGGACGAGCCGGAGGGAGCGAAGCCGGGGCAGGAGATGTGCCCCGCTCTTCGGGTGGCCGTACAGCGCTTGCAATACGCTCGCCTGCGCGAGGTACGGCAGAGAAAGGCGCTCAATCGTCTCATGTTTCGCCAGGAACGCGAGAACGTCGGCGGGATGCTGCACATGCGCCACCTCCACCTTGGTCAACGCGCAGCGCGAATGCATAGAAAACCCCGCCTTCAGCGACGCCGCGTCGCTACAGCGCTCCGGGAACGCCAGGGACGTGAGCGCCGGGAGCGTCGACGCGGAGAAGAACTCGAAGCAGCGCTGGTTGATGAGGCTCTCCGAGTCTTTTGGCGATGCGAACGCGAGGCGGCGGAGGCGGGGGAGGAAGATGTCCCGGCCAGAGCCGCCCGCCCACGATCCCTCGTACAGATGCGGGAAGAATGCTGGGAGGAGGAGTTCTTCGAGGGACGGGCAGCTGCAGAGGACGTTCACCAACGCCGTCGCGCCCGTCGGCGCTAGTAGCTCCAACACCGTCAATTGGGCGAAGGGGAAGTGGCTGTTTTGCGGAAACGGGACGGGCATGAGGGCGAACGCGGGGTAGTTGAGGGAAAGATGGCGCAGGCGGGGCGCAGGCTGGAGGAAGTCGAGCAGACGCGCGAGGTTCTTCCGGTGAAAGAGGGACCATGTGCGGAGGTCGAGACGGAGCTCCGTCAGCGACAGCGACGCGGCCGGGGTCCGCCCGAATATCCGCTCAGAGGCGTAGCCGGGGATGACGGTGTCAAGACGCTCCACGCGCTGAAGGAACGAGCCCGCATCGGCGGAGGCGAAGTGGTCGAGGGAGGAATGCGGAATCATGCCGTCTCCGACGAACCAGACCGAGTCGTCGCTGCGGATGCGCACAGAGAGCGCGTACGGCTGGCTCCGCTCCGCCCAGCGCTCAATGACAGCCGGAGTCGTGGACTTGCCCGCGTGGCGCAGCACCAGGGTGCGCCAGAGACGCGCGTCTGCGAAGGCTATGGCGCGCCACAGGCTGCAGACGCGCGTAAAAACCAAGGGCGCGAAAGCGCAGGAGGCGCTTGAGTACGCGTCGCTGCGGAGCTGTTGCTGGACAGAGGCGAGGAATATGTCCATCCATAGCTCTACAGGCAGCCCTAGGCTCGAATGGAAGTGCATAGGCAGAGGGAGAGGTGCGAGAGGTGGCGTAGCAACCTCATTTGCTGGCGGTACCGCTCAATTTATCGGCCAGCGAGCCGAGACGGGCCAGCACCTCGGACCCCGTACCACTGGATTGCGGTTGGCAATACCAGGCGTGTCGCGGGCGAGGGATATCTCGAGCAAAGCAAGGATTCCGATCCGGAGCTTTTGATCCTTCAGTGGTTATTCACCTTGCCCCCAAGTACAGAACCTAAATCTGGAGCTCTATCTCCCGTACAAGTCCAAGTCTCCCCCAAACCGATGTCTGCTCCGTCAAACTTTCTTTGGGTAGGGGGTTGAGGCACCTACAGCCAGAAAAATATGAATCGGTGCGTCGGCAAGTTCCATCCGCTCAGTAGTGTATTGTGCTCATCGTCTCGTCCATAGAGCGTACGTGTATCGACACATTTCATAGCTTCAGGAAGCTGTTTACTCTTCACAAACTGACACAGTCTAAGCCGAAAGCCGTACTTCTTGCGTGTTATTCATACTACTTCTCGAGCCTCCAGAACGGAGAGGCCTGTCGCTGCATTCGCACCAAAACGGTTCACATGAGGAACTAAAACCGGGAACCTCATATTTTGGGGTGAAAACTTACGAAAGAAGAAAAAAATCTTTTAAGTGCTCTGAAAAATGGTTTCAAAGAAGCCATTGAATGGCTTCAATGGCTGTTGCGCAACCTGTCTAATATATCTCCGGATTTGCTAGCACACTTTTGATGGGGGTGTAACTGTAATCGCCTATCAAACATGTGCCCTTCACGGTTTTGTTGCCCCTAGTGGGTGCACTGTGTTTGGAAAACTCATGAGCACAAAACAATTCCGAGCTTTGCTTTGCAACCAGGTGCCAGCCTGCGGCGCCGTAGATCTTGCTTTGTCATTAATTTCGCCTGCAAAAAAATTGAACTCAGATCATTTCCCCGATGTGGACCCTTATCTTTGCACAACTCAAATTTGGGCCAGCAATTTCCCCTTCCCTGACACAAGGTGACAGCCTTCGTGCCGTCTCGGACCTTGCTTTGCCGTAGCTATTTGGGCTGCATTGTAGTATGCAAGAAGTCACCTGTGACATACTGTACTATTTCGGTCGTATCGTACGTCACGCGTCACAAGGGCCCCGTACGAAATTTTTTGATGCGTTAAATAATTTTTTCTCAATTTTTCCGATTTAAAATTTGTGTCACAGTAAAATATCCGTACGATACGACCGAAATAGTACAGTACTCCCTACTGAGATTTCTTTTTGCAATTTTACAATGATTGAGGTGAAGCCGGCTTTGCGGCATTGCACAAACAGTGTGATACATGGGGCTCAACGGGTATTGCTGCAAATTACTAGAATTTCACCATCTTAATTTATGTATTGTGCGACTGAGATGGTACTGTGCTTCCCTGCGACATTATAATCTCCCGGTGACATTATAATCTGCTGATACTGAGGTATTTTAAGCAATTCGGTGCGGGGTTCGGCGCGTGACACCCGCGCCGAAAACAACCTTTCGGCATCCGCGCGGCGGCAGCGTGACTGCCGAAAATTTTCGGCGCGGCGCTGATCCAAAACGATTTTTCTTTAGCTTTTTGGACCTTGTTTGGGGTGGATCGAGTCCTTGGTAGAGGTTTCAGTAGAGAAACGGGACAAATTATGCCGCCCCGCAGGGCCCGAAAAAAATTCTAAATTCATGTTGTCCGAAACCTTTCGGCATTGGTTCCAAGGTAGCGTTGATAAGCCGTGAAAATAAACGCGTTGGAATTACTCTAATTGCGGGTTTTTGCGCTATGTGTTTCGACCTCAAAACCACTTACGCCACTGTTTCCTCTGCAGTTGGCGAGAGCGTTGAAGGTGTTTGGCTATAAAATGGTCATGAACTCCGACGGTGTGCGATATCACTGAAGGGTTAGCCCGAGCTCGAATGTTATCGCGGAGCAGCCCTACCTGCGTGTACTCAAAACGGGGAACTTATCTGGTGTTATGCGTTTCGATGCGCTTGTGTGTTATGATCAGTCAGCGGGGCTTTGACTTGTTGTGGGCGCTACTGGATGACTCAGATGGATGGGATAATTCCGGTTAATAGGGAAACGGGTCGGAGCCGTCCCATGCTGCTGTGGGAATTATCTTGATCTTATCTACATCCATCAAGGATCGGCGTGTTGAGGGCGCATGTGGGCGCGAGTATCCTATTCCTGGAGGAAGGGTATTTGCCCCATAGCTCGCCAACCAAGGGGACTCTGAGGACGCGCTGAGCACCGCTGGAAGGAGGTGCACGTACGCTACAAAACGGCTGTACGTTTGGTGGAGGGACAGAGACTTGAACCGCACAAGGTTCTGAGCCAGGAACGAGGGCTCAAGGGTTCAACATCCGACAATCAGGGGACGTGGCGACGTGGAGCACGACCTCCTGGATACCCGGCACTTCGAAGGACCGAGCCAATTGGCTATAGAGGATTCGACAATGGACCATACGAATTTCCTTATTCTGCAGAATTGTTTCTCACTCGTATTTCTTGGCTACTGTATATAAAGAGGGAGGGGGCACAGTTTTGGGCACGGAATCCTCCCCCGCTATCACTAGGGCAAGTTCTGGGCTTGAGCGGTGCTTACTCATCTCGAGTTTGTATCTGAACAAGTTTGATTTGGCTGGATTGGTTGAAACGAATAAGATTGGTTTTGGATTTGGAATAAGCTAGGAAGCTTTTGGAACTTGGAACGCGGCCGGAAGCCTGCGATTGGACTTGGTTGAAGCTAGGAAGCTTCTGGATTGGAATTGGTTTCGAGTACCGCGTTGAACGCACAACCGATTGAGTTGGTGATTGGGGTTTAAGGACCTAATACCACTTTATCACCCATACCCCGCTTCTACGCAGTTCGCTGTTAGTTGCACAGTTGAGATACTATAAACTCAAAAGTCCCAAAAGTACTCTGAACACCAAGTCCGCTTGAGGTTCAGTCTACGTGTTTCAAGAACCACATAAACGTTTACACCCTTGTCTGGATATTTCTATCCTCACAATACCCTGGATTGGCTCTGTTACCGAGGCCGATCTCCTAGAAGTCTGTGTGTTTAGTGTGTGTGTTTTGTTGTGTGTTTGGTGTTAGGTGTTTTGCTTTGCATTGCACCAGCCTGCGCGTTTCATTGCATTCCACTCTGTGCATAGAGTTCGCTTTTCAGCGTGACCGCCGAAAATATTTCGGCGGTAAAGAGGCGCGTGACGCGTGACTGCCGAATTGATTAAAATAGCACAGTATTGGCCGCAGTTTTGTGCCCCCAGTATATGGGAACTTCCAATGGACATCCAGCAGTTTCTGACCCAGAAGATTGATAACTGCAACCAAATCATGTGCAACAAATTTACTGTACATGCACCGAAATGAGGTCACATCAAGAGTCACAAAAAAGTTTTGGAAAATGGTGTCCGCTCAGACATTTTCGATACTAGGGCTTATTACAGTAGATGCTGAAAAAATATGGACTTTTTTACATTCCAATTCAGCTCAAATATCTTCCGGGAGCTTCAGAAATTTGCCCTGCGCAAATTGAAACCCACAGATTCAAGTCCGCAATTAATTCCAAGCACGAGAAAATCAGCTGGTTATAACATCACCAGGAGATTATAACATCACAGGGAAGCACAGTAGGATAGATAATATTTGTTGGGCAAAACATGTAAGTGGCCTACTCAACTTGAACCAACTGAGCCCAAATGGAAATGAGTTGTGCCAAAATTTTTTGCCCCTCCCGTGGCTCAAACCAGGGGGTTTGAGTGCTTACAAATTTTGACCATACAGTCGCCCACATCCGGACCAGACCCGTGTGCGGACCCAGCCGGTTGGAGTGTGCAGATGTACTTGTCAATTAGCAGTGAGGTAGATACACTGTGTCTAATTAATCTCTCTAAATTTGATGGCTATCAGATGACTTGGCATAGAGGAATAGTCAAAAAGACCTAATCTGCAAACTCTCCCCCAAGTTCAAAATTGTTTTTGGTGTTGTGATCTAATAAATGATGCATCTGATCGGGATTTTTGAGATGGTATAGAACACAGGCATTACTCTCAAACACCAGCAAACCCCAGGCCGGAAAACCTGTTCTTCAGTCAAGGCATGCAAGATGGTCCGGATTAAACTCAAACCTGCGGTCGTCAGGATGCCTTGAGTGTATAATGTGATTGTGAGCACGCAGCCACCCAATCGTTTTTGTGCACATTATTTATTATTTTCCCTGCATGCTCACTAATTTTGATGAGATTGAGATCATTTTTGTTGCTTCCATATTGGTATTTCCTGGCCGCGGTCCGGATGGGGGTTTCCGATTGTATATGGGTATCCAAACATGCTGGCCATTAGCACAAACTACACTGTTTGTGAATTAGCATGAAGTCTTTTGGCCATCATTCATATCTTTTTCATTTGTAAATCTGTTTTGATTGGCAGGAGACTATACCTTATTATATTACATGGTTTTGAACAAATCACACTGTAGTAATTAGACCACAAGTCCGGTTACGCGTTACATGCCCCTCGGACCCGGACTTGTGGCTTGACGTTACATGTTACACACCTGTTTTGGTGGTGATTTTGGATGGGAAGTGGCTCAAAAAGGCAATTTTGCACTTCCAGCTGTGCTGGAATTACCTTTTGTGGGAATTGTTGATGCCATCGGTCATGTAACATTTCGGACGACTAGTGTTACGTGTTACACTGGCCGGACTTACGGTCTAACTAGTACAGTAATCAAGCCATCAATCATTTCTATCACCTGATTATTCTTTTCCTACGGCGTGAAATGCTGTATGTCAAGACTGTTTTCCGTCCATCATCAATGTCACACTGGAGGACATGCCAAATGAACTTTGAGTAATATTCAATGACTACAGTATGCAGCCACAGGATCTGTTATATGCATGCATATACCAAGTATATATAGGCCCAGACAGCCATGACGTCATAGCAGCCTTTTGGCTCAGTTGGCTAACATGTTGGTTCTTGGGGCATGTTCGTCACAGGATCCATGGCTATGCTGACACTTGTACATCAGTGGCTGTGTTGACATTTGTACTTGTTTATATGAGTTTCACACAGATCTGGCCCACTTTGGATTACCTAAGGCAGCATGTGATGATTACTTAATAGACATTGAGGGGGAGCTTGCAAAGCAAGCTGAAGTTCAAAAAAGAATTCCTCCTCCTTACCCCCAAATCTGCAGTCTGTAGATCTGAATGCAGAACATTAAGGTTTTAAGAGACAATTGTTTGCACAATGCAAAGATGATTGAAGGTGGGCAACACAGCAGATACTGCAGTATTAAAGTCAATTCAGGAGAAGATTTGTTGTGTGACATTAATACCAAATCTTACCTCTTGGTGTTGTGTCCCCATTGGGCAATTATGCGCTGAACGGGGGAAAATGCAAAATTTCCTTTGTGGTACACTGAGATATTCGGGCTGTATGGAACACTGAGATATTCGGGCTGTATTTATACCTGAGCGTTGAGTCAGAATGACTTCAGTTTGAGTCAACGGTCCTCGGAATGACTGCGCAAATACTGTGAAGTCAGACAAAGTCAGTTTGTTCTGTTCCGGGTCCGAGAAATATCTCCAGCCTTCATGGCACAGAATATTTGTTTTCAAATTCAACACTTTAGAAAATAAATATGTGGTCACAAAAATGAGTACAAGCAGGCTAAACACTCAAGACTTAATAAATAAGGATCCATCACAGCTGTTCCGCGATTCCTAGATCACAACAAATATGGAGCTCCAACTACAAATTTTTGAAACAAAAGTGACCATCCAGTACAACAGGGAGAGTGCTTGTTGAAGCCTGCTGTTCTGCCGCCTTGATCCTCAAACTGTTATCCTGACTCTGGCTAAGGTCAAGTTGACATTGTTTGGAAAGTAACTGTCTTTTTTTTGTCTGGTATAAACAGGAAGGAGGGTAATTACTACCTATGTGACCACCTGCCAGGATACCAAGCAAGGCAAGGTCTGAAGAATACAGGAGAAGGTCCAACATCTTTTGGATTCTTCAGTCCCTACAAATAGTACAATACTGTAGTGATTAAACGTCAAGTCCGGAGAAATTGCATGAGTCCGGAGGGGTCCATAACCTGTAACACATTCAAACAAGCTTGAAATCCTCTCAGTCCGCTGCGACAAAGGCAATGTCAGGATGCTGGAATGGTCGGTCTGTGCAGGGGATCAATTCATTTAACAGAATTCTCATGCACATGATAGCCTCTTCACTGAAAGTCTACACCAAACTCCATGCACGGCCCTGACATCCAGGTCGAGCTATCCAATTTATTAAACTACTTTTCTGCTTGGAAAAAAAAATGAAATTTGCTCCATCAAAATTTCCCCTTGTTGGCCCATTTGTTGCATGTCCGGCGACCCTTGTGAGCTGTAATCCAGAGGCCATAAGTCCGCGTGTGTCGGGGTCCATGACAGGACTTCAGGTCTAATCAGCTCATATGTATGAAAGGCCCAAATCAATGAATACTATTTGGGAATCAAATCCTAGACGATTTCTTGATGCAAGATACTTCAGCACAACCAGAAAGTTCATGTTTTCCCTGGCAATCAACGGGTTAACCTCACAAAATATACAAAGGACTGTAGTACATACATGTCGCATGGGTTCGGGACCCGCAATGCTGAACCCGGAATCCGCAGCCCGGAATCCGGCCAACCCGGAATCCGCGACCGGAACCCGGAATGCGGCCTCCGGAACTCGGCATTCGGAATTTGGCATTCGGAAACCCGGAACGGTTATAAAATGGGATATAGCATGATTGTGAATGGTATCTGTGTTCCGAACCTTTTCCAACGGCAAATTTCCTTGATGCTTGCCCTGCGGGCAATTTAGGTCTTACCGGAGGTAGCAGTCGGGCTTTGCAAAAATAATTTAGGTCTGAAATACAGTGTCACAGAGAGGAATTGGGGCAGAAATGCTCATTTTGCAGAGGTTAGGTGCATTTTCGAGCCCCGGGGCTCAGAGACATGCAAAATATGTTGAGAACAGCTCAATCCACGCGTAACATTCCCGCCCAGCGCTGAATATTGTAGTACACATGCAAGTTTTGATTTTAAATGTATAGCAGATCTGCTCATCAGTGCACAGTGTACCATCACATGTCCTGTACCAAATAAATGTGCATCAATCAATAGTAGGGACAGAGAGCATCAGTAATTATCAATTACAGCAGTTACTGTTTGTGGCTCAGACGCTGTATTGGCGGGGGCATACATTTGGTCTAAAGCTCAGTGTTAGATACTGGATAGACAATACATCAGGCAAGGGCTGGGAAAGGTTGCTTGATCGGTGGCTGTGTTGGCAGATGTACTTGTTTGTTCTGAATTTCAGTCCGGAATCCATAGGGGTGGAATATAGCGGTGGAAAAGCTGACAAATGGGGCTCCCTCGATAGGTCAGGAAGCTGACAAATGGACTCTATCAGTGGCTGTGTTGACATTTGTACTTGTTTGTTCTGAATTTCAAGCCAGAATCCATGGGGTGGAAAATAGGGGTGGGAAAGTTCATAAATGGGATAGTTCAGTGGCTGTGCTACCAAATGGGGTTGAGAGCTACATGTAAATGCTTACTAATTTCCAAGATGGGGGATCTTGCAAAGCAAGATGACATACCACTTCCTTCTTGTTCATTTTGCACCCCGGGCATCGGTCGTCGCCGTAGAAGGGGCCCATCAGGCCATCATGTTGATATGTTGGTTGGGGGGCTGAGGATTGCTCTGCGCATGGCATTTAAAGCTACGGCGAAGGGTAGGCCAGCACTGAATTCCGACTCAATCTTGGTTTTTCAGCCTGCAGCCTAGGAATGAGCAGTTAATCCAGGGAAATGCAAACACTTGAAGGCCGCTGGTTTGAATTTTAAAATGTCCCGCCCGAACAACGTGCAGCGGAGCCCAAGCTGATTTACAGCTAGAAAGCCACAAGGCGGCAAATCCGCCGCTTCCATTCACACCAGTCGCCGCGTCACGGTCTGAATCAGCATGTCATGCGAAACCCAGTTCTAGTTTTTTTCCGTTGACCGCCGCAGATGGGACGTACATGTTAACAACGCCTTTTATACGACGATCGTCGCGCTTGTCCCGCCACCTCATTGTGGAGGGCAGGTAGAAGATGTAAATGTCCTGTTCCGGGCCGGCGACGAAGATGGTCAGGTTGGAGGATGGTTTCTTTGTTGGGCTAAAGGGTCCAGCTCCAGACGGCTCCAGCTGCAGACTGTGGCTCATCCGCCTCCGCCTGCTCATGCTCCAATCGAGACAATTTTTCTCCATGTCGCAATTGGCAGGACATTGCTGTAAGCGCTAAAAGAGTCCAAAATGCAAATGTAGGGACCAATTGGCCACGTGCGCGAAAAAGAGCGTATGCAAACTTGAGGGTAGAAAGCAAGCCGCCGGGATTTACTAAAGGTCACAGCGTGGTCGTGTGCGGAAGCAGAGGATGCGCGGAATGTTCTTTGCTATCCGCCTGGCATGGAACATCCAGTGCGTTGGCATAATATTAACGAACACATTGAATTATTAGCTAGCTGTTTGCACCCTAAACCCTACGCCATGTCTGCAGCAACGTTCGCCAAACTCGCCGGCGCCGCTGTAACGCTATCCTCGTATCCCTCCGTGCAAAAATACGCCCACCCCACGCCCGCACTCTTGAGCGTATCGACGGAGCTCTTCAACGTCGCGGTGCTTGCCGCGCTCCCATCCGGCGTCGGACCAGCGTAATCGTGCACGAGAATCGCTGACGCCGCGCGACGCGTCTGCAGCGGGATCGTCGCCTGGATGGTCGTGAGGTCCTGGTACTTTGGGACATCGGCGGCGTTCAGCGCGCTCTCGAACGCGACGATGATATCGCAAATCGAGTAGTACACATCCGCGGGCTTTGCCCCAAAGTTGCATATTGTAGTAATCCCAGCGGGGAATGTGCTGCGCGCGAAGCCGATGAGTCCGTTGAGGTAGTCGAAGCCGCTGCCGTCCGACACCCCCGACGGCTCGATCGCCTCGTCGAAGAAGATGCCCTGCACGGAGATGTTGGCGCCCGCAAAGTCGTTCCACTGGCGCCAGCGCGCGATGTCCGCCTCAACCTCCGCTGCGGGCCGCTGCCCGTTCAAGTTATGCACATAGCCGATTGTGCGGACGCGGGGGAGCGCGTTGAGCTGCGCGGTGCCGCTCATGTAGTTGAGGTCCCCGTTGCCGGGTCCGCCAGCTCCGGGGCCGCTGGCGGGGTTGATGACGACGGTGTGCGGGACGGTGGGGTTGTTTCTAATCGAGGTGAAGACGGGCTGCCAGTTGGCTGCGCTGTCGTTGAATACTGCGGACGGGTAGATGTACAGCGGGAGGAGAATTCCGATGGCGGATACGCTACCGGCGAGGGCGAGGAGGGAGAGCCCGTAGATGAGGGAGCGGGAAGGCATCGGGGAGGTCCCAAGCTGTCTGTCGGACTTATCTACGTCGTCGGCAGTAATCGGTCCAGGTGACGAGGCCCTAACCACTGCCGGGAAAGGATCGCCGACGAGCTTGAAGCTCCATACTCGCAGCGGAATTCGCTGCATATGAAGAATAATGACCATGTTGCGGTTCGAATATCCAAGTTCGGACGTTCTCGGACAAGTTCGTCCTTCCCCCCGCCACCATCTCATGAATGTCTAATACTGTTTGGATCGTGCCCAGCGACCAGGCGCTGGTGTATAACGTTGCTGGTGAACGAAGACCACTGACTCGAAAATCAGCAATCCTGCGCAGTCAAGCACAAAAACACTTACGGGATTCCCAATGAACGCCGCCGCCCGCCTCGCAATCTCCATGTCCACCGCCATACTCACATCCCGCTGCTCTACCGTCAATCGCAAGTCCCGCGTCGTAACGACCGTCGACCACCCCGCAGCCCGGAGCGCCGCGACAAGCTCGTCGAGAAACACACCCGATTCGTTCGTCAGCAGGTAGACGACGTCCAGCGCCCACGCAAACTCGGACTGAACCTCCCGTATCCGCTTCACCACCCCCGCGACGTCCGGGAGACACATGTCCAGCTTTTCCTCGCGCGAGCCCGCATTCTGCAACCGCCCGGCGGCGACGTCGGGGAGCGTCGGGAGCTGCGCCCAGCCGTAATACCCCGCGCCCCACTCGATGAGGTTCGGGCAGTGCCCGATGTAGTCCCCCCTCCTTAGGTGCATCGTCAGCATCCGACCAAAGGGGTCATCCCCACCCCCACCCCCACCGCCCATATGCATGCTTACGCGCGTGCGCCCATTACCACTAAACACACCCGCGCGCAGGTTCGCCTCGACCGCACCGCGCACGACGTCCGACGGGCGGAAGAGGGTGCTCACGGGGGCCGCGGCGAACGCGTCCCAGAGGCTGAGGATGCGCGGGGAGCCCCAGAGCCATAGATCGAATATCTGCGGCCAGCCGTCGACGTCCGGTCCAGGCGGGGGGCGCACGATCTCGATACAGCGCTCGGGGGCGGTCGAGAGGAGGGCTTGCCAGTGCGCGAGGACGGCGGTGCCGGTGGGGTCCCGACCGAGGGCGGGCTTCCCCAGGACCGGGTCGGCGGTGGAGATTAGTCGCCGGACGGAGGGAGGGCAGACGGTAGCCCACCAGTCGGCGGAGATGGAGCGCGGCGGGCCCGGGGATGAGCTCGACGCGTTCGCCTCGCCCCACGAGTCGCCGACGACAGGGCCCGCCAACAACGCCGGCATCGGCGTCCGCGCACCCCCGCGCGGCGCGGGCGGGAACTGATAATGCTCCTCCGCCCACCAATAGTCGTCAAATACATACGCGCGGCCCGAGACGTACGCCAGGTGGGCGTTCATCAGCCTACTCAGCGCCAGCTCAAACCCGGGTTACGCTGGACTACGACAACGCAAGGCAACGCACCGCTCGTTGAGACAGTTATTCCACCCCAGCTGGTTGATCTCCGCCGAGAACTTGACGTAGCGCCCGTCCCGGCCCTCGGGGAAGGGCAGGTCGAGGTCGTGCTGCGGGAGGGCGGCGATGGTGCGGCGCAGGCGCGTGTAGGACGGTCCGCGGGAGAGGCCGAGGAGGCGGGGGTGCGCGGTGAGGAGGAGGGAGACGAGGGCGAGGGTGCCGAGGAATGCGAAACCGCGCTTGAGGGTGAATGCTGCGGCCATGGCGTATGAGAAGAACAGAACGGAAGGGGCAAAAGGAAGGAAGGAAGGAAGGAAAACTAACGAATCTCCGCTGGCATCCTTTTTATGGGCGAGGTGGAGTGTTAAAGCGCCGGCGCCGTAAAGACCCACTCTGGGCTGCATGCGGGACTTGCTACCCGCTTCCGCTCCCTCTAGTCTGCTCCTAGTCCTTTCACGCTTCGTTGAAACTGTTTAGAATTTCGGGCGCCTGGCTTGGCTTGGCAAGTTCGCGACGAAGTTACAAGTATATTTTTGGCGGCCGGCAACCACATATATACCAGAAACGATTATTATTCGGGCGGGGCGGGGCGGGGGTCTGGCGAGAGCAGGGTATGTATACAGCCCTTTGCAAAAGTGTAGGCAGTTTGTGGAGCTTATTCATTCCTCGAAGCTGTTTACACTTGTTGTGGGCATTTGAATGGCGGAGCTCCACCAAGACGCCCTGGAAAAGCTTGCGCCATGGCGCGCCCCATTCAAAATACTTACGGAAAGGACAACAAGTGCAAACAATTTTGAGTGGGGAGCGCGCTCCACAAACTGCCTACACTTTTGCAAAGGGCTGTATACGTATTAGGAAAGAAATCAAATGGATCGTCGACGGAGGTAATTTCAAGCTCTCACAGGCCGTTGATTGGTTGCAAAATCTACAGCGCCCACGAGCTTGCCACGAGCTTGACACTAAAACTGAGGTCTGAGGAGTGTTAGCCGTCGGGATGAGGTGATCGCCGCCGGCGCAACTGGCCTGCCATTCGCGATTCGCAAAAACGTTTCTGGGGCTGCGCACGGGCATTTGCTTGTTTGTATTCTAAGTTAACAGATCCGAGAACGGGATGTTAGTAACCTGTGTTGGGAATCGAGCGGAATGCACAGTTTGATCGCGGGATCAAAATTTGAAAAGTCGAGGTAAGCTTGCAATCACACTCTCGAGGGAGATTGGGTGTGTTAGGGCAAACAGATGCCCTACACCAACGATTTTAGCTTGTATATATACTACAGAGATGAATCTAGAATATTCTACATGACTCTGAGCAGACTGAGCTGCGGAGCGCGATGGAAATTTTTGGAACAAACGCGAGGCGGCGCGTCACGCCCACAATATCTCAACAACCTGGACCAGCGACTAAGCGCAGGCGGGCCCCAAACCGTTTCAAGACCAACTAGGAACAAAGGAAAATCCAGATTTTGAACAAAGGAATCAAAGTTGAAATCATGCTTTTCACCCAACTATAACCCGAAATTGAAGCAGACAAACGACATGAATGGAGAGTAGCTTTCCGATTTGAGCTTCGTATACGCAATAGCTCCGGCAGTTATACAACTTGGATTCCGACGACGTCTCTCCGCTCAACCGCTATAATAAACAGTCATCGTTCCATCGTTGCAGCGCGTGCACCGCGTCGGTTCATTCCCCGCGTAGTCGGACTCGCAGGTGAGATTCGGGCAACGCGTGATTTGGTTAACAGGGGCTGCACAGAGCGGTGATGTTAGCATCAATAAAAGAGGTGCTTCGACGACTGCTTACTGAGAACGTCGAGGAGCTGCATGTTAAGAGAGTTGGAGGTATCGTTGTGGATGAGAGAGTCGATATAAGTAGTACAGCGAGGCCGGAGTGAGTTTTAGCCGCCGCAGCAACAGCCTGAGCTAGCGCTAGCGATGCTGTCGGAGACTTCGGCGGCTGGTCCGAATGGTAACTGAGAACTCTATACATGACCTGTTCGATTTTCGCGCGGGGTTGAGACGTGGATGCTATCCTAGATTCCACCGAGGTCCGAGGGGTGATTTGGGATCGATAATCACCAACTCAACGCTGGCACCTCCCATGCAAGTCTGGGAAGTTTGGGTAACGACAGAGTCACTGCAGCTAACGAGGACGAGAATCTGCATATGCGTCTTTGAGTAGTATTGACAGCGTCTCTGTAACTGGAAAGTTGAACGGCTAGTAGCTACCCAAGCGTGAATCTCGGCCAGCCACACTCTTCATGCCCCGCGCGCACGCCTCTCTCGCCAGGAGCAGCAAGCAGATGCACCCCTGCGCCGCGCGCCGCGCTTACATGCGCCACCCCCTTGAACGCCTCGCTCGCCTGGTACACCTCCACCGGCACCGAGGTGTACGCTACGTACAAGCAGCGCAGCGTCTCCGTGCAGCCCATCGCGCCGATCAGTTTTGGGAGGAGCTCCTTGCGCGGGTCGTAGATGAACCGCGGGAGGTCGGCGATGCTGAGCGCGATGTTGTCTCCCGGCGGGCCCGGGGGAACGCTAGTAGTCACCGATGAGTTGCTGGCGTCGAGCGCAGAGGTGGCGTCGGGGTGCCAGTGCAGCAGATCCTGGTCGAGGTAGAGGCGCTGAAGGGCTGGCGCGGTGAGGGCGCGGAGGAGCTTGACGAGGCCCGAGGCGCAGGCGTGCGGGACGACCGTGATGTCGTCGTGCGCGCGGAGGACGAGCGTCTCGAGCCGCGGGAGGGCGATTGGCGCGAGCTCCGCCGGGGCGTCGCGGTACGCGGGCGTCAGGTCGTCTTTCATGAGGACAACGTGGCAGGCGACGAGGTTGGGAGTGTGCGGGAGGAGGGAGGCGATGACGGCCACGGATGTATTCGGGAGGTGCACCCGCGTGAGGTGGCTCCAGTCCCATGTTTTGAAGGACTCGAGCGGGACGTCCACGTGGTGCAGGAATAGCGTCTCGAGCTTTGGCGCGGAGCTGCCGGCGGGGAGAAAGGGCCATTGGATGCGTATCTCGGGGTTCGGGTTGGCATGGACTTCGAGGTACTTTAGCAACGACGCTTCGACGATTGCCCGCGCGACGTATTCAAGCATCGCCACGTCGTCCACTTTGAGCACCGCATACTCCCACTGAGCACGATACTCGAGCAAGACTGCCAGCGCTGCGTCCCGCTCGTCCGTCGAGAGTGTCCATGGATGGTCGAAGACAACGCTGAGCGGGAGGCCGCGCGCGCGTGCGAGCCAGCGCCGCGCCGTCGCGAGCTGCATCTCGAGTGGGTATCGCGAGAGGTCGGGGTCAATTAGAGAGATTGCGGTCCACAGACGGGGAGTCGAGTGTGCGATTGCGCGCCAGAGCGTGCATATTTGCGTCAGTTTGAGGGGCGAGTCGATGCCGAAGAGCGGTGGGGCCTTGGGATACGCGGGGTTGCACAGGAGGAAGATTTCTGAGAGGAGTTCTACCGGCAGGCGTGATATGGGATGTGGAGATTCGTAGGCGTCTTGACGAGCCTGTTCTTGCGCTTGGTCTCGACTCATTGTTTTGTTCGTAAACTCGTTAGGTTCGTCAGTGGTCGTGGTTCGGAATCAAGAGGGTTTGTGTGACAATTGGTACTGTACAGCATATCAGCATTACACGGGGATTGCAAAAACACATGTACCACTGAGCATGCAGCCTGCTCGCTAGTTGGCTTTGCATTTTTCGCTGTGGATGGCTGCAATATTAATTAGTGTTTCAAATTCCACGCGTCACATCAGCACTCCTTGACACCGACCACCACCTTAACTGCCCCTGAATGCGAGCTACTCAAGAACAAACCCCTTCTGACGCCGTTTCGCACTCAAATACTACAACCTCACTTTCCTGTTGCTTTCCTGCGTATCCAGCCGGGACTTCTGTTCTTTCACTATTTTTCGAACGCGCGTCCTTGTTCTCGGGCTTGAGCTACTACTATCTCTGATCTCCCGGTGTTGGGTGATCTAACGAGGCTCGGGGCCTGGTCCCGGCTCCCGTATCGATTACCTGACAGTACCGACGCCCGCCATCTTAACATGCGCATTATGTTCCTCGAGCCTGTAATCTCCGCTGGCCTAGTCTTCCTGCCTGGATGCATCGCCGCGGCACTCTTAAGGCACTATGAAAAGCATACAATGGACGACCCTCTGGCGTTCAATACGCTCATAATAACTGCGTAACGAGCTCACAGAACCAACTTCAAGCAGCACATTCCCGCAAAACACATACCAAACACTGCAGGCCGAGTCGCAGCTCAAAGCAGAGTTTGCCTACATACGAGCAGCGAAGCCCCGCGACCTTCCTCCACCCAATATCTGCAACGATTCGTCAACGTGCCCGATATTCTCCTCAGCAAACCCGCTCCTCCTGTCCGATCCCGCCTTCTCCTGCACGCAGCATTCACGTTTCAACGCCTTATCCAGACAACAGCCATCCTTATCTACGTCCCCGCCGCAGCGGCCCGACTCCCGGTTCGCAAATAAACCAGCACCATGCACGATGTCGTAGGCGATCGAGGGCGGGGATACACAACCTTTTCCGCCTCAACGGCGATAAGCCCCAGTCTTCCGAGTCGTCTTCTTTCCATACAACTCGAGCAGCTTGCCGTTGGCCAAATTAATACTCCCCAAGTTGGTGATGCCGATTCTGGACTGCGAGCCGACACCGTTTTCTGTGGAAAGGAGGTTAAATACGGAAGGCAACCCGCTGTGAGGGTCAACTTCAGTCTTCATCTCCTCGCCCGCATTCTTGCTCAAATCCCACACGAAGATGTGCCGCCGAATTGCGTACGCGTTCTCGTTGACCTCCCCGGGATTGCCAGCGGCTCATGAAGCGACAGCGAAGGTACCCGCTGGACGCGCTGTGGAGTGAGTCGCATTACTTATTACTACTCGGCTGGGCTGCGAGTACCGAATACTGTTGAACGTGTACAGCACTTCCAACGCCACCTCGTCATCGCCATCGTCGACTGCAACACCCCGCTCTGCAAACGCAGCGTGTACCACCCTCGCGGATGCCGGTCTGCCAGCTGCGCCCGGGTCCGTACCACCGTTGCCACATAGCGCACTACTCGAGCTTACTCCACTGCCGATTGGCTCTAGAACTTCGGTCCCGAGATCCAACGCGACGTGGACCGCGTCAACGACTTCTGCTGGGCGTGTAGGGCGGCGCAGGAGCGTGCTGCCCGCGGGGCTGGGGCTGTTCTTCGCTAGAGACGCAAACGAAGCCGCAAAGCCCAAGATTATGGGACGCAGAGCGTTGAACCCGGAATAGAATCCATATACCTGCATGCCGAGCGGGGATTGGGGCGCGCGCGCGGGGGAGAGCCGCAGATGCCCCGATTGCCATGGGCAACTATCTGTATTTTGTAGAAGTCGCACCCGTGTGCTCCGAACGACTAGTATAGTGTTGCCCGCCCTGCCGAGTGAAGATAAGGTACACGCGAAATGAAATCTGAACCCATAGCAAGATACGCCGGTGAGTAAGGCGTTTTGCGTGGCATGTATGTACATGTCCGTGTACGGCGCCGTGCGGAATCCGGACGACTTCTGATCTGAATGGGAGTGATTCGGTAGACACGGTACCGGACGGAGGAGACAGCTGCAGGCATGGGTCACGTTCGCCTTCGGCGAGCGACACGCGAGGAGCGCGTGTAACTCTTAGAACGTAGAAGCCCGCCCGTGCAAGTACTCATCGTGGCTGGACGGTTCATAACCATCCTTCGCGACGCCGTAACGGGCGTCTGAGTTTTTGAGTGGGTCCTGCAATCCTCCGGCAGATGTCAGCACCTGAAATTGATTGTGCACACGTATGCGACGTTGTACTATAGCTAGTACTGAGTTTGAATGGTCCATCCACCCGACCCCCGCCCTGTTGACCGCAGAGGCGTTCAAGGCCTTGCTCAACTGGCGAGGAACCGCGCGTGGTACTTTCTTTCCAGGCATCACTACGTTCTGGATCATTTTTAAATTCAATCGTGTGGAAGAGTAGAGGCCGATAATCACGACTGGAATAGGTCGCTAATTACGCCGAAGGACCGGCGCAACCCCTCGTTGGGCATGTCCCATTTCTGTTCAGGGGCTGGCGGCACCGGTCGCAGTGCGCGATGGTTCCGGAGGAGGAGTATCCAGAATCAGAATCGGCATCTGACATTTTGTTGCGGTTTGTATCTAGCAGATACCGATCGGGTGAGTCGGAACGACTTTTAGCAGGAAGGCAGCTGAGCTCACTGCTGTCAGATGGGTGATTTTTCCTTTGTCTTCAGCTTCTTCAGAGGATTAGGTTTATGTGCCCTTGATTTCAATACCGCACAGAATGTAACTGCGGTGGGATGTTCATCGCCGTTGAGGATCCGGCCCTAAATTTCCTATCTGTCTTGCCGAACGCGCCGAGCCGCAGTGTAAACTCTCTGTCATAGGAGGAAATCAATTGCCTGACGAAGGGTGGGGCGCTTACATGGAATCTGCCACATTCGCGGAGAGCAGCATATACAAAAATCTTGCGCCCGAATGCCACATGATTGCGGATAGACATGAATCCCCAGTATGCAGTTGCTAAACAGGAAATCATAGAAATATGTTCCCGGGAGGACTGTTATATGAGCTTGTGCCCCCAACTTGTCCCGCTACTGTACTATTTAGACCTTATGTCCGCCCATGTAACAGCGTAACACTAGATGTCCGGAATCACACATGTCCGGAGGGGCCTGTAACCCATAACCACCTCAGGATAAGTCCGAAGTCCTGTTGAGCTTGGAAGCGGGTTGCAAACAAGCACTACACCGAGTGTGTCTAGGAAGGTCACTAGTAGGCATCTTGGACATGTTTTTGGGTATTGTTAGCTCTTAAATATGTATATATATATATTCTCAATCAAAAATTTCCTTTTTTGGCATGTTTTGTAACATGTCCGGCACCCTCTGTAGCCTGTGACAGAAACCAAATAAGACCATGTCCAGACCCCTCTGGAACACGTAACAGGACTTAAGGTGTAAATAGTACAGTATTCGGAGCTTGAACTTGGCGGGCTAACTTGTGCACCTTGTGCAACTTGTTGACTTGTGAGCAGATATACCATCCACGTGTGCTTGGCGCTTGGGGCACAACAGCCACAGCAATACTAATTAAACTTGTGGAGACATTTTTTTTTCCCTTGGCCGAGGGAGTGCTGATTTCGGTGTGTCCACGGCATGTAGAAGTTTTGACTTTGTGCTAAGTGCCCTTGGGAGCAGCAAGCATTCTTTAAGCAAGGCCCTATAATTTAAATCATTACTTATAAACTTCGACCATTTGATTGACCTAACATTTCTTTGAACCAAGGTCATTTGACTAACAACAGACCCAGATTTACAGGACAAGCTAAGTAGCCTAATGAGGGTGTCTGACACTATACACAGCAGTCATGTAGCCAGTGTAATCCGACTGTCATGTGTATTGTCATGTCCTTTGTCATTTATCCCCAATATTTCTTTCTTTGTAGAGAGATAAGTAAATGATAAATGCAGCACAATAAATGATAAATGCGGCCGCGCAAGATCTCCCGCTTTCGCGGACTTTCCTTTCAAGTTGTAGTCAGTGAATAGCTTATTCTTCTTCTGGACTGTGTGGTCATGAGCGGCCAAGTGTCAGCGACAAGGTTGTTGATGCTCCGATGGCCTCAATCAGGCGCTGATGGATCGGTTTGGATGCGAAGTGCAGTGCAGCAACAAGGTAGACGGCAAAATCCTCGGGATAAGATGATCTAAATGTAAAAGTACATGGGTATCTACATAGGCTTTAATATGTGCGGACAAAGGAGTTTGAGTGATTGGATGATCAAGTTTTTTTTATTTATTTTTTTTTATCTTTTTTTTTTTTTTTTTTTTTTTTTTTTTTTTTCCTGGGGAATTTCTTTCGGATTTTTATGATTGTTTTATCAACCTTGGGACCCTGACTGATCCAGATCCGGACAGATTAAACATGGGCCCTGCCGTGACCAAAATGTTGTGATCAATCTTTGTAAAATGTTGAGTTGGGGAATGCTGCTAATAAGGTCTAACTAATACTTGCACCTGCCACCAATTCTTGGTCTTTACCGGTGAGCCGCTTAGGTTCTAGACAACTCATTACAAAGGACTAAGGATTCGCGCAGTTCTGGGGGCAGCGACCGTTCTGCAACTCCCTGCGGCAGTGCTGACATTGGGCGATGGTGGTGGTCGAGTTGTCAGTGTCATATCCGGAATCATTGCCGCTCATTGTGTGGAATTTTTTCTTTGTTGAGCTGGTGAGGGAACCTGAATGAGTCGGTGACGGGCGCCGGGGGGGTGAGGGTGACCTACTAGTGGGGGTAGGTAGGCTGGTGAGGTCTACTCTCCGCACGGGGGGGTTGGTTATATACCCTTGTGCTGCGGCGAGATTAACATTGACTCCCTACCCCAGGGAAGCAGACATGGCAGCCCGGCGGTGGAACGTTCATTGCCCGTGCGGATCCGGTGCTGAATGCCGCACTCGTCCTGCTGTATCCGGCGGGACTCTGGCTTCAATTGAGTTCCTCCCTGGACAAAGAACTTGAACTGCGGATGAGTCCGGCGGAGGGAGGATGTGCCGCCGCGCGGAAGACGCGGAAAAATGATTCAAATGATCTCTCTCAGCATGTCAGGCAGAGTTGAGCGCTGAACTGGCGGAAACAAATAGAGGGTCATTTACTCAGAGGGATGCTAAACCGCTCTGACGCGCGGGATATCCATACCTTTGGCACGTCCGCGGAGAGGAGCGCATGCCACAAACTCGCGTGCTACGCTCCGCATGCTCATTTACTCATTCATGGACGCTCTGTAACGAGCTCGCATTCTCAGACAATGACATGTAGGCGTAGTTGCTGTGGACGATGAGCGTAATTTATGTAAGAATCTCGATACGTGGACGTTACAGTCCGCAGCAGCGAACATTGCGTGAAGAGAAAAGCAGCGATGGCCTAAAAGCCCTGTTGAGGTTTTTCCGGTCGTCCCGGAGGCGGACCGCCATCTCCGGCTGACCCAGAATCAGATAATTGGTTTCCACACGGGATGATTCGCCGTAGGCGAGATCACGGCCGCCATGGCATCGCCTGCGAAAAAACACATGGACCAGCCCCTCCTGCCTCTTGTCTCTGACCGACGATGGACCTCGAGCTCGAAGATGAAGACGTCCGCATCGCCGTCCGCGCACTCGGCGCTATGCGCCACGGCGGCAAGCAGCCGCCCGACGCCCCCGACGCCTACCGATTCCCGCCCCCCGCCGTCGCATCGCCCACACGGTCTCCACCGACACCGACCGCTGCGAGCAGCAGCAGCCATACCCCCGCGCTGTCCCTATCCACCTCTTCGACCCACGCAGCTTCGTCGCCGCCCCACACGCCTCCGCCGCAGGACGAGGACGACGAGACCACACCGCCAGGAGCCCCTACCCCGCAGTACCCCTCACTCGTCCGTATGCAGAGTCTGCCGCTCGTGAGCGGCGCCCTGCGGGTTTACGAGGCAGGCAAGGCCAACTCGCGGGTGGTCCAGGTGCGTTATCGCCTCGTCTCCTTCCTCTCCGCTCACTCCACTGCCAGTATACGTCGTCCCTGGTCAGCAGCTCCCTCCGCCATGCGAGCAGCCGTCTTCCAGCCGGGTCCGGAGAGCGCATGGATGAGTTTGCGGGTGGGATGCTCGACAGGGTGAGTGGCTCTTGCGCCTGTTTTTCGCTGGTCGCGATCTGCATCGTGCTCGCCGCCATGTGATAATCGACATCGGAGGAGGACGGCCACTGCCAGCGTCGCGTATCTGCTCGTGTTTATCCATGCAGGCGGCCCTGCGCTTCTTTTTTTTTCGACGATGCCGCCCGGTATTGACCATCCCCAGCTCGATTGGTATCGACGACCCTCGGCCGTGTCCCCATCCACCTCCCCTCCCGATGGAACCGACTCGTACACGCGCGGGACGGAATCCATGCCTCACAGTCGAGACACGCAGGAAGAGAGGGTCCCGGGTTGGCTGGAACGTACGTCGCCGTCCAGTCTGGCCGACTCTCATCCTCACTTTGCTACAGCTACATCTCCGTTTGTCGCCCCACCACCACCACCGCCATCCGCCCCCGACCGGGGCAAGAGGAGAGAGCAGCCTCCTGTCGCAGACACCGGCGAGCGCCAAGTCGCGCAGCGGAGTACGTGGCAAGCCATGCTACTCGAGGCGGGAGGCTTGAGCGCCGCATTGAGTGACGACAGCATGCGGAGGCTACGGTACTGCCTACAATGGCTACAGGTGCGCTTTCGTGCCTCGGTCGTCTGCCCCTCTCACGACCGTTTGCCGCAGTACGCGACCCAACACATCGACGCGCAAATTCTCATCCTCCGCGACTTTATCGCGTCCCTGCAACCTCCTCCGCCGGTAGCACCGCCATCCGCGGAGACCGGCGCGCCCGCGCCCGCGCCGCCGGAGCTAACGGCGGAACATCTCAAGACGCTCGCGCACCTGCGCGGCGATATCGTGCACACGATCCGGCAGGTTGTCGGAGTCGTGTCCAAATACGCGGGCGGGGCGCTGCCGGAGCCGGCGCGGGGGCGCGTGCGCGGGTTCATCCTGGACTTGCCGCGCAAGTTTGGCGAGGGGAGTGTAGGTGCGGAGGCGGACGCGAGTGGGGTTGCGAGTGCTGGCGCGGGGGGTAGCAGCGCGCGGAGGCGACGCGAACGTGGTTCGGCGGCGACCTCGGCCGCGGGCGGGGACTCGGTTCCCGGGAGCCCGATCGCGTCGTCGGCGCCGGGCAGCCCGCACCTACACGTCCGCCCGCTACACGCGCCGTACTCTACCCACTCCCGGCGCGCGTCCATCGCCAACGCTAACGCCAACGCCGCGAGCAACAGCAGTAACCCTACCGCGGAGGCGGGGCGCGCGATGGCAGCGGCGCGCAAGGTGCTGACGCTGGCGACGGAGAGTTTGGATATGATGCGGGGGGTGACGGCGGTTGTGGGGGAGAGTTTGGATCGTGCGGATGCGTGCGTTTTTCTTTCCTTCTTTCTTTTGGCCTTTTGGTTTTCGCTTTTGGTTCTTTGGGACTTGGTTATTTCGCCTTTGGGCTTATTTCGCCTTTGGGCTTATCTCGTCCTCGGGCCTCTTTCGTGCTTTTCGCCCTTGGGCTTTGGTTATCTCGCCTTTGGGCCAATCTCGCCTTTGGGCGTTTCGTTATTTGGGCCTTTGGGCTCTGGATATTTCGCCTTTGGGCTTTGTGTTTCGCCTTTGGGCCCATTTCGCCCTTGGGCTTCGGATATCTCGCCTTTGGGCTCTCCTCCTTTTCCATCTCCTGCCGTTACCGTACCACCTCTTCCCTTTCGTGCTTCGTTTCTGTCCTCCTCATCTGATACCCTCCACAGATGGGTCGACCGCCTCCGCACCGTCGGCATCCAACGCGGGATGGACGGGCTCGCGCTGCCCGGGGCCCCGGGGCCTGGAGAGCATTCGCCAAGGGAGATGTGGAGCGGGTCGGCGTCGCCGCGGACGGGGAACGCCAGCGCAAGGCTTGGGAGCGGTACGATGAGTGGGACGATGAGCCCTGGGTCATATGTGGGCGCGCCGAGCCCGGGGATTGGGCCGGGCATGGGGGCCATGAGCCTTGGGGAAGGGGAGCGCGAAGGGGAGGGGAGGGGTATGGAGGTGGATGGGTAGGCAGGCGGCTTGCGATTGTCCCGCGTTTTCTCTTGTTTCTGCATGTTCGAGTTGTACCCATCTACGACTTAGTACCTATCTGTGCACTCCCATTCCTTACTTGTCTATTCTGGTTCCTGTCTCTGGATCCTCTATGTACCTCAGACGCACTTGGCCCTGCCAGTACCGCAGTCATTTTGATATCCCAGGCATGCAGCTTATCGCGCGCCTGGTCCGTGCACTGAATCCATTGCCATATCGGGGTGCGTAGAAATCTTTGGGGAGGTGGGCGCCGGGCATGTGAATTCCCAGTGCGATGTTTTGGGGCAAGGAGATTAGATTAGATTGGGTGCGGTGTTGGCCGTGGCGGAGAGTCTAGATCTGAGTAGGACGATCGCCTTGACTGTGGCGCTCAGACCACTGAGAGCGGAATGGTAGCGCCGGCACAGTGCATATCCGGCGGCGCGCACCCCTCCCTTTGATACCATTCACTCGGCACACTCATATATCGTGCTACAGTACCGTAGTAGAGTTCAAGTCATCTCTTTCAGTACAATACACAGATGCTGCTCACTGTGGTCGGGAAAGTGTATGACTTTCATACCTTTCTTTCATGCACATTCAGCATGTATTTCACTGTAAAATAGCATGTATTTCACTATCTTGTACAAGAATTTCACACCCCCGGTTTCATATACCTTATGTAACCCTTTTTTCATGCACTTGGGCAGTGAAAAGTATGCAATTTTGCACTAATATAATATCCAAAAGAAACATCTGGAAGGTTGTGAATTTCATGCTCTTCCATGGTGGTATTTACCATTTTCACTACCTTTGTTACTTGCTGTCACATATTGAGTAAGTCCGCTGTATAGTTGTAAGGGAAGAGTCACATTCCTATGTTCAATGTGTCTATATGTAGTAATAATGGGTCTCTAGTCTAGTTATTGCTGCCCTTTCTGGAGTCAAAATTTGAGCCATGAAAATCATTGACTCTTGTCATGAATTTCATTCTGTTCTACAGGGCAGTAGAAATATACAATTTGGGCTAGTAGGTAGACGGCCATGAAAATCTTGCTTCATTTCCTTTGTGCATGAATAAGATGTTCACACACCGAGGTGTATGAAAGTCATGCACTTCTCCGACCACAGTGCAATTTTCTGTTGTGGTGTCAAAGTTTCATTCTCCGACAAAGTTTGTATCCCCCCCCCCCACTGCCCCTTGTTCCACGCCGACTGCTGCGCGAACAATCGATGCACATGTATAGCCCGTCCACCTGCCGCGGCCGGCCGGCCACCCCCCGTTCGATCCCACGAATATTCCTGGACTGCAACTTGCGTCACTAGCAGTCCGAGCTCCAGTAATCCGCTCGGTGTACTATCCGCGCTGTAATAGCGGCCATTGCCTCGGTGTCATGAAAAATTCGCAAACACTGCATTCGGATTCTGTTGTTATAGATTGTGCAAACGAGGCTCAGCGAACCATGGGTTCATTGACAACAACCCTAGGACGCTGCGCCAGACTGCGCGCGCGGGGATCACAGAACCGAGGCCGTACACCCCTCGACGTGTCTGACAGCAAATGTGGGGAGTACGTACTTATGATCTGCGAGTCGCTAATTAGCGCTCAGGATCGACTGGACTCATAGCCCTTATAAACAGCCCAACCATGGCCAAGAATAATCACCCCATCCTCTGTACCCACCGGCATGTTGGTCAGCCAACCGCGACGATAGCCTGCACCGACCTTCCTGTCGATGTATAACACTGTGGAGCAAACCCGAGTCCACAGGCATCCCGAATATTCTGGAAGAATATTCGGGCTGACTGAGGCTCTCCGATGAATCTTCTAGAACATTTATTGTAGACTATATAAACAGCCTGTGATTAGCTAGCAAAGCATATATATCTCTTTTCTCTTCAACACTTCCTGAACTACATCCACGAGTGTGCCTTATTCTGCCCTCAGCCCTCCTCCAACATCAATGACCTCCGAGTCCGCAGCCTGCTCGTTGACCCCGCGAACAACGCCCTGCTCCCCTATCTACCCGACGTGACGGTGGTCGGCACGAACATGCTGCAGCCCGGAATCCTCATCCTCAAACCCGAGAGCTATGAGCAGGACCAACTGCTAGCCGAGTTTCCGTTCGCGGAGTCGTTCACCAAAACGGTCAAGGTACGTTCTGGGGCTTTCAAGTTCATTCCCGCGCAACTCGGCGCTGATGCAAGGTTTGCAGCGCTACCGCTTTGTGTACAAACGCGTCGGCGGGACAATGGGGTTTCTCGGTGCGTCTTTGCGCTGCTGCGCCGCTAATCACTGACATCGACTTGCAGCTCATCCCGTCTTCCTGCTTGACGACTTTGTCCTAGCCGACCTTCCCACATTCACGCGTGGTGAGATGGCTCCGCGGGGAGGGGACTTCAAGATCGAGGGACGACGCTTCGCTTGTCCGGCGCCCCGCTGCGGCGCCAATTTCGGATCCCTCGGTTCGCTCATCGGCCACTTCGAGACGCGTCCTGCGCATCGCGGGGAGGGTATCTAGACAGTTTAGCATGTCCATCCAGCGTTTTTACATTACCAGCGTTCACATTACGCCTCAACATTGACCAATCAATTCTGCCGCGTATTCCGGGCGCCGGATGCGGATGTGTCAGGGTCCCGCGGATGCCGCAAAACTGGTCTCAATTTGATGATTTCCACCCATATCGGAGAGTAGCAATGCGGATGGACCACGCTCGCGTCCAGCAAGACAATTTTATGCGGCATTGAAATCCAGAGTTTTACCTATTCCTCCGAAGACCACACGACAGAGCCCACCCATCTCACAGGGTAAGCTCAGCAGCGTTTCTGCTCACCGTCGTCCCGACTCAACCGGTCGGTTTCTGATAGATCAAAACCACGACGAAATGCCTGATTCTGATTCTGGATACTCCTCCTCCGGTTCGAACGACACCGTCGCGCACTGCGATCGGTGTCGCCAGCCGTTGAACGGCGATGATCAATGCACAACGATGGGCTGCCCGGGTCCTACGCCGCCTGGCGGACAGGTCGATGGCTAGTTCCAACACACGGTGATAGACAGATCTAGGTGGTATGTACTGTACTATTTTGACCAAATGTTCACTGGGTGTCACCCGTCACCTTCCAAAGTTCATCTGTGCAGATGTTCATTTTCCTTTTTGGGAAGTCCGGCGGGAGCCGGAACAGAACTTCTTGATAGAATTGCCTAATGTAGAAAAGAATTTGATCAGAAAAGGGCCGCTCACGCATCACTCAACCAAAATTGTTCAGTTCATTTACCGCTGTCACCTGTCATTTGAACATTTGGTTGGAATAGTACAGTAGTATTAACCAAAGTAACAGAAAGTACATCACAGGTATATCCTGGATAGAACAATGGGAGATAAGATGATACTATCAATGGTAAGACTTATCTTCGGTATCAGAATAGAGCGGACAAGGCTGAACATGAGCGCTGTTCTACATGCTTTAGCTGTTCGCGCTTGGCAGTGGACAGGTTTCAGGATAGTTTGTCGGAGACACTGTAGTAGGGCAAGGGACTGCGGAAAAGTCCCTTTGTTGCGCTGCTGAAAAGCCCCCGGGCCTGTATAACAGTCCCCCGAGGCCCTGCTGACCAGTCCCTGGGTAGCTGCTGAACAGTACCTTAAATGAGGAAAAGGGACTGTTCAGAAGCACCCAGGGCTGCTCAACAGTCCCTCGAGGAACTTTTCAGCAGTTGCTAGATACTTCTGAACAGTATACCTCGGGGGACTTTGCAACAGCGCCTAGGTACTGTGCAGAAGTACCTCAAGGAACTTTTCAGCAGTCCTTCTGAGCTGTTCTTCAGTCCCTAGAGGGAGTACTACCTCTGGGCTCATTCCGTCGCGGTAAATGATAGATGGTAATATACTACAGACCTAGGACTACCATAAATAGACATACATACCGTACAGCACCGTCTTCGAGGCCGCCGAGTTGCTGCTTAGGTGTCAGAATGGGAGGCGGCGATGAGCACAAGGTGAACTCAGCGTCTTCGTGCGTCGCCTGCGCGCTAATAGCGGATTGAGGTAAGCACTAGGGAGATTGGTCAGTACAAGTACGAGCAGGGGTCGCAGCAAACCGCGCGTCCTATCCCTACGCGGCGTGAAAAAAGGTGTAAGATCGTTCGCTACCGTTATATTACCTGAGAATGCCAGACCTATCGTGAACAGTTGCTGGCGTTTGCGAGCGCAAAAACAAAACACGCACCTTACGTTTGCGATAACGGGCCACGATCCGGGGACCCGCTCGCGTTTGACGAGGTTAGAACCGCGTAGCGCAAAGAAAGTGGTGGTGATACAGGAATCGGAGCCAGAACGACATGAGTAACTGGACACCTTCAAAGACGGAGCATACCTTGAGTCTAGATGGATAAGTTATTGTTTTGCTGCAAACAGCGCATTCAATACTCCGTATACAAGACACTGCACGGCACGTACCATGTCATGCACCCCGTGTGCAGCACATCCTGGTTCATGGTCAGCGACCTGGATCAGCCATGCGAGAGGAACGTATATGGCGGCCCCGCGAGGGCAAGTTATCGGTACGCGCGCGGTTCCTGCGGCTGCACCAGAAGTAATCGGCGGCGCGAATTGAAACAATCCTCGTGCGATGGTAGCCGTCGGGGCGCAGGCAGTGTCTGGAAAGGGCGTAGATAGCGGCACGCGCATCAAGACGACGCATACCTTGATTATACAATGTCCGACAGCCATCGAAGCACCCTTGAAGCGCAGTAAGGACATAACAACAAAGAGCTGGCGACGGACTGTATACCAGCGGGCCATCAAGGCGGGGAGTAATGAGGCATTCGTCGCACCGTGCGGCGCGCCGCGGAGATCCCGTGTCCGACGGACGCTGATCAGCTGAAGGTTCCCGGAAAGGCCGTCGAGAGACGCTGGGCGTGTGCTTAGCAGAGCGGACTGGCTACCGCGCACCTTAGCATGCTCCGACGTGACCCGCAATGCTACAGCGGGTATCGAGTTTTCCGTGGGTCCGCAGGCGCCTTTTGCAGAGAGCGAGGCATCGAAGCATGTGCCGCGCGGGACGGAGAGTCTAGATGAGCGCTGCGCTGCAAAAGACGGCTGGAAGCGCGGCATAAGACGGCAGTGAGATGGTTGCACGCACCAAGCAAGCGATACGAGATGTAAACGTACGTGCGCTGGCAAGTCTTGCACGCACGTCCACGCAACGCCAGAGCCGTACACGCCTTCGATTACCGCTCATCACTTAGTGAGGTAGCTCGACTGATCTTATCGAGCTTGTCGCGAGGAGAGATGTGGCTTTGGTGGAGGGAACGGCGCCGACGCGATGCCGCGCAGGACAGACAGGATGAATGCGCTGCGTCGCGGCAACGTAGGGAGCTCAGAGGCGGAGCGGTAGTACGACGCACCGTTGCCATTAAGGACAAGACTCAGCCCGGCTCGCCGCCTCCAGCTGTCGCAGACGCGCAGGGTGTGGGCATCTCGCGCCTGAGCCCCGCCGCGTACGGGCATAACCCGGGGTGTCGTGCATCGCATGGGCGAGTACTACTGCGCCGAAAGGCTGCCGAGAGATGCTGCAAACGCGTGAGTGGCTGGCGACGGATCGAGCAGTGGCTGACGACGCACCTGAGGCACACCAACTCTGCCCACATCGCTCAAAGCGTGAAACGCGCGCGTCGACCGCGGCAAACGCGCACGCATCCGCACACTAACGCTCCCCTCCGCCCACAGCTCCAAAATCGCGTTGCTCGCATGGCTTCATAAACCGGTAGTCGTCGCTTGCGTGGCGGGCCCAAATTCGATTTCCTGAGGCCTGGGGAGAGTCGGGACGCTCCCGAGCGGGCCTAGAGCGATGCTGAGGGTGTTAAGCGCGTCTCGATGCCGTCGGACGGAGGAGGGATGTCGAGATGGTGGTGGTACGGATTCAAGCTGGAGATGACAGGTGATGGATTTGCCTGCGCGAGTCCTACTGCGCCGAGATGCGCTCGGGCAACTGGAAGACTCGCGATTGAGGACCGGAGGGCATTGAGGACTTGCCGCCGGGATACAATTAAAGCGTTACAGCCGGTCGTCGTGTTGCGGCTTGGGTTACAAGTGTCTAATTTACACGGGCAATGCTACAACAGCGGGCGGTTCTTGCGAAGTGGATTCAGTGTTCTCCCTACGTGCGCTGAGATAGCAAATCAGCCTTCAGATCTTCAGAGCGAGCACCCCTACCAGCACAAACACATCTCCGGCATCACCGAGTTGCCGCGTTCTCAAACTGCGGTCCCCCGCGGTTCAACTGGGGGCCCTCGGCCGAAGCCTAGGCCGGCGGGGAAGTACGGGCAGAAGCTGGGCCGCGAGAACATGTAGAATGTTTGTTATTGGCGTACTAACAATTAGATTCAGTTGTGCACTCAAAAGAGTAAAGCAGACATTGACAGCCATTTTTCTGGGTGAGAAAGTACAGGTGTTGGAATCAAAAGGCCATTCCATCACGAAAACGACGTGAGTACCGTCCAGAAAATGGGACAAAATGCCCCTCACCAGACTCGAACGCCAGAACTCCCGCAGAAAAGTTAACGAACCGAGCGGAAGAACCATCAAGCCACAGATAGGTAAACTGCGGCCAAGGGGGTGTCAAAGTTATAAAATGTGTACATAGGGTCGAAATATAGAATTCCGGGTCCCCGGACCCCCCTCCCCCCCCTTCCCTACCATATCGGGTAGTGATTTCCCACGATAAGATAAGATAACAATGTCATGTGAGTTCAAAACCACTTTGTCCGGCCAGAACTGGACTGTGAACCATGCTATGACCATGTAAACACATCTGCTACTTGTGTAGACCATCCACAACACCACTATTCAGGCCACCTGTAGGCCCAGACCCCTGTGATGGGACAACCATATTTGGTAGTCATGCTTTGACCAGACACTGTTGTCCCATTTGAATGGTAACCCAGTTGGATCTGTGTCCCAGATGTCTCCTCTGGCTACTTGAGCCTTAAAGAGTGACATTTCTCACTGTTCTGGACCCTCAAAAGACCCTCAGGGCCATGTAAACACTCCCAAAAATTTACATAGGAAGTTTTTTTTTCTGGGCCCTTGACCCCCCCCCCCCTCCCTACCCCATCCCATCAATTTCTGATCTGACACCCCCTTGACCGCGGCCTGTATACGTTGAACATCACCAGACCTGCAGGTTCACTCATTAGCTGCCAGGGACTGCACAACAGCTCTCGCATACCTCCACTTCAGATTAGTCCTTAAAGGGGACTGCTCTACACCCCCCTTTGGATTAGTCCTCAAAGAGGACTGCTCTGCAGCCCCTCTGGAGCTACCCGACAGAGTAGTCCCTCGAAGAGCTGTTCAACAGCGCACGGAGAAGAACTACCACAAGAGGAACTGTTCAAAAGTCCCTCCGGAGGTACCAATGTTAGAGGGACTGCGGAGCAGTTCCTAATTCTCTAAATTAGTTCCTGGTAGCTGTTGAACAGTCCCTATACTTCCTACAGTGGAGAATGAAGTGTTGAAAGCGCAACAGACTGTATAGTAATCCAAAAAGACACCCACTCGGCTTCGTGTACAAACCCGCGGAGCGACCTTCCTCCTCGGCGACTTTGTCCTAGAGTAACTGACCTCGCCCTTCCGCGCGCAATTTCGGATCTCTGGGTACGCTAATCGATCACTTTGGCCCGCGTCTGGAGCATCGCAAGGAGGGTATCTCGATACGTAGCAAGGATACGTGCATGTATAGAGCCTGAGTGCTGGCTATGAACAAAGGGTGTGTAGAGCAACAATAGAAGTAAATGGGTAGGGAGGCAGAGAGGTAGAACGACACGCCGCGTCCCGCGCCAAAACAAGGGAGATACAGAATGGCAAGAAAGCCGATCGAGAACGCGAACGATCAACGAGGCCCGGCTTCCCAGACGTGAACGACCTCTCGCGTCGTAACTTGAACTCGGACCCTCCTAGCGCCCGCCACATGCAGTGCGGCCACGGTCTCTTGCGCGATACAGACAGCACTCTCGTCTCCGTTAGACTCCGCCCAGACCGAGTGCGTTGTATTGCTGGCGCAGATGCCTGCCGCTGCACAACGATGCGCATCCTTCGGGTCCCGTTCGAGTGGTGCTTCGACGGGCGAGATTGCGGTTGCGGGGACGAGTGGCGGCAACGACGACGTGCCGTGCGCGACTACCGGGACTGGGCGGGGCAGCATTGGCTGAGGGATCTCGGAGACGTGCATCCCGGGTTGTACATGCGGGTAAGGAAAGGTGTATGTGAGGATGGGGAGCGGCGCACCTGCAGGAGCAACTCATCCTCGTCGTCGTCTTCCTGGACCTGCTGCAGCACAACCACGCCTCGCCGAAGAGCAGCGTCGTGCCCACTCCGATGACCGTCAATCTGCGGCTCGTCGGTCTGTACGGAGGCGTCGACTTTGAGGGGCGTAAGCGCGAGCGCGAATGCAGCAACTGTGAGCTCTTCGCCGTCCGCGCGTGGCTTGAGCTCCCTTTGCCTTGGGGTTGGAAGCGCGGTCGTCGCTGCTGGAGGAGGCGCGTCGGCCGACGCCAGCGTACTCTCTGCGTCGTTGGCCTTCGGAGCGGCGACGCTCTGGATGGCGGCGTCTAGGAGCTGCTGCTTCGTCTTGGTTGCAAGGGAATCAATGGTGAAACCAGGACGGGCAAAGATTGCATGCTCTGTGCGGGGAGCACTAGTTAGTGGTGCTCGAAGACGCGTGGCCGTACATGTACGGATTATCATGACACCCGATGCCTGCGTCGACAACGTAACCTTGTACTCCTAGAGCGAGAAGAGGTAAACTCCAACGTTCCGCGGGGGCTGCTGGGATGCGACGCACCTTAAAGCGACCCCAGAGCTTAGGCAAGTCAGCGTCCCCGAATTGGCGCAGCAACGCAGCCCGCTGAGCCACCGCGGGTGTGGACAAGGTCGCCTCATCTCCACTCAATAAAAGGCAGCGCACTGCGCGCCTGCGTCGCTTAGTCCTTCAAAATTCAAGGCGGAATAGCGATTTTTTCCTGACTTCATCGAAGAACACAATCCCTACTTTAGATTGTCAAAACACTGTTATTCGCCTATTGCGAAGCCACCGCGGGGGTGGACAAGGTCTTCCATTTAGAAGAGCGATTTTTTTCCTGACTTCATCAAAGAACAGAATCCCTACTTTAGATTGTCGAAACACTGTATTCGCCTATTGCGAAGCCACCGCGGGTGTGGACAAGGTCTTCAGTGTAGAACAGCGATTTTCCTGACCTCATCGAAGAACAGAATCCCTACTTTAGATTGTCAAATCACTGTATTCCCCTATTGCGAAGCCACCGCGGGTGTGGACAAGGTCTTCAATTCAAGTTATTATTTTACCGCTGTCCACATATTACCGTGATCAATATGACTGTGGACTGCAAGACCTCATAAATATTGCGCTGAAGCGCTGGACTGCCCAACAAACCCACCAGCTGCCTAGAAAAACACCATGATCTCGAACCATCTCACTGGTCAGCTACGAGATTCCTCCCATTACTAGTGGCTGCACTTCTGATGCGGGCACTTCTGCAGATGTACTCGTCAACCACTCCGACTCGCCGGAGCTCAAGCCGACGACCAAGCCGCACCAGTGTCCCTACTGCGATCTTATGACTTTTGGACCGGACTGTGGTAACCATGGTGATCGTAAATAGACAGACAGTCTGTATACGCAGAACTAGAGACTGATTATAACTGCGGTTCAACTGCATGCACGGCGGTTCGCGAGAACGCAGGTAAATACATGTCAGGGACTGTTTGAGGTGGTGGAAACGCTGGAATTGAGCACGGACACCTGCATAATCCGGGTATATCAACCTGCCTGACACGGAGGGTGACCGTAAATCACCGCTGCGCCGCTCCGGCACCGCCGCGCCGCTGCATGTTTGCGACACAACGCTGCATAATCCGCATCAATGTGTACACATCCTTGAGAAAGTGTCGGGAATCTGTCTGACTTTCCGTAGCTATTCTATGCACTGAGCAGCCAGTAATGCAACAAAGAACAATGGGATTTCTCTCGATCCCTTAAGATTTCCAGTTTCATTTTCAGACTGTGCTGAAAGGTTTTGTATGGGCTTCATTTTCTGCCTAGCTGAAATTTCCGTATTTCCGTATTCACAGTGTGTATATTTAGCTTGATTTCGAGAGGAAGCAACATGCACGTCGTGGGAACTTGCTGCCCGTTTCGGCCAGTGACTCTTATTTTTCACCACCACCCCTACACACTAGGCCGATTCAGAAATAAAAGGGAGCCCTTTTTTAGATTTAAATGTTGTAAATAATGGCACAATTATGGGCTGCCCCTTTTTACACCCATATTTCAAATAAATAATGGCCCTCTATTGTTGCCCAGATTGTATGAAAATAAAGTCTAGGAACTGGGCCCTTTAAAGGAATGAATTATGGTTTGGCAAAATGGTCACCTTTTTGGGCCAGGAAATGAGACCAAAAGTGGACCCATATTTGAGCCCATAAAGCACAACAATAAGGGTCCCAGATTTGGGCCCATTTCTTTCACAAAAAGGGGAGAAATATGGAGCCCATATTGCTAGTGAATAAGGGCCCAAATATTGGAGCCACTATTTAAAGGAAATAATGCCCCCATATTTTTAGCGGCCGCGAAGCGGCCGACGGCGGACGCGAAGGGCCGAGTCCGATTTGTGCCGAAAAAAAAGCGAAAGAGACGGGGTTCGAACTGGGAATCAGCTGAGGGCGCGGAGAACAACAGAACCGTTACACCATGCAACCATTGAATACGTAGGTACATGGCCCTATATATGCGCCAACTATATTTTATTTTAAGCAGTCAACCAAATACCGTCAAATACCGTCTAGCCATGCCGTAGATAGATGTAGTTAACGTATTTACATTCACAATATATCTTACCGAATCGGCGTACGTCTTATCACATCGGCCGATACATCGGCCGATTCTGTTATCCGCCGATAACTGACCACTAACGCACACACAAATAAACAACAGGGATTTGTATTCAGGATCTTTTCTTTGCATCTCGCTCAAGTAATGTACAGTAGTCTCTGATGAATTCTACATGATGGCCTGCAATTTGCTACTCAACTTCGTCGTCGGACGAGCCGTAGTCCGCGAGTTGGCTGAAGACATCTCTGGTCTTTTGAGGGGGCGCCGTGATCTGGAGAAACGGCTCCAGGGCTTCAGCAGGCAACGGTGGAGGACTTGGAGCGCGCGCGATGTCCATGAGCGACTGTGCACAGTCGCGATCTTCCCCGTCACTTCCCGGTCCCCTGGAAGCAAATTAGCTGATACACTGTTCAGGAGGACTGTACGTACTCATCATCCGAGAACAGTGCAGCGACAATACCCGGGACATCTCGGTTCGACGCCAACTTCTGCTTGTAATACAGGTGATCGGCCAGACACATGGGCGGAAGATTCGGGGCCGCGTCGAGCAGCAGTGGGCTACCATCCAAGTTGAGAAACGGCTTGTGTTTTGTGTACCACCTGGCAATGCTCATCCGTTTCAGCTGTACGCCGTCGGGCACAACCGAACCATAGCCCATCCGACATCGGTCCTTCCGAGCGCAGTGATGAGCGACCCCGGGAGGAAAGAAGAAAGTCAAGGGAGGGCCTTTTTTCAGAGGGACGGTCCGAGGACGCCGTCCGTGAACCGGTTGCAGGACGGGGCGGCGGGACGATTGAAGAACGCGTCGGCGGGACGATTGAAGAACGCGTCGGCGGGACGGTTGGAGGACGGGTCGGAGGGCGAGTGGGAGGAGGTACCGGGGCTTGCGGAAGCTGCAGTTGCTTGGGGGGCGGTGTCCCGAGAGAGGGCGGAGGGGAAAGCGAAGAAACTGGAGAAGATGTCCTATATTGCGTTGGTGGATATTGTCTCCTGCATCAATGAAACATACCGTCGAGCGGAGGCGCCCCGTTCCTTGAGCGGCGGGGGGACGGGAGAGGGCGAAGGCGGAAGTGAAGAGAGCGGAGAGAGTGGAGAAGATTCCCTGGGTTGCGTTAGTGGTCACCATCGCCTACAACAATGGCACGTACCGTCCGACTATACCACCTGTTTCCGCCGGCTCGTCGCCGGAATCGCTTGCTGAATCGAAGAGAGTATCGAGAATGCCGAGGACGTTCTGTTTCCGGTCTAGCTTTTGCTGATAGTGGCCGAGACATGTCGTGCAAAGCTCCGGGAGGTCGGGGGCATCCATAACGCGGTTGCCCCCAGCGTCGAGGAGAGCTCCGCGGTTCATGAGACCAAGAATGGGAACCTGGCTCGTATACTGGCCCGACGGCACTTGACCGCCATACCCGCGCAAACACTTGGCGCCCATCGCGCAACGATACTGCGTCGAAACTCTCCACGGAGGGCGCGCGCCGGACGGTGCGATGGTCGAACGTCCGGGTCTCGGCTGAGGAGAGCGGGTAGTGGTCGACGTTGGGCTGGTGGAAGGGTTCCTCGGCGGGAGGCGGATAGTGATTCGCCGTTCGAGTGAGGCTTGAGCGACGCCGCGAGAGGTTGCAGCAGCGTGAATGGGGCTGGGCGTCGCCTTGGTGGATGTAGTCGCATGCGAGCGAAGAGACCGCCCGACGTTGAGACCCGGCTGTGGGTCCGCCCCCGCCCCCGCCCCCGCCTCCGTTGAACTCGTCGTCCTTGACCTCGTCATCGCCCTGCTCCGTTTCTTCTCCTGCGCTCACAGCACGGGCCTTTCCTTTGCCATTGGAGCGCAGGATTTTCCTGTCGGGTGCGTTAGTGTCCATATTCGAAGCACCAAGATGGTCGCAACGTACCGTGTCTCGTTTGCCACCTTGCGGGGCTTCTGCTTCTTGGGTGCACTGAGCCGGATCCTCTTGGCTGGGGGTGGGGGAAGCTGGCTTTCATCGTCATCGTCGTCCTCGTCGCTGTTCTTCTCGCCCTCGTCCTCACTGGGCTCATTGTCCTCCTCCTCGTCATCACCATGCTCCGTTTCCTCCTCCTCTGCACTGGCAGCACGGGTTTTTCGTTTGCCATTCGAGCGCGAGGTTTTCCTGACAGGTGCGTTAGTGGACATAGTCGAAGAACACACTATGCGGGCCGCAACGTACCGTGTCTCTTTTGGAACCTTGCGGGACTTCTGCTGCTTGGGCGTACTGAGCCGAGTACTCTTTGCTGGGTGTGGGAGAAGGGCCGGAAGTTGGCTTTCATCGTTGCTGTCGTCGTCGAACAGTTTACGGCCTTTTACCGCGGGAGGAAGATTGAGCTCCTTCCTGAGACAAGAATAAGAACAGAATCCACAGGCAGATAATGTCTTACCTTTTCTTGCTCCGCGCTCGCCAAGTTATCTCCCGAGCGCAGGCCTCCTCGTATTCGGAACCTTGTTCCTCCTCCCTTCGCTTGCGGATGTGCGCCATCTTCTCGGCAGCTTCGGGCTGGGATCCAGGGCTAGAAATACGCGTCAGTACTAGGCATAGAGGATCACGACGAAGCGGCCACGCACCGTCGGACCGACCGCATGTGGTTACGCCGATTCTCGCCTCGCTTCCAACTTCGTCCACTCTTCATCTGTAATTCCCTCTGGACGAGGAAGGCAGCGTCGACCCATCTGTTCTTGCTTGCGCTTGTCGAAGTTGGCGGCACAGTCTGTTCGTCTTCTGCGCCCGCTTCGGTCGTCGGCAGGGACTGCTTGCAATGGAGGTGGGATTGAGGGCTGGCGGAATGGTGTAGGAGCGAGGACTGGTGGTGCTCCTGCGGCAGCTAACGTAGAACGTATAGCTTGGTTGAAGGGTCGTCTACTGGACGGGAAGAAGAGAGAAAGTGTTGACGTGTGAAAATTGGACGGCTGACATCAAGTCCACTAACGCGCGTCTACTTTTTGGACCAAGAAATTTATTGCGCTACGTAACACAGAAGTACTACATTCTAGAAGTAGCAGCGACAAACAAAGCAAATGCCTCTTTAGAGACGTGCAGTTTTTTCTTTGATCCCTCCGTCAGAGAGTCGAGCCATTGTGGATTATACAAAACGCGAGGAAGGCCTTGCGGCGCGGAGCGTGTTCCTGCCTTGTTGCTGCGCTTGCGAGGCGCCGATTGGACACCTCCCCGATGAATGCTTTCCATGCGCGTCGTTTCCGCATCCACAAGTCGCATGTAGTCCGCAATCTGGGGCTCACGCCATGTGCAGATCGTGATCTCGAAGAACTTGACGCGTTTCCCTTCGACAATCTCGCTCGACTGCTCCTCTTCAGACATTCCGTTCGTCCCGAGCCGCTCGAGGAGCTTGAGCATCCGCCGCCACGCGTCGATGTCGCGTCCACCGTCAACCTCCTTGATGTAAATAACTGCCTCGACAGTTTGAACGCGACGCTGGTATTTCTATACATTGTTAGCGTATGTTGGACGAATGAAAACGAAATTTGCTCACCGCGGTTTGCCCGTTGATCTTGTTGACTTGAAGACGATGATTCAGAAGCATCACCTTTCCCGCGTGCCCGCGCCTCTGCCTTTGTTTCAAAACGTCCCTCCGAGGCCAAGTACTTTGGCTGGAATTTGAACCACTCCGCGCGCCTGCGCTCCAGCTGCTCTGGGGCGACGAGCTCAAGATACTCGCGCTTGATGAGGCCTTTGCCGATGTAGTTGTAGGCCTGAGAGTCGTCCTCAACGGCCATTTCGATGATTTTCTCCAAATATGCGGCGTTCCAGAGCGAATGGAGGTATCCCGGATTGAAGTCCCAGCGGTGAACCTCGGGGGAAGCGGCAAAGGCGCGTCGTCGTCGAGAACACCATCGACATCGCGTTCAAACTTCGCGACTTCCTGCGGCGTCGGGGACTCGTGAAGAACAAAATCGGTGACCTGGTCAACACCGAAGAGTTGATAGGTGGTTCGGCGGAGCATAGCCTGAGACTACTCTTAGGCGCGAGTGAGCTGAAATAAACGGGTACGCACCATTGCCTCCGATTTCAACTCTGCCGTCTCTGGCGCAACCTCATCCTTGGCCACCTTCTTTGACTTGGGCTTCGGCTTGTATCCTCGGGATCCGCCGGGCACCGCGATATGGGAGCGTCCACCTTTGACCAAGGCACAGAGTCCTGCCATCGCCTCGTCCAACTCCTCGACGTCGAGGTCGAATTCTTCCGCGAGGATCTGAGCAATCCTGCCTGGCCGCCGGAGGCGTCCCGCTCCCCGCCGAGGCGTCCGCGTCGGCATCGTCACTCGATTCGAGAGGCGCAGGGTCGAGAGGAAGCTCTGGAGCGGCCGCGTTCGTGTTTCTGAGCAGCTCCATGCTCAGACCGCCGCGGCGCTTCTGCGGAGTCGGCGCAGCGCCCTTGAGCTTGCCACGAGCCGCCTTGAGCTGGCTGCGCAGCTCGAGCGTGTGGTCGTCGCGCTCATTCTACTGAATCGTTAGTAGTGTACAATGTACGTCGCATTGAGACGCACAATTGCCTGTTGCAGCTTTTGAACAGTCTCGGAACTCGTTTGGAGAAGGTGCTGCATCTTGACGAGCTTGGTGTACTGTTCTGTTGTAAATCACAAAGCTCAAGGACGCCGACGGGAGCATACCATGGAGGTAAGCTTCTGTTTTTCACTATCCAGCTGGCTGACGAGACCAGTACCCTCTTTATTCATAGCTTCCATCTCTGTGGCAGTCTTGGAAATGTGCTTTTGCATCGCAAGGATTTGCTGGTTCTGCGCATCTCTTTCCCGGGTGACGGCGTCGAGGGCGGCGCGGAGAGTATCGTTTTCGGCAGCAGCATGTTCCTTCGCAGTCTGGGCTTGCCGACGTTGAATCTTGGCAGTCGCGGCGACATCCTTGTGGCGGCGACTGTCCTCTCGGGCCTGAAAAAGCTTAGCTATGATTCCATGACCCGCTAATGCGACGAACCTGCTCGAGTTCTTTACGGTTCGGGCCAGCGACTGCAGTTCGCTTGCCACGAGCGTGTTCTTCTGGGAGCTGCGCCAGCGGCACGGGTACCGGTGCTGCGGGTGCTGACGAACACATCGCTCATAGATTCGTCGATGTCCATAGCGTAGAGCAACCGTAGAGGGGTGTAGAACAAGAGTAGTCGAAATGGCTTCCAAGCGTATAACGCGTTGGATGGGCCGGCCGATGGAGCGCCTTGTTGTGTTACTTGGGCTATTTAAGCCGGAGGCTTATTGTTCGTGCTGCTATTGTTCCTTTACGGGAAGTTATTGTTGGTGGCAAGAGCGAAAAGCCGATGTCACATCAGCCGCGAAAAACACCTGCTTTCTGGGTCAATTTCACAACCAAATTCTCTCTGCAGTGTGCCGAACGCAGTTCAAACTCGCCGCTCACATGTTGGACCAGCATTAACCCCACTCTAACGCACACGTTAAACGTTGCGACCTGGAGAAACGGATGTCCACTAACGCCGCTCTCTGCCACTAACGCCGCTCTCTGCTCGTAGATGGGTACAGTAAACATGGAAAATGCCATAATATTAATCGAGTTTTTTGAATATACAGCGTGAAGATAGGTATTCAACAGCCAGGCGGTTCTGCGCACGAGACAAGTTCAAAGACTTTTGCATCAACCGTGTATTGGCGCGCCATTGCTGTTGCGTACGCAACTCGCCCGGCCCTTTCTCCAGAATCTCTGTCCGCTTCTGAAACCAGCGCTCACAGTCGGGGGACCACCAGCCAATACTGAGGCCCGACTGGGTGAACGTAGATGGAAGGGGCCACCAAGATATTCGTTTCTGGTGCTCGCCATGCTTGTCAAAAGTACCTGGATGGAACATTAGCAAAGAGGCGATGAAGAAGGTTGTAAACGAGCCGGTTAGAACTGAGTAGACGCCACAAATGAGATCCTCCTCGGCGCCTGTCAAGCAATCGTGAAGAAGACACCGAGTGGCAGAGATCGCGATCTCGTTCTGAGCAGTGCCCACATTGACCTCGTCCTTGAACTCGTGCAGCGAGTTCTCCAGTACAAGCCGTGCCATTCGCGCGATGAGCCCTCCAGCTTGAAGCGCAAGGTGTCCTCGCTCAGACCGAAGGAACTCGTTCCTCGTCTGGACGTAGGAACGGTAATCGGACATGTTCGGCTTGTAGGACGGGTTGCGGGACCCAAAGTGAACGCAATAGGGCCGTCGGGGAGTCCATCGTCGAGGCACGGACTCTACGGCGAGGGTGAATTCGATACCAGAGCGAATTAGCTCAACAAGGATCTGGTGCTCGTCCCTTAACGTGTAGGCGAAGGAGATACAAGACATGTGCGGCCCGGAAGAGCACGATCGTGCATGAAGACCCTGCCTTGAGCTTCAACAGGAAGAGGTACCGGTCGTCCGGGAACTTCTCCTGGGCACTCGGGCGGTCCAGAATCTCGACATCGAATGCGCGGCTCTCCCAAAGCGAATTGCCGATCTGAACAAGATCGTAAGGCTTCTGGGTCATCGCTTCGAGATTTTTGGCTTCAAAGAGAGCCTTGAGAAGCGCTCGGGCGACGGGCGGGGCGGTCTTCTCGTTGCTGTCGCCCAACATGCTCACTGCGAATTCCCGTTTAATCATATCGTGTTCGCTGTATTCTCCCTCATCGGAGACGGACATCAGTCCGAAGCGGATTGCGAGGGCAGCAGTGATGGTGTCGTCCATCTCGGGTCGGCCAAGGAACTGCTCTGGCTCCTCCTCCTCCTCGGCGTAGAAACGAGCCACTGTCGTGGAGGCTGTTCCCGTGCGAAGCACCTGAGAAACCTCGGGTCCAAGGTCGGGAAAAGGTGCAATCTCCTCATGCGCTTCAGCCGGCCCGAAGTAGTAGGCGTAGTTTGGGTCATCGGGATCCTCCTCCAGCTCATCGAGATAGGCTTTGGAAACGGCGTCGGGGTCCAGGGCTGAGCAAAGATCCCACTCGTTGTAAAACGCGTCGTAGCGGCGCTGGGTTGGCGCGTGCTCTTCCCATTCATCCAAGACTTGCCGCCATTCCAAGCGGACGCGGACGAGGAACCCGTTGTCCTCGGGGTCTTGCCAGAGAAAAACGCGGGCTTTGCGCGAGGGCGGGGAGCCACTTGCGGCGTATTGGGCGCGTTGAAGTCGGCGCTGGCGCGTCGCCGCGTTCTCGTCCGCCTCCATGACACGATGGCTGAGTTCCCGCCGCTGGAAGAAGTGGCTGAACGTTTCGTCCTGCCGCTGGCCGCTGTTGAGCTCTACTGGGCGATGCGCACGAGAGCGCAAAAACTCGTAGTCGGTGAAAACCCCGAAACGCCGGATGCGCGGGTCGACAAAAACCCATTCCTTCATGGTCTCCCAAGAGTTCAATAGACCGGTGATGTCAGACTCCGAGACACTCGCGGAGAAGGTCCGACAGAGAGAGAGCTGCTGGAAATGCTCCCGAGTCGACGGGTCAATGCGGACATAAAGAGGAAGTTGAGGATAGTGCCGAACCAGAAGCAGCAATAACCAGTCGATTTCTCGGGCCGCTTTTGCAGCGTCGACAGTCGAGAAGTCCAGGATGCCTCCAATAGGTTCGCGAATGATGCCGCGAATGGCCCGTTCCAGCAAATCCCAGCAGAGGGGAGTGATTTTTGTGCTCGCAAGCAATTCCGCCCGCCAGTCGGTCGAGACCGTGTCGAGGAGAAGGAAGCGGAGTGCGATGAAAGCAAGATTAGACACGAAAGACTTCTGGGCGCATTGAACAGCCCGGATGAGATTGGACTTTTGGACAAACCCGTCCATGTAGCGGTACGCCTGCGGCGAGTCGTTGGGATAGCCGCGCGTCCGCTCTGGAAAGACCTTGATGGTTCGGTGAACCAGCCAGTCGGCGACATCGCGGAGGAGGTACTCGAGTCGCACCCAATCATCACGGATGGAGGACTCGAGGAACCAACGTTCTTCTTCACGGCTGAACACCCCGGGTACCACTCGGGATACAATGGGGATTGATTTGGAGGGAAGGGCGAGGCACGACAGAAGAGCACCGCGGAATATGCTGCGCGGCGGCAGGAGAATGGTGTGCGGGATGTCGGGGTTGATCCAGTGTGCGTTAGTGGCCTGGAATGGCTCCTTGAAGACGGGCGGGGGCGCAGCTTCAGGGGACGGAATCTTTTCCATGAACTGGCGGTCACCATGGAAGGCGAAGAAGACGCCAAAGCCAACGCGGAAGATCCCGGTGAAGGATACCGTTGGCTGGATTGCGCGTTAGTGGATTGTGGTTTCGTGGAAGCAGAAAAAACGTACTTCAGGGGTTTCTTCGGGACTCAGGCTGCTGAGCGGAAGCAGACGAAGCGCCATTGCGAGGAAGGAAGGGGCCAGTCGTTGTTTGGCGAGACGAGGACGCGATAGTTGTCTGAAAAGCAGACCACCCCAACGTGATACGTATAGGGCTTTGACGAATGGGCGGTATTGCTGGCGGTAGGGGACGAAGTCACTGGAGGTGGTGGGGGCAAGCTGTAGGGAGGGAGTCGTTGAGGGAGTCGTTTGAGATTGGTTGTGGTGGTGGTGGCTAGTCTTGAGCGCGAAAGTTGTCAGGCCTTTAGGGCCAGTTGATCAGTCCACTAACGCGCGCTGCATTCAGTCTCGACTCAAACTTTTGGAATTCATCTTCTACTTATGTTTAAGACTATTTAACTTCTACTTAGGTTCAAGACTACACAACGATCGTCCGAGAAATTGTAACGAGCGTAGTGGCAGAGAATATCGTCCAGGGAGACTGTACAAGTAATATTCGACATTTTGGAAGAGTATGTAACGGCGGGGAAGAAGGGAAAGGGACGGAACGGGTCCCGCTTGTTATTAGGTAGCGGTTCTTGCGGACGAATGATAAATTTTACATCGTCTCTCTCCCCGATGATTTTTTGGATGCTGCCCGGAACGGCCGATCGCGCATTTGGCGGGTAAAACAGGACGAGACTGTTTCCTAGATGCACATTGGCACGAGAGAAATTGACTCCATCTCTGGTGTAGTGCGCACGTTCTTGGCCTTTCCGCAGGGGAGGCGAATCGGCAGGAATATTATACGCGGGGAATGTTTTGTCGAAGAGACTCTTGAGTTGTCGGATAACCGCGGGGCAGTCGGGTCGGCGAAGCCAGCGACGTACGGTCGCACCACGGAAGAACGCCTTGGTAAGTGTTGCCTCCAACTGGCCACCGATATGGTGGTTGGTGTTGATCTTTTGAAGGAACCCGATCATGCGTTCAAACGGGAATGACCACCAGGATCGGACGGGACCAAAGGAAAGTAAGAGGTCGTAGATGTGGAAAGCCATGTGGATGTTTGGGCGCATCGCATGGGAACGCGTGTGTGGATGCACTGTTGGCAGGCCGTCCACCCACTGCTTCAATAGGTTGCGGTACGTCTCTGCACGTTGCCGATTCATAGTGTACCGACACGCAAGGCCGACGGCGCAGAAGAGCGCCATGGTATGCTCTAGAAGGGCAGAGAGCTGTCCATCATCGGCGTCTCCCCAGAGGATTACCAAAGCGATAGGTAGATAGATTGTGGCGAGAATATACCATTCGGCGGCTTTGATGGTGCCCGCGTTCGCCTCGCCGTAGTTATGCGGCACGGAGCCAATGTGCGCTGGGGTTTGGGTCTCGGCGATGACTTGTTGGATAAAACGGAGCTGCGGCATCTTGATAGTGTTGGGAACCAGATTTTTGTCGATGAGGGTCTTGTTATACCGCTGGGCGGGGTTAGCAGGCAAAGAAAGAAGATAACAAAGGAACATACCCAGGAAACGAGCAGATTAACAAGTTCTTTTTTCTTCTTTGGGCGTTGTTCCCCTGACGGTAACTGCACATTAACGTCGAGCTCAAGCGAGTGAGCAACGAAGCGCAGAGGAGACACGTTGATGCTTGACGCTCCCAGACTCTTCCTCAATTCGTCTGAGGTCATCCCGACAGCGACGTCGGCCATCGCAATATCCCCGTCGCAGGCGGGAGGCTCGCTGTCAACAACCGGGGCGAGGCGGGGGTCGGGCAAGACCGCCTTGACCAGCAAGGCTTGAATGCGACTGATTTGCGATACTTCCTTTGTTGGATTTTTGAGGAGGAAGGCACGAGGACAAGTTGCGGGATCGTACGCGACCCAGTCGTGATGAAAGGCATTGCCGATGGTGTCCTTGCGTTTCGCGATATTGGCATCGATGCGAAGAACTCTGCGACAGTGGTAATGAACGAGTCCTTCCAGAAGACAGTGCATTGCGTCTACTACTGCCATACGAGTCGGATCCCAGTACGAGAGGCGCCAAAGCTCAGACCAGCGAATGCCGTACTCTGCGAATATCTTGTCGCGAACAGCTTGGGATGGAGCATCGCGCCATTCGTATGCCTTAGCGCGCAGTGCTGCGATGTCCACTTCCTCCCACTCGTGATAGTTGGTATTGTGCATGTTTTCGACGCCATCGAGACCGCACATAGAGCAGAAGAAATGGGAGTTGGCGGCGGCCATCCCAATGACTTTGCGTGTTGCTGGGAGGTCGTTGACACTGACCGCAAGAAGGAGGTCGACGCGCCGCCCCTGCGGATGTAGAGCAGTGCGGGAGAGGCGGATACTGCGCGACCACCCTGCTTCAAAGTCGTCGATGATAGGCCGCAGATAGTAGTTTAGCTGGTCGTGATTTGGTTCGTTTGGGCCAAGAATGATACTGAGCCACATGAACTCAGGCCGGTAACGGATTTCTTCCGGGAGATTGAGGTTTACGACGGCGATTAGACCGATGGAGTCGTGGTTGCCGCGTTTGCGCGTCCCGTTGGGATTGAAGAAGTCGACCATCATCTCGAAAGCGAGACGCAACTGTCCATCCCTCTGAACGAAAAGCTTTTCGGGTATTGGCCCTTCAAAGCTTCGCAGGAACTCCGCTTCGAAAATACTGTTGACGTTCTCGGCAGAGCGAGGAGCATCTGGCTGCTGCGAGAGCTTCTCTTGCACTGCCGCGAATGCCTCGTCGCAAGCTTTCTCGCAAGCACGTTCAATATCCGCGTCGGCGAACATCCCGGCCAGAAAGTCCATAAAGGACGCGTAGACGTAGGGCTTGCGAGGACGCAGCTTTTCATCTCGCAATTCCAGAAGTGGCTCGCCGCACACAACTGCGTTCCCTTGTTTCGGATACACTAAGCCCTCGCACGTTAGCGGATATCTCGCGTCTCCAGTCAGTCGATCCTCCCGCGGCTTGTGTGTACAGTGACACGATGGACATGCCGCATACACAACAGTTTTGGCGTCGATTTTGAACTGGCGAAGAGCAGCGTCAAGGCTGGACGGAAGTTGCTTCAAGATGTCCGCCTGCTTTGGTGTTGGCTTGTTGTCGCGCGATTCGACGGAGAACGCAAGGTTGATGATGAGGAGGACGAGCTCCAGGAGGAAATTGCAGGGATCCTGACTGACGCCGACGATGATATGAGTTATTACAGCGAGTATAATGGTGACCTGGGTCAAGGTGTCGTAGCGGCCGATGGGATTGACAAAATGGGAGTCTAGACGCGGTCTGTGAGCCCACACACGTTCAGGACGCAACCGGGCAGAGCTTACCAGTGTTGTAGAGAACCTCGCCCGGATCTGGATCAGGCGGAGGAACAAGCAGACCCACAACGTCGATGCACGAAGTCGAGTTGACGCGCCTCAGTCCGGACGTTGTCCACTAACGCGCGGGAGAGCAGCATCTTCACGACTTTGAGACCGGAGTCTGGATGGCTGCGTCGATATGTTGATTCCCGACAGCAGACGACCAGCGTCTTGAACGGTCGTCGTTGCAGCCCTGAGCGCCGAGCTCAGCGTCGCCGAGGACGCGTCGACCGCATGCGCGAGATCAAGCTCCCTTCGTGAAGCTTGGATGCGCGAGCATGTGCGTGAGGAGAAGTTTTTCTCTTCTTCCCCGCCCCCTTACCGCCGCAGGACGCAGCAAGTCCGTGAGAGGAACCTCAGCTGGGGGCGCGGGTTGGGAGAGAAGGGCGTGAATGCTTTGGATCGCGTCGGCAGACGTAATCGGCGCAAACGCTGTTGGAACGTCGGGAATGGTGGCCTGGAAGTCGTCGCGGGAGCTGAAGAGACGAGAGTGCTCGTGGTTGAGAGAATCGGCGCTGGCGTCGGAGACAATTAAGCCCGTGAAGATATTCGCCAATTTAGCAATCTCGTCCTCGTCGTCCTCGTCGCTGGTCGGTGGGGATGCTGCGTCTTGAATTCCGAGACCGGCAAGGCGCAAGGAGATGAGGTCCAGCTCTTCCTGGCGTTCGAGAACGTGGATTCGGTGGTCGACGCGTTCATCCCAGTCGATGGTGTGGTCTTGTCCATCGTAGAAGGGACAGTTCTTGCAGCGATAGTCCTTTCGCATCTGGCAACGTAATACGTATGCGAAATGCGAGACGGAGAGTGAGGAGGGGACCAGTGACGTCCATCGTGGTTGTAGCCTTTAAGGGCGGTTGATGGTATTCTTCCCGATTTGGCCAACTCGAGTCGGGAACAAGGGCACATTCACGCGTATAAGGTGGCGCAACAAAACATTGTATTACAGGGGACGCAGTGCAAACACGACGATACAGATGCAGTACGGTATTACAAGGTGGCGCCAGCCGCCTTCAAGTTGTGCTTGGAGCAGGAAAAGCGTGAAGAGAATGGCTGGATGCAGGTAACGAGGAGCGTGAACTAGGACGGAATAAGCAAAGCAGAACAGATAGTAGCATAGCCTACCGGGTGCAGGAGCAGCTGGGACGGCATGTTCTTTCTCCGGCGGCGGCGGCGCCGAGGCGTCTTGGGGAGGAGCACCGCACGTTGGACAAGTATCACATTTGACACAGAAATCGGAGTCTGTGGGCACTTAATGCATGTGGAATGTAGCAAGGAGGGTGAATACATACTGATAGTGGAGGATGCGGCAGATCTGAAACCATTGCTCGAGTAGTGGGAAACGCAGAAGCGGCAGACGCAATCGTGGTTGTAGTGGTCCATGGGTTTCTTCCCTGCGTGAAGCAAAGGTCTTTAAAGGCTCTAGAACAATTAATAGAGCTAAACAAAAGCAAGAGAAGCGAGACGGACAATTGGCTGCCTCAGTGCCGGACAATTGGACGCCGATGGACCGCCGATAGGTGCCGATATGCGCGCCGCCTTGGAGGCCTGCGGTACTTTGCGCTCGTACTGCTCGCCCAACGTTTAACGTATGGGCAGCCAGCAATATGAGCGCACAAGCGCAAGATTCGGGCGAAGTGGCGACAAGCAGCCGAGTCACGCGTGACGTCACAGCGCCTAACCCTCAAGACGACCCTCAAGTTACTCCCAACCGGAACGTTCCTCCCTGCGTTAAACGCGGGAGCCGTGCCCCGGAATATAGCGCGGGCTTTCTCGCTGGGATCTCCACGCGCTGGTCAACCAGCCGACGCCGCTCTATCGGCCGACCATGCGCCACACTATTTGTTCAGGATTTTCGGTCTTTTTGTCTACGGTACGCCATTTAACCCGCGTAAAGAGAGGGCGTTGACTCATGAATCTCTCCAGCCCCTTCATACTCGAAAGCGATCCGTACAAACGCGCTTACGAGCAACGTCGTGCTTCGCGGTCTCCCCGCGCCTTGCAATCCCCGCTCCTCTTCATGGCGGACTGTACTAGGGCTCTCAGAGAGAGCGCGGTTCGTCATCTCTCTCCCACCTTGCTTTGTAACTTACGCATCGCCAGGAATCGCCGTCGGTCCAAGACTATATTACCAGCATCGAAGAACAGCAGGTAAGTATCTTCGTCGTTCATGGCTTCGAACTAATGGCCTTTAGCTTTCGCCCTTGCAGTCCGTCGGTAGCCTCAAGTCGCTGGAGAGCGTCCCGGAGCCGCGCGAAATCATCCACCGCATCACTTTTCCCGTACGCGTCTCCTCTTTGCGCGAGCACGATATCTGACGCGGTAGCAGGCCTCTTATTACGCCAAAAAACGAGCGAAGAAACAGCGCTCCAACACGAGCGGACGCCTTGACGACGCTGGCGAGCACCGCGCTGATAATCGCAGCGCTGAACGTATCGCCGCTTCAGCCAGTACGACGGAGAACACCAAAAGCGCCTGCGGGCATTCTGCCTCCCCCCATACCTCCAACGCTCGCCGTCAGCCCAAGACACGCGCTAGTCTTGCCCCGGACGCTCAACGCGGCGCCCGGTCGCTGTGCTCTCATGGAGCTCCGCGCATCGATGTGTGCCCGCACGGGCGTCGCCGCGTCGATGTGTGCCCGCACGGACGTCGCCGCATTCTCCGCCACCATTGCCACCAACAGCACAATGTGTCGAATCTGGGGCAGCCTCAGCCAAAGGACGAGATTGTCAAGGGTCTGCGCCTCTTTTCCGTCCTTGAGCAGCGGAAGGAACTACCGGGCGCGTTCCTTCTCTAAACTATGTAGTAGTGCTACGAAATCCAAAGCCACTTTTGTGAATCCATCCACGGAAATCAAGCGGGAACTCAAGCCAGATGGTAGGGGAAACCGGGACGATATCGGTCGAAAAACAAGTGAGCCACTAACGCACTCGACCAGCACAGAACCAAGTACATGCTCATGTACCCCACACCACCTCAATCGACTATCACGCTGTATTATGCTCGTTGGTTGGATCCTTTTGCACGTTCCCGTCGCTCTCACAAGGTACAGGTACGCCAGGATGGTCTTGCCTGCATCGATTTTTGACCGCCGCTCAACAATAGCAAGTTTGTATTCTCGCTAAAAATTCGATGCAAAATCCGGCTGTAGGAGTGGCGCGGGCTCAAAATCTACGTGCGGCGGACCATGGTCATGTCTCTACTGTTTCCAGAGGTGTGCTGTGTCTTTCTTTTTTGGAATTGTGCCACTAAAAACCCGACGGTCCTTTTGAGCGAGTTCCGCCGGTCGCGGCGCTTCCGCACGCTATATTACCGTCAGTTTAATTAGTCTAACCCTCTCGCACAACCCTGCATCATTTTCAAGACGCGGATCCGTCGGGCTGGGACGATATTGGTACGATAACAGCTCGACCACTAACGCAATCAGCCAACACAAAACGCAGCACATGCTCATGTACCCCACACCAATGCACACGACTATCCGCAGGCTGTATTACCGTCAGTCCAGCCATGTCGCACAAACCTGCATCATTTTCAAGACGCCGATACGTCCGGCTGGGACGATATTGGTAAGAACACGACTGGGTCACTAACGCACTCGACCAACAGAGTGAACTCCGCAGGTCGCAGCGCTTCCGCACGCTGTTTTATCGTCAGTTCAACCCACTCGCACATTTCTGCATCATTTCCAAGACGCGGATAAGTCGGTCTACGCCATAATCTGACCCAGACCGTCTCGGCTGCTACATTCGAGTTCAGTGGATTGGGCTTCCAGTTTTCCGGTACAAGGATACAATGTACACTACTGAGACATCCAATGCACTTTTTTTGCTTCGTCTGCTTCGGTTCGTGTTTTGTGTGTTAGTGTCTCTGAATCAACGATTTATTCTGCGACAATACACGCAAGATTCTAACTAGCACGACTCTGTATGAAGATAGGATGGTAAGCTGGGTCAAAAGGCGCGGAGGGAACATACTTTCGAGCGAAGTTTTGCAGCGGCGTCGACCACCTCTCTCACTCGGCGGTCTTCTTGTCCGCCGCAAGCCACTGTTTGCAGAGGTTGATGAGGATTGTCTCGGCGGGCCACGAGTCCTTGAACGTGGCCAAATGAGGGAACTTCTTGGTCATCTAGAGTAGTTTAGCATACGCAGCGAGTATGTCGAGCAGGGAGGGACTCGCCTTGGTCACCACCATCGAACCCGGGCCCGGACCAGGGCGGAAACCCTCATCTTGGCGGGAAAATGAGCGGGAGCGGTCGAAGTTGGCCTCGGCCAGTTTTGTAGCAAAAGACTGGCCTAGATGAGTGGATGCAGCACAGAAAGCAAGCACTCACGGTGATTTCATTCAGTTCCGCCTCCGACCAGCCAGTTGCTCGGCGCAGCTCGGGCACGGAGACTCGCGATGCGCCTCCCTTGGGCACCGGGATGAGTGCCCCTTCATTGGCTTCTTCGTTGTGGACTTGGGCTGCGCGCTTGGCTGGGGCTTTTCCGGCCGCGATGCCTCCGCCCGCGTGGAAGGCGACGTGGCGCTTCTTCGACAGAAGAGAGCGACGACTCGGAGGCGGCGTCTGGGACCTTGGGTGGGCCGGGAAAGCTGGAAGCGTCGTCGTCGTCCCCACTCGAATGGACTTTGGCTGCCGGTTCGGCTCGGAAGGGCTCCAAATCTTCGTGCATGAGGAGCTTGGGGAATCCTGGCTTCGCAAGATCGGTGTTGGCGACGAGGAGAACGACCGGGGCCGGCGGATCGCGGACATCCGCGACGAAGGACATGCTTGTTGTTGTTCAAGCTGTTATTGTTGTTATTGTTCTTATAGCCGGGTCTTTTTGTTTGCCCTTGTTTGGTAAACCCATTTGGGACAAGGCCCTCTGCTTAAAACGCTCATCCTCGCAGGCTACTCCAACGCGTTCACCCACCACCCCCTCAACTTGCAACGCGTATTACGCTTGTAATTGGATGGAATACGCGCTCGACTTTAAACTCGAAGGCCATAACGGTGCCATCCTCGCCATTGCCTGCCGCGATGATGGAAAATTCCTTGCTACTGGCGGTGCGTCCAGTGCTCCTCGTACCTGCAGGCCTCGACTCTAACGCCGCGCTCGAAACAGCGTCCGACGGCACTAAAATTTGGGATCTTGCCTCCAAGCGCGAGGTGTCCGTACCTGCGTCTTCCGACATCCGCGGCGCGACGACGAAACTGCGATGGGTGAAGCACGACGACGACATCGGCCAGGCTCTCATTATCGGCACGCAGGGCGGGTTCATTTCCTGCTGGAAAGACGATGTCGACAAGGACACGGTATGTCCAACCGCGATGTTTCTTCTCAATTTCACCTGCGTCTAGAAAAAACGCGTTTTCAAAGAGCTCTGGTGTCGAGAACTCGTCGACCCGGCCGAGATTACCGGCCTCGCCTTCGATCCTATGACCAATCGTCTTGCAGTCTGTCACCGCGGCGGGGTTTTGCAGCTCTATACCCTCTCGACGGGCATGGTCTTGACTGAGGTCTTCTCGACTACCATCCCCAAGTGCACGCCGTCCGCCGTCGAATTTGGGGTGATGCGGGGCAATGAACGCGAGTTGCTGGCGTTTGGCCTTCACTGTGGCCGAGTGTTAGTGTCCCGGCCAGCTGCTGTTGCTCTCGTTGATTCGCTTAACAGATATTCCGTGCGTGGCAATCGTGTTCCCTCTGCAACTGAAGCTTGGAACCTTGGGTGTCGCATGTACGTTGAGCGCTTCAGTATATACAATAGGCTAACAGGACTTGGTAGTGGTGCTGTTGCTATAGACGTGGCCAACGGGATTCTTTGCATTAACGACCCTAGTACGGGCGTTCACCTGTTCAAGATCAAGGAGCGCGAGCTCGTCAAAAGCTTTCCCGTGCCGATGAAGAAAAGCCGCCGCGTCCGCCAAGTCAGTATCGGGGATGGTTGCAAAACAATTGTCAGCGGAAGCGACCACGGAGTGGCCTACGTTCATGACCGGGCGGAGCCAGGAGGTCCTCTCCCGGCTGAAAGTCGACGTGAGTGAATGGGTGCAAACAGTCGAGGTAGGTCAATTTGTTCTTTAACAAACATGCTGCTAACTGAACGTAGACCGGTGACATCGGGCGGCGTCCCATACATCTTCGCCGCCAAGTCCCGCGAGCTCACCGCGGTCAACGGCATCTTCGTTTACTGCAAGAAGAAGACTGCGCGCCGCTTTGCCGCTCGGGCCATCGAGACGTTCGTGCTGGTTGTCCAGATGATTGTCCTTTGCGCGGCGCTGGCTTTCGTGTACCAGAACTTTGCATCGGTGGAGTAGGACAGCTTTTGTAATAGCGAAAAGAGCGTTTATAAATGTTTGCTCAATGTTCACCAAGTTGCGTGTTAGTGGTCTCATGTTTCCCAATTCAATCACCGCTTGTGCGTGTTAGTGGACGTGTCATTCTAGTATTACAGTGATTCGCGCTTTACATCTTCCTTCTTAGCTACGTCGATAATATGATTAAATCGCACCCGTCGTTTTGTTGGATTCGGTGCCGTTCTCTCCTTCTCGTCCCTTGCTTTCGCAGCGATTCGTTGCTCCATACGCCGCAGAATCTCTTTCTCGTAGTCCGATTCTGAGATGTGGATCCCGACGATGACCCCGCCGCTGCTCGTCTGCCAGCTGCTCCACCAAATCCCCGCCGCGACCGCCTCCCGCTCCTTGTACTCTGCCTCTCCCCAGGGCGTCTGCTCTACCCACCACCAGCTTGTTTCGGACAAAGTTCCGAGCCACAGCTGTTCGCCAGCTTGGTCGACGGACTTGAGCTTGAACAAAGCTGGGTCAAAGCGCGCGTCGTAATGGGGCATATCGCGATACGCAGCGACATCGGCCGAGCTCATACCGAGACGCAGATCGATGGTCTTCTCGCCCGGCTCAGCTACATCGAAAACATCCTCAAACTCCGGCTCGAAGAGGGTGTCCATGATGCCATTGACGCGTCTCTTCTGCAGGAACTTTTTGAGGAAGACCTTGTAGCATTCAAAGCACATGGCGGGAAGACTGGGAGCAGCCGTGAGCGGCCTGCCGTCGCTGTCCTTGACAATCCGTCTTGCAATATAGTCATCGACAGGCAGTACCCGAAGGCTCTGTCCGTCCGGCATCTGGCCACCGAATCCAAGCACACATTTGTCCCCCAGCTCGCACCGATTGAATTGCGACGCTAACCAAGGAGGTCTAGTCGGCTTGGTTGTCGATGGGCGCAGCGGGAGTCCGGGCGTGGGCAATCTCATGCTGGAGGGTTGCGGCGAGGGAGAAGAGATGTCGCTAAAAGGATTTGTTAGTAGGTGGATATGGTGTGGTTAACAGCGACACACGTTTCTTTGTCGTCGAGGTACAGGGTGTTGAGGATGTCGGGGACATGCCGGTAGTCCCAGAGCTTCCTCTTGTACTTCTCTGCATCTTTTGGACAAAGCGACATCATTGGGGGACATGCGGCGAGCGTAATCTGGTTACCCTCGATGTCGAGGAAGGGATCCTGGTGCGAATACCAATCCTTCATGCTGATGCGCAAGAGGGGAAGATTCCGCGGCAAATGGTGGCCGAAGCCAAAGCTGCAACGCTCTCCAAGTCCGCAGTGGCGACCCTGCGCGGTGGCTGGTGGCGGCTTGTGCGTCTGAAGAGCCATCGGCAGCGGCAGCGGCTGCTCCTCGTCCTGCTCCTCGTCCTTGACTTCTGGAGCCGATTTGCGAGACTTGAGTCGGGACGAAGACGCCTGCGAAACAGGCGGCGTTGGCGGCGGCGGCGGCGGCGGCGGCAGCAGCAGCGGCGTCAGCGGCTGCTCCTCGTCCTGCTCCTCGTCCTCCTCGACTTCTGGAGCCGATTTGCGAGATTTGAGTTGGAACGAAGACGCCTGCGAAACAGGCGGCGTTGGCGGCGGCGGCGTCGGGCAGCAGCGGCGGCGTCGGGCGGCGGCGGCGGCGTCGGCAGCGGCGGCGGCGTCAGCGGCTGCTCCTCGTCCTGCTCCTCGTCCTCCTCGACTTCTGGAGCCGATTTGCGAGATTTGAGTTGAGACGAGGATGCCTGCGAAGCATTTCCGCAGTCAGGACCGACATTCGGCGCAGAGGCCATAGAAGCTGGTGGGTTACGCGTCCGAAGAGACCTTCGCGGCGGCGGCGGCGTCAGCGGCTGCTCTTCGTCCTGCTCCCTCGACTTCTGAAGACAATTTGCGAGACCTAGCTTGGAACGAAGATGACTGCGGAGATAGTCTCTCGGGTGACTGCGCGATCTGCCTGGATTGCGTGTTAGTGGACATGACTGTTTTGCGCAATATTAATGACATACATTTCTTCGTCGTCGGAGTAGAGGGTGTTGAGAATGTCGGGGACATGCTGGTGGTCCCAGAGCTTCTTCTTGAAGCGCTCCAAGTCTCGCGGACATAGCAACGGCATTGGCGGACATGCCGCGAGCGGAATTCGGTTTCCCTCGATGTCGAGGAAAGGGTCCCACCGCGAATACCACCCCTTCATGCTGATGTGCACGAGGCGTACACTCCTAGGCATACGTTCACCGAATCCAGAGCTACAGCGCTCTCCAAGTCCACAGTGGCGGTCCATATCCTGCGCGGATGATGCAGCAGCAGGTGGCGGGTGGCTTATCTGAAGGGGCGGCTGCGCCTCGTACTCTTCAATTTCCGGAGACGAATTGCGAGACTTTGCTTGGGACGAAGATGCCTGCGGTGGGTTTCTCTTGGGCGACTGCGCAATCAGCCTAGAATGCGTGTTAGTGGACATGCGCACAAAACCACAAGAACGCACTGTTGTTCCGGACTTTGGTCGTGCAACCTGAGACGCCGCTTCTTCCGGGGAGATTCGAATGGATCATCGTGGTCGTCGTATATTTTTCGGCCATGCTTAACAGGCGGGAGTCCAAGCTTCTTTCTATCGCCCACATTTAATAAGAAGACGAGATTAGAGACCACCACGCACCTTTTATGTAGCCTTGCACGATAAACCAAGCGGATTTCTTTAGTCCATTGGAGCTCGTCCCCACCCTCTCGCTTGCGTTTCGCGCAGCGCTGCCATGCGAGGTCCGGCCTCTGGTTGCGAGCCAGGGCTGGTGAGGCGAATCAATGACAAGAACTCAGAGCTGAAAGAGAACTCACAATCGCTTAGCGGCCATATGGTTGCGATTTCGCGTCCGTTTGCGGTCAAGTCGAAACCACTCCAAATCGCTGAGGCCGTCTGGGCGACCAGCTCTCGCTCCAACGCGAACTACGGCCCTATTGGTGTCGTCGTCGTCGTCCAGCTCGTCTTCCTCTTCCTCCAAGTCGTATTGCTCTTCCTTTTCATCATCACCCGCCAACTCGTCGCCCCCGAGCTCCTCGACATCGCTCAGCACGTAATCTGACTCGTCATCGTCCTCGGATACTCCATCGTCTTCACTTGGGTTGTACTGAGATCCTTCGGACCCGGCTCGAGCTGCGTAATCGAGAGTCGGTGGTTTTCGATGGAATTGTCCACGTTTAGATTGAGAGCGGGGCATGGTTGTGGCGCAAGGAGCTTATGTCTTCTTGCGCAATGTATAACATATGCGCGCGGAATGGCCGCGTGTGGGGACAGAGGGATTTGGAGTTTGGTTATGACTGTTAGTGTCAAGTTTGAACTGCGCAGCTTCCAGCTTCCATTCTCCGTTCCGTGATGGCTACTCGGCCAATGAGATTCAGGATCTAATCGGCCGATAAGTGCGTTAGTGGACAGTTATCGGCCGATGAGATAAGACGTACGCCGATTCGGTAAGATATATTGTGAATAAGTTAACTACATCTATCTATGGCATGGCTAGATGGTATTTGACGGTATTTAGTTGACTACGTAAAATAGAATATGAAGTTGGCGAATATATATGGCCCTGTACTTCAATATTCAATGTCTACTTTGTGTAATGGTTATATCTCCTTCCGCGCTTTCTGTGGGTCCTCAGTTCGAATCCCGTCTCGTGCGCTTTTTATTCGGCACAAATCATACTCGGCCCCTCGCGTCGGCCCTCGGCCGCTTCTGGGCCGCTAAAAATATGGGGGCATTATTTCCTTTAAATAGTGGCTCCAATATTTGGGCCCTTATTCACTAGCAATATGGGCTCCATATTTCTCCCCTTTTTGTGAAAGAAATGGGCCCAAATCTGGGACCCTTATTGTTGTGCTTAATGGGCTCAAATATGGGTCCACTTTTGGTCTCATTTCTTGGCCCAAAAAGGTGACCATTTTGCCAAACCATAATTCATTCCTTTAAAGGGCCCAGTTGCTAGACTTTATTTTCATACAATCTGGGCAATAATAGAGGGCCATTATTTATTTGAAATATGGGTGTAAAAAGGGGCAGCCCATAATTGTGCCATTATTTACAACATTTAAATCTAAAAAAGGGCTCCCTTTTATTTCTGAATCGGCCTAGTGACACCCGACGCTGCCCCGTTCGTCGATAGGCATTGCGCACACCGGCAAGTCACCAAGAGCGGGAACGCCGTGTATGCATGTCGCCGCTTGAGCTTCTGAGTTGCCCTGGATCGGCTTCTTTCCCGGTCAGACGAGCACGCGATCTCGCTCGTTGACCGTACCTCCTCCGTGTCCGAAGGGGAACTCGGCGTTGTGCTCCTCCGCTGGATACAAGCACATATCTAATCGCCGCAAACCGATAACCGTCAGTTGGTAATATGTGCCCGGCACCCACTGATTCCTCCTCAGGATCTCTAGATATACTTGTTGAACCCCGTGTACACTCTGAAGTGGGTGCGTGAAGCTTTGACGGTGTATGCTGATCTTCAGGTCTTACAGGCTACAAACAATGGGATTTGTGTCGATCCCTGTGGATTTCCCGGTGCAGGATGATCAAGCTTCCGAGAGTTCTGGATTGACTCCAGGATTCGTGTCGAGAGCGGCGTAGATGAGCAGGTTGTTCGGCTGCTTGGCAGTGAGGTGCGGTGAATATCTCGGATTGCCGCGCAGATCCACCAGGTACACATTCCGACGGTCAACGCTCCAGCTGGACGGAAGGCTGCTCGACTTTATGACATCAAACACGCCGAGCTCGCGGGAGACACGGATCGGGATTGTCACTGCTGTCGTCCCGCTTTGGTTTCTTGCGGCGAGATTTCGCGGGCGCGTCGTCAATAATCACGACCTCAGGATCGGAGTCGGTCTCCGTGTACTTCTTCCGCTTCCGGGGCTGTAGTCGGTGCATGCTGCTGGATGGGCGTTCGTGCTCGGAGTTGGTGAGGTCTATCGCGGGCGGAGACGCGCGAGGAGAGGAGTGTGGGGCGGATGACGGAGGGTCGGGCATGGTTTTGCGCCCAGAGGGTGCGGGTGTAGGCGGGACTGGTGGCATTGGGCACTTGACGGTGGCGCGCATACCAGCCCATGAAGGCCTGGACATCAAGCCAAGTGTCCGCGGTATGGCTGGTGTAGAATCCGAGCGCCAAAACCTCCGGATTAAAATGCTGGATTCTCTGAGGTCAAGACAAATGGAAGGGGAGTATTTTAGCAGCGTACCTCGTTCAAATAAACTTGGAACATATCAAGCCCGACCGCAGCAATAACCGCGGCGGCAGAGGGCGGGGAACCCGGCATCGATGAAGGATTTAGTCGAGAGAGATGGTGGAGAGGAGGAGAGAATGGTTTGGCACATGTATAATCTGTGCAATGGAGGATAATACGAGGGACAATGCACTGACGCGTGAGCAAGCGCACCGCCGGCGCATCAGGTGGGCGCGCGCCTCCCATCATCAAATGGTTCAATTCCACAAATCGCGACTCCAGTTCCACTAATAGCACTTCCACTTCCACACTTCTTGTATATACTCGTTGTCGATATCGAGATACCGCTCGCAGTCGACGCGAGTGTACACGCGGTCGAAGAGGAAGTCGAGGTCTGAGAAGAGGTCGCGGAGCGAACGCGGGTTGAGCACGAGGCGGTAGGATCTCAACGCTGGGGCATGAAAGGGATGGTCCGGCGGACAAGACAAGAAAGGAAATGGTAGACGGGGCTGGGGATGTGAAGGACTTGTAGGTAATTAAATTAACACGGAATGTGTAGACGGGGGAGAATATGACGGCGGGGACAATGAATAAATATCAGGAACATACATTAGCTACTGTAGTATTTCATTCAATCCGAATGAGGTTGGGGCGTGTGACATCCGGAAACCGCTCAAGAAAATGGGCTAAATGTAATGGATAACTAGGGTGGTAGAAAGCCAAGAATATATATATATATATACATATATTATATATATTGAAATCACTGAGGATCAAGAAGTATATGACTTTCATACACTTGTATCATGCTGAAAGGATGTGACATTGATGTGAATTTCATGATTCAAGGCCATGAAATTCACTGCAAAGTGCATGAAAGTTTTCATATACCTACTGCAGCACTTCACAACCAACCTCTTTTCATGCACTTTGTGCATGACATTCACTTCAAAAGAAAGTGAAGGCTTGGCTGGCAAAAGACAAAATGAGATTTGGTGGGTGATTCTCAAAGTGTTTGAATTTCATGCCATTTCCAACGAACTCACTATTTTTGATGGATTTGATAGGGTAGGTCAGATTGTAAGCTTATGAAGTTCAAGTGACACAAGTGTACTTAGAGTTGCACCTGAAGAAAACTGGCTGGGTTACACACGTGCACAAGCCCTGGATCTGGGCCCCGAGGACACCACCTGAGTTTTGTACCGTGTCCCGCTCAGTGCCAGCGCCCAGCAACAGCGTGAAGAGCATGAAATTTTTGTGAAATTCACACCCTCTTCCAGAAGGCGCGGGATGCATGAATCAATCATGGCCATGAACAATGGGTGCATGAAATTTTGATTCATCATCCTCATCATGAAATTCCAGTTCATACATCAGGTGTATGAAAGTCATGCACTTCTGGGACCACAGTGTAATACTACCAGATGCAGGAAGTTTCACTCTCTGAGCAACCGTCTGGGTAGCCCGCGGGGCGGAAAAAAAATCCAGATTGAGTCGTCCGAAACCTTTCGTAAACCTCTCAAACTGACCGTGACAGCTGTCAAAAATTCGGAGAAAATACCCCCTGTGACGCGTGACCTACGAACTGAATGAAATACTACAGTATTGGGGTAAAGATGGGCTAAGATATTTTGCCGCCCAGGGGTGTGAGCGGCAGGTGGGCGGCAGGGTGGACGGCAGGTGGGCGGCAGGTCTGTTGAACAACGGCGGCGTTCATGCGATCCAGAGGCGAGCAACCCATTTGGATAGCCTCGGCATACTCGGGGCACTCCCCCGCATTGATCCATGTACAAACTAACTTGCTCGCGGTCGTCGTTGGCACATTAGACTTCACATAAATTTCTTGTGGGCGGTAGGTGGGCGGCAGCGGGCGTCAGGGGTGGTAGCTTGGTATGGGTCAAGATATGTTCAGGGAGTGCATGCACCCATGCTAGCTGCCGCCTCCGGCGGTTCAGAGCGGCAAGTATGTCACACTTGGCCGCAGGTGGGGCGGCAGTTGTCGGCAATGAGACACTGTCTCCTCTAAGCTTAAGTCTCTCTAAGTCAGTCAGTGCCGCACCACCGCTGGTCACTCTGCAGCACAATTTGTATATCGTTCAACTCATTCGACGCTATATAACTGCAATCATGTTGCTTCATTGTTGACTTGGATTTATTAGTACGAGTGGTAGCCCGTGCTACGCAACGGAAATAACACATTTTATATGTACTCTTTACAAAAATGAGAACCTGCTGTGTCACGGGCCGCACTGCTGCCTCGCTCCGCTCGTCAGCGCGCGTCCCTTATTATTTGACTGGATTTCTCAGCAGGAATATTTAGTTTACCTGGAGTTCTGTCTACACAACTATCTACTTGTATTCCGCGGCATCTGTGTTGAGCGTAGCCTCGGCCCTGTCCAGATACTTGTGGACATATTTTACGACGGAGATTTGGCCCACATCTCCGCCAATCATACACCAAAGAAATTCTGAGTGCAGAGTCAAAAGCAGAGAAAATGTGTACATACCGCGACAGGTGTGAAAGAGCTTTGGCCTGCTTGCATGTTCCAAGCATACCAAAGTGCTGAAGGTGCAACGGTGGGGGTGGGTTGTGGATTTAGCTGAGGAGCTGAAGAAATTTTGCCCCTTGACAGAACTCAGTTACAGTAACACCCTCAATTGGTATGGGCCTCACACATACATCGTGGTCAAAGCGAAAGCTCAGAGAAAGCTGATCCAAATTTTACGCGGTCATGCTCATATTTACCTTCTCTTAAGGACGCGACGCGTACCAGTGCAAACCGGTGCACGCTTTGCCTTATTGAGATATTCCGCCCACAGCTATTTAACAGCTTTCTCACCTCAAACGGGCAAGGCTAAACAGCAATGCAACAGCACCCGTAGAAATCCAGCGCTTAGCGCTTAGGACGCGCCTAGCGCCTAGCGCCTACAAAAGCTGTTTGCCCTGCGTCATTTATGACAGCAGCTTACAGCTTCGCCGCCATAAAATGCGCGGCGCTGCGCAGCTACACCCACTATTAGCCCTCCCCCGAGCCCTTCCCTCTACTTACCCCCGACCTCCGCCGCCTCATTCTCCACAATGACTCGCATTCGCAGCCGACGGCGACGTGAATAACCACACGTCAACTACCTCTCGCCTAGCGTGGACGACGTGATTCTGAACTAGGTTGCGGTGTTGGATAGCCCGGAAGGATTTAGGACGTGGATGACGAAGCCGGGAGGAGGACTCGCCGAGCCAATAAAGGGCTCAAGGTGCGCATTCCCCGCGATTATTTTACATTGGCCGCAACTGTCTACAACTGTCTATGTAGTTAAGTGTTAACAAGCACATTCGTTATTCAACCAGCGGAGATTGATGCAGTGCGCGCGAGTCTGAGCCCATTGTGGAGTTCAATCTATAAGCAAGGCCGGGGCGGAGCCCCGGCGTGTCTTGTTCTCTAATTAATACCACATGCTGTAGTCCTCGGCATCCCAACTATAAACCTCCGCTTCAAAATCGCCGTCTAACGCTGCACAATGCTCCGCCGTAGTCCCCGATGTAGTCGTGGGCCCGGGCCCAGCAGACGCGGCGCTGGGTGGGAACGGCGCGCTCGGGACCGGTGGTGGTTCATATGGAGCGGAGTTTTTGAGTGGGCCGCCGTCGTAAGAGAACGATGCCAGCTGCTTTTCGAGAGTGGCATCCGGGTCTGGAGAACATGAGCACAACACCGTTACAATCCTGTAGATAGCGCACACACCACAGTGTTGGTCTGCATCGAGCATTTTGTGCGCACGATTGACGCGTCGTCGGCGCAGCTTCTGGGAGTCGGACGCGGAACGATATCCTCCCGGCGGACCTTGGAGGTCCCGAATCTCGGCCGCAAGCTCGCGTTGTCGGCGGGCGCGTTGACCTGCACCGCGCTTGGTGTCCACATACAACACACTCTGTGCCTCCCGTTAGCCTCATGTAGAGATATTTTGATACTGCGACGCACCCGCGGACGTGTATTCTCCTTTCCCTTGCCATCCCGCGCCACCCGTTCTCCCTCCCGCTCCCAGCGCCGTTGTTGGCCCAGCGAACGCCGACTCGGACCCGCCGTTGACGTCGACAGCACATCGATGGATGGCATTCCCGTGCCCGTGGCGCTGTTTGGGTCGGACATGGACATAGAGGCAATGGGGTGGGGAAGTGGGGTTGTAGATTGTCGTGGTTGAGAAGAAGTGGCGCTGACGCGGCCCAAGACATGTCGCGTCAAAGACTCGACGGGCAGGCTCTGGACTCTACGCACTCATATAACTTCTCAGCGGACCCGGGCCTCGTCCTCAATACACTTTGGACTGCATCCTGTAGACTTTTTCTGGTAGAGAAGCGACTGATAACGCACAGATTTGAGCAAATAACAAAACTACAGAGAAAGGGCTGTAGCATGTCATTCTGTCCGTTTCTCGGGCTGAAAACGCGCACGGGCACAGATTGTATCCTTAGAACTTGCATTAACACATTTCCTGGGCCCTTGAGCTCATGTTGTGTGCCACAGAGCGCCCGCAAAGTTTGAAAGTTGGTCTATCCAAAAAAGGAAGTCGACTCATTTGACTTGTGTCGCCCTATCAATCCCGTCGCTCCTTGTATAATAGATGTTCTCCAGCAGTGTCCAAGTGAAGAGCTCATTGCCGTTGTCGACGACAAATTTCACTGTGGGCGGAAAAGTACATCAATTTCATTAATTCTGGCCATGAAGTTCACTATTCACTAGTTTTCACAATGAATATATTTTTCATGATTTTAGGATTTCATGTATCTTTCCATGATTTAATGTGTAGTTCTACAACTGGGTGAAATTCACTAAGATTTTGGGTGACAGATGGTAGAGGCAGACAGACAGAAAGAAACATAAGTGCAAAAATGGTGAATTTCATGGCTGTTCCACATGGAACATGGGTATGTAGACCAGTGATGCACTCTGGCAGCATCGTCCACTTTGCTCAGTGGTTATTTCCCTCTTCCTCACTGGCGGAGGTCCCCCGGTTCGATTCAGAGCCGGGTTACTGCGGATTTCATGTTGACTCCTAGTGAAAGTGAAGATATGGGCTCTCAGCCATGAGTTCTTTTATGATTCCTTAGCCCTTGATTCAACCTCTTTCGGAATGGAATACATGTAGAAACTCCATGAAATGTTCCATGGAAACTAACAAAAACCCACATCAAATAAAACACCATGAAATTCAGGAAACTTTCACTTGGTTTCGTGGTGTTTTCCAGTAGGGTTTCAGGTGGAATAGCTACATGAATTTGATGTACTTCTCTGGCCACAGTGAAATCAGTCTTCTGTCCATTCGAGCTCTCAGTCTTACAACGGGTCCACTCGACCGTTGAGTAAGTCAGTGAAAAATTGATGGATTGATGGCCTATCAAATTGGGGATTTCAATGGCTGCACAATGCACCACTCCGTTTCTTTTAGTCACTGAGCCAGATGTTTTTGATCTCCATCAATGCATCAATTCCATCAATGCTACCCATTTCTGCATCTGGACACAACTGAGCATGTTCAACACAACTGCATTATGGGTCACACAATGTCACATCCCCTGATCGCTGTGGGCGACGACAAGCTCGCAAATTTTCAAAAAATTGACATTCAAGCCAGGAGTGTATTACAGTGGTGCTCTAAAAATGTGCAACAGGGGGTTTAGGGCAATTAGAGGTACATTTATATCCAAAAAAAGTTATAGGGTTAAAGAGCGGACTCAAAAACCTAGGATCATGATTTCCTTGATTTGGAAATCAGTCCCCAGTATTGCAATCTTGTCACCTTGAAATTATCAATCTGCTGTGTGAATCACTGATGGCATATTTGATGGAATCAGGTGAAAGAGCACTTGAAAATATCCTACCTACAACATGAATCATGTTCATACATGCTGTGGGGCATTTCTTACGTCTGTTACAAAACTGCCACTTTTGTCACTTTTCACTATGTTTTTGGTATTTTCACGGCAAACCAGGTAAAAGTGGCTAATTTGGATAGCCCATATCTCATCAATGGATTGTCAAACTCCATCGTTCAACTTGTGGAGCTGTTCAGTGTCATCAGCAATTTCTGATTTTGTTGATGAAAATATTCTCACAGTACCTGAAATCCAGCTCAAATTTTGCCCTCAAAAGAACTGTCTATTATGAGATCATTGCTCAATTAGAGAATTTGATCAAATCATGATCTGAGGTTTTTTTAACATGGAGCTTCAACTCAGAACCTTATTTCAGTCTCTACCCCCTTCCAAGTACCCTAAACCCCCTTTTGCACATTTTTAGAGCACCACTGTATTTAGCAAGGCCCCATAGTGGCAGTCCTGCGCTAGGACTGTTTTTCGAGCTGTGGTGTGATATAAGGGGAAGCAGCGGTGCGGTAACATGGCATCATTTTTGAGCATTTCTATAGATGCAGTGTTGCAACTGGCTGGTGCAGGAGCTCTACTCAGCGGTGCAGTAAACTTCGCCAACACTGTCGCCGCTGCCTATCGACACTTGGTCACTCCTTATCGTCGTCCGAGGCTACTATAGAAGTGTATGGTCAAACTGATATGATACCATCAAATAAATGTGATGGTATCAACAAACCATAAATTGTGCTTTGTTTTTGCTGAACAGTAGAGGGTCATGTAGGATCCATAGATTGGTGTTTTGATTATCCATCAGTAAATCAATTCTGTTAAAAGAAGTCCCCAGTAAGTTATGTGTTTCCGCGTCCTGGCCGGGTAAAATAAAGAAACCTGAAAAATTGATGGGATCAATTTACCTTTGATGTACATGAAGACCTTGTGTATGAAGATCCCACCCGAGATTTGGATATTCAAAGTCCAATCCGTCTCTGAATCATACCACGTGTGGTTGTGATCGCTGTAGCCAACGTCGAGCTCACAGAATTTAGACTTACAAAGAGATGGTCTGGAAAGATGCCCTTCGTATCAGTAGACATGCCAGGGGTAGTCTTTGACCGTAGAGAAGGCTCCTTGTCATGTTATTTCATGGTGCAGTAGCGGCGCAGGAGCGGCGCAGTAGCGGTGCAGGAGTAGTGCAGTAGCGGCGCAGGAGTGGTGCAGTAGCGGTGCAGTAGCGGCGCAGGAACGGTACAGGTCAGGTTCATTTTCAATGCAGTATTACTCAATAACCTGCTGAAATATGTCCTATTCTTTCCATTGTGTGGCCCCGAAATCGCCGGCAACTCCGCGCTATATGGAATTGAAAGTCCGTCGCTGCTGCAGGATTTTAAAGTCAGTGCGAGCTTCGCAAATTTGACGGCAAGCATGCAGCCGCGCGCTCCCGCGCCTACAACTTCACAAGTAAATAAGGAAACAGTGTCTACCCTGGGTGTATAGGGTGTAATCAGATCTTTTTCCTTCTCTCCTTCGTCATTGTATGCGTTGGAACAACGGAAACCCGGGTTTGTAATAATGTGGCTGTCTGAACCCGAATCTTTGCATCAGACATGAGCGGAAGACATGCTATGAGCAATATACAGAGACTTACATGCCTTAGCCACCTTGTTTCTGATACTGAGCCATGTTTCTGCGAAGCCGGAAGCAGATTTCCGCCAACCATCAGCTGATTCCCACGGTTGGCTCAAGCTTGACCGCTGGTATAGATGACGAGCACACATTACTTATTGCAGTTTGCAGAATTGTTGGCACGGCGTGATCGCGGACCTGCGCCGGCACCCCGGCACTGATTTTTAAATAAATCATATCTCTATGAATACTAGGGCTACAAACATAATTTTGGTACCTAAAAATTGCATTCTCGTCGGTCTATTTTATGGGTCTAACGCCAGTGTGAAATTCCGGAATTTATTTTCCGATATCTGCGCCAGCTTCCCCGGCGTGCTGCGGGCGCTACAGACACTCTATCGCTTAGGTCTAAACGGATAAAATGTTCGTAGGAAGGCCCTCTACCCACCATAAAAATATCAATCCTAGCGAACGTGAACTGAGCCTAAACGAACGCGTCGAGTTGATGAGCCATCGCGCTGATCATCACGCAGGCGCGACTTGCTCTCTACCATCTCCCACCCTCCGATGCCAAAGGGAAAGAGTATATTGGTCAACCTTCGATGGGCCATTGTCCGCATGAGCCCTGTCCTTGACATGCGGACAATCTCCGCCTTCACCAACGTCTCCAAACGCCAAATATACCGGATTCTCGATCGTTTTCGCCGTACGGGAGATGTATCCAAGGATGGTCGCTCCAGAGCGGGCCGGACACGACATCTGACTACCATGGAGGTTGCGGTGCGCCTAATTAGTCCTACTCACCGCTACTAGAGCTAATTCTGCCCCAGTTTCTGCATGGATGCCTCGACCTCAACTGCGATCGATACCTCGATGAGCTGCAACATGATCTCGAGGAGCGCTGTCAGCGCGTCGTATCCCTGTCGACGATTTGGCGGGCTCTAAAGCGAAGCGGCTATACCATGATGAAGGTGAGTGCCAGCGCATTCAGCGGGTCCGGCGTTGACTTTGCCAGTTGACGCGCACTGCTATTGAGCGAAACGCGCTCAAACGCGCTCGATTCAAGCTCCACACGAGCCTCACCTATCTCCCGTACCAGCTCGTATTCGTCGACGAGAGCTCCTGCGACCGACGGACGACGTACCGAGGCAAGGCATGGGCAATCAAGGGTAGTCGGGCTGTCCGCAAAGCGTTTTTCATTCGCGGCCAACGGTGCGTACGCCGTTCTTCACGTATTTCATTATCTGACACGCTCTAGCTGGTCCGTCCTCCCCGCCATCTCCCTCGACGGCATACTCTGGGTCAGCATAGTCGAGGGCTCGTTTACAACGGAAAAGTTCGAAGATTTCATCGGCGCACTCCTCGACAAGATGAACCCCTTCCCCGGCCCCAACTCGGTTATCGTCATGGATAACTGCCGTATTCACAAGGCCGACTCGATTCGCGACATGATTGAGGCTCGGTATGTGGTTTTTCCTCCACAGTTCCGACGGCGCCGGCTTATTACTACCTCAGCGGCATGCGATGCGAGTTCCTCCCTCCCTATTCGCCGGACTTCAACCCTATGGAGCCGGGATTCTCCAAGATGAAGTCGTACATCCGCCGCCACGGGGACCGTGTACGAACCGCGATGCTTTCGGAGGAGCAGGAGGTCGAGACGATTGCTGCGTTGTACGACGCCGTCTATTCGATCACTCCGGAGGACGCAGCGGGCTGGTTCCGCCTCTCGGGATATTTCTAGCTACAGTTTGGATTGCAAGCAGAATACAGTTGTGTCAAAAAGTGGTGGATGCGGTGGTAACAAGACAAATGCGAACGTCCAAGAAATACGAATGCGAGTCCGAGCAATGCGAGCGTACGTATCAATCTGTTTCGTGGTTCATGAATGCAACAAACTCCTCCTCCTTGGCCCGACTCGCTGCCAAATCCTTCTTGACGTAGCCGAGGAGGACCTTGGCCGTACCGCGATTCATCGCGCCCCCAAACATCGGCACCAAAGTCACAGCAGTCTCATCCTCCAACTCGTGAAGCCGGTGCAGCCCGTTCTCCGCGAATCCCGCCGTAAACTGCCCAAAGTTGCAATTGTCAGCTCCGCGGTCCGGGTCGGCATCGAGCTCTTTCAGCCAGTCGGAGATCATTGGGTAGATGGTGGGACGGTCGAAATCTGGGACCTCCTTGCGACGGTTGCGGGACACGGGAGCAGGGGCCTTCTCGGCGTCCGTCGAATCAGCCTGTTTGCGCTCGCGGTCGATGGCCGCCCCATGCGACTGGTCTCCATTCCCATCCTCAGCACCAAGCTCCACCGGCGGCTCTCTGTCGCCTCCGAATACTTCTTCGTCACGCCGCGATGGTCCCGAGCGCGCTTGCGTATCGTCGCGCCGACCGCGCGATGGTGCATCTATTGCATGATGATAACCGTCGTCGTGGCCGGGCCCGGGCCAACCGTAACGCGGCTGTCCATACGGCGCATAACCATACGGCTCTCCGTAGTCGTACGGCGTGTATCCGTGGTATCCCGGCGGCGGTGGACGCCCGTACGGCCCAGCGCGTGGACCATAGTCCCTGGTTTGCTGGCGGCGGGACGGGGGAGGCATTCGGGAGCCTTGCGCGACATTGAGGCCGAGGACAGCAGGAGGGGTGGTGTACGAGTGGTGTTTTCCGGCGGCCTGCGTGGAATGAGTAACGTCGTAGATACAGAACAGCACAGTAACGCACCAGGATCACCGTCCACAAGCCCGAGTCGCGGTCGCTAACCTTCATGTGCTCGGGATGCTCCTTCGTACAGATACACAAGCTCTTGTGTTTGTCGCACCAAAGAGCTTCGCGTAGCTTGGCCATATGCTCCTCGGACGTCGTCGGTTTCTGGTCTGCAGCATCCGTAGGCTCGTCGTCGTCCGGTACGCGCGTTCTCTTCTTCGTCTTGCTTGCAGGTTTAGCCTAGAAAGAATGAGCAAGGTACTTGTCAGGGAGGTAAGCACGCACCGAGCCCTTCCCTTTGCCAGTCTTTTCCACCTCTGCACCCTGCACAATCTCCCGCTTATCGATAATGAGGACCTTATATGCGGTTTTCGGCTGCTTCGACGGCGCGAGTGCGGCGCGTCGACGAAGCTCTTCGGTCGCTGCCTTGATGAGACGCTTGTACTGTTTCTCGGTCCCCAGCGCATGCGGAGCGTCGCCAGCCTTCTCTGTGCTCAGTTTGTACGCCATTTGGATGGAGGAAGTGCGAATATCGAGCGATTCGGCGACGATCTCGAGGAAGTCAGTCCATTCGGTGTCGAGTGGCACCTCATGGTCATCGACCTCCTTGTTCTGGAGGGGAATGACGACGTCGAGCGGTCCAAGTGCTGTTTCGAGTTAGCCAGTGCGAGTGTGTGGGGCTGCGGACGCACATTCTTCCTCTTCCTCATCGTCGTCATCCTCCTCTTCAAAGTCCTCGTCCCCATCGCCTGCAGCGACTCCGCGCGACGACGACGACCGCCCCGAAGAGCCTCCACGACCAAGGAGCTCTTGCGTAGCTCCCTCAACAAGCTCGACGTCGCTGTCCTCCGCGGTGGGCGTCGAGGCTGACGACAGCGAGAGCGCGTCGCCGCTACTGTCAGAGAGAGCCTCCTTCTTCTTCTTCGGGGGGCGTCCGCGGGGGCGTTTTACGGGGGGCTGCTCGTCTGGGCCTTCGGACTTGCGTTTTGGGGGCATAGATGGTAGTAGAGAGCAAGTCGCGCCTGCGTGATGATCAGCGCGATGGCTCATCAACTCGACGCGTTCGTTTAGGCTCAGTTCACGTTCGCTAGGATTGATATTTTTATGGTGGGTAGAGGGCCTTCCTACGAACATTTTATCCGTTTAGACCTAAGCGATAGAGTGTCTGTAGCGCCCGCAGCACGCCGGGGAAGCTGGCGCAGATATCGGAAAATAAATTCCGGAATTTCACACTGGCGTTAGACCCATAAAATAGACCGACGAGAATGCAATTTTTAGGTACCAAAATTATGTTTGTAGCCCTAGTATTCATAGAGATATGATTTATTTAAAAATCAGTGCCGGGGTGCCGGCGCAGGTCCGCGATCACGCCGTGCCAACAATTCTGCAAACTGCAATAAAATTTCAAATTTATGCTAGATGGATTCAGTAATGCCCAATACACATTCCAGCCGGCGCCGAGCTCAAACTCTCAGAACAGTGTTTGTTTCCCTGTTATCCGCGGCGCAGTAGCGGTGCAGTAGTGGTGCAGGAGTGGCGCAACACATCTCCATGCATGGTGCGCGGCAGATTTGATGTTGCATGGTGCTCTGAGGATACATATGAGATCTTTAATGCATTTGAATGATACCAAGGTCTTATTTTCTTGTTTGGAGGGTGCAAAAAGGTGAATTCCGGGGTTGGAGAATTTTTATCAGTCTGAGCTGGGTCAGAAACAAGATAAATAGCATCGAGATGAGTACTGGGTCCCTCAGAGAGCATTGTGTACCCCATTAGAGGGACTTCCCCAATCTCGGTCCTCACCTCCGGTCGGCGCAGGCTGCGTGGCGCCCCATCAGTACCTTCCCACGGTTTCGCCTCACAAGTCCATAGGCAGCCGGAACCAACAGAAGGGGTAAATTATCAGCTCTGCGGCATTGGGGACTTCCAAAAGGCTGATTGCTGCAGCTCTTTATGGAGTTTTGTGCATGAGAAAAAAAGGTTGGTATGAGGGTAAGTAGGAGTGGTCATTGGCGGCATATGAGCTTAATTACAACATGCGAGCACTTTAAAGCACGTATAGAAGGCATATAGAGCACCCTAAACGATTTCAAGCACGGTGCAGTAGTCGCTCGGAGCGGTGCAGTAGTGAAACTCGGCGGTGCAGTAGTGGTGCAGTAGTAAAATGGGCGGTGCAGTAATTTCTATGATACCGTGGGCGGCAGAGGCGGTAAATTATCTTAGTCCGGTAAAGATGAGCTCGCATTGATAATCCGTTTTCGGACTGGACAATTTTTAAACTCCACTGCCACGGCCGACTATCCACGGCGGACCATCCACGGCGGACTATCCACGGCGGCGTCTCCACGGCGGACCACGGCGTGATTTGTATAAAACTTGGATTTGGCGCATGAAGTCAACAATTTAAAGCAATGACAATTTGCCAAGTGCGGACTACCTCGCAGCATGGATTGTATGCCCATCTGCAGTGTACCATACTTCTCGAGTCCCGTTATGTGTCACAGGGCCCAATACTGTAGTATTTTAAGCAATTCGGCACGCAGTTTGGTGCGTGACAGCGGCGCCGAACCAAATCTTTCGGCGCCAGCGACTTGAGGACGTGACGGCCGAATATTTTCGGTGTTCGGCACAAGGTCAATGGGAATTTACAACTAAAATGGGAAGTATTGCAACCTTTCAGCTGTCCGAATAGGCCGGCTACCACTGTGCAGTTGAGAAACTGTCTCCTTCGCCTGGCCCGCAGGGCTCGAAATTTTTTGATTTTTTGGCGTGGACTGAACCTTTCGGCGTAGCCAAAAAATGTGCGTGACCGCCGAAATTATTTCGGCGTCTAGACCCCTGCGTGACGCGTGACTGACGAATTGTTCGTTGACTTTGTCCTAGTTGACCTCACCCTCCCGCGCGCAATTTCGAATATCTCGGTGCGCTAATCGATCACTTCGACGCGCGTCTGGAACATCGCGGGAGGGTATTTCGACACGTAGCAATCTCTGAAACGAACATGAGGAATGAATGAAGGGCACCTCACGGACCACTCGCTGTGCGCGTCAAGCCACTCCACCAAGTCTTTGTCCCCCTTCCGCGCCACAATGTGAAGCAGAGTTTCTCGAGGATCGTTGGGCATCTTCTTTAAGGATACACAAGGCACGCCAGGGCTACGCCCTGGCATTGATGTGATAGCCTTTGTTTCGACCCATGGCCGCTTTCCAGGGTCGTAGGGAAGATTTTGAAGGGTTTGAAAAGCTACGGATCTCACTTGTGGTTAAGCCTTGTTCAAGGTGGGGGAAAACACATTCAAAAATCGGTAAGATAATTGAACAAAATATGCAACCAAACAGTTATGTTTGTTGTACCGGTACTCATGTCCGAGCCCCATCTATTTGCAGGCACACACACGTACACCTCCGAATCTCCAGGTCTGGATTGTCGCTCTCACTCTGGCCGTAGACCTGAGCGAGAACACGGCAAATGTATTTAGAAAACTTCCCTCTGCATGCGGTTCAATTATGAGCTCGTTGCGTCGGGCTAGCGCTTGCTGAACAGACCAAATAACCCCGCAGCCCAACAAACAGTCTGATCCATATTTATTTGCTCCGACATTGGCGTGACGGATACATCTGGAGGCGAGTTGCGTAGAATGTCTGTTTTGAATGAGAGGGGGGCGGAGAGAGCAGGCACACAGAAGTGCACATCCTCGGATTTATAAAGTAAAAAAGCTGTAGCCTGATGTCAGCTATGACATCGAGCTAACAGCTCTGCGGGCTCATAGCTCCTCGCAGCTGTTGAGCTTTGCAAAATTCGGGCACCAGGGCTGTATAAAGCTGTTGAGAAGTTGTTAATGGAATTTCCGAAATAGGTATAGCGCTGCACTGGTACACATTGTGTGCTTAAGAGAAGGTAAATGGATGTATAGAGTGCTGGCTATGAACAAAGGGTATGTAGAGTAACAATAGACGTAAATGGGTAGGGAGTCAAGGAAGTAGACGGATACGCCGCGTCCCGCGCCAGAACACGATATAAGTAGGGAGATACAGAACAAGGGGGTGCCAGATCAAAAATTGATGGGATGGGGTAGGGGGGGAGAGGGGGTCAAGGGCCCGGAAAAAAAAAGTTTTATATGTAAACTTTAAGGCCATATACAAAGCTCTGTGGGCTCCTGGGACTCAGGAATGCCTCCATTCATTGTCAACAGTGGGCATAGACACCTGGAAAATCTACAATAGAGTTGGCACTAGAAAACCAACAAGGAGCTGGTGGTCAAAGCACCACTACCAAATATGGAAATGTCATCAATGCTGCAAACCGGCTGTTTGGTGCAGTGAGAGCTTAGTGGCCGGTCCACACATCTGGTAGCTACATTGACTAGCCTATGGCATGTATTATACACCCAAATTTGACTAGTGGAAGCACTTTTTGGTCATGTGAAGCCTTTATCTTATCTTATCGTGGGAGACCATTACCTGATATAGTAAGGGGCCGGAATTCCAAATTTCGACCCTATATACAGATTCCCGCTACCTAGAGTAGTGGGTCTAAGGATGCATGTTTCCGATTAATCCCCTGAAATCAGTGAAATGTCAATTCGGATACGTCAGCCTCGGTCAATATTAACTAGCCGGGTTACCGGATATCCATCTGTCTCCGCGGCCCTTCCTGCCTGAACAGAAACAGGTAAAACATCGAGGCTCGAGCCAAGAAAATCTTATGCAGCAGTAATCAGACCGGGTGTTGAACAGCAAGACAAACCTGGGATTTATTTTCAGCTATTTTTAAGTGGAGCAATACCCGGCTTTCAACACAAACAATATGATAATACCTGCAAGTAGCTTGCTCCAGCAATAACTATGCAACATGTAACAAGAGGCAAAGAGGTAAATAAATTTCTGGGCGACAACATTGCAAGCTAGGCAGGCAACACAAATCACCTTGTGACAGTGGGGTGAGTGCAGAAGGTCTGTAGCACACTGGCAAGACACTACAGCTTTGATAAATATTATTTTCCTCGGTGTCAAATATTATTTTACTCAGCGTCAACTGTCATTTAACCTTGCAATGGTATAGCGCAAGACATGCACAAAAGGATGAATTTTCTAATATGAGAAATGTACTCGACCACATACATATCTCAGTCGAGGTAAAATGTGTGGTACTTAGGGTATGAAGAGAATCCATTTGTTGCCTATCCTCAAACCCCCATGAAAACTACTGTAGATTCCAGAAGAAATGGTAGCGGGCACTGCCGCTCGTCGGCCCTACAGCTTTATTGGCAAGAAAGTGCATTGAGAACGCGAATAATCAACGAGTTCCGGCCTCCCAGACGTGAACGACCTCCCGCATCGTAACTTGAACTCGGACCCTCCCAGCGCCGGACACATGCAGTGCTGCCACGGTATTTCACACGATACAAACAGCACACTCGTCTCCGTTAGACTCCGCCGCGAGCCTGACTGAGTGCGTGTGCGTGGTCTTACAGGGATGCGCATCCTTCGGGTCCAGGGCGAGTGGTGCTTCAAGGGCGCTAGTGCGGGTGCGAGGATGGCTGGCGGGACTTGACGGGGCTGCATTGGCTGAGGAATCGCGGAGATGGGCATTCCGGGCACATGCGGGGTAAGGAAAGACCGAGTCCACGTATGCAAGCACGGAGAACGGCGCACCTTCAGTCGCAGCTCTTTTTTTTTTTTTTTTTTTTTTTTTTGTGGTGTGATAGCAGGCTCGTCCAAGGTACCCGGTCATCCGGATAGTCCCCTACTGGTTTCGGCATATTGCCGCCGCTCGGGCCAACATTAGTTGTCTGGAATGATCCCCACAAGGATTGGCCTAGGAATAGCAACCTGGCGGAACAAGGAAATACTGAAACACCAAAGGAAGAAATGCATTTACGCAGACCATGCCGAAACATAGTACTGTGGGACTCAATCACTGAGTGATAATACCCACTAAAACTCCCTGACACTTTTTGTGGGAATTTAACCCACGACCATAAGCAGCGCTTAAGGCGGCCCGGGCCCGTGTTAACGGTACCGGATCAGACGGCCGTGTGTCATAACCGTCGTCACCCCACTGTGCGGTGTTGTGGGCAAAATGCCCCTTGCTGGGATTGAACCCCTTCCGGGACCCAGGACTCCGAAACTAATCAGAGCCAGGGATATTCTGGCCGAACCGCTGAATGGTAACATGTTACCACTCTGCCATTTCTCCCCGTCGCAGCTCATCATCGTCGTCATCTTCGTCCGCGTACTCCGACCGGAACTGCACCTGCCGCGGCGGAACCACGATTCGGACTCGCCGAAGAACAGCGTCGTGCTCACTCCGATGACCGTCAATCTGCAGCTCGTCGGTCTGTACGGAGGCGTCGACTTTGAGGGGCGTAAGCGCGAGCGCGAATGTAGCACCTGGGAGCTCTTCGCCGTCCGCGCGCGGCTTGAGCTCCCTTTGCCTTGGGGTTGGAAGCGCGGTCGTCGCTGCTGGAGGGGCGCGTCGGCCGACGCCAGCGTACTCTCTGCATCGTTGGCCTTCGGAGCGGCGACGCTCTGGATGGCGGCGTCTAGGAGCTGCTGCTTCGTCTTGGTCGCGAGGGAATCAATGGTGAAACCAGGAAGGGCAAAGATTGCATGCGCTGTGCGGGGTGTACTAGTTAGTGGTGCTCGAAGACGCGTGGCCGCACGCTGGGCCATGTACGGATTATCATGGCACCCGATGCCTGCGTCGACAACGTAACCTTGTACTCCTAGAGCGAGAAGAGGTCAACTCCAACGTTCCACAGGGGTTGCTGGGACGCGACGCACCTCGAAGCGACCCCAGAGCTTGGGCAAGTCAGCGTCCCCGAATTGGCGCAGCAACGCAGCCCGCTGAGCCACCGCGGGTGTGGACAAGGTCGCTTCATCTCCACTCAATAAAAGACAGCGCACTGCGCGCCTGCGTCGCTTAGTCCTTCAAAATTCAAGGAAACCCGACCTTCCGTCGGGAACCACTCCCAGAATCCCGACTCCTACCCCACCAGCCGCCTGGCGCTCCCTACCAGATGGGGGCCCGACACGACTCATCGAACGACTCCGAGCCCGACCCCAGGACACCGCATCCCAACTGCGACATTGGGTGCACCCGAAGCGCACAGCCGAGGTGACCGAAGACTTGGCGCAGTGGATCCAGACCGGGTACAAACCCGACCTTGAACTGGCCCTCCGGAGTCTCCAAGAGCCACCTCCATTCGAGCATACTCCTCACGCCAACTCCATGTTGTTCAAAATTCAAGGCGGAATAGCGATTTTTTCCTGACTTCGATATCGAAGAACAGAATCCCTACTTTAGATTGTCAAAACACTGTATTCGCCTATTGCGAAGCCACCGCGGGTGTGGATTAGGTCTTCAGTGTAGAACAGCGATTTTTCCTGACTTCATTGAAGAACAGAATCCCTACTTTAGATCGTCAAAACACTGTATTCGCCTATTGCGAAGCCACCGCGGGTGTGGACAAGGTCTTCAATTCAAGTTATTATTTTACCGCTGTCCACATATTACCGTGATCAATATGACTGTGGACTGCAAGACCTCATAAATATTGCGCTGAAGCGCTGGACTGCCCAACAAACCCACCAGCTGCCTAGAAAAACACCATGATCTCGAACCATCTCACTGGTCAGCTACGAGATTCCTCCCATTACTAGTGGCTGCACTTCTGATGCGGGCACTTCTGCAGATGTACTCGTCAACCACTCCGACTCGCCGGAGCTCAAGCCGACGACCAAGCCGCACCAGTGTCCCTACTGCTCACTTATGACTTTTGGACCGGACTGTGGTAACCATGGTGATCGTAAATAGACCGACAGTCTGTATACGCAGAACTAGAGACTGATTATAACTGCGGTTCAACTGCATGCACGGCGGTTCGCGAGAACGCAAGTAAATACTTGCAAGAAAAGCCACCGCAAGCGTGTCCCCCACGAGTACTTGAGAATTTTAACCATCTACGCCAGCCAAGACCAACGCGAACGGGAAACCTCACCGTCAAGGAACAGCAGGCAAGCTAGAGTGTGGCGGCGCTTGGAGCAGCTTGGCTTTCAGGTGACAAGGGGTATTCACCACCAAATTATTGCGTCGCGTCAAGTCGAAACCATCGCTGCGACTGCGTCTGCGCGCGCGCTTGCCCTCGACCGCGTCTGCCCCGGGGCTACCACGCAACCCGTTCACCCAGACTGACAACTATCGCGAGACGAAGGACGAGATTCACTCGCCGATCTCGTGGGCGGCGCCGCAACACGTTCGTATCTTTCAAAGACACCCCGATTCGAAGCATATTGCTGTTTGCGAACCCACATACAGGCGACGGCCGCACCCGCTTCCACTTCTGCGAATACCCACCCGACCGGAGTTCTTGGATTCGTACGCGACCCGCGCTCATGCCACCACCGCCCTCGCTGACCATCCCATTAGCCCATTCGCGCCTTGACCTACTCCCGATAACGACGCGGAGCACATACCTGAGGAGCAGCCGCGCCGAACTCCGAGTCTCTGGGTCCGTCTTATTATCCTCCTCCGGGCCCCCATTCCATTATACTACCACACCCGCCCTCCCCGGTTTCAGAACAAAGTCAAGCGCGCTCGCGGGACGCTGGAGCCGCGCAAGCCGCGCTCGCAACGCCGCGAAGAGCATGAACACCGCCGCCGCTGCCGCGCTGAGCTCCAAGTCGCTGCCGATCCTGCCAGGGTCTGTTGTGTGATTGTGGAGAGCGCGGCAGGATGGGAACGGGGTTGACTGTAATGAGAACAAATGTTAGTGGTGGCCGGGAAGAAGAAAGAATAAAATATGCGCACTCAGGGAGCAGCAAGAGTACATCGGAGCGAGCCTCCCGACTGTCGGCCAGCGCATCGCATGCTGCACAGACGGGTTATCGAGGACGATGGCGATATGGGGTCAACGTACCGAGGTAGGACAGAGTGCCAACGGTCCCAATCGACAGCATCATCCTCCTATCGCAGCGCGCTCGGTCTTTCAGGGAACGACGGCGCAAGGCGTACCGAGTAGTAGACACGTGGAGGTCACTATCGAAGAGTGCTCTTAGCGAGGTAGGCCGAACCCCGCATGACTACACCGAGACGAGTTAGTAGAGCGCAAGGAGGCCGCGACCTCGACACGCACCGGTTGTAGGTCAACGGGAGCGCTCTCGGGCGCTCGCGCGATGGAGGCATTGAGTGAGGGCGTAGAGGTACGAGCGGCGCTTGGTCCTCACTTCTCCGACCGCGGAAATGATGCTGCCCGGCGTTTGTAGTGTACGGCTGCGGGGCGCGAAGTCGCAGATACGGAGACGTCGGTCGATGAACAAGCCAACGAGGAGAAAGTGGATGGAGCTGGAGCGAAAAGGAACGGTGAGCGCGATGGCGAGCAGTGTGAGATTCGCCGACGCACCGTTTCAACACAGGACGGCCCTCGACCCCTTACCGACAGCATGCCGACGCAGCTCATAGTCCGAACGACGACCTCGTTGACGAGGATGCGAGCAGGCAAGGAAGAGACGACCAGCCCTCGAGGCGGGATCAACCGCTTAGCGCGTCAGATATGTCGTATTCTGCGGAAAGGAATGCGAGAGCCAGGCGCTTGGGAGATTATGAGGGACGGAGGGACGGAAGCCAGTTCTGGGCTGCGCGGAGGTCGACGAGGGAGGGAAGGGCGTCAATGGGTGGCGCGGACGGAGAAGGAAAGACCGCTCGCCGACGACGAGAAAGACTTGATTCGGTCGTCGACGTTCTCGCGTATCGGTGGCGCTCGGGCTGAGGGTACCTTCCTAAAGGCTCGTCAGTTTGCCACCCCACGGTATCCCGACCGAACACGTACGGGAACGCAGATGAGTTCACCACGACGCAGAATCGAGAGTGGATATAGACACGAGATCCCTGGGTGAGTCGGAGGGGGGCAGTGGTGGCGGCGGAGAATCTTCCCAGCAGCAACACCACCACCGCCGGCGGAGACCGCCGATGCCTCTTTTCGGCGGCAACACCACCGTTGCCGTCGGTACATGCTCTGAGAGCCAAGTCCCACGTCGCGCCCAAGCCCTCGACTCGAACAAAGGGTCCGAACCCGAGGGGCATGTGCACGACTTCTCGACGAGATGGGAGACAGGAAGAAGGGCGATAGGGAGCTGATGGTGGCAAGATCCTATCAATGCACGTCCAGTTGGAGGGCTGCTGACAACGGCGGAGAATTTGCGCCCCAACAGCATCTACCAGAGGCAGAACACCGGAAAAAAGGCCTCCCCCCCTCCCCCCGCAAGAAAAATGAATAAATAAATAAAAATGTTCTGCTGCCCCGACCCGACCTCAGCAGGGATCTGTTGAGGAAGATCTCGTAGCGGCCTGAGCTCAAGCAGGATATCCGAGCCGGCGGACACCGCCAGTACTGGAGTGAGTACCCTTTGATATTATTAGAATTGCCGATTCGACCCGAGCCTTGCGTGCTCGTTTGCATAGCGTGCTCGCGGCGGCGTTTGGAGGCTCCGACTTGAGATCGCTCTCCACCAACCCTCGCAGCTTCGTTGTTTCCCGACCGTGCACCCTGGTGGTGGTGATCAAGGCGCAGAGAAGCGCCTTGTACGTGTTTAATTTGATTGGGACCAGCGCAGAAACAGTCAGGCAAGGTCCATTTCAAGTACCTCCATTCCGAAAATGTCCATCTCTCCTTCTCGATGCATATATCGCCATTGCGACGCACGCTGCGGGGGTCACAAATCTGTCACATTGAATATCTCTGACGCGATGACCTCCCGCTTCAAAAACGGATGTCCTAAAGCAGCACCATCAATGCTCAACAAAGCGGGAGCAGCACATTCAATTGCCGCCTTCCCTTTGTATGCAACCCACCCGTTCAAAGTCGGTCCTTTGACCATTGGCTCTCCGGGACGTGGCAGGATGCTGAAGAAAGTTGGTGAGCTGTCCTCGTGAAACCGCGTGCCACTTACCGCGCAGCCGTCTGTGGTTGCAAGGTCATAGTAGGGAGTCGTTTCGGGGCCCTTGTCGTTCGCGATGAGCAGTCGGAGTGCCTGTTGAAGGGACAAGATTGGGCACGTTGCGTGCCAATGGCGGGAACTTTTAAAGCGGAGATTTCAGCGGGCTTCCATCTTACGTGCCACACTATAGAGTATTTGTATAATGCAAATTTAAAGGGATTTGCGACGGCTTCTGTCGGGGCCGTCGATGCCCGAAATGAGATCCCACCCAATGGGATGCAGTTTCATTGTATGACTTCCAGATCTGCTAAGCCGGACATCATCTGCGTCCGCAAAATGTCGCAAAATCCCGATATGACTTATAAGGGCCAATAACAGCCATAAGCAAAAGATTACTCGGTATCATCAAAAGTGACCGGTAATTGCTGTGTTGCGGGCGAAGGTTTGATTTTATCGCTCCCAAATTTGGGAGGCCATTTCTTGCCATCATTCCCTGATGGCTGCCAAAATCTTACTGCTATTGACAAATTGAGTGGTCCGGAATTGGCATAACAAGTTTGAAAATACCTCTATTTCAGCCTCAATCCATGGGTTAGGCCAAAACCCGGAACTGATTTGTTTGGGCCCAAATTTTGTGGAGAGACCCAGGGGTCATTGGACATGATGAAACAAAATACAGATGCCCATTCCATGTGGTTGCCGTGTACTAGCATACTAAATACTGTGTTTGCTTACACTCAAAATAATCAAGATTGTGAGTTTGTCAGTGCTACTGACCCTAGCGCCTGCTTTCTGGACATCAATTTTTTTTCCCACATTTTAGACAGAAACCAAATGCTTAGCTCTATGGTCTCAAACCCCCAAAATTATCTACAATGCCATCCCCAAGCCAATTTTCGTCTGTTGCAATTCCTGTGGTCAGAGACTCATCAATTTGTTTGCTCAGTATCAGGGGGCTACGGGACACGGGAACTTAGTGCTTGCATATTCCCAGCTGAAAGATGTCTAAAATAAAGTGGCCCAATTTTCTCGTGCATAGCATGGAAATCTGGCCCAGAGTGCAGTCATTGCCGGTTACTTTCGATGATACCGAGTACACCTTATGATCGGTTGTGAAAATCATGACCACTCATAGCCACTTACAAGTGCTTATAGCTCCCACATATACCCCAAATGATAATGCTGTGATATCACTATAATATTCCCATGATATTCTATAATTCTTTTGGCCACTCATAAGGTGTTATCTTTTGCTTATAGTTATTATTGGCACTTATTGGCACTTATAGGTCATATTGGGATTTTGCGACATTCATGTTGGGCGTTTGGCGCAGGTGGTAGCGCGCACGTTTCGCATCGCAGAGAGTCCCAGCCAAGTGATTCTTCGCCTCGTCTGGTTCCATGCAGAGGATGTACGTGAGGTCGTTGGATCGAAGGCGACATCGTCTACTGCTTGGTCAATTTCTTGCGATTGATGGATAGTTGCCTGTCAATCTTACTTACACCATGGATATGATTAGAGCTAATTAGTTGCGGCCTTTTTCTTGCCACGGAAATCGCAGGGTTTTTCGACGCCCCGCACTTTTCCGCTGAGGAACTGTATATTCGTTTTTCAATAAGGGGTGCACCATTTTATAATGCCAAACCAACTTTTAGTGGCCCAACTGATTAGCTCTATTGAACTCTTCATTTATCGGCTTGAGGTTGCAGAATATTTTGAGCCATCATTCGTTTGTAATGTTGCGCATGGTCGCGAGGGGGGTTCAGATAAAAAAAAAATTGATCATAGATGGGGAAAAAGTTTGGTCCTGAGCTTTTAGACGTGGTGACGGCAAGTCTTGTCAAGTGGCAGATGGTACCCGTGTTGCATACCAACCACGGCCTCGGACAGCTCGGGGAAATTTTCGGGGGGTGCGGGATTCGAGGGTTTTGTCGGTTTGGACCAATATCACTTCAGGATTGAGGGCGCCGGCATGTGATCGAGTGTTCTTCGGGGTGGCTGATTCGCGCGTAAGTGTCAAAATTCACAGCGGCAGAACACAAAATGAAAATGTATCTGCCTATTTGGACACATATAGTAGCAAACAAAGAAAGTCACACAAGTGCTCTCAAGAGGTCAAAGACATGTATATGCCTCAGATTTAATGTGTGAACAGTGGCAGATATATACAACACAGTGTCCCGGCGTGATGACCCCAAACATACAGTGAGCCCCCTCTTCTGGCCTTGCACAAAAGAACTGTGCATGCAATAAATATGATAACCCAGGATTATGTTAGACACTGCGAAGGACCTCATGCTCCGTCTGGGTCAAAAATGGTCACCTGTAGAAGAAACACCTGACATTCTACCTAAACTTGCCTTGACTGAACCAAAGAAAAATAATAATTGTAGGACAATAAAATGCAAAAGGATATCCCAATTTGATCCCAACTACACGGTATCATCCTGGGAATCAGGCATGAGGATATTCACTGATGAAGACAAAAGGACTTTGTTCCTTGCAAAAAGACCAACAGAAAAGGCAATTAGTGAAGGGAAAATAGAACTTCACGTTGACTTATTAGGGATTACAGAGCGCCACACTGCACAACCAACACTGATTACTGGTTACACTATAATTGATAGTGGCAACAACTTCCGGCGGGCTCAAAACAAAATTCACTGGGATAGCGATCAATTTTCCATTAACCATTTAACTGGTATATGTACTAGCCATACTTATTTGCGGCCTGCAAAATGTTTCGCAAGGTGAAATACTTCTCATGCAGAGTCCCTCTACAATACTCATTGATATTCTGGTTCAGAAATTATTTTAAAAATGACCTGACAAATCCAACTGTGGACCTTGCATGTCTGGCAATAGCAACCCTCCAAGAACGAGGTGCGAGGACTGACATCACCCTCACAGAGGATAACATTGTGAAAATTGATCCAAATGCAGTGAGCGTAGAATATGTGCTAGATGTTCGAACATATATTATATTTAGGAACCCTGGATTACAACTAAAGATGGGTTCAGAACGAATTTTCCCAAATACAATTCTTGCTTGAGAGACAAAACAAAAACAAAAAGTACATAGATGAACACTGAGCAGGCAAAGGCTACTATATTCTCAGAATTCAACTACACTCCATCCGACACTCAACTTGGGACATCAATTAGAAATCCGAGTTTGTCAGTGCCCCCAGCGTGTAAGCTCAAGAAACTTCTGCTGCTTTATTTTAGGTACCAAACACTCTAAAGAAAAGAAGAAAAAAAACAGCGGCACAGTTAAAAGATGGGCGTGCTTGCGCTTCGGACAATAGAGCTGAGCGAGAGGACAGGTTTCGCTAGATGTCAGATACGGAGATTGATGTAAGACCTGTAGTATATAAATTCCGAAAAGAACTTTGGGACACAATATATTCTCACCATCTACGGCCCCTTTCCCAATTATTGTTGGTCAACAAACACCGTGTTTGGGACAACCTTTTTACCGCCATTGTATATATTCTGCCCAGGTACTGTACTAGCAGGGGCAAGCTACGCTGACGAAGACCTTGCTGTAATTATAATTTACTTACTGTATTATTTCATTCAATTTGTAGGTCACATGTCACAGGGCCATTTTCCTTCAAATTTTTAGCAGGTGTCACAGCCCATCCGTGGACTTGGGACCACATAGTTTGGATTTTTTTCCGGCGCTGCGGGGTGGTGCACATTGACGTAAGGCAAGCACGAAACATTTGAAGCACTGGTTTACATGGAAGCCCTGTGTAATAATAGCGGAACTTTGTGGCCAATTTGCCGGGCCATATACGAAAATTCTTGCATGTCACGGCAATGCTTCAAACTTTATGAATTGCGGTTTTCGTAGCTGATTCACAAATAGTGTAGTTTGTGCTAATGGCAGCCGTTTTTGGATCCCCATATATGGGCAAAATTGGTAAGCACTCAAATTTCTCAGTTCAACTCATGGCAGGGGCAAATATTTCTGCACCACTCATTTCAACTTCGGCTCGATTTGCTCCAGTTGAGCAGTTCTCTGCCCATGCCTGTATGGTTGCCGGTCGGGTATTGCACTGTTTGTGCAATGCCGCAGAACCGGCCCTACCTCAATCATGTCACACACCAAAAGCTCATTCAGATTGAGTGAAATTCTACAGTAATGTCTCAGTTTCACCCACAATCTGTAACATGCGGTGTTATAACACTAGGCAGTACATCTGAAATCTAATCTAATCATAGGTAGCTAACCAATCAATTCATCTTGCTACTGCCGCTGAGTCTGAACCCATGTACATACCTTCACGGTGTCCTGTGTAGAAATATAATGTGCGAGGGGGGAAGCCTATACCCAGGACTCGGTAGGGAAATGGAGGATGTGTGTGTGGGGAGGAAGAGAGGGTAGGGGTGGTCCGCAGGAGGACTGGAACGTGGCGAGAACGGAACGACGAGGACGCGAGCAACGACGAGGGTTTGATGGACGACGAGGGACAACGACGAGATCGAAACGGTAACCGAAAATCTGAGGCGGGAGCGAAACTTGTTATTGAAAGCAAAGTAATACAGGTTATATAGAGAGAGACCAAAATAGGTATGTACGTGGGATAAAGATGTTTCAGAAGCGAGAAGAAGAATATGACGGCAGCAAAAAATAGACAAAACCACCAACCCTGATAGAAGCGGTGAATCCGTTCCGGAAGCGTGCTAAAGATGTATTTGTCCGCGGTTAGCCACGACCGAAGCTCAACAACGCGAAGCATGCCGACTTCACATCTGATCTATGTGCCTTGTTGCAAAACCGGTGGTTGGACTAGCTCGGCGTCCCGGGTGTCACTTGACTCTGTGAATAATTCCTGTCCACCTTTGTCTCCGATTGACAAAGAGAAACTCTATGTCACTTACTTGTGGCACGGTATCCGGAGCCTAATCCACACCAAGGCGGCTTTTTCATCAGGATAGCAGTCGCGCAATGGCGGTTAGAACATACCTGGATCTAATTGCTTTTCACTATTCCTAGTGGAACTATTTGCCGTCAACTAGAGTAGGCCACCCGTATTCTTGCAAACATTTTTTGAATACCACAAATTCTCGCGGAAATCTTTCCCGAGGTTCAATATAGATGGTGACATCTTGGAAAAATTCACTCAAAAATACCTACATCTTTGTTGCTTTGTAGAATGTCAACACAACTTTCTGGAATGCAAGGGCAGTTGAGTTGCAACTTTCTGAGTGGCAACTGTATGCGAGTAACAACTTCCGGAGTTACATGTCCTGTACAGCTGCACAGCCTCCACTGATCTTCCTGTTGGAAATCACTGATTTCATACCATAAATAATAATCTGTCAAGTTTATGGAGCAATGTCCTACAGTATTTTCAGCCATTCAGCACACACCTTGTTGTGTTGCATGAGCACCAAATGGAATCTATTGGTGATCTGACGCAACAGAGCCTTTTTGAATAGCAATTTTTGAGTTTTTAGGCACGCGGCAACCCCGTGTGACACCTGACAAATGAAATACTTAATTTTGAGTAGATTTGGAGGCCAAGTGGCAGTAGTCCTACTAGCAAAATTGGGGAGCTACTGTAAATGCAATTGTGACAGTTACTGTACTATTTTGACCGTTTGTTATGGGTTTTTGCCTGCGACCAAAATTTTTAATTCACGCAAACAGAGAAGAAATTACTGAACACATCAAAAATTTCTTGTGGGCCCTATGCGATGTGGGACATATGAAACAATTGAAATACTACAGTACTTACATTTTTTCCTAGCCCACCCCCGCGAATAATGTTCTCCTATTAGAGCTAATTAGTTGCGGCTTTGAAACTCTTTTTGACATTATAAAACAGTTTATTTTGTGTTGCAGAATGAACATTCAGTTGCTCAGCTGCAATGTGTCGACTATTGAAAAAGCTGGTAAGTTCTATGGAAAGAAAATGGGAGGAACTAATTAGCTCTATTTTCCAGTTCTCTGGCAACATTGATGACCCTCAAAAAGTTTAGTTAATCTTTTTTCATTTTATTTTCTTTATTTTCTTCTTTTTTTCCACAGACCTCGACAGCAGGCTTTGATTTACAGACATCGACAATCAACACATTCAAATCTCCCATTTCGGATGTGCACAGCTGGTTGCGGTAGCTCTGATGATCAGTTGCAAAGTTGTCACTTGAGGTCTGTGAAGTTGCCACTCCAACAGCATAAAGTTGCATCTACTTAGCTACAACCTGTGGAAAACGGCTGACTTGCTGCAGGAGAAGTGGCAACTTTTAAAAAAAGTTGTCAACAATCTTTACGAGAACTTTTCTCGTTCATGATAGGGGTCGCCGGGCGAGGATCCGCGACCTCTCGTTCGACCCTTGTAAGATTCTAAAATGTAATGGTAAGCCGACTTTAACGTCAGTGAAGCTCAAAAGGCTTTTAGCCATTCACTGACCTCTTCAAAAGCCTTTTGGACTTGCGCTGCACGGCGTCAGCAAGCGGCGATCGTCGTCGCCTCCTGCCCGCTGTCAATCTTGTTGTCGGCGCTGCCTCGACAGCGCCTGTCATGTCGCTGCCGCTGTCGCGCGCGATGTCCCACCCTATCTCAGCGATGTCCCGTCGCTCTCTTGGCGCTGTGCCGCCTTTGCTTGGCGCCTTCCCGCCCTTTGCTTGGCGCTGTCCCGCCCTTTGCTTGGCGCTGTCCCGCCTTCCCTTGGCACTGTCCCGTCTCCGCCATCGGCTTGGGGCATTCGGCGCCGCCGTCCCGCCCTTTGCCCGCGTGGCCCTGTCCCGCCTTGCCATTGGCTTCCCGCTGCTCTGCTTGGCACCGTTGGCGCTGTTACCGTCTGCTTTGTTATGCCTGTCCCATCTCTTTCTTATGCTTGGTCTTTTTTCAATTCGCTCATCAAAACATCAACTTTGATGGGCCATCAATTCATCAAAATATACATGTTGCTAGCCTGCTTGAGATACACAGGGCTTGGCAGCACACCCACAAAATTTATCAACCTCTGTCGGCATAATTTCACCAATGTCAAGTGACATTTAGCATCACACTGTCCTTATTGCCCGTTCGCGCTTCTGGGCTTTGTCCCTAAGAGCAGATATGCCGGTATTGTGGCTGCTATCCTATATGTCTTCACCTTCCGACCTTCCTACCTCGAGTTTTTCCGTCAGAGCACTTGAGAGACGATGAGTGTGTGACACAAACTCTGAAGACATATGTTCATGATATCGAAAATGAAATTTTATGCGGTATATGGCGCAGGATAGCAGCCTAGGCGCCTGTGATCGGCACCCAACGCCGGATCTGACGTGATTGGCGTACTTGTATTCCGCCGTCGTCTGTTCAGTCGAGTATCTATCTCGTGTATCTGGAATAACAATTTGCCCTAAGCACACAAATTTGTATGTGCTATGTGGTATATATATAGCTGTAGGCACTTCACCCATCCATCTCAACATCTTCAGCGCCATTTGAGGTGTTGCCCCTATTCACCGGGTGCCGATTTGGTTGCTGCGACTGCGGGGCTGATTTAGTCGTGACGGTTTAGCTGGCGCCTTAACCACCGCGGGTCTCGCCGGCACCGGAACCGCAGCCGTTGCCACCGCCGGAGTAAGAGGGGGAGTCGACGGTACCTGCCGTGTGTTACTGCGGGGTATCGTAGCGGAGCCAGACCCAGACGCGCCAGACGCGCCGCCCCGCCCCGATTACCCTGATTACCCTGACGCTGTGTGTTGCTGCTCGCAGCGGATCCAGATCCAGACGTCCAGATTCGGGGAAACGATTTGTCTGAGCACTTGCTTAGCGCCCGCCTTAGAGAAAGAGAGGGATCAACGACGCACTTGGCCACTTGGCCGACATCGTTCCGTGTTTGACCATCGTGTACTGTGCGCAGAGTAGCCGGGCAACACAGGAGGGAACCAACAGCGCTTCGTAAAGCGTTATTGTGCCGGGGAGGGCTATTACACGTTTGTTCAGCGTAATCAAGACTACTGGTCCAGCGCACGTAGCCGCGATATGTAAAACCTCAGATCTCAGAGCTCGTATACACACCCGTGCCTTCGAATGTAGCTTTGTTGTTGCGAACTGACGTCACAGCGAGAACGTTGGACGCTGACCGCAAGCCCGCTTCGAACCAGCCCAGGGCTCCGTCAAGCCACGCAGCATGGCCGAACAGCTGAGATTTGGCGTCATAAGACGTTGAACACGGTGGCGATGAACGCACCAGGAAACGTTGTCAAATGATAAAAAGGCAAGGACTGAGGTGTCAAAAACGAAGGCGATGGCGACGCGGAAGCCCCGGACCTGGATAAACTGAGAGATTGCTAGAAGGTAGCCGTATGACGCACCATGCAAGGGATGAGAGAGATCGCATTAAACCACTGGTCCGTGATATACCATTGCACAGTCGTGTGGGTGAAAAATTTGACCTAAACTGCAAGTTAACTAGGCTCGAATTGAAAGGGGCTCGAGGACGCGGTCATCAACATGTACACAAGCTCGGATTTCGGCGCAAATGCAACAGAGTGCATGTAAGGCTTGTCCCGTACTCGTAGCCTGCTACATAGATTACCTTGGTCATCTGTCCAAACTAAGCCGAGTGTGTAGCCAGTACAATGCAGTGGGAAATGTACTGGTGTTATTTTTACTGTTATTTTTCTTAAAAAGTTCTCGTGTTTTGCCACGCTTGCGGCGGCCTTTTCCAAACAAGTATTTTTAGGCACTTTCTCGGGCTAGTTAGATGTGGAGGCTCGTTGAACCATCGTTGACGGTTATAACCGCGGAAATGCTGTATTTGGACTTTTGCATGGCACCCACGCAATGTAATACTGCGCGGATAGTACACCGCGCGGATTATAAGAGCCCGTCCCGCCGCAGACTCCCAATGACGCGCGACACGGGCGGAATTTCCAGCCCGGGAATATTTGTGGGAGGTGGGCGACGGCAGAGCCAGGTGGGCGACGGCAGAGCTGGACGGGCTATACCTGTGCAATGGTCTGCATGCTTCGATTGTTCACGCAGCTGTGAGACTGAAACAAGGGGCAACATGCCGATGCATTTGCTTCGCGATGCGGTATAATTGGAGACTGCTAACACCCCCGGTTTGGCACCGGGGGGATGCCGTGCATCTCTGAGAAGACCGTCCCAATTTATCGTATGTAGCTACAGTGCCCTTCTCGCTAGTTTTCTCCTACTTCTCTTCTTCGATCTTTCATGCAATCTGTCTCCTGGCGCTCACCGGTCTGCCAACATTTATGCCCCTCGTGTTGATGTCGGGAAAGTCCGTCTTTGGCTAATTTTCTACGCACAGCGGAGTGAAGGACTCACAAGAACAGGTGCCATGGCACGCGTGGCCGCCACGGAGTATGATACCTACGGCGCAATGATAAGGACTGTATAACCTCACGGCCTCGAGGACGCTGCGCCAACGTGCGCGCGGGGATCACAAAACGGAGGCCGTCCGCGTACGCCCGTCGACGTGTCTGACAGCAAATGTCGATGTCGGGAGTGTGGATGATCTCGCGAATTAGCGCTCAGGACTGACTGGGCTTATAGCTTGTATAGACAGACCCGCCATCGCCAGGAATATTCCCCCCACCCCCCTCCTCCTCCCCTCTGTACCCACCCGCATGTTGGCCAGCCAAGCGCGACGACAGCCTGCGCCGGGCTTCCTGAGTTACATTCACGAGTGGGCCTTATTCTGCCATTATCCCCCCAGCATCAATGAGGTCCGCAGCCTGCTCGTTGACCCCGCGAACCACGCTCTGCTCCGCTATCTACCCAACGTGACGGTAGTCGGCACGACTATGCTGCAGCCCGGAATCCTCATCCTCAAACCCGAGCGCTACGAGCAGAACCAACTGCTCGTCGAGTTTCCGTTCGCGGAATCGTTCACGAGAATGGTCAAGGTGCGCTCTTCTTTCTGCGTAATCCGGCCGCCGCTGATGCGAGGGCAGCGCTACGGTTTTGTGTATAAACGCGTCGGCAGTGCGACACTTGGGTTTCTCGGTGCATCACAAAAAAGGTCAAAACCATATGAGGCGCTGTGAGACCAGACAGCGCCACATATGGTGAAGCCTCAGCATTTAAGGTCTCTTATGGGCGTATGGGCAGTACAGGGAGGTGTATGGTAGCATATGATGAGCTGAAATAACATATGGCAAACCCTTGTTCTAAATGGCAGTATGGTCCCATATGTGATGGCTATTCACCATATGTCGCCATATACGGCACCAGTTGGCCATACGGCTGATCTGCGGCTTAGCTAGTGCGTTTAATATTACTGAATATATGGCTGAATAGCGCGTAGAAGTATGGGAGACCCATCGGCAAATTTTCAGAGCGACGGTAACTTGGGGTAGCAAGGACGATGCCCAAGATGCCAGCGGGCCATATGGCATGGCGCTCACAACTGTCCAAAGCCACTTGGTTTAGTGGCTGATATTGCTGTCACCCATTGTTGGTACTGGCGGAAGCCCCTTGTTCGAGTCCCGTTAGTCACATTCTTTTGCTTCATATTCCCAACGCTATCTGTCTTTTGCCTCCCCAGGCCCCTTCGCCTTACACTGCCTACCACCCCCACATACGGCAAGTCCTCCTCCGTATACTGCCGTATAGGACCATATACTGCCATACCAGACGAGTGATGTTGGTCATATGGGTCATATGGCAGTATATGTTGAGCCCTGCCCATATGCGGGCATACAGCCCATATACTGTCATATGGCTGCATATACCGCCGTATATGGTCCGGAACTTTTTTGTGATGTGTGTTGGTGTGCTGCTGCGCCTTTAAACTACTCACGTCGACTTGCAGCCCATCCCGTCTTCCTTCTCGACGACTTTGTCTTAGCCGACCTTCCCACATTAGACAGCTTGCGATGCAGCCATTGAAGCCATTCAATGGCTAAATTGTGTTGCAATTTTCAATGGCTCCCGGTTGTGGGCCAAGTTTCAGTGGTTGTTAAAATTTGGTGAAAACCTTTTTTGGTCGCCTAAAAACACATGCATGTTTAAATGAAGTGCTGCTGTTATCACCATTGCTGACAAGACCAATGAAACAGCTGATTCAAGACTTTATCATGATTTCCCACCTGCCTGGAGGGCACATTACAATTTTTCAACATAGATGCAGCCAAAAGAATGCTAATGTACACTACCAGATAGACAGTACGAAATTCAGAACAAATTTTGCAGCCATTGGTTCCGCAACGCATTTGAGCCATCAAATGGCTCCAATGGCTGCATCGCAAGCTATCTATTCACGCGTGATGTGATGGCTCCGCCGAGCGGAGACTTCCAGATCGAGGGACGACGCTGCGCTTGTCCGGCGCCCCGCTGCGGCGCCAATTTCGGATGCCTCAGTTCGCTCATCGGCCACTTCGAGACGCGTCCTGCGCATCGCGGGGAGAGTATCTAGACATGTAGCCAGGATACATGTACTCCGAGCTCGGAATATACCCGCTGAGTGTACGGCGACTCGAACTGGCGCTTAAGTACCTCGGCTACCTCGTCGGCCTGCCGGATTCCCATCTCGCGAAGAAGGCGCTATGGCAGGCGGACCTTCTTCGTCGCCGCGGAAAAGCTTCCTGGACAGGGGATCTAGCCCGTGTCATGGCTGGTCTGCCATTTCCATTCCCCCGTCTCCCTTCCGTCGGAAACCTCAATATTCCCGCCTGCGCTGCTCTCGTAAAATCACTACGTTCGGCAACAAAGGACTGGCTGCTTCAAGAAATCCAATCCCGGGTATCTTTGCCCCTCCTCCATGGTCGCAGCGAGCCCTTCGAAGACGGCACTTCACTGCGGATCGCCATCTGCCGGCGACATTACCTGACGCGGGTTTCTCACTCGGAACATCGGCTAGCATTGACCAGGCTGCTATGCGGCTCCTTCCACTTTCGTGCTTTACACAACAACCCCGAGAGATTGCCGGAGGACTATCTCTTGTGTCGTAAGTGTGCGGCGCTCACGAAACACCGGGGCATGTATACTTCCAGTGCATGGCACGGGAGACGGTGGAAGCACGCATTGAGCTTCGTGCGATGCTGGCGGATCGTCATCGAGCGGTTCTCGAACATGGTTTTGCGTCGCGGGCCGAGGCTGAACTGCGGATGCAAGGCCTCATATTCGACTGGGAAGCCGTCGTTCCGATGGCGCGATTTATTTATCGTGTGTCGAAGAGCTGGGGTTGGTTTGGCCGGAAGCTCCCGACCATGGTATGCGAGCTATCACCACACAGCGACGATGAGTGGGAGGAGTATGACAATCCCGAAGAAACCTAGTTTCGGAATTTATCTCACTCCGGTATTGTTACTGTTCACGACATTGCTCTTCAAGCTTCAAGACCTACATCCATTTTATTTCGATAAAGCCCTCTCGCGGACCGGCGGCCGACGTACTCGTAGGAGGGTACAAGTCACCGACGGATTCCGGTTTGGGTGGGCCGTTCCAGATTGGGACCATAGCGCCCTTCTTAATCTTAATCTTACAGAGTGCCAGCTGTGAACAAGGGGGATTTGGAGCAACCATGGCTGTAAATGGGGAGGGAAGTAGGTGGAAGGAGAGTATGTGCATACAGCGACACGCCGTGTCCCGCACCAGAAAAATGGGTGAGTAAAGAATAGCAAGGATTCGAAAGTGGATTGAGAACGCAAGAACGATCAACGAGTCCCAGGCCCGGCACCCTCCCAGACGTGAACGACCTCCCGCGTCGTAACTTGAACGCGGACCCTCCCAGCGCCAGCCACATGCAGTGCGGCCACGGTATCTCGTGCGATACAGACAGCACACTCGTTACCGTTCGACTCCGCCGCGACCGAGCGTGGCGTCTTGCTGGCGCAGATGCCCGGGTCTGCCGCTGCACATCGATGCGCGTCGACGTCCTTCGGGTCGAGTGGTGCTTCGACGGGCGAGATTGCGGGCGCGGGGATGAGTGGCGACGACGACGACGTGCCGAGCTCGTCTACCGCGACGGGACGGGGCCGCTTTGGCTGAGGAGTCTCGGAGGCGTGCATCCCGGGCTGCACATGCGGGTAAGGAAAGACCGAGTCCAACTATGCAAGTACGGAGAGAGGCGCACCTTCAGCCGAAGCTCGTCCTCATCGTCATCTTCGTCCGCGTACCCCGACAGTGCCTGCACCTGCGGCGGAGGACCCATGGCTCGACGAAGAACAGCGTCGTACCCACTCCGATGACCGTCAATCTGCAGCTCGTCGGTCTGTACCAAGGCGTCGACTTTGAGGGGCGTAAGCGCGAGCGCAGATGCAACTCCTGTGTGCTTGACACACGAGTTACCACGGGTACCCGTGTGATGGCGTGATGTGAAGCCGATAGCGGCGAGTCTTCTGAGTCCAGCGCAAAAAAAACTGAGTGAATCGGCCCAGAATTGAGCTTTCTACGCACTTTTCAAGTTTTGATCATTTCATTGTAACGGGCTGTCACGCACTGAGGCCACGGGTGGCCAGAAACCCGTGGGACCACCCGTGGAACCACCCGCGGCACCCGTGACCCCAATAACTCAGGCTAAAGTTTCCTGATCAGGCCAAAAACTTGTTTTATTGATAGCTCAGTCAATTCTGCACCGATTTACACCATTTTGGGACCGTTTTTATCAGAATTTTCGCCGCTACAAGGCGATGATCACGGCGGATGCCAAGACCCGTCATCAACTCGTGCGGAGCTTTAGCACTGCTTGTTGCCCTTTGCCTGTGGCTTGAGCTCGTTTTGCCCTGGGATTGGAAGCGCGGTCGTCGCTGCTGGAGGAGCCGCATCGGCCGACGCCCGCGTACTCTCGGCGCTGTTGGCCTTCGGAGCGGCGACGCTGTGGATGGCGGCGTCTAGGAGCTGCTGCTTCGTCCTGGTCGCGAGGGATTCGATGGTGAAACCAGGACGGGCTAAGATAGCATGCTCTGTGTGGGGTTCATGATGAGTTAGTGGGACGCGTGGTCGCAGGCGGGGCCACGTACTGATTGTCGTGGCACCCGATGCCTCCGTAGACAACGTAAACTTGTATTCCTAGAGCGAGAAGAGGTCAACTCCGACTTTCCACGCGGGCTGGGACGCGACGTACCTTGAAGCGACCCCAGAGCTTGGTCAAGTCAGCGTCCCCGAATTGGGTCAGCAGCGCAGCTCGCTGCGCGTCGTCCAGTCGAGGGATATGTATGTGCGGCAGCTTCAGCACCAGCACGTTCTGCTCGGGATTGGTTTCCGATTGGGAAGTGGGAGCGCTAGCGGGGCTCGGCTGGTGGAAGTAGACGGGAGGCGCGACGGCTTCGGCGTCCAACGCGCCCGATACGATGACAGGGATTCTGCCGCTTTCTGAGTCCTGTAGAAGCTATGAGAGGGCAGTCGACTCACTGCGCAAGTTTTTTCAAGAACGACTGCGAAGCGCGCTTTTCCTCCTGCGCGATTTTTAGCTTTTCTGTCTGTTGGCGTTCGTGCGGCTGGCGGCTGTATAGAGGTCTGTCAGCGGTTGCCAGTGGAGAAGGGCTAGGGAGCAGCAAGACCGTTGCATTTGTTTTTGAGAGCGGGAGACCGTGGATGGGGGGCGGGTGACAAGCGTTGATAACGCCTCGAGCGCGGCTTTTGTACGGCACTGTCACCATACTGCGCACTCTTCTCCCGCTTCGGCAACCGTCGAATTTATACCCCGATTATAGCCTGCTTCTCTCCGTGCATGTCTCGCGGTCGAGGGGATGGCGACGTGAGCGATATTCTGGTTTCTGCGCCACTGTGTCGACAGACACGAGCTCGTGGCTGGCGATGAGGGTGTCAGTGGTGCGACGCATCCGGCTCTGCGCCTTCGACGAGAGACGCGGAAACAACGAACCCCCATTTTTTTTTTTCTTTTTGCGGTAATCGGCGTTTGGCATGCCTCTCTGATGAACCTCCCGTTCTGGTGCGCCAGCCCTGCGCATTGCCCGACTGCGCTGCAAAATTAGTGACAGATCGGCCTTTATCCAGCGCTTATTTGATTGTTTTATGATGCTTCGAGATGGAGGGGTCGAGGCGGAGTTGGAGGGAAGGGAACGTGGCGCGTACTATTTCAGCGCATGTCCAACAGTGTCGAGTTGGGTTCCCGCTCCCGCTCCCGCCATCTTTGGAACGACCTTTGCCCTCTCGAGCATCGATGCGTCGCGTCAAGTCAAAACCATCGCTGCGACTGCATCTGCGCGCGCGCTTGCCCTCGACCGCGTCTGCCCCGGGACTACCACGCAACTCTTTCACCGCTACAGACTACTATCGCGAGACGAAGGACGAGATTCACTCGCCGATTTCGTGGGCGGCGCAGCAACACGTTCGTATCTTTTAAAGACCCCCGATTCGAAGCATAGCGCTGTTTGCTAACCCGCATACAGGCGACGGCCGCACCCGCTTCCACTTCTGCGAGTACCCACCCGACCGGAGCTCTTGGATTCGTACGCGACCCGCGCTCATGCCACCACCGCCCTCGCTGACCATCCCATAGCCCATTCGCGCCTCGACCTATTCCGCGGACGATGACGAGGGGAGCGATAACGAGGCGGGGCACGGAGCTGAGAACCAGCCGCGCCAAACTCTCTGGGTCGGTCTGCTTATCCTCCTCCGGGCCCCATTCCATTATACTAACACACCCGCTCTCCCCGGTTTCAGAACAAAGTCAAGCGCGCGCTCGCGGGACGCTGGGGCCGCGCTCGCGATGCCGCGAACAACATGAACACCGCCGCCGCCGCTGACGCACTACGCTCCAAGTCGCTGCCGGTCCTGCCCGGGTATGTTGTGTGATTGTGGAGAGCGCGGTACATAGGATGGGAACGGGGTCTACTGTAACGAGAACAAATGTTAGTGGTAGTTGTGAAGAAGGAATAAAATATGGGGAGCAGCAGCAAGGGTACATCGGAGCGAGCCGCCCGACTGTCGTCTAGCGCGTTGCATCCTGCACAAACGGTTATGGAGGGCGACGGCGATATGGGGTGAACGTACCGGCGTCGGACAGAGCGCCAACGGTCCCAATCGACAGCATCATCCGCCCATCGTACCGCGCTCGGTCTAACTTCAGAGAACAACAGCGCGAGACGTAGTGAGTGATAGATGCGTGGAGGTCACTATCGGAGACTGCTCAGCGAGGTAGGCCGAACCGCGCGTGACTACACCGAGATGAGTTAGTAGAGCGCAAGGTGGCCGCGCCATTGACACGCACCGGCTGTAGGTCAATGGAAGCGCTCGGGCGATGGAGGCATGGAGCGAAGGCGTAGAGATACGAGCGGCGCTTGGTCCCCACTCCTCCGACCACGGGGATGATGCTGCCGGCGTTTGTAGCGTGTGGCTGCGGGGAGCGCCGTCCCAGACTCGGACACGTCGGTCGATGAACGAGCCAACGAGAAGTAGGTAGATGGAGCTGCCAGGAGCGAAAAGGAACGGTGAGCACGATGGCGAGCGAAGAGAAGTCGCCGACGCACCGTTTCAGCACAGGAAGGCCCTCAGTACTCAGTCCCATACCAACAGCATGCCCGCGCAGCTCATAGTCCGAACGACGGCCTTGTGGACGAGGATGACCGCGAGCAGGCAGGGAAGAGACACCGATCCTCGACCAACCGCTCCGATACGTCGTATTCTGCGGAAAGGAATACGGGAGCCATACGCTTAGGAGCTTATGAAAGATGGAGGGAGGCAAAGCAGCCTGGGCTGCGCGGAGGTCGATGAGAGAGGGAGGGGCGGTAAAGGCAGCGCGGAGGTCGATGAGGGAGGGAAAGTAGCGAGTGTCGGCGGCGCCATCGATTATATGCGCAAGGGAGTGTGCAGTGGATTACTTCGACGTTCCTTGGGCGTATCGGGGGTAGGGCACGATGCGGGAGACGGGAAGAGGCTGGCTTGCCAGCGGAGGAGGACGGCGCCGTGCGGCCGGAGGAGGAAGGACCGCTCGCAAAAGACGACGACGAGGACCTGGTGCTGTCGTTGGCGTTCTCACGTGTCGGTGGTGCTCGGGCTGAGGCTACCTTTCTAAACACTCGTCAGTTTGCCAGCCCCGCGGTAGGGGTATCCTGAGCGCACACGTACGGGAACGCAGATGACTCCACCACGACGCGGAATCGAGAGTGAATAAGCACAAGATGCGCAGTCTCGGATACGCCTGGGGGAGTCGGAGGGGGGCGGTGGTGGCGGCGGAGAAGGTGCTCCCGCCCTTCCCAGCGGCAACCACTGTCGCCGTCGGCACATACTCTGAAAGCCAAGTCCCACGTCGGGCCCAAGCCCTCGACTCGAACAAAGTGTCCGAGCCCGAGGGGCATGTGCACGGGAGGGAGAACTTCTCGACGAGATGGGAGACCGGAGGAAGGGCGATAGGCAGCTGATGGTGCCGAGATCCTATCAATGCACGTCGGGTTGGAGGGCTGGATATCGCTGGATAAGACAGCTGGCAACGGCGGAGAATTTGCGCGCCAATAACATCCACCAGAAGCAGAACACCGGAAAAAAAGGCCCCCCCGCAAGAAAAATGAATAAAGAGAAAATAAAATAAAAATGTGCTGCTGCCCCACCCGACCTCAGCAGAGATCCGCTAAGGAAGATCTCTTCGCGGACTGAGCTCAAGCAAGATATCCGAGCCTGCGGACACCGCCAGTACTTGAGTGAGTACCCTTTTGATATTATTAGAATTGCCCATTCGAACTTGCCTCCTCGTTTGAAATAGCATAGGGTGACTCGCGGCGGAATTTAGAGGCTCCGACCTGAGGTCGCTCTCCACCAACTCTCGCAGCTTCCTCGTTTCCCGACCGTGCACCCTTGTGGTGGTGGTGATCAAGGCGCACAGAAGCGCGTTGTACGTGTTTAATTTGCAAGATTACAGTAAGACCAGCGAGCAGAAACAGTCAGGCAAGGACCATTTCAAGTACATCCATTCCGAAAATCTCCATCTCTCCTTCTCGATGCATATATCGCCATTGCGACGCACGCTGCGGGGATCACAAATCTGCCACCTTGAATATTTTAGACGCGATAACCTCCCGGCTCAAAAACGGATGTCCTAAAGCAGCCCCGTCAATGCTCGAAGAAGCGGGAAGCAGCCACTTACTCCATTCAATCGCCGCCTTCTCGGAGCCCCACTCGTGCCGCCGCCGACGGTGCTTTACAATAAATATACAGGCTCCTAAACCAGCCGTCGTTACAGCCTTCACAATCCGAAGGGCGTGTTGAGGTGTCACTTTTTAACTTGCCAAACTAACTTGTCCCGCAACAAGTTAACTTGTTCTAACTTTTCTTGGCAAGTTAAAATGTTAACTTGCAAGTTACTTTGCTAACTTGTGTCTGATATCTGATTTAACATATTCTGAGCCTAAGAGAGCTTCAAATGTGCTCTAATTACCTTCTCCATACCTGAATGTGTATATCCTGTGAGTTAGGCAAGTGTTCGGTGCTTATCGGGCATATGACCAGCCAAAGGCACATTCAAGGGTCGCACAGACCATGTCCTCGGGCACTTAAGAACAGTAGAGCATCCACAGAACAGCCAATGTGCGCGCTAGATATGTTTTTGGGGTGCAAACATGACACTAGATGTGTATGCTACTTTTTATGCTGCAGCATCAGGCACACCAACCAGTCAATTTCTAGGTGGATATTAATGTCAGATATAAGCTGAACCTCTCTGAAATGGTCACCCTAGACCTATAGGGTCTTATATTATGTATTTGCATGCTGGTCGTCGCTGGTGGGAACGATCTGGCGGTGGTAACTTGTGCCATCTGTTGAAATCACAAGTTAGATCAGAACGACTCGGACAAAACTAACTTGCGGGCACTAACTTGTGCGCTGATCTTGCTTTTTTTCGGGGTTTTTTTTCTTTCCTTTTAGATCCAATGGTGAGTGTGCTTCCATTGCAATGTGTTACAGCTTGTGTTGGTCCGAGGAGCGCCCCGGAGACCGCGCTCGCAGGTGTCCAGTGGTGATCATCTCGCACTTCCCCGGTTGGGATCTTACTTCCTACGACCACCTGTGCAACTGTCCGAACTGTGCAAATGCATCCAAGCCCTTCCACTCCCAAACATCGTCCCAAGCTGAGGTTCATTGCGGCCGGGTCGCTCAATTCATCACGACGATCCCGGAAATTTCCTTCGACGCACCAGCATGTTCAACCTGCTGCACAGACTCCTTCGCTCAACCCGTCTTCGCCCTGATCTCGCACCAGCCGTTACTCTGTCATATTCACCACTAGCCGATGTATCTACTCCCCCCAATGCCGCACCTGCTCAGCTCTAGCCGCCCTATGGGCTTTCGCCATACATTTTCGCGCCGCCGGGTATTGCTTCATTATTCTATCCACCCTACAGCAATACATACCCATTTTCTGCCCCCGTCACCTCCAATCAGCTTGCGCTGTTGACGACTAACCGCGCGTCCCGAAAATCGGGAGGCAGCGTCTCCACGCGTCCAGAAGTAATGTCGGCGTGCTGCGGTCGACGAGCACGCGCAGGCGGGCAGCTCGGCGAGCACCGTGCGGACACCGGGCCATATGAAAACCTAGTGCAGGGAGAGGTGTGTCAAGGCGGGGAGGGCCGCGACGAACGCGCATGTCGGCGCATTCTCCGCTTCACGATTAGAGGATTTGAGCCCGCTGAAGAGGTCGAGGTGTGAGATGTTGCGGAATTCCGGGTCGAGGATAAGTGGCGGAGTCGGAAGGTGCCATATGAGTCGAAATCTGGTCCAGAAGTATCCAACCGTGCTCGTCGTTGCCGACAGCGATCAATGACATTGATGAGAGTGTGAACCCCGATGGCTGAGGGCCCACTGAACATCCCTGATGGGTCCCCGGGCCTGTGGAGTGGATTCAGACCGTACTGTTGAAGACAAGTTAGCAAGTTAGATCACAAGTTAGATCACAAGTTGATCTATTCAATTTGAAACTCCGCTGAATGGACAAGTTGATGGCGCAAGTTAATATGAAAGTCCTCGGGCGTGTTTTAGGCTAAATATGATCCATCTTTGGTATACTTTGTATTGAAATCAAGATCTGTGTGAAAGACCGGCGCGGCAGGTTATCTCCGGTTGGAGGGAAAACCTTCCACGGCGATAATTCTGGATTCAAGGGGTGTATGGGGCCAATTCAAGTTGTATTGTGCAGAGTGGATGTCTCTGAGCTCCAAAACGGCTTCAGATAATTTTATCGGACCTCAGTGTGGGTGGAAATGAGACTATCATTATTTGTTCTCCGAGACCATGTTCAATAATTTATGTTTCCATGTACATGGATGGGCTGTCACTGGCCAAACTCGTCCTTTAATGGCCCATAAAGGTTCTGAAGTGCAGAAAGGTATAAACTAGGAAGCTTAATTAGCAGGGAAGGCTAAACAAACATTGGCATAGTTGTTGAGCAATATAAAAATAGGAAGGGTTCTACTGACCCATCTAGCCCCCCAATGTTGAACACCAAGTTAATGCTAGCTCTGTGACACTGTTATCTGGCTGCTAAAGGCCTTGTGTACTATAAATCGGTGGTGTACACCAAATCTGACATCCGGGGATAACCTCGCGCCGATCCCGGCCCGGGTTAGCTGGGCCAGCCCTCTTGCAGAGCGCCCACCCACCCAAATCTCACGTAATGTTTCGGAATTGTTCGGAGACTGTTGGAAATACTCGGATTAAGCTAGGAATACCACTACTCGAGACTCCGATTAACTAGCTCTGCAACGAGGGCTGGTTTAGGAGCCTGGTAAATATACTCCTTTTTCATTTTCTCCTTAGGGAGTCGTGCAGCACAGTGCTTTGCTGGTCAATGAATTTAGTGGGCATCAGATGGAAATATTCTGGCTATGTCCCGATCTTCGGCATCATCCTCGGCACCTGATCGCAACAAGTGACAAATTTTCACAGGCCCGCGTCCGGTGGGCCGAATCCCACAAACTCGAGATCATTGTGGGACTCGTGTAGCTAAGCGAGTACCACTACCACAAATCTCGTCTACCCTCCACTCGGACCGAACCGCAAAAAAAAAAAGGTAGTTTGCATCCGAGCGATTGACGATTCACAAACTTTAAATACACTACGCCGTCTAGTAACAGTATCCCTTCGGACCGCAGTACGAGCAATATCCAAGGCGACGATTATAGTCGCACTACGCGTCGTTAAAAAGCTAGCAGGATTCCAACTCATGGAAGGAACGCACAGTGGCTTTGTTGTCTGTTATGCAGGCGTGGCAGCGGAGCACTCCGGTGAGGGCTGTCATTGCTTGTTTGAGCGGTGTTGTTGTTATCCGTAGAGAAGCGGCGCGCTTTTAGAGGGCGGCGGAACCGGTCCTGCTGCACACAACGAAGCCGCGTGTTGGCCCTTTCTTGCGGTGGCAAAGTTCAATTCTTGATAATCGGGCATTTGTCAGAATGCTCGCCGCATCCGTGGAATATAAACCCTGAAGAACAATAGTATTCATTCGGCATAGGTTCCGGAATGTCCGAAGGCCACAATGTGGCCGGCCCATACAGATGAACCGCCGGAATTTGACTTCCGGTGGGTATGGGTGTATTTGCTGCACCACCCATTTTTGTGCCGCACCACTGCCGCAGCATGACCGTCACTACCACTTCACTGCCGCACCAAGTTCCCGGGTGCCGCACCAGGTACATATCAGGAATTCTCCAGTTTTCCGACTATTGATAGCAGCCCGTAATTCATTTCTTTAAAGGGACAAGCTGGGAAACTTTGGTTTCATATAATCGGTGCATTATCATTATTTGCTTGACATATGGGCGTAAAGAAACCCCTACATGTACCATCAGTTAGAACAGTTAAATCTTCAAAATAATAATAATAACAATAATATCAATCAGAATAATAATAATAATAAACTCATCTTTGTTTCTCAATTGGCCTAGTGGGTTGGATGTGTATGGAAGATGCTGATCTTAGCAGGGGGGGGGTTAAAAGGTGTTATGAGATGTGACTCTTGTAGGGCCCAGATTTAACTACAGACTAATAGTTCTTTTCCTTGGTCCCAAAGCAAGGTCTTAGCTAGCCAGCTGCTGGCATCTAGTTCTGAACGTACATGCATATTACGAAGTTATCCGCCACGATTAAGTATAAAAACCCCAGCTAGATTAGAGCACGGACACTGTATCCTAGTACAAAGGACAGGGTCTTGCTGTTATTGTCACAGGAGATACAAGGCTGTACAGAATTAATTGGCTATCAAGAGCTACCGAGATTCGATCACGTGATTTGGACATGTGTAAGACTTGAAAAGGGTTTACTTCGATGCACTGTTGTGTGTTGGCCTACTACAAACTACGAGAGCACTTCGGTCAATACAAGGGAGAAGATAGTCCGTTGTGCTAGCAGTTTGCACTCCGGCAAAAAGATAAAACACCAAAAACACAAAACTTCCCGCCAACCTTTAAACCTCCCTACAACCAATATTCAATATTGGCCCTGTTGCTAGGGATACAACTTCTCATTTGGAGTTGCATTTGGGATTGATTGGAGTTTGTGGTTCTTAAAGTTTTTGGTCTTAGGATCGATTACTCTGTCTACCACATATTTTAGTTAGTTTGAGGTTTAGCCCCGAAGCACCCGTTTCAGTGTCTATACATAATCCTGGGTTATCAGTATCATAAATCCATCTTCCTTGCATGCCTACACAGTTCTTTCGTGCAAGGCCAGAAGAGGGACTCACTGTACTATGATGTGCGCTGTAACTTAGTTTGGAACCTGTGACTTCGTTTTTGCCTCGCTGCGCCGCGTAGCTCCGGAAGTACCGGGTTTAAAAGGTGTTCCGTAATTTGTTCCGTTGGACATGAAACTCTGCCAGTGTGTCCCGAAGAGTTACATCTTTATTGACAGCTCAGAGAAATTTGATTGCATCAGAATCTGGCCTGATATATCAAAGGCATTTGGATTGCGGTTACTTTTGGTAACCCCGAGTATCGGCAGATGTTTGCACATTATGATTCAATCTGAGGCATATACTGCCAGTGTACTATTTCATTCGATCCGTAGGTCACGTGTCACAAGCCATATTTTCTCCCAAATTTTGGCAGGTGTAACGCCGGCCAAAAGATGTTTACGAAAGGTTTTGGACAGCGTTCTGGAGCCTTTTTTTTGAGCGGCCCTGCGGGGCAATGGGAGTTATTCACGCGCCGAATTTGACCGGATTCACGATCTATCTGAGTCTCTCTGCGCGGGACTGCGTTGATTCACCACAAAGCTCTTAAGTTCTTTACTGTTTGACACCGGAATCATTCACCAAAATGGCGGGCAAAGAGCTCAGCAGAACATCAAGTGGTATCTCGCCGTGCACGTTTACCGCCTCAGCTCCCTTCCCCAGCGTTCAGCTCCTCCTGGTCTTACGAAATTTTGGAGCTGTCACGCGGATAATCCACGCCTTACAAATTCCGAAATTCGTAAGCAATGTCACACCGCCAGTCGTCATTCGAAGAGCATTTGTGTGACTTTCTTTATTTGCTCCTATATGTTTCCAAATTTTTCAGTTTTTCATTTTGTGTTCTGCCGAGGTCAATTTTGACATTGACGCACCAATCAGCCACTCTGAAGAACCTTTGATCACATGCTGGCGCCGTCAAACCTGAAGCGATATTGGTCCAAGCCCACACATCAAATCCCGCACCCCGAAAATTTCCCTGAGCTCTCAGAGGCCGTGGTTGGTATGCAACTAGTGTGGCCGCGGGCGCGGGCGAACTCGTGTGGTCGGGTCGAGCGCAACCCGACCCGAGCCAAATTGTGCGTGGAAACCCGCAGTCAGCTCGAGCTGGTGTCTAGGAAATATAGTCGAGCTCACCCTAGGGAGGAAAACTTGGCTGTGACCTGTGACATACAAAATGAGTGAAATGCTATGACTGAAGGAAGGCCGACTCCGCGGCATAGCACAAACTTCATGGTCTTGCCTGGCTAGTTTTTTATGTAGTTCATGCTAGTGTATCGTCGTATTTTGTTCAATTCAAATTCCTGGCCTGTGACATTCCATGGGCTGGACGGATTTGCAAACAAGTCCGAATGATTGAAAGTAGGCCAACCCAGCGGCGTTGCACAAACTTTGCAAATTATTGCAAATTACACGAGGTTTTGAGGTATCTGTACCAGATACAGCTGTTTGTAAAATGATGTGAAATTCCAAAATTGTTTCCCTGGGGTCCCAAAATAACGAGACACTCTACTATATGTAGAGTATTGGGGGGTGTCTATGAGGTACAATAGCTCTTTAAGACTGGATAGCTTGATGTCTTTCCAGAATTCCCACCTTGAGCACCCAAAGGAAGCAATGTGACATGTGGTGACCCATACCACATGGTTATGAATCTGTGTAGTTTGGACCAATCCTATGGGAATAAAAGGCTGTTTAGCAGCATTCACAGGCCCTTGCATGACACAAGAGGGCCACAAATATGTTCTGTGACTTGTTTGATTGCAACGGGGAGCTTCCCAGAGATCAAACACACCCTGCAAATGTGTCACGGTTCACCCCCGGATCAGCCGGCCAACTCCCCATCGTGATACCATCAACCCCCGATACCCGATATGACCCACAAGGGGTGTTCACAACGACCTGAAAGCCCGATCGGACGTACAGGGTTATCCCTATCCTACATACAGTATATAACCCTAGTACAACCTCGGGAGAGGCTTAACCTCTCCCTCGTCTATACACTACTTCGCCCTTACCGGGGCTAGCGACTGTTCTCGAAACCCGGTCAACGCCCGGTTCATCGACGGCATCCAGTCCCCCGCCGGCAAGCCCGACCTAGTCCTGACATGGTTGTATGTTTACAAATGTGTACTGTAGCATTCCGTTCAATTTGAATGACACTCGACGGTGTGACATTGCTTGCGAAAATCATAATCCGGAAACTTTGCAAGATGTCTGTGACACTTATGAATTTCCGTAAACAACTAATTTTTTGTTGCGCAAATTGCTGGATTGTCTGCACTTATCCAACCCAATGGATCCCATTTCTGAAGCACTAGACCTTATGAGCAGCGCGCTCCAAACCAGATTTTGTGCTTTCTCATTGATCGAAGAGGTGCTATGTGGACAAAAATGGGCGCTCTAAAAAAGGAAATGATTAGTAAGGCTATTTTATCAATCACATGATCAGGTCCCTGGTTCAGCTCAGCTATGGGCGGTCATTTTCTTTCCACAAACTTCAAGTTTGTGACAGAAATAGGCCCCATAATGTTGGTTATTGCTTTGTCAGATTGCACTGCAGCTTGCTCGCTAAGCAACTATACAAGCGGAGGTGGGGATTCAGTGACCATTTGGTGCAAGCGGTTGTGTAGAGGAAACAGCTTTGAGTAGCACAGCCACCTGATGATCAAGCAGACAACACATTTTTGCTCATTATTGTTGAAATGGGAAAAAATCTAGAAATTCACCAAAATATTCTTGGGGTGTAAGTCTGTAGCGCAAATGCCCCTTTTGGCAGGGAGTTGTGTTTCAATCAATTGCCTACAGTTACTCACCCAGCAGGGAACCAGTCTCATTTTTCCAGTGAGGTAGGGTGAAATTCCCACGATCTTGTGTAACAAAATATGTCGCAACAAGAACACAATCCCCGCCCGGAATTGGAGTGAGGGGTCCAGTATTCCGGGAACCAGAAACCAATTATAATGTTGCTCAATTTACATCTGCAGAAACAGGTGTAAACAGAAAATTCAGCCCATGCTTGCAGTGCATGGATTTTTGATGAACCTTGGAAATTCATTCCACTTGGTGAATTATACATCATATTCATGGGGGACAAGAAAAATTGGCCTAGGTATGGTGGGACTGCCACACAGACCCCTTCAAGCTGTTTCAGTGCTTGGTGGGCCGGTTGTCATGTGCGGCCAAGTAAACATTGGTTATCTCACCCGAATTTGATCCAGAACAGTTCATTTTTGGTAGACATATTTGTCCAGGCATTTCCATTAGTTTGGTGAAATGGCAAATCACGTGATTAGAATTTACTCAAGTTATCTGTCTTACATCTTGCTTGTTTCCCTACTGGGTTCGTGACTGTCTCCCACTGTGTCAGCGACGAGGTCGATGATGGGTTGTTGGCGTCGATCGGCGGGCGATGGACGGGCTTGGATGCTAGGCGGAGGGTAACGACGAGGTATCCTCGACAACGGCTCCGGTGTGGTTCCTTCCGCTTTGAGCGATGTGTTAGTCGTGGTCGAACACCCGGGCGGGGTGTTTGGTTCCCGGGTCGAGCTCGTATTCGCCGACCCCGGAGTGATCTTGCTCGTGGAGCCGGGTTTCGCGAGGGTGGTCTCGGAACCGCCTCGCCTTCCGTCCGAGGGTTTGTTGGCGCGGCGTTGTTCGTCGCGTCGTTGTACACCGCTCCGACACGAAAGCCTGGTCCCGCCGGGGTTGGTGTTAGGGTCGGGGTCGTGGCTTCCGCCTCACCTCGAATTCTTCCCCTACCCGTTCTCTCCCCCATACGGGGTCGACTCCCTCTCGACACGCCCTCCTCATCATCTTGCCTGGCTCCGTCGTCGCGGCTACCTCCCCATAGCCGAGTCCTCAACATCGAATGGGCCGACTTCCCACTCCCCGGACTCTCGAGAGGGAAACGAGGTTGGCGCCCGTCGCTTGCCCGTCATTCGGTCCCGTTCCCCGAGCGACGAGGAGATGCCCGACGTGGGTGGCGTGCCTCCCCCGGATCCTCCTCGTTCGTCCTTCTCGTGGCGGCGGTTTCCGTTCAGGGTCTCCGGGCCATCCCCGAACATGTTCGAGTTCACCGGACGGGACCGCCCCGGTCTGGTGCCCGATGCTCATTCGCTGGAGAGGGTCGGAGTGACACGGTTCTTCCCGGGTGAACCCAGGCGCGAGGCAGGGAGCGTGATTCGGGCCCTCGTGCCCGGCTGTGGTCGGTGCGCAAAGCAGGGTCGTTTGTGCGGGATCTAAGTCGGTCCCGAGGATGCCAACCTGGGAGTTCCCCCTGTCGCTCGGCGCGCTTGCGACGAATGCAACCAAGCTCATTCGTTGTGTCCAGCCTGGGGACCATTCTCCACCGCGTATGATCGCGTCGACGTCGAACAGCTCGGGAGGTTCGGTTTCAAGTTCTGGGAGGCTGGTTCGGTGCCCGGCGAGTACTTCCTCCTCGAGGAGGATTCGAGGTTCATAGATCTGGTGCTGATTGGTGCGTCGCTCTCTTTTTCATTTGTCTCGATATCTGGCTGATGGGTGTGATCGCTACCCTGTTCTTCTAGCTCGCAAGATGTCGCTTCGAGACTTCGGATATCGGTTCCTTCCCCTTCCGAGGGTGCATCGCGTGCCGACCCGCCCACTCTCGGGGTCTTCCACCGCCGGACCCGGTTGGTCGTCGGACGAGGAAGAGCTGGCGCCAAAACGTGCGCGGGTTGATCGCGGCCCCAACCCTTCAGGGCAGCGGAATCGTCCTTCGATTCGGGTACATCCCCGTCCAAGCAGGGCTCCTCCCGCCCCGGTTCCCGCGGCCTCGCCTCCTCCCGTACGAACTGGTGCTCGGACCAAGCAAACGGCGCAGGGCGGGGGGCTGGGTCGTGCGCGTCGGGCGCAGTTGCCCGGGAGTTCCGTGTCGTGTCCCTCGTCGGCGGCTACCCCGTTCTCCGATTTAGGTGCTTTTGCTCCAAGCCGTTGCTTCATCGCAGGCAAACCCGGACGACTCCGCGTCGTCCCAGATCGGACTCTTCGCCAGCTTGGGACGAGACTGGTTGCCCGACGTGACCTCGTTGGTAGCGGATTTCGGGTTGTTGAACGAATTGGAGAGGCTGGTGGGGCCTCGGGCGTCCGAGGACTTCCTTCGGTACCTCGAAGTCGCCTTCCCCCTCGTGTACCAGGCCTTTGCGATTTGGCGGCGGGGGCAGAACAGACTCGACCCCATTCGGGGCTCTGTGGCCGAACCGTCGGCGGGTGACAACGATGCGATGGACGTGGACGGCAAAGGAGGTCGGCAGGAGGGGTCGAGAAAGGGGAAGGGTAAAGCTTGCGAGCGGTAACATGTAAGACTATCCGTCGATAGCGTTGTTTTGTATTTTATAGACTTCGTAGCGCGTTCCTGATTTGTTTGTTTTGCTTGAGTTAGGTTGGAGAATAGCCCGGCGGTTGTTTTGGCGAGTCCCCTTTCGGGGTTCGGGTGTCGGTAAAGAATTCATGTAGCCTTGGGTCGCGAAAGGTAATTGTCCTTTGTTTCCGAATTAGGTAGTCGATAATCCAAATCGGGTATACGTCCGAATCGTGTATGTTCGGGTTCGAGCGCAAGTCGGGGTTTAGTGTTGAGTCTCCGGGTCAGGGCCCGGAAGGGAAGGGTCGTCTACCCAAGGGGGTAGGGGCCAGCTACGACTGTCCATGTCGATCGGAAATGGGGCAGACAGGAACGTTTCCCCTCGATCGTTCACGACTTGCGTAGGGGTAGTGGTCGTGGGGAAACGTCTGGTCGGACGCTCGTTGTTGGCCCGAGATCCTCGGTTGCGGTCGTTGTTACGCGCAGTGCCGGGGTTGTCGTTCCCCCTGGTGCGGGGTTGAGGAGCAACTCCAGAGCGGAGCCTCGAGTTCGGAGTAACCCGAGTCGGGTTACGGGGATGGTTTGGAGTCGGGATGGGGTGTGTGCACCGGGTCGGTCGGTGAGGGGAAATGTGGGAGCAGACCGGGCGTTGGTCGTGCCCGGGGTTCGCGGTGTCGGCCGCTTCGCGCACCCTGATTTGCAGGAAGACGAAGGGTGCCAGTATTGCTCCTACTCCCAGCAGGAACACGTCCGGCCACATCGTGAAGTGGATACTGAGCATGGCGGGCGTGTTCGAGTGGTATTGGGGGAACCTCTCCCTTCTGTCAGGACTAGGTCGGGCTTGCCGGCGGGGCACTGGATGCCGTCGATGAACCGGGCGTTGACCGGGTTTCGAGAACAGTCGCTAGCCCCGGTAAGGGCGAAGTAGTGTATAGACGAGGGAGAGGTTAAGCCTCTCCCGAGGTTGTACTAGGGTTATATACTGTATGTAGGATAGGGATAACCCTGTACGTCCGATCGGGCTTTCAGGTCGTTGTGAACACCCCTTGTGGGTCATATCGGGTATCGGGGGTTGATGGTATCACGATGGAGAGTTGGCCGGCTGATCCGGGGGTCAACCGTGACAAACCACAAACGCGATATCTTCACTGTTTCTGCCCCCGGTCTAGTACCACGCCGTACCCGGAGGTCTTACAGTTTAATGCGCGTAAAGGCATTTCCTCCCGAACGGTCAACTTCCCAACAAAGGCTGCTTTATTCTTTTCCGGTGTGCCCAGCGTACTTAAAGTCAAGAAACTTACGCGGCTTGATTTATGTAACAAACACCCCCCAAAAAAGAAAAAAAAATGACAGCGGCGCAGTTACAAGATGGGCGTGCTCGCGCTTCGGACAATAAAGCAGAGTGAGAGGACAGGTTTTTCCGGGTGTCAGATACGGAGATTGATATAAGGGCTGTAGTCTATAAAGTCCGGCATGTATTAGTAGAAAAGAAGAACTTTGCTTGGGGACACAATATATTCTCACCATCCACGGTCCCTTTCCCAATTATTGTTGTTGGTTGACAAACACCACATTTGGGACAACCTTTTTGGGTACTTTTGCGGCTATTGTATATATCTGCCCAGGTACTGTACTAATCCGACCGTAAATTCAGGTTCCGCGTTTGCTGGGTCCTTGAACTGAACTTCCGGCGAATAGGTTACAGGTTCGATTGGAAATTGATGGTATCAAACTTGCTCTTATTTTTTCCGCATGCTCTAGTCAGAGTCGCAAGCTACGTAGTCACTATTCCGTTTGTTCTCGGTCTGATGTACAATTTCGTTAGTGTCTGCTTTGTCAATCTGGTTCAGATGCGGGGATAGGGATGCAGACGAGCAGGGTGGAGCTCTCGAGACCAACCCCATCATCCGAGTCTGCGTTGGCGTTGTCCAGCAGGGTAGATCCCGATGTTCGCTTGTTCGGAGCCCATAACACTTCGCGTTGGTTCTCGCGAACGAAATCGCGCGCAAACTCCGACTCACAGAACTCAGATGTGGCGCGAAGATAGCAAGCCGAGCGCTGCCGCCCAAATGCCGCGTCCGGCACACCCTCGCTGATGCGCTCCCGACCCTTCTCCCGACTCCCGGACAAAGAAGGCGGCTCGGTTATTGTCTGCAGCTGTTAATCAAGGATGGTGGAATATGAGGTAGGGCGACGTCCGTCGGGAGTAATTTTCCGTCTTTGGGTGTTCCGGTCTGAAATGCATATAAACCCAGGAAGTAAAAGACTGACGCGCACCTGCCAGCTCTAGCCTCGAGCCCTCCCCTCCCTCTCTCCTTAAGCTTCAGCCTGTCTTTCAGCACACGCCCCTGAAACCAACATGCTCGTCACCGCAAAATTATCAGCACTCGCAGCGCTCCTGCTCGCACTCGCTGTGCCTACCTTGGGCGGTGCGTGCTGCTCGCCCCCGGCTTTCGTATACCTGCCTGCATCAAGCTGATGATACGCGCAATTCCCCATAGGCCCTCTCGCCGAGCCTGACGCCGACCTCGAATCGCGCGGCGGCGGCGGCGGCGGGTACGGCGGCGCTGGCGGGGGAATCCTCGGAGGAATCCTTGGAGGCGGCGGGTACGGCGGTGGCTTACCCGTTTACGGCGGCGGCGGGTACGGCGAGGGCGGGGAGGAAGAAGAGTGCCCCGCGCCGCCGCCGCCGGTGACCGAAACCGCTACGGTCACTGCGTTCCAGACGGCGACGATCACGCAGTTCCAGACGAGCACGGTAACTACGGCAGGGGAGGCGACGACGGTGACCAAGACTTGTACGGAGACATATACGGCGTGTGAGGGCGCGCCTACGGAGGGAGGAGGGTGAGTGGTCCCGCTGAGTTTTTCCCTCCAGTGTGAAGTGACGTGTCTGTTGTATAGTGGCGAGGGCGAAGGTGAAGGCGAGGGCGACGGATACTAGCTGTGAACTGTGCGGATTCCAGTAGGACAGTCGTAGAGACGGACATTTCGAGATTAGAACACGAGTATTGGCCGTAGAAAGTCGACTTGTGGCCAACTTGTGGCTTGTCAGCGCGCAGCGTATTGAGGAGCGGCCAGCAGACCCGGCCATGTATAACTGAGGGACTCTTCCCTCTGCGACGTCGAGGGGAGCCGTCGCGCGGTGACAGAGGGAGGGAATAGCATTCGTTAGGACTGCCGTAGAGACGAGGAGCCGCGTCGGGGAGCGTCGTCGACGGCGGAGGAACGACGACACGGACGCAGAAGGCAAGATCAACGCGGGAGGCCGTGCTTTAGGGCCGCGTAGTTGGTCCTGACCACGACTACACGCCCGCTCTACCGGACGGCGCCTGTTGACCAGCACCACCACAGTGAACTACGTCGAATCGTTCGCCTACCCAGCAGGATCCTACGCTACTACCAAGCTCGACTCTGTGCCGCGGCATCTCATCCCCTGCGAGCTTCTCCCCTTCCTCGCACCTCGACATACTTCGGCGTAGATCCTTCTCGGACCGGCGGGCTCGCCGTCCTCGATTTCCGCTGCCACAGCTTCATGCTACACCCTCCCAGCGCACTACTACTTACACGTCAGCAGCTTAGATCACTGTGGTCAGCAGGCACAGCGAATTTCGTGGTGCGACCCCGCGAAACGTTCCACTCGCTGTAAAACACCGCGAAAAAATAGCGAAAATTATTCTCTCAAAAATTGATAATATGATGTTATTTTTCAACTCCGCGAATTTCGCTCTCGGCCCTGCGATTTTCGTGCCAAAACTCAGTGAAACGAGCCCGCGAAACGTTCCATTCGCGGAGTTTTTGACTCCGCGAAATTCGCGTATCCCTGCGACCACAGTGGATTCGGTCATTCTTCACCGGCGCTGGGATGTCGTACTCGACCGCAAATCGCGGGCCGCGGTGCCAGCTCAGATCCTGCGGTTTCGCGCTCTTCGATGCTTGGTGGCCAATTTTCCTCCACTCGTCGATACTAAATGGTGGGCTAGAATGGTGGGCTGGGAGGAAACGTCACCCAACAGACGGAAGCTCTGGCCGTCGATGGCGGACACGACGACCGGATGTCTTCCTCCGAGCTACTTTGAACCCGTGCGCACAAACTCCTGGCGGCTGCGGGTAGTTATACTTGGAATGTGACGCGACAGCGAAACGAGTTGAGATCCACGGCCGGTCAAATTCGTATTCGCCGAGTATTCTCAAGCTCATCGACGCAGGGAGCTACATATCCACATCCCTCGGTCAGCAGAAGCGGGGAGCGAGCTGCGACGACTGGAGTGGATTCCATGCCCGCCCCGCTGTCCGTAGATAAATATAGCAGCGAGCTCGAGGGACGCTGCAATTCAAATGCGAGTCTTGCGTAAATGGGCGCGGGGTGGCTCACAGTGCTGGCGCGCCCATGGAGACGCTCGTGGCATACATAGTAGGTGCGCGCTTGCGCTAGCAGGGCGAGATTCGCTGTGCGACTGACCTGCTGCTGGGCGGCAGAGATGTACTCCTCGCTCCGGGTCCTGGCGACCGTCCTCGCGCTGGTCGTCTCCGTTTCAGCGTGGCCGTTGCTGGATCTGTTCAAACGCTTTACGCTGGATGAGCGGGACTTTGTGGACCCCAGGAAGTGTGGGGGGAGGATGTTGGATGCGAGCGGGGGTCCGGGGTTAGGTGAGCCGCTGAATGTGAGTGCCTGCTGGGAGCTTGAGTCGGCGCTGAGATGTGCAGGTTATCATTTCGGGGCGCAGCAGCCCAGACGTCCTGACGATCGACGGGTCGCTACAATACTTCCAGGCCATCGGGTTGTGAGTCGCGGCAGTCCTGGTACACGAGCATACTCACATGCTCTCTGCAGCGACCGGGAATGTCTGGGTCAGCACAAAGGAACTCCGCAGAGCGCGAACCTTGGAGATGGGCAGGGTGAAGTCAACGAAACCGTGCGTCGCGGTGTTTCGCAGCCTGGCGCTGTTCCTCACATTGCAATAGGCTGTCATCCGCATTCGCCGAGGGGATGCTCCCGTTCTGGGAACGTGTATCGAGAGCTTGACGGGTGGGAACCACTTCCGGTGCGCTAAGGAACATTTCTCTCTTCGTTCCCATTACCGACGCCTCGCAGTGTGTTTCCGCAGGCAGGCACGAACGCGCTCTTCCTCGCGTATGTTTACCCCTGCCCAGATTTCCAAATATTAATACATCTCAGGACTTCGGCCGAGGAGAACCTCAGTGAGCATCACACCATCATCCCGAACGGGTACGATGCGGGGCGGGATATGCTCGTCGAAGCTGCCAAGGGGATACACCACGGTTTCGACGCAAAACACCTCAAGCGGTACACCTACAACACCGAGGTCGTTATCATCGAGGGGCTGTTGAATCCCGGAAGCAAGGGTATCAATCACGGTGCGTTGGGTGTATATTGTGGGTGTACCGACGGAGACTCTATAATTCCACAGACATCGCAATTGACGGTCGTGTGGCGATGTTGACCGTTACCATAAACGGCGACGAGAGAGCGAGCGGGAATGTAAACCCAAGTGCGGGCTCGCAGACTCAAACAGGAGCAGCAGTACCATCTGAGCGCCAGGGGACGACGTTGCGGAGTAGTGCCAGGCGGAGCATCAGACCGCTGTGGTTTTGAGCCGTCTCGGTCGCGTTTGTGTTGAAGTACAATCAATTATAGTGTCCTCGGCGGGATGCCCGAGCGTGCGACTTTATGGGCGGTGACCCTATAAAAGCCACGCACTATTTAGCATCCCACAGCACGCAGTTTCAGCCATTAGCATCCATGTCAACTTTCAACCTCTCTCAAATCTCCATGTCCTGTACTTCAATTGCCCATTGTCTCTCGCTATAAGCTAATTTCCTTGTAGGCCCGGTCAACACTATGTCTGATGCGGAATGGTTGTGCTCGAAGTGCAACGAATACAACGTTGGCTCGAACTACAACTGTCAGGAGACGGCGGATTGCCGTGGTACGAAGATCAACAGCTGAATAATCGGCAAGTTAGAGTAAGTCTGGGTCGAGATCAATGTTATCGTTGCCAGAAGCATTGTCGGAGTCTAGACTGCCAGGGCAGCCTGCGAAGTGCCAGGATGTCTTGCCGCAACATGCCGCACTACCGCACGCGTGCGGTAGTTGTGCGGCCTTTGTGCGGTAGTTGCAACTGCCGCACTTTGATCGTTCGCGACTGACTTGTAGGGCCGGCGCTCTGTGGTTTACAGGCATTGTAGCCATGTGCAATTAGTGTAGAATTAGGACCCTAACACATCCAGAAAGTATGAAAATACATTAAAAATTGGGGTAAAATAGCAAGTGCGGCACTTGGTTGTGCGGTAGTGTGCGGCAGTGTGCGGTACTCGTCGTACACAGTGCCGCACTTCCAAATTAATGTATGCGGCACATGTGCGGTACCTGTGCGGCACCCGTGCGGCGGTGTGCGGTAGTGGTATATTGTGCATGCGGCGGTCAGAGGCGGTAGTGCGACCTTGCGTGCGGCACCTGGGCGGTAGTGTGGCCATCGTGAGGCACCACAAGGGAAGGTGCAGACACCGACGCGCCCGGCGCGCAAAGGGAGAGAGCCGACCGAGAAGGTCACGAAAGCAAGGGGGGGTTCAGATCAAGAATCGGTCATATGGGGTGGGGGGGGGGGGGGGGTCCAGGGCCCAGAAAAAAAAAGTTTTGGTTGTGGACTTGTAGCAGGTGTTGCAGGGTCTGTAGGGCTTTAGAGAGGTCTATACTACTTGTAAACCATCTAATCTGTCTATTAGTCATGTCCAAGTCCGACAGGTTCATCTGGGACCCTACTGGGATGTCCAAAAGCAGACGGTCAAAGCAAGATTACCAAACTAGGACAACCATCAGAGAAACTGAGGCTCGGGCACACAAGTGTTTAGTTGGCCTTATTAGACCTCTAAGTGCACCTCATCCTCCTTCTGTAGTGTATACATTGCTCAAATACCTGTTTCTTGGCCACATTTGAGCGTTTGAACTGTTGGGTGGCCATTATCTTATCTTATCGTGGGAAATCATTACCCGATATGGCAGGAGGGAGGGGGGAAGGGGGGTCCCAGAGCTGGGAGTTTAAAAATTCGACCCTATATGCTATATTTTAAAGTTGAACCCCCCTTGCACGAAAGCGCGGGGAAGCTGAAGAAGGAAGGTTACCAGATGACAGTAATACCCCCTCAGGGCACAAGGTCGCCGGCGGACACTGGTAGCCGATGGCCGCCAGTGGCCTCCGCTGGCAGTGGCACTTCTCCCCCAGCACCGATCCATCGACCGGTGGCGGACGCCGGAGGCCAGTGGCGGCCGTCGGTAACAGATGGTTCACATCAATTTACTGGGATTTTGTATTGTACCTCAACAAGAAGAGGCCCTGCAGTTGGCAACAAAACTAAACAGCTCTGGATAGCACATTTGATGATGGGATATCAAACCATCAATTTGGTTTGTGGTACCAGCAGCAATTAGTGCGTGTTTTGGGAGCCAGGTTTCAGTTGCCTGATTTAGAAATTTGATCACCATTAATCCATCAATTTCACTTTCTTTCCCCTGGCCAAAAGCAGACTAGACATCACAATTGGGCACTGACCAATCTGCAGAGCGATTGGCCGTATATGAGCGCCTGAACGAGGCTTACAAGCAGGTTCAGCGTGGTTGTCGAAGGAACATATCGTCGCTGGTGACGGTCAGAGGGGGTGGAGAACATCTTCGTCAGTCAGTGTTGACAGGAATCCTCGTCAGCCTGATGGCGATTTTCGTCAGTCGTCTTTGTTTGAATAGAACTCACCAAAGCGCGAGAAATACCAAGACAATCGATGTCCGAACGCTCCGCGCAGCGGGCCCCGCGGTGAGCGGCAAGCTCCCGGCAGGGTGGGGTCCGGGGCGAAGCCTCGGGCGGGGTCTGCCCAGCCGTCGCGGCCGGCGCCGCAAAGAAAGTTCCAATCAGACAAGGGAAGAAGGGGAGGGAAAGAGAATAAGAAAGGCACTGCGCAGCGGGCCTCCGCGGCGAGCGGGCTCCAGGCAGGGTCGGGGTCCGGGGTGGAAAACCCCGGCCGCGACGGCCGGCGCCGCAATGGAACAATTCTTGCCGCTGATGCCGAAACAGCTCAAAAAGCACTATCACCCACTGACGAGAATTCCTTATGCACTGACGAGGGTTGCCGCCGACTGACGAGAATGTCCATCACACTCATGAGATTGACTACTCGCACTGACTGACGAAGATGTACATTACCCGGAGATACACAATCTACAAGGTCTGTCCTAGCGCCCCGCGCTGAAGACTGGTATTATGCCCTAAAATGAACAGAAGATTCCTTCACAAAAAGTTCAAAATGCTAAATTAAAATTGACTAGTCCGCGATTGCAAAACCAACGCTCAATTCAGGATACTACCGCCGATTAACGTGAACCGAGATGCTCAAGTCACGACACAGGTGAAATATTGACCTCAAATGTTGTCCCCTGCGCCGCAGGCACCCCGGTCAGTATCCGCCCAGTAAATTAAGTTTGCTTATAACAGCGGAACGAATAATCTGGGCAAAAAATGGACGTCATATTCGGAATCGCCGTGCTATTTAACCCCTAGGAAACCCCGAACCCGCAAACCAAAAAAAAGTGCGGCACTCACCGAAATCCGTCTGTGCGGCACCTTGGTCACACTACCGCACACATTAATTCAAATGTGCGGCACTTGCGTCACACTACCGCACATGCATGCGGCACTCATCACTAGGCCGATTCAGAAATAAAAGGGAGCCCTTTTTTAGATTTAAATGTTGTAAATAATGGCACAATTATGGGCTGCCCCTTTTTACACCCATATTTCAAATAAATAATGGCCCTCTATTGTTGCCCAGATTGTATGAAAATAAAGTCTAGGAACTGGGCCCTTTAAAGGAATGAATTATGGTTTGGCAAAATGGTCACCTTTTTGGGCCAGGAAATGAGACCAAAAGTGGACCCATATTTGAGCCCATAAAGCACAACAATAAGGGTCCCAGATTTGGGCCCATTTCTTTCACAAAAAGGGGAGAAATATGGAGCCCATATTGCTAGTGAATAAGGGCCCAAATATTGGAGCCACTATTTAAAGGAAATAATGCCCCCATATTTTTAGCGGCCGCGAAGCGGCCGACGGCGGACGCGAAGGGCCGAGTCCGATTTGTGCCGAAAAAAAAGCGAAAGAGACGGGGTTCGAACTGGGAATCAGCTGAGGGCGCGGAGAACAACAGAACCGTTACACCATGCAACCATTGAATACGTAGGTACATGGCCCTATATATGCGCCAACTATATTTTATTTTAAGCAGTCAACCAAATACCGTCAAATACCGTCTAGCCATGCCGTAGATAGATGTAGTTAACGTATTTACATTCACAATATATCTTACCGAATCGGCGTACGTCTTATCACATCGGCCGATACATCGGCCGATTCTGTTATCCGCCGATAACTGACCACTAACGCACACACAAATAAACAACAGGGATTTGTATTCAGGATCTTTTCTTTGCATCTCGCTCAAGTAATGTACAGTAGTCTCTGATGAATTCTACATGATGGCCTGCAATTTGCTACTCAACTTCGTCGTCGGACGAGCCGTAGTCCGCGAGTTGGCTGAAGACATCTCTGGTCTTTTGAGGGGGCGCCGTGATCTGGAGAAACGGCTCCAGGGCTTCAGCAGGCAACGGTGGAGGACTTGGAGCGCGCGCGATGTCCATGAGCGACTGTGCACAGTCGCGATCTTCCCCGTCACTTCCCGGTCCCCTGGAAGCAAATTAGCTGATACACTGTTCAGGAGGACTGTACGTACTCATCATCCGAGAACAGTGCAGCGACAATACCCGGGACATCTCGGTTCGACGCCAACTTCTGCTTGTAATACAGGTGATCGGCCAGACACATGGGCGGAAGATTCGGGGCCGCGTCGAGCAGCAGTGGGCTACCATCCAAGTTGAGAAACGGCTTGTGTTTTGTGTACCACCTGGCAATGCTCATCCGTTTCAGCTGTACGCCGTCGGGCACAACCGAACCATAGCCCATCCGACATCGGTCCTTCCGAGCGCAGTGATGAGCGACCCCGGGAGGAAAGAAGAAAGTCAAGGGAGGGCCTTTTGGCAGAGGGACGGTCCGAGGACGCGTCCGTGAACCGGTTGCAGGACGGGGCGGCGGGACGATTGAAGAACGCGTCGGCGGGACGATTGAAGAACGCGTCGGCGGGACGGTTGGAGGACGGGTCGGAGGGCGAGTGGGAGGAGGTACCGGGGCTTGCGGAAGCTGCAGTTGCTTGGGGGGCGGTGTCCCGAGAGAGGGCGGAGGGGAAAGCGAAGAAACTGGAGAAGATGTCCTATATTGCGTTGGTGGATATTGTCTTCTGCATCAATGAAACATACCGTCGAGCGGAGGCGCCCCGTTCCTTGAGCGGCGGGGGGACGGGAGAGGGCGAAGGCGAAAGTGAAGAGAGCGGAGAGACTGGAGAAGATTCCCTGGGTTGCGTTAGTGGTCACCATCGCCTACAACAATGGCACGTACCGTCCGACTATACCACCTGTTTCCGCCGGCTCGTCGCCGGAATCGCTTGCTGAATCGAAGAGAGTATCGAGAATGCCGAGGATGTTCTGTTTCCGGTCTAGCTTTTGCTGATAGTGGCCGAGACATGTCGTGCAAAGCTCCGGGAGGTCGGGGGCATCCATAACGCGGTTGCCCCCAGCGTCGAGGAGAGCTCCGCGGTTCATGAGACCAAGAATGGGAACCTGGCTCGTATACTGGCCCGACGGCACTTGACCGCCATACCCGCGCAAAACACTTGGCGCCCATCGCGCAACGATACTGCCGAAACTCTCCACGGAGGGCGCGCCGCGACGGTGCGATGGTAACGTCCGGGTCTCGGCTGAGGAGAGCGGGTAGTGGTCGACGTTGGGCTGGTGGAAGGGTTCCTCGGCGGGAGGCGGATAGTGATTCGCCGTTCGAGTGAGGCTTGAGCGACGCCGCGAGAGGTTGCAGCAGCGTGAATGGGGCTGGGCGTCGCCTTGGTGGATGTAGTCGCATGCGAGCCGAAGAGACCGCCGACGTTGAGACCCGGCTGTGGGTCCGCCCCCCCCCCCCCCCCGCCTCCGTTGAACTCGTCGTCCTTGACCTCGTCATCGCCCTGCTCCGTTTCTTCTCCTGCGCTCACAGCACGGGCCTTTCCTTTGCCATTGGAGCGCAGGATTTTCCTGTCGGGTGCGTTAGTGTCCATATTCGAAGCACCAAGATGGTCGCAACGTACCGTGTCTCGTTTGCCACCTTGCGGGGCTTCTGCTTCTTGGGTGCACTGAGCCGGATCCTCTTGGCTGGGGGTGGGGAAGCTGGCTTTCATCGTCATCGTCGTCCTCGTCGCTGTTCTTCTCGCCCTCGTCCTCACTGGGCTCATTGTCCTCCTCCTCGTCATCACCATGCTCCGTTTCCTCCTCCTCTGCACTGGCAGCACGGGTTTTTCGTTTGCCATTCGAGCGAGGTTTTCCTGACAGGTGCGTTAGTGGACATAGTCGAAGAACACACTATGCGGGCCGCAACGTACCGTGTCTCTTTTGGAACCTTGCGGGACTTCTGCTGCTTGGGCGTACTGAGCCGAGTACTCTTTGCTGGGTGTGGGAGAAGGGCCGGAAGTTGGCTTTCATCGTTGCTGTCGTCGTCGAACAGTTTACGGCCTTTTACCGCGGGAGGAAGATTGAGCTCCTTCCTGAGACAAGAATAAGAACAGAATCCACAGGCAGATAATGTCTTACCTTTTCTTGCTCCGCGCTCGCCAAGTTATCTCCCGAGCGCAGGCCTCCTCGTATTCGGAACCTTGTTCCTCCTCCCTTCGCTTGCGGATGTGCGCCATCTTCTCGGCAGCTTCGGGCTGGGATCCAGGGCTAGAAATACGCGTCAGTACTAGGCATAGAGGATCACGACGAAGCGGCCACGCACCGTCGGACCGACCGCATGTGGTTACGCTTCGATTCTCGCCTCGCTTCCAACTTCGTCCACTCTTCATCTGTAATTCCCTCTGGACGAGGAAGGCAGCGTCGACCCATCTGTTCTTGCTTGCGCTTGTCGAAGTTGGCGGCACAGTCTGTTCGTCTTCTGCGCCCGCTTCGGTCGTCGGCAGGGACTGCTTGCAATGGAGGTGGGATTGAGGGCTGGCGGAATGGTGTAGGAGCGAGGACTGGTGGTGCTCCGTCGCGGCAGCTAACGTAGAACGTATAGCTTGGTTGAAGGGTCGTCTACTGGACGGGAAGAAGAGAGAAAGTGTTGACGTGTGAAAATTGGACGGCTGACATCAAGTCCACTAACGCGCGTCTACTTTTTGGACCAAGAAATTTATTGCGCTACGTAACACAGAAGTACTACATTCTAGAAGTAGCAGCGACAAACAAAGCAAATGCCTCTTTAGAGACGTGCAGTTTTTTCTTTGATCCCTCCGTCAGAGAGTCGAGCCATTGTGGATTATACAAAACGCGAGGAAGGCCTTGCGGCGCGGAGCGTGTTCCTGCCTTGTTGCTGCGCTTGCGAGAGGCGCCGATTGGACACCTCCCCGATGAATGCTTTCCATGCGCGTCGTTTCCGCATCCACAAGTCGCATGTAGTCCGCAATCTGGGGCTCACGCCATGTGCAGATCGTGATCTCGAAGAACTTGACGCGTTTCCCTTCGACAATCTCGCTCGACTGCTCCTCTTCAGACATTCCGTTCGTCCCGAGCCGCTCGAGGAGCTTGAGCATCCGCCGCCACGCGTCGATGTCGCGTCCACCGTCAACCTCCTTGATGTAAATAACTGCCTCGACAGTTTGAACGCGACGCTGGTATTTCTATACATTGTTAGCGTATGTTGGACGAATGAAAACGAAATTTGCTCACCGCGGTTTGCCCGTTGATCTTGTTGACTTGAAGACGATGATTCAGAAGCATCACCTTTCCGCGTGCCCGCGCCTCTGCCTTTGTTTCAAAACGTCCCTCCGAGGCCAAGTACTTTGGCTGGAATTTGAACCACTCCGCGCGCCTGCGCTCCAGCTGCTCTGGGGCGACGAGCTCAAGATACTCGCGCTTGATGAGGCCTTTGCCGATGTAGTTGTAGGCCTGAGAGTCGTCCTCAACGGCCATTTCGATGATTTTCTCCAAATATGCGGCGTTCCAGAGCAAATGGAGGTATCCCGGATTGAAGTCCCAGCGGTGAACCTCGCGGGGAAGCGGCAAAGGCGCGTCGTCGTCGAGAACACCATCGACATCGCGTTCAAACTTCGCGACTTCCTGCGGCGTCGGGGACTCGTGAAGAACAAAATCGGTGACCTGGTCAACACCGAAGAGTTGATAGGTGGTTCGGCGGAGCATAGCCTGAGACTACTCTTAGGCGCGAGTGAGCTGAAATAAACGGGTACGCACCATTGCCTCCGATTTCAACTCTGCCGTCTCTGGCGCAACCTCATCCTTGGCCACCTTCTTTGACTTGGGCTTCGGCTTGTATCCTCGGGATCCGCCGGGCACCGCGATATGGGAGCGTCCACCTTTGACCAAGGCACAGAGTCCTGCCATCGCCTCGTCCAACTCCTCGACGTCGAGGTCGAATTCTTCCGCGAGGATCTGAGCAATCCTGCCTGGCCGCCGGAGGCGTCCCGCTCCCGCCGAGGCGTCCGCGTCGGCATCGTCACTCGATTCGAGAGGCGCAGGGTCGAGAGGAAGCTCTGGAGCGGCCGCGTTCGTGTTTCTGAGCAGCTCCATGCTCAGACCGCCGCGGCGCTTCTGCGGAGTCGGCGCAGCGCCCTTGAGCTTGCCACGAGCCGCCTTGAGCTGGCTGCGCAGCTCGAGCGTGTGGTCGTCGCGCTCATTCTACTGAATCGTTAGTAGTGTACAATGTACGTCGCATTGAGACGCACAATTGCCTGTTGCAGCTTTTGAACAGTCTCGGAACTCGTTTGGAGAAGGTGCTGCATCTTGACGAGCTCGGTGTACTGTTCTGTTGTAAATCACAAAGCTCAAGGACGCCGACGGGAGCATACCATGGAGGTAAGCTTCTGTTTTTCACTATCCAGCTGGCTGACGAGACCAGTACCCTCTTTATTCATAGCTTCCATCTCTGTGGCAGTCTTGGAAATGTGCTTTTGCATCGCAAGGATTTGCTGGTTCTGCGCATCTCTTTCCCGGGTGACGGCGTCGGGGGCGGCGCGGAGAGTATCGTTTTCGGCAGCAGCATGTTCCTTCGCAGTCTGGGCTTGCCGACGTTGAATCTTGGCAGTCGCGGCGACATCCTTGTGGCGGCGACTGTCCTCTCGGGCCTGAAAAAGCTTAGCTATGATTCCATGACCCGCTAATGCGACGAACCTGCTCGAGTTCTTTACGGTTCGGGCCAGCGACTGCAGTTCGCTTGCCACGAGCGTGTTCTTCTGGGAGCTGCGCCAGCGGCACGGGTACCGGTGCTGCGGGTGCTGACGAACACATCGCTCATAGATTCGTCGATGTCCATAGCGTAGAGCAACCGTAGAGGGGTGTAGAACAAGAGTAGTCGAAATGGCTTCCAAGCGTATAACGCGTTGGATGGGCCGGCCGATGGAGCGCCTTGTTGTGTTACTTGGGCTATTTAAGCCGGAGGCTTATTGTTCGTGCTGCTATTGTTCCTTTACGGGAAGTTATTGTTGGTGGCAAGAGCGAAAAGCCGATGTCACATCAGCCGCGAAAAACACCTGCTTTCTGGGTCAATTTCACAACCAAATTCTCTCTGCAGTGTGCCGAACGCAGTTCAAACTCGCCGCTCACATGTTGGACCAGCATTAACCCCACTCTAACGCACACGTTAAACGTTGCGACCTGGAGAAACGGATGTCCACTAACGCCGCTCTCTGCCACTAACGCCGCTCTCTGCTCGTAGATGGGTACAGTAAACATGGAAAATGCCATAATATTAATCGAGTTTTTTGAATATACAGCGTGAAGATAGGTATTCAACAGCCAGGCGGTTCTGCGCACGAGACAAGTTCAAAGACTTTTGCATCAACCGTGTATTGGCGCGCCATTGCTGTTGCGTACGCAACTCGCCCGGCCCTTTCTCCAGAATCTCTGTCCGCTTCTGAAACCAGCGCTCACAGTCGGGGGACCACCAGCCAATACTGAGGCCCGACTGGGTGAACGTAGATGGAAGGGGCCACCAAGATATTCGTTTCTGGTGCTCGCCATGCTTGTCAAAAGTACCTGGATGGAACATTAGCAAAGAGGCGATGAAGAAGGTTGTAAACGAGCCGGTTAGAACTGAGTAGACGCCACAAATGAGATCCTCCTCGGCGCCTGTCAAGCAATCGTGAAGAAGACACCGAGTGGCAGAGATCGCGATCTCGTTCTGAGCAGTGCCCACATTGACCTCGTCCTTGAACTCGTGCAGCGAGTTCTCCAGTACAAGCCGTGCCATTCGCGGATGAGCCCTCCAGCTTGAAGCGCAAGGTGTCCTCGCTCAGACCGAAGGAACTCGTTCCTCGTCTGGACGTAGGAACGGTAATCGGACATGTTCGGCTTGTAGGACGGGTTGCGGGACCCAAAGTGAACGCAATAGGGCCGTCGGGGAGTCCATCGTCGAGGCACGGACTCTACGGCGAGGGTGAATTCGATACCAGAGCGAATTAGCTCAACAAGGATCTGGTGCTCGTCCTTAACGTGTAGGCGAAGGAGATACAAGACATGTGCGGCCCGGAAGAGCACGATCGTGCATGAAGACCCTGCCTTGAGCTTCAACAGGAAGAGGTACCGGTCGTCCGGGAACTTCTCCTGGGCACTCGGGCGGTCCAGAATCTCGACATCGAATGCGCGGCTCTCCCAAAGCGAATTGCCGATCTGAACAAGATCGTAAGGCTTCTGGGTCATCGCTTCGAGATTTTTGGCTTCAAAGAGAGCCTTGAGAAGCGCTCGGGCGACGGGCGGGGCGGTCTTCTCGTTGCTGTCGCCCAACATGCTCACTGCGAATTCCCGTTTAATCATATCGTGTTCGCTGTATTCTCCCTCATCGGAGACGGACATCAGTCCGAAGCGGATTGCGAGGGCAGCAGTGATGGTGTCGTCCATCTCGGGTCGGCCAAGGAACTGCTCTGGCTCCTCCTCCTCCTCGGCGTAGAAACGAGCCACTGTCGTGGAGGCTGTTCCCGTGCGAAGCACCTGAGAAACCTCGGGTCCAAGGTCGGGAAAAGGTGCAATCTCCTCATGCGCTTCAGCCGGCCCGAAGTAGTAGGCGTAGTTTGGGTCATCGGGATCCTCCTCCAGCTCATCGAGATAGGCTTTGGAAACGGCGTCGGGGTCCAGGGCTGAGCAAAGATCCCACTCGTTGTAAAACGCGTCGTAGCGGCGCTGGGTTGGCGCGTGCTCTTCCCATTCATCCAAGACTTGCCGCCATTCCAAGCGGACGCGGACGAGGAACCCGTTGTCCTCGGGGTCTTGCCAGAGAAAAACGCGGGCTTTGCGCGAGGGCGGGGAGCCACTTGCGGCGTATTGGGCGCGTTGAAGTCGGCGCTGGCGCGTCGCCGCGTTCTCGTCCGCCTCCATGACACGATGGCTGAGTTCCCGCCGCTGGAAGAAGTGGCTGAACGTTTCGTCCTGCCGCTGGCCGCTGTTGAGCTCTACTGGGCGATGCGCACGAGAGCGCAAAAACTCGTAGTCGGTGAAAACCCCGAAACGCCGGATGCGCGGGTCGACAAAAACCCATTCCTTCATGGTCTCCCAAGAGTTCAATAGACCGGTGATGTCAGACTCCGAGACACTCGCGGAGAAGGTCCGACAGAGAGAGAGCTGCTGGAAATGCTCCCGAGTCGACGGGTCAATGCGGACATAAAGAGGAAGTTGAGGATAGTGCCGAACCAGAAGCAGCAATAACCAGTCGATTTCTCGGGCCGCTTTTGCAGCGTCGACAGTCGAGAAGTCCAGGATGCCTCCAATAGGTTCGCGAATGATGCCGCGAATGGCCCGTTCCAGCAAATCCCAGCAGAGGGGAGTGATTTTTGTGCTCGCAAGCAATTCCGCCCGCCAGTCGGTCGAGACCGTGTCGAGGAGAAGGAAGCGGAGTGCGATGAAAGCAAGATTAGACACGAAAGACTTCTGGGCGCATTGAACAGCCCGGATGAGATTGGACTTTTGGACAAACCCGTCCATGTAGCGGTACGCCTGCGGCGAAGTCGTTGGGATAGCCGCGTCCGCTCTGGAAAGACCTTGATGGTTCGGTGAACCAGCCAGTCGGCGACATCGCGGAGGAGGTACTCGAGTCGCACCCAATCATCACGGATGGAGGACTCGAGGAACCAACGTTCTTCTTCACGGCTGAACACCCCGGGTACCACTCGGGATACAATGGGGATCGATTTGGAGGGAAGGGCGAGGCACGACAGAAGAGCACCGCGGAATATGCTGCGGGCGGCAGGAGAATGGTGTGCGGGATGTCGGGGTTGATCCAGTGTGCGTTAGTGGCCTGGAATGGCTCCTTGAAGACGGGCGGGGGCGCAGCTTCAGGGGACGGAATCTTTTCCATGAACTGGCGGTCACCATGGAAGGCGAAGAAGACGCCAAAGCCAACGCGGGAAGATCCCGGTGAAGGATACCGTTGGCTGGATTGCGCGTTAGTGGATTGTGGTTTCGTGGAAGCAGAAAAAACGTACTTCAGGGGTTTCTTCGGGACTCAGGCTGCTGAGCGGAAGCAGACGAAGCGCCATTGCGAGGAAGGAAGGGGCCAGTCGTTGTTTGGCGAGACGAGGACGCGATAGTTGTCTGAAAAGCAGACCACCCCAACGTGATACGTATAGGGCTTTGACGAATGGGCGGTATTGCTGGCGGTAGGGGACGAAGTCACTGGAGGTGGTGGGGGCAAGCTGTAGGGAGGGAGTCGTTGAGGGAGTCGTTTGAGATTGGTTGTGGTGGTGGTGGCTAGTCTTGAGCGCGAAAGTTGTCAGGCCTTTAGGGCCAGTTGATCAGTCCACTAACGCGCGCTGCATTCAGTCTCGACTCAAACTTTTGGAATTCATCTTCTACTTATGTTTAAGACTATTTAACTTCTACTTAGGTTCAAGACTACACAACGATCGTCCGAGAAATTGTAACGAGCGTAGTGGCAGAGAATATCGTCCAGGGAGACTGTACAAGTAATATTCGACATTTTGGAAGAGTATGTAACGGCGGGGAAGAAGGGAAAGGGACGGAACGGGTCCCGCTTGTTATTAGGTAGCGGTTCTTGCGGACGAATGATAAATTTTACATCGTCTCTCTCCCCGATGATTTTTTGGATGCTGCCCGGAACGGCCGATCGCGCATTTGGCGGGTAAAACAGGACGAGACTGTTTCCTAGATGCACATTGGCACGAGAGAAATTGACTCCATCTCTGGTGTAGTGCGCACGTTCTTGGCCTTTCCGCAGGGGAGGCGAATCGGCAGGAATATTATACGCGGGGAATGTTTTGTCGAAGAGACTCTTGAGTTGTCGGATAACCGCGGGGCAGTCGGGTCGGCGAAGCCAGCGACGTACGGTCGCACCACGGAAGAACGCCTTGGTAAGTGTTGCCTCCAACTGGCCACCGATATGGTGGTTGGTGTTGATCTTTTGAAGGAACCCGATCATGCGTTCAAACGGGAATGACCACCAGGATCGGACGGGACCAAAGGAAAGTAAGAGGTCGTAGATGTGGAAAGCCATGTGGATGTTTGGGCGCATCGCATGGGAACGTGTGTGGATGCACTGTTGGCAGGCCGTCCACCCACTGCTTCAATAGGTTGCGGTGCGTCTCTGCACGTTGCCGATTCATAGTGTACCGACACGCAAGGCCGACGGCGCAGAAGAGCGCCATGGTATGCTCTAGAAGGGCAGAGAGCTGTCCATCATCGGCGTCTCCCCAGAGGATTACCAAAGCGATAGGTAGATAGATTGTGGCGAGAATATACCATTCGGCGGCTTTGATGGTGCCCGCGTTCGCCTCGCCGTAGTTATGCGGCACGGAGCCAATGTGCGCTGGGGTTTGGGTCTCGGCGATGACTTGTTGGATAAAACGGAGCTGCGGCATCTTGATAGTGTTGGGAACCAGATTTTTGTCGATGAGGGTCTTGTTATACCGCTGGGCGGGGTTAGCAGGCAAAGAAAGAAGATAACAAAGGAACATACCCAGGAAACGAGCAGATTAACAAGTTCTTTTTTTCTTCTTTGGGCGTTGTTCCCCTGACGGTAACTGCACATTAACGTCGAGCTCAAGCGAGTGAGCAACGAAGCGCAGAGGAGACACGTTGATGCTTGACGCTCCCAGACTCTTCCTCAATTCGTCTGAGGTCATCCCGACAGCGACGTCGGCCATCGCAATATCCCCGTCGCAGGCGGGAGGCTCGCTGTCAACAACCGGGCGAGGCGGGGGTCGGGCAAGACCGCCTTGACCAGCAAGGCTTGAATGCGACTGATTTGCGATACTTCCTTTGTTGGATTTTTGAGGAGGAAGGCACGAGGACAAGTTGCGGGATCGTCACGACCCAGTCGTGATGAAAGGCATTGCCGATGGTGTCCTTGCGTTTCGCGATATTGGCATCGATGCGAAGAACTCTGCGACAGTGGTAATGAACGAGTCCTTCCAGAAGACAGTGCATTGCGTCTACTACTGCCATACGAGTCGGATCCCAGTACGAGAGGCGCCAAAGCTCAGACCAGCGAATGCCGTACTCTGCGAATATCTTGTCGCGAACAGCTTGGGATGGAGCATCGCGCCATTCGTATGCCTTAGCGCGCAGTGCTGCGATGTCCACTTCCTCCCACTCGTGATAGTTGGTATTGTGCATGTTTTCGACGCCATCGAGACCGCACATAGAGCAGAAGAAATGGGAGTTGGCGGCGGCCATCCCAATGACTTTGCGTGTTGCTGGGAGGTCGTTGACACTGACCGCAAGAAGGAGGTCGACGCGCCGCCCCTGCGGATGTAGAGCAGTGCGGGAGAGGCGGATACTGCGCGACCACCCTGCTTCAAAGTCGTCGATGATAGGCCGCAGATAGTAGTTTAGCTGGTCGTGATTTGGTTCGTTTGGGCCAAGAATGATACTGAGCCACATGAACTCAGGCCGGTAACGGATTTCTTCCGGGAGATTGAGGTTTACGACGGCGATTAGACCGATGGAGTCGTGGTTGCCGCGTTTGCGCGTCCCGTTGGGATTGAAGAAGTCGACCATCATCCTCGAAAGCGAGACGCAACTGTCCATCCCTCTGAACGAAAAGCTTTTCGGGTATTGGCCCTTCAAAGCTTCGCAGGAACTCCGCTCGAAAATACTGTTGACGTTCTCGGCAGAGCGAGGAGCATCTGGCTGCTGCGAGAGCTTCTCTTGCACTGCCGCGAATGCCTCGTCGCAAGCTTTCTCCAAGCACGTTCAATATCCGCGTCGGCGAACATCCCGGCCAGAAAGTCCATAAAGGACGCCAGACGTAGGGCTTGCGAGGACGCAGCTTTTCATCTCGCAATTCCAGAAGTGGCTCGCCGCACACAACTGCGTTCCCTTGTTTCGGATACACTAAGCCCTCGCACGTTAGCGGATATCTCGCGTCTCCAGTCAGTCGATCCTCCCGCGGCTTGTGTGTACAGTGACACGATGGACATGCCGCATACACAACAGTTTTGGCGTCGATTTTGAACTGGCGAAGAGCAGCGTCAAGGCTGGACGGAAGTTGCTTCAAGATGTCCGCCTGCTTTGGTGTTGGCTTGTTGTCGCGCGATTCGACGGAGAACGCAAGGTTGATGATGAGGAGGACGAGCTCCAGGAGGAAATTGCAGGGATCCTGACTGACGCCGACGATGATATGAGTTATTACAGCGAGTATAATGGTGACCTGGGTCAAGGTGTCGTAGCGGCCGATGGGATTGACAAAATGGGAGTCTAGACGCGGTCTGTGAGCCCACACACGTTCAGGACGCAACCGGGCAGAGCTTACCAGTGTTGTAGAGAACCTCGCCCGGATCTGGATCAGGCGGAGGAACAAGCAGACCCACAACGTCGATGCACGAGTCGAGTTGACGCGCCTCAGTCCGGACGTTGTCCACTAACGCGCGGAGAGCAGCATCTTCACGACTTTGAGACCGGAGTCTGGATGGCTGCGTCGATATGTTGATTCCCGACAGCAGACGACCAGCGTCTTGAACGGTCGTCGTTGCAGCCCTGAGCGCCGAGCTCAGCGTCGCCGAGGACGCGTCGACCGCATGCGCGAGATCAAGCTCCCTTCGTGAAGCTTGGATGCGCGCGAGCATGTGCGTGAGGAGAAGTTTTTCCTCTTCCCGCGCCCTTACCGCCGCAGGACGCAGCAAGTCCGTGAGAGGAACCTCAGCTGGGGGCGCGGGTTGGGAGAGAAGGGCGTGAATGCTTTGGATCGCGTCGGCAGACGTAATCGGCGCAAACGCTGTTGGAACGTCGGGAATGGTGGCCTGGAAGTCGTCGCGGGAGCTGAAGAGACGAGAGTGCTCGTGGTTGAGAGAATCGGCGCTGGCGTCGGAGACAATTAAGCCCGTGAAGATATTCGCCAATTTAGCAATCTCGTCCTCGTCGTCCTCGTCGCTGGTCGGTGGGGATGCTGCGTCTTGAATTCCGAGACCGGCAAGGCGCAAGGAGATGAGGTCCAGCTCTTCCTGGCGTTCGAGAACGTGGATTCGGTGGTCGACGCGTTCATCCCAGTCGATGGTGTGGTCTTGTCCATCGTAGAAGGGACAGTTCTTGCAGCGATAGTCCTTTCGCATCTGGCAACGTAATACGTATGCGAAATGCGAGACGGAGAGTGAGGAGGGGACCAGTGACGTCCATCGTGGTTGTAGCCTTTAAGGGCGGTTGATGGTATTCTTCCCGATTTGGCCAACTCGATTCGGGAACAAGGGCACATTCACGCGTATAAGGTGGCGCAACAAAACATTGTATTACAGGGGACGCATTGCAAACACGACGATACAGATGCAGTACGGTATTACAAGGTGGCGCCAGCCGCCTTCAAGTTGGGCTTGGAGTAGGAAAAGCGTGAAGAGAATGGCCGGATGCAGGTAACGAGGAGCGTGGACTGAGACGGAATAAGCAAAGCAGGACAGACAGTAGCATAGCATACCGGGTGCAGGAGCAGCTGGGACGGTATGTTCTTTCTCCGGCGGCGGCGGCGGCGCCGCATCTTGGGGAGGAGCACCGCACGTTGGACAAGTATCGCATTTGACACAGAATTCGGAGTCTGTGGGCACTTAATGCATGTGGAATGTAGCAAGGAGGGTGAATACGAACTGATAGTGGAGGATGCGGCGGATCTGAAGCCATTGCTCGAGTAGTGGGAAACACAGAAGCGGCAGACGCAATCGTGGTTGTAGTGGTCCATGGGTTTCTTCCCTGCGTGAAGCAAAGGTCTTTAAAGGCTCTAGAACAATTAATAGAGCTAAACAAAAGCAAGAGAAGCGAGACGGACAATTGGCTGCCTCAGTGCCGGACAATTGGACGCCGATGGACCGCCGATAGGTGCCGATATGCGCGCGCCGCCTTGGAGGCCTGCGGTACTTTGCGCTCGTACTGCTCGCCCAACGTTTAACGTATGGGCAGCCAGCAATATGAGCGCACAAGCGCAAGATTCGGGCGAAGTGGCGACAAGCAGCCGAGTCACGCGTGACGTCACAGCGCCTAACCCTCAAGACGACCCTCAAGTTACTCCCAACCGAACGTTCCTCCCTGCGTTAAACGCGGGAGCCGTGCCCGGAATATAGCGCGGGCTTTCTCGCTGGGATCTCCACGCGCTGGTCAACCAGCCGACGCCGCTCTATCGGCCGACCATGCGCCACACTATTTGTTCAGGATTTTCGGTCTTTTTGTCTACGGTACGCCATTTAACCCGCGTAAAGAGAGGGCGTTGACTCATGAATCTCTCCAGCCCCTTCATACTCGAAAGCGATCCGTACAAACGCGCTTACGAGCAACGTCGTGCTTCGCGGTCTCCCCGCGCCTTGCAATCCCCGCTCCTCTTCATGGCGGACTGTACTAGGGCTCTCAGAGAGAGCGCGGTTCGTCATCTCTCTCCCACCTTGCTTTGTAACTTACGCATCGCCAGGAATCGCCGTCGGTCCAAGACTATATTACCAGCATCGAAGAACAGCAGGTAAGTATCTTCGTCGTTCATGGCTTCGAACTAATGGCCTTTAGCTTTCGCCCTTGCAGTCCGTCGGTAGCCTCAAGTCGCTGGAGAGCGTCCCGGAGCCGCGCGAAATCATCCACCGCATCACTTTTCCCGTACGCGTCTCCTCTTTGCGCGAGCACGATATCTGACGCGGTAGCAGGCCTCTTATTACGCCAAAAAACGAGCGAAGAAACAGCGCTCCAACACGAGCGGACGCCTTGACGACGCTGGCGAGCACCGCGCTGATAATCGCAGCGCTGAACGTATCGCCGCTTCAGCCAGTACGACGGAGAACACCAAAAGCGCCTGCGGGCATTCTGCCTCCCCCCATACCTCCAACGCTCGCCGTCAGCCCAAGACACGCGCTAGTCTTGCCCCGGACGCTCAACGCGCCCGGTCGCTGTGCTCTCATGGAGCTCCGCGCATCGATGTGTGCCCGCACGGGCGTCGCCGCGTCGATGTGTGCCCGCACGGACGTCGCCGCATTCTCCGCCACCATTGCCACCAACAGCACAATGTGTCGAATCTGGGGCAGCCTCAGCCAAAGGACGAGATTGTCAAGGGTCTGCGCCTCTTTTCCGTCCTTGAGCAGCGGAAGGAACTACCGGGCGCGTTCCTTCTCTAAACTATGTAGTAGTGCTACGAAATCCAAAGCCACTTTTGTGAATCCATCCACGGAAATCAAGCGGGAACTCAAGCCAGATGGTAGGGGAAACCGGGACGATATCGGTCGAAAAACAAGTGAGCCACTAACGCACTCGACCAGCACAGAACCAAGTACATGCTCATGTACCCCACACCACCTCAATCGACTATCACGCTGTATTATGCTCGTTGGTTGGATCCTTTTGCACGTTCCCGTCGCTCTCACAAGGTACAGGTACGCCAGGATGGTCTTGCCTGCATCGATTTTTGACCGCCGCTCAACAATAGCAAGTTTGTATTCTCGCTAAAAATTCGATGCAAAATCCGGCTGTAGGAGTGGCGCGGGCTCAAAATCTACGTGCGGCGGACCATGGTCATGTCTCTACTGTTTCCAGAGGTGTGCTGTGTCTTTCTTTTTTGGAATTGTGCCACTAAAAACCCGACGGTCCTTTTGAGCGAGTTCCGCCGGTCGCGGCGCTTCCGCACGCTATATTACCGTCAGTTTAATTAATCTAACCCTCTCGCACAACCCTGCATCATTTTCAAGACGCGGATCCGTCGGGCTGGGACGATATTGGTACGATAACAGCTCGACCACTAACGCAATCAGCCAACACAAAACGCAGCACATGCTCATGTACCCCACACCAATGCACACGACTATCCGCAGGCTGTATTACCGTCAGTCCAGCCATGTCGCACAAACCTGCATCATTTTCAAGACGCCGATACGTCCGGCTGGGACGATATTGGTAAGAACACGACTGGGTCACTAACGCACTCGACCAACAGAGTGAACTCCGCAGGTCGCAGCGCTTCCGCACGCTGTTTTACCTTCAGTGGAACCCTCTCGCACGTTCTGCATCGTTTCCAAGACGCGGATACGTCAAGCTACGCCATAATCTGACCCAGACTCTCTCGGCCGCGACATTCGAGTTCAATGGATTCGGGCTTCTCGATTGTCTGGTACAAGGATACAATGTACCCTTCTGAAACATCAAATGCACTCTTTTTTTGCTTCTTCTCCCTTGCTTTGGGTTTTGTGTGTTAGTGACTCTGAATCAACGATTTTATTCTGCGACAATACACGCAAGATTCTAACTAGCACGACTCTGTATGAAGATAGGATGGTAAGCTAGGTCAAAAGGCATGGAAGAAACATACTTCCGAGCGAAGTTTTGCAGCGGCGTCGACCACCTCTCTCACTCGGCGGTCTTCTTGTCCGCCGCAAGCCACTGTTTGCAGAGGTTGATGAGGATTGTCTCGGCGGGCCACGAGTCCTTGAACGCGGCCAAGCGAGGGTACTTCTTGGTCATCTAGAGTAGCTTAGCATACCCGGCGAGGACGTCAAGCAGAGAGGGACTCGCCTTGGTCACCACCATCGAACCCGGGCCCGGACCAGGGCGGAAACCCTCATCTTGGCGGGAAAATGAGCAGGAGCAGTCGAAGTTGGCCTCGGCCAGTTTTGTAGCAAAAGCCTGGCCTAGATGAGTGGATGCAGAACAGAAAGCAAGGCACTTACGGTGATTTCATTCAGTTCCGCCTCCGACCAGCCAGTTGCTCGGCGCAGCTCGGGCACGGAGACTCGCGATGCGCCGCCCTTGGGCACCGGGACGAGTGCTCCTTCATTGGCTTCTTCGTTGTGGACTTGGGCTGCGCGCTTGGCTGGGGCTTTTCCGGCCGCGATGCCTCCGCCGCGTGGAAGGCGACGTGGCGCTTCTTCGACAGAAGAGAGCGACGACTCGGAGGCGGTGTCCGGGACCTTGGGTGGGCCGGGGAAGCTGGAAGCGTCGTCGTCGTCCCACTCGAATTGGACTTTGGTCGTCGGTTCGGCTCGGAAGGGCTCCAAATCTTCGTGCATGAGGAGCTTGGGGAATCCTGGCTTCGCAAGATCGGTGTTGGCGACGAGGAGAACGACCGGGGCCGGCGGATCGCGGACATCCGCGACGAAGGACATGCTTGTTGTTGTTCAAGCTGTTATTGTTGTTATTGTTCTTATAGCCGGGTCTTTTTGTTTGCCCTTGTTTGGCAAACCCATTTGGGACAAGGCCCTCTGCTTAAAATGCTCATCCTCGCAGGCTATTCCAACGCGTTCACCACCACTCCCCTCAACTTGCAACGCGTATTACGCTTGTAATTGGATGGAATACGCGCTCGACTTTAAACTCGAAGGCCATAACGGTGCCATCCTCGCCATTGCCTGCCGCGATGATGGAAAATTCCTTGCTACTGGCGGTGCGTCCAGTGCTCCTCGTACCTGCAGGCCTCGACTCTAACGCCGCGCTCGAAACAGCGTCCGACGGCACTAAAATTTGGGATCTTGCCTCCAAGCGCGAGGTGTCCGTACCTGCGTCTTCCGACATCCGCGGCGCGACGACGAAACTGCGATGGGTGAAGCACGACGACGACGACATCGGCCAGGCTCTCATTATCGGCACGCAGGGCGGGTTCATTTCCTGCTGGAAAGACGATGTCGACAAGGACACGGTATGTCCAACCGCGATGTTTCTTCTCAATTTCACCTGCGTCTAGAAAAAACGCGTTTTCAAAGAGCTCTGGTGTCGAGAACTCGTCGACCCGGCCGAGATTACCGGCCTCGCCTTCGATCCTATGACCAATCGTCTTGCAGTCTGTCACCGCGGCGGGGTTTTGCAGCTCTATACCCTCTCGACGGGCATGGTCTTGACTGAGGTCTTCTCGACTACCATCCCCAAGTGCACGCCGTCCGCCGTCGAATTTGGGGTGATGCGGGGCAATGAACGCGAGTTGCTGGCGTTTGGCCTTCACTGTGGCCGAGTGTTAGTGTCCCGGCCAGCTGCTGTTGCTCTCGTTGATTCGCTTAACAGATATTCCGTGCGTGGCAATCGTGTTCCCTCTGCAACTGAAGCTTGGAACCTTGGGTGTCGCATGTACGTTGAGCGCTTCAGTATATACAATAGGCTAACAGGACTTGGTAGTGGTGCTGTTGCTATAGACGTGGCCAACGGGATTCTTTGCATTAACGACCCTAGTACGGGCGTTCACCTGTTCAAGATCAAGGAGCGCGAGCTCGTCAAAAGCTTTCCCGTGCCGATGAAGAAAAGCCGCCGCGTCCGCCAAGTCAGTATCGGGGATGGTTGCAAAACAATTGTCAGCGGAAGCGACCACGGAGTGGCCTACGTTCATGACCGGCGGAGCCAGGAGGTCCTCTCCCGGCTGAAAGTCGACGTGAGTGAATGGGTGCAAACAGTCGAGGTAGGTCAATTTGTTCTTTAACAAACATGCTGCTAACTGAACGTAGACCGGTGACATCGGCGGCGTCCCATACATCTTCGCCGCCAAGTCCCGCGAGCTCACCGCGGTCAACGGCATCTTCGTTTACTGCAAGAAGAAGACTGCGCGCCGCTTTGCCGCTCGGGCCATCGAGACGTTCGTGCTGGTTGTCCAGATGATTGTCCTTTGCGCGGCGCTGGCTTTCGTGTACCAGAACTTTGCATCGGTGGAGTAGGACAGCTTTTGTAATAGCGAAAAGAGCGTTTATAAATGTTTGCTCAATGTTCACCAAGTTGCGTGTTAGTGGTCTCATGTTTCCCAATTCAATCACCGCTTGTGCGTGTTAGTGGACGTGTCATTCTAGTATTACAGTGATTCGCGCTTTACATCTTCCTTCTTAGCTACGTCGATAATATGATTAAATCGCACCCGTCGTTTTGTTGGATTCGGTGCCGTTCTCTCCTTCTCGTCCCTTGCTTTCGCAGCGATTCGTTGCTCCATACGCCGCAGAATCTCTTTCTCGTAGTCCGATTCTGAGATGTGGATCCCGACGATGACCCCGCCGCTGCTCGTCTGCCAGCTGCTCCACCAAATCCCCGCCGCGACCGCCTCCCGCTCCTTGTACTCTGCCTCTCCCCAGGGCGTCTGCTCTACCCACCACCAGCTTGTTTCGGACAAAGTTCCGAGCCACAGCTGTTCGCCAGCTTGGTCGACGGACTTGAGCTTGAACAAAGCTGGGTCAAAGCGCGTCGTAATGGGGCATATCGCGATACGCAGCGACATCGGCCGAGCTCATACCGAGACGCAGATCGATGGTCTTCTCGCCCGGCTCAGCTACATCGAAAACATCCTCAAACTCCGGCTCGAAGAGGGTGTCCATGATGCCATTGACGCGTCTCTTCTGCAGGAACTTTTTGAGGAAGACCTTGTAGCATTCAAAGCACATGGCGGGAAGACTGGGAGCAGCCGTGAGCGGCCTGCCGTCGCTGTCCTTGACAATCCGTCTTGCAATATAGTCATCGACAGGCAGTACCCGAAGGCTCTGTCCGTCCGGCATCTGGCCACCGAATCCAAGCACACATTTGTCCCCCAGCTCGCACCGATTGAATTGCGACGCTAACCAAGGAGGTCTAGTCGGCTTGGTTGTCGATGGGCGCAGCGGGAGTCCGGGCGTGGGCAATCTCATGCTGGAGGGTTGCGGCGAGGGAGAAGAGATGTCGCTAAAAGGATTTGTTAGTAGGTGGATATGGTGTGGTTAACAGCGACACACGTTTCTTTGTCGTCGAGGTACAGGGTGTTGAGGATGTCGGGGACATGCCGGTAGTCCCAGAGCTTCCTCTTGTACTTCTCTGCATCTTTTGGACAAAGCGACATCATTGGGGGACATGCGGCGAGCGTAATCTGGTTACCCTCGATGTCGAGGAAGGGATCCTGGTGCGAATACCAATCCTTCATGCTGATGCGCAAGAGGGGAAGATTCCGCGGCAAATGGTGGCCGGCCAAAGCTGCAACGCTCTCCAAGTCCGCAGTGGCGACCCTGCGCGGTGGCTGGTGGCGGCTTGTGCGTCTGAAGAGCCATCGGCAGCGGCAGCGGCTGCTCCTCGTCCTGCTCCTCGTCCTTGACTTCTGGAGCCGATTTGCGAGACTTGAGTCGGGACGAAGACGCCTGCGAAACAGGCGGCGTTGGCGGCGGCGGCGGCGGCGTCGGCAGCAGCAGCGGCGTCAGCGGCTGCTCCTCGTCCTGCTCCTCGTCCTCCTCGACTTCTGGAGCCGATTTGCGAGATTTGAGTTGGAACGAAGACGCCTGCGAAACAGGCGGCGTTGGCGGCGGCGGCGTCGGCAGCAGCGGCGGCGTCGGCAGCGGCGGCGGCGTCGGGCAGCGGCGGCGGCGTCAGCGGCTGCTCCTCGTCCTGCTCCTCGTCCTCCCCGACTTCTGGAGCCGATTTGCGAGACTTGAGTTGGGACGAGGACGCCTGCGAAGCATTTCCGCAGTGACGACCGATATTTGGCGCAGAGGCCGTAGAAGCTGGTGGGTTGCGCGTCCGAAGAGACCTTCGCGGGGGCGGCGGCGGCGACTGCTCCTCGTCCTCCTCCTCGACTTCTGAAGACAATTTGCGAGACCTAGCTTGGAACGAAGATGACTGCGGAGATAGTCTCTCGGGTGACTGCGCGATCTGCCTGGATTGCGTGTTAGTGGACATGACTGTTTTGCGCAATATTAATGACATACATTTCTTCGTCGTCGGAGTAGAGGGTGTTGAGAATGTCGGGGACATGCTGGTGGTCCCAGAGCTTCTTCTTGAAGCGCTCCAAGTCTCGCGGACATAGCAACGGCATTGGCGGACATGCCGCGAGCGGAATTCGGTTTCCCTCGATGTCGAGGAAAGGGTCCCACCGCGAATACCACCCCTTCATGCTGATGTGCACGAGGCGTACACTCCTAGGCATACGTTCACCGAATCCAGAGCTACAGCGCTCTCCAAGTCCACAGTGGCGGTCCATATCCTGCGCGGATGATGCAGCAGCAGGTGGCGGGTGGCTTATCTGAAGGGGCGGCTGCGCCTCGTACTCTTCAATTTCCGGAGACGAATTGCGAGACTTTGCTTGGGACGAAGATGCCTGCGGTGGGTTTCTCTTGGGCGACTGCGCAATCAGCCTAGAATGCGTGTTAGTGGACATGCGCACAAAACCACAAGAACGCACTGTTGTTCCGGACTTTGGTCGTGCAACCTGAGACGCCGCTTCTTCCGGGGAGATTCGAATGGATCATCGTGGTCGTCGTATATTTTTCGGCCATGCTTAACAGGCGGGAGTCCAAGCTTCTTTCTATCGCCCACATTTAATAAGAAGACGAGATTAGAGACCACCACGCACCTTTTATGTAGCCTTGCACGATAAACCAAGCGGATTTCTTTAGTCCATTGGAGCTCGTCCCCACCCTCTCGCTTGCGTTTCGCGCGCAGCGCTGCCATGCGAGGTCCGGCCTCTGGTTGCGAGCCAGGGCTGGTGAGGCGAATCAATGACAAGAACTCAGAGCTGAAAGAGAACTCACAATCGCTTAGCGGCCATATGGTTGCGATTTCGCGTCCGTTTGCGGTCAAGTCGAAACCACTCCAAATCGCTGAGGCCGTCTGGGCGACCAGCTCTCGCTCCAACGCGAACTACGGCCCTATTGGTGTCGTCGTCGTCGTCCAGCTCGTCTTCCTCTTCCTCCAAGTCGTATTGCTCTTCCTTTTCATCATCACCCGCCAACTCGTCGCCCCCGAGCTCCTCGACATCGCTCAGCACGTAATCTGACTCGTCATCGTCCTCGGATACTCCATCGTCTTCACTTGGGTTGTACTGAGATCCTTCGGACCCGGCTCGAGCTGCGTAATCGAGAGTCGGTGGTTTTCGATGGAATTGTCCACGTTTAGATTGAGAGCGGGGCATGGTTGTGGCGCAAGGAGCTTATGTCTTCTTGCGCAATGTATAACATATGCGCGCGGAATGGCCGCGTGTGGGGACAGAGGGATTCGGAGTTTGGTTATGACTGTTAGTGTCAAGTTTGAACTGCGCAGCTTCCAGCTTCCATTCTCCGTTCCGTGATGGCTACTCGGCCAATGAGATTCAGGATCTAATCGGCCGATAAGTGCGTTAGTGGACAGTTATCGGCCGATGAGATAAGACGTACGCCGATTCGGTAAGATATATTGTGAATAAGTTAACCACATCTATCTATGGCATGGCTAGATGGTATTTGACGGTATTTAGTTGACTACGTAAAATAGAATATGAAGTTGGCGAATATATATGGCCCTGTACTTCAATATTCAATGTCTACTTTGTGTAATGGTTATATCTCCTTCCGCGCTTTCTGTGGGTCCTCAGTTCGAATCCCGTCTCGTGCGCTTTTTATTCGGCACAAATCATACTCGGCCCCTCGCGTCGGCCCTCGGCCGCTTCGCGGCCGCTAAAAATATGGGGGCATTATTTCCTTTAAATAGTGGCTCCAATATTTGGGCCCTTATTCACTAGCAATATGGGCTCCATATTTCTCCCCTTTTTGTGAAGAAATGGGCCCAAATCTGGGACCCTTATTGTTGTGCTTAATGGGCTCAAATATGGGTCCACTTTTGGTCTCATTTCTTGGCCCAAAAAGGTGACCATTTTGCCAAACCATAATTCATTCCTTTAAAGGGCCCAGTTGCTAGACTTTATTTTCATACAATCTGGGCAATAATAGAGGGCCATTATTTATTTGAAATATGGGTGTAAAAAGGGGCAGCCCATAATTGTGCCATTATTTACAACATTTAAATCTAAAAAAGGGCTCCCTTTTATTTCTGAATCGGCCTAGTGCATGTCACACTGCCGCACATGCATCAGTAAAACAGCACATTGGTCTTACGCGTCTTAGGCGTCTTATCCAAGACGCATAAGACGAAAAACATACGAAAGATGTGCGTTTTGGGCTAAGCAGGTCCCCTAATCTTAGCTAAGACGAATGCGTCTTAAGCGTCTTGGGCAAGACCAAGTGATCTTTTGCATCTTGGGGCAAGATACAGTCATCTTAGTGCAGTATGGTCGGGAAGACACACTTAAAGACACGCAAGACGAAGCTCAAGACGATGCAAAATAGATGAATTGGGCTATGACTACAGGAATCTTATCTAGCAGGATGAATAACATGATGTGTCGATGAGGGAATGGGAGGTTTGAGGCCGGGCAGGCGGTTTGCGGGCGCTGGGTTGCGTGTAGTTGACGAGCACCGACATCGTTGGCGGCAGCTTGTGTGAGATCGCACATCTTACGGAACATTTTAAGGGCTTGAGGCTTGAAGCGGGCTTGAGGCGGACTTGTAAGACTTGAAGCGGACTCGGACGGCTTGCGGACGGCTTCGAAGGCTTGCGCGGACACATCGGGGACTTGACGCGGGCTTGGCAAGGGCGTTAAAGCTTAATAGGAAGGACTTGTGGGCGTGAGCGGGGCGTATGAACGGGCGGCGCGTGGACAGGGGTGGAGCATGCGGGAGGCGTGCGGGCGGCGGGGCGGCAAGATGCGGGAGGCGGGGCGGCAGGGAGTGCGGGCGCCGGGAGGTGCGGACGGCGGCGAGGTGCGGACGACGGCGAGGTGCGGACGACGGCGAGGTGCGGACGGCGGCGAAGTGTGGTACTTGTTGTTGAGTAAACAAGGCGCGTGGACGGGGGTGAAGCGTGCGGCAGGGAGTGCGGGCGGCGGGGAGGCGGCAGGACGGGGGCTGGTACTTGTTGTTGAGTGGGGCGGGGCCGGTGGTGGTGAGAGGGAAGAGGCAACAAGTGTCGTTCTGATCACAGAGGTGATTGTTTCAGCTTGACAGGCGCACGGACCAAGCCCTGCGCTGGTTGTACAAGCTAAGGGGTGAGTTCAGTGGTAAGCACTGGAGAGCATTCCAGCTCATCTTAGGGTCATAATACACCTCTAAAAGCCTTTACAGATGCTTGAAAATTTTCATGCAATTTCTCAGTCGCCAAGACACATATTCCAAGACAAAGATCCTGTGTCCAAGACCAAAGACAGCGGTTAAAGACCAAAGACGGCGTCCCAAGACCAAAGATGCGGTCCGAAAGACACAAGACATGTAAGACGGACGTGCTGTTTTACTGATGTGTAATGCGGTAGTTGTGGAACTTGTCTGCGGCACTTGTGCGGCACCCGTGCGGTACAGTATTTGCAGCAAAATATCCGATCCCGCCTGCGAATTTCGGGTTTTTGTTCGGCTGGATAGGATCGACAGAGGACGGGGTAAACATCGTCACATGTTAACTTTTTTTTTTTTTTTTTTTTTTTTTTTTTTTGGAACATGAACATCCTAGTTGGCTTATCCTGGCAGTTCAAGCAAGAACAGAAGCACCTACGTACCTCGGGAGGTGTGCCTCAAAGTGTGCAGGTAGAATGGAACGGAGCACCTCCGGATTCAAGAATCCACATATCCCAGAACCCGCCGCCAGGTAGAGGCCGTTGGGTTATTCCGGTTCCTAGAGTCCGGGATATCAACGCTAGTTAGACGCTGCAATGTGAAGACACTTGTTTCGTTGACGTCGACGCCGAGGTTATCTGGGGTATTCACCACCATGGTTGGCATATAGGGGCTTCCTCCTTGTTCTGTACCACCATCATGGTGCAGCCACGTCTCCCTCCGGAACTGGAGCGCAGGATCTTCAAACTGGCCGCCGAGGAAGGTGAAAACATTCCCAACATCTTGCACATCGCTCACCGAGTTCGCGTCTGGTGCGTGCGCCTTCTTCCAACCTCGAATTCGTGCCACTGAAGATCCCCACAGGATCGAACCACTCTTCTACGAAAATCTCAGCGTGGAAAACTCGACGCGATTCCGCTTCTTTCTAGCCGCACACAAACACAAGTCCGACGCGTTCCTCGCGCAGGCTGTCCGCCAGGTCATCATCAACATCCACTTTGCTGGCAGTATCCCGGAAATCGGCGCTGCGCTCGTCCGCTGCACAGGGGTCACCCGCTTAACTGGCCTCGGGGCGCTCATGTCCTCCACCCTCCCGACGTTCATCAAAGGCATGCGCCTCCAGCGCGTCGCCATGTTCTTCGCGCACATCTTCCCGAACGGGATCGACCTCACGCTCGCGTGCTTCCAGACACTCACGCACATCGACTTGTTCGACTCGGTCTACGAGAACCATGATGCGACGCGCTACGTCGACGCGCTCCTCGGACTCCCGGTGCTCTCGCATCTCTCGCTGAACGACGACGTTCGATGGGATACCATCGAGCGTCTGCTGCGCGAGGCGCAGGCGCTCAAGGTCCTCGTCGTCCTCTGGTGCGGGAAGCTGGAGCAAGGCAAGGCTCATGCCGCAGCTGCGCCCGACACACTCGAGCCACCGGCCTGCTCCAGGTACCGTTTCCTGATGACCGCATACGACAGCTGGGACGAGTGCATCACGGAGGCGCCGAATTACTGGTCGCAGGCGGAGGACTTCCTCGCTGCAAAGCAAACGGGGACGATCGACTGTATGTTTGCGATTGCTCTTTCCTCCCTTGCTGATCTGGTCGAGCAGCGCGATGTTTCTGGATGTCTGACAGGGACCCAGAGAAACGTGCGGACTCGGAGAAAGCAAGCGAAGCGGAGGAAGAGACAGAGTCGACTTCTGCCGCTCCAATCCACACATTGGTGTCCGAATCGTGATTTTTTTTTTTTGGATATAACCGGATGCTGGCACGCCGTCCCACGTGCAAGAGGCCCTCTTGATCCGCCACCACCACCATCCCTCAGCAGCATGGTCTACCCCGTCGTCACCCTCTCGGCCGAAATCGTCAGCGAGATCTTCCTTCAAACCATTCCCCCATATCCCCAGTGTCCTCCAAATGCTCGGGCTCTCGTCTTCAATCAAACTCGCACAAATCTGCAGCTATTGGCGACAAATCGCGCATTCGACTCCAATATCCTTGGCGTGCTCGGAAGCTCCAGCTAGCTCACGCATCTTCAGTTTCCGCAGAGGGAAAAAAGCCACCGAAGGACATGCGCGCGCGCGTGCTGGCGAGTGGGGATCCACGCGCGGGCGGGGACGCCGGATATATTGTTGCAGTTGTTGGCCAAGAGCCGAAGGCTCATTAGGGATACTCTATCAACTCGGAATTGAATATCAGATATTTGTGGGTGCTGCTCGGAGGCCGAGTTTAGTTTGTACAGTACCCTTGATTCCTGTTCAATCACGTTCGGGGACAGGGCGCGCGCGGGGCGTAGATGTCGACATCCGGATGCGGCAATGGCACAATGGGCGCTACGTACGCTAGGAAAAATGGGCCGACTTGAGCAAGTTTGTACCAGCATTAAGATTCACAAACTTCAAGTTTGTGCTATGAGAGCAAAAATGAGCCCCCCAAAAGGAAATATTAGTAAGAGGTCTTTGGGTCATGTGACCTGGTAAGACGAAGACTGTTAACTTTCAATTTGCTGACACTACGGCTTTATCAAGCTGTGCTGCTGCATGATTATTAAGCTATTACATAAAATAGCTAGGCTGGTACCTACCCACTGAGGACAGCAGAAAGAATGTATCTGTGACTAGCACAGCCACTTGATGACTAAGCAGAAGGAATACTCCGGCTGAGTTATGTTCTGAAAGGGCTAGAAAAAAATTCAAAAATTATTGAAAATATTCTGGTCACCTTGCTTTGCTAGGTCCCCCACCTTGACAATTAGTAAGCATTGTATCATGTGCATGTCATATGATCGGGTGTCACATGATCTTTGCAGCAGGTGATGTGAGGGTCAGATGCTTCTTCCCGTCCTCCGCACATTGTGATGGCCAAACCCATAATTCCAGTCTGTCCACAGCCACGTTTAATTAATCAACTCCCACTCTCATCATGTCATATGGTTTTTCCCACCCTACACACACTCTGATGGCCAAACCCATAATTCCAGTCTGCCCACAGCCACGCTTAAGAAAGGAATTCCCATCATCTATCAGATGATCTTCTTTCTCATCTTCTGCACCTTGTGATGGCAGATTCAAAATTCCGGTTTGTCCACAGCCACACTGATATGATGGAATCCCACCATCTTTTCACATGATATACTTTGCCAAAACTTTAAAAAATATGCTAATGCAGTGGAAACTCTATTGTTAATGTTGCTCTGGGTTCAGTTATGTTATGTGCCTCCTAAAAATCAGGAAGGGACCATCACACTGTATCAAGTACTGTCAGATATATTTCAAATACTTCCTTCAACTTCCTGATTTGGATGAGCCAGGTGATTTCACCGACTAGTGCTATGCCGTAAATAAATACAACTGTGATTGTTTGTGCATTCAAAAAATCCAGATCAGTAGTTACTTCTACCATCCTATAATTGATCATTCAAGCGCCTTTGTTCCAATCACACTGGGGATCAGCAAATATAAAAGAACCCTTAGTAGAATTTTTTTTGCTGCTCTCCGGTGTGAATGAAGAAGTCCAGCCTATTGTCATCCCACGAAACAGTTGCCAATGGGTGCAAAGTTATGCAAATATCCAAAGGGAATAACCCCAAAGTTGCATCAGGACTATTCATCATAAGATATCTGAAAATTTCGGAGATTAACTTAAGATAGTTTTTATGTAACATCAGCAAAAGTGGGGAATCCTTCCAAATCCCTCCAGGAGGGGTTTGGAAGGCTATGAAGTGCGGGAAAGGCCCGAAAGGCCTTGGGCACCCCTTCTACCTGGGGTTCGAATAGGAGAAGCGGGCCTCGGGGGACTTGAGTGGCGCCCAAGCGCTGGGGTTCCTTTCAGAGTCTTGATTTGGGTACCGGCAATGTTCGTAGCGTTCCCACGGTCCCATTTTGACGATTTCACCCAACATTTCGGTTTTTTTGTGTTCTCCTTCTTAACCAGACCATGGATGCTTATAGAAATTTACAGTTGGGCTCAGATACATAAAATGAACAATTTGTTGTTAGGAATTTTCTGAATTTTCGATATTGAATGAATACTGCTTTTTGTACTGTAGCTCTTATTACAGAACGAGGTAACCTTTAAATCTGCTCATTTGACTTTCCATGAGCTCCAGAGAATCTCTAGATTGACCAGATGAAAAAGCCAAGCTGAAAAGAGTTGTCAGAAACCAGTTATATCACGAAGGAGCTGAGGCACAAAAAAGCCCTTTTAGGCTTTGCTCAATATTTTAGCAAGTACTGATATTGTCACAAAATCCTAACAACAATCTCTTAAGACAATAGATATCTATAGCTTATTGAAAAAATCAAGCAATTTGAAGCAGCCTGCGGCGAGTTATTAACCGAGCAAGCCGGACCGCGGCTGTCACACCTAGGTTGCCGGTACCCACTTGATTGCCATTCAAGGGAACAAAGGGCCGGCACCCCTTTCCAGCTCTTTTCGTCCCTTCAAGCCCCCTTGAAAGAGCCCCAAGGTCCTTAATTCCTTTTCAAGGGCCTGACCGCCTTTCAAGGGTTCGGCCGCTCATTCAAGGGCCCTCCAAGAGTTCCCCACTCCCATCGCCTCGCCTGCAATGCTTCCCGCTCGTTCCCACTGGCTCACGCACACACAGATAGCAGAATACAAGTCGTTTGCACGTTACGGGAAGTACATCGGTTCATTGGGCTTCGTAGGTACTGCGACGCCGCTCGGCGCGCGAATGCAAGGACGGGAAACAGAGACGAGGGAGAGTGGGCGCGTGTGGATCCTACTCGAAGTTTTAGTGCAGCGCAGGCAGTCGAGCGAGGAACATACAGCGCAATCTTGAATGCAGCGACATCTGCGGCCAACTTGAGCTCGAGACAAGGCGACGGCAAAACCACAGACCTAGTGAATGCAGTTTCTAATCTGCAGCGGCATCAGTGAGTGCTCGATGACAAGAGATGGCACGGCAGACCTAACAGTGGTTTCTGCAACGCACAGATGAGCAGACGCGTCACGCATGACAAGGACGACATACGTTCGTAACAATAGCGGTCTGTGGGGCTCATTAGCGACGGACGCAAGTGAACTGCAGGGCAACGAACTCATTTCATGCAGCGGAGAGTCTGGACACAAGGTTAGCGGGCGCACAGAGGCGTAGGTGGTTACATACCATTGTATCAGAGCAGTAGCTGCAAATGACGCGTGAGGGTTTAGTCAAGGAAGAGCGCGAGCGACGCACCGAGCGTGTTATCAAAGCGTATCTACTCAACGTGTCAGCGGCAGCAGAGAACAAGCGCGCGAGACCAACCAATCAAACTCAGAAAGCAAGTCTTCAGACGCGTCAGCGATGCGAGTAACTGCGTCTTCGAACGCGAGGGCCTCGTTGGCGTTGTAGATGGACCTCAATGACGGGTAGGTCAGCGACGATGGCGTCAATGTCATCGATACGCACTTGTCGACAAACTCAAGCGTCTCCTTTGCCCAAACAACGACTGACTCCTTCTCCGATTCAAGCACATCGACGATCTTGTTGAACATCTCGAGGTAGTCGTAGTCGCCATCTTTCTGCATCCAGCTCGAGCTCGAGAGCATTGTGCGAGCCTGACAAGCAGTCACCAGCCGAATGCAAAGACTGAAAGAAACGTACGTGGCAGATCGCGATCCCAAGCATGCGCGGCGTGACATTGGAGACGCGATGGCGACGCGCCGCACACGCGCCGGGAATACCCGCATCCTCCGCTAGACCAGTAATTGCAAACTTGCGGGAGATCCAAATGTGCCGTAGGACCTGGACTTTGTCAGTCGTATTCGATGAACAGCCAAGAATTCGTACCCGAAGGACGAGAAACCCGCGAAAGAGGCCGACCTTACGCTGGCCAGGGACAACAATCGTCCAGTCCGCGTAAAGAAACGATGGGAATTCGCTGTTGTCGAGTGTATACTTGCGGTTGCCAATGCGGGTGAGGAGGCTACGTAGTTGTTCAACGGCGAGCATTGGAGATCGGGCACACGTACTCTTTGCCCTCATCCCTGCGGCGCGTCATCAGAGCACGAAGGATTGCAGCGGGATACGCACGAGATCTCCCTGCTACAGAGGCTGTTAGCGGCGGATCGAACATGTGAAGAAGTATAGAACGTACTCTGGGTCCGAGTCGGCCGCCGAGTACGTGAGGTCCGGGAGCAAACGACGCTCGGCGCAGGGAAGGAGATTGCTGAGGGAGACGGGATGCGTGACGCCGCGCGTAGCCTTACTTTCGTCCGACGAAGAGAGGGCAGGAGAGAGAATTTGCGGCGGGTTTGCAGCATGGTTTGGAATCCAGTACGAGAACGCGAACTTGAGCTCGTGTACTATGCTATCGCGTTCACTCTCGGCAGCTTTCTTGATCTAAAAGAGGATGAGCTCGGACCAACGGCCGACGGCGAGGTACGCACCTTCTCAACGAGTGGGTCCCAGATTTTCTTCCGGCAGTGGAGGAAGAGATAGGCCAAGACCTCGTCGAACGCGTGTTCGGGATTATATGAGGTGAGGTGGTCAAACCAGACATTGAACTCTTTGGCGCGTCGTTCATGCTTCATCTTGTTCTTACTGAAGGGAGATTAGACCTCGCGGGCAGAAGAGATGGTAGAAGACGGCGTACGGGCTATTGCACAAACGCGCCACGGACGCCGGTTTACCCCACTTGGCGACGGCTCCATGGCGGGCAGCCTTCTTGAAGTTATTGAATGGGTTGCATGCAATAGCGTAGAAGTGTCCAGACGAGATGGCGGACGTATACAGGTCCTTGTCGTCACTAACAAGCCAGTTAGCAGCCACGCGCACTCGAGGGATAGACACGTACTCGTATATCGAGCTCTTGGCGCGCTTGCGCGGAGGCCCATCCTCGTCCTCTTCCTCACCCGCCCCAAGCGCTGGAAGCGGTGCGCCGTTCTCGTCGAGAGGATCCATGCTCATGGCCAAGCGGATGAAGTTGACCGTCTCTTGCGCCTTCGAGCTCAGGGCGGCGAAGTCGGCGGCGGGAGAGAGAGTGGGAGGCATGTTGAGGGGGGGAGGGGCAGAGGGAGGGATGGAGGGACGGAGGAGGGTGATATTAGGCGGCAGGGAGGAGATGGTGGTGGAGCGGAAGCAAGAAAGGTGAGCGTGACAAGCAGCGCAAACGGGCTTTATGGGCAGGTGGTGGGGGACTTTGGCCCGCAAACTTGACTAGCGGACTCCTTCAGTTTTCGCTTGAGCACCAGCAGTGCATATAGTCCGATTTCCAGCTCGGTCGGAGGTACAATGCTCGAGATATTCGCGGCCGAGTGATCTGCGCAGTTTGCCGAGATTGCGGACGCGTTGTGGCTCCTGGAGGTATGCCGGCGACTTCCTACAGCTCATTGGGCGACTTTACAAGTCCGTCTACGTCCCCCGAGACGCGTCTTTTGACGCGAATGGGCCAATTGAAACATTTATGCGGGGTACTGCGGATCCCTCCCACACACCGCAGCTTGGCTTCGCTCCGCCACGTCGACCGCCGTCCCAACTCCAGAATTGCCATCGACTCCTCGTATGCACCTCCAAGTTACTCTTGGATTGACTTCTAAGGTGCCCCAAGCCTCGCAGGCCGCCTCCGCACGCCAAAACACCAAACCCACAAACCCGGCGCTACCGCCAAGTCGCAGGCAGTACAACCGGTGCGCAGCGTGTACTGCATACGGGGCCGCTGCTTACAGCCTATTCTAGTGGTCTACACCGTCGGCCTGTACGGCCTGGCGATATAATGCTTGCAGCAGCCATCACACTTTGCCCTACCCGCGGCACCAACTGGAGGACCACTACCCGCGGTCGACAATGTGCAAGAGGCAAGGGAGAGAAGGACTGGAGGTGGAAGGGTGTGTTGGTTGCAGAGAGATGTGGCTCGGGCTTCATGTCCCCGCCATATTGAATGTGCGTTGTTTTCTTGCTCGCTCTTGCACCCGCTAACCTTCATTTTCAGACCTTGCACTTTATACTACTAGACTGGAATCTAGTATGGCTCCAAGCCCGCCGCAGCGTACTGTGCATCGTCTCCCACCAGCTCCTCGCCCTCTTCAGTCTCTGGCTGCTCCTCTTCCTCGCCCTCCGAGTCCCAATGCCGTTCGAGCTGTTGCTCGTCCAGGTCTTCATCTTGCTCGTCTCCTCGCGCTGCGCGTCGTGCTGCTAAACGGGCGGCTCGGGCGTCCTCCGGCTCCTCGTCTACATCCATCTCTTCCTGTTGTTCTTCCACCTCCTCGTCACCGAGCCCGTTGACCGCGCCATCCCAGACATGTCGATGGCCGATGGCGTCGCGCTGGTATCGCATAAACATGTCGCGGTCGACGACGCTGTGAGTAGGTCAGCGGGGAGAAGCCGCAGCAGGAGAACTTACCCGTTCACGTAGTAAAAGTTCCAGTCCAAGTCTTCGTCCGCCTCTGGGCGGATTATCGACGGAGGGAGGAACTCGTCAGTCTGGCCAAAGGCAAACGCGGGTATTATATGGACTCCGCGTATAACGTCGCTCGGGTCAATGAAACCGAATGCGTTGTCGTCGTCGCAGTCGATGAATCGAAGTCGAGGCATGCGTTCGGCGTCGGGAATGCACCGGTAGCTGCGGTCGCGCTCGTACCATCGCACAAAGAGCACCTCCATGGGTCGGTGTGTGGCCATGACGGGAATGCGAACGAGGGTGTGGCAGATTGCGATGAGGTGCGCGTACCGATAAGGGTGCTTGTCCGCGGGGTCGGAGGAGAGGACCATGACACCCGGGCGGGTTCGCGGGCTAACAACGTCCTGGTCGCGTTGCAGGTCGTACGTTGTATAGTTGATTTGTGCCGTTGCGTGCGAGTAGACTTTGTCCTTATGGAAATTGACTTCAAGTAGCTCTTGGGGAGAGTAAGGCTCCTCGCGGTCGGTGTTGGCCGTACCAAGCGTTTCTTCGCACCATCGGCGGGCGTATGCACGCAAGTCGGAGAACACGTTCTGCGCAAAGTCAGCGCAATCTGGAAAGACCGAGCAGCAGCATACACGGAACGCAGGGTCCTGCTCATCGTCGTCATCTGGCACCTCCTCCCGTTCCGCGTCACCCTCAAATTCCGCCATTAGCTGGTCGCCGGCATCTACCCGGGACGCTGCGGCACCAGCCACATCCGCAATTGTCCAAACATTCCGTGTAGAGTCGGAGATATAGTGGTGAGCGTGAGCGGGGATTGCACGCCGCTTTCGTGCTTTTGGACGTAGAGCACGAGAAAGTCGCTGGCGACGCGACTCGCGGTATGAGCGACGTGGTCGCTTGCTCGGAGGCTGCTCCTCGCTGTCGGGAGACGGAGCTGCAAGGGAAGCGGCAAGTTCCTTCTTGCGGCCCATGATTCGACGCAGGTAGCGCATCCGCTGTTCCTGAGCAGCAATCTGCTTCTCGAAATTGCGGTAGTTGGTGCGCCCGTACATGGCCTTGATGTCGCGATGGGCAAGCTCGCTCTGAGGGCCACAGTTAGCACTGTGAGTAGAGAAGGGTATGAATTTCATAGGAATTCATACCCCGGCTCCGTGAAAGCAGAAATTCAACGGAAATTCAGGTGAATCTTCAGTTTTCATACCTCCCAGATTTTATGGCCCAATTCATCGCGTTTGAGCCAACTCTGGAAGTAATAAGTGAAATTCATCCGAAACGACATTGAATAATACAGAGTACTACTAGTCCTCCTGCAACTCGTCGTCGCCCGCAGCCATCGCATCGGGGCGCTCGCATAGGGCATACTTGCGCGGACCCTTGCCGTGCCCTGGGACGCGCGCGACGAGACAGCTGATATCGTCGACATCGATGACTTCAACCGGCAGGAACTTTCCATCCTCATAATAAGGAAAGCCCAACCGTCGGCTCTGAGCCACCTGACGAACGGGACGGACAACGGCGAGTAGGAGGGGATGGTCGATGTTGCAATCAGCGGGTAGATCGGCCTCAAATTCGAGGATGCGGAGCAGCTGCCCGTATGCAACTTGGCGCTGCTCGATACGGGCTTGGCGTGAGTGGTGGGCGTTTGTGTCAACGTTGTGCGAGTACTTTCGGTGTGAGCAGAGGATATATACGGAGATACAGTGACCTACTTTGATGAACGACGCGTCCCGGCTCATGTAGCGATCCGAGTGCTGTACTAGCTCGGCGGCGCGGATTTTGTCTCCACCACTGAGGAAAGAGATCTTTCCCCAATGCACAAAATTGTCCGGTGCCGCCGCCGCCGCCTCGTCCCGAGTGATCCGAAACTCGTTCTGTAGATAGGTGGATAGCGCGGTTTGGACTGGACGCGCCAGGCCGCCCTCCGCACGCGGACGAAGAACACGGATACCAGTATCTGACAGATGCCAAGAATAATCAGAAATGAATAAAACAGGGAAGGAAACATACAGCCTGCAACCTCGTGTCCAGAAAGCTCCTCTTCAACACGCGGAGAGAGGTTGAGCTCTTGTTGCAGGTGGTACTTGAGCTTGATGATGCTGTTCTGGGCGATCTCGCGTAGTCGTCGAGCAAAGCTCACATACGGCTTCTTCCTACTCTTGCTTGAGCGCACCAGATACCCAACGAAACGCTCGGTGGCGTAGTTCCAGTACGTCCACATAGGGCCGCCTTCAAGGATGTCGTCTGGGATATGGAGGAGAGCGTGGATTGTCAACGGGCAGGCCGACAACCGCGACGCGTCGTATTGGAAGTAGTAACTTTTCGCAATGATAAGAGTTGTGCGCGCGTATCGCATCCATGGCGGCGGGGTCAAGCCGGTCAGCTACATCCAAAGTTAACGGTGCATGCTACGAGGAGGGACTGGAGCTACTCACCTCGATTAACGTCTTCCGAGATAAAGAACTGCTCCAGCCGCTCCCGGTCCGTCAGCTCGGCGGTCTGCAGCAGGGTCTCGTCGAGGTCAGAAGCATCGTCCGCATCGTCCCAAGGCGCGCCCTCAAAATTCAGAGGCGGCGACGCATCGCTCTTTTCGCTCTCTGTGTCAGAGTCCTCTGGGAGGTCAAAGACACGCGGACGCGTTGTGAGCAACGGCGCAGCGGGGTCGCGGTGGGGTACGAGAACAGGCGGATCGTCTGAAGCGCAGTCGGGTTCGTCGGGAGTGTAGTCGGGCATCGGCGCGTCGTACGCGTCGGCTTGTGGCGTCGCTAACAGGCAAGCTAGTTAGCGGTATAACGGCAAAGTGGTCCATTTCCACGCACCAGCTCGTGCAGATTTATTCGGAGGTTCATCCGCGTCCTCCGAGTCTTCAGCAGGATGCTTCCTCTTGCGGAACTTGTCCAGGAAGCGCGAAGTAAGGTTCTTTGCCCGCTGGGCTGCAAGGACTTTGGCTCGCGTGGATCCGAGCCCTTTGAGATGGCGGTCTTTGGTGCTGGCATTGACTTCTTCGCCGCAACAGGGGCAGATAGTGCGTTTGGCCATGAGAGTTCGTACTTAGGTATGGTTGGACTTGGAGGATTTCGACGCGCAGGCTATTCAATCGCGGTGTGGAGTCCGTGTGTATGCAAGGCTGGCTGACCACGATTCCAGCTTCTTCTCCTCCCACCACCACGTCCTTGTTCTTGCCCCTCTTCCCTACGCGCCCTGCGTCCCCGACGTCTGCTGCGTGCGTCAAACCGCGCTTCGTGCGGCGGATGGCACCCGCCCCGCTCCACAGCTGCTCATACGCAGCGATGACGACAAACCCCACCGCCCCACTCCCGAGGCTCTTATAAACGGGCTTACCGCGCGACACGCCTCTCACAACTTACCATGGGTACTGAAAGCCAGAAGCGCAGGAAGAGTAACAAGGAGAATGAGCTTGGGAGTCGCGGATCGACGCGGGGCGGGAAGCGTATCCCTCGCGGTAATCGGAGCGCCGACGACGACGTTGAGGCCGCTCTGAGAGCGCGGATTCGGGAGCTAGAAGGTGCGCTATCCTCCAACTCATGGCGCTTTCTGACAACCTCGTAGCGTCCGCGGCAAACTCTGACCAGCGGGCTCAAGACGCTGAAGACAAGCTTGAAGCCGCGCTCGCTCGGCGCACAACCGTCCACCCCCCTCCCGCCGGTGCGGAAGACTCAATCCCGTGCCCCGATAAACCTTCCAAGGTGCCGATGAGGGTCATCAAGGCCAAAATGCGGGTCAGCAAGACGGAATGGAACGCAATCAGGGTGCGTGCGCACCCGTACTTGGCTCTACTTACCTTCGACATGTCCAGGCATCCCTGCGCCGCAATTTCGGTGCGGCATGCTTTGAACGTGGCAAGTCGTGGAAAGAGCAGAGGAAGGATCGAATTGGAGCAGCTCTTGCCGCAGTACGTCGCCGTTTTTGTCACCGCCATTGCTAACTACTTGCGAGACCGACGAAGAACATCCGGTCCTCAAGATGTTTGCGTCGCGCTGGGCGACATACCGGATTGCGACGCAGGCCTAGGATAACCAACGGAGCTACGCCAGCTACGCGCCGAACCCGGATACCTATCGCGGGCGTCAAGCCGCCCAACGCCGAGCTCATACCGCGACACCCGAGCCTGGTCCCTCTCGACGTACCCCCTCCGCATCCCGCTCGCCCTCACCCGGTCCATCCCAGCGCCGCGCGCTGCAACCCCGCCACTTACCGAACGACTCCGATGAAAATGACGAGGATGATGATATGATGGACATACCGGAGGACGAGGACGACGAGGAGCTTCCGTTGGTGAAGGGGAAGGGTGTGGACCCCGCAGAGCGTGGCGGGCGCGAGCATTAGACTAACTTTTGTTTCTTACCTGTAAATTCATTGCCTTTTCCTGTGAATTTGCCCGTGAATTTGCCCGTGCAGAACAAGGATTGCCTCAGCTATTTCACTGTTCTCTTGCTTGATTTTCATCCGAAAAGTCTGTGAATGAGGGGTATGAAGGTTTGCAGGAGGGGTATGAATTTGAGGGTATGAAATTCATTGAATGTCCGTGAATTCTACAGGGATTTCCACGTAAAACTACGGGAAAAGGGTATGAACAAAGGGTATGAAAGTCATACCCTTCTCCGACCACAGTGTAGACAGAAGCAAGACCAAAAATCAAAGGCGCACAATCGTAGTGGAGTACGAATCGGTTGTCCCGACCTGCTCGATTGCATCGGGATAGTCGGGTAAGCAATGATACTTGTATGTTTCGAGGTTGAGCGGTTTACGCTGCTGCGTCGTTGTGGTTGGAACGGGCTGCGGAGCGTCACCCTGTGCCGCGCGCTTTGCTGCTTTTGCTGCTGCTGCTCGTCCGCGAGCAGCTTGTTCGCGCGGAAGTTCACGCGTATCGACAGACGCGGTGTCGCGTGCAAACTTGCGTATGGTCGCACACAAGTCCGATGTTGCGGTTCGAAAGCGCGCAATGCTCGTGGTTGTATGCATGCGCAGCTTGGCATACGCATGCCAAATCTGGAATCGGAAGACGAGCTTCTGAACGAGGACGTCAAATTCGCCGAAGAGCCCTTCGCAAACGGGAAGCAGGCACTAAAGGGGATAGTTAGCGGGAAGAATAATTCTGCACGCAGCACGACGGTGGCTGCACCTGTAAAATATCCTCAAAATCACGACCCGCTAGTTTCTTCATCTCCGAGACGTTTTTGTGGAATTTGCGGATGGTCGAGCGCCCGAACGCGGAAATCTGCCGAAAGCTGAAGGTGGGTGAGCATGAATTATCAGGGACTCTGGCCAATAACAAAATCATACCGTGCATCGAAAGCGACAACCTTTTCCTTATCAAGCGCGTACAAAATACGGATAAGATGGGTCAGTATGCTCTTGAAGACACCCAGCTCGACTTCGTGTAGAACGTCGGGAACAAACATGCTGAAAATGTCGAATTTGCCGCCGGCATCGGTGATCTTCGTGAACGTGTTCTGCAGAGATGTCAGTGGTCGAAAAACTACAGCAATAAAAGAAACCTTGACTGGAACAAAAGAGTTCTCTCCAAGAGGAACAATTCTGTTGACCGGGTCTCCATCAACAGCGGCGCCATGCTCCATAATCTTCCTCTGCGCTGTTTTGACCGCGTTCCTCCAGACGAGCGTGTTCTCGCGGAGCTCCTGACGACGAGTGAGGTCGCCAGCGGTGCCAGTGAGGGGAATATCAGCTTTCAGAATGAGGCAGCGTGGACACGGTCGGAGGGACAAGAACTTCATTGTCGCGGTCAAGATTCTAATACCAAATAAGATGCATCTTTGGCGGAAAACAGCCACGTACTTGTCCATGTAGTCGGCGCCGTAGGTGGGGAAGCGAGGGAAGAGACGTCGGAGGAGTTGGTCCCAGCAATCATCAGTGCGCAGACCGTTAACCCACGCGTCGAGGAACTCGTCGTCCAACAGGATATCCCAAACGCGATGGAACAGCTCCCGCTTTAGATGCGCGAGCACCTTGTCCGGCATGGTGTATCCGTAGTGCGCACGGAACCGTTCCTTGATATCGTCGGGAAGCTGCGGGATCTCAGCCAGCTCTCGCGTTCAGAAAAAGAATACGCACCTTGGGGAAGTACACAAAATGGAAATGTGTATTCGCGGATGGCTTTGCGCGCTCGTACTTAGAGCGGTTCCCAAGAAACAAGTAGCCCGGCTGGAGCGACGCAGTACCGAACTGCGCTAGATGGGTTCCATCCGAGAACGGCATGAGGTCCACAATCACCGGTTCCTCCTCACAGGCGGGAAGATTGTGGTAGGCTTTGAACGTGCGCTGAGAGTTGTACATCTCACCAAGTAGCTCTTGGTGGCCCGGAGGGAGGAGAGGAAGTCCGTAGTCGTCGAGCTCGATATCCGGCGTGTCGTAAGGCGATCGCTGCCCTGGCTTGGGTTTTGGGCCAGCGCGGAGGGAGAACGGGGTTGTATGGAGACGCTCAAAAGCGGGGGTGGTAAATGCTTCACGCATTACATCGACAAGGCGACGGTAGAGAATGTTCGGAACCTCGATCTCGAGAATGCCGCATGCTACGCCGGCGTGTTTACCAGGCGGTACACGCAGCGTTACGGTGCCAAAGTTCCACCCTTTCGGCGGCTCGCCCGGCGGCGCGTCGAGAAGCTTGTTACCGTGCTCGATCTTGAACTGCCCGATGTCTGCCTGACGAAAGTCGCCCGCTGGATCGCGCATAATGTCGAGGAGCATGTTTGTACCGGCCGTCGAGTCCTTTGGTTCGAGCCAATGGTAGCTCATAATGAGTGCGTGTGTCGCGTTCTCGAACGGATGAAACCACGGCGTCGTATCCTTTGGGACGACCGCTTCCTGTAGCTCCGATGTCCGACAGAGATCCGCCGTCTGACGCTTGCGGTCGGGATCGTGTGTTGGCTGGCGCATGTACACCTTGTACACGCCGAACGAGTTAGGCTGGGTGACTACCCATCGCCGCAGCGGCGGGTCGAGTTCCGGATGCGGATGGGGATTGAGCTCGGGCTCGGGATCGGGTTGCGGAGGAGGTTCTGGAGGTGCGGGGGGAGGTGGCTCTGGAAATCCGGCGGCGTAGCGCGCGGGACGTTTGATCTTGCGGATGGGACGGCCGTCGGTTGGTCTACACGGCGTCGGTGGTGTTGGTGGGCGCTGAATCTGCAGAATTGAGCGGTTATTCAAGTGGGTAGAGCGGCTACGCACCGGAGGTTCAATTTCCATTGCAGCAGGCATCGGTTGCTGCCCGTTCCGCTGCAGCGATCTCCCTCTCCTCCCTCTCCCTCTCTCGCCCTTCCTCCGTCGCCGCGTCGAGCAGCTCTTCGAGCTTCGGGCATGTCTCCTCGTGCGATGCGATAGGCGCCCCCTGTCCATAGAGCTTCCCGCAGTAGCTGCAGGCGACCTTCGGCATCGGGCTGGGGCAGCGCGTCAACAGGGCCTGTCAATGGCGGCGATGAACGTACAAAAGCCACGAGGGTATAGCGCCAGGATACTTCTATTGGGGAGACGCGTCGGGGACGGCGGAGCTTCAACAGAGTGGTGAAGGCGACGATCGGACTTGCAGCGACTTGGCGGCGCTTGGTCGGTGTTTGTCAGAGCCTTGAAAGCTGCGCAATCAAGACTTTTGAGCACCTGGAACGGCATAAAAAGCACTGCGGCGCACCTGGAAGGAAGCGATTGCCCTGGGGACCGGTGGAAAGAAGCGGGCTGGACTTGGTCCGGGTTTTGCAGAAGCTTGAAAGGGCTGAACGCAAAGCCTTTTCAGGACCTTGAATGAGGAAGATAAAGCTGAAGCGTACCTTGGATGGTGAGCGGGGCCCTCGGGCTGCCTTCCAAAGTTGAATCTGAGCTGTGAGTCCCTTGCGAGGACCTTGACTGGTGGAGGCAAGCCTGGGAACAACCTTTGATGGCCTTGACGCGGTCACAAGGGCATGAAAGCCCTGCGCATATTTGGTGATGAATGAGCGGTGGAACGGTGTAGGATCTCGGATCAACGTTGACTGTGATATCTGTCCCATATGTTTGTCTAAAGGAACATGGACCACAGCGAGGCAATGCTGGCTTTATACCAAGCGCCAGATGCCGGCTTTATACCAAGCGCCACATGCCCACGGGCTTCTACAGGCCGCGGACTCGGCAGCCCACAGACGCGCCAGCCCACGGACTCGGCAGCCCACGGACTCGGCAGCCCACAGATTCGGCAACCCGCGGACGCGCCAGCCCAAGGATTCGGCAACCCGCGGACTCTTGCCGACGCTTTGTAAAGTTGATTTTGCATCCATTTGGTCCTCAAACCCAGTTAGTTAACCTTGCCGCCAGGATCCTGGAATCCCATCAACAGTGAAGGACATCTCGGGTATGTGGTGGCCATCACCAGATTTGGACCTATGGCCCTTTAACCATTTATTTATCCAAGACGCAGACACAGCTTGCTGTAACGATGGAAATGTCATTGGTGAAAAATCTTCAAAAAATTCCAAACTTGCTGCAACACCACGGGGTCGGCCCAAGAGTATGAAAATCTGACTAAAATCCGTAAGAAACCAACCTCCAACTTCTGAAACTCCCTGATAATCAAAAGTTGTTTCAAGTTGTTTTTGAGCGGCTGCGAATAGGGCCTAATGACCAATTCTGCTTTTTCGCTGATGTGCCTGCGGCGCGTCTACGAGCGGTGCTCGCAGGGCCACAGGTAAATCAAAATGTGCAAGTGGATCCGGCTCAAGGTTCTGATCAAATACACACCACCTAGAACGAGATGTAGATGGTGCGGGAGGGGAACAGTACGACGATGTTCGAGGCGATGTTTGGGACGACGGAGGCCGAACGGCGTGGGGGACGACGATGATGCGAGATAGAGATGAGACTTTAGCACTCGACTCGGGGGCGCGGGAAGATCTGTCTTCGTTGTAATAGTAGTACAGGATTTATAGAGGTAGCAGGCGAGAGAAAATAGCAAAGCAAGCAGAAATGGGTTGCATGGAATGATGTGGGTATTTTTGTTGCAGTGGTGGGGTTGGGCGGAGCAGTGAAGAAGCATGCCCAGAATAAACGACCATGCTCAACATCGCCCAAAGCAAGGTCTTAGCCAGCACAAAGCTGGCAGCTAGTAGGTCAGAATGCCCCATAAATGCCCTTTTTGACCAGAAGTTGTGTTCTAATCCATTGCCTCCACCAGACGCAATTTTGATCTGTTCAAGATGGTTCTTGTATTTTCAGAATCGGTTAAACACCGGCTTTGTCCTGATAACATATAGCTCCCTAAAAATTTGAGAAAGGAATATATTCAGCAATAATATCATCTCTCTGCAGTTTATTTTAAAAATACAGAAAATACAGAAGTGAAGCTGGGGCTTCTACCAGCATTGGTCCTATCCTCAAAAATATTGGAGGGAGCTGGATTTTACAGCCAGCCAACTGCTGGTGTCCAGTGGACTGGTGGAATCTCAATATTTTTCAAATATTCAATTTGAAGTTTGTGCAACACCGCAGATCTATACACAGCGGGCATCAGCTATGACGCCGCGGAAACAATGCCCTAATGGCGTACCATATAACGCCGTGCTCCCGCCTTCTCACCGTCTTTGTCTTTTGTTTGTTGGGATCCGCCAATGCGGGGTGAAAGAAAGGTGACGATATGTAAGTGACGGGCCACTCGGAACCCTCTCCGCGGCTAGCTGCCAGACTAAAGCTTCTAACAGACAGACCTTTTCACCCGCAGTGGTCCTGCACAGTTGCCTGTGTGCAGCCTATCAAATGGAACCACTGCTCGAGAGCTATTTCATTGGAATGGCGGGGACAGTACCCTGTGTAGAACGTGTCGGTGCTCTGCATGAATGTTACCTCTTAACTACCGCCGGCCTTGCTCCCTGATACTGGAGGGAGGTGGCAGACAGGCTTCCGTGGCCCATTAAGTACTCAACTTGAAGAAGGGTGCAGGGTTGGAGCATTCTGAAACTTGGTAGTGTAGCAACAATAAACTTCTCCCCGATAATTCAACAGGCAAAATTATCTTCATTTTCTTCTAGGCACCACGCAGTGAACAGAGATGCTACATTTTATTGCAGCCAAATTCACATTGCACACTTCTATTGAATCCCTTTGTTTTGGTGACAGATAAAAGAACCTTCTTTCAGTCTTTCAGCTTGTCAACAGTCTGTCGGGGGACACCACGGCGTTATATGGTACGCCATTACGGTGTTGTTTCCGCGGCCGCATAGCTGATGCCCGCTGTGAGAGTCAGCCTACTTGCAATCATTTCGCGGTAAGGTTGCTCTTTGAATTGTACAAGTCGCGGTTTTTGGTGAAGCCAGCGGTGCGTTGCGTCAACGGTATTGGCTATCCGCTGACAACACGGCCGATCCGCAACCCATCCGCAAGCTTGCCGCGATCCGCAGACCTTCTGTATTCAACCAGCTCGCTCGCGTGGCTCCAGCGCTCTGGTGCGCTGCCGCTGGACCTCTGTGTCGCGATCAACCTCTCCCTATGGCCCAGCTTGTGGAGGTCATTTTGCGCTACTGGGGTCGGTGGCGAACGCTTGAGCTGTGAAGAGCGGTCCCGAGTGCGCGTGTTGCCACTATCGTCCTCCCGCGGCACATGCCGCTTCTGCAGTTGTTGTCGCTCGACGGCGTTCCCGCACGCGGGCTCATCTTCGCGCCATGCTTGCCCATGTTCTCGGCGGAGGATACCGTCCATGAAACGTCAGGTAGTGTCTGGGGTACCGGCCTAAATGGGGCGGCAGCGCCGATGATCACCGAGGCTCGAGTGTCCGGCCTTCCATAGCAAGCTGGCCGAGTGAGGGTTGCGGTATACATACACCGGAGGCGTGTATATAAGTACACTCTTATCCTAGAGAGACGCCCGACAATCCACCTATCCAACCCAACCACCTCGGATCTCCCACCACCACCACCACCACCACCACACCCCATTGACAATATCAATGCCCGGCCTCCAGACTCTCATCGGCAACGCTGCCTGCGACCAGTGCCAGGCCGTCGTTGCTGTCAGCGGTCCCACGGTTCGTCGTTCCTCTACAGGCTCTAGCTGCGGGGCTTGATAACTTTAAACTGACCATCGCTGTATTGACAGTGCACCCTCAGAAGCGGGGGAACGGTCTGTGAGCCGTGCTCTGGGGAGAAGAGTTGCAGCTGGGATAACAGCATGACAAACCCCCCGTTGGGTAGTTGACGTGACTCACTGCGCATGCGCGTACGTGTATACGCGGCGCGTGTGTACCAGACGCTGTAGACGGACCCCTTGGTCCGACTGATTTTCTGATGTTTTGATGAAATACAGCAAAATTGATGTCGTCGTATATGTCCTTGCAGGACTGCTTCAGCCACTTTTCGCAGGGCGGGAAGCGTTTCTCCATCTCGACGCAATTCCTGAGCTAAAAGCTCCTCTGCATGAGACACGGACGTGGTGGGCTCGTTGGCGGTCGCATTATGAGGTGGTCTGGATGCTCGTTGGGGTGAATATTCCTGAGATTTTATTTATGATTCACAAACTTCAAGTTTGTGCTATGAGAGCAAAAATGAAAGGAGCTGATTAGTAAGGCTCTTCAATCTGTCACATGACGAGGCTAATTTACAAACTTCAACTTTGTGCTATGTGGGCAAAAATGGCCGCCCTAAAAAGGAAATGATTAGTAAGGCTATCTTGTCAATCACATGACCAGGTCCCTGGTTCAACCCCAGCTCTGGGCAGTCATTTTTATTCACCAATTTCAAGTTTTTGTGCTATGTAGGTGGCCAAAAATGGGCCCCCATAAAATGCAATGATTGGTAAAGCCCTTCGACTGATCACATGCCAAGGCTCTTGGCTCAATGGCAGTCACTGCGGTTGGTTATTGCTTTTTAGATTACACTGTAGCTGGCTTACTAAGGTATTATTTAAGCAGGGATGGGTTCAGTGACCATTTGGTGCAAGTGGTTGTGTAGAGGAAACAGCTTTGAGTAGCACAGCCACCTGATGACCAAGCGATAACACATTTTTGCTTATTATTGTTCCGTTGACCGGGAAAAATTGTAGAAATTCACCAAAATATTCTGGTGGGTAAGCCCATTGCGCAAATGCCCCTTTTGGCAAGGAGCTGTGTTTCAATCAACTGCCTATCCCACCGGCAGTTCTGGTCCGTTCTAGATGATTGTGGTATTGTTAGGATCAGTGCAGAGAGCACATTTTCTTGAGGGGTAACACAATGCACTGGGAGTTTCTGCTTGACCATATCAAGAAATAATTGATTTGATCTGCAATAAAATAAATAGGGGCAACCAGACAATAAAAAAAAAAGGTAAATAACATCCAGAATTATGTCTAAGCCTGGCAACTGCTGATATGTGGTACGGATACCTCACAACATTGTGTACTCGGTCTTGTCAAAAGTTTCCGCAGATAGCAATAAGTTCATAGCAGGCTCACGAGCCCAAATGAGAATCAATCATTTCAAAAATTGATGACTTCATTGGCCTTTAACAGGAGGTCAAGCTCACAAAAAATTGGCAAAGTCCAGCAACTAGAGGTGTCAGAATTGGCTCATCTTTCTTGATGCATCTGCGGAAACTTTTGACAAGGCTGCGTAATTTGCAATTCTTCCTGAGAATAATTCTGAAGTTTGTGCAACGCCGCTGGGTCGGCCTACTTTCAATCATTCACAAACTTCAACTTTGTGCTATGTGGGCAACACTGAGCACCCAAAAAGGTGATATTTGTAAGCATCTGGTGATGCCATGATCATCCAGTGGTTAACCAGCGGTCCATTAAATTTTATGTTTGAGCGCTTTACAGGGACATTAATACTACATACATACATACATACATGCAATGTGGTGCAGATTTTGTTCATGTAATGAGCTCACAGTTATACAACCTGGTACAGTGGCAAGGCCAACAATGTTGTCCGAAATAGTCGCAATCCTTGAGGATGGCACAGCACAAGTACGATGAGTATGGGGTGTACTTTTATACCACATATTTCATTACTAAGATCTCGATGCCGTGGCAAAATTTTCACTAAGTATTGGAGAGCAGTCAGATTCGCCGTCACGGTGGCGATACTTGGCCCGGTCGGGCTTGCTCAGCGGAATTGTCAATTTCGCAAATAGCCCGAGCCGGCCGAATCTGGCGGCTCGGGCTATTCCGGCAATCTCAGGTATGTAAGGGAACCCCCTTGTTTTTTTTTTTTTGTTTCGTGCTTCAGCTATCCATTTTCTATGTATTACAAGTCTGAGAAACCCGCCGCCTTCGCTGCGAGAGCAAAGAAGGGGAGTAGAACGACGAAAAAAGACTGCAGTAACGCTCGCTCGCACCTGGTACTCGTATGGTTGATAGCTGCTGCCTCTGAGCACGGTCCGAAAAGCCCGAGCGGCAAAACATATGTCAGTCGCGTCGTACCCGCAATCACCAGCATCATCCTCCGACACTCTTCAGCGCGCCCACGCAAGGCGCAACAATGGGAATCAGTGCATGGCGCTTGCGGTGAAGACGGTAGCAGCGGCCGGCTTCGACGCCTCTCCCGTCCAGTCCCTGACAATCTCCTTCAATACTTCAGCCCATCCCCGAACTCCTTGCTGACCTGGATGACGCCACGATACCACTTCGAATCTGATTGCCCTTATTTGCTTGCCCTTAATCTGCCACTTGTTATGTATGGTGCCTTGAAGCCGTGAGTTCGAGGAGGAGTAGCGGAAGTAGGTGGCGTAAAAGGCGGAGGTACGCGGGTGAGACGGGAAGCAGCTTGGACTTGACTCTGCTGTTCGCGCGTAGGATAGTCAGCGAAGAAGAGCGGGAGACGGTCAAAAACGTGCCAATCAGCTCCCGAATGCGCTTCGCATCCTCCGTGCATGTGCAATCCCCGTTGCCAATGACTGCAATGTGATCCCCTCCACGAACTCTCCCTAACTAGCGCCGCGTCCCTGTCCCTCATCGTCCGCGTCTTACATTGCACCGTCAACGCGTGTTCACAATGCTATCCACGAGCTTGAGCATGTCTTTTTCGGGGGGGGAAAGCAGCCGAACCTTGACCGCCACCATAATCCACTCGTAGCGCAGTCAGGGACGAGCAGAGCAGGTCGGGGGTTAGCCTATCCCCGCCTGCGTCGAGAAGGGCTGAGGGCACCCGCAGTCGACGTCGATGCCCGAGATATCCTACATGGATAATATTCGGCCCAGCGGTTGGCGCAAACAAGAATTATTGTTCTATGACAGGTAGTACAGACTGTGAGAGAACCTTTGAATGTCCCGGTGACAGCCTAGACTCTCATGACGGGTGTGCCTAATAGGGTGGTATGAGAAGATGGCACCGAGACTACGGCGGGCGTACAACTAGAAGAGCATTTGATGTGATTTTTTGCCTGCACCCCGAGTCAATGTAGATTTATACTAGTGGTATGCCCGGGTACTCCGGTATTGCCACAGGCTACACGACTTAAGAAGCAAATCTGCTTGTGAATGCTCGGCCGAGCCGATACTGCTGACTGAGCCTTATTGCACCCGAATCGGCCGAGTTTTTCGCCATCTCAATGTCTGTGTAGCTGCAACGGCTCTGGTTTCTCATCCGCTCGAGCCTGGACTTCGGAGTCCGCGGGCTTACTGTAGCATTTCATTCAATTCGTATGTCACGCGTCACACACGCGTTTTTCTTCGAAAATTTAAGCTATGTCACATGTAAATGGAGGAATTTGCCTCCGAAAAAGGAAAATCAGGAGATTTTGATGCAATCTGATCGTGGGAACTGCCTAATCGGGCCTGATTACGAATTGCGAATTTCGTATGCGTTGTCACACGCCCAATGTCCATCCGAATTGAATGAAATTCTACAGTACCTGAATGCGGGTTTAAGAATCCATTGTGAAGTACTGTACCATTCCGACCTTAGGTCCGCTGATATTCGATTTTATGAGGCCCGAGAAGGCCGATAAATTTTCTTTTGATTTTAGGTTTTTTTTTGTCCACGTAATGTGTAACACGACTTAAGGTCCAAATACTACAGTAATGGAGCCAGCTGAATCTTTGCCCCAATGTTCTCCTCTAGCTGAGGTATGTGGCCAGTGACTTTGAAATCATCCAGGCATGTACTGAGGGTGATGCCTCGGCAATGTAGCTACATGTCACAAAAATTGGGGCTGATCCATATTTCTCTTCAATACTTTAGTTTTACGACCAAAAATAAAGAAAAATGAAATACAAATTAAATCCAAACAGGAAAGAAATTATCGCCAGTATCTGCTGAATTCAAAGAGAATTTTTCAGTCATCTCCGGGGTCGAAAATTCCCAAATGTCTGAAATCCCTCCATTCTTGGCCATCCGCTTCCACATCTTTCCTATTGCAGGGAGAGAAAATAATGCAGGTAAGTAGCGCTGTACCTTGATTGAAGTTTGTGCCACGCCGCGGAGCCGGCCTACCTTCAATCATGTATACAAAGAAAATCATTGCTTATGGGAGGACACATTTAGAGTACCAGGTGCCAGCCTGCGGCGGCGTAGATCTTGCTTTGTTATTAATTTTCCCCTTCAACAAAATCAAACTTAGAGCACTTCCCTGATGTGGACCAGTATTCGTGTACAACTCAAATTTGAGCCAGCAATGTCCCCTTCCCTGACAAGTTCAAAAAAGAATTCCTCATCCTTACCCCCAAATCTGCAGCTGCAGTCAGAATGCTGAGCATTAAGGTTTTGAGAGACAATTGTTTGCACAATGGAAAGATGGTTACAGATGATTGCATAATTCATAAGACTTGCGCATTTGATCAAGGGTAAAACAAAGTTGTCGGATGTCGCGGTCTATATCTCAGCAACCACTGCTCCGTTCAGCTCAGGTCCAGGCACATTTGATGACAATCTGACATGTACTTATCTGAACAGCAACAGTCAACACTTCCCGTCTGCTTCATGCAACATTGTAGTCACAGACCCTTCCCCACCCTGCCTTGTTTTCCCTGCCCTGTCTTCCCACTCTTGTTCTTGCATTCACTGCGCCGGTTCAGAAAGATAACCCAGAATTTTTCATAGCCAATAAAGGGGCGTAAAGCAAAGAATCTTTTTGTCACAAAAAGCCTGTTGCCTTTTCTGGATACTTTTGGCAGGCAAAATCCGTCAAAAAATTGGGAATCATTTCCAGCCAAAAAGTCATCTGTTTTTGGTAACATTTTATTCTGAATATGATTGATGGTAAATTTGTTAGATTTTTTCCTCCTTTGCCATTGAGTCGGGGCAAAGATTCAGTAGCTTTATGCTCTGTGATAGTTCTCAGATAGTGTTTTTTTTAAAAAAAAGGTCTGATTTTTTGCAAGCAATTGTTTGCCATTTTTGGAGGAATTATCCCCCAGCAAAAACACACCGAAAAATTCCGGGTTTTTATTTGGACAAAAAACCCTCAATTTTAGTCCCCATTATCTGCCACCAAAAAATTCCAAAAAATCTCCCTTTATCTTTCTGAACCGGCGTAGTGATTGTCGCCCTTGTCCGCTATCACCAGCTTGCCTTCCTGGCTCGCCAATGACATTGGGCCTCCTTTTGGGTATATCACACCTCTCCGCAAAACCTACTGCCAAGTTCACGGGGCACCTATGTCCAGGGGTTGTATACACAGTTCTGATGTTGTTGCTGTACAGTATGACGTCATCTAGGGAAATTTGATTTCTCAATCTATCTGATTTATTGGTGTAATTTGCTCCCACGAAACTGTATGTGCTAAAATTGAACATCAGAATACTCCATCATCAATCACCCCCTTTGACAGCCACCAATATATGGCGAAAATGCACATACTGTCCCTAACTGGGAAAGAGGACACTCCAGCTCCAGTGGCTGTAGCACTATCTGCCAACAGCATCTGACCGTCAAATTTGATGTGACAATGGTGTTCCTTCTTGAAATCAATTCACCCCTTTTGTTGTGGTCAGCACTTCGGTATTGGAAGCAGGAATTTGAATTCCTTCTAATGTGCATTTTTTCCCTAGAACTGGGACAACCGAGCAATTGTGTGCCATCTGGTCATGTGATAGACATGTTTTTTTGTGATTCTGTAGAGAGTGGCAGTATAAATCAGAACACCCGGAATGAGCAGGATTTGCCTGGAGGTTTTGGAGGTACACACTGCTCTTTTCAAGCAATTTCCGTTGGAGGAACATTTGTGAAAATCCCAAAGATGATGAGATATTGAGCCATCAGATGATGCAGGTGACAACAGATTTGAACTGAGGACTCATCCGCTTTCGTTCCATCATCTGGCATAAGTTTGATCCATCCGGTTTGTCTGATCCTGCTGATCCCGCTTCTGGTCGTGTCCTGCCTCCCATCTAGGGACAGTGGCTCCCCAAACTTTTTAGATAAAATTGTTTTGATACCATCGCTGATCCACATCCAAAACACTCTGACTAAATTGGAAATATCATGAGAACCAGGAGTGGCTGTACATAAAAACATAAATCAAGCAGCGAGCAAACATCCAAAGTAATGTGTGCACCAAGTCTACGACATGTCCCGGGTCGCCGCATTCGAGCTCCAGCTGTGTACACTTGAACCATGACATTTTCTGCAGATCCGAGAAGCAGCTATTGCTGAGCTTAGAAACGACATGGGCCGGAATGTGCATCAATTGATAGTAGTCACAGAGAGCATCTGTAATTATTGATTCCAACAGTTTGTGGCCCAAACACTGTATTGACAATATATCATGTGAAGCTAGTAAACACTGGGAAAAGTTGCTTGATCAGTGGCTGTGTTGACAGATGTACTTGTTTGTTCTGAATTTCAGTCCAGAATACATAGGAGCGGAATATAGGGGTGGAAAAGGTCACAAATGCGGCTCCATCAATAGGTAAGGAAGCTGACAAATGGACTCAATCAGTGGCTGTGTTGACATTTGCACTTGTTTGTTCTGAATTTCAAGCTAGAATCCATGGGGTGGAAAATAGGGGTGGGAAAGCTCACAAATGGGGATAGGTCAGTGGCTGTGTTGGCAAATGGGGTTGAGAGTCACATGTAAATGCTTACTAATTTCCAAGGTGGGGGATCTTGCAAAGCAAGATGAAGTGGTAATTTATCGTTGAGTAAGGTCAGCAGCTGAGCTGGAACCGCTCAAACTCTTTGACATAGCAGAAACTCTTCTGGAAAGTCATCCATTAGTGGCGGCCCAAATCACCATTTTGGATTCACATAATTCTAGCCTATCCTATCTACACATAAGACCCATTGAGTGGACCAGTTCTCAATTCAATCAAGGCGGAAAGCTAGACAAAATCCTCCCTGTTGTTATCCATAATTTTGAGCCAAAAGCCCGCAGTTAATATGCTCAATGTCCATTCAACTGACCTAAAATCCAGCGGGGCAATTTAACGTGGCAGGATCGCATACTAGTCCTCTTGTTATTGATCTCACTCTGTCAGAACGGCATTCCCGCCCTCCTTTGGCTGCAGACCGCCATAAAAACCGTCCGGGGCGCCCCCCGCATCAACTTTGACTATCCCTAGAGAATGCAGACTAAAGGTGCGTTCCCAGTGCCCGCCACATGTACAATGCCAGCTTGAGCTCAACTCGGTTTAGATCAAGACGTACCCGTGAACCGAAGCTTCGGTAAATGCGAGGGGTGCGGTCGGATGAAGAGCCGGAATACCAATGGATATTGCGAGAAGTGCGTTGATGGCATCCAGGAGATCATTTAATACAACGTGAAGGTCCTCTGGACAGTTGTTGTATGGAAGATGAGTTGAATGCGAGAAGCAATATATATACTCTGAACCTTATTTGCTCTCGAGGTTTGCCAGTTCCCTGCGGTGAGTTGACAGGAGCCCAATCCTGAGCTGAAGGCCTCTCACCTGCACCGAAGAGTCCCAATGTTCTTACAAGTTGGATTGAATGCTACAGCCTACTCCAGGCATGAATATAAGAAAGTTCAGTAGAAACATGACATTAGCTAGGTGGGTACAGAAGCGGGAACGACACTGTGCGCAGCGCAGCGGCTCTAAAGTACGTCGCGACCCCCAGCCGTGCTCGAAGCTGAATACCTCAGTCCATCCCCGACAAGCAGCCACACCGCTGTTCCTCGCGTCGAACGATAGCCAGCCGCGGGACCCAGTCTGATACCTGCTTCCAACGCACCGCATTATCGACCGCGAATCCCCACTTGTTCTTCACCTCGCGAATTCCAGGAAATGTCGCCGACAAGAAGCGCGTCACGCCAAACACATCCGTAATCCGGGAGAATCCGACGTCGAGCGTGCGCAGGGTAGGCTGCACTACGCGGTCCGCGGGGGTAGCGGGGATGACCGTCGTCGAGACTGCGACTGCGAGGCTCTCGAGGAGGAGGCAGTTGTCCGCGAGGAAGACAAGCGATTGGAGGGCGAGCTGGGTGGTGGCGCTGGACATCTGGTCCTGCACGAGGCACAGCGACGTCAGGCGGCACCACGATTCGGCCATCGTGCGGAGCGTGTTATCGCAGAGCCCATCGAAGCCGCTACGCGTGGATATGGAGACGGTGGTGAGCCCCGCGGAGTAGTAGAGCGCGGCTAGGTCCTTGCTTGAGATCTTCCAGCGGTCGTCCTCGCCAGTCGGCGCGGGTTTGCAGCGGATGGTGAATTCGAGGAGGGAGGTTGGAACGTGTTCGGCGATCGTGTCGAATAATGCGCAGATATCAGCGGAGGTGCTGAGAGGGTCGGGCTGGACGCCCAAGGACCTGAGAGTGTCCGCGACCAGCGGCACGAGCTGACAGACCGCGTGAAGGCTCGCCTGCGACAGTTTGAGCTTGGACAGAAAAGGGAATGGGCATTCGGACGCCAGGTGATCGAGCACGGCGTCGGGAATATATGTTGCCGGGAACGCATCGAGCTGGAGAGATTTGAGACGCGACAACTGGGAGAGATGGAAGAGGTCTTGGTCTTTGGCCGACGGGAGGTGCAAATGAGTAATGTGTTGTAGGCTGCGTAGAAACAACGACACTGCTGCGCATTCGCCTTCTGACAGCGGGGAAGAGAGCTGTCCGGCAAATGAGACACGGCGAAGACGTGGCGCGCCAGGTTTGAGGAGAGCGGCTGCCAGCGTCGAGAGCAGGACGACGTTCAGATTACGCCCGCTGAATTTCAGCCAAGTTAGGCTTGGGGGGGGAGTGTGCGAAAAATGGAGTCTGTCTGGAGAGAGGAGTCCGGGCTTTTAACGGTCCATTCCAGCGAGCGTAGACGCGGGAAGAGGTGCTCCGCTGGGAGAAGCATCGAGAGAACACTGAGGGGGTCTTTGTATTTATCGACATTGGGGCCAAGGCAGAAGCGTTTGACACGCTTGCAATAATCGGACGGACGTTTCAATTCATCCGGAAGAGGTGGACGCAGGAGATTCTGCGTATGCTGAGCCTCCCGGCGTAAACAATCGAGCGCATGAAGAGCTTACCACTTTGAGCCTCCGACTCCCGGTCGACGAGAACGAAAGAGCGAAAACGCCGGGAGGGAAGCATTTGAGAATATGGTGCGGGACGTCGGGGCCTGGATCGCGCCAGAGAGCGTCAAGGGCGGGTTTTTGGAACTCGCCGCCTGCAAGCGCCAGGGAGAGGAGGATTTGCTTCTTGTCGTCGGGGATCTGAGCCACAATCCCGAAGGCTATTTCGGGGATAATGAGTGCTCGGTGCATGGATCGCGGGTGGTGGTGGTGGTAAGAGGCCAAGATGGGTCTGATCGACAGCAGCGCGGTCACGACATTACTGGCAATGATCATGAGCGGAGCCTTAACAGCACATTACGGGAGCGCTACGTCTCTCGCGACTCTGAGCTCCCGCGCAGGCGCTGCTTATGCTCCCCTCGGGCGAGCCTAATAAACGCCGGCTGCCACTAGTACTACTTACGAGATGGGCTAACATCAACTGTTATTGGGAAAAATTGGTACATAAAGAAAGGAAACGAAAAGATGGTCAGAACCTCTGACAATGTGGAGACCAGCTTTGATTCTCTCTCCACTTAGCAACCCTGACCCCCGTCATAGCCACTGCTCGTCGTCCAAGAGCATCCAACGAGCTACGCAGTGAGCAGCGACAGACACCCCGCCGCAATCAGGCTCCTGTTGGCGGAACATTTTAACAGATGAATGGCAGTATCCGTTGTATCCGAAGCTTCGAGCAATAACAGGTCATCTTGCTTGGCAAGATCCCCCACCTTGGAAATTAGTAAGCATTCACATGTGGCCCTCAACCCCATTTGCCAGCACAGCCACTGACCTATCCCCATTTGTGAACTTTCCCACCCCTATTTTCCACCCCATGGATTCTGGCTTGAAATTCAGAACAAACAAGTACAAACGTCAAACTCAGCCACTGATAGAGTCCTTTTGTTAGCTTGCTTACGTATTGACTCATCTAGGGCAAAAGGAATGTTTTTTCAGAAACTCCGAGAGGACAACAAACTTGAAATCAGCAATTCCCAAGAAAAACATGAACATTCTGGTTGCGCTGAAGTATCTTGCATCCACATTCAGCAAACAATTGTCTAAGATTTGGTTCCCAAATAGTATTCATTGATTTGGGCCCATTATACATATGAGCCCTGCGGAATACTGTACTGATTAGACCTGAGGTCCTGTTACGGACCCCGACGGACACGGTCTTATGGGCTCCGGATTGCAGCTTACAAGGATCACCGGACATGCAACAAGTGGGCCAACAAGGGGAAATTTTTGATGGATCAAATGGGATGCTGGCTCAAATTTGAGTTGTGCAAAGATAAGGGTCCACATCAGGGAAATGATCTGAGTTCAATTTTGTTGAAGGGGGGGATTAATGACAAAGCAAGATCTACGGCGCCGCAGGCTGGCACCTGGTCCCAAATTTGGGATCATAATATTTGCCCTTGTTTCTTCTAGCCGCGAGCTAATATGCTCTATCAGAGCTCCTCGTTGTTTGAACCCTGAAACACACGAAAGTTCAGCCTTGGCTGCCAGTGAAGGAGCTCCACCTCCATTCATTTCTCATATCTTTTATAGGTTCAAACCGCTAGCTAATATGCCTTATGGTAGCACCCAAATAAAATTCTTTCAAACGGTTCGTTTCAACGTACGTGCGCATGGCCCGCTCGCCAGCGCTACGACCGCTGATCAATGCTTCGCGTTTGTATGCCGCGACTATCCCCCAACCTGATCATTAGGGAATCCGTGGCCAGCTGGCCCGCGCGCAGCTCGATGAACCGCGGCTCAGTCGACCTGGCACCGCGACATTCCTTCAATAGGAACAGTCACCTTGTTCGCAGGTGGTACTTATACAGCCCACCTGAGAAGCGACCAAGCCAACACAAATCACCCACAAACAAACATGCATATGCTCCAAGGTGCTTGGATCTGTCCTCTCTTGCTCGTGTTAATGTTCTCATGATTTTTCTGCTTTTTCTGTTTAGCGAACAACATCCCTCGTAACTTCGATAACCCCGGGGAGTCGTGCCACACAGCCGGCGCCACATACTGCTCCGGTCCTTGTGGCCTGCCGGATCATCCCTAGAGATCACCGGCCGTTGTCCCTCCGTACTTAGATTGTGATGCCAATCGTAGAGAACCATCAAGCAAAATATTTGCAACCTGGCGCCGCCCAAGCTCAGGTCACTGAATGGGAGTTTCTCGAGATCTTCCCTGCCCCGTTCTTCGTGTAATTTACCCTCCAGCGCCTGCATTGATTCCGAGTTGTGTCGAACTTCCTAGTGGCTGGAGATAGCTTGACAGATCCCTAGCGGGGTACACAAGATGCGGTTGCCACAGTACAATACACTTTCGGTACGCAGAAATGATTCAGTACCTTCGACGAAAGATGCAGTACAATTTGCCGGATTTGTCGATAGAAGTGATCATGAAGGCGAAAGGTTCGGTACGATTGATGGGAATATCGTGAGATTCGGTACAGAGAGCGACGCGCAGCGTGCCCCCGCGGCGAGCGGCAGCTCCCGGCAGGGTGGGGTCCGGGGCGAAGCCTCGGGCGGGGTCTGGGGTGGCAAACCCCAGCCGTCGCGGCCGGCGCCGCCAAAAGAGCTTTAAAATGGGCAGAGGGAGAAGGGAGGGGAAGGAAGAGGGGAGGGAGGGAAAAGCACCGCGCAGCGGGCCTCCGCGGCGAGCGGGCTCCCGGCAGGGGCTCCCGGCAGGGTCGGGGTCCGGGGTGGAAAACCCCGGCCGTCGCGGCCGGCGCCGCAAAAGGATCAAACAGCCGTCTATGCCGAACATAATGTTGTCAAATCATTGTACTGTTTGTTCTGAATCAAATATTGATAAATCGCCAAGTTTCGGTACAATCAGCGGTAATGTATTGAGAAAATGATTGTACTGTGGCAACCGCATCTTGTATATCCTCGATCCCTAGGGGAGTTCAAAGTTCCTGTAGACGGCGCAGCTGGCCCAGCTTGAAGTGATGGCGGAGAAAATGATATTTCGGATGTGTTCCGTGCGTTTTGCACCTTTTCCGCGATCCTACGCCGGCCCCGCCGTCTGCGCCAAGTGCACCAACTTTGACCGCCACATGAGGCACTATCGATGCAGGTTGAAGAGTTTGGCGCACTCTTGTTGCGCGGTATAGTAAATGAGTGCATTTCCGTGCAAGCGTCTGACGACGTCGGATTCAGCTAAGGTGAGAGCGTGGATGCAGCGTCCATGCAGTATGAGTAGCGTTGCGTTTGGACAACCATTTGGTGGACAAATCCGGAGGAAGCAGGGTAAGGTGAGGATGAAGATAGAGAAGTGGCTCAATTGCTTGAGTACGGCTTTGCAGCGGGTTAACATTTCGAGGAGGATGACGGCGGTCAAGACCAAAAAGCGCTGATGGTGAGTTCGGCTGCTGTTCGACGCTTTGTTGCCACCGACCCACATATAGGATAGTCCTGCTCGCTTGAAGGACAATGGACCCGGCTTTGACTAAACTCTAAAGCGTGTCTGCAGCTTGGGTAGTCAAGGACGGCCCTGCGGTCAATGCACAGTCAGAACAAGTAATTTGTGCACAAAGGGCCAGTAGAAAATTGCCATATTCTACTAGTCAGCTATACCCAAGCGCAGAACGGGTTGGGGGAGTATATAAGACGGCTGGGGGGACAGCGTTTTGCCCCATCTCTCTCTCCAAGCTCTCAACAACACCATGCCACACGCTCCCCACACAAACACCAAGGCCCCACGGCCCAAGAAACACTTCTGCGACAACGCCGACTGCACAGCGGGCTTTGCTCGTCTGCCCGACCTCAGACGCCACCGAATGATCCACCTTCCGCTTGAGGAACGTCAGAAATAGTGCGTCTCGTTGTATCGCTCTTTGCCACCGTGCTAATCACTCGCGTAGTATGATCCGGTGCCCGAATGAGGGCTGCGAGTACATGACCATCCAGAAATCGAACCTCCGCGTTCACAACAACAAACAGTATGCCACCTCTCTCGCGTTAAATGCCACGTGTTCTGACGCGTCTACAGCACCGGGGCGCGTCCCTTTGTGTGTGACGCGTGTCCGTACACCAGCGGCGACCCGTCGTCCCTCCGCAAGCACAAGATCGCAGCGCACGGCCCCAAAGAGAAGAAGAAGAAGCGGCGGGCAGGCGCGGAGAAGCAGCATCGCTATGTGAGCGTCCCGCCGCTCACGCCCGAGCCTGAGGAGGGGTTCTATCCCGGACTGTTCGACCACGAGCTCGACGCCTCCTACGGCAAGGAGAATATCGCGGCCCAGCAGCGCGACGACTCGGAGACTGCCAGCGCCGGTTACGAGCCCTCGGAGTACGCCACAGACTGCCAAGGCGAATATCCCACCAGCGTCGGCGCGTCGTCGTACGGCTATTCGCGTCCCGCGTCCCCGCCGCAGGCGCCCACTGCAGCCCATCCCGCGGCTCACGCATATTCGTATCCCGCCCCGAGAGCGCCACCGCCGCCCTCTGCAGCTCATCATGCTGCGTACGCGTATTCGTATCCTGCCCCGAGCGCACCACCGCCGCCCCCGGCAGCTCATCCTGCTGAGCATGCGTATCGCGCTCCCGACGCATATCGCTACTCGGCGTACGACCAGCACGCCCCGCTACCGCCGTCGCGGTTCGCCGAGATGCAAGCATACGGGATGCCCGGTCCTGCAGAATACGGCTCCGCCCATTCGGGAGCTAGCAGCTACACGGAGCTGCGCCGCGCCACTTGGAGCACCGTCCCCGTCCCCGGGCCCTCCACCACCGCGTACCAGCTTGAGCGGAGGGGCTCCGCTCCAGCTGCGAAGGTGGACTTTGAGTCCGAATGGGAGCACCTCGCGCGCACGACGGGCCCGAAGATGGCGTTGCCCAGCGATGGACGGCGGAAGTTCCTGTTCTAAGGTTTCTCAGTAGAATAGCTGACTGTTAATATGCCTACCTATGCCCACATGCAATCCCTTCTCTATGCCTTTCAAGCCGCAGTCGATGCCTGGCCGCTGCAGAGGTTTCAGGCGGGTAAGAAGTCCAGCCGTCGTATGGTAGGATGACGCGGATGGAGCAGTACGCAGCGGGGCGACGCGTTGTTGCGGAAGGGAAGCGCAGAACCGTGCACGCTAGGAGAGAGACTATGGAAGAGCCTATCTCAAGTGCGGTGCTGCATTGCTGCTGTCGACGAGCGTATCGTCAAGCGCGTCCACAAGAAGTAGCCTGCGTCGAACCCGGGTCGTGGGTCGGTAAAAGGTGGGGTCAAGGGGCGCATCGTCGTGACCATCTCCGCTTGCTTCCTGACCTCACCATGCGGCAGCCAACCTCGACAGCGCCGCCATCCCCCGACGACGCTCGACGGGCTCACACCGACACTCTGAGGAGACAACGCATCTCTCAATCCGCGCCGCGTCGCTCTTGAAGAATCTGGGAGGGCAGGAATGCAGCGTTGAGGGCGGGGCTTGGGCAACGAGGCAACACTGGGCAGAGGGCCCCCAAGTGGAGGAGAGGACCGAGCAGGGCGGGTGCTGGGGCTCAGCGCTTCGGGATGATGACGGGCTCGTCGACTGGTGCGTCCTCCACCGTCGTTCTGCCCGAAAACTCACCACAGACCTCAGCTGGAGACGGGCATGGGCCGCTGCATCTCAATCTACGCTCCGCGCCGTCGTCTCTGCTCTCGACACGCCCTTTTTCTCGACGCGGGACGCCGGCGCCACGCCCAACGGGTACCTTGCTTGCCCAAGCCGGACCAGCCGCTCCCGTAAGGATCCGGTCGCTGCACACACATCTGTGGCCCTGCGCGCCCTCGTGTCCTCGATTTACGACGCGCTTCGACGCATTGTCCTCCATGGCTCGCCACTGATCCCCCGACGCTTGGGACGCGCCTTGTCGGGCTATAAGCCATGCCCCGCGTGCCACCGACGCGCCTTCCTCGCTCTCTCGAGCCACACACTATTCCCGTCAACCACCGCACTCATTCGACTCCATGCAGCTCTATCCTGCCTCTTCCATTCCCCGCATTGCCCTACCCGACAAGGAGCGTTTGACGGCTCCTCACAACGTTCCACGCGACGTCGTCGTCGACGCCGGCCTACACTCTCCTTACGCTTTTGGGGCGCCGTCTAGCACTCAGCAGGCGGTTGACTGCATCCCGCCGTCATGGACGTACCCCGTGTCCCCGAACCCCGGGCTCTACGGCTATCTCGACTCTGCCACCAACTCCTGGGTGGACGTCACGCCCTTGCAGCCCCACACGTTCCTCGACGCAGAATGCGTCGTCTCAGCCCTAGAGGTCTGCAGGGACCACGCAGCGCGCAACACCGCCAGCGTCGACGCGGAGCACCATCCCGTCCTCGTAGACGTTCTCGACTACGACGTCCCCCACTCGTCGCAGGCGGAGGTCTTCCTCCTCGACATCGACGACGCCGACGCGTCGCTCGCGATGCCCGGCGCGTATCCCGTCTTGCGCCCCTCCACGCCCGTTCCCGTCATCACACATCCCAGCATCTTCTGCATGGCCACGCAGCCTGTGCCTCTGTCCCCCGACAGCGGTGTCTGCGCGGACCGAGCGATCTTTGCGCCCAAGCCACGTTGCCTCGCAATGGAAAGGGCTTGGAAGGATGTGCTTGAGCGCTTCGAGGCGCAGGCGCGTGCGATGTAGGACCCCCGTACTCATGCTACTACTCTTCAATTCTATGAGCTTCCTTGTACATCCCTCCATACTTGAAAACCTAGGGATCACGTAACCGACCATCCAAGGGATTTTTTGCCTATATGACCGCTGTCTAGCGAAGTATCTTTCGGAGTGTCCATATAACCTTACTCGTCGTCCTCTACCGGGACTTGACGCACTGATTCCTTGTCGCACTCGCCACACATCGTGAAGATCCCTGCATATCCGCCACATACACCACAACATAGCCGATTTACAGGGTCGGTGTTGGATCCTACTGGTCGACTTTCAGGTACACGGTCGTACAGGAAAATAGTGGTACGCGGACGTACCAGAGCCACTTGAGGCATAGGTACCCACGGGCAGTTCAGCTGCCCATCACGGTAAGCTATGATTTAGCGATTCATGGTGGAATGCTCACCGATAGCACGGGAGGGCATATCAAGTTCAATTCAGGATTGGTATGGCATGCATGGGCTATAAGCCGGTACGGTGGAATTGAAATCATCGCCTGGTTGCTGTAATTTCGTGGCACCTCCATGGTTGTTGCCCAGTCGGGCGGGACACCGAGGTAAATGAATGTGCATAATTCCTCCGACGACAATTGGGCTGTAGTCTACGTATTTACGTCATTTCGGAATACCCTGTTATTATTTCCGAGTGTTGAACAAAGAATTTACACGACAATTTCACAGCGAGTATCATAGTTACACCGCAGTTTGTTGGATGCTTAATCGTGCACTCGAACCGGTGCCGTCCTGAAAACGTGGCTTTATTGACATTGGCTGCTAGCTCTTACAGTAAATACTGGTCGACCGTTGTCAGGATGAACCCAGGCAGAGCCTAACGTTAGGGGTCACGTTCCCAACAAAGAGTCGGGTTTGAACTAGGGTTGAAGGGCAAGGCCTCAGGTAAAGTCATTTAGCAGACAAGATAGAAGCTATTATAACTTTTTTTTTTTAATTGTGCAGTTGACCTTGAAAGCCTCCCTGTCTGTGATGGGATAAGGACAATCACAACTGTGCCATCTTTGGCTCCCTCATCTAGTGCATTTGTCTCTCTGTTACACTTCTCTCCTCTTTATTGCTAAATGTGGCACTGCATCAGATGGCATACACAATGTGTGGTGACCAGAAAACTGCCATGACCGGACTGCTCATGACATCCTAACAACCCTTTCTTCTTTCTACCACCACAGTCACTGATTAGCTACTTGCTTCCCATGAATAGCCCCTATCTGCCGCACCCTGTTATTTCGTCTACCAACACAGCCACATGCCATCTCTCACACTGATAAGCCGTGAAAATAAACGCGTTGGAATTACTTTAACCCGGGTTTTTGCGCTATGTGTTTCGTGTCATGAAACGCCCCCATCACCGATCAATAACTACCAACATCCCTTTTGTGTAACATAAAGGGTTACACAAAGGAGGACAGTTAGACGGAGAGGGTTAACAAAGGGAAACCATTAGTATATTAACCCGACTCGAGAGAGCCTTACAGTAGCTTCTATCTCGTCTTAGTAACGACCCCACTTGGGGCTTAAACCGTTCTTCTCAGCCTTAAATAACCGAAACCCGACCGCCCGTCGGGAAACCTTCGGGAATCGTCCCGAACCCCGACCCCGTTACCGAGCCCTACCTGGCCTCGTTCTGACAGAAGATAGAAGCTCCCTAATCATCGGGAATGCCGCTGAACGAACGACTCGAGCAACTATTGCGCATCCTCTTAATACTCCAGCTGGGCGCTGGTGTCGGGCGAACTCTCTGGGGACTACTCCGCCCTGCGTTGGATTCCCGCAACCCGAAACCCGACAAGCCCTCTCCCCGGGTTACCGAGTACCCGATGCACCAGCGGGACAGATGCCATTGCCCAGCCCATGAAGGAGTCGGCTGTAATGGTCGGGTGTGGATACCCAGAACCATCATCCCGGATGGAGGATATGGGCAACAAACCCCGGGAGGAAGAACGCCTCCTAGCCGACGACGTCACCCTTGAGAAACCCGATGGAAGAAACCCGATACCTCCTTTATCTATTTTGTCTTCAACTCAACTTTCTTCACGCTCAAAAGGACAATCGTCTGCCTGGATAAAATATAATCAACTACAACATACAAGATAAATCAACGGCGCATGCAGGAAAACGACTACTAAGAAAATCCGAGCAAGTTCAGCGAGCCCGTTCCTTGCCCTTGCGACTCGGTCCCTGCCGATCCATCGACTCCGGCGGTCTATTCTCGAACTCCTCGGCCTCGACGGGATCCGACGGCAACGCCTCATCGGCGGGAGGGAACCAACGAGGGAGGAGCGCCGATATGTCCGCCGCCGGGTCGGCCGGCTCGGGCGGGTACGTCGCCGGGTCGCGATCCCGGTATCCCGCCAGGGAATCCTCGTCGTACCGATCCGGGTGCCGATGGTTCCAGATACGGGCAGCCTCCACCGAAGCCACGAACGCGACCTGCGAGACATACTGCAGGAAGCGGATCGAACGGTGGTTATCGGTCCGAGCCGCCAAAGACGCTAGAAGGGCGCTATCCGCCCGGCAGGTGAAGGTCCCGAACTGCTCCGCAGGGGCGAAGACATAAGTCGGAATCCCGAACAGCGAGTGCACGGAGTGAGGATTGAGCGACTCGTAATCCGTCTGCAACATCGTGTGGCCCCACGAGGACAATCGCTGGCCGTGCGGCGCGGAACCAGCTCTGGGCGGAGAGGCGTCGACGGCCGCCTGGCACACGTCCAAATTGATCATCCCAGCCTCGGGATCCGGACGGTCTAGGCGACCTGGCATCGACATTGAACCCCAAACCCGGTCGAGGATCTCCAGATCCAGACGGGAGAGGTCGGGAGTCAGCATCGATCGAGGGAACAGACCGCGGTCGTCGACGCTGTTGGGAGGAACGCTCGCCTGCCCGCGGCGAGAGGAAGATGGCGAGGGAGCCCGCGAAGTCACCGAGGAGGACTCGGGATCGGAAAACAACTGCGAGGAAGCTGGGGACGGGGAACGAGGGCGACGCGCCTCCCGATACGCCGGCGAGAACCGCCTCGCGTCCCTAGGACGCTCCCAGTGCGCCGGTGATGAAGAAGAGGCAGGGGCGAATGGGCGGACACGCGGGGAGTCGCCCGGGAACGCGGAGCGACCTCGCTCTGCCCGGGGACCATGCGGAAGGTCCCAATCGGCGGCGCCAACTCCCACCGTAGGACCCCGAAAACGCGGGCCGCGAGGCGGAGAACGAGGTCGTGAGGAGCCGTGTAGCGGCGTCTCGGACCACTCCGCCCTATGAACTCGAGGGGGAGGGCTCGGTCGACGAGCGGACGGAGGAGGCGAGTAAGGACGTCGCCGAGAAGGCGGGGAGTCGGGACGACGGCGGGGAGAAGCAGAACGCGAACGGCGTCGAGGGGGAGACACCGGGCGACGAGCTCGACGCTCCCGCGCCCCTTCCCATCCCGCATCCGAACGCGGGAAAGCCGACGGGAACCCCGATGGGAAACCCGACGGCCGACTCGGGCCGGTCCTCGATGATCCCGAAGGCCCGGGCGAGCCCCGCGAATCCGGAGCGGAGGGTCTCGACGCGGGGGACTGTCGCCGCTGTTTCTTTGCGGCTGGAGGGCGACGCTGTTGGGCGCGCTGTTGGGAGCGCTCGGTGTTGTGCCGAGGCTGGAGCGCCGACAGCAGGCTTGAATAGGAAACCCGATTCCCGACTAAACGACTCGTTAGTCGTCGTCGGAGACAAAGGATATATCGGACCAAGAAAAACAACGCACCTAGCAAGCCCCAATCGGCGCGAAAGTCGTACTCCATTAACTCATACCATCGGTCCCCCACATGCTGCCAGTACTGGAACGAGAACTCCCTCAGCCTGGCCAGGTCGCCGGCTTCGTACGCCGCCTTCATGGGGCCCCAAGAACTGCACGACTTGTTGTTGCGCTTACAGGTGTCGCAAGCCGAACGTGGTTTCCCCGCTTTTGTGGAAACTGGGCCCGACTCGCCGACGGCGCAAAGCCGGTGTTGTGTGCGACACCGAGCACAACTGGGTGACAGAGTACGGACGATGCGCCCGACAGGCCGAACGTGCGACTCCCCCGGGAAAAAGGCGCGATGGCCGAGCGGCTGGTGCACCAATGCCCGGGGCACACCTCCCACGAAATCCTGCGCTGAGGCGGGACTCGGCCGATTGCACCGACGAGAAGGAGGGGGGACTGAGGCGCGGGTTGTTCGGAATAGAACTCCGACAGGCCTCGCCCGGACCCACAGTTCCATAGGGACGAGAGGTCGCCCCCGGGAGGTCGTCGTCAGGAGCCGACTCGGAGGAGGAGGAAGACGAGGATGGGGAACGGCGGCGTTTGTGAGAGGAAGAGGGACGTGGCGATCCGGGGGCGGAAGAATTTGGGGTGACCACCGATGTAGGAGTCGGCCCGGTGCCTCCCCCTTCTTGGGAGTCCCGAACCGCTGTCTCGTCGATAACCTCGACGCCTTCCGTACCACAAGGCGACCGCGTATGCCGAATCCGGATACACCGGGGACTTGGAGGAGGAGTCGGCGGCTCCAACTCGATAAAACCCGGGGAATCCGGAACTTCGGGCGACTCGCGAGTGGGAGGCGCAGAGGACGGACCAGGAACGGCGGGCTCGACTTCGATGTCGGCCATTTCCACGTCGCCAGAAGCGCCCGCATCGTCGACTGATACGGGTGCGACGGGGAACCCCGGCAATACCGAAGACGGGGGAGGAGAGAGCGGTGTCGGCAAAGGGGACGGAGGCGGGGTCAAACCCGACAAGTACTCGACGAACGCGGGGTCGGCGGGAAGGGGGTAGGGAGCGCGCGTGTCGCGCTTGAACCGCCACAAGGCACCTCCTTCCTCCCAACACCGAGCGTCGGCTTCCTCTTCGGCCACCCGCCGGAACACCCCGGGGGCACGGGGTAACGTTATCGGCCCCAAACCGAGGATGGAGCAGCGCTAAAGAAGGGCGATCAGTGAGCGGGCTAGACAAAGGGATACAGGAACGCACCATCAAATGCTTCGAGCATCCCGTCGAAACGGAATCCCGTAGCCGCTCCGAGACCGGCAAAACGCCCCTCGTTCCACACTTGACGGGGGTCGTCGAAGGTGACGACCGAGACGTCTCTCGGGCTACGGAAGCCGCGCCATGCGCGGTTATAAAACGGACTCTCCGGCGGAGGGGAGACGAATCGGAGAACTGAGCCTGCGGCGTCTTGTTCGTCGAACTCGAACCGAGCCGGATCGGGCTCAAGATCGAGGCGAACGGGACCCGCCAACCGAGCAATATAGTCGGTGACGCCGAGGAATCGCTCCGAGACAAACACCGGGAACCCGAGGTGGGCAAGGAGAAGCAAGAAATGCCACAGAGAGAGCTGGACGACAGTTAAAACGACGCAAGAATAAAGCACATCACGCACGAAAGGTTCCACGATGAGAGACACGGTTTCTTCCGTCGGATTGCGACTGAACGGCCGCCAAGCCTCCAGCAAGGCGTCGTTCCGCGTATCCAGCTCCTCGCGGACGTCAAGGGAGACGATGGTGGACCCCGCCTCTGGACTCGGCGAGGGGACCTCAATGGAGGGACGGGGGGTTGGAACGGTCAAAAATGGCACCCGCACAACGCTGGTACGGCCCAAGAACGCAACACTCCCACCACATCGCCTGGGCGTAAGCCAGAAATTGCGCGTGGTAGTAGTCCTCGCGCGACCAGGCGCCCATGTCCTCCCATGCCTGGACCGACTCGTCGTGAAGACGAGGAGGAATGGTGGAGGTGGAGAAAATGCGGGAAGGGCGCGACGCAGGACGCCAGGTGCGCGCTTGATCCCAAGCGGAGAGCCCGTGGAGCTCGCGGAAAAGACGCGAGGGAAACCCGAAGGGAGGCGGAGAAGAAGGAGGGGGCGGCGCGGTATACGTCGGCGGCGTCAAAACTGGGGTTGTTGTCGCCGAAGAAGCGGGGTTGAACTCGGCGATGGGCCGGAATATTATGGGATGCGACGCCGGAGCAAAAGGCCAGATGGGGTCCTCGCGATCGAGGAAAGCGGAGAGGACTCGGTGGTGGAGGCCAGGGTACACAGAGGGATGGACCAGCGTGAAACGAGACGGAGTGGGACGCCATACCTCGTCGGAGAGACGAGAGCCGTCGGGGCGGACTACTTCGGGAATCGAGGGGCGAGAGAAAGACATATGGAAAGAAGGAACTACAACCCGACTCGCCCTTTATAAAGGGAACTGAGACACGATCAATGGAAGCATCGTGGGTACAAAAAGGCTAAACCGATACATTCCCGACGATGAGTCGGGTTCGGAATATGGAGGCTGCGGAGAAGCAAAAGAAGCTTTAGAAGCTTCGAAAGTTTGGAAGCAAAGAAGCCTCGAGGTTAAATTGCCGTCCAGGCACGCAACGCGTGGAAATAGGAAGGGGTACCCCGGGATGGCCCGGTAACACTCAAAGCAAACGTGCTGCTAAGATGGATTATGCGAGGGAGATTGCCTCCCCCTGCCGATGGGGCCGAGCGATTGAAATACTCCGAGGTTTAACTCGTCGAGAACGCTCTGTTGAAATACTCCGGAAACCGTCAAAGGCTCAAAAGGTCTTCGACGACCGTCGAGAACAAAGGCCATCACCAAGATTTTTTTTTCGGCATCGAAAAGTTTTCGGCATATCTTAGGCGCTCGGGGCGAACGCCCTTAAACGGGGGGGTGATGTCATGAAACGCCCCCATCACCGATCAATAACTACCAACATCCCTTTTGTGTAACATAAAGGGTTACACAAAGGAGGACAGTTAGACGGAGAGGGTTAACAAAGGGAAACCATTAGTATATTAACCCGACTCGAGAGAGCCTTACAGTAGCTTCTATCTCGTCTTAGTAACGACCCCACTTGGGGCTTAAACCGTTCTTCTCAGCCTTAAATAACCGAAACCCGACCGTCCGTCGGGAAACCTTCGGGAATCGTCCCGAACCCCGACTCCGTTACCGAGCCCTACCTGGCCTCGTTCTGACATTTCGACCTCAAAACCACTTACACCGGTGTTTCCTCTGCAGTTGGTGAGAGCATTGAGGGCGCTTGGCTATAAAATGGCCATGAACTCCGATGGTGTGCAATATCACTGAAGGGTTAGTCTGAGCTTGAATGTTATCGCGGAGCAGCCCTACCTGCGTCTACTCAAAATGGGGAACTCATCTGGTGTTATGCATTTCGATGTGCTTGTGTGTTATGATGTTGCGGCGGGACTGTGACATGACATGTTGTGGGCGCTGTTGGATGAGTTTGGTGGAGGGCCAGAGACTTGAACCGAGCCAATTGGCTATAGAGGATTTGACAATGGACCACACAAATTTCCTTATTTTGAAGAATTGTTTCTCAGTGGTATTTCTTGGGTACCGTATATAAAGAGGGAGGGGGCACAGTTTTGGGCACAGAATCCTCCCTGCTATCACTAGGGCAAGTTCTGGGCTTGAGCGGTGCTTATCCATTTCGAGTTTGTATTCTGAACAAGTTGATTTGATTGGGATTGGTTGGAACGAATAAGATTGAATTTGGACTTGAAATACGCTAGGAAGCTTTTGGAAACTTGGAACGCGGCCGGAAGCCTGCGATTGGATTTGGTTGAAGCTAGGAAGCTTCTGGATTGGAATTGGTTTCAAGTACCGCGCTAAATCTGTTACTGAGGCCGATCTCCCTAGAAGTCTGTGTGTTTGGTGTGTGTTTGGCGTTAGGTGTTTTGCTTTGCATTTCATAGTCTCTAAAGGACTCTGTTATATATTTCATTTTTTGTTGTGTAGTTGTAGAAATGATAACAGAGTCTGTTTGCAAAGTCCGAGGTTTGGTGGCCGTCCCGATTGGGCCATTTCCGGAAAAGGAAGGTCCGCCACTCCCCTTCTCCCGCCGACGTTGCACGTCTCTGGCGTTCCTGGGCACCCCGGAAGCAGCTTCAATCGATTGGCAGCACTCAAAAGTGGGTATCCAGGGTTGTTTGAAAAGGTGCTTTGGGAACCTTGGAGCCTCGTTTGCGGTGCGTCCCCGTCGTCTGGTGTGCCCACCAAGCGCCCCTCCCCATTTTCACCGTGTTGCAACGGCAGGCCACCGCTCCGACCCAGCACCATCCCCGCTGAACCACGGCTGCTCTTCCTCTCACTCCACGAGCCATGCCGCAGTCGAAGATCGCGTCTTAACAGCCGCCAGGTGGCGGCAGTGCTTCGTCTCAGCCTATGACCGCCCGCTCGTGCACATTGACCGGCGGACATGGACCCGCACGGGCGCACCGCTCTATGCAGCTCACTCAGGCGTTCTCCAAGACCTCTCTACCAACTCCCCCCCTTCGCGCCGTGCTGCATTTGGTCTCCGAGGTCTCTCATCCCGCAGCCCCAGCAGGATACCCAGGGACTCAGCCTGGACTCCATGTTGGCCGCAGCGCTCGACTCCATATTATTAGACGACTCTGTACTTTCCTAAGTGTAATTCAACAGGTTTCCTACCTTTCCCCAGCTTCCTTGAGGTCCACACAGTGCACTACAAGCGGGCGAGGCCACTTGGAGTCCGTCTTCCTTTTTGGGAAATGTCCCAATCGGGACGGCGAGCAAAGGTCCGACTTTGCAATCAGACTATGCATTTCACCAGCCTGTGCGTTTCATCGCATTCTACTCTGTGCATAGAGTTTGCTTTTCACCGTGGATGGTGAGAATACATTGTGTCCCACAAGATATGGATGAACAAGGACTACGATTAGATACAAAACGCGGACACAAGAGTACCTACAGTGTAGTCAGGCATGGCAGACAAACTGTACTACAGTACCAGCCAAATAACGGGATTAACAAAAAAGGTGTCCCAATTCCTTACTACTAATACATGCCGGACTTGATATACTACAGCCCTTATATCAATCTCCGTATCTAACATCTGGAGAAACCTGTCCTCTCACTCTGCTCAAACAGGACACCCACATTCATTGCTCTCGGCACCGCACTGTGCTGAGCTCGTACAAAGCAGTGGGTGTCCGATTGCGAGCTGTCCGAATCTTGTGAAGGTTCCAAGCGGCGCGGACACGGTCGAGCGCAGCTTGAATACGCGGTTGGAACACCAGGAAGACACAGACACGCTCGATTGCGTTCTCCATGTCGAGCAACTCGTTCTCCTCGAGGTACTGGAACAACTGGCGGAAGAATTCGAGCGCGTCCTTGCGTATGTCGCGCCAGCCTCGCTCCATGCGGATATTTTGAGTAGAGCTGAACAGGTATACATCAGGATTTGTGGCGCAGAGGTAATGTAGACATACCGTCCCCGAAAATAAGCCATATGGCGCATACCCCAACGCGCCTTCATCCTCCTTTCGACCCCGTTGTTCTCCTTCCCGAAGTCGCCGCGAACCCGGCTCGGCCATCCATAGACCCCCACGCCCTCGCGCATGAAGACATCCTCGACTGTTAGCCCTGCATTGGCAGCAGCCCCGGCCCTGGACTTCAAAACAGGTGGTTAAATCTTGTCTAAAATCAGAGAAAATTTATCGGCCGGGCCAGGAGGGTCACACACCAGCTGTAGCATCAACGACCATTGCAGTAACTGGTATCCAAGCTCTCCTGCACACAACCAAAAGCGGTGAGTTGGCAATTGCTGATTCAGACATATTAATACTTGACGTTCAAGGGCAATGCATAGACTAACAGCTCTGTAGAGAGCACAGCAGGGCCTCCTGTGTCCGCGGAAAGGCTCCATACCCAAACTTTTAGATAATGGTAACAAAAGGGGAAAGTCCGCCAGTGGACCCGTCTTCACGTGATCGTGCGACACCCACCATTTTCGCGAAAATGGGATTGACACCGGATCGAACCCGGTGCCAGGCAAAACAGAGTAAGGACAAAAGATGAGGGGGAGCTGGGTACCAATTAGACATAAGCTATACATGTAACTAAAAACATTCAGTGTAAAAAAGTGGACGCAATTTGATGGTTTCCGTCCAAGTTTCTACAGTGCCCATGACTGGATTCGAACCAAAAGCTTGCGCTATTCGCAGAGATGCTCAAAATATCTACAGCTACATTTTGACTAATCAGAACCAGAACACCTTCGGGCATACCGGCCGAAAATATAGGTTTATCAGCTCTTAGATGGTTCGGTCAGTTTCTGCGTATCCTGACAATCAGGAATATGGTGAAGTTTACCCCCATAGCTGAACTGGAAGGTACAATATTGTGGCAGGTATATGTGGCTCGACGACGCGACTGGTGGCTGGTCCAAGGCATGCAGCTGCACAGTCGGAGGCGGCAGATGGGGCCGGGGCTCGTCTGCGCGAGTGTTGGTGTATGGTGCGGCAGGAGATGCAAGGATCACATACTGGACGTTCTCGAGGCCGCACTGGAAGCTTTACCAACTACTGTGAGATTCCAAATCAATCACCGGCGGGCAAGATAACGGAGCACGCACCGACCGCCTGCCTTCGCAGCGCGACACGAGCTATCCGCGATGCTCGGCGCTTCTGCCCTCGCTTCTGCGTAGCACCGACCCCCTTCTTCTGCGCCTTCAGCAGCTTGACGCGCTCCGCAAGCGCCTGTTGGAATTCGAGAGCGTCCAAGGATGCAGGGAACCCGTTGCAAACGCGCAACGGGCCATATCGCATTTTCACTGTATAAATAAGTACAAAATCTATTACTTGGCGAGCCAGCAGGGCGCCAGCGGCAGCGCCAGCGGTGTGCCAGCTTGCATATTCAACAGCGCCCTCTGCTGTTCCAGCACCATCTCGAGCTCACCTTGAATGCGTGTCGAGGACTCGTCGTGATAACGCGTCGCCTGTAACTTCCGGATTACTAACGGTTTTTTTGCACTCGCCGTCGTCGTCATGAAAGTTGTGCTGGCGGCCTAGAAGGCGATGGGAGTGCGGGAGTCGGACCCGGACCCGGGCGCGGAGATTTTGTAGTTGGGACTCGTGTTGGCAGTCAGGCCCGTATGACTGCGCGCCGGTCTGGACGGCGGGGTTAGGACGGGCGACGAGGTACGAGCCACATGAGAGCTCAGGAAGTGGCGCTAAGTGCGGCAGGTAGTCGCTCGCTGACCTTGTTTGCGTTGTGTTGGGATTGCGGGAGTCGGGCACGGAGTTGTTGTAGTCGGTAATCATATCGGCGGGCGGTTCCATGTCTTGAGGTCGATGTAGAGCGATGGTCTGCGCGGTTAGCGGAGGGCGCGAGCCGACAGAGATGGATTCGGCAGATTAGGGAGAGGGCGCTGTAGACGATCGGCGCGCTCTCGCTGCCGATTCGGGCTCTTGCTCATCGATTACAGCAGCGCCAACGGGCTGGCTGGCGGAGCCCGAGTAGATTTGAAACGACGGAGTCCGCGATTGCGGTGAGGGGCAAATTGACGAGGGCTACATCCGGCGATGGAGGGGATCGACTGCGAGCTCAAGGTTGCAAGCTGGTCCCGTCCCCGAGCACGTGCGGGAGACTGGTAGGAGTTGGTAGTCGGCGCTGTAGACGGCGGGTTCTGGTTGCGTGAGGAACGCGGGCCGGAGTCGCGTATGGCGCTTGTGGAACTAGTACATGCAGCGTGCCGGTCGTCGTTTATCGCGTCGGTGAGATTCTGCGCCAGATTGGCCAGGCTGGACCGGGACGCGTCGCAAAGTCCTACGAGGAGGTTGTGAGCGGGGTTGGGGAAGCGACGAGGAACCTCGTAGCTGGCAGCAAGACGACTTTACACTGACGATGCGTTTGCGAGCGTCGTAAGTGCCGTCAATCTCCAAGATCCTCGTGCCGTCAATGAGCGAGAGGTGTGCAGTATATGGCTGCAAATAGGTAGCACTGTGGCCGTTCGTGTTGCAGCTCACACTTTGACGCGCTCGGAAACCCGCTAAACCTAGGCTGGGTCCGTCCCCTACTGCCACGCGCTTCCTCCGGGGTCCAAGCGGCGCTGGTCGCTCGAATCCTCCGAGACGGCGGAGTCGACAAGTATCAGGTCGGGTATGTTGGCGGGGGGCAGGGGCGACGGGATTGGCGGGGTAGTGAATCACTGAAGACGCGGTGCAGGCCGTGGAAGATGTCGCGAGAAGTTGGACTGAGCGCGTCGTTGGATGGGCGCTTTTTGCTGTTCCTCTCCGGCACAAGCCAAGCACCCTTCTTCTCGCCATAGTTAGCTCTTGTACTGGTGCTTGTCCTGTATGGGACAGATGTGAGCACAAGCACGGAATCAGAATGCTTTCTGTCTCCTGCCTGCTTTGAGCGCTCCGTCGCCACTCCTTGTGTCTCGCAAACCACCACGCCACCCTGCGGTCTGCCCCGACAACTCCCAACCAGCCCACGACGCGCAACTCCAACAAAGACGCGCTCGCCGACGCCACCCCCGAGCCGCTGCCGACCAAGCTGGAAGTTCGGCAAACTTTGATGCCAGCGCCTCGTTGTTGCGAAGATACAAGGAACGTGTTGAAACTCCCACGCCCACAACAACCATCAACATGTCAACTCACCCATGCAGAGTTGTAAACAAGAAACTTGTTGCCAACTGCAGTTGCTTGCGGACAAGTTGGACATGGTTTTAGTGCATTTCAAAGTTGGCACTCCCCAACTTGTCATTAGATAAAACATGTTACATGCTAAAACCAACCATGTTATATGGGTATAATGAGATGCATTTCATGATCTTGTAACGTGCAGCTCGACCGAAAATGAATGGGCTAGTGTTGAGGGATATTTATTAAGATGCATTGACCGAACTTGGACTTGCTCCTCCGAAAGTTGTGGTACAAGCAAGTTGCTTGAAGCCAGGATGTACATGGATGCAAAATAGATGTCAACAGAATAGATGTACCTGCTGCTCAGTTGAACGTGTCATTGAAAAAATGTTGTAATTTTTTGAACATGTCACAATCTTTATTACACAATATATCTCCCATACTACCTGCGTGTACTCAAAACGGGGAGCTTATCTGGTGTTATGCGTTTCGATGTGCTTGTGTGCTATGATGTTGCGGCGGGACTTGGGCGTGTTGTGGGCGCTGTTGGATGAGTTAAGGGGATGGGGTAATTCTAGCTAATAGGGAAACGGGTCGGAGCCGTCCCATGCTGCTGTGGGAATTATCTTGATCTTATCAGCATCTGTCAAGGATCAACGTTTGAGGGCGCATGTGGGCGCTGGTGTCCTATTCCTGGAGAAAAGGGTAATTGCCCCGTAGCTCGCCGTTTGAAACAAGAGGACCTCAGGATGTGCCGAGTACCGTTAGGAAGAGGTGTAAATGTGCTCTTCAACGGCTAACAAGCTTCTGAGCCAGGAACCAGGGCTCAAGGGTTCAACATCCGACAATCAGGGGGCGTGGCGACCTGGAGCGCGACCTGGAGCGCGACCTTCTGGATACCCGGCACTTCGAAGGACCGAGCCAATTGGCTATAGAGGATTTGACAATGGACCATACGAATTTCCTTATTCTGAAGAATTGTTTCTCACTCGTATTTCTTGGCTACTGTATATAAAGGGGGAGGGAGCACAGTTTTGGGCACGGAATCCTACCCCGCTACCACTAGGGCAAGTTCTGGGTTTGAGCGGTGCTTACTCATCTCAAGTTTGTAATCTGAACAAGTTGATTTGGCTGGATTGGTTGAAACGAATAAGATTGGTTTTGGACTTGGAATAAGCTAGGAAACTTTTGGGAACTTGGAACACCGCCGGAAGCCCTGGATTGGATTTGGTTGAAGCTAGGAAGCTTCTGGATTGGAATTGGTTTTGAGTACCGTGTTAAACGCACACCCGATTGAGTTGGTGATTGGGGTTTAAGGACCCAATACCACTTTATCACCCATACCCCGATTCTACGCAGTTCGCTGTTAGTTGCCCAGTTGAGATACTATAAACTCAAAACTCCAAAAGTACTCTGAACACCAAGTCCGCTTGAGGTTTAGTCTACACGTTCGAGAAACACATAGAGTGTTTACACCCTTGTCTGGATATTTCTATCCTCACAATACCCTGGATTGGCTCTGTTACCAAGGCCAATCTCCTAGAAGTCTGTGTGTTTAGTGTGTGTGTGTTTTGTTGTGTGTTTGGTGTTAGGTGTTTTGCTTTGCATTGCACCAGCCTGCGCGTTTCATGCCGGTCGGCTCATAGCTTGCTCTGTCTCCCCCTCACTTGTAACACCTCTATGCTCAAACAATCTCCCAAGTTCCCTTGATGGATCTCCGACAAAAAAAAAAACACGGGCTGCGTGCAAGCTCAACAATAATATCCATTACCGCCGCCCTCGTCACTAAGTACGCCTTCAGAAAGATAAAGGGAGTTTTTTTCTCTTTTGTGCCACATCATGGGGACCAACATTGACTTTTTTCCGTCCAAAATATGTGAAAATTTTGGGTGTGTTTTTGTTGGGAATGATTCCTCCAGAAATGGGCAAACTATTTCTTGCCAAAAAATCAGACCCTTTTTTAGGAAACACTATCTGGGAACTGTCATACATTGTAAAACTACTGAATTTTTGCCGCAACTCAGGGAAAAGTCCAACAATGTTACCATCAAATCATACTGTAGTTATTAGACCTTAAGTCCGGAGGGTGTAACCGTAACACATTCAAGTCCGAAATGTAACATGCCTGATGGCATCAAAAAATACCATAAATAGCGATATTTTGACAGCTCCGGCACAGCCGGAAGGAAAAATTGCCTTATTTAGGTAGTGTGGAGGACAATCCGATGCCCAAAAAATGCTTGTAACTTGTAACAAGAAGCATGTAAGTCCGGGTCTGGAGGGCCTCGTATGATGTCTAATCACTACAATATTCAGCGCAAAATGTTAGCAAAAACAGACAGCTTTCTGGCTGGAAATGATCCCCAATTGTGTTTAGGATTTTTGCCTGCCAAAGGTATCCATAAAAGGCAGCAGGCTCTTTTTGGAAAAAAAAAGAGAGAGAGAGAGAGAGAGAGAGAGAGAGAGAGAGAGAGAGAGAGAGAGAGCTTGCTTTATGCCCCCCTTATTGGCTACAAAGAAATAAAAAAACCTGGTTTATCCTTCTGAACCAGTGTAGTGTGTCTTTCGTCATAGAACTCGTACCAAACAAGGATTACATAAATACAATACACGTCTGACCAACACCGAGAGAGTGTGTGTGTCTCCCAATCCAAAGATCACTCAGTAGTAAGTTTAGAGTCAAAATGTGTAATTTACATGCTTGAAAATTTCGAAGCAAAAAGTAGCGCAACATCACCAAACGCCAGCGTGCGCTGACTAAAGCATGCTATGGTGTAGAAATAGGCATTCTACATGGAGTTCACAGAAAAAAACTGCAATTTTGTGAAATTTGGCTGTGATACCAGTATACACCGAACAAGCTCAACATCCACAGAAAATTTGCAAGTTTCATTAGAGCATATTAAACTAACCATTCTTAGATTTGAAGAGAACCCCCGCGATATAGCGTCGCCGCGATGGCTCGGAGGCTGCGCCTGCATGATTCGCTGCCAGCATCGCCGCCGCCTATCACGATGCGCTGGCCGGAGACGGACGAACTCCACGCAAACTTGCCTTGAACGGTTTTTCCGTGTCCTCTCAGGATCCGCGCCTTTAATTTATCCAACCGCTCCCTGCCTGCTGTACTCCCTCTCATATGCCTGGACGTTCGCGCGCCGTATCTTACGTGCTCCGCTGTTACAGAATATCTCATTACATTCAAAGTAATTTCTCTTCTATTAAGCACACTACACGTACCAGTGCAAGAGCTGTTGACCCAGCTATAAACGGATAGATTCCAACAGCTTTAGGACCCAAATCGGGAAGCTTTCCGCTGTCGGCAGTACTCGGCAAGGATGCTCCACCGCCAAGCGCATACAACAGCATTTGAGGCGCCCGTCCAAAATTAATCCGCAGCCAAAACGCGTCATTTATGGGCTCAGTGGCCCCACAGATGCTGTTATAACAGCTTTCGTGGCCTACATTTAAAAAGAGCGATCCAACCTGCTTGGATCCCACCACCGCCATTCCATAGTATCACTCCCCACCTTCCAATACAGCCCGTACCACAGTCGTCGCCACCGCTCTCCAGCTGCTCGCACGCCGAGCCCCATAACGCCACAGCGACTAAGCCTCGCGCGACGCGCCATCCACTTCCATCCAACTTGGAGCTCCATCCCACGCTGGCGTAGTCGCATATTCTAAACACTGATGCCATCCTAGCGTATCCTGTCTCTGTCAAGTTAGCAAGGTCTTGATCTATCCAGCCCATCTCTTGCTGCGAGCAGTCTCTTATCATCCTTATGCGATTCCTGCGGGTGTTTATGTGTCTGATGCATAGCGACCGGAGGAAGTAGCCCAGTGCAAGTACGGTCTCTACGGTCTCACTCTCTCGATGTTCTGACCTCTGCTCGCGTACTACACGCACCGATTTCTGCCATTCCGTAGATGTGCACCTTCAATCCGCAGCAGGTGTCGGACTGTTTAATATTTAGCCATGCGTACGCGCAGAAAATACCCGCACAAAATAGTGCGAGGGCTTGCAACGGGTTACTGGAAAATAAACGAAATTAGGCCAGGTTGTAGCCCTCGCATCTCTTAAGTTGTATTCACTATATTCATATGGTGGGCAGCCCACACTGTTCCGGGTCAAATCGATATCTCATTTTTCATTCAAGACTGAAATAACGAGGACTGCCGTAGGTGAATGCGTGTGACGTACCCCGGTCGTCGGGGTATCGTTATAAAAACATGAATATATCTATATATATATTTGTTTGACAGTCTATCTCAAGGCACTCACCTCTACCTACTTCTCAGCCCATGATTTTGTATATAACAGCAACAACAGCATCTCAATCTACGATGCATCTACAAGGCCAGGGCGCAGCCCTGGCGTGTCTTGTCTCATTTCTTTGCGGCGGCTGCGGCCCAAAGTTGTGGAATGTTAGAGCTGCTGCCCTACTTCTCCCTCCGCAGCGCTTCACTGGGAGATCCTAGTTTTTGGAGCACTGCCTTTCAGTATAATTCACTCCTTCCTATACTTAACTCGGGGGATCCAGAACAAACCCCGGCATACTGCCCTAAACTATGCACTATCCTGCATCCTCATCCTGTAAGGTCTAGTCCGGTCCCGTACCATTTTACGTGCTAACAACCTCTAGTTTCACGCACCCATTTCGCTCAGGCCGGACCTGGTACGCCTACGCGCATGCGATATGTAAAGTTCGGCTCTAGATCTCTTGCTGATTCGCTGGGATAGATCAAGAGATGGACCCCGTCAGCTCTCGCACTTGCAAATGCGGCGCAGAGTGTGGCGAGTATAATCGGTGTAGCAGTTGTGGGGGAGGGATACTGCGGACCAGATATTCAAGTATTTCGGGAAGTAGATAGCCATTGCTCGGAACCCCCTCACGCTTATTAATACTGTAACATGAATCCTTGCCAGTACGGATCCTCTTGCTGTCAGCCGGGTTTGAGTTCAAATATTTGCTCGTTTACCCTCTCATTGGCTGGGGAGACTTATCACGCTGACGTGCCAAACTGGCTTGGCTTGGCTTGCCCCCGCCAGGAGCCCCGACATTTTGGCTTGGGCTTTGATGGGCTTGGGCATTGGCTTGGGCCGGCTTGGGGTGGGTTTGGGTGCTATTTTGAGGGTCTGGAGGGTGCAGTGGCAGGAGTAGGTAGGTAACTAACTAGGTTTTATGTTTAATATGGGCGGGAAGAGTGTTGCGAGCGGTTTGTATTCTGGCGGGTGGGGCGGCAAGGCCATGTTGTGCTGGGGCGGAGACAGCAGAGATGGGGAGCGCCGCAGCGTGTCGTTTCGAGGAATGTATGTGTCGAGGTGTGCATCGGTGTGTCGAAAGTGGGGGGAGGGGGGCATGTCTAGTCGCAAGGTCCATACTTAGTGGCACGTTAAAGTTTGAATAATTTGCACTGAGGACCGCTGAAGACACATCCCACTGCTGAACTCACCTCCTGATCAAGTTTTAGCATGCAGAAGTGGCTTTGCATGTATCAAACTTAACTTTACTCTCAAGATTTGATCTTATCACAGTTCATATCAATTCCATGTTTGAGATGTAACCAACTACAACGCACAACATACAACACTATGACTTAAGCTGAAAATTTTGATGCCATCAGAACCATCAATTCTTTTAGAATGTTTTCAAAAATTCCAGAAGGGGTCTCTCCATAGGTGTATTGCAGTCTGAAGATGCAAAGTCCAAAAGAATTTCAAATTATGTAGTGAAGTACTTAGTAAACCATTTCCATCCTCCTTCCTTCCAAGTCCCCAGCGCTGGGGTTTACCTCCATACTTCCCTTCTCTCTCAGACTCAATTTGATTGCATCACTGATTACATCAATTTCAAATCTGCATCTCAACCAGCTATAACAAAAGTAGCATAAGTCACTACATAGCTGGGTCATAATCCAAAAATTGATGCCATCAAACACATCAATTCTTCCCCTCTGCCTGCGAGGTAGCTCGCTGGCTGGTGGGAAAATTATTCGAGACTATGAGCCCCAAAGGCGCCTCAGATCAGTGCTATGCATACTTTTCAGTACTAATTAATTTATGTCCACCCACCAAACTTTGTCTATGTTGTACTCTGTACTCCCCGAGCTTTAGAACTGCAGACCCCACCTCCGCGCACCCAATCCCCGCTTAAACACACCAAATCCCCACTTATTCCCACAAAAAAGCCAATATGGTCACCCTAACACATGCCCCCCGCAGCGGGCTGGGGCGACTTCAATTCATTTAGGCTTTGTGCTTTTTGAACTCGCGAGCTATGCTTTATTATTATATATATAGGGCGGAAACACGCCACGGGCGCCGGGGCTCAAATTTTCATGCAAAAACATGACCATTCAACGAATAGATTCATCAACCTTTGTCATAATTTGCCGCCTCCATCCGCCGGTATATCCGTCCTCATATGCGGCGCCAGGTTGAAAATACAAGTTATTTTGCTCAATGTTTCTGTACGATTGGCAATACAGTCTAAGTACGGAGGGACGCCAATCGCGGATCTCTAAGGACGATCCGGCAGGTCACAAGGACCCGTGCACCATGTGGCACCGGTTGTGTGGCATCCAGCCGCGGGGTTCCTGTAGTCTAAGGCAGAGAAAGGAGAGAAAAATGAGAATGTTAACACGAGCAGGAGAGGACAGATCCAAGCACCTGTGGACATATGTTTGAATCTGTGTTTAGTGGTTTGGTCTTTCGGATGCTTCACATGTGGGCTTTATACGTAACAGGTGCTGTTCCGATTGTACGGGCTACCAAGTAATTGCCAACAATTAGTAGCGCTCGCAAAATCATTTCTAACCCAGCGCTAGCGGGCGGCCCGCTGGCCGATGCCGCCACAACTGCGTTATGATCAGCGGCCGTAGCGCTGTCGGGCAGGCGACAGATTGCCCGCGGAACGCTCGCGTCGAAGTGTTCGGACGTGATATCAGCGGACGGAGACATGTTATCGACACCAAAACATTGATATTTAATGTGGGTATGTTTTTTGTATGGACTTCCGCCAACGCTACTGCAGTGAAACTGTCGGACAATACCTCACCTGCACTTCCTATAGGGCTAAGGCCAGGGGAGTGGACACTACAAGGGCCAACTTTGTTAATGTACCTGGACCACAGAGGTGCACGAACGTGCCCTTCATCTGCTACTTAGCTAAATCCTACTGTACCCTTAACTGCCTCGCCGTAATCTATGCCAAGCATGAAGGTCTTCCGAGCGATCTACTTGCAGAAATACATGACTATCTGGTCTGTAGTATCCCTCCCCACGCAGCTGCTACATCTACTGTATGCTCCACATTCTGGGCCGCTTTTGCAGGAATTGAACGAAAGGTTCAACCACCGAGATGATTTCCCGCAACCATCCGCCAGTATATCCGTCCTTATGCTAGATTCCCTTAGACTCCCTCTTCAGATGTATTCCCTTATTACCCTTTCCAAAAAGCCTCAAACCTTGTTCGTACGTCGACCGTATCCTCTGGGAACACCTCAGCGATAGTGGGAGAAAGCGTATTCGCAACTTGAAGAAAACCCACCAAAGCGCGAGGCTATAATCTCCTCCTCCTCCTTATCCCCAGGCCACTTACGCTTCCACGCATAAATAAACTCCGCCCCATCCAACCACAAGGCCTGCATCTTGGGACACCGTCTAAGCATGCCCGCGCGGAGGGCATCGACGTCGGGCATCGGGAGCAGCGCCGGATCCGAACGGATGTGTGTTTTGAAACGGATTGCCAGGCGGCGAAGCTCGACGTGCGGCGGCCATAGTATGTTGCTTGCTTCGCCCTCCTCCTCCTCCTCCTCCTCCTCAGTCGGCTCCGATGCGGGCTGCTGCGCAAAGAGGCTGGAGAAGACTTCGGTCTGCACCACATTCAGCTTTGCGAATAGTAATATGGGATGCAAGAGAGGAATAACGCGCACAGAGTGTGTAACCGCACGCTCCTGGACGACCATGACATCCACGACCTCCGCCTTTTGAAAGAGCGATAATATCGCGACTAGCTCGTTACACCCGTTTGGTAGCGCGTAGAAGACGAGCTCGACCACCCGAGCGGTTGCGAGGGACGTCCCGTAGACGAATGGGATCTCCCAAATGAGAGTATAGACATTGCAGGGGTGAATGCTGAGTTTCTCCAGCGTGCCCGTCCCAGCTGCAGGGATGAACGGAAGGCAGAAACGCATGCCGCGCCCGGAGCAGGCGAGCGTACGGAGAGTCGGGATGGGCCGGAGATTCGACTGGAACGCCTCGGCGTATGGGCCGTCGTCGGGGGCGAGCGGACCCCAGTCGTAGACGACAAGCGATTGGAGGGACGGGAAACGGGAGAGCAACGAGGCGAACGCTATGGTGCTCATCCTGCGTGGCTCCCAGCCCAGGACGACGGCAGTGACGTTCGGGAACGAGGGGGTGTCGACTTCAGTCCAGTCGCACCCAAAGAGCAGATGCAGCGGGGACAGCTCCAGCTCGATGAGCCGCTCCGCATGGTGAAAGACGAGCCCCAGCCACGCCTGCGACCCGCGATCCCGGTCTCCCGCCCCCGGCCCACTCTCGCTCTCCTCGTACTTGAAGCGCCTGAGCCGTTGCCCCATGTCAGCGGCATACCGAATCAGCGCCCCGGTTTCGACGGTGCACGACTGCACATGCATCTCCGATAGCAACGGCAGCGCACAGACGGTGTCCAGCATCCACTGCGAGAACGTCACCAGGTAGAAGTGCGCTGAGCGGAGGTTGGTGAGCTGGGGCAGCACGCGGAAGACGCTGTCGAGAAGCGGGATGCTCTCGTCTCCACCATTAAGCGCCGACGCCTGCACAAGCATCGGGCGTGGTCCGACCTCGACGGCGCGTACGAGCGAGGCTACCGCCGGCGACGCCGAAAGTACGAACCGTAGTCGATCCTCGCTGCGAGTGCTGTAGTGTGGAGGCAGTGGGCTGACGACTGGCTCGATGCCCGGGGCAAGGCCGAAGCAGTGGAATTTGAGCTTCGAGAAGATGAAGGGGCGGGCGAGGCCGGCGAAGAGACGCGAGACGAGCGAGATGGAGTCAAAGGAGGCCGGAGGGACGTGCGAGAGGACGTCCAGCCAGAGCTCGACCGGAAGCAGCGTTTCGGGATCGCGCGCCTTGGGGCGCGGTTTGGGTGGCAGACTTTCCCATTCCCGCTGCGGAGCTATAGCTAGCAGACTTGAGTGGCGAAATACTTAGCAGCAGGCGGCCTTACGAAGGGTGTAGATATCGAGGGTCCTCCGCTTCCTTATGGTCAGAGGCAAGGTCGACATTGATTTCCATCTAAGAATTTTACACGATCTGGAGTCTGGATAGAGGTACAAGCATGCTCATAGAACTACAGAAGAGCACGGGATACGGTGGTCCTACATCGCACGCGCCTGCGCCTCGAAGCGCTCAAGCACATCCATCCAAGCCCGTTCTATTGCGAGGCAACGTGGCTTGGGTGCAAAAATGGCTCCATCCGCGCAGACACCGCTGTCAGGGGACAGAGGCACGGGCTCCGTGGACATGCAGAAGATGCTGGGATGCGTGATGACGGGTGCAGGCGCGGCTGGGCGTAAGACGGGATACGCGCCGGGCATCGCGAGCGACGCGTCGCCGTTGTTGATGTCGACGAGGAAGACCTCCGCCTGCGACGAGTGGGGTACGTCGTAGTCGAGGACCTCAACGAGGACGGGATAGTGCTCGGCGTCGACGCTGGCGGTGTTGCGCGCAGCGTGCTCCCTGCAGACCTCGAGAGCCGAGACGACGCGTTCTGTGTCGAGGAGCGTGTGGGACTGGTCGACGTGCAAGGGCGTGACGTCTACCCAGGAGTTGGTGGCAGAGTCGAGATAGCCGTAGAGCCCGGGGTTTGGGGATACGGGGTACGTCCATGACGGCGGGATGCAGTCAATGGCCTGCAGAGAGCCAGACGGCGTCCCGAGGGTGTACGGAGAGCGTAGGCTGGAGGCAGCGACGATGTCGCGTGGAACATTGCGAGGATTCGTCGAACGCTCCTTGTCGGCACGGCCAATACGGGGAATGGAAGAGGCTGGGTAGAGCTGCATGGAGTGCGATGGTCGACGGAGATGGTGTGTGGGTCGAGAAAGCAGGGAAAGCGCGTCGGTGGCACGCAGGGCATGGCTTATATCCCGACAAGGCGCGTCCCAAGCGTCGGGGGATCAGTGGCGAGCCATGGAGGACAATGCGTCGAAGCGCGTCGTAAATCGAGGACACGAGGGCGCGCAGGGCCACAGATGTGTGTGCAGCGACTGGAACCTTACGGGAGCGGCTGGTCTGGCTTGGGCAAGCAAGGTACCCGTTGGGGGCGTGGCGCTGGCGTCTTGCGTCGAGAAAAACGGCGTGTCGAGTGCAGAGACGACGGCGAGGAGCGTAGAATGAGGTGCAGAGGTCCATTCCCATCTCCAGCTGAGGTCTATGGTGAGTTTCTGGCCTGGAAGAGCGGTGGACGGCGCACCAGTCGATGAGCCCGTCATCATCGGCGAGCGCTGAGCGCTGAGCGCTGAGCCCCGGCACCCGCCTTGCCTCGTCCTCTCCTCCACTCGGGAAGCCTCCATAGTCTCACGACTCGCCCAGTTCTGCCTCGTTGCCTGAGCGCCGCCCTCACCGCTGCATTCCTGCCCCTCCCGATTCCTCAAGAGCGACGCGCGCGGATTGAGAGATGCGGTGTCTCTTCAGAGTGTCGGTGTGAGCCCGTCGAGCGTCGTCAGAGGATGGGCGCACTGTCGAGGTTGGATGCCGCATGGTGAGGTCAGGAAGCAAGCGGGGATGGTCACGACGATGTGCCCCTTGACCCCACCTTTCACCGACCTACGACTCTGCGATACGCCCACCGCCGCCGTCGGCTTCGACGGTATGCTCGACGCTAGTTCGCGATAGCTCCTGGCGGACGCGCTTCAAGCGGAATGCAGCACTTCACTTGCAATGGCTTCTTCCGCCGTCTCTATCCCAGCGTCCAGGTTCTGCGCTTCCGTTCCGCGAAGACGCGTCGCGCCCCCACTGCGTACTGCGCCCTCCCACCACACTACGGCTAGGCTTTTCCCCCAGCTGAAACCTCTGCAGCTGCTGGGCATCGACCGCGGCTTGAAAGTCATAGAAGGGATTGCATGTGGGCATAGGTGGGCATACAGGCAGGCAGCTATTCTACTGAGAAACTTGAGAACAAGAACTTGCGCCGTCCATCGCTGGGCAACGCCATCTTCGGGCCCGTCGTGCGCGCGAGGTGCTCCCATTCGGACTCAAAGTCCACCTTCGCAGCTGGAGCGGTGCCCCTCCGCTCAAGCTGGTACGCGGTGGTGGAGGGCCCGGGGACGGGGACGGTGCCCCAAGTAGCGCGGCGCAGCTCCGTGTAGCTGCTAGCTCCCGAATGGGCGGAGCCGTATTCTGCAGGACCGGGCATCCCGTATGCTTGGATCTCCGCGAACCGCGACGGCGGTAGTGGTGCGTGGTGGTCGTACGGCGAGTAGCGATATGCGTCGGGAGCGCGATATGCATACGCAGCAGGATGACCTGCAGGGGGCGGCGGCGGTGCACTCGGGGCAGGATACGAATACGCGTACGCAGCGGGCGGCGGTGGCGCGCTGGGGGCGGGATACGAATATGCGTGAGCAGCGCGATGGGCTTCGGCGGGCGCTGGGGGCTGGGACGTAGTGCGCGAATAACCGTACGACGACGCGCCGGCGCCGGTGGCATATTCGCCTTGGTAGTCCGTGCCGTACTCAGAGGGCTCGTAACCGGCGCTGGCCGTCTCCGAGTCGTCGTGAGTGGCAGGGCGCTGCTGGGCCACGTCATTCTCCTTGCCGTAGGAGGCGTCGAGCTCGTGGTCGAACAACCCCGGATAAAACGCTTCCTCGGGCTCGGGCGTGAGCGGCGGGACGCTCACGTAGCGATGCTGTTTCTTTGCGCCTGCCCGCCGCTTCTTCTTCTCTTTGGGGCCGTGCGCCGCGATCTTGTGCTTGCGGAGGGACGACGGGTCACCGCTGGTGTACGGACACGCGTCGCAGACAAAGGGACGCGCCCCGGTGCTGTCGACGCGTCAGAACGCGTGACATTTGACGGAAGAAAGATGGCATACTGTTTATTGTTGTGAACGCGAAGGTTCGATTTCTGGATAGTCATGTACTCGCAGCCCTCGTGCGGGCACTGAATCATACTACGCGAAGAATTAGCACGGTGGCAACCAGCGATACAACGAGACGCACTATTTCTGACGTTCCTCAAGCGGAAGGTGGATCATTCGGTGGCGTCTGAGGTCGGGCAGACGAGCAAAGCCCGCTATGCAGGCGGGGTGGTCGCAGAAGTGTTTCTTGGGCCGCGGGGCCCTGTTGCTGGTGCGGGGAGCGTGTGGCATGGTGTTGTTGAGAACTTGGAAAGAGTGAGATGCGGCAAAACACCGTCGCCAAGTCGTCTTATATACTCCCCCAACGCGTTCTACGCTTGGGTATAGCTGACCCGTAAATATGGCAATTTTCTGCACATTTATTTGGCCCTTTTTGCACGAATTACTTGTTCTGAGTGTGCATTGACCGCAGGGCCGCCCTTGACTACCCAAGCTGCAGACACGCTTCACAGTTGAGTGAAAGCCGGGTCCATTGTCCTTCGTCATATATGTGGGTCGGTGGCAACAAAGCGTACCGAATTCGCCATCAACGCCTCGAATTGTTCACCCGACGCAAAGCCCTACTAGTACTCAAGCAATTGAGCGTCTCCTCTCTCTTCACCCTCGCCTTATCCTGCTTCTTCCGAATTTGTCCACCAAACGGTTGTCCAAACGCAACACTACTCATGCTAGCTGCATGCACGCTCTCACCCGAATCCGACGTCGACGCTTGCACGGAAATGCACTCATTTACTATACCGCGCGACAAGAGTGCGCCAAACTCTTCAATCTGCATCGATAGTGCCTCATGTGGCGGTCAAAGTTGGCGCAGTTGGCGCAGACGGCGGCGCAGCGGAAAAGGTGCCAAAGACACGGAGCACATCCGAAATACCAATTTCTCCGCCATCAGTTCAAGCAAAGCCAGCTGCGCCGCCTGCAGGGAGACTTCTCACGCTGGCGTGCCAAACTGGCTTGGCTTGGCTTGCCCCCGCCAGGAGCCCCGACATTTTGGCTTGGGCTTTGATGGGCTTGGGCATTGGCTTGCGCCGGCTTGCGCCGGCTTGGGGTGAGTTTGGGTGATATTTCAGGGCCTGGAGGGTGCAGTGGTGGGAGTAGGTAGGTAATTAAGTAGATTTTATGCTGAATATGGGCGGGAACAGCGTCGCGAGCGGGTTTGAATTTTGGCGGGCAGGGGGACGGTACTGCAACAGTACTACATCAGTAGCATTGTGCTGGAGCGGAGATGGGGAGGAAGAAGGGATGGAAAGCACCGCAGCATGTCGGGGAGTGTATGTATCGAGGTGAATGGCGGTGTGCATTGGTTGGGGGCGTCGAGTTGCAAGCTTCTTCTTAGTGGTACCATGTTGAAGTTTGTGCTAAACACATCCCACTGTTGAACTAACCTCCTGATGAAATTCTAGCATGCGGAGGTGGCTTTGCAAAAATCAACCTTAATTGCTCTCAGAATTTGATGGCATCAGCTCAGATCAATTCCATGCTTGAGATGTGAACAACTAGAACCCAACAGGTTGCTGAAGTGGCTACAGCATTGTGACTTAAACTGAAATTTGATGCCATCAAATACATCAATTCTTCCCAATAAGTCTAGAAGGTAAGGTCTTTGAAGTCACTGCATAGGTGTGTCATAATCTGAAAATTGATGCCATCAAATGTGTCAACACTTCCCCTCTGCCTGTGAGGCAGTTCGAGACTATGAACCCCAAAGGGGCCCCAGATCAATGTCATGCATACTTTTCAGCACTAATTTATGTCTACCCATGTCCAAACTTCATCTATGCGGTACTCTGTACTCCCCCGGTGGCTTAGGTAGCTGCAGGACTGCAAACCCCACCTCCGCGCGCTCAATCCCCGGTAAACACACCAAATCCCCACCTATTCCCACAAAAAAAAAGCCAATATGGTCACCCTAACACATTAAGGGTGCTCAATTCTAGTTCCGGATTTGCGCGGGAAATAAATAAATAATTGTCCCAAAAGGGAATTGTGTGATCTTGCCTCTTGCGCGCCAGCCTCGACCCCGTATGCCCAAAACAACGCTCCGCCAGGTCCTGGAGGAGTACTCTACGGGCGCTGCGCAGCTAATCATGGCGGCAGAACTCCTAGAAACGGCGCCAACGCCTGTTGTCCCGATGGACGTCGACTCGGACGAAGGCGGAGGGTCAGACGAGTCGGAGGATGAGAGGGTCGTGGCGGCGCCTCATGTAGCCGATGAAGACGTTACTCTCGTCCTTCGCGCTGCTGGAATGCGGCTTCTGGCCGACACGCTGGGGCTGGGCAGGGACGGGCGGCGCGGACGATACCTCCAGACACCCCGCAGCGCGGATTACTTCGCGGCCGCGTATGCGAAGGGGGACAGGGAGTTTCGGGCCACGTTCAGGTGCGTTCTCTGTTCCTCCTTGACGCGTCTTCTCACCCGTCTAGATAGAATTAGCAAGCCGACCTTCAAAATACTCGTCGGAATCTTAGGACGCAACCCCATCTTCCAGTCGACCGGGACGCGGCCCCAGCGCCCCGTCAAATGGCAGCTTGCTACGTTCCTCATCCGCTACGGGCAGCTAGGCAGCCCCGTCTTCGATACAATGTGTAAAATGGGGATTGGTTATGGGACTGTAGTGCTGTATTGTCGGCGCGTCGTTCGAGCCTTGCGTGAGCTGCGGGACAAGTTTGGGACTTGGTTCAACGAGGAGGAGCAGCAGGAGGCGATGGAGGCAATAGAGGCCAAGACGGGCTTCCCTAAATGTGTCGGTAGCGCGGACGGGACGCTCATCCAGACTCTCGACGAGCTGGGCCGGATACTTGTCGGCATTTCCAAGGATGTTCATAGCATCAGAAAACTTCTTCGAACGCGCTTGGTCGTCCATCTTCCGCTCCTGCAGCTTTACCGTCCTCTCAGCAACCGCCGCATGCCGCTCATCGATGCCCGCCTTGGCCTGGAAGAAGTGGTTCATCCCGCTGAGCATGTCGTTCTTCGGAGCAGGAGTTGCTGGTGGCTTCCCCACATTCTTGGTGCGCGAGGACGAGGGTGTAGGTGTTGGCTTGCGATCCGTCTCATCGTCGGAGATCGCCGACGCCGAGGACCGGTCCTTGCGGCGCACTACTTTGGGACTGGATGCATAACTAGAACGCCTTCAGCATCATGAACACCGGCGTAACAGAACATACCGGTCGTGGAAGAGGGTAAACCATCCCTTGCGCTTCCATTTCATGTACTTGACCACCGTCACGTCGTCGTCCGCCTTGCACCCGTTCTCTTTACGGTCCGCCAGGAACGTCTCGACGGCGTCAACTTCAGTGAAGTCCACCTGGTCCGCGTCGGCACCGCCGCCGGTAAACGTCTCGAGGACGGCGAGCTTCTTGTACAACGCAAAGGAACGGTCGAACTTGCTCTTCATCTGAGCAGCGTCGCGTCCAGGTAGAATGTTCATGGCTACGGGCTGCATGGAACTCAGTAGAAATAGTAATGCAACAACTGTGTGCGCACCTTTTTCCAACACTTGTTAGAGGAAACTTGGAGCTTCTCCCAGAAGTCATCCGAATTCTTGCCCAGCGAGAATTCGAGGAGCGTCGACACTTCTTCGTCCTTCCAGAGCCGCGACGTTGTACTGTCGTCGTCGTCAGAGTCGTCCGCGGGAGCGGCTGGCGGCGGTGGCGGCGGTGGCTGCTGCGGCGCAGGTTGCACAGCTGCGGCGTCCTTGGCCTTCTTGTTCTTGGAGCCTTTCGGCCGGCCGCGTGGTTTGCCCGCCTTCTCAACGGCAGGAGACGGCGCCGGCGCGCGGACAGGTGGCTGGCCTTGACGCGGATCGAAAGGCAAGGCTGCGAGGAAGATGAGGAAAGGATTGGGGCGGGAGAAGATAGCGCACCGTCGTCGTCGTCGCCGTCCACGTCTATGGCATGTATGTGAAGATTGTTTTCGTTGGGAGCTAGGAAGGGGTGTGAGCACGATGAGGCAGCGGCATTGGAGAGACGAACCCCAATTCTGGCGGTACATTTCCAGCTGGCGCGCGTCGTACGGCGGCTTGTAGTGCTCGAACTCATATTGAACTCGTTTGACGGGTGTAGCCTGGGGCGTCGGGGACGCGGGCCGTTTCGTCGACGTACGATGACCGTTCCGGGGCGACTCGAAGTTGGGAGGGAGGTTGGCAAGAGGCTCGCGCAGCTCGGCAGGCGCTTGCTCAAGGATGTCGACGGCGGCGAGAAGAGCGTCCATGGAGGACCGTGGAAGTAGTAAACAAACACGAAGGAGTCTACACGTGCATTTCCAGCCAAAGTCGGGTCGAGGCTGGCGCGCAAGAGGCAAGATCACACAATTCCCTTTTGGGACAATTATTTATTTATTTCCCGCGCAAATCCGGAACTAGAATTGAGCACCCTTATTAGACCTTATTAGCAGCTGCTAGAAGCGGCCCCGAAATATTTCATTTGCCATTTGTTTCTTGTGAAATTTTGAAAGTGGAGCACGGGATTTTGATTGAAACTGAGCGAGGTGAACTTCCTGTCCTTGAGAACGGACCTGACAGCCCCCCGATCTTGTTCTGAGCGGCGGACGAGAAGGCACCTCGTCCGGGTTCCTGGGTTGATGAACAACTGTGTCTTGCAGGGACGTATCAACCAGAATTTTGACTGAGGGCATCCGTGAGGCAACCACAAAATTTTTGAAATTGTATCCTAATTTTGTAGGACTTAGCTCCGAAACAAACTGCTAATAAGGTCTATTCCCCCCGCAGCGGAATGGCTTGCCAAGCCGACGGAATGGCAGTACAAGCCGGCTTGTCTGGCTTGGGCTTTGATCCCCAGCCAAAAGCCAAGCCAAGCCAGAAAAAGCCAATCCGCGCAGGGCCAAGCCATTTTGGCAAGCCAAAATCTTAACTCTCGCCTGCAGGAACTTTGAACTCCACTAATAATCTTCTCGAGAAGCTCCCATTCGGAGACAGCTTGAGTGGCGCTCGATGTTTCTCTACGATTGGCAACACAATCTAAGTGCGAAGGGACAACGGCCGTGGATCTCTACGGATGATCCGGCAGGTCACAAGGACCGGAGCAGTATGTTGCGCCGGATGTGTGGCACTTATCCGCGGGGTTATCGAAGTTACGAGGGATGTTTTTCTCTAAAACAGAGAAAGCAGAGGAAAATTAGACCGTTAACACTAGTAGGGGAGGACAGATCCAAGCACCTTTGATGGAGGGCATCTGCATGTTTATTGAAAGTTCTGCGCTTGAGGGTTCGGTGGCTTGGTCTTTCGGTCGTTATATAAGTACCAGCTGCGAAGAAGGTGGGAATTTCGATTGAAGGAACGTTCATCAAGCTGCGCACGGGCCAGCTGGCCGGTGATACTGCCACGGATTCTCTACTGATCAGCGGCCGTCGCGCTGTCGGGCGGGCGATGCGCGCACGTATGGAATAGGAAGGCGGCCCCACAGCAGAACGGAGTCGCATTCGGACCGACTTAGATAATGGCAATGCTATGGTTCGCACTGTGTCGCACTGTGTGGGGATATGGGTTGCTCGGAAGACTGGGAACAATACTCAAACAATCCTGAAGAAATCTCGGACGGAGCCCAGCCTCACTCAAGCTGGTCAATAGGGATATCACCTGTTCCTTGAGCAGATTATCGGGTAACGCGAGGATGCTGAGGATAATCTCTGCATGGCCGGGGTCGCCGAGTGTTCGCAAAATTGCCTCCCGACGTCTCGCTCTACCGTCAAAATCCTAATTGACGATGGCGCTCTTCGCTCGAGGCGCGACATACCGTAGTATTTCATTCAATCCAAATGAGGTGGGGGCGTGTGACATCCACTACGAAAACTGCAATTCATAAACTTCGGAAAGCACCTGTTACACCTCGGGAATTTCGCAAGCTGTAAAAGGAAATGGGCTAAATCTACAGCATATTTAAGGTGGTATCAAGCCAAATGAAAATTCTTTGCAGCACTATTAGATATAGTGAGCTGGGAACACTCTCGGAGCAAACTTCTGAGTGGCCCCGCAGCGAGAAAAAATCCAGATTGGGTCATCCAAAACCTTTCGTAAACCTCTCAAACTGGCCGTGACAGCTGTCCAAAATTCGGAAAGAATTACTACTGTGACGCGCGACCTACAAATTGAATGAAATAATATAGTAGGGCGATCTTGGGTATGCCTTTCACATTATATCTGTCTTGAAGCTCCGACTCACGCGAGGTAGCTCATCCAGAAATTCAAACCCTGCTTATCCAATGGCTGTCCTCTACTGGCCACGAGCCTTTTCATGATCTCGCGCGTATACAACCGCCGCATGAGAGGCTTCGCCAGAACACGGATGTTGATCGTTGCCCCGCTAGGGTTGCTATCCGACCACCAGCTATGGATGCTGGGGATTGCATCGACGCGAGTGAGTGGGACCATGGCAGCGGGAGGCAAGCGGTATCGCCGTGGCGCCGACCCGCATGTACCTCTCGGGAGAAGCAGAACGAACGGAAGATGCGGACTCATCCGGTCACGATTCCGGTGTTTACTGCTGTGGTGGCGGCAATCACGTCGGCGACGCGCAGCTGGACTGGAAGGCCACCGACTGGTGGATTGCATTCATCAGTTTCCTGGTTGTTCGCTGAGAAGCTGAGATCGCATGGAGCTCCGTTGTTTATTCCTCGCACATTCTTCACTGCAAACGCGGTTCACGGCGTGCGTCGATACGGTGGTTTCCGATGGCAGTGTGCCGGATAACTTTAAGGCACCGGGACAACCATGATCCCGCCGTCGCCAGGCTCCTCTCGCTGGTAATTGTCCTCGCCTCCACAGGCCTTGCATTGCTGGCCTGGATGTTGACCAAAAACAAAATGGAAGTTGACGCAAAAATCGGATTATATATCCCGGCTTTTCCAGATCCAAAAGCTAGGAAATACTCTCAGAAATGTGTCTCCTCATTCCCCATCAACCCTTCCAAATCCAACCACAGCTGCACCACCCCGCGCCACACCTCCCTATCGAATTCAAATTCACCCTCCTTCCTTTCCTGACGCACTATCTTCTCCGCCAAACTCCTCATCCCCTCATACGCCACCCCGTTCGTCGCATAAAACGGCACGGGGATCAACATCTCTACGTCCAGCGTACCCTCCGCAGCCGCGTCTTCCGCGCTGTAAAAATCATCGGCGCCCTCGCAGTACGCGATAGAAAAATGCGCATGGAATGTCCCCCGCGAGCGCCGTACGCGCTCCATGTCCTCGGCGTGGCGCAGCGTGAACTCGGACTGTTCCGTGCGCATGCATGCGAAGCAGTGGACGGAGACGGCGCATGAGCCGTAAGTGTAGTCGAACACCGTGTATGGGAGTGCCGCGTGGGTGGGAGGGAGAAGCGAAAGGTGGGCAATGTGTAGCTCGAGGAGGTTGAGGAGTATTTCTGTCTTCTCGGCGCGATACTCGTGGTTGAGCAGGGAGCGGAGCCATGAGCGGGAGTCGGGGTTTGCGCCCGCTAAGGAGGTTGCTCAGCCAGGCCCGAGGAAGAACAAAAGTAGCAGGAGCGTACCAATGCAGCCCATTCGGGAGCGTGCGGCCCGTGCGCAATTTTCTCGATGGGCGTCCCGCCAATCTCGCTGCTGGCAGGCACGCGAACAATATCGGACATTGCGACAGGCGCTACAGGTTTTGAGAGAAAAGCGTGGATGAAGACGGCCGCACTGAGATGTGCAGTGAAAATGAGAGTCAGACAAGGGGCAACTGCCTACCTGCGCGTTATCGCAACCTCCAACTTCGGTTTCCCGCGTGATGATGTAGTTCTCGAACACCACCAACCGCGTCTGCATGACTTCTAGCATGCCTGCCCATGCTTCCCCGAGCTTGGGGCCGACGAAGTCTGCGGCGCCAGCGTGAAGCTCGTCTAGTTCCCCGGAGAGCTGCAGCTCCCGAAGCTCCTTCATCACCCCGCGCGAAAGGAGCGCCCACCCAGCTAGCGTCGCCATCTCCGCACGCGCACGTACCTCCGGCGGGTCCAAGTACGGGTCCTCATCTTCCGCACTCTCGCTCCGCTCCTTCCGCCAGAAATCGAACAGTGTCCGCAGAAGGCCGACCCTCACGGCCTCTGCCAGGCGTGCGTGCTGCAGCGGCCGAGGACAGTAGTGTAACAGCCAGTGAACAACATTATGGGTCGCCACGCGCAGACTATCCGCCTGGGAGGTCCTATCGGCGGCCAACCTCACGTCCCCGCGGCGCAGGACGTTCGCAGCAACGGCCAGCCGGGTCGTGTACCCAAGCTCGTGCAGCGCCTCGCGAAATTTGCTGCGGTTCGTTGCCGCTGGTGCGGTGACGATGTGCAGTGCGCCGCGCAAGCCAAGGACCATCAGGCCTGTGAGATCGAGGGGGCCGTAGTACGCGGGGAAGGTGAGGTCGCATTGGGTGACGCAAAGACGTGCGAGGTTGCGGTCGCCGCCGGCGCCGTCGATGAGCTCCTCAAAAACGTGCCACTCGAGCGTCGGCGGATCGTGGCTGCAGTACTCGTACTCGAAGATCTGCGCGATCCGCCAGATCGCGGCGGTTTTGTGGGATTCGGAGAGCTCGGGAGAGGTGATGAACGCCGTCCAGACGGAGGCAATGTAGGAGAAGAGTCCCGCTGTTTCGAGGATGGGTCGGGCGACAGATTCGAGGCTAACGAGAGCAAATACTGTGTCGAGGTCGTGGTAATAGACGGTCGTGTTAGGTTCTCCGAACGGCAAGACGGCGTGGTGCGCTTCGTGGAAGGCCATCCACGCGAAAATGCGCGGCCAGAGCTCCGCGACGGTGTCGAGCGGTGGCATCTCGTCCCTTCGGTGAGATTGCACGTCGAATAGCACCGCGACGCCGCGTATCGCGTACAAAGCGCGTTGCGCCCTGTCTGTGAGTGCGGGGGTGTAGTCGATGGAGGACAACGGTGCAGGATCGAGCACAACGTAAAAGACAGAGACGAGTCGACGGTGGTATCGTTTATGGATCCCGAGTCTTGGAGCGGTGAGTCGGTTCACCAGGCGGCCGACATCGTTTGCGGTGCCTCTCGCGGCAACCAGTGCCTCCGACTGAAAATGGCTTTAGCAGAGGAGTTGCAGAACGCGCGCTTGACCTTTAGTGTTGGTGGCAGCTGGGACAGGCTTCCGAGTTGCAGGAGGGGATGCATGGCCGGTGAGTGTTCCTTCCAAGCCAGAAAAATGGTTATCAACCTGAAAATTTCCGACTTGATTGCTGGCGACGTCGTCGTCGTCACCGCCGACACATATTAGATGTGCTCGTTTCCGCACACCGCCAGATCGGCTACAAAGCCGACAATTTTGATGTCTTGATAGAGCGCATATCACGGCCCAAAAAATGTCACTGTGTTTTGAGCTGCGATATCTTAGATAAAATTACCGGCAATATATACCTTTATTTCAGAGAAAACAAAGCAGAAAACACATTTGGAAATATGACAACAAAATGAGTCACAAAAAATGACCATTTTTGGCCCCAAAATACCTCCACAAATGGCAGTCTTTTGGCCTATTTATTTATTTTATATTGCATCCACATTTTGCAGTTTGTTTCTCAAAATAAAAATTGCATAAATGGAGATGCGCGATAGGTCACATATCGAGGCACAAAAAAGGGGGCGTCAATTGGGTGTTTATTGAGGCACAAAAAAGCGCCAGACTAGGTTGGGCTTGCCGGCGGGGGACTGGATGCCGTTGAGTAACCCGGGATTAGGACCGGGATCGAGAACAGTCGCTGGCCCCGGTCAGGGCAAAGTAGTGTATAGACGAGAGAGAGGTTACGCTCTCCCAAAGTTGTACGAGGATTATATTCTTCCAAAGTTGTACGAGGATTATATACAGTAAGTAATATAGGCATAACCCTGTACTTCCGATCGGGCTGTCAGGTGCACCCCTTGTGGGTTGTATCGGGTATTGGGGGTCGGCCATCAGGATGGTATCATGATGGGGAGTTGGCCGGGATTGATCCGGGTTTGAACCGTGACAATAAGGAGGGCCTTTATTTGCCGAAATTGTAAGCACAAAAATGTGCAGCCTGAAATATGCCATTACTTCCAACATTTAAGTGTTCAAAAAAATAGGCTATTTCATCTCTGAATCGTACCAGAGCTTTGCACATCTGTTATCAAAAAATGTACAGCGGGGACTACATAAAAGTGTGTTCCGAGCGCCACCCAAAAAATGTAGCCCCAAATTTCCTTGATTGCAGTCGGCAAAATTCTGAATTGAAAGAAACACCTTTTTGCTTCCCTTTTGGTCAATAAGATGGTTGTCATATGTGCCATTTTTTGGGTCACAAAATATGAGTATCTCCTCAGAGTATGGTCTAAAATTGTTGACCATTGCACATTTGCAATCACCATGCTTTGCTGGGTCCCCCACAGTTTAAATTAGTAAGCCGGATCATGTGACTGTGTGACTCTCCCACGCCTCTCTCTGTACCCAGCTGCCGGCGGCCCATTATTCTCTGCAGCAACCACAGCAACAGATTAGTTACTCACCTCCCAGGGAGAGTGAGCCGCTGACAAACTAGTCCTCCCATGACCTCGTGTCCTGTCAGCATTTCCCACTGTTGTCTTAGCTGCATCACTGAGACCCATTATTCTTTTGTGTTCACAGCCACACCTCTGTCACCTCTTCTCAAACTCACAATGTGCCCTTATCTTGAACCCACTAAGTATAAAAGAGTAGCGGGGACCCACCAGCCGCGCCACATGTGATCTTCATGCAGATACTGCTGTTCTGTGATGCTTTGTAAACATTACCTGTGCTAGATCCTGATTAAGTAAGCAAGCAGGGTTTAGTTCAGTATCCGTGTGGTACATGCTGTTGTAAATGATCATCTTTGTGACCAGCACAGCCACTTGATGACCAATCAAACCAAACGTTTTTACTGATCCAGATGCCAACATGCTGGAAAGAATTCGATAAATTATTGAAAATATTCTTGTTGGTCAGCCTAGCGTTTGGCCGGTCTTTTAGCGTTTGGCCGGTCTTTTTGGCACAGAGTTATGTTGCAATCAATCACCTCTACCAGCGCCAGCTCTCATCCGTTTGAGATGGTTGTTGTACTGTCAGAAAGGATTTGATTGAGGCCATCTTTGAGGCATGGTGGATGGAGCCATAATCTGATGCAAGGCAATATCTGTCAACAATGACATTCCCTGTATTTTATTCAGAGAATATAGAGTGGAAGCCCAGGCTTCCACCGGCACTATCCGAGTCCACAAATCAAGCAAGGATATAGGATATTTGGTGATTAAATCTGCTGTTTGGGTTGGTCCCAAAGCAAGGTCTCAGCCAGCCACCTGCTGGCATCTAGTTTCAGCATTTGATGGCAAAAATGGGTGCCCTTCACTGGGTCGTCATTCCAGCGTTCAAATGTTAGTCCACTTGAATCACCGCTGTCATACACGTGGACGCACTCCTCGCATTCGAACCTGCACGCTGGCACACACAGCGCCACCATAACAACAGACGCCGAACCTGCTGCGCTGGCGAGCGGGGAGCTGGGTTTCGCGTCTCCACCCCCGACACCGTGCTCCCCGAATTGCCGCACCTACCTACCTCTTTAGAGCCTCACGCGCAGGCAGCGACTACACGATGGCCGACACATCTTTCACCGGCATCCACAACTTCCGCGACGTCGGCGCGGCAATCAACGCCCTACGCGGCTCCTCCTCCCCCTCCCCCTCAGCTTCTCCGATCCGATTCCCAGCACTGAAGCCAAAGACGCTGTACCGCTCCGGCCGGCTGGACAACGCGCGCGCGCCGGATCGCGCGAAGCTGCGGGACGTCTACCAGGTGCAGACTGTTATCGATTTGCGCACGAAGAGCGAGCATATGCGGCAGGGCACCGGGCGGGGGTCGGGTCCGGAAGAGGCGAGCTGGCCATGGAAGACGGTGTATGTGGAGTTTGTGGGGCGGAGGTTTGAGTTGAGTATGTTGTGGCAGCTGAGCGGTTTGCAAATGACGTGCGTGTGCGGACCCATTGAACGGCGCTGGCTGACGAGTGCGAATGCGCAGGAAGTTCCTCGGGCTCATGGCGATCGGAAAACGCATGGAGGCGATCCACATCCTGGGGGAGAACGTGCTGAAGCCGCGCGGGCTGGTCAGGCTCAGCCGAGACTCGTTGAGGTACTGCCAGCCCGGGATTTGTGCAGCACTGGACGCGGTGATCTCAGCGCAGAATGAACGCCCGGTGTTGGTGCACTGCACTCAAGGTGCGCGTCTTCCCATTTCCGATTAGTTCACTAAAGACGAGCTCGCACAGGCAAGGACCGCTCCGGCCTCGTTGTCATGCTCATCCTCTTCGCGCTCCGCATCCCGCTCGGGGTCGTGACAGACGAGTATACGATGTCCGAGGCGGGGCTCGCGCCGGTACGGGCTACGATGATCCAGGAGGTCAGCGAGATGGGGATGGACGAAGCGTATACGCGTGCCCCGCCGGAGGTTCCCCGGGCTGTGTGGGATTTCCTGCAGAAAGAGTACGGCGGGGTTGATAGATATTTGGATGGCATTGGGTTCGGGGAGGCGAAGAGAAAGAGGTTGAGGGAAATGATGTTGGCGTAGATGAGTCGAGCGCTCGGTTATCACGCCCCGGGCCGACAAAATATGCATTGAATGCTCGATGTAGCTAGTGCCGAGCGAATCTCGTCGAAGAAGGCCGGAATCTGCCTCCGTAATAAGTCACGAAACTAGACGCGCACTTCCCCAGGGACATTCACGATAGTTTTTGACGAGAGACAAGGAACCCTCGAGTGATTTTCATGCGAGGAAGGAGAGCGCACCAGAAGAAGCCCATGGCCAAAGTCCGCATACATTCGTGTAGGACGCAGTTTCACAACGGAGAGGAATACGGTAGCGCAGGCGATGGACAGTACATAGCTCTTGGGCGCTACGGATGGTGCCGTCGTATATTGCAGATCCTAGGCGATGGTTGTGCAGCTTGCATATGCATCGAGGTTGTTCCTTGAGCGGCAGATCATCAAGGTCGAGGACAAGTGGTGAGGAGGCTGTGCATCAGCTGCACCGCATTGCCACCCTGTCCCCAACCTCCATCGAACGATGCAAGGTAGGGCCAGCCTTCGCCACAGACTCTGAACAATTATGAAATTATACCAGAACTCCCTCTAGAACTCATTCAGGCCATCGTCGCACACATCGACGACCCAGTAACACTGAAAACCTGCGCCGTCGCCTCGTCTTGCCTCACCGAACCTGCCCAGAGGAATCTCTTCCACTTCATCCGTTCAGAAAGCATCGAATTCGACAGCCTCGAGCGCCTCACGGCGACATTCTGCGGATATCCGCGCCTAGCAGCATTCGTGCGCAGTCTGCGCGTTACGAGCCATTCGAGAGCCTCACGCGTGGACGAAGCTGCGAAGGCACTCGCGGAACAGCTTCCCCGCATCCTCGACGCGCTGCCACAGCTGCAGATTCTCTCGCTGACCTGCGAGCCGCGTTCCAACGGGGTTTGCGTCCCGCTACAGCACGGCCTCATCGAGTGGTTTTGCGGAGCAAAACTGCCGTTGAGAGAAGTTCATCTATCATCGTTCAGATGCATATGCGATTCCGCGAAAGACTTCCAGCAGTTGTTGGCATCCCTCGGGTCGCTACACTCCCTCGCGATTGTCGAGTGTACGCTCTCGGCTGGCACGGCCGACCGAGACGATCCACTGCCTGACATCCCACCAGCGAACCAGCTCAAGATTCGTTCCCTGGACGTCCGAGTCCGCGGGCTGGCTGCTGACGAGCGTCTAGTCAGCACAATTCACACCGTCGTGAACGACGCGGCGCTCGAGAACCTCCGCATTTGTGGGTCCGCGAGCTACTCTCTACTCCGCCTCGCGGCCAACACACGCCACCTATCTATCGACATCGCGGCTGACCAAGTCCCACGTCCGTCTATACCGCCTCCCCTGCCTTGTTATAAAAGCTAATCAGGATTCTTTGCTCGCATTGACAGCAACCGTCTACCTCTCCGCATGCGCACACCTCACAACGCTCACCCTCACGATGCGCTATATGACCGCCTTCTCCCGCGTCCCGCGTATCCTCGCGCACCCACCCAAATCCGGCTCGCTCCGTACCATCCTGATCCTCGCCGACTCCGGCTTCCTCCTGCACAAAGACTTTCTCGAGGTCCTCGCGGATAGTGGGCTGGACGCGCTGTTCGCCTGCCCGTCATATGCAGATGTGCAGCTGCGCACAGTGCATATCAGGCTTGTCGGACGCAGGACGGATAAGGTACAAGATATGCTGCGCCGTGCGGCGGGGCTGCCGGTGCATTTCCCGACTTTGTGCGGGAGGAGGGTGTTAAGAGTGACGTACAAGTCGCAGTCGAGGGCTCTTCGGAAGGAGATCGGGGTGTATCCTGCGTAACTCCAGGGTGCTGTGAGTAAACAGACGCCGCTCGTCCACCAACTGCTCGCTGCACGTACGATCCGGGACTAGAGCTTTATAGGATCATGACGCGCTAAACCTTTGTTCGTTGATTTTGCGTTGTCTTTCCCTACCATTACGTCCCTGTGCCTCTGCTTCGCTGCTCTTTTGTCATCTGCGGCGCTAGGTTGGCAATATTTTATTCGATCTTTGTTTACGATTGGCAACATAGTCTGAAGACGGAGGCACGATGGTGGGGGATCTTTTTACCTCGGCGGTTCATCCGGCAGGGAACACCCACCGGTGCACCATGTAGCGCCGGTTGTGTGGCACTTGTCGGAGGGGTTATCGAAGTTCCGGGGAATGATGTTCTCTAAAACAGAAAAAGCAGAGAAAAATGCACATGAGAACATTAACACGAGCAGGGGAGGACGGATGCAAGCACCTTTGAGCATATGCATGTTTGTTTGTTTCTTGGTTGGTTGGGGGTTTTTGGGAGCTTGGTCTTCCGTTCGCTTCACATGTGGGTATAAGTACCAACTGCGAACAAAGGTGGCTGTTCCGATTGAAGGAGCGTCGTGGGGCTAGGAATGGCCCGGGTGGGCTGAATATTAATCGCGATTGAATTCACTTCCTTCCTTGCTTCATCAAGCTGATGCTAGATGTTTTACTGGCTACCAAATTATAACACTGGCAAAATCATTTCTGACACAGCGGTAGCGGGCGCCGCCCTCTGGCCGATACTGCTACGGATTGCCTAATGATTAAGTTGGGGGATGTGCACGGCATATCTACAAACACAAGGTATTGATCAGCGGCTAGGGCGCTGTCCAGCAGGCGACGCGCGCACGTGTGCAATAGGGAGTGCCGCCCGAGCTTTTGAATTTCTCGAGCTACCAGCGAGGAAGATCGGCATCGGTCAGATTGCCCGCGAATGCTCGCGTAGACGCGTTTGGCCGCGTTTGTAGGGGACGGTGACGCGTCATCGACACCAGAAGACGGGTATTTAGTGTGGGTTTGAGCGCGAATTTTTTGGCAGGGTCCGCACCTGGCATGCATGCGTCCATGCGCAGTCTGCGCGGTTACGGGCCTGTGGAGATCCTTACGCGTGGATGAAGCTGCGGATGCACTCGCGCAGCAGCTTGCCCTCATCCTCGACGCTCTGCCACAGCTCCAGGTTCTCTTGATCTCCGAGCTGCGCTCCAACAGCGTTTGCGTCTCGCTACGTATACAGCACGGCCTCATCGACGAGTTCTGCGGAGCAAAGTTGCAGTTGAGAGATGTCATTTTTTAGATGCGGTTCCGTGAAGGACTCTCAACGGTTGTTGAGGCTCGCTTCGCACCATCCCGTTCCTCGCAGACGCCGTCGTCCTTCTGCATAAAGACTTTCCCGAGGTCCTTACGGACAGTGGGCTTGATGTGCTATTCGCGCCTCCGGCGTATGCAGCTGTGCACCTGCGGCTGGTGCATACTGTACTATTTCATTCAATCCAAATGAGGGTTTGCCGTGTGACATCGGTATGAAAATCGCAATTCGTAGATTTGGGTTCGCCGCCCACATCGAACCCCGGATCGCCCACGGAACTTCTCTCTTGATTGCAGTACCAGGGGCCAGCTGCACTGACAAAGACTTGCTTTAGTTTACTATAATGTCTCAGTTTCACCCACAATCCGTAACACACGGCGTTACTGTACTATTTTGTTCAATTTGTCGGTCATGGGTCACACCCCATATTTGATTTGACTTTTTTGATGGGTGTCATGGCCAATTTGGGAGGTTTACGAAAGCTTGCGGACCACCTGATTTAAATTTTCTTCTAGCCCTGCGGGGCAATGTATAAGTATTGTCTGTAAAGCTATTCCGCCTAGATCATTGACCGGCAAGTGACGCAGGTTAATTTCCCACCGGGCTTATTACACATGCTGCAATTCGGAGTCAGTATTAGCTGCAAAATCGGTGGCCAGTTGTCATTTTCGAAACCCTTACCAACGCGATGGCGGCCTACGCGAGCCGGAGCAAAAGCGGCACAATTGGAGGAAGCAGACATAGTCAATGCTTGACCGAGCCGACCCTGCTTGTATTTACTATGATGGGTTTTGCCTTGATTTATGCATATATCTGTGGGAAGAACTATACCTTCAAAACCCGGCACTTCCGAAACTAAGCGATGCGGAAATGCGAGGTAGCAAGCTAAAAAGGAAGTTAAGTACATGTCACAAACACAGCTACAAAACCCATCTTGGTATACTGTAATACTTCGTTCGATCCGAATGACCTTGGGGCATGTGACATCTGCTGTGAAATTTGCAATTTGCAAACCTCGGAACAGCTTCGTGACACTTGTGAATTCCCATAAACCACTGAAGATAATTTGAACCGTCTAATGGATTTCTATGCTATTGCACCAAATTTAATTCCTCCTACTTGCTATGATACAATCACACTGCGGATTCAGAAATAAAAAGCGGCCATTTTGAAGATTTTTACAGCTGGTATAATGGTCTGAAAACTGGAGGGATTTTTTCAACCCGGAAAGTCAGGGTATAATTGAGCATTTTTCTGTATAACTGGATTTTATTTGTGGAAACCTCCATTATACCTGGTCTTTCTAGGTTGAAAAAATCCTTCCATTTTTTGTACCATTATACCAATTGTAAAAATCTTCAAAATGACCACTTTTTATTTCTGAATCCGCAGTGTGAATGCCTCAGAGATGCTCTTGGAGTAATCCTCTTCGCTGTCCCGCAGGGTTAGAAAGAAAAAATTGAATTTAGGTCGTCCGAAAGCTTTCGGAAACCTCTCAAATGGGATGTGACACCTGTCAAAAATTCGGAAGAAATATGGGGTGTGACATATGACCCACAAATTGAATGAAATAGTACAGTATGCCAGCCAAGTTGAAGAGGCTCCCAAATTGAGTTTCTCGCAGACATTTGGGCCCATGGCCGGAGCAGAATGGGGATCAAATATCTGATACTAAAACGGTCAATAAAGGCTCAAGGAATCTAGTCCCTTCCGGGTGGGTGTCGGCAACATCACCAAGCCATCTCGAGCGCTTACTAATACATTTCATCACAAGATTCCTCGCCAACCATCTGCAGCATGCACACAACCATCCACGGCTTATATGACAGTCTGTAGACCTTGGGTAGTGTATTCTACATGTATTGTCTAAAAAAATTGTTTGATTTGGCTAAATTCCTGCTTCAGGGTAGCTGCAAGACCCTTGACCAAAAATAAATATCTCCTATATCGTACAAAACTGGTAAATCTGAATAGATATATACTTATACCATTCATATCTACAAGATTAGAGCATATTAGTTGTGGCTCAAAACACGGTTTTCAATGCACAAAATTTTGAAGTTACACACACTTTTTCCAATTGAATCAAAGGCCACTGGGGCAAGTTACTACACAGTTGGTGCGATGTTGTTAGACAAAATTTCGGGCTCAAAAGCTGCAACTAATATGCTCTATTCCGTCCTCAGAAAGGCTTTGGGATGGTAGATAATGACCCTAGAAGTTCCCATCACCAGTGTGATCCCTGTTTTGAGCGAACCAATTTTAGCCTTACTCAAGCACTTGGGAGGCAAAATTTCGGTACAAACAATTCTGTATGTGATATTTATGTGTAGTTACTAGAAAAAATTGCCCAAATATGAATTACCGGGGTTGACTGGGTAGTTAGCGGGCTAAGGCATTTGGGCTCATTATCTTGCGGCCGCGAGCGCTCAGTGTCTTCCAAATGGTCCCAAACGGTGGCCTAGATTCTCATGCAGCTTTAGTGAAATTTTCAGACTCGCCAAATCGAAGCTGAGCCCTGTATGAATATTTTATCTCGGCTAGTCAGGCCAATCAAATTGGACTGGGTAGTTAGCCGCCTCGATTAAAGCAGACATACTACTCCTAGCAAAATATTTTGGGTACACACACATGGTCTTTTTAGATCCTCTTTCAGATGAGACCGGTTTCAGGGGAATTTGTGTCGTTTAAGGCAAGATAGAGGGGGTGCTAAGTACCCAGTTCGGCTAACTACCCAGTCACCCCCGGTAAACCAGCAAATATTTTCTATAAATCAGACCTGGGGTTGAAAATTAAAAATGTTTTTAGTAACTACAAGTATAATCCAGAAATATGTCTATTCATCAGCCAAACCTAAGCACTAGCTATAGTGGTTGGTCCTCCAAATGGTTGGCAAAGTTGATGCTTGGAAATGGCTGGATGGGAAAATCTGTCAATGGCCATCATCCAGATGGCATTTTGGTTGTCATTGCCGACACCCATTCCGGGACGCGGACCATCCCTTCCTGCCGACCGCGTCAGCCACCAGCGCCACCTGGTGGCTGATTTGCAGTGCGCAGAGCGTGGCTGGTGGTGGCTGGTGGTGGCTGGTGGTGGCTAAGGATTATATTTTGGTAGCATGAACCCTCGCCAAGCGCGATTGTAGAACAGACTTTCCGGCGGCGGGGATATGAAGCGGAGGACCGAGCCAGACGGGTCTTTCTCGTTGAACTCGAAGCGAGCGGGGTCCGGTCCGAGGTCGAGACGAACGGGACCCGCCAGACGAGCTATGAACTCGGTAGCCGCGAGGAAGCGCTCGGACACGAACACCGGGAACCCGAGGTGGGCGAGGAGGAGGAGGAAGTGCCAGAGGGAAAGCTGGGGACTGTCAACATGTGAAGATGGCGGAGAACGGGACGCACCAAGGGCTCCACGATTAACACGACGGTATCTTCCGTTGGGTCGCGACAGAACGGGCGCCACGCTTCCAGCAGCGCGTCGTTCCGCGTGTCCAGCTCTTCGCGGACGTCCAGAGAGGCAATGGTGGCGCCCGTCGCAGGATTCGGCATCGGGATCTCGATGGAGGGGCGAGGGTTCGACCGATCAAAGATAACGCCCGCACAACGTTGATACGGCCCCAAGACACAACAATCCCACCACATGAGTTGCGCATGAACGAGGAACTGCGCGTGGTAGTACTCCTCGCGGGTCCAACCGCCCATGTCCTCCCACGCCTGCGTTGACTCGTCGTGAAGACGAGGAGGCACAGTGGTCGTCGACAAAACACGGGAGGAGGGGGTCGTGGAACGCCAAACGCGAAACCGGTCCCAAGCGGAGAGGCCGTGGAGCTCGCGGAGAGGAAGGTCGGCGGCGTCAAGACTGGAGTTATTGTCGCCGAAGAAGCGGGGTTGAACTCGGCGATGGGCCGGAATATTATGGGATGTGACGCCGGGAGCGAAAGGCCAGGTGGGGTCCTCGCGGTCGAGGAATGCGGAGAGGACTCGGTGTGGAGGCCAGGATAAACGGAAGGATGGACCAACGTAAAGCAAGACGGAGTGGGGCGCCAAACCTCGTCGGAGAGACGAGAACCGTCGGGGCGGACTACTTCGGGATTCGAGGGACGCGAGAACGACATGGCGAAAGGAAGAGCTACAACCCGACTCGCCCTTTATAAAGGGAACTGAGACACGATCAATGGAAGCATCGTGGGAGCTGAAAGGCTAAACCGATACATTCCCGACAATGAGTCGGGTTCAGAATATGGAGACTGCAGAGAAGCAAAAGAAGCTTTAGAAGCTTCGAATATTTAGAAGCGGAAGCCTTCGAGCTTAAATGCCGCCCAGACACGCAACATGGGCGAATGGAGAAAGGGTACCCCGGGATGACCCGGTAGTGCTCAGGGCAAGCGTTTCGCTAAGTTGGATTATGCGAGGAAGATTGCCTCCCTCTGCTGATTGGGCCGAGCGATTGAAATACTCCGAAGTTCAACTCGTCGAGAATGCTCTGTTGAAATACTCCGGAAACTGTCGAGGCGTCAAAAAGCCTCCTACGACCGTCGAGAACATGGGCCAGCATCGAATTTTTTTTTTCGGCATATCCAAGGCGCTCGGGACGAACGCCCTTAGATGGGGGGGTGATGTCATGAAACGCCCCCATCACCGATCAATAACTACCAACATCCCTTTGTGTGACACAAAGGATTACACAAAGGAGGACAGTCAGACGGAGAGGGTTAACAAAGGGAAACCCCTAGTATATTAACTAGATGCCAGCTCTCTGAGCTAGCCAAGACCTTGCTTTACCACAATTGGAATCCTTTATTTCATTAATGAACTAGCGTAAGGAGAAAAAAAAAATCTGTATGCTGTTCCACATTTTTGGTCATTTTTGGTTAAGGCTGAATTCAGTTCCTGGCCGGGCAGAAACCTCGGTCCAGTACTGTATTTATTAAATTCACGAGGACAAAAAAAGACAACTCTTAAATAGAGCATATTAGCAGCTGGTGTAAAGCTCCAGCAAACAAAACTTGCTCACTTTGGACTTATTAATTAATAAACCTGAGGTTCAGGTGGAGCTCGAGTTCACTTCTTGGATTTTTGTTACGTTTTGAACCGGAGAGCTCCACAGACAATTTACCAAAAGTCTCCAACTCTCAACCTGTGCATCAAGTTCAAACCAATTGCTAATATGCTCTAATGTGCCATTATTTCCATCTTTAAATCTTTGTTCCAGAATCAGTGTTGTGACCATTTGCAATACTTCCAAGTGATGTGTGACTGCCGCATTGTTTAAACTAGTGCATTACCCTGATGTCCCGCAGCGGGCCGTGCTGATTTCCGGCCCTTATTTTGTGAACTGCATTCATTTTGATTTCAATGGGCACACAATGCATAAGGGCCGGCTTCGGACGCAGTTCCTTTACGGTACTTTTATCCACCAGCACCAGGACGGTCGCAGGCAAGGTCAAATACTAGTAGGCATGATCAGCTGGATCAGTTGAAATCAAGATGTTCTCAGTGATCGAGAGCAAAATTCATCCCTCTATCTATCTTGGAATTTGACTCGAATCACACAAAAAATCATTACAGCAAACCTCTGTGGAGTTGTGAAAGTGTATGGATTCCTTGGGAGTTGGACCAGCAACACTGAGAAAAAAATTGCGGCAACTCCCACCTGCCGCAACTTTTTTGTAGCTTCAAATTATTCTGTTGCATGGAAGAAAGCCAATTTTCATTTAAATAATGAAGAATGGTGCGGGGACAGAAACTTTCAATACCCCCATTTTAAAAGTGCATGCCGACGGCCATAGCAGCCCCCTTGCCAGGAATATTTTAGATTCCCTAGTAACTTTGTGATTGATGTACCGCAGTAGACATCTCTCTGTATTTTCCGGAGCAGAATATCACTTGCACGATTTGATCTAGGGATGCTCTGGACTAGCAGCCATTTTCTGAAATTACTTGATTTTCAGAGCAGATTGTTGGAATTTACTCTATGCTAGACCAGGAGACTCCAAGTTGACCCTCGGAAACCTGCAATGGCGTCTTGACATTCATCCTAGCTACTTATATATCTAACTATGTGGCTGTGCTACTTACAAATCAGTGACAAGTCAGGGAGTCCGCGCCAGTACATGCTGAGCACTCCGGCTCCGACGGGGTCGGGATGCCGACTACTTAATTTGCTGAGCCGATGAGGCCGGGCCGATAGCGACTGGTCATCTAAGTAATCGCATCCAGACGTGCAACACACAGAATGTCATACCTTCTGCTTAAGCCGTTTATCGGCCCGGGCTGAGCAATGAACTGTGTATTCGTGCCGATGTCCCCGGCGCGGGCAGAACTCTACTTTCATATATTCCTGTAAGGATTCTGCTGAGCGGTGAGCCTTGGGTGGGTGAGCCGCGCATCCCACCATGTGCCATCGGCGCAGGCGTCAGCCGCCGATAATCGGCGCGGCGAGAGCTATTCTCATTTATATATACTGGCCGACATCCCTCGCACATGCCATCGGCGCGGGCCCGAGCCAAAATTCGGCGTGGAGATGTCGAAGTTACTTATTCCACTCCGGCTGTCGCCTACGCTCACCGCTGGGAGAACTACCTGAGGGAGGTGCGTCCGAGAGACTTGAAAACACCTTATTATCCCCATGCCCCACTCATGGTTGGCCCAGAGTGCGTAGACCGGGTTGTGCAGGTGGTTCGGAGGGCTGCCAGAGAGTGTTGCGAGCTCGGATGTTGCAATAGGGCGGCCTCCGCTGGGTGTGAAGGACCGGGTAGGTAGACGGCGGGTGGGGGGTACCTTAACGAGCCTATTGGGCACGATGCGGCCGCAAGGACGCGGGACGGGGGAGAACAACGCGTCGATACCCATTGGTCGTGATTGTCTTGTGGCTTGTACTAGTACTCGGACCACCATCATCCGAGGCGCACGTCCCGCCTCGAATACCCCATAACGAGTTGGGAAAGAGATCTCTACGGGTGCGCAAACCCTTTCTGCTCGGACTATCGGATCTAACGAGGCTGCAGCACCGTCAGTTTTGTGTGATCTGGTCGATGCCGGAGTGCTGTGTGGACACTCCTAGTAACCTACCATCCTTTTTGCTCCACCTCGGCACTCGCAAATCAATGCCCATCTCAAACAACTCTCTACGACAAGCTCTGACTTCAGCTCTCGCAGTCAGCCTCCTGTCGACCAGTCTAAGACTCCGGCTAGCCTTGCTTCCTTGCTTGCAATCAAATCAAGTTGCCACAGCCTAGTCCTCCCCGTTTGTCGGCGGCCGCAGTGAGGCCGTCAAGATCGTGGTCAACAGTGCCGCTGACTTGCAGTACGCGTGTCGTCCGCCCCGGCCACAACACGCCTCGCTGACCGCGTCGCCACGCAGCCTGATACTCCCTCGAAGCGCCGGCGCACACAAATATCAGCGACAGCGAGCATCCAGGCGGCATGTCCAACCACCCCTTGCGCGGGCCGGTATAACACGCCTTGCGCAGGGCTGCATTGTTGAAATACTTGGGCATCTCGTAGAATGTATTTACCTTATGTATCTCCCCATCCCGCTGAAGCAATTGGACCTGTCGTGGCTGGCTCCCATTACCAGCTCCATTTAGATGTGGTAATCTGCTTTTTTTGAGTGTTTTTTAACAAATACAAGTCTGCATTTGTCCGCTGGGAGCCTGGAAAAAATAAACCAGTTTTGCCAGGAGGTAACCGCTTCGGGAGGACATGCCTTTATGCACATTATACTTACTAGTTTGCCTGGGACTCTTGCAGGTGCGCTTATCCAACACCTTCTCTCAAAGGTAAAATACCCACTAAAACCCCCTTTTCATTTAACCAATTTTCCGGCAACGCATCTGAACCCGCCCCGTTCAGCCCCTTCAAACAGGAGACCTGTGGTTCATTCCGCGTATGAAGTCCCCGAGCAGCCCGAGACTCCCTAATGATTGTCCTCTCCCCCATCACTGCGCCCACACAATTACAAACTAATTGCTTTCCCATACTGTATTTTCTCAGTTACGCAAATTGCCCACCTTTCAGTACATTCCCACAATCCCTGCCAGTCCCCCGTGTTCAGCTCCCATTGGCTGGGGAAATTGAGCACATTGTATTCAGAATACTGAACCATATTTGGTTCAAGTTGGCTACCCTTTGTTTTGGCCACTGTTATTACAGTCAATGCTTACACAGACCAATCGACCAAGTTAGATGTTCAGCTGAGCCGGTATGATATTTCGACGAAATTGAATAATCATTAAAATCTAATTATACTAGGTCAACTCTCATGGACGTTGCGTTCAACAAATACTGGAGAGCAGTGGTGGTTCATTCAACAGGTTCAGGATGACCCAATAGAGCATCTGCACTTGGTGATAAGAACATTCCAAGGAGCTTCCAACAGCATCTCAGCGTGCAGTAGTGTAGAGATAATATTTCCATTGTGTAGAATAGAAACACAATATTGATTATAGTCAAGTATCGGCGATAAAATTGCCTCAATGACCCAAAGCAGATCAACAAGCCAGCAGCAAGTCAGTCAGCTTGACAAGAAAGCCAAGCTGTGTGGGCAGTGAATCTAGAAAAGAAAAAAAAAAAACAGCTAGCAGCAACATGGCAACATCATGTGCTCTGTGGCTATGTTGGGCATTACCTGGGAACCTTGTAGGTAAGCCAGGTAACAGAGAGAGTCACGGTCACCTGATGATGCTGACTAATTTCGACCGTGGGGGACCTGCTAAAGCAAGGTGACCCGACTCGATAGAGCCTTACAGTAGCTTCTATCTCGTCTTAGTAATGACCCCACTTGGGGCTTAAACCGCTCCTCATCGTCTCCAATAACCGAAACCCGACCGCCCGTCGGGAACCTATCGGGATACTTCCCGAACCCCGCCTTCGGCTCCGCGGCCTACCTGGCCTCGTTCTGACACCACAAGTCCACAACCACAACTTTTTTTCTCTGGCCCGGGACCCCCCCACCCCATATGACCGGTTCTTGATCTGAGCCCCCCTTGGGGACCAATGCGGGAGTTGGAACAGGTGCGTGACAGGCCGTGCGGGAGTTCAACTCCCGCATGTGCGGGACCATGCGGGAGTATTGCGGGAGCTGCGGGAGTTTATCTGAGCCCGTATATATGCCGAGGCCATTCAATGGTTGTCTCACCTCTGGACCGCATGAACGCCGCCGTTGTTGAGGAAACTTGCCGCCCACCTGCCGCCCACCTGCCGCCCACCTGCCGCCCACCTGCCGCCCACCTGCCGCCCACCCTGCAGCCGACCTACCGCCCACACACCTAGGCGGCAAAATATCTTAGCCCGAGCTGTAACGGTGTACATTGTCTCCGTATCTTTGTTTCTCGGCATTACACCAGAGCTTCGCTGCTCTGTTGTCATCTTCGGCACCAGATTGGAGATATGTTATCGATGTTTCTGTTCGATTGGAAACACAGTCTAAGTACGGAGGGACGCCGACTGGGGATCTCTACGGATGATCCGGCAGGTCACAAGGACCCGAGCAGTATGTAGCACCGGTTGTGTGGCACGAAGCCGCGGGGTTCTTGTTGTCTAAATCAGAGAAAGGAGAGAGAAAATGAGAATGACAACACAAGCAAGAGAGGATAGATCCAAGCACCTGTGGACATTGTATGTTGGAATTTCTGTGTTTGGTTGGCGGTGGGAGGTTCGGTCTTTTATAAGTACCAGATGAGAGCAAAGTGGCTGTTCCGATTGAAGCTACGTCGTGGTGTTATGAATACTCCGTATCGGCTGAACCGCGGTTGAATTCACTTCCTTCCTTGGATCCTTAATCAACCGGAGGCTAAATATTTTACTGGCTGCCAAATAATACCCAACAATTAATGGCGCTGGCAAAAACATTTCTAACACAGCGCTAGCGGGCGGCCCGCGGGCCGATGCCGCCACGGATTGCCTAATGATCAGGTTGGGAGGATGGCCACGGCGCCGGCCGGCATATGTACAGACGCAAGGCATTGATCAGCGGCTGGCGATCCGCGCATCTACTAGTATGCACCCCAAGCTACCGGCGAGCATGATCTGTGTCGGTCAGATTGCCCGCGGAACGCTGGCGTAGAAGCGTTCGGACGCGCTTCCAGCGGACGGAGATGTGTCGCCGACACCAAAAGATTGATATTTAATGTGGCTATGTATGTCTTTGTATGGACTTCCGCCCGTGCTACTTCCCTAGACTATCTGACAATACCTCACTTGCACTTTCTATAGGACTAAGGCCAGGGGTGTGGGCAGCAGGTGGGCAGCAGGTAAGCTGCATACCTCTTTGACACCCGAGAAGTTTAAACGATTGAGAGGCTAGTAGCACCCGCAAACTGGCTTGGCGTACTCGGGCGACTCACCTACATGGTGCTATGCGCTCTCGATCTCGCTCCATATTTGTTGTTCGCGAGAACGGGTCAAATTAAATCTCCGACCGGCGGTAAGTTGCGGCATCGACAGGGCCGCAGAGGCGCCCCCAATCCGACAACAAACTTGAATACAGCAATAAAATATCCTGGTTGGATGTCTCTATCATGGATTTCCGCCGGCGCTACTGTAGTGTATGTTCTTGGAATTTCGGACAATACTCCACTTGAATTTCTCATATACGCTCTCCGGACTCCTGTTCGAAGCAGGGTCTGGCGTTAGCCCTACATGTGCGATTAACTTTTCTTTTTGGGGCCAAGTGTACTGGTGGGGATCATTTGCGGTCCGCTGGACGCCCCCGATTGTTGAATCGCCGTTGATAGGGGTCTTCAAAGTTGCCGCAGCGTCGCAGGACGCAGGACCGCAGGAACAGAGCCGACGCCAGAAAAAGTTCCCATCCACCGGGTTTTGGCATCGGCTCTGGGCTCCTGCGGCGCTGCGACGCTGCGGCACTGCGGCACTGCGGCAACTTTGAAGACCCCTGATGATACTTGCGAACCTGCAAGGTGCCCGTTCTCCCAAATAAACAAAAGCTGATTTGCCTACACTGGCGTGAAGAAATGACTGAAACCAGTCCATCCGTTAGTAGTAAGAGCACTGACTACCAGTACTACAGGCATCGTACGCGCAACCATGCTGCTCCCAACCTCCGGGTATCATCCAAACCCAAACCCAGACCTAAATCCAAATCCAGACCCAGACCCAGTCCAAATTCACAGCCTGATGCAGGCGTTCATGACCACGCCACCGCCGCCAGCAACAAACTCAGCCAGAGGCTGGCGCCGGAAGATAGCCGAAGAGAGGACGCGGCGCCGGTGCCCTTGGCAGTCGACCCCGCCGTTGTCGTGTTCGTGTTGCCACCGGTGTCGCTGTTACCACTGCTGCTCCCGGCATCGGCGTTCCCACTCCCGCTCCCTGTGTTGGTGTTCCCGGTTGAGGACGACCCCGGCCCGGAGGAGGAGGAGCTCTTCCCATTCGCGGCGGCGACTGCATTCGCGGTTAGTTGCGGAGGAAAGATTTGGAGAGGGAACGTGAACGTACACTCGCTGAACGAAGGCAGGGTGACGCTCGTCTCGGCGTACGGTTGCGTTTTGTTCATCGCGATGGCGACGGGGACGACGTACTGACTCTCGAGTTAGCGCTGAAAACGGAGAGAGGAGGGGAGGGGAGAGATGGACACATATACGTACATCGAAAGCGTCCTTAATCTTGGGGTAATTATCCATCGCCATCTGCATCGTAAAGTTGTTCAACTCGTGCGCCAGGATAATCGCGCCGTTCTACAGTCCTCCGTCAGCCGAGCAAACAATCAAGAACAAAGAACAAAAGAACGCACGGAATCCAACGCCCCGCTCTTCGCATCGCCCACGAGCTTGTCGTAGAACCCCTGGATCTGCGTCGGGGTGATCCCGTTCTGGCCGTTCTCCCAATCGAAGGCGTCGAAACGCCACATTACCGTGTCGAGGTTGAGGGATTGGGCGATGAAGCGGATGCGGTCGTCGACGTCGCCGTGTGGGGGCTGTGGATGTGGGTGTGAATGATTAGTAGGGAGGATTGAAGCGGGGGTGATGAGAACGTACCCGCCAGCAGGTCGGGGTGAGCCCGGTGACGAGCTTTATGGCCTTGATGGTGTACCAGAGCTCGGCGAAGGCCTGTTCGTTGGTCATCTGGGTCATGTAGCCGTGCGACCAAGTGTCTGCAGCAAAAACGACGCGTCAACAATCAGCTCCGAGGTCTACGCATCGGGCACGCACGGACACAAATCTCATGTCCGTCTTTCGCCGCGCGCATCGCCTGCAGCGGGTACCAAATCACGTTCTTCCCGATGTAAAACATCGTCGCTTGCTGTTTCTGCGCCGAGAGGTAGTTGTAGAACACGTTATGGTCGCATGCGGGGCCGTCGTCGAAGCCGTACCCGAGCGTGCGCGGTTCGGGCGCCATCGCGATGTCGGGCTTGATCCCGGTGTGTTTTGGGACGACGCACTGCGTCTCGGTCCAGTAGCAATCGGGGTCGCCGGCGTTGTCGTATGTCCCGCCTTCGGTCTGCGGGGCGCGTCAGCCGGAGCCTTAGCCGGAGGAAAGTGGGAGAGAGTGGGGACACACCTTGACCGGGATATTGGGTATACTCTTCTCAATCTCTTGGAACTTTTGCGTCCCTGCTGTATCGTTCCGCACATCGGGTACCGGCGTCGTCGGGTCTAGAGGCGGGAATTGGTTCGCGGCGAGCGCGTCCGTGACGAGTTTGAGGCCGTAGGCAACGCACTCCTGCGTGCCGTCTGCGTTTGGGTCAACAACGAATTCGCAGAGGAAAGACGGAAGCCTGGGGGAGCAGCGGACCTAGGATCGCAGCCTCCTCTTCCTCTGTCGTCGGTGCCGTCTGGCCAGCCACGACGGAGAGCAGGGCGGCGCCGAGGAGGATGGTCTTGAGGGCGGGCATGGAGGAGGGAGGGAAGAGGGGAGGACAACAGACGGCGCGTGGTACCAGGATCGATGTCAACAACAAACCGCGTGCCGTGCGGCGCGATGCATAATCCGCTATTTTTGGATCCTGACTGGGATTTCGCCTGGTGGGGCCTCGTAAGGAGTCCAGGATTAGCTGGAAACGGTGATTCGACGCCGTTGTGAGCTTTGTTTGTCTTTCTTCTTTGCACTGCAGGGCGGAGAGCAATCTCGCTATTTTTAGCGCCTTGATCGACGGAGATCTGCACCGCTCCGCCAGGTTTGGTTTGAAGAGCCCTGGAGCCAGGAGAGTACTCGAACAGTAAATAAAAATCGACGAGGTTGTAGGAAGATCTGCACGGTCCCGTAATATGGAGTTACAAGACACGCCGGGGCTCCGCCCCGGCTTTTGTCAAGCAACTATACACTGCGGCCCGTGCTATCCGCAAAATTTGACAAAAACACTGTACGCAGAGTCGAAGTTCATAAATGAAATGAATATCGCCTAAACTTATGTGATGCCTGAAGCTTCGCGAGCTAGTAAACGATGTTTGCGCAATGTGGCCCTCAGGCTTGTTCGGTCGCTCCATTCTCCCGCTCCACATGTGGGACACTATATTTTTCTGCGGCTGTAATACACTCGCCTTGCAGGTTGCGACGACCAACCCAGGTGCCCGATGGGCTACAACCTGAGCCTGCATGGAATATTTTGCCCATCGGATATGTTGTGGTGATTTGAGTAGCGCCGAAGGCGAGAGCGCTTTGAGCACGGGGCGAATTGGAACGCGGTGGCGGGCAAAGGAGGATGTGCGAGCATGAGAGCAGTCGGAATTGTGTTCGACGGAGTGGGCTGACACACCGCTGTCGACTGCCAGTGGTAGGGCTTTAGGAGATCGGCGGGATATGCGTGCAATCTCAGTCCCGGGGAGATTCGATACGAAGAGTCCCTCGGACTGATTTTCAACGTGTATGAGCCGTACAGCGATGATTAAACTTGTGCGCAGAAGTAACATTACTCATAGGCGTGATGCATAACCATTATAACAAATAGGGACATGTAAGGCAAGGTGTGTTGCTTCTGATTCTGTGTTGCAAGTGAGCTGGGAGCGACAGTGATTGATTGCGCAAACATACCTCAGGTAGTTCTCGTCCTGAAAGCTTGTGCTGGGAATAACCACGCAAGTGGACCGGGCGGCGGCTACGACGTAGGCGCAGATGTGGGGGTACACGGCAATTGACAGAATGCGGAGCATTTAAATAGTTCAGCAAGCTGTAGAGTTGCGTCACCGATGACTCGATTGTGGTCGCAGTTTCGGGGAAGCTGTAGACGGTCGCCCTTTTGGATTGTGAGCTGTAGAATTGCTGTTAGGAAGCTGTTGCGGATGGGGCCAAAAAAGGGATAGTCGCACACCAGCTTGCACTGGTACGCGTTGCGTCCTTAAGAGATTGTAAATTATTACCTGGTTGACATGTTTGCTTGGACAGGAAGATGAAATCGAAAGAAAAATGGAACAAGTAGCTGCACTTTCCAGCGGGCAGCAACCTAAAGCAACCGAACTCTGTGCCGACGGAAGCATCGTCAGCGCGGAAACCGGCGATCCCACCGGCGGTCCCGGGAAACCAGCGGCGTCCCAACCCGACAAATTACCAGTAACAACCTCGCCTGCCTCCGAGACCAATCCGAGATCACCTAAGATCCATAAAGCTTGCTCTTCAAGTCCTCTTCAAGTTGAACTCACAGTCAATTCCCATGCCGCGCATGCCGAAAAGAAGTTGTCGAGAACCCAGTGTGTAGGCGTGAGTTGATTGGATGAGTCGAGCTAACGTTAAAGCAGGCTATGGATTCACACCGCAGTTTCAACAATTTTCCCATTTGGAAAGTTACTTAGAAAATGTAAACTTGACCAACTTTGAAAACTCCTTCGGAAATTCATCCAAAAACGGCAACAATCCCAACAAAGAAAACATTTCGGAAAATGTGACGTTTCCAAACGGGTTTCCATTGTTTGGAAATGTCACGCTTCCAAACACGTTATCCGACAAAGAAAACCTGGCGTTTCCGGATGGGTTTTCAACAATGGTCAATGTTTGATTTTCAAAGGTGTTTTCCAATACCGACCAGGTGTCAGCCTGCGGCGGCGTAGACCTTGCTTTGTCATCAATTCACCCCTGGAACAACATCAAACTCACATTGTTTCCCGGCCCATTATCTTTGCACAACCAAAATTTGAACCCGGTTATAGTATCTATTATGTTCATTAACAGGGTCCCTCAGGCACTTTCAACTAGAGTAAGTCCCCGTTGCTTAACCAGTTCAAAGAAGAACTCCTCTTCTACCCGCAAATCCGCAGTCCAGGGCTTTGTCCACTCAGGGGGAAATCCTGCCTTTTGAGGAAGTTTAATCTTCAACCCAACAAGAGCAACCCTAAATCTAACAATCTGAAACCAACCCTAACCTCTTCTACGTGACACCACCTCCTCTCCTGTTTCCCAACGACGCCCTTCATGTCCCGTGAACGACAGTGTGATACCCCATAATTACAATTCAAGTTCCTCCTCTTGTTCGCTCCCTGCGCCTTGTGTGCGAGGGCAAGCTACTCCTTCCGAAACCCGATCAAATGTAATAGTATTTTCGATGTAAGTACACTACACCTCAGAGCGGGAGCGACGAGGGGTGCCCGAGGGCAACTCGGTGCAGTAAATTGCCAAACTACTCTAGCTCATATACTACAACAATGTCAAGGCTATGGAACAGCTCTAACAACGGCGGCAACAGCTCTGAGCTTCCAACAAAATCTCCTGATTTGCCATTTTTGGAGCAAGAAATCCAAATTTTGGTGTGTCATCCTGAGAAATTTCGAAGAAAAATACTCTCGTGACATATGACATACGAATTGAATGAAATGCTACAGTATCATCATCTCGAGTACATCCTCTGGTCATTGAAAGTAACTTCCTCCACCCGCGCACAAACCTCAACCACCGCATCATCAATCGGTTTTAGAACATGTTTTACAGTAGTCTAATACGTAGCGTCGGACAAACACCCACAATCTTCCTAGTTTTCCCTCAAGAGTTCTTTCCTTCAAAATCCTTCGCCTTCCAGCGTCTTCGGCGCTACGTGTTTTCCCTCGTCTTCGGCGCGGGACGTTCTTACCTCGCGTCGAGGACATGAGGCAAGAACGTTGGCCATCGAACTTGAAGATACAGGTTGGAGGGCAGCTACACAGGTTGTTGACAGGTTGGTGCCAGGTTCTCTGTCTTGAAACATCACTTCCAGGATATTCATGCAATTTAATTGAAAGCAATTTTTCATATCATCGAGGGATTGTGCTCTCACCGATGAATGACAATTCTGTGATATTTTCTGTGAGCCGCTCGTCGAATACTCAAGGATACTGATTCACCGTTATTGCTAGTAGTACCCCAATTGGTCAACGGGAGCGCCTTGTGCAAAGGGTTCTGGTTTTATTCTAAATATCTGTATAGTTGGCCTGCCGTTGATCCGGCCAGTCTTGCCATCATCAGGCGAAAAAAAAGAGAGTCAGCGAGTGACCGCTTATAGCAAGTCCCAAAATGGCAATCACCCTCTTCCTCCTCTCCCTCGCTGCGCTCACTCTTCTTACGCGAACGGATGCTCCTCGAGTGCACCGATCCCTCGCTACGCTGGCCCTTAAATGCCGCCCACGTGCGCTGCTCGGCGCCTTGTACGCGATGGTGCTGTGAGCGCTTGCCTTACCATGTTCAACACAAGAATACGAATACAATTAAGCAGACAGAGTACATATTTCTTGGTTCTCGCTCTTCACTGATCTGCGTGCTTCTTGAGCGTCTCGTTCTGCACGATCTCGATACAATAGTTATCGGGATCTTACAGTGACCTGTTAGTGTTGTTGTCCCCGCTCATAGACACTATCAAGAGCTCACCAAGAATGAACGCACTATTCTTCATCTTTTCGTCCGTCAATCGCTTCTTCCACTTAACGCCGAGGCGTTCCCAGCGCTCGCAAGCCTCGTACAAATCATCCACGGACACGCAAATGTGCTCGAACCCCTGCGGCTCGTCGTTCCCATCGCGGTACTTGAACTCGGGATCGAGCTCGGTGCCGTAGTTGTACGTGAGCTCGAGCAGACCCTCCTCGTCGATGTTGGGATTTTGGCCTGGCGTCGCGGTCATCTCGGAGTAGGAGGGCACACGGCCGTAGCGGAGAAAGTAGAGGTTGAATTTCTCGTCGGGGTTCTCGCGGGTACGAAGTACTACGAACGAGCGTCATGCCCATGATGTCTTCGTAGAACGCGAGCGACTTTTCGATGTCTTTGACCCGAATCGTGGTGCGGTTCTGCGGGGATACATTAGAACGGGCGATGCAGGTAGAATATGGTCGCGCACCATACGGTAAGTTTCGACGCTGGTCTCTGCGACATCCTGCGTCTCGTCGACGGGCTTGAACGGCATGATCTCGACCCGGTAGCCATCCGGGTCGAGCGCGCACGCGATGTGCTTCATTCGCCCGTCGGTGAGGTTCTCCTGGAACCGGTATCCGGCGTCCGCTAACCTGGAACACGCTGCCTGGATGTTATCCACGCTAACACAGACGTGCCCGAAGCCGCGGTAAGCGTCGGTGTTCCCGTTGAGGTTCTTCTCCGTGCCGTGGTTGTGCGTGAGACCGAGGACGCCCTCGCGGTCCGTCCAATGATCCTTCTTGGAGACGGACTGGGCGCCGTCGTACGCCAGGAAGTAGAGATCGAATTTGAGGTCGGGGTTTTTGAGTGTGTGGACGAGTGACATCCCGAGGAAGTTGTAGAACTTGAGCGATGCTTGCGGATCTTTCACCCGCAGCCTGCGAGGGTGAGGCTACACGCATCGCTGCAGGGAATACGATGACGCACATCGTGTGGTTGAATTTGTACTTCGTGGGGTCGGTCGACATCCTTCTTGCGAGGATGCCGAGTGGGCGGATGAGTCTCGAGGACGCGAGGAGCGCGTGGCGTAGTAGAGGCATCGTACGGCGGACCTAGCTGCCGACAAGGTGACGGTGGTACAGAGCAAGGAGTGTGTGAAGATCTTTCGCAGCCGGACCGTAACCGAGCCGTCTGTTCTCAGAGTGCGTCAGTATTTACGCCGACGCGGCTTAACTTGCGGCCGCGTCCAGAAGCGCCAAGTTTATAATGTCTGGTCACTTGGGATGAGCGCGTACTGAGTTCATTGAAGGCGGTCAACAGCATCGTCAGAGTGGGACGAGCCTCGGAATAGACGGATCTAGGACGATCACGAGTTTCTATCTTTTGTGCGCGTCCAGCGCATTTGTACTACCCATATGAGCCGTGTCAGGATAATAAGGCTATAAACGCGCTGGAAGGTCAATCTGAACGGGGCATCCTCGACATCTGAATGCATATTTGTTTTGTATGTACATGCAAGACCGAGAGACTCCGCGTATATCGTCGCATCCAGGTCAGCAGCACTCTTCCGAACTAATATCGCTGTTGTTCATACGATGCACCTTGGACACGACCCATCCGACCCAACGGCAATCCAAATGGCGCGCTATCTCCCACCAGCAGCTTCGAAAGACCGTGATAGAACGCGATCAGGGAGGTGATGAGACCGAACGCGCCGCCGGCTTTGGCGAGGCTGCGTTGTTAAATCAACGACATACAAATGTGACGCGGGCCACGGACGCACCTGTTCGCGCGTTCACTGCTGAAGTTCGACGCGCCCATGAGGACAAATGTCATGGTCAGGAAGGCGTAGAAGAGGATCCAGGTGATGTGTCGCCGTACCGAGGCGATCCTATAAATACAAAGCAAATTCGTTAGCTAGAATGAGGGAGAACATCGGGCTTTAACATACCCCAAGATCACCGTAAGCATCATCCATGCCATGAAATAAATCCCCAAAGCGCTTCGGAACTGCGATTCGGTGTACGACGCCATGATACCGGTGCCAGGGATTAGGAAGAGGCCGAAGGACATCCAGAAGGATCCATATAGCGTGAATACTGTTCACCACATCCGTGAGTGGCACGCCAGGTAAACCCCGAGAACAAAAATCGCACCTGCTCCGCCGTACCCATTTCCTCTCGGGAAGTGCCACATCCCCGCCATAAACGTCGCGAGCCCACCCGTGAACAAAGATAGCCCCAGGACGCCGTCGACGCTATTGACGTGCCGGGCGTTGAGCGAGTACAGCGAGAGGACGAAAAGCGTGGTGGCGAAAGCGAGCATTCCTCTATCGCGGATTGAATTAGATCTGCAGATCGGCGCTAGTGTGACAAGAGGAGACTTACAAGCCTGATGGGTTCCCAATGGGATGATAACCCCGCCCAGCTGCTGTTCTCGAACCGAACGTCGCGGGATGAGTCGTGGTCGGACCGACCGTCCGGGTACCATTAGCCTCGATGTCAGCCATAATTTCGAGTGAGGGTGTTTTGGAGGTCAGAGGTAAGAGGCGTATAGTTTTTTTTTTTTTTTTTTTTTTTTTTTTTTTTTTTTTTTTTTTTTTTTTTTTTTTGTTTTGGTGTGATAGCAGGCTCATCCAAGGTACCCGGTCATCCGGATAGTCCCCTACTGGTTTCGGCATATTGCCGCCGCTCGGGCCAACATTAGTTGTTTGGAATGATCCCCACAAGGATTGGCCTAGGAATAGCAACCTGGCCGAACAAGGAAATACTGAAACACCAAAGGAAGAAATGCATTTACGCAGACCATGCCTAAACATGGTACTGTGGGACTCAATCACTGAGTGATAATACCCACTAAAACTCCCTGACACTTTTTGCGGGAATTTAACCCGCGACCATAAGCAGCGCTTAAGGCGGCCCGTGTTAACGGTACCGGATCAGACGGCCATGTGTCATAACCGTCGTCACCCCACTATGCGGTGTTGTGGGCAAAATGCCCCTTCCTGGGATTGAACCCCTTCCGGGACCCAGGGCTTCGAAACTAATCAGAGCCAGGGATATTCTGGCCGAACCGCTGAATGATAACATGTTACCACTCTGCCATTTCTCCCCAAGAGGCGTATAGTTGGTGCATTCGGCGTTGGCTGCAGGCTTAAGTACGAAAGCCCAGGTCTATTTACGACTCTGACATCGCCTTACGCCCGGGGCGAATCATGGTTAACGAGGAAATGTCATCATGGAAGTGTAAATGACGGCTAGTATCGACTTTGGAAAGCTTGAAAACGGGCGTTGGGTACTGCTAACAACGGTGTTAGTAGGTGTCGGAAAAGAACAAACCCAAACTGCCCCAGAAGCCTGACCGGAATCTGAGTTGCTCTCGCTTCCTGCTCAGAGTTTCAATCTGCCGCGTTCGATTGGAGCTTTTTATACGCACCTTTTTACGGACCATGATCATGTTATGGGGTGTCCAATTATCGACCTCATCGTCGTAATCGGATGGAGCAGCGAATGTGGTCAATACCCCGAGGAAGGCTGCGGCCCGGCTCGGATTCTGCGAGCCGCTGTTCGTCCGGCGTTCGTATAGGATGAGCGTGCGCATGCGCGGGGCGATGTCCGATTCCGCTTCACCACTGGGGGCCGTCTTTGAGATGGGTGGGCTCGAGATGCGGCGGTTGATGACGGCGCGGAATATGCCGGCGGCGGTCCAGCCTGTGGGGATGGGATAGCACTGGCTGAAGAGGCGCGCGAACTTCTCCAGCATCTCCTCAAGTATGTCCGTCCACAACGCCGAGGTCAAGCCCGACGGAACCATCGCTTCTTGTTGGATTCCATCCGCCGACGGCCATGTACTCGCATCCTACTCTATCTGCGGAGGGTAAGGGGTTAGGCCGTCTCCCCCGTTCACGGAGTCGCCATCTCGATGGGGCTCGTGGTCGATGGCAACCGCTACGGCCGCCAGTCGCTGCAGTTCGCGCCGGGCATCCCAATGGTGTGGTGACGGCGTCGAAAGCCTCCATCGCGACCTCCGAGTACGCCCGAAGGCCGCTCATGTTCTCGGAGCAGAGTGTCTCCGGTACGTCTGCCGTTACTGCCTGCGTTTCGGTGTACATGGAATAAACCTAGATACCGACGTACTGACTGGCCTTTGACGTCCAGCTACGACTCTGCGCCCAGCTCGAGCGGGACAAGATGTCCCCGCGGATTCGCCGTCGCGAAAGAGCGACGGGGCAGCGTTGCGCTTGCGCGCGCGCGTTCTTGGGGTACGGGCCGGGGCGTGGTTGGGCTGTAGCTCCAGCAAGTCCCGCAACCGCTTCCGCCCGCGCAAAACGGGACGAGATCGGAAAGATCGAGAGCTGGGGACTCGTCCCCAATGAAGAGAGAACCGGGACGCAGACAACAGTAGCGACCGTGAGTGGCGTCGGCGTCGCAAGCGCGAGCAGGCGCACTCTCGGCGCGACGAGAGCCCGCGTTTACGAGCGGGGAAGGGATCGGGTACGCGAGCGACAAAATATCACGGCCGATTCGCCGCCGCTCCTTCGCGACGGCGGAGCGTCATGCTTGTGTGCTTAGTATGCACGCGCGTTACGCGCCCGATGCGGGACTGGCCAGAGAGAACCGGCACGCGTATGTGCCTTGCCATGCTCGAGCGTGCCAGCGCAGAGGCGACGCCGTCGTGATCGCCAGCAGACGTGCCCTCAGCGCGACGCCAAACAGCGAATGGATACCGACTTTGCGGGACAGACGTCCAGACGTCCTATGCGCCGTATAGAGTGGAGTGTGGGCGCCGGTATACGAACGAAACCTCGAATGAGGCGTACGGCGCGCTCTATGCGAGTCGAGTTCAGTACAAGAAGGAACCCGGGAGGTAAGCGTAGCACCTGCTCGATGGGCACAAGGCTGTCGCCGAGCCAGGTCGTGGAGGCTATGGGAAAGACAGGCCTGGGGCGGAGTAGGCAACATGGTGCGTTGCGGCCACGGCCAGGCCTACCAGCCACCGACGCGAGTGCATCTTATGCCCGGACAGAGCGACCGCAGAATACGCATGGATACAGCGCCCGAGGCGCGGATATCGTGGTGGATGCGGTACCACAGCCAGCAGATGCGACTGGGTGGGATGTACGCGGTGGTCGCGGGTGGTGCCACTCGAGGGCTAAGGCGCTCGTCGGCAACCGGCAACACCAGTCGACGGGCGGTAAGCGGCCTCTGGGCTGTGTACACGCGTCCTAGCGGCAGTATGTGAGGGGTAACCGTGGTGGGGAACCGTGGTGGGTGTCGGGGAGGGCGGGAAGGAGTACAGCAGTAAAGACGACGAACGGCTGCAAAAGCGCGTAAGACTGCGTTCCTAAAGGCCCTAAGAGGCCAGTAGACGACGTACCAAGCGCTGTATGTTGCCCGCATCGCTCAGGCCGCCTCCAGGCCCGTCAGCCACTCGCATCTGGCTGGCATCTTGCGCGTCGCCTGCGTCGTTCTTCACGGGACGGAGTAGATCCAGGTTTGAGGAGAGGGTGGCAGGGGACCTGCCGCAAGCCCTGGGAGCGCCAAGGCTGCGCTACGAGCGCAGGAGGCTGCAGAGCGGGATCGGGGTGACGGGAGGAGGAAAGAATGCGCATCAGCGCGACGACCCCGACGGTCTCGCGACAGGCAGCACTATTGCGTGCTATTGGGCAGCTTCCTTACCACGCAGCTGCAGCCGCAATAGAGTAGTCCCCATCCTGCAATCGCATAAGTGTGTTCGACAGAACACCAGCTTCCACAGAAGACGAGCTTCCACAGACTGGCCGCTCGGCGCCAGCCTGCGCTCCAGGTACGGGAGCCGGGACGGGCGAAGGGCAGAATAAGAAGTCTATACCGGAGGATTTATTGAGGAACACAAGATCCGCTTCGAGAATCTCAGGCTGATGATTCTGTACAGACAGAATTCGAGCGCATTTTGCGGCTCGGGGCTCCGTCTCTAAGGCAAGCTGGATCTCCCAGACCCGAAACAAACACTTAGATTATTTTCTAGATTCCTTGAATAGTGAGTTTAAAGCCTAATGAACGCAAACCGACTTGTGCTTTACAACAGCGTTGAACCCAGTGACACAGTTACAAACAATATTGAACAACACGTCCCGGCAGCTACTCGTCCTTCTTCTGCTGTTTACGCCTCGTTGCGTATCCGTGCGAGGGTCCTTCCACCGGGGTTTTTGGAACGGGCTGTTGACGGCATGAGCTCTGTTCAAAATATGCGAACGAATCCGGCACCGCGGGCTTCGTCTTGGAAGACTTCAGAGGCGGCTACAAAAAAGCTGAGTAGGGGTAGATTTAAGCGCAGAAGACGCACTGCTTTGAACTGGCTCAACTCGAGTTTCACCTGCACAGGCTGTACGTTGTTCTCCTTCTGTTTCTTCACCAGCGGTTTCGGTTTCTTCGTGATAGGCTTGATGTCCTCGTCGTCCCCCTCCTGGGCACATTTCCGTTTATTCTGCATGCGTGTATGAGTGAGTGGGGCAGGATAAACTGAGAACGCGTACTGGAGAGCTCGATGGCTTCAGCGGGACCGCCTCCTCGGCAGACGCGCCCATTAGACCCTGCACAAGCGTCGCGCAATAGGCAACTCACCTTGGCCTTACCCTGCGGCCTTTTATCCGCGACCGCACAAAGAGAAAATATTGAGGGCGGTGGACGTACCTTGCTACTAACCTTCGGCTTGCCGGTGTATGGTTTCGGTAATTTAACTGCGAGAGATGTCGGCGCGCGTTGATACAAGGGGCAGCAAACGTACCTTGCGACACAGCTCGGCTATCTCCTTTCTAACCTCGTCCAGCTCCTCATCGGTCAAATCGAGTTCCCTTCCCGGTTCGATAAAATCGGAAGCAAACTCGACAGCGCACGGATAGTCTTCTTGATCTTATGTAAAACCAGACCTCTGCGCAGCCGGACCCGTTGCTGCATATAGCGGTCAATCTGGGGAAAAAAATAAATCCCCCCCGATTTTGGATAAAACACAATTTCCCCCCGCCCTCTTTGGTTTATTTGGGTATTCCCCGCCGTTTTGAAGATGTGCAAAAATCGGGGGGATTTCACCTCACTTTTGAAATCCCCGCCTTTTTTTGGCCATGACCAAATCCCCGCCTTTTTTTTTTGGTCATGACCAAATCCCCGCCTTTCCTTACCGCGTGAGAATCAAACCCTTCCCCTGCCTGCCTGCTTTCAGAGTTGAGCTGAGAGGTAGGCTCACGTCCTCGAGCTCTTGATCATCTGATATGTACTTGAAATGTGGGCACGGTGCAGAAAGCACATAGCAAACTCAGATGACTTTGCAGACTGTACAGGCATTGACCCAGTGGAGCTTAGTGGCGGCCATCGGTGCCTATGGTGGACTTGGAGCTTCAACGGTTCTGTAAACCCATCAATTCGCTATACCTTAGATGTTTGTCATCTCAAGTGAAGGCAGTGGCAAGGACAGGCCAGGAAATCAAGTGATATCACATAAAGCCTTTGATGAAAGATTTTTGATGGGAGATCAAGCCATCAATTCAATTTGTCTCACCCCCGAGCAACAAGTCTTGCTTGGCAAGCTACTAATAGATGCCTCAGATGGTATTTTGATGGCCATCAGTTCATCAATTCAAAGACAGCAAGAGAAATGGTGGCATTCGAGCCAGGGTGACGAAAGGCGGGGATTTGGTCATGACCAAAAAAAAAGGCGGGGATTCGGTCATGGCCAAAAAAAAAAGGCGGGGATTTCAAAAGTTAGGTGAAATCCCCCCGATTTTTGCACATCTCCAAAACGGCGGGGAATACCCAAATAAACCAAAGAGGGCGGGGGAAATTGTGTTTTATCCAAAATCGGGGGGGATTTATTTTTTCCCCAGATTGACCGCCATAGCTGCAGGTATCTCCAGGATAAGGCCCCGCAGCTGTACACCTTCCATGTCTGACGGCCTCAAAAGTAGCTACCCCAGTTAAATTTATGATTTCGCATAATGCCTTTGTTCTTGACATGAACGATTAAATATAGCGCCGTGACAGAAGTTATATGGTGTAATAAAACTTTTCAAGGATTTAATTGACGCTAAAAAGCCCCGCAGTGCAGTCAATCGGCCCCCAGAACAATGGTAAAATTGTATAAAATTGTTACCGGCGGTCCGCATCTCGGTGAGATGTTCCGGCCTTCCAATCTTCCTGACTAGCACACAGTCATATGGATTTACTCCCAATCCTCATGATTGACTATACAATCATCTTGATTGAGTTTTAATCTTGCGGACTGAGTCGGCTCAATCACCCTGATTGAGTTTTGTTAAGTTGTGGTTTACACCAAACCTAGTGACTCTGACAACTATTTGTGCGGCACAGGCACTCAGTCTGAACTCCAATACACTGTCATGTGCCCTGGAGAGGGCCACGGCCGCAACATCGGTTTCCAATCAGAATGATTGTTGTGGGTTCCAATCACCCGGAGTGGGGAAAAATCCAATCTTCCTGCAGATAATCTCTATGATTGTGCACTAATCAGAGAGATTTGGCCCCAATCATATGGATTGGAACCGCTTCCCACAGTGATGTGGTGTCGCTCGGCTCGCTTAACTCCACGCGCCGTCAGACTTATACGCCCTCAGACTAGGCGAGAAGTTCGCGGGAGGAGATCGATTAGAAACGTCCTTCGAAACGTTAAGCTCACATTTTCTCGGTGCGCCGCTACAACATTCGTTTTTCCCCGACGCATCTGAGAAGGACGGATTGTGTCACAGAGGTACTCTGGCACACTGAGGCACGCGCTCTATGCCGGCCGACGGCGTAAAACCACCGAGGTGAGGGGCTGGATTTGACGCAAAACAACCACTCTGTCGATGCGCTCAAGGTCAAGGCGGAGGTGAAGGGAGAGGGCACGCCGACGTGGGTTAGACCTCGGCGCGGTGGTATTCTCGACTTGACTGGAAGGATCCGGGTAAACGGAGCGCGCGCATCCTTCTTCTACTCTGCCGTTGCTAGCATGTTCCACGCGCGTTCAGCGCCGGCTATTAACAAAGAGCCGCTAAAGCTCTTTTTACCAGGGCGGTATACTCGGGATTTGATCTCGGCGGTGTGATTCTCCGGACGCTTGCGGCTGCGCATAACGCCGCTGAACTAGAGGCGCGTATGCATGTCAATGACCTACGCTTCGGATAATTTACGCCGGCCAGCTTATTTCTCCCTGAAATGCGTCGGTCCAGGCAGGTAGGGAAAGAGCTCGATCGAAACGGGCTGGCGGCTCTTGCATTCTTCCAGGGTTTCATCTTTTATTCCTGCAACCTCGCCACGGACATCCCGCTAACTGGTACACCTTTCGGAAGGAACTTTAGCGGACCTTAGTATCTACGAGCTTCCCGAATAGGACCGTCTGGCCGCTGCAATCATCTCTCCATCTAATTCTAGCTGGCGGGGATACCCATCGCTCCACAGTTAGAAACCCAAATGGAAGGAGGAAGAGTGACTCCTCCACCGAAGCCGTCCGAAATCACCTCCCTGCATACTGGACCCCTTCTTGAAATAACGGCAGCGCTCAACTTTCGTCCCATTGAGCAGCGGGCAGCGCGATGGATGTTCCACCTCCGCCCGAGGTCATACGCAGGCCGTAAACTTGGAAGAGAATAAAAGGCGGGTTAGTCGAGGCAAACTGCAGTTGACCCAGCTTCGCCAACTACAACCACCCCAACCACCCAGCAAAAAAATGCAATTCCTCACCATCGTCTTCACCGCGCTCCTCGCGCTCAAGGCCAACGCGGACCTGCGCGCCGCGTCGGGCAACAGCTGCGACGGGGACCAAGGCGAGGACGTCCCCTGCAACGGGGGCTGCTTCGGGTTCAGCGGGCGCCACTCGTTCGTCGTACGTCGCTCTTCTTTCTTTGCTTCCACAGTGCTCTGACGGGGGATGAATTTTAAGATCACCAGCGGCACCCACAACGTCGTCCTGTTCTCCGGCGACGGCTGCACCGGCGAGCAGTTCAACTTCGGCTCGGAAAGCCAAGGGAACTGCATCAACGTCAACACTGGGACCTCGGTTTTGTCGGGGCGCTGCACTTGAGCGTCAAGGGATGGCTACGATTTGGGTCTGAGTCTGATGTAAAATTGGTGGAAAATTCGTTGAAATATGTTGTTGATTCGTTCTGCACTGTCGCCTCGATGCTCAGTGGCAACTGACGCTCTCAACCTCGTTGAAGCTCGCTGATGAAAACACTCTGCTGCGGGTTCTCGTTCGTCTCGGACCTGGCGCATATCGCTCTGCCATGAAATTTTATTTTGATTCCGCCAATACTCAAATATGTACTACACGATGGACGACTCGTCCGTGTGGTGACTCAGTGAGCGGACCTACATTGCCAATTTCCAACTCATGCCTACTCCTCCTCCGACCAGTCGTACCCTTCATCGGGTGGGCGAACATTTTCGTCAGTCAGTGTTGGCAGGAATCTTCGTCACTTTGATGGCGATCTTCGTCAGTCTCTTTGTCAGTCTCTTTGTTTCAATAGAACTCAACGAAGCGCGAGAAATACCAAGAGGATCGACACGGAGACGCTCCGCGCAGCGGGCCCCGCGGCGAGCGGCAAGCTCCCGGCAGGGTGGGGTCCGGGGCGAAGCCTCGGGCGGGGTCTGGGGTGGCAAACCCCAGCCGTCGCGGCCGGCGCCGCAAAGAAAACTCCGGAAATCAAAAAGAAGAAGGAGGGAGAAGGGGAGAAAGAGAAAAGCACCGCGCAGCGGGCCTCCGCGGCGAGCGGGCTCCCCGGCAGATGCCGAGGAACTGACTCCAGAATGCTACCGCCCAGCTGACGAGAAAGCACGGACCGCTGACGAGATTATAGCGCTGCTGACGAGAAAAGCCACCGGGCTGACGAGATGAACTATCAAGACTGACTGACGAGAATGTACACTACCCCCTTCATCGAAGCGCGCGAGGAACGCTGCTTGACGCTGGCGAAGGCTCTTGTTTTCCTCGTCCTCTTCACTTTCCTCGTCCTCTTCCTCGGAAATCTCGAGAACATCGACCTCCGACTCGGAATCCTCGTGAACGCGACGCGACGGCCCGTCGAGGAACCAGCGCCGCTGGGGGCGGAGGGCGGCGACGAACGCACTGCTTGCAGAGCGATCGATGGCGTCGTCGACGTCGAAGTCGAAATCCTCATCGCTCTCGTCAGCGGCACGCATATGGAAGCGGCGGAGCGGCGAGCTCGGAGCCATGTTTTCGTCATCAGCGTCGTCTTCGCTGTCGGTCTCGACGCCGGTTTTGGGGTGGTATGGACGGGGAGTGCGTCCCGGGGAGCTATGGACGAGCGGAACGAGGTCCTCGACGTCCGAGTCGCTCTCCCAGTCGGATGGGAAGTCGTTGAAAGCAGAGTTGGTTGGGCCGAAGCCAGTCTCGAAGGGTGGGTGGGTGGAGGCAGTGGAGATGCGGCGAGACATTTTTGTTGGAAGAATCCGAGGTGGCGGACTGGGGAGAACGCTGGCGAGCGGCGTGCTTATATAGCGTGAACAATGCGCTTTTTTTCAAGCGAAACATTGTCCCGCCTGGATCTCCCTTTTCGGGGAAAATGGACGCTTGCGCACATGTTCTAGAAGTTCTAAATGGGCCTTGAATCTGAGCCCGGTGAGTATTCTGAAGCTTTAGAGTCGTAGCACACGCATATCACAACGAGCATCAACGGATGCCAACTCTTGCCAGAAGCCACCACCATCTCCACCAACCTCTCGCAAAATCGAACCCAAACGATGGGAAACCTCCCCGCGAGCATCCCCAGAACCCTCCCCGACATCGACGACGCCATCGCCGAGCTCGAAGCCCAGCTCGCGCTGCTTCGTCACCGGAAAAAGCAGCTCCTCGCCGTCCCTCCTGCAACGATATCAGACCTTCCAGCGGAGCTCCTGCTGGCCATCTTCTCCTTCATCGCCGACTCCGACGCGCCTGTGCACCCATACAGGCTCTCCGTCTCTCGCATGTCTCTGCGGCATGGCGCGCGGCTGCGACCGGATGCGGGGGCTCTGGACGTCAATCCCGATCGACATTTATCCCAAGCGGGCAGAACGTGAACAGGCGCGGAACATCCTTCACGGCGACGTGCGCTTTCTCTGCGACGGAGCGGTGGGCGTCGGCGGCGACGGCGCATTCCAGCTCATCGCGCTGTTCTGTCGGCGCGCCGGCTCCACAGGCATCAACTTGAGGATCACCACCGGCGAGCCTCGCGCTCGACCCGCCGACGCTCGCCCGGTCGTGCGGGTATTCTCGCGCCTGCTCGAGAGCATTGGCAGTGGCGCAGCGTCGCCCTCCCCTTCCCCGTCCTCAAGCTCTTGGACGAAATCGGCTGGGCTCATCGGAATACCGCACTCCCTCTGCTCCAACATCTCCAGATTACCGGAGGCGGAACTGCAAGCATACCGACTAGGCCGCTCAGCCTGTTTGCTAACGCCCCAATCCTGCGGTCGCTCGAGATCTCCGCCATTGGGCCGCGCAACGTCAAGCTGCAGTGGCAGAACCTAACGCGGCTGGTGCTCCGCAACTACAGCATTGTCCCCGCGCTGGAGCTGCTCGTCGAGACGGGTATTGCAGCACAGCTACGGTATCTCCAGCTCCACGCAACGTCGCGCTACGAGCAGCTCAATGGACGCTCCTTCGGCTTGACGCTCCCGGCGCTCGAAACCCTCATCCTCGCCCACCCATCACATCCAGAGTTCGTCGGTGAGCTGACGCTACCGAGGCTCAAGACGCTATAGATGCATACGATCAGCGACCGCGACGGCGCGAGAGGGACCGCCCATGCAATCCGTGGGCTCGTTCGGCGGAGCGAGCGCGCGTCCGAGCTTGCTACGGAGGACGAACTCGATCTCTCGGATCTAGATACGGCGTCGACGTCCGCTGCTCCCTCGACGTCTACATTCTCCGGTGTAACAACCCTCCGCCTCCCGCTCACTCCCTTCCACGGGACCGAGCGCATGCAGATAATAACCGCGCTCCCCGCCCTCCGCGAGCTGATCCTATTCGTTTCGCCGGGGACCACACAGCAGTCACAATACAGCACACACGGCGCACCCTCCATGCCGACGCCCGATCCCTGGAACGAATTTCTACGGACGCTGGCGCTGCTGCGCAATCCGTCGGCTCCGACTCTGGGATCGCTTCTCCCGAACCTGACGCTCCTCCGTCTCGAAGACGTCCCGACTGCGATCGACGCGCACCTCCTGACGGCGCTAGTGCCCTTGAAGATTGAAATAGTGTACAAGGCTGATCTCGGCGCGGCGGAGGGCGAGGTTGGGGAACTTCTGAACGCGGTGAAGAGCGGGAAGCTTGGGCTGACGGTGGTTAATGCGCCGGAGAGATGGGATTTTGGTGTCGATGCGAGGATGGTAGAAAAATTTATCCCCACACCAGGCCCTGGTAGAATAAGGCTGCTGTGTGCCAATACCATGTCAGATGTCCTAATGTCTCTGGGTATGCTCCTTGGCCCAATGGAAAGTTTATTTTCATAGTCCATTGAGGCATGGACCTTGGCATTTGATCAGTCAAAGAACCTTACCAATCATTGCACTTGAGGTTAGTGAATAAAATGACTACCCAGAGCTAGAATTAAACCAGGGACCTGATCATGTGATTGCCAAAATAGTCTTACCGATCATTTCATTTTGAGGGCGGCCATTTCTGCCCACATAGCACAAACTTGGAGTTTGTGAACACCTCACTGTTTGTGAATCAGCAGTCCTGCCAGCAATCCTCCTGGTGGCTCACAAATACACATCTGCCTCTTTCTCAACCCATGGGTGGACTACCAAATGGAGTGTTTACACTCAAGAATCGCCAGTAGGAGACAATTTACTTTGGATGCTGGAAAATGATTTCTCAACTCATTGCATGCTCAAAAAAGTTCCAACCAAATAAAAATAAAAAAGATGCCGGTCGGCAGACCGACTGACCAGCGTGATCGCCACTTCTGCTCACATGCCACCCCCTTAAGCGCTTGGCCACTGGCCTGAGAATTGCAGATCCAATTTCGTTCCAATTATTTGGATTGAAAGAAATATCATACAGTATTTAGCCCAGTCCGGATCCACAAGCTCACAAGGGAATTAGTAGTGGATATTGTTACAAGGTCCATGTCCTCGGATGGAACATGTTAGTGTAAACCTCGGCGTCACTCCCATACTCGTCATCTTGAAAAGTAAACACCAATTGGTGTATGGTGGCACCATTATTAATGCCATCAGCCATGTACTCACAATGGTGATGAAATCAAACAACACTCTTGCCGCCCGTGTCATTGCTGTAGTGTATGTACTTGAAGAGTATATAGTATAGGTAGCTCTTTGTATGTACCCCACCGAGTTGCCCTCGGGCATTTCCATTGTTTGCTCCCCGCTCTAAGGATAAGTCGGATGTCGCCATCGGTATATGTAAACTCTACAGAAAATAACCAGAAAATGGGAAGAATTTGACCTAGGAAGAGATGTACTCCCACGAGAAGTAGGAAGCGGGTTGGTAGGGCCACTTTTTTTTTTTCTTTTTTTTTTTTTTTTTTTTTCTTCTTCTTCTTCTTTTTTGGTACCATTTTTTTTTATGTAAATTCAAACGACAGAAGTTTCTTGAGTTTACCGCTAGAGACACTGGAAAAAATAAACCAGTCTTTGCTGGGAAGTTGGAGGAAACACCTTTACACACATTATACCAGTGTGAGAATCTCTGCTTGTGGGTTTTATCCCAGTCCTTTTTTATCCTTAATAGCAGAATACCCGCCAAAAACCCCTTTTCTTTTATCCAATTATTGGGCAAAGCATCTTTGTCTAGTAACTAGCAGTAAACCCGTGCTTCGCCACGAGAAGATTGCCTGCAGTGAGGCTGGCCCGTCCGTATGCTGTCGATGATCAACGATTGGCCAGCCCTCGGGCGGTTCCGCGGGAGCTCCTTTGTCTTTGACAGTTGTCTCAGGTTTGTCTGTCGACCTAGGTTTTTGTATCTAGTAATAATCCACTCCACGTGTTCAGAACCTTCTTTTCATCTATCTATAGGCCAATTGACCAAACTTTACTTTGTCTGTCATTATTGTTCTCTTTTCAGGATCAAGTTCATAGTTTTCACCCATTTGTTGTGCACAACTGCTTTGCTGAAAATTACATCTGGGTTTTTTACTCTCCTCTCATGCCTGAAATCCCATATTAGATTCCAGGTTGTTGCTATTAGTGTGGTAAAAAGTCTTCCTTTTTGGGGAATTATCTTGCTCTTCGAGGATCTGAATCTTGGAACAGTACATCCCATGATCAGACCCCCAAGTGAGTTCTGGCCAATCATTGGATTTGCATACTGAACATTCGTCCACGATCTACTGCCATCGTCCTGTATCCAGTTTGGTTGGAATAATACCCGTGATTCATTCCTGCTGCGAGAGCTTTGCAAACTTCCTGTTAACCTGGCTCCGTAATGTGAGGATATTTTGATTATACCCAGTGGTTTGCCATATGATATAAGCAAAATCAGTGGCTGTGTTGTCCGATGTACTTGTTTGTTCATGAATTATGGGTTTGACAGCTTGGGTTTCCCGGAAGCTTTGTACTTGTTTGGCTACAGCTCTATGATCCGATCATCGGCACTGTCAAATGGCGGATTACATAATTTAGACCGAGGGGGACCTAGCAAAGCAAGGTGAAAAGCACAAGGGACAATGTCCCAGTCACATGGAATTTGAGGTGATTTTAGTCACTTGTAGTGGGGACGGAACCCGAAATGCAGTGCAGTTTGATTATGTGTTGTGACAAGCCCAGATGATGGGAAACTCTTTGGGGATAGATATTTGCAAAAATCAGACCTTTTGATGTCACAATTACACTTCTGACTTTTAATGTCATCCAGCTATGAGCTGTGGAACTGTGAGTTTCACTTGCTGTTTCGGCTCAATCTGTTTCAGGTCAATTGGAATGTTTCACTGACTGTTTCAGCTCAACTAAAATGTTTCAGTTTAGATTAGATGCTTCAGCTTGTCTGAGCCATTCCAGCTCAATCGTTTCAACTCATCTGAGATGTTTTAGCTTGGCCTATTAGAGGTAGTATCAAGTAACTCTGAGTCAGGTCAAAAAAAAAAAAAAAAAAAAAAAAAAAAAAAAACATGATTCACAGCTGTATTCAATGTCTTAAATTTGACTCAAGCCAGGGAAAATTCCAGTGTTCATTATTTTTGGTCTTGAAGCTAGCGTAGAACCTGGAAAATTACTGGCTCTCTAGCATATTCTCGGCTGAAAAAAGCCACCGCAAGTGTGGCCCGTATGAGTGCTTTTTAATGTAGTTTACAAATAACAGCACCAAAATATAAACCCAACCGACAGATATCCCCTGCCATCTGCGCAGTGGGAGTAGTCTCTAGTTAACTCTGTATTATTTTGTTTGTGTGGTGGAGATGTAAAAAAAATAACAGACAGCGGGAGGGGCACTCGGCAAGAAGTTGAGGGCGAGCCATTTGCCAGCGTAAAGTTTAGTCAGACTAATATTTGCAGCCAATTGCAGCCAATCAGTGCCACGCGCTACATCCGTAAATTCTGGTTTTTGAAATCATTGAGAGCGGATTATTATGAAGCACAAGACAGCATCTGAACTGAAAGCTGCGAGATACCAAATTAGCCTCGCAGGAGCACCTCAAGCCTAGCGTGTTTGATTGCTTAGAACTTATATCACTCGTTGAACACCTTGAGCTAAATTGCCGGTTCGTTGAGCGCAGATATTAGTATTGGCCCTAGTCTAAGTCCACCCCGTCCTCAAAATCTGAGTCAGAACCATACATTGGCTTGCTCCCCACATCGGAAGTCGCCCCGGCGCTCATCATATCTTGAATGCTGTTTTATTCAGATCCGACCGGTTTGATTTCCCCTCCCGCCAACGGAGTCTGGCCTCCTCCATCCAGTACGTATACTGTGTTAGAATAAAAAAGAAAAACACCGAACAGCATATCTTGCCAAATGTCGCTTCACCGCCACATTCACGGCGAACTTAATATCCACTGCTTTGTTGCAATTAGCCCAGTTGACTTGGATCTGTGCTGAAACAGCACAGGCAGGCTATGCAGCAATTATGTGACATTAAATTGCAGAATGGGCCAGGGTTGTGCAGTCAAAAATCTGGGTATTCTGGTGTTTACCGTTTGAAACATGTTCAGACTAACTGAAACAGGAGCCTCCTGGTTTGAAACATGTTTTCTTTTGAACGGTGCAGTCAAAAGCCTGGGTATTCCGGGTTTGACCTGTGAAACATGTTGAGTCTATCTGAAACGGGAGCCTCCTGGTTTGAAACAGGTTTGGCTCAATTAAAACCTGTGCAGCTCAGTTCCAACCTGTGCAGCTCGGTTTCAGACCGGCAGTTCACTTACACGTTTGACATATTTTGACTCTTGCTGACTTGCTGCCTGGCCGGAGGCTATGTTATGAGATCACTGAACCCATATTTTTAATGTCACACCTCCAAAATGAGTCCTATAAAATACCCAGATCAGTAGAATTTCCTCCAATGTTGAATACACGGGAGCTGTCACACATCAATTTTAAGGGGCTGCCATCAATAGCTCTGAATACACAAAACATCCCCAGAGCAAGTGAGTAAAATCACCTTTGATTCATGTGCCTTGAACTTTGTCCCTTGTGAAGGTGATATTTTATTGAAGGTTTCCTGTTTTGTAAAATGCTGTGTTTTTAGATGAGTTTTCCAAAGCTGGAAATTGCTTTGAAAATTCCTTATTTTCCAAATTGGAAAATTAGTTTTGGAAATGTTACATTTTCCAAAACGGTTTCTTTGCTGGGAAACTTGCCGTTTTTGGACAAATTTCTGAAAGAATTTCCAAATTTGGCAAAATTTACATTTTCTAAGTAACTTTCCAAATGGGAAAATTGTTGAAACTGCGGGGTGATTCCTCAAGTTCAGCGGCAGGGACCGTTTATTGCGGCGAAGTCATGTGTATGCAGTCGCGCAATGGCGGCGCTTACTGACTTGGATCGTCGATTTTTATTTTGTGCCTAAGCTAAGTAGTCCGTGCGTTATTATTATCTACGTCTACTCTCCCAGTCTACCCTCAAGACTCATCCTTCATACAGACCTCGCACTGCTATCCGTATCCCCGCCTTGTTTCTCGTCCCCGTCACCGTCCTGGCCCTTACCCTTGCGAGGGAAGAGGAACACCCCTGGGTGCACGAAATTCCACGTGTATATGGCGAGAACGACCATCCCGCCGTCGAGTACGTTGAAGTACACCTGAGTGTGGATGACGCGGCCGTTCCAGCCGTCGTTGAGCTCGATTGTCTGTTGGGAACAGGAGCGGGTCAGCGCTAGCGGCGGACTGAGGGAAGGAATGAGGAAGCGCACCCGGTACACGCTCCGGATGAAGAGCACCGTCGTGGAGAACGCGAGCGCACCAAGGACGAGCGCTGTCCGCCGCGTCAGAGTGCTCCGCACATCCGAGTCCGGGCCGGCAGGGGCAGGCAAGCGCCAGGGCGCGTCACGCAGGACGCGCACGATAAAGTCGGCGAGGAGGAACGCGAAGATCACGATGACGGCGAACTGGAAGCCTATACCGCCGAGCATGATTTTTGCCCCGCGGTTAGCCTTCTCGAGGTCGTTGTCGGCGCTGGAGGCGATGCCACCACCAACGCCCTGCACGGCGAGCGCGATGATGTCCTGCGAGAGGGATAATTAGCAGTTGGCGAGAGCCGAGGAGGGGAAGGAGCGGCGTACGCAGGGGACAAAGATCCACCCGTAGTATTTGGCAGGAATGAGGGAGTACCGCGGCCCGAGTTCGTTGACCACACGGGCGAAAATGATAAACGAGGCGGCGAGGAGCGGTGTTGGCGCGATAATCGTTGTCGAGATTCTAATAGCAGCGCGCATCAGTGTCGATTTCGGGGACGGACGATGAAACGCGGTCGACGGGGACGCACTGGATCGTGAAGGGCATGTCCGCGTTTTCGTTGAGCGCGCTCCATAGCCGTGCACCCCAGCCGATGAGCTCGCCGAATCCGCAGAGGACGGCGGTAGGGAGGAGCCACCAGACGCGGTAGTATGCCGCTTGCGCTGTGTGCAGAGCTGTGGCGGCCCCAGGTGAGCTCGGGGACACATATTATGGGAGGCGACGCACCGGTGCTGATGCCGAAAAGAACCAAGAAGACTATCGCGATGGATTCTGAAGGGATATAGCCGTACGACCGCAAGGCGTGGCTCTCCAAGAGCTCGTCTTCTCTGGCACGCGAGAAGAGGTGAAACAAGGCGGACGCTGCAGACTCATTAGGGCTGGTTGCCACCTGAAGGAGGGACGACGCACCCATCGGAAGAGAAAGGTGAAGGGGAAGAGCGACAGGACATCCAGCGGCATCAACCAACCCTTTAATACCCACCACTTGTCCGGAAACCGGGTTTCCGACGCGTGCAAATCCTTGCTGACAGTACTGCGGAAGATTGCCAAATTGAGCCCAGCTGTCAGGTTGGATCTCCGCCCGGACTTGCCCTGAGTTTTCGATAAGCTCGATCGAAGGCGAGGAACGTGTATTGGCAACACGAAGGCGAGGACCGTGTATTGGCAGCGGTCGGAGCCACCGACGGCACCGACGGATCCGGATCGTGTCAGCGTGCCTGAAAGTGTTGCAGTTCGTGAGTACATACCTGGAAACTAGGCGGGAAAATGTGCCACGGGCAAGGCGGAAGCGTCGGGTTTGCGCCTTGCGGTGTGAGATCGCCATAGGAAAAAAGGACATCGAAAGGCGAAATTGTAATCGGGCGAGAAGTACGCGTTGACGCGAGGCTTTCCGGGATAGATATGCACCACTGGCGTCGTGTCCGTATGGGCTAGTGACCAGATGCCTCTGAATCGCGATGGAGTACGGAAGCAAGCTCCCATTGACAGCGTCACAAATCTGTCAAGCCATCCCAACGCGGAGCTCAAGCGTGTGGGCGCGAGTTGATGAGATTCGAACCAACGTTAAAACAGATTTCGTCGACGCTAGTCCGCAGGCATGTCTATTGCAGCCTAGTCTCCGTACCGAGTCGTTGAGCGAGTCAGCAACTGGGCTAACTTGATTTTAATTTGTGTGTAAGCTAAGTTAGTAGTCTTAGTGCGTTATTGTTATATATACATATATACATCTACTGTCTGCTCACCCGTACCGCCATCCTTTCACACAGACCTCGCACTACTATCCGTCGTATCCCCACCTTTCTCCGGCGCAGCACCGTCCTTACGCTTGCGAGGGAAGAGGAACACCCCGGGATGCACGAAATTCCACGTGAATATCGCGAGGACGACCATCGCGCCGTCCAGGACGTTGAAGTACACCTGGGTGTGGATGATGCGCCCGAGCCACCCGTCGTTGAGCTCGATTGTCTGTTGGAGCGGGTCAGCGTTGGGTTGTTGAGGGTTAGGGGAGAGGGGAACGGGAAGGAAGGAGGTATAGAGCACGCACCCGGTACACGCTCCGGATGAAGAGCGCCGTCGTAGAGAACGCGAGCGCACCAAGGACGAGTGCCGTCCGCCGCGTCATACCCGTGGTCTTCCCTACATCCTCCGAGCCCGGGCCCGCGACGGGAGCGCGCCACGGCGCATCGCGTACGACACGCACGATAAAGTCGGCGAGGAGGACGGAGAAGATGACGAGGACGGCGAACTGGAAGCCGATGCCGCCAAGCATGATTTTGGCGCCGCGGTTGGCTTGCTCGAGGTTGTCGTCGGCGGCGGAGGCGATGCCGCCGCCGACGCCCTGCACCACGAGCGCGATCATGTCCTGGGGAGGTGTTAGTAGGTGGGGCCAGAGGGGGAGGGAGGGAGCGGCGTACGCAGGGGACAAAGATCCACCCGTAGTATTTACCGGGAATGAGGGAGTAGTGGGGCCCAAGCTGGTTGACCACCCGGGCGAAGATGACAAAGAAGGCGGCGAGGAGGGGTGTTGGCGCGATAATTGTTGTCGAGATCCTGAGTTAGTGGCGCAAATCAATGTGAATTGCGGCACGATGAAGTATTGCTGACGCACTGAATCGTGAAGGCCATGTCCGCGTTGTTGTTAATCGCGCTCCATAGCCGTGCACCCCAGCCGATAAGCTCGCCGAGTCCGCAGAGGACAGCGGTGGGGAAGAGCCACCAGACGCGGTAGTATGCTGCTTGCGCTGTGTGGAGAGCTAATACGGCACCAGGTCAGCTCGGCGCTGAGTACGGGAGGCGACGCACCGGTGCTGATACCAAAGAGTACCAAGAACACAATCGCGACGGCTTCTGTGGGGATGTAGCCGTACGACCGCAAGGCCTCGCTCTCGTCTTCTCTGGAACGCGAGAGGAGGTGAAACAAAGCGGACGCTGCGGGCTCATTATGGCTGGTTGCGATTCAGAGGAGGGACGACGCACCCATCGGAAGGAAAAGGTAAACAGGGAGAACAACAGGATATCCTGCCTCACCACAACCCTTTAATACCGCGACGCGCGCCCGTGCAAATCTTTGCTGACGAAACTGCGGAAGATTGCCAAACTGAGCCCGGCTGTCAATTTAAAACTCGGCGATGTCATAGACGGCCGGACTTCCCCTGAGTTTTCAATGCCTACGAGCGCGATCGAAGGCGAGGAAAGGGAACGCATCGACGCAGCCAAACACCACCGAACCCGCAGGGGTACTGACGAATCCTGTACGCGTGTAAACGCAAAGTGTACCTGAGAGTCTGCGTACTGAGGTGCAGAAAATGTGCCACGGGCAAATCGGAGAAAAAGCGGAATTGTAATCGAGCAAGGACTCGTCGTAAGAAAACGCGAGGTTCTCCGGGGGTAGATATGAACCGTCGCGTCGGTAGGATATCAAGGGAGGAGCTGCGGGTATGGCGACCAGGCTCGTCCGGGGTTCACGATGGAGGACGGAAGCAAGCCACACATTGACAGCGTCACGAATCTGTCAAACAAAAATCGACCCAACTCGAAATCGACACAGCACGGGAGAGTAAATTGCACGAAGAGGGGTGGGGAGTATCTCGAGCAGCTCTCATTCGGTGCCAGCCAGGAAAAATATCTTGCTCGATGTTTCTCTATGATTGGCAACAGTTACAGTCTACTCAAGTATGGAGGGACGGCGGCTGGGGAATCTACGGATGATCCGGCAGGTCACAAGGACCAGAGCACCATGTAGCGCCAGTTGTGTGGCACGAAGACCCGGGGTTCTGGAAGGTCTGAGGGATGATGCTCTCTATAACAGAAATATAAAATGAGAACACTAGTACTAGCAGGAGAGGACTCTTCGACTCACCTTTGATGTAGGACATATGCATGTTTGTTCAGTGCTTGGTGGTTTGGTTTGGGGATCCGTTGCTTCATATGTGGGCTGTATAAGTACCAGCTGCGGATAAGGTGGCTAACTTTTCGTCCCCCCGTTGCGGTGCTAGGAATAACTTGAACCTGAGCCGCGTGTCATCAAGCGGCGCCGGGGCCAGCTAATGACCAAGTCGGGGGATTCGATGACCATGTGATTTATCTGCAGAGCATTGATGAGCGGCCGTAACTTGCCCAATAAATCGGAAATAAGAGGGAGCCCTTTTTCAGATTTGCTCAGATTAGATTAGAGGATATTGGCAGCGCTTCAAGAACAATTTTCTGCTTTGAAAAACGGAGAAATACTTGTTGTTGAACCAACTTTTCAATTTCCATGCTGCATTTGCGTCTGCGGAGTCGACCGGGAGCATGATGCAAGAGTGCGGGCGGGAGGTGGTGGACGGCGGAAGAAAAAGTGCAATGCTTGTCGGTGATTGGTTGCCTGATCGGTCACTCCTAGCCTGCGGGAGCTTCACCGCCATTCGGGGCCATTGCGCTGGAAGTGGGGCGTTGCAGACTGAGCAATTTTCTGTTGTAAGAAAATTCCATTTTACAACGGCTGCCATTAGAGCATATTAGTTGCGGCCGAAATCACCATTTTGGATCCACATAATTTCTGACCTAAATACACAGAAGACTTATTGAGTGGAGTAGGTTCCCATTCAACCAACGCGGAAAGTTACACCAAATTCTCCCTGTTGTTACACATAATTTTGAGCCAAAAGCTCCCAACTAATATGCCCTATTATGCTCCAATGTTTTACATCTGTTAGCCAACATCACTGGCTCAACTGTCCATCCACACAATATTTTTAATGCTACGGAAAGGCACCCAGTTTCATTTTCTCCGCTCTGTGTCCCCAGCAAAGTATACACCGGATGACACGGCGGACAACACATTGAGGAGACCGGGTACAGGGGACATGCGGCGGACCTACCAGGGGACCGTTTACACCTCATTGTCCCTTACTGCTGCCTGAGCCTCGAGGTTAACTCGAGGCGGGGCCAACAAAGCATTTTGTTTCGTCTTTCAGCTAGGATCGTATAGAAAGCTGTCCGCAGTGCGCCAGCAAGGCCCCATGGACGTGCAGGATCGGGCAAACTACGGAGACAACGCAACGATTGCTCTCCCAGATGCGGCCTATTGTCGCGGAAAGGATGGAATTGCAATGTGGAAGTCGTTGGGGACTCGCGACTTCATGGCGCAGTTTGGGGACACGGTTCGCACCCGATACAACATCCCGACGGAGGATGAGATTTTGGCGGACGGCATTTGGCGGGATCGGGAGGCGAATGGGGAGGAGGAAATAATTGACTTCCAGGATTCGGATGATGAAGCTCCGCGCGCCGACGGTCCACAGGCGTCACCGCCGCCGCCCGCGCATGAGCAAGTACCTGCTCCAATGGAGTCTTGAATATGTCGACCCCTTGCCCCCTCATTAGAATACATGTTGTGCAACTGCAATGTCCCCGCGAATGGACTCTGTCGAACAGATAATCCTGTATGTAGCACAACAATCCCCAATTCAATGCTACAGGGTATCCAAGAGGCATAAAACAATTGCCTGTAGGTCTACCGTGTCCTAAGGAGTCCTGCCGACCGCTATCAGTACGACCCTGGACGGTATTGCACCCATAGGTGGTCCGAGGTGGAAACATGGCCTATGACGCAGGTGCAGACAGAGCGGGGCTCCTTGGTTTGTACCTGCGTCATACAAGGTGGAGCCATGACGCAATGTGTCTGCAGCCCTCTGTTCATCTGGACAGTGCGCCACAAGCGCATTGCATCATCTGTAAAACGGGAGTATATTAAATCTGGATGCGGCCCCGCTGGTGGAGAAAGGCCGTGTTGTTTATTCCGCGCTAAACCGAGGTCGTCGTTATCAATGAACGGCCTTTCACTATCCCATCAAATTTTGATCAAGTGGCGTTGCCTTGTGTCTCGACGGACAAAGCGCTTTATGAACCTCTTTGTTTGGTTCTGGTCTGTGGATCGGTCTCCTGGTAGGTCTGTCCCTAGGGGGGTATAGTACCTGCTTGTTCCGTTCTCCCCAACCCATTGCCCGCCGTGTGAAAGCCAGACTAATAATGTTTGCAAACCGCTCCGTTGCAGTACGCCCAGCCGGTGGCGATGACCATGCGGGGCTCAATGCACTTCGTTGCTTGGCATTCATCTGCCCACTGAGCGTTAATGCCCTCGTCCAAGGCGGATGCGGATTTACGCACGCAGGACACAGTATTTGGCTTCTGGGGTGGTGCAGGATACAGGCTCGGTGCAGCCGGCGCCGTTGCGAGAGCGCCATTGGCATTCTGCGATTGAGTCAGCGGTGTGGATTGATTCGTAGTGATAGAGGAAAGGGAAGGCGGCGCACCGTAATTGGGCATCGGGAGTGGAGGTGCGGAGGTACGGCACTCGCAGTCGTTAGCTCAGGAGCAGAGTAGCCAGCGCGCTTATGAGGCTGCCGACACCAGCGGCTACGTGCGCTGGCCGTGGCGTGCAACCGCAGAGTGCGTTTAAGCCGGGGTCGACAACCGCGGGATGCCCGCGCGACTCACGACCATGGAACCAAATTTCTCCTAGATCATGACGTTGGGAGCAGTTTGGTATGTATGTGCGCGTGTTGCCTGTGATGCTGAACTTCACTTTCCCGCTGTGAGTGGCGGGAGGCACCGACTGCCTTCGCGATATCCCTGATAGCATTTGATGGTTGTATTCGCGCTGCCGCTGCCGCGGCCGCACACCTTGTGGGCGCTCGTATTTCATGGAGATGGGGTGCCAGGCTGCCGGCGTCGGAACGGCTATTAGCTTTGACTGGTATGCCGAATCTGCAAGTGCATTTGATGCTGAGTTCAAGCTTGAAATGCCGACATATTGTAGGCGGACGTCGTCAGAACCGGGATACACGCGCTTTGCGAGAGCGGAGACAGCGCTGGAAGGCTCTTCTTCAATAGCATGGACGGTGAAGCTGTGCTGATGAAGCCGGCGAGCGGGCGAGGGCGGAACGTCTTGCGTCGACTTGCAGACCAATAGATTCGCTGGGGCTCCAGGTGTTGCGCAGACTATATCAAGTTAGGGAGTACGCAGAGATGTGGTAGCGGTGCACGGACCGGAGGCCGCACGTGGAAGCGTGGTTTTGCGCGACCTAGCGACGGAATAGAAGGAGCAGAGTCGTCCCAAGGTCGCACGGCGAGAGGACAGAATAGCCGGTTCCAGGGCACCAATTCGCGGTACTGCCACGTCATATCGCCAAAGGCTTGAATGCATTGGGAGTCCTGGCGAGAGAGCACAGGGCGGCGACGCTCGGAGTCCTGTGCAAATATCCAAGGGGATCGGCCGGAGGAAGTGGTGGTACACATCCAAGAGCACTTTGATCTCAGTCAAAAGTTTCGAATCGAGCACGGCCAGACTCTTGCAAGCTTTCTCTGGCGCAAATGCACCTCGATTAGCGGCCGTCTGCATTACTTCGCGTAGAGACCGCGAAATGAATCCACCTGCGTGGCGCAGTAACCCAGCAACGGAACCGGCGATTGAAAGGGCGGCAACCTCGTTGCCACCGTTGCTTCGGCGATGCACAGCGCCGGGGTCGCAGTGTGTCCAGCCTTACTTCCATCCGCGGAATACATAACCGTGTTTGTTGCGCCCTCCATATCCATCATGTCATTCTACCCCACTTTCCCGTCTCCCCATCGTGAGTGCGATTCCGATTCCAGATGCTATCGAGGTTGTTGACGCTGTCCATAGCGGCTCCGGCTCCGAGCCAGCCTGGGGCTGGTGCGTAGAACTCCATCCGCGGCATTTGGTTGAACGCTGATGCCTTTGTCTAGCAAACTCATACTTTCCAATCCCGACGCTCGCAGCGAGTGAGTGCTGGTCCTTTTCCCCTGCTCCAGCGCTGACGGTTTGCCTCTAGGCGTAGAAATTCCAGTACCCCAGCCTGCGCCGGCTCCGGCTCCGGTTCCGGCTCCGGTTGTTCCGGGCCCTGTTGGCGGGTTCATCGCTAGCTCATACAATCCTCCGCGTGCAGCAACCCCCGCGCCCGCTCCAAGTCAAGCTGGACTTGGTGCGCACCTTCGTCTCCTCCCGAACAAGCAATCACTCACACTCCTCGCAGGCCAAGGAGCGCCCAACGGCGCACGATGCAGGCTCTTCGAATACTGCCGCGAACAGGCGGAGGAAGACAGATGGGGCGTCGTCGAATGGTGTAATGGACATATGCCCCCAAGCCAGAGGAAGGAACCGCTCCCGGCTCCGCCCCCGCCCGTCCGCGCACCGCCGCCCCCGCCGATCACCATCCCGCCCCCGCCGCCTCCGATGCAGGCTCCCGCGCCGCCGCCCCCGGCCCCTGCGCCTGCGCCTGCCGCCCCGGTCCCGGTGTATCAAGTTGCGCCCCCTGCGCCCCCGCCCCCGCCGGCTCCAGTCCCCGTCTACCAAGTCGCCCACCCGCAGGCGCAGGCACAAGCCCCGCCGCCCCCGCCGCCGCCCGCGCCCGCGCCCGTCTGCGCTGCCCCGCCCGCGCCCGTCTACACCGCCCCGCCGCGCCCCATGTACAGCGTCCCGCGCTACGCCCCGCCCCAGCCCCAGCAGCCCTACTGCGCGGTGCGCACCGCGCTGGGTGTCGATGGATGCGGGGTCGTTCCGCCCGGTGCGGTGTGCACTTGCGTCTGCACGTGCCCGCCCGAGCGTAAGTACTTGTGTAGGTGCCTCCACACGCATTAGTGGGGGGTGCGGATAGGTAAGTTGGCTACCCCGGCGACAGTTGTATATTAGTGTAATATAAGGAATATAAATTTGGTTGAGATCCCATATTCGCTGAGTTGGATGTTGAACTTGGGTTTGCAGCCGGATAAGTAGTTCAACTTGACTATTGAGGATAGTTCGGGCCAAGCAGCTCCAATCGAGCTCCAAATGAAGAGTTCAGCGAACGTCTAGCAGCGTATACCACCTAGGCTACGCCGTTGCTGAAATGATAGCCATACGCGCCTTTTGCGACCGTGGCGTGAAGCTACATTGAAAGGGAAGCGGTGCTCTGTACAGTAGAGCTCAGATTGTGTATTCGTATTCCGTATCGGTGAAAGTAATGCGACTCACAGAAGGACGCCAGGGAAATAGGCGTATGCGGGCTCTACGACATTTCCGCTCCGTCCCGCGGTTTGTCGATGTGCAGCGAGGCGAGTGTCGAGGCGATCGTGAGCCAGGTCGAAGATAATGCGAGATGCCGTCCCGGGCAGATGCTGGATATGTATGCAGTTCTTAGCCACGGCGAAGGGCTACCTCGGGACTCACCGTCTCCCGAATCCGAATACAACACTTTCAGGGTCTTGTACGTGTGGGTTTGGCTGCCCGTTGTGGAGAAACCGCTCAGGGGCAAACTTCTCGGAGTCGGGATAGGTATTCTGGGTACGCAAGTTGGAACCAAGGACGATGTCGCGAGCAAATATAAGCTGGGCATACCTCGTTGTGCAGCATAGCCCTGAACATAATACGATCAAAGCTACTGCGTAACGGCGACGAGAATTACTAACCAGACGTTTCCGATGACCACCGAACCCTTGGGTATTCGATATCCGCGATATTCGTCGTCCTCCATCAACGAGTGGGGTATGCCTGGTCTTTATTAACTAGAAGCCGAGGTGTTATGGGAATCTCGAGCTCACCAATAGGCGCAGGCGGCCTCCACCGAAGGACCTCCTTGACCACCGCGTTCGTGTAGGGCAGCAAGTCGCGGTCCTCGAAACGCGGGAGTACTCCGTGTCCGAGGACTGCATCGAGCTCGGCCTGGGCGGCGCGCTGCACATCGGGGTACTGCAGCATCGCGAAGACGAACCAGCCGAGGACGCCGATGGATGTGTCGGCGCCGCCGGCGTAGATTATTCCTGCGGTGTTGCGAAGGACGCGTTGAGCGGGGATGTCATCCGTAGGAGTGGTATTCGACATTGTGGATACGAAGGAAGGCATAGCGGTGCCCGAAGACTGTGCTGCATGAGATGGAGGGTCTAGAATGCGAACTACTCACGATGCGCTTGAGAGTCGCGTCGAAGGGACGGTCCCTCATCGCAAGGGTCACGTTCCTCCAAGCGGTGGCTTTCCGCTGGAACCCCGCGCCAGGAATCCAGTCGGGGACGTGTTTGAGTAGAGGGAACATATCCTGCGAACAATGAGCCGCACAAGTCGCGGTGCGGGCGACGCTGGGACGTACGATGAGGTACTTCCCCGGCACACCCGCTTCTGAGAGTCCGCGCAGCGCGGCCTCCGCCAGCCGGAGTTATTCGTCGTCCGGGGAAGTGACCTTGATGCCATAGACGACATCCATGATGAGGCACCCGGCACTACTATTGGGCATGAGAGTCAGCGCTGGGGGGAGAGACAAAGCGTACAGCCGGAATTCTGCCATGACGTCCTCGGGCTGGCCAACATCGAGGAGCCGCCGGAGGAGAACGTGCACGGACGCGCTGATTTGCGGATGGAACTGCTTGACGGCGGTTGCGTGGAAGGAGGCGTGCATGAGTTTGCGATGTTCACGCCTGGAATGAGCTCAGCCAAAGATGGGTGGTTTTGGAAAAAAGGAGAGCGGACCAGTCGTCGCCTGCAACGGTTAGTTGACGCCCGAAAATTTTTCGAGTTGGAGAACGCACCGTATTTAAATTTCATTAGCGCTTGCGAAGCTCGTCAGCGTTTCCAATCTCAAGAGGAAGTGACGACGCACACATCGCCCATCCCCATCCGCAATGCTCCACCATGGGCAGTGGTGGTCTTGGCACGGGTCACTCGATAGGCAGAACGGAGAACCCGGGCGACGCATACCTGTCGGAGTAGATGGACGAGCGCTTCTCGAATAGGTCGCGTACACCTTCCATCGACTCTACGACGACGATATAGCGGCCGAGCACATCGACGTGAATGATATCCGACCCTGTCCAGTGAGCGGCTGAGCCGCTTTGCATTTGAAACATCTGGAGTTGGGGCACGCTCACCGCAGGCGCGACTCCATTCATGGTATGCCTCCCACTGCCGCTCCGTCGGGATGTCGAGCAGATTGCCCAGTACTGGGAGCTTGCGCGGCCCGGGGGGAAGCTTGTGCCGCTTGCGCGAGGATAATACTCGATACAGGGTGTAGAGACCGGCTGCTGCGCCGCAAAAGAGGAGTAGAAGCGAATCAGTTCGGTGCTCGATGCCGCGCATGGCGGGAGGTAAGAAGAGGCCTTGATCACAGAGTGTGCCAAATCAGAGCGTATGCAATTATGTGATAAAGTGCGTGCCGGCGCAATGTCGCAGATGAGCGTTGTGATTTTAATGGCACATTTATTGCTGTCTGTAAAAAGGTTGGCAGTAAACTTTTTTTCCCCTCCGTTTCCATCCAACCAAGGAAAATTCAAAACTGAGATCACTTTGAAATATCCTTCAATTTGGTTGGTTTAGGGTGATGCTAGCAGGTCAGTGATGGGGCTTTCACACTCCGGGCACCACTTTGTGTGAATGTTGGCCAGGCTATCCTCTTGAGACCATTTACGGGGATTTTTGAGATTTTGGGCCCTGAGCTTTGCTCGTATAATCACAATTTTGAGAGGTCTTTCCACCTGTCACAATTGTTCGAAAGCAGAGGTCACAAAATGATCAATTTCACCGGCAAGGACTCATGTTTGTGGGACCAACCCGCGGATTATTCCAGAACATACAAATTTGTCAGGACTAGGTTGGGCTTGCCGGCGGGGACTGGATGCCGTCGAGGAATCGGACGTCGGGCGCGGTTTCGAGAACAGTCGCTAACCCCGGTAAGGGCAAAGTAGTGTATAGACGAGGGAGAGGTTAAGCCTCTCCCGAGGTTGCACTAGATTATATACGGTATGTGGTATAGGGATAACCCTGTACGTCCGATCGGGCCGTCGTGAACGTCCCTTGTGGGTTATATAGGGTATCGGGAGTCGGCATTGTGATGGCATCGCGATGGGGAGTTGGCCGGGGTTGATCCGGGCTTGGACCGTGACAAAATTCAAGCCACCCAATTTCTATCTGAACTTGCTCGACCTCAGGTCAACTGGTGAGCACAGTTTGTACCGTTGGGGATACCGTAGCTTTTTAATCAATTTGTCACAATTTAAGCCCGGACCAACCACGGCCAACTCCGTCATGATGGAATCATGATGGGAGAGCGTACCGTTCATAGGGAAGGTGGTCTATGGACCGGTCTATTGGACCGGTCTGTGGACCACATCAATAGACCTTGGCCATATCTGGTCATGATGTGACCAGGTCTTGATCTGGACCGCTCACAGAGTTTGCCAAAGCCTTTGTGAGAACTTTGTTATAGACTTTCCGCCGAACCTAAAATGTTTAAACACCTCCCCGAGTGCATGTGATGGGACTCTTTATTCAAACCATTTCTGTTTGGGTTCCGTGCAAAAAACATTTCTCATGGCAGAGAGAAAGTCCATTAGAGGAAGCTTTTTTTGCAATAATATGCCCACACAATGAAGCCATCTTGCGTGGACCTTTTTCATTGGCATTTAGATTTGATTTAAAGGTTGTGGAAAATCTCATTCTTTATTACTAACCAGAAAATCAAGTAAAGTTCCCTCTACTTAGTTCACCGGGAGAGGGTGCCGGTCTCAATGCATACTGATAAGTTATATGGACTAGATTTGTGGCTTGAGGACCTCACAGTGAGACTAGAAATCAAGATTCGGGCAATCAGACTCAAGCTAGGTAGCGTGGTACAGGCGTTGGCAGGGCGCAATTTGATATGTTAACATTGTTTTGTTCAAGGCGCGGAAGTCTAGGTTGAGATTGATCTGGTCCAAAACTCAAAAATTGATGCAGTCTAAAACATCTCAACACAGACTATGATATGGTCTAAATGTGAGTTTGAGTTTGGACCTGTCACACAGGTCCAGGTCCAAGGACTGGTCCGGGGTCCATGGACCGGTCCAGAGACCTATCTCCCAGCGGCGGGTACGCTCTGGATGATGGCCGACCACCCGGCAAAAGCCCGGTGTGACCAAGAAAGGGATTTACAACGAACAAAGCCTGATCTGCCAACCAGGGTTGTGATTGTGATTTGATGAGCGCGAGAGCAGGCAACATCGAGATCACTTCCAGTGTGCAATTGCACAACGGTTAGGTCTTGAGTGTGTTAGGGCAAATGAATGCCCTACGCCTCCAATACTACTGTACTTATTCTGGCATAGAAAACTAATTGATTTGCAGTTTGTCCGTCACTTGTCACAAGGTTTATTATCATAGGGAGGTTCAGATTAGAGCATATTAGTGGTGGCTCCAAACACGGTTTTCAATACACAAACTTTTGAAGTTACACACACTTTTTCCAATTGAATCCAAGGCAGCTCGGGCCAGATATCTACAATTGGTCCAATGTTGTTAGACAAAATTTTGGGCTCAAAAAGCCGCAACTAATATGCTCTATTTGTAAAAAAAGAATCATGATGTACTGTATTATACAACTCCCTAATGTGGCTAGATTATGAATTGCCAAATTTGGTCCAAATTTTTGGCCTTTTTTTTTTTTTTTTTTTTTTTTTTTTTTTTTTGATTGCGGAGAGGTTGCCCAAATTTGTCTGGATGGCAACGAGTCGATGTCGGAAGGTCAAAATTGTGTCCGGCACTGATATAAGCCAATTGTCCTGAAAAAAAAATCCATTGCTGTGCACAGTAGAATCCATTGTTACACCAATTCCCTTGTTGATTAATCAGGAGCCGGGTGTTTATTTTCCGCCGATTCTCACAATGTGGAATCATCTGGGCCTAGATTTCACGCCGGGCGCCGGAATCCACCCACGCCCGTCGCACCCTGAGTGCCATCTTTGACATCAGTCAGCTGCGCACCACACAAAGAGATCCGTCCTTTGTTTTTCCTTTGGGCCGCCCTCTGAGCGGTTTTTTTGACTGGACTGCGCTAGATATTGAGGTCGATAGGGCCACGTAAGACTAGGCAGGCGGCACTTTGCGGTTGAGGCGAGCAGGATCAAGGACAAAAACAATCGCGCGACTCCGTGACAGCCGCACGCACCCATGTCTGCCTCATCCCCCATTGTCTCGCATGGCGTCTCGCCCCCACCTGCGCTCGTCGCCGTCGACGGAGCAGACCCACCCCCACACACCCCCTCAGATGATGAGCTGGCCGCCTCCTCCGCCGCCGCCGACGCTCTCGCTGGCGTCGTCCCCGACGGCTCCCATCGCCCCGAGGCACGGAAAAGCCCCAAAAGCCTCCGGAGACCGCATCCTCCGCCCCCGGAACGCCTTTTTCATCTTCCGCACCGACTTTTACGCCCGTCACAAGGCGGCTCTGTCCTCCCAGCTCGCGGTCTCGCAGTACCCCAACGCCGACAGCGCGAGCGCGAGTGCGGGGTCCGTCAACACACAGCAGGACCTCTCGCGGGCTGCGGGCGTAGCATGGCGGTCGTTGACGACGGCAGAGCAGGCGCCTTGGTACGCGCGTGCGGAGGAGGAGCGCAAGCGGCACGCGGAGATGTACCCGGAGTACAAGTACCAGCCCCAGATGCGCGGAGCGACGACGACGGGACGAGGAAGAGGGCGCGGAGGAGGGGTCATGACGAGAGGAAGAGAGGAAGGTGTCGAGACGCGGGCGAGGAGCAGCAGAGTTGCCGCAGCAGAGAGCCCGACGGCGGAGGGCAGCGGGCGTCAAGGCAGCGCACCGGTGGCCCGCGTGGGCTCGGGACTCGACGTTCTCGCCGCTGCTGCCTTCGAGATGGAGCACGGCTCGCCTCCGCCTCCGCCCGGCTCTGCTCCCGCCGCCCTCGGCCGCACAGGGTCGCTAAAACGCACTTTTGATGAAGGTGCGTCGCAGTCCGTCCTCTCCGAGCATGTATTGACCCTTTGCGACGTAGTACACAAGCCCTGGACCGTTGGGCAGACGAAGACAAAGCGCCACAAAGGAGCGGCAGGGCCCGAAAACGCGGATCCGCACCGATCGGGGACTCTCCCTGCAGAGGACATCGACGTGGACGACGAGGACCCCTCCGGCGGCCGCCTTGAGCCCGAGTCCGAGGAGGACGCAGGGCCGGAGTACCCCGGCGGGCGGACGATGCCTACACGTCGTAATGACGCCGCTCCCACCTCCTCTTCCACTCCCACCACTGCCTCTCCCGCAACCGGACGCCTCGTCGTCCGTCTCCGTCCCACAAAAGCCCCCGCCGCACCCAAAGCCAAGGCCAGACCCACCGTCGCCACGGAACCCGCGCGCAAGTCGACCCGGCTCAGCCTCAAGCAGCGCGAGCGCGACGAGGCGATGGCGCTCGACCACTCCCCCACTGCGTACCCCGAAGGCGACTCGGACGACGAGAACAACCCGTTCGGGCGGCGTCGCTCGCGCGCGGGGATGGCTGCCCGCCACCGGCTGGAGAGCGACCCTCAGATGCAGCTGGCGTTGGCGCTGGACGTACGCCTGTCCGTTGCCGACTACGACTGGGGTCTCGACGATGGGGAAGGGGATGGCGACTCGGCGGACGCGGAGGGAGAGGGAGACGAGGATAGCATGGTCGAGGATGGGGAGGCTGACAACGCGCCCAAGCTCAATGGCGCAGCTCATAACGCGGCCATGTACTCGCATGCAATGACGGCGGAGGGTCGCCAGCACGACGACGTGCCGACGTTCCAAGCCGCGGAGTCTGCTGCACCACGCGACGAGGACATGGACGCTATCGAGCCCGCAGCCGGCAGCATGACGGGTTCGGCCCAGATTCCGGAGGATGTCTTGTCGAATGTCAACGGAAACGTGCGTGCCGCGTCGCGCGACCAGGATATGACGGATGGGGAGCATGCTACGGGCAGTTTCAAGCCCGTGGCTCATAACGGGGCCGATGCGATGGTGGACGATGCGAAGGAGGGCAATGGGGTACCTGCACCGTTCGAGGACGATGTCATGGCGGACGTGCAGGAGGACCGCAAGGAGCAGGTCGGGACGGCGACGGAGATTGTCAAGGAGGAGAGTTAGCAGGGAGGGACGACAAAACGCGGCGACGGCGACGGCGAGTATAATCGCGCCGGTCCCTGTCTCGTCGCCAAAGTGGATATGGAACTCAAGTATTGGTGGTTTATGCGAATGCTCAGTTGTATGTGCGTGCTTGCTACTTGTCGCTGGGGGTCCGAGTTTGCGGGAGATACTTTCCGGGTAAGTGGGTGCGCGTTCCGTTCTTTCGAAGCTGTCGCTACCTCCGCCTGGGGGCTGCTTCTTCCAAGGTTTGTCTGCTCGCTCAGACTACTGACGATGGTCGTCCTGGCGGTCCTCCGCTTGCCGTACGTCCGCGCTCCGACTCCTCGCATCGAGAAGACGCGGCGGGTGAGGGCGACGCGTCAAAGACGCGTCTCGCCAGCTAACTTCGGACGGAAACCGGTGGCCACGCTCTGTAATCAGCGGAGGCGGAGGGGAAGGAGAGAAAGCTGGCTCCGGTTCGCTACAGACTAACTCGACGCATGCATGTAGCCCGAGATGCGGGCACTGTTCCTTGGGCTCGTTGTCTGGCAATCCCTGCTACTACCACTTAAGCATCGCTCCACGTCGCTGCGATAGCTTTCCATTCCCGTCGTGCCCGCCTGTCCCCATGTCGTCGCGCAGGGCGAAGGTGCTAAACCCCGCGCCGCGCGATGATCGCGAGCCTCCACCATACAGTATCATACTCCGTCGCGTCACCATTCTTCTGCTCCCTTTCGACTTGGCACTAGTTGGCCCTCACGAGGCGAGCGCGACGGCTTTACTCACTGACATACAACAGCGTCGGCGCCGTACGTCGTCATCCCATAGCTGAAGGTACACGATCTACCAGCACTACCCTTGGTAGCGAGTCGCGACATGGTCCAGGTCCTACTCCCGTTCATAACGGCAATGGCTGCGCCGCTCCTGGAGTTGGGAGCAGGTCTTGCGGGCGCGCGTAGCGCCCGAGCTGCTCGTCCACACATTTCAGCTTCATGGAGATGGGCGAGGAGGAGGAGAGAGACGCCTACGCATCCTTGTTGTCAACGCGCATCTTCGTCCTATGTAGTTTGAAGGTTGGTTATCGCAGGCTGAGGGTCACGGAATGCGGCATTGAACGAAATCGTAAATGTAACAAGCCGCTGCTGGTACTTGAAGTCTTTCGTCCGCGAATACAGAGTCGAGCTCTCTAGCTTCTACTGCTCTTTGCCTTTTACCCAAATTCCCCGGACTCCCTCCTCGAGCTCGTAAACGTCCATACGCTCCTCGTCAAGCAGCTGCCTCTCAATCTCCTGCGCTTCCGCTCGCGTCCAACCCCGTTCCTGCTCTCGAATCTTCTTCAGACGCGGGATCAACGCCCGTACCTCTCGCCACTGCTTTTCCTGGTCCCCAATGTCATACTCTTCATCCCCACCGTCCTCCCACGTCTTGAAGACTCCGGTCAAGCGAGGGAAGAGCCCCGTTAGGAACGCAGCGACCGCAAACGGATCCGTTATCTTCGAACACCCAAACGCGAACTCGAGGAGGAACCACTGCCAGTGCGCGCGCCGCCCGTCAAGCTCCGAGCCAAATTCAGCGGGGAGGTCGGGGACGGCTGTGCCGTCGACGGTGATTTCCAAAAACGCCAGGACCGGGCAGTTGCGCGCGAACGAGGTGAGGCATCCGAGAGTAAAGTTGGTTTCGGCAGCGTACTGGTTGAGGGCAAAGTGTTGCAGCCAGCGGCACTTGAACGTGAGGATTTCCAGCGTGTCGTCGCCGAACTGTGCGGCGCTGATGCTGGGGAGAGTGAGCTCGAGCTTGGTGAGCAGCGGGAATAGGCCGAGGCAGAGGAAGGAGTCTCGATGGAGGACCCATGCCGATTCCCCGTACTCGCTGAAGCTGAAGCTGGTGAGGGTTGTGTTCCAATGGCGGGAGACTTCTTGGAGGAAGGTAGCGACTTGCGCAGTGGTAGCGCTGTCTGTCGCAGAGAAGCAGACGGAGGACAGTTCAGCGATGGAAAGTGCCTGCACAAGACGGAGCAGCGCGACGATATCGGCCTGGGTCGCTTGGAAGGATGTCAGATGCGCAAAGGCGTTGTGTTTATCGAGCGTCGCGACGGAGAAGTCGGGGAGCAGCGACCAAGTAGTGATACTTGTTACGCGTTCGTGTGTGCTCAGGTAGACGAGGAGGTCGCCGTCGAGGGTCGGAATCGAGAGATTTTTAACGCGGTCGAGCGATCGTACGAATTCAGCGAGGGCAGTACAGCTCGCGGTTTCGTCGTTCTCACCATTGATGCGAACGGTGGCGAGAGGGAGATTGTGGCGCTGAATCAACGGGAACAGCGTCGTGGAGACGTGGGACGGAGCGAAGAGGAAGAGATTGTTGAGGCGAGGGGAGAGGAACAGGCGGAACGCTGCCCCGCCTGTCCCATCATCATCGGAGTACCATGTCAGGCTCTGCAGCCGCGAGCAGAGGACCTCTCTCGGCAGGAACATCGCTATGAGGGAGACGGAGGACCGATAGCGCGGACTCATCGACCATGGCCCGTGGACGTAATGGCGGATGCGGTTCGCGTAGCGCTGCAGACGCTCCATATCGGCGCGAAGGAGTGGCCCAGCGAGCCGCTGGTGAAGAAAGCGGTCAGAAAGAGGTCCTTCTCAGGTCAGGCGGTAAGAGCATACGAGGTCGTTTCCGTGCCAAACCAGCGCTTCTGCGGGGAGACAACGGAGAAGATGGACGATGGTCACTGGTGTACCGTGCCGCCAGAGGACATCGAGCGCCGGTTCGGAGAAGGCGCGACAGCTGCGGGCAAGAATGGCGAGGGTCTTTTCGTCCGCCTCTCCGACCTGCGAGACGATTTCGAGGCTGACTTCAGCGACCTGGAGGCAGCGATGCATCGAGATGATGGTGGTGCGGAGGCAAGAGCGATTGATGAGTACTGTACTACTACTACCACTACTACTAGTAAGTATATGCACTACTCCCCCGGTCATCGGTGGCCGACGAAGCTTGCGCATTGCGGGACTACTCCAAAGCTCCTGGCTTTCACTTGTATGCAAGTTTGGCATTCTTGCTTTTTGCAAAAAGGTTGGCAGTTTTTTTTTTTTTTTTTTTTTTTTTTTTTCCCTGCAATCCCAGGAATGGAAAATACCACAGGTAAAATCTCTTTGAAATTTGCTTCAATTTGGATTATTTTGGGCAATTCTCGCGGGTAACTCACGGGGCTTTCGCTCTTGAGACCATCTTTTTGCCATCTTTGGGGATTTCTGGTATCATGATTCTATTTTTTTAGTGTGCTGTGGCGGTGAAAATTTTGCTTGTACAATCATGATTTTGCTTCATAGTGTTGAGAGGGTCTTTCCATCTGTCACGATTGTGTGATAACTGACAATTGATATTGATGATAACAGATCACAAAATGATTCATTTCTCTGGCACAAGTAGATGTACCAGACTCATGTTTATGGGAGCAACCCCTGGCTTGCTCCAAAACATACAAACTCATGCCACCAAATTTCTGTCCGAACTTGCTGCATGTCAGGTTGACTTGAGGCCACAGTTTGTACGATTGGGCGATCTCAACGATGACCAATAAAATACTCCAGAAATCACTCAAAACTGTGGGTTTGGGTGCAGAATTGGGCACGATATCATGATGGGCCACAACATTCAGTCTGTTTTTGTGGTCAAGAAACCAGAAAATTATAACTTTTTTTTTTTTTTTTTTTTTTGCAAACAGCACTAAGTAAATACCGAGTGTTTGATTGAGGAACAGCTCTACAGCGCCCGAATGACGCCGAATCCCGAGCGCCGGCCGGCGTCAGAATAAGCGCTGACAGGGAATTGACTCCCGACATGATTGGCGCTCAACGGCTGTGCTTGACTCTTGCCTTGAGGCGCCAATCGGCGTGCATAAATGGCGGCGTCCAGGCGCCTCGCCCTCCTCATCTCCGCGTGTCCCTCCACACCGTCATGCACGAAACCGTCCTCGCAATTCTCGTCGCACTCGGCGTCCTCTGTGTGTCGCCAGTATCTGTCGTCTCCACAATGGTACAGAAGATCCTGGCCAATCCGCAGGTCAGGGAGCTGTTTCGGTTCATCTTCCTCGGTTCGTCAAGCCTATGCTATGACTGTCCCCTCACGATTTCAGCAGGTTCCGTCGTCGAAGCGGGGCGCAAGCTCGGAGAGATGGTATACGCCACGGGAAGCAGCAGTGCGTCCCCCTCTCCCTTCCCAGCTCTTCGCAGCGTCTAACCCCCGCACAGTGTTCGTCGTCAAAGCGGAATTTGCCACCAGAGACTTTGCGTATGACTGGATCCTGCACTACCTCGACTCGCAGCGCGTCTGGCGCGAAAGCCGGTCGTTCAAAGTCGTGGCGCGGAGTGCGGCGCGGCGGCCGAGCGGTGCGTCTGTGGGGATGGGCGAGGTCGACGGGCACCCGGACCCGATATACGAGCCGTCGCAGCAGAGCCCGGCGTTCTTCCGGTGGAGGGGGTATTGGATTACGGTAGTACGTGGTCCTGACTCATCCGGGGACCGTCGGCTTAGGGAGAACGCGGACAGACCAAGACTGCGGCGGGGTACTCGCACTACGATACAGGCGAGGAGGTTGGCGGGACGCTTATCATCAGGTGCGCCGCACCGCCCGCTTCCCCGCTCCTCAACCCACTCACTTCGAAGCTCGTAGCATCTGGAGCCGCAAGCGCGGCATCCTCGACGACTTTGTTAAAGCCGCACGCGAATTTTACATCACCTCCAACGTCCTCCCGCGGCGCGTCAACTCGGAACTCGACAAGGAACCGTCCGGCGCTCTCTTGAGCGCCGAGTTCCTACAGTCGGACGTGTCGTACGACTGGATACTCGCGTATCTCGTGCGTGTCCTCTCTCTCTTCATTTGAGGGTGGCTGTTTGATGGGCTTGTTGCAGCGGTCGAGGAACGCGCTGAAGGGCGCAATGCATTTCACGATTAGCACGAAGCAGTCTGATGTAGGGTGGGGAGATGGGCCGAAGGACGCGGTGCGCTTTATGCCCGCAAATGATACCAAGCAGCAATTTCTGTTTACTTCCCCGCGGACGGGGAGGGGGACGTGGCTGCAAGGTACGACCTCGTTCCGTGCTCCAAGTTTTATGACGTTGGTTTATTTGCACACCAGTCGTCGTCAAGCCAGGCCAACTAAACTGGACCACGAACAGCTACGTCGGCGGGTCGGTCTGCATTATGTTTGCGCCCGCAATCCATGCCCATGGCCTGTACTGACGTAGATCCGTAGACTCCACAGCTCCGACCGCGCCGTCCTCGAGGACCTAATCGAGACCGCGCGCCGGACCTATCTCGAGCACGGTGTCTCTCGCGTGACGGTGCATCTCGCCGATAACGTCCGTTGCCCTACCGTTTCTCTTCCCCCGTCGTTTGTTGAAGCCACTGCAGCGCGGAGAATGGGCGAAAACCGTTTCCAAATCGCGGCGACCCATGTCGACGCTCATTCTCCCCACCGATGTCAAGGAGATGATATTGCAGGATGCGAGAGAGTTCCTCGCGAGCGAGAGGTGGTATAACCAGGCCGGGATTCCGCATCGGCGGGGGTATCTGCTTTGTACGTTCCCCACGCCTACGCACCTCCTGCTAACCTCATGTTTCCGAATACTAGACGGCGAACCGGGGACGGGTAAGAGCTCGACGATACACGCGCTCGCCGGAGAGCTGGGCTTGGAAATCTACTTCGTCTCGCTGGCGAACCCTGGGATCGACGACTACACCCTTGCGAAGCTGATTAGCGACACTCCTGCGAGGTGTATCCTCCTCATGGAGTACGTCCCGCTCTCTGCGCTTCCGTTCTATTTCCGAGCTAACGACGGGTATCACAGAGACATCGACTGCGCCTTCCCCTCGCGCGACGACGACGACACAGACGAGGATGATACGCTCGAGCAGCCGCTGTTCGACAAAGACGGCAAGGCCGTCCCGCGAAACTCTCCTGGTGCGACCCCGCCGAAATCCAACGTCACCCTGAGCGGGCTGCTGAACGTGCTGGACTCGGTGTCGAGCGAGGAGGGCCGGCTAATGTTTGCGACAACGAATCATATCGAGAACCTCGATTCCGCGTTGATACGTGCTGGGAGGATGGATGTGAAGGTATGTTGAGGTTGTGTTACTCGCTGCATATGCATGGGATGTGCATGGGGAAGGACGGTAATTGACTTTTGGGATAGATTCAATACCGCCTGGCGGACGCGGACCAGCTCGAGCGTGTTTTCAAGCGTTTCTTCCCGCTGTCGGGCGAACGGGGAACCTCTCCCGCCACCACCACCAACGACGACGAGGGAGAATTCCCCTTTGGCCCTGCTGCAGTGAAGAATACCACTGCCTCACTCAACGCGCATGCAAAGGCCTTCGCCGCATGCATCCCCGCACACACCTACTCTATCGCGCAGATCCAGGGGTACCTCCTTACGAAGAAACGCGATGCGGATCCGGCAGCGGCGGTGGCAGGCGTAGATGCGTGGGTCCGGGCGCAGGAGGAGGAGCGGCGCGCCATGGCGGAGTTGAAGGCCAGGCGAAGGGAGGAGAGGAGGGCGCGGCTGAGGGCTGCGAGGGAGCGCTCGGCGGCGTCGGCGGTGGTGGAGAGTCCCGACTCGGATGCGCCGGCGTTGAATCGCGTGCCGGCCAAGTGTGATTGCTTGTCCTGCCAGACTGCGGTTGCCAGCCATGTCAATGGCGCGACTCGTTGAGGGACGTCGTTTTATGTGGTCTGGCGTTCCTGATTGGGACCGAGCCGAGATAGACCTTCCTCTCTTCCTTCCTTCTTGTCAAATATGGTTATCGCAGCAATAATCGCGCACACAGCCCCTCAAGTCCAGCTGATAGATTTTGCGAGCAGACACCCTCCTGCTCTTGTCTCTTACCACCATCACGCCACAAGAATCCGCCGTTGGAATCGCCGAAACGGCCCCAACGAGCAGGACAATGTCTTAACTCAAAGTTGGTTGACCTGCGAAAAGCAGCGTGGATGGGGACAAGTGTTCCTCCACGTTTGTCCCTCAAACGTGTATTGGCCGGCCAGCTGCCGCCGAGAGCATAAAACACCTGCAACCCATCCTCCCAATGATGCATCCGGACTTCTGGATGTTCATTGGCCCGCGCCGCACTGTCAGAGCCTGCAGAGATGATAACCGGGTCGGTCCTCTTTGACGAGGTTGACAGTGTTGAAAATAGGAGCTACTTGCCCCCCACACCGCCGTCCGCAACTCCCCTTAGTGTCAGTTGGACGTGATGGACCCATATACGCACTTCACTTCAATTTGGTTAGTTGATGTTTTTGATGTTATTCGGTCCTGGACAGGGGTATGGGAACAGCCATTTGGTGCCAGGTGCTTGGAGTCGCAAATCTTGTACTTTGGCTGGGGGATGGGAAAAATCTTCATAATTCTGAAGTCCCCAGTTCAATCCCGGACAAAAACATTTATTTTTCAGCTGTTAATTACACCGCGTAGATATCGCGATTTGCGACGGAAAGCGACGGGTTGGAGGCTGGTGAGTTTATGTACCAGCTCAAGTGCAAAAGTTACAGTGATTACAACAGAGGAGCTGCCATACATTGTAAAAACATCCATTGCAGATGTGGGCCCAGTTTGGGCCCGGGGCAATCTGAATCAATGCTGGACTTGGTCTGTTTTGGACCTTTCCTGTGTGGCAGACACTCACCGATACTGTTAATCAGTCACACCATGGAAATTGAGTGGTAATTTGCAAAGGTCCAGCAAATGTCCACTTTGTGCCGCGGATTATCCCACAATAAACCATTTTCTCTCCCCTCATTGGCATTTGGCTGGCAAATTAGGGCCATTGTACTCCGATGTGTTGGGCTGATTATACAGCAAGGCTTCCTATCACCACGCTGGAAGAAACAGAATGGTACAGTGTTGGATGGGCCACTGAAACAGTGAAACAGTCAAATTGATATCTCCTCCAATCCTTGTTTGTTTGCCACAACTTTTGGTCAGTAGGCTAATTACTGTGCTAAGAGTCACCGATTCAAATACCATAATATTTGAGCAATATCTGGCTGTACTTCTGTACTGTTCCACCAAAAGTGATGATAATTTCCATTTCTAGGGCAAGGGAATTTGCAATTGAAAAATTAACTAGAGGGAGCACGGATACCCACAACTATCTTGCATTTTGTTTTGAGGCCTTAGAGGCAGTAGGGAGTGTGCAAAATGCTCATCAATCTGACTGTTTCATTGACCCGTCTGTTTCAGTGGCCCATCCAACACTGTACTCTTTTGAAAGTCTCTACGTACGGCATAATGGCAACTTGATCTGGGATCAAGACTGTGGCAGTGAAATGTCCCATGATTTTTGGGGAAATTGCTTCTGATGAGCCATGCTGTAAACTGAATACCAGAGAAAAAGAAAGCAAGGGAGAAATGGAAGTTGGCCCATTATAGAATTCATTGTACGACACAAATGGCCTGAATAATTTCTCCTTACTGTAGCATTTTAATCAATTTGTCATGCCCTTGGTTCTACTTCTGTGACAAAATCCATCTCATTTGGCAATTCCATACGGAAGCACAGGAATTTCTGTAAATCTGCTTTTTTGGGTGCCTCTTTTTGGTCCTTTTGGCAAAATATTTGTCATTACATGGTTCTGTAACATGTGACCCCGAAATTGATTGAAACTACAGGACCCCTGTTTACCGGCATGAGGTCAGAATCTAAAAACAGTGCCCTCAGATTTTTTGTCCGGACTAAGAGGGTGGGGTGATCTAGCTATATATGACAATTTCCTAGCCCCTATATGCCGCCAGGACAGATCAAAATCGTTGTAGCTTGCGCAGATATCTGTGAATCATGTTAATCTGTGTGCCATCGTCAGCTCCGACGGTGTCAGAATTATTGGAGCGCAGTCAAAGAATATTCTGGGCCTATTTTTGTTCTGAGATCGCAAAATTTCATATTTTGTCTGGACTACACATGATTTCACCAATTTTGCCCGGAATTTGTCCGGATGTAGCACCTTACCTGGATTTCACATCGTTTTGCAAACAGCTGAAACTTGTAAGGCTGGAAATAACAGCATGTTTAAGGGCTGCCTATCCTTTGTGTCATCAAATGCAACCAATAATGGTCTAGGATTTCTGCCCATATTGCAAGGAAATGATGACAAGAGGAAAATCAGTGACAACAGGGGTCATTATCACTAGGCCGATTCAGAAATAAAAGGGAGCCCTTTTTTAGATTTAAATGTTGTAAATAATGGCACAATTATGGGCTGCCCCTTTTTACACCCATATTTTCAAACAAATAATGGCCCTCTATTGTTGCCCAGATTGTATGAAAATAAAGTTTGGGAACTGGGCCCTTTAAAGGCATGAATTATGGTTTGGCAAAATGGTCCCCTTTTTGGGCCAAGAAATGAGACCAAAAGTGGACGTATTTGTTGGAAATATGTGCACAAAAATGGGCAGCCTTCAAATGGGACATTACTTTCAACACTTCAAGTTGAATGCTCAAATAAATGTCCATTTTAATTCTGAATGCTGCCAGTGGGAGCACAAGTAGTACCAGCGCTGAGTGCAAGGAACTACTCAAAGGAATCGACATGTTGAGCGGCATTTCCGCAACAGTATGGATGTCCACCGGAATTGCAATCAGGTCATCTCCAGCGCCGGCCTTTGCGAATGCGCGCCCGCCGGGTGCCCCGCACACCCGCATAGAGCCGTGGGTGAGATCCCGAGTGGCCCAGACCCGGACACCGGGTTGGGTCTGAGATCCGAGCCCGGGTCCAGGTTCGCGTCAAGTCATCACTACCCCGGACTCGATCTTGCCAGAAATTGAGCGGCAAATCCACCTCGCTTCTGTTCTACCATTGCCAGCGCGCTTTATATCAGGGCGGCCCGTCACGAGTCTGGTGTATAAAACCGGTCTGTCCTCCCTCCCCTCCACACAAGAACCATCATGGACTCTCCAGACTATACCGCCAGCTGCCCCGGTCGGCCCAGCACCGTCAGCGGAGAGAATTGCTGCGCCCCGTGTAAAAAGGATGGAAAGACTACGGTATGTTTGAGCCTAGCTATCTGCGGCCACTCACCGTGATATTTCTTTCAGTGCTCGTATGAGTGGGGCGCCGTGGCCTGTTTGCGTTGCAGACACAAACGGTTGGCTTGTGCCAGTGAATGATTTGAAAAAAAACCCGCGTATCATATATGTAGTGGCCCGCCAAAAGTTAAACATGACCCGGTTATACGAGTGCTAGTAAGAATCTTGCACTACGGTGGCGACCTTTGTTCTGCGTGCTTACCGAGCTCGGTCGGGATCTGCCAACATTTACTGCAGACATTGGTCACACTTAGTAAAATTCTGACTGGGACGCACATCCACGTACAAACGATCGCCGACCTGACAAAGCCCTGCTTCCCCGGCTTGGCTGAGTTCCAGTCGTCCTGCCGCGTTCATAAAAGCCAGCCTCGTACGGTTTTGGAGGCTGCAAAATAACCGCGATGTCCTCTCCCCTGGCGCCTCCCGCACTTTTCCAGCCCCTTCGAGTCGGCGACATCGAGCTGCAGCATCGCGTCGTCCTCACAGCATGCACCCGCTTCCGCGTTGACGACAAGCACGTCCCACTCCCGCATGTTGCGGAGTACTACGAGCAGCGCGCGAGCACGCCCGGGACGCTTCTCGTCACCGAGGCCGTCCTGATTTCGCCCGCCGCGGGAGGATACCCGAATGTTCCCGGCATCTGGTCGGACGAGCAGGTGGCTGCGTGGAAGACGGTACGTGCGACGTGAAGATTCGCATTCGACGCTGACTTGGCTGGGTAGGTGACGGACCGCGTCCACGCCAAAGGGTCGTTCATCTACATGCAGCTTTGGGCGCTCGGGCGTACAGCAAACCCGGACTACCTCGCCGCGGATGGGCTCCCCTTCGTCTCTGCGTCGGACGTCCCGATGGGTCCAGAGGTTCTGCCGTATGTCCCAAACACGGCGCCCGCCAAGCCGAGCGAGGCTCCGAGCCCGCGTCCGCTCACCGTCGCGGAGATCAAAGGCTACGTGGCGGCGTACGCGACGGCCGCGCACAACGCCGTGCATCGCGCGGGGTTTGACGGTGTGGAGATCCATGGCGCGAACGGGTACCTCCCAAACCAGTTCCTGCACGAAGGGTCGAATGTGCGCACGGACGAATATGGAGGCGACATCGAGAAGCGGGCGCGGTTCACGTTGGAGGTGGTGGATGCGGTGGCGGCGGCGGTAGGGGACCGCAAGACGGCGATCCGGCTCAGTCCGTGGGGCGATTTCCAGTGTGAGTGTCGAAAACCAGTCCTTCCCCATGCAAACGGGCTGAACTTTGCATCCAGCGATGTTTACGCCCGACCCCATCCCAATGTACACCCATCTAGTCACCGCGATGCGCGACAATCATCCGTCGCTTGCATACATCAGCGTTATCGAGCCGCACAGTATCCGCGTCGGCAGCGACGCCATTGCGCACAAGAACAAGTCCAATGACTTTATCCGCGCCATTTGGGGGAACCGTGTGCTTATGAGTGGCGGTGGTTATACGCGGGAGACGGCCATCGCCGTGGCGGAGGCTAAGGGCGATGTGGTTGGGTTTGGCCGCCAGTTTATCGCGAATGTGAGTTGCTTGTCCTTCGGTCGTTCTTCGCTGACTTTGTATGCGTGCAGCCCGATCTCCCGTACCGCCTCCTCCATAACCTGCCGCTGAACAAGCACGAGCGTGCGTATTTTTATGGGAAGGGCGACACGAACCCCAAAGGATACACGGATTATCCGTTTGCTGCACGTATGTAAGCTGGAAGTAGAGGGCTTGTGACATGTAGACGAAATAGACGCACCTGCCATTTAGCCGCACCACCCAGGACGGCGCAGTAGAGCCCTTAAGTTTCTAGTAGTGGGACCTTCTCGCTGCGAGGATACGTCGGGTACAGCTTTCGGAGTACGAAGGAGCAGCTTCAGCTCGGTACATCGTTTGTGATGCGAGTCGGAGAGATGACAGAGTGCTGGCCGAGCCCGAATGTATGGAGCCCCGGAGCACCACGCTCAATTGACAGTTCGGAGATGTCAACCGGGTGATGGACCCGGGACACCACCCGTAACAGGTCATCTGCTGGTGCCCCGGACTTGGGTCTACTAGGGATCTGTTCAAGTAGAGAGCTCGGGCGGTGTGTGGCAGTCTGGACTGCAGTACTTAATAGGACTATATTCATAAACATTTCCGCTAATCGTGTTCACACATTAAACCCAGCAGATTTATCTCCTTCCATTCGCCAATGTAGGGGCCTGTCGACGATAATGATGTGGAGCAACCTCCGAGTCGACGGGTATCCCGAATATTCTGGAAGAATATTCAGGCTGACTGAGGTGTAGACTGTAAATACAGCTTGTAGTTATGTGGAAATGCATCCCTTTCCTTTCAACAGGTTTTCCTTTCAACAGGGCCCTCATCAGAAACATTCAGACCAGTAATCCCGAGCCCAAATCTCAATTCAACAGAGGAAAATAGGATCATTTGTCCAATTCAGGGAGTATTTATTCACTGTTTGTTCAAGACTCTTTGTTCCCTGATTGGGCTATAATGCAGGGTTGGGAGCGTTCGGGGTCGCAGAATCTGGTGTATTGCAAGCGACGGAATAGTCCTATTTCCAGAGCAAGTTTCGGAATATACTGCTGGGGGTTTTATGATGAAAATAAAATGACACTGCTATGCTTCCCTGTTCCGAGATTGCAGTATGAGATGAATTCGGGGCTGTAACCTTTTGCCCACTGTAGGAAGACATACCCAAAATTCTGCCCTCAATTTTTTATAATATATTGCTGGGTTTCTTTTATGAATTAAAAAGAAAAACCTGCCCAACTTCTTTGTTCAAACGGTCGCGCCATTGTACACAATTTACATCCAGGTCCTCGGCGCCCCCTTCAGAGCACTATCAGCGGTTGACAACACGTTAGAACGCGCCATAAGAAGGTTCATAGGGCCAACAGTATAAAAGAACAGACAAAAGTCAGGACACTCAGTTGTACTTGGCCATGCACTCAAGTGTCAGAAAACAATTAAAACACGGTTAATATATGGTATAGTTTTGGTCATAGTTAGTTTGTTGCAGTCACACTCTCAGTGTTGTTTCCTTACGCGTTCGCTGAGAGTGAGTCCACAGGCTCTTTTCAATTCATTTTACTTATTTTGCAGTCTGTCAGGTATTTAATAATAGTGTCGTTTCCTTACGCCTTCGCTGGGAAGGACTCCTTCTTTTATCAAGATACACAGTGGCTCAACAAAACACCTGTAAATAGTTGCGCGTGTCCGGACTTGAACTCGGGCCGACTTGGTGGCTGGGGTCCATCACCTAGCTGACAGTTCCCATCCATCAATTGAGCGTGGTGCTCCGGGGCTCCATACGAATGTGAAGGACTGGAATATGGTCGCGTTAGATGGTCCCCCCACCCCCATGATGCCTGTAGCGCAGAGAGCATCGTTCCCTGCTGTAGACGAAGCACAAAGGGAATAAGCTACAGGGCAAGGTTAGTAAGGTGAATAAGTAATAGTAGGTAGCGGACGGCGTACAGTTGCGGACAATCAAGGCTGACAACTTTTTTTGAATAAAACTGGCTCGTGAAAATTGCTCTTTTTGTGCATAATAAGGCTCCTGGAATATATTATGAATTATCTGCACCAGCAGAAGTTGCAAAATATGAAGTTGAATTGTTCATGCGACTGAAAAAGATCGCCGCGGGTGGTTTCCCACGCTGTCGTATTGTATGGGGTACCGTTCGAAAGGGTTTTTTCCGCTCTATCCAATGGTGCTAGTTTCGAGAGAATCATACGAGCCCATCCCAAGATATCAAGAGTCTGATCTGAGAAGCTGGGGCCTGATCATCGGATCTGCCGCCCTTCTGCTTCTTGCTCAGGTGGCCAGATCCCGCAGATAAGGCTTTACTTAGACTTTTCAGGGTCTCAGGCTCGGCTCTCTCTCTCTCTCACCACCACCACCACCCCATGCCTCCCCGCAAACAAAAGCGCAACTTATCGGGTCTCAAGAACCAGAGGCCTAGTGCTGCTCTGCCAGAGACCTCACAGGCAGCCGCGCCTCAACTGGAGACACAGACAGCCCAGACCATTGCAGATGGAAATCCATCGCAGGGCGAAGGGCTGCAAATTCCTGCTACTGCTACCTCCCAAACTGGCGACACAGACTCAGACTCGGATGAATCTGAGGAGGGTCACTCCACTGGCAACGAAATTTGCTTGTGCAGATCAAGACCCCAATGAAGCTGATATATGGGAAGAGGCTGATAACCTTGACTTGGATAACGACCATACTATCATTCCACAATCAAATCCTACTGCGGCAAAGAGGGGCAAGGCCCAAAAGATGACTACTGCAGCTGGAGAACCAAAGGGACTTGAATCAGTTCTGAAAGAGCGAGGCTTTAACACAAAGCAGTTCAAACGGGCAAAATGTAAACCTGTGTGCCCTCTGGAGAGCCAAAACTGTTGCATGGCTCATGTTCTGAGCCAGCAGGAAGATTTTATGAATCAACCATCAATGCTGGAGACCTTGATTACCAACCGTGGCCATCTCTGCATTTTCCTTCCAAAATTTCACTGTGAACTGGATCCAATTGAAATGTACTGGGGCTGGTGCAAATATCGCTATCGGCAGACAGCTAAAAAGAACTTTGCTGATGCCAAAGAACAAGCTCTTGAATACTTGTATGCTTGCCCTACAGATGTCATTTGCAGGTTCATTCAGCGTTCATGGAGATTTATGAGGGCATATGGACTGGGACTCACCGGGAGGGTCGCAGCCTGGGCAGTGCGCAAACAGAAATCACATAGGGCATGCAATGAGAGTATTTTAGCAGAGGTTGAGAAGGCAGATATGGGTAGAAAGTGAATGATTTTTTTTTTTTTTTTGGCTTTTGAATGGCCCAAACGCCGACGGAGGTACACTCAATTGTTGTTCAACCTGGCCAAATAATTCGCCGTTCCTTATCCATCGTGGGAAAATTGTACAAACCTGTATTTGGGGGTTTTTCGAGGTCCTGAATCTGAATCTGAAGTCAGAATGGCAAAATTATAGGTCCTCGACCCTCAAATAAACTTGTCAGCTTTGATTGTCCGCAACTGTACCCTCAGTCGCACACTGGTGGTAAAGACTGAGGGTCGTCGTCGTGACAGCGCCGTTTAAATACTGGTCCGAGAAATATAAAAAGGAGAAAAAGGAAATGTACCCCTGGCGTGTTTGTACGCCACTAAACCTCAACACCTGCCCCAACCTGCCCCAGTGTTCGGCGCACCACGCTAGCACCATGAAGTGTGAGCTCGCCGCTGCGTTCGGTAGGGAGGGTTAGACGACATGGACGCAAGAGGCAAACAGCTGGGTGGCGGTGTTGATCTTGACGGATTGGTGCCGACATTTCTGATAACATGACTCGGAAACTTTATTATAAAAATGGATCAAACGGTAAACCTCCGTGTAAAGCTATCCAACAGGCTAGTCGGGCAGTCCGTGTAAAGCTATCCAACAGGCTAGTCGGGCAGCCCGTGCAGCCCACTAGCAGTACGGACTCTGGGTTTTGCTTTTAGCTCTAGTAAAAATTAATTTAATATTTTTTTACCTGAGGATCTGATCGCCAAACAATAGGACGGGTAGAAATCCCCGTTCACTACTCATGGAATGATGGATTGAAATTCCGGCGCAGGCGTCGGCGCGCTCGCAGCTCAGTTGATCAAGTTCCAAAATACCTTCGCTCAGAACAGCGGCCCTCGAGTCGAGCTAGGATCTTCATTTGCTCGACCCCACGCTTCACGGGGGTCTGCGTGTCATAAAAACTCGGTTCGGGAGAATGCCCGCACATGAGGGGGCAACGAGGGAACGTACACCGGCGCTGGGGTGTGCACTAAGACTGTTGATATGCAAGTTGGACGCGAAACATGCAGGAAACTACGTATATTCTCAAAGTCCAGCGACGCCGAAACGAAACATTTCGTCCATCACGTTGCACCCGCAACTCAACACAGAGCCTTATACTGTCTAGTCAGTCACTGTCATCTGCGAGTTAAGCCCTGATAGCGCCCACAGTCTGAGATCCATCCGACGAATCGTTATTTATTTCTCGCGGGACTTGCGCACCGTCGGACGGAAATGATGCGCTTCCATCCGGATAGCCGATGAACTTTCGCGGGCACGAGAAGGATCACCAGCCGGACCTCCAACGTCGGAGGGGATTTTTTGAGTCCGACGGCGGTGTCTCGTGTAACCCCGTACGTTTCAGGCTACAGCAAACATCGAGGGGATGAGCGTCAATAGGTCGTGGCTCCTCTGCATCGTCCGGCATCTGTTCCCTCCCATTCCGTGTTACTTTCCTGCTGTAGACTTCTATCCGGCCTCGTCCGCAGAACTGCGATCGACGCTGTCAAGGGGATCGCGACAGGCGCCGAAGGCGCTTATCACCTCGCCAAGCCCGACTCGGCCGTTGAAGCAGACCGCTCGTCTCGGCACGCATCTCAAAACGTCTCGTCTCAGAGAAAAATGCATAGCCGCCCACACGGTGCCCACACTCGCCAGCGCGGCTGCGCGGATTGTCTTCTCTTTGCACTTCGACCTCACCGGAAGTTTTCGCAGCGTCCCAGCAAACTCCGGGCTGTCGCAGTGCCTCTTGAATCGCCGGTAGTTATAACAGCTTTGTTTCTGCAGGGGACGAGGCAGAACAGACAGCAGGACGCCCCAAGTGCGCTGGCGTTTCGACGATCCTCTGTCCCGATCCACTGCCACTGATATATTCCTCTTCCCCCAGTCCACCGCATTTCGACGGGAATACCGAAAGGGGGTTGCATCGCTCCAAGACGCCGAACACAACGACGCAACACCCACTGCCCGAGGCGGCTCCGTGGTAATTTTAAACCTACTCTATTTGCAGTCGGAACATGGCCACAAGCCTCTCAGTTGTGTGCGCGTGTTTCGGTGCTGATGCAAAAGACGGAGGGCGCGCGCTCAAAGCCAAGCAGCGAATCAACGTTTGGTGCATTTGCGAGTCTGAGCCCCGGGCTGCGAAGCCCAGGATGCGAACGGACTATATAACGTGAGTTGGTTAGGTTCAGAGCTCGTCTCAAAGCTCCTTCTCGCTCCCCAAAAGTCCCTTCTAACCGCCGAGAATACAGAATGTTCAACCCATACGCACACGGTAACTGGCCGAACAACGCCAATGCCAGCTCCTCCACGCCGAGCGGGACCCTCCCGCAGCCGTCCATCTTCGGCGCGCTGCCATACCCCACGCCAACCGGCGGCCCCGCACCCGTCTGGATGTGGTTCACCTTCAACGGGTTCAACCCGAACATCCTCAACTGCACCGTCACCGGCCCGCAGGCGCGCACGTATTTCACCATCCGGACGGACAAGCCTGGGCAGGCGCCGGGGTTCACCGTGGTGAGCAACGCGCTGCAGCAGCCCGCGGTGATCATCGAGTGGGCGAAGCATCCCGTGTTGGAGGTGAGGGATGTTGTGAGTAAGAGGCGGACGGTGGAATGGATGCCGCTCGCGCAGGGGAACAAGTGCGTCCCGGGAAAATGATTGATATCTCGTGCTGCCCGAAGGCTAACGATTCTTCCGCTAGATACCGAACGATGACTGCGCGGGGCCGGACGTTCATCTGGGCTCCGGATGACGACGACATTACGGTGCGTCCTCCCCAGTCCCGGGGAACAAAGAATACTAGACTGACGGTGGTTGGTTGCAGATGTACTCCGTCGGGCTTGGGACGCCGCAGACCTACGCGCGGATATACCGCGACGACGACGAAGTCATTCTGCAAATGACTGTGGAGGCTGTTCAGATTGGGCTCCTGGAAGTCTGTGTAGCTGCAACGCTGCTTCTCCAGTGCGGGAGGAATATTGACTGAAGCGGAGGCGGAGCAGGGGATGGGGTATTTATTTGTTAATTTAGTAGAAGTATACCTCCAGCATAGACTTATACATTTTTCTTCAGCTCGCCAAACCAGGCATGGGTGAATTTACTGCACCGGGTGTGGTGCAGTAGTGGTGCAGTAGTGGTGCAGTAGTTGGGAAGTTGGTCAACGTCTAGTACAATGTTGAGAACAATTCTAGCTGAGCTTTATGCTTTGGTCGGTGCTCAGGTACCCCTTCTGTGACATGCAGGTAGTGTCGAGGCAAACAAGCTCACTGTTTGGTCTCAGTGGAGGTGTCTTTACTGCAGGAATTTGGCCGGTGCTGTACCGGTGCAGTAGTTGGACTCGGTTGGGCTTCCAGTGGTGCAGTAGTGCCCTTGCGGTGGTGCAGCAGTGAGGGACCGGTGCAGGAGGCCGGATGGCTGGTGCAGGAGGTCTACTCGGCGGTGCAGTAAACTTCGCCGACGTTGTCGCCGCTGCCTATCTGGACTTGGGCGCTCCTCATCGTCGTCCGACGCTACTCTGGCAGTGTACCGTCAACCTGACATGATTCCATCAAATAAATATGATGGTATCAACAAACCCTAAACAACACTTTGTTTTAGCAGAGGGACATGTAGAATCCATAGATTGGTATTTTGAACACCCATCAGTTGATCAATTCTGTTTAAAAAGTTCCCAGTGTGTTTACATGTCCTGACCGGGTAGAATGAGCTGTAAGAACATAGTTGGAAGAAATTGATGGGATCAATTTACATCTGATGTACATGATGACCTTGTGTATTAAGATCCCAACAGAGGTTCTTGGATATCCATGCTTCAATCCCTCAAAATCAGATCGTGCTTGGGGTCGTGATCGCTGTTGGCATCGTTGAGCTCGCAGATTTTGGGAAATAGAGAGATGGTCTGGAAAGATGCCCTTCATATTAGTAGACATGCCAGCGGTGTTTTTTTAGCATAGAGAAGGCTCCTTGTCGTGTTATTTTGTGGTGCAGGAGTGGTGCAGAAGTGGTGCAGTAGCGGTGCAGTAGCGGCGCAGGAGTGGTGCAGTAGTGGTGCAGGAGTGGTTCAGGACTTGAAAAATATCCAGAATTATTACAGTGTCTACTCTGAGTGTATAGGGTATAATCAGATCCATTTCCTTCTCTCCGTTGCCATTTTATGCGGTGGAACAACGGCAACCCGGGTTTGTAATAATGTGGCTGTCTGAATCCTAATCTTTGTATCAGACATGAGCGGAAGACCCGCTAGGAACAATATACAGAGACTTACATGCCTTGGCGGCCTTGTTTCTGATACTGAGCCATGTTTCTGCGAAGCCGGACGCAGATTTACGCCAACCATCAGCTGATTCCCACGGTTGGCTCAAGCTTGACCGCTGGTATAGACGACGAGCACACATTACTTAAAATTTCAAATTCATGCTAGAGAGATTCAGTAAGGCCCAACACACACTCCAGCCAAGCTCAAACTTTCAGAACAGTGTTTGTTCCTCTGTTATCCGCGGTGCAGTAGCGGAGCAGTAGTGGTGCAGGAGTAGCGCAGCACATGTCCATGCGTGGTGTGCGGCATATTTGATGTTGCATCGCGTTCTGAGTACATATATGAGGCCCTTGATGCATTTGAATGACACCAGGGTCTTATTTTCTTGTTTGGAGGGTGCAAAAAGGTGAATTCCGGGGTTGGAGAATTATTATCAGCCTGAGCGGGGCCAGAAACAGGGTAAATAGCATTGAGATGGGTACTGGGTCCCTCGGAGGGCGTCGTGTACCCCATTCGAGGGACTTCCCCCAATCTCGGTCCTTACTTCCGGTCGGCGCAGGCTGAGTGGCGCCCCATCAGTACCTTCCCACGGTTTCACCTCACAAGTCCATATGCATCCGGAAGCAACAGGAGGGGTAACTCATTAGTTCTGTGGCATGAGAGACTTCCAAAAGGCTGAGTGCTGCAGTTCTTTAAGGAGTTTTGTCCATGTCGGACCAAGGTTGGTATGAGGGTAAGTATGAGTGGTCATTGGCGGCGTATGAGCTTAATTATAACATGCGAGCACTTTAAAGCACGTATAGAAGGCATATAGAGCACCCTGTACGATTTCAAGCATGGTGCAGTAGTCGGTCGGAGCGCAGCTTGCGAATACTTTGATGGTGGTCGATTCCGGAAGCTGGGAACAGCATAGGCCCATTTGCGCCTCGCCGGATAGTTTTTCCCCGGGCGCAGCCACATATCCCTGCACGCGTGTGGGCCCTTCACAAACGGGCGAACCGCCCAACCGAGATCGTTTGCATCCTCGGTGGTGATTAGGCACCAGCAGCGCCGCCTCCGCATCCACGGCAAATTCAAATTGGGCGTTAATGTTTGGCAGCAGTGATAGCTGCCGCGACGATAGGCAAGTATGCGTGTTGCTGTCGTTGGAGCTGGCGATGGAACAGAACAGCGCGCTGGTCTGCCAGAGACTTTGAACCCCCTTATGTGCGAGATCCATCACAGTGTGTTCAAAGACGGGAGGTGGTTGGGCGGACTCAAGCAATCTTTTCGATTCTACGTACTCGATAAAGGGCAGGATGCTTCCGCGGCACGTTCAAATTGTGCATCGAGTCGTTGCCTGGTGTTCAATTTTGCTATTAGGGCGGAGGTTTAACGATTTCCCACATGTCCCGAGCGTACCTCGGCTGTAATGGGCATAGAGGATGCCCACGATATGCGCGGTATCTCCCGCGGCAACAAACGGCCAAAATTTAAACGCCGGGGACTAGTGACTATCGCGCCGATCCTTTCTTGTCGAGCCAGAGAGGGATGGGAAATTCAACATTCAAATTTCTCTACCAGTTGCTACGATTAACCTCCTCGTTCTCGGGATAGGCGCGGGATGACGATCGTCGAATGAGGGTGTGTATCGGCATTGTTGGAGAGCAACCAGTCGCGGGCGGCGTCGCGCGGAAGATCGAACGTCTCCGGGGCATGGACGCGGACGGCGCGAGGATGGTGCAGCCCGCGCGCGTCGGCGTCAGCGGTGTAGGGCTGCAGCTGGTGTTGATTTGCATCCGGACTCGAGACGGGGTACGCATGCGCGTACGCAGACATCGCTCCTGCAGCTGCGTGCTCCTGCCGACGCGGATCCAGCTCGACGGCTCCCAGCGAACCGGGACCAGCGTGTGGCCAGGAAGGCCACTCGTCGTATCCATAGGGGGGATCACTCGCCAGACTCGACGAAGAAGACCCTGATGGGCTGTATTCTGCGGTGGCAGGGCTCTCGCTGAAGGACGGGCGGCGTTCGTGGTGCTGCCAATGAGCATGGGAGGAAAAATGCCATGGTTCGAGGGTATTCGAGCGTGGCCTGGCGTCGACGGTGACCGCCATGGGATTCTGGTGGTCCCTATACGTGCTTGAAAGCTCGGAGTCGGAAGCGCGAGACTGTAGCTGGATATACCCAGTCCCAGCCGGCTCCGACCCCTGCGCGGAATTGGCGCGCTTGCGGGACAGAACCTCGGCGCGGCGCTGCTTCGGCGTCGGGACGTAGTGGCACTTGATCCCGGTGAGATAACATCGCATGCAAGTGAGCGTCTGCGAATCCGTTATACACTAGCAGTTCGTAATCAGTTTACGGATTCGAGGGGGCGTCCAGATAGCTCACCTTGACCTTCTTTGAGCGACACTGCACGCACGCGATGGCGACGCGGCGAGGTATATCGAGCATATAGGACGTTGTCGGTCTCGGATACGGGTACGCCTCCATAGTTGCACCTATCGCACTTTACCTCGAACTCGCGCGCGGATCTTATACCGACCTTGGGGCGGAGAAACTGGTGCCTCTTGGGATCCGGATTCCGCGCCAGAGAGGCACCTGCAACGGCCGGCCGCGCGGCGCGTTCAGCCTCTTCAAAGACTGGAGATCGGCATCGAGAGCCTGTCATCGCTGAGTCGGAATTTTGTTTTGGTTGCGCGACAGCATCGATATCAAGCCCAGCGGGCTGGTGGCCTCACTATTGCCGCGTAATTGTGGTTCAAGATCCACGGCGATTGGGTTGCCGCGGAACGCGTTGATTTCGGAGGACGCAAGCCAGTCAAGCACGCGCGTCGGGCGGAAGGCCGAAGCGCCCGGGGAGCTGCCAGCGCGGGACTAGACACAGTAGCTAAGAGAAGCGGGGCGAAGTATTGAGTATTAGATATTAAGATTTGAAGGCGGAAAGACAGTCACCTTGGTTTCTTCCAGCCCGCCCATGCGTTCACGTTCGCATTCTAGTTTCAAAGCGTAGATCCCGTCAGAGAAGCGGGTTTAAGTGGTCATTTAGCGTGGTAGATGGGAAGTGTATGAGAAGGCGTAGATCGGGATGGGCGTGAATCCCCTCTTCTGTCGTGCTGGGTACGTCGCTGCTCTCCGCCTGGTTCGACGCGCAGCTGGAAGCTAGCGCGTCGGACGGGCAGGATAAGTTCACACTACTATAAGAAGCGAGAAAACACGGGAGGGACGCTGGTGAAATCCGAAACTGACTTCAAGGAGAATCAGCCGTCGTAGGTCGTGGTCGGAACGAAAAACGTGTGCTGTCAAGTGATTGATCCTACCGTGCACGGACCATGTCATGAGTCAGTTGGGTCACCCCGTTCAGGCTGTGGACATTTTTTTTCTTGTAAAAAGCTCCATGACACCTAGTCTTTGTGGGTTTAGAAAATCCCTCCATTTTTTTTCTTGTTGATGGGATAATGGGCAAACCCGCCCATGCCCCGGTATTGTTCCCGCATTTCCTTTGTCTCTCTGTACTATCTTATCAGCGCTTTGCCGCCGCCACTGTTCCAGGTATATTATCTATTTACTCATATTTATTCCTTTAGCTACATCATTCTCTCTGGTATACTGTACTTCGCCCTTACCGGGGTTAGCGACTGTTCTCGAAACCAGGCCCGACACCCATTCCTCGACGGCATCCAGTCCCCCGCCGGCAAGCCCGACCTAGTCCTGACATGTGGGTACTCAGGGCGAGGAATTGAACAAAGTTTTTTGAGGATGAAAACGTCGAAAATCATGGTAGACATAGAAAACGACAGCGAGGTAAACGTTGACAGCAACAAACAGCATTGGTGCAGAATTCAAAGCAAAAAGGGAAGGAGAAGATGTCGGGAGGATTGTGTATCAAAATCCAGTCCCATAGGCGCGAATGCCGTGGCGTCCAAGAGGTGTCATATCAGCGAATCCACGACACTGTGATGGCGACCTAGCCGACGGTGACCCGGTGCCGGCACAAGCCATGAAGCAAGCAGAAAATGAGCTGGGGGCTTTCAGCGAGGCGGGTTATGGTGCAAGGTGATGTACAATGTGCTCGCAAGTGTTTTCTGAGGTGCAAGGCAAGCACAATTCCTCTGTGCAGAGCAAACCCAGCCGGCCATCACCATCACTCCTTCCCAAAAAGGGCAAGGGTTGACCCTCACACGGCTGTCACAGTGTACCCGATTCCCAGATCTGCCACCTCTTGGTGGCGTCCCTAGCCATGGAAAATTTCACAATTTGTAATCTGTTCCCATTGGGCAATTCCGAATACAGTACTATTTCGGTCGTTTTTTCATCGCCTTGTACAAAATTTTTTGATGTGTTAAATCATTTTCTTGTTGATTTTTCTGATTTTCAATTTCTATTGCAATAAAATATTCGTACGATACGACCGAAATAGTACAGTAGAACTGGATACAAGCTGGACCCACAAAATCTACATTTGACCCGGTGGCTAGCCGCTGGTCAATGGCAGAATCATTTTCGAATCAGTCTAGACGAGGCTCGGCCAATGGCGGGTCCACGGTCGCGAAATAGCGTAGCTCCTCTGCCGTATATTGTGCGTGAAAGTCGCCCGTCCAGAATTCATCTAAACTCTAATGTTAGCAGAAAGAAAACTTGTATAATCATGGAAACATACCGCGGACTAGCCGCATCCGCTTGCGCAGCAGGAAGCTCTCTGCCTCCCTCCAAAACGACGAACGGCGCTCCGATAAACTCTCGTAGTAGGTATCGCGCACGGTGACCACGACTCTTGGATCGCGGATCGGCATGTCCCGCGACCACCGCCTTCCCCGACGCTCCGTATCGCCCAGTCTGCTCAGCAGCACAAAGACAAGGAGCTGGAGTTTCGCGCAGCCAGTCAAAATGCGGTACATGCTATCCCATCGCAGTAGAAATCGCACTGAAAGATGCGTTAAAGAGGGGAGGTGGGCGACGAATGGGATGATTCCGGAGTCGCGCTCGACATTCGAGTCGAACAGCGAAAGGTGTGTGAGCAGCGCCAGATTTGGACTGCCGGCATGAGTAGGACCGGGAGCCGGCAGCCACTTCCCTACAAAGCCTGACAGCCGCCGCAGAGGCGCGCTGGCAAGCGCTGCAAAAGTGTCGCTGCCCAATGTGCCCTCCGTCCCACCGCTCATCGCGAAACTGTATAATCCAGTGCAGAGGCGCAGTGCGTTGTGAATCTTCGCTACAATTGCCGGTTGGGGTTCTTCTTCGTCGAGCTCCCAGATAAACCGACGGACGCCGCGGGTCAAGAGCCAGGGACGACGATCCGCAGCATACAGAAAGGCCTCCTGCACGCCGTTGTGCGGGAGTATGTGTATCATTCGATAGGGATAGGGTTCGAGCCTGTACGTCCGTATATCGTGACTCGGGGTTACAATGCAAGGAATGGTACACGGGGAATAAGTATTAATAAGTACCAAGCGTGGAATCGGCGCGCGACGCGCAGGGAGCTTGGGGACATGGCGTAGTTGAGTCTCCGCTGCTGTCTCGAATATCTCCCGTTGCATTTCCAGTGGAAGACGGGGAAACGTCTCCATGAGTGATGGTGGGAGGCAAGGGCAGTGGCGGCGGTCATCACAGAAGCAGCTTGCCGACGCTGAGCGCGACGATGGCGCTGACGAGGAGCTCTCCAAGTAGAGCGCGAGGCAGACGAGGCGCATCGGCAGGGCGGAGCAGGAGGTCGTTCGGGCGCGGGGACGCGGGCGGGGGGCTGAAGAAGAACGGGGAGCTGCGTGCCACAATTGCTGGTGCGAGTAGACGGGGTGGGCGGATTCTTCGCCTGCAAACGCTGTTGTGGAAGCTCCTGGCCTGTCGAAACGGCCCCGACGTGCGTGTCGCTCTCGATGTCGTCCGCCAACGAACCGCCCGGGACAGCGGGCTTCGTTCCAGGTTCCCCGCGTTGACGCTAGCGCAGCGCCGCTTTCACGTCCTCGTTCTTGGCGCCGGGCCCGACAAAGTCGAAGCTGACGACGCGACGGCTGAGCGATGTAAGTAGACGACGGGGGTGGAGGGTTCTGCGACGCGCCACTGGAAGCCCGGCGAGCAAAACCCGGAGATGTACGCGATGCTTAGATTTGAGTTCGCCGTAACCGCGGCAGGATCGAGCCTATACCTTTGGGGGAAGCTTCCCGGAACAGAATCGAGGGCAGCGCGTGTCGGGGGCGCGGTCGGGCAGCCGAGCGGGGAGAGAGTCTGCGTCGAGGCATCAGCGACGTCGTAGTGGAGGAAGGCGTTGATATGGATGACTTGCTCCCGACCATCGCGACGTCGCACAGTTTTCTTCCACCTAGCTCAACCGAAATGCCAGAAAACGACTCCGTCCGCCTCTCCGCGCCAAGCCATCTCGTTGTGGTTGTGCTCTGGTCCGCGATCCCCGTCGCCCTGGGTACCTTGAGGAGGGTTGGTCTCCCACCCAACGCCGTGCAACCACTCGTCGATGTTGATCCCATCCACTTCGTTGAATACCAACCGCGCCCCAGCACGCCGTCGCCAACCGCAACGCGGCGGGACACCATCAGTTCGTAGATTCCTGCCCTCCGTCGCTGCTTATATACCGCAGTCAGCGCTCGCAGCACGCTCATTCCCTTTCTCCCCCTCCCCCTTTTCCTACTTCGCACTTCCTACCCCCACTTTGTGATTTGATATCACCATGTTCTTCCGCGCGTCGACCGCATTCACCCTCGTTGTCTCCCTCACGGCTGTCTTCAGCGCGCCGCTCGTGCGTCTTCCGCTTCGCCGCAGAGAGCGCAACTCACTCACGCGCGGATAACCGTAACAGCAAACTCGCCAGGGAACGGGAACGGACTTTGTCCCCCAGGCGTGCTCGGGCCCGAACTTTGTACGCGCTGCCTGTCGAAATCGGAATGGGGCTACCTGCTGACGGCGCTGCAGACCGGGACGTGTGTCGACCTTGGCACGACCATCGGCGACGGCCGCGGCACCTGCACGCCCCTCCCCTTCGCCGCAAAGTCGCTCAAGCTGAACGTGGATAATGACTGTGTTACCACGACGTGCGCCGTTCCCTCCCTCCCTCGCCGTTCCCCAATACAGCTGCTGACTCTCAACCGCTAATGCAGCACGATCGACTGCTCCCCCGACTTCTCCGACCCCAACTCGGTCGCGACGGAGCACTTTTCGAATGACGCGGATATCAAGAATCTGCGGGTCATCGCGACGAGTGTTAGCTGCCAGACGATCCCGGGGTTGGTTAATGGGCTGTTCCCGCAGTAGGCGGCGGCAGAAGCGGTGTGTAGATGGGTCGATGTGAATGTATGGCGCGGAAACCATGTTTTTGGAAGTAGCTGTGGCGTGTTCTGAGTGCTTTGGGGTCGCGAGTCGACTCATGCCGAGTGAGGCCGAGGTCACTAGACCTTGGACGCTTCTCGGCCGACGCTATATAAAGCCCCGTTAGCGCTCCACGGCGTGTCTCCGTCCACCACCATCGCCACCGAACCTCCATCCTAGGCCTCCATCCTCTTTCCGGCGCTATACTCCATCCCATGCCTCGAATCAAAGCCACAGTGAACTGCGATCTCGGCGAGGGCTTCTCGCTATACACAATCGTACTCCCTCCCCTCCCCTGCCCTCCCTCTTTCCCATCTTAGCGTACCGCAGGCCGACGACGCCGCCCTCATGCACGCCCTCGGCACCAGCACCCACCCAGGCCTGGCGAACATCGCCTGCGGGTTCCACGCCGGCGACTTCTCTACGATGGAGCAGACTGTAAAGTTGGCGAAAAAGCACGGCGTGCGCGTCGGTGCGCACCCGTCCTTGCCGGATAGGCAGGGGTTTGGGAGGAGGGAGATGGGGATGGAGCCGGTGCGATAATTTTCTGCTCTTCTGTGTCGGTGAACCAGAGGAGGGGCTGAGAACGATGCAGGACGAGCTGCAAGCGTGCTTCGTGTACCAAATCGGCGCGATGACGGGGTTTTTGAGGATGCATGGGGTGCCGCTGAACCACGTACGCGCGTCCTTCCTTCCTTCCTTCTTCCGCCGGTACTATCCGCTGATATTGAGTTGCACTAGGTCAAGCCACACGTACGCCTTCTCCTTATTTATCCATACCGCGGGACACCGAGGGCGGAGCTGTTCTATTGCAGGGCGCCGTCTACGGCCAGACGGCGCGCTCACTCCCGCTTGCGCGCGCCGCCGTCGCCGCGACCAAGGTGTTCTTCTCGGAGTCGGAGTCGGTTGCGTTCGTTGGTCTAGCGGGGACGATGCATCAGGTTGCGTGCGAAGAGGCTGGGGTGAGATTTATCCCTGGTTTGTCTGAATCCTTCATACCAGAGATGGCAGGTTGCTTACGGGCGAGGCGATGGCAGAGTGGTTCGCGGATTTGGAGTACGATCCTAGCGGGAAGCTGCTTATCACCAAGTAAGTACACAGGGCGCGAGGCATGCACCGCTTGCTCACCCAGAACGCAGGAAACACGACCCCATCCCGGCGGAGACGATCCGTGAACGTGTAGGCCTCACCCCTCCTTCTCCTCCTCCTCCCACTCTACATACCTCCGCATACCCTGACGACCGCCGGCGCAGGTCACCCGCCTCTTGCAAACCCAGCAAATCACCGCCAACGACGGGAGCTACATCCCTCTCGGCGTCGGCCTTGAGGAGGTGTCGATTTGTTGTCACTCGGATACGCCGGTCCGCATTATTTTGTTTTAATGAGGGAGATAGCGTTGACGATGGTGGAATGGTACTAATAGGGCGCGCTAGAGACGGTGCAGCTCGTGAAGGGGATCGTGGAGGAGAGTAATGCGGCTGCGGGGTTTGCGTGAACGACTGAGAGAAGTGTTGGAGGATGAAGCCTATGTCCCGTAGTTTGGCAGATGCAGTTGGTTCAGAGAGCAGGTTGACGTTTGAGTTCGCCGTCGAGATGGAGCTCGTCTAGTGTTCGCTTTGACCGAGGACAGGTGCGTCGAATCGGGAAGGTGGTGGTAGCAGTTCAAGACGCAGTGATGTGACTATCGATGGGAATTCGGCCCTTCATTCGACATTCATCCTACAAAATCTAGCTACGAATACCCTCCACCAGCGTCGCCACGTATCCGCGTTTTGAGTTGTTGGTATTTGAGACTTAGAACGGTGGCCGGCCGCCTCCGGGCCGTGCTCCAGGGCCGGCGCCTTGCTCGGTCTTCTTGCGCATCTGGCGGCGCCAGAAGATGATCCCGAGGATGATTATGAATAGCACGAATATACCTGCCCACGAGGATTAGTAATCATCCAAGTTACGTAGGGCGGGATAGACGAGACGCACCGAGGCCGACGAATAGCCACAAAGCGCGATGGTTTGAGTCGTTGGTGATTCCTACACGATCGAGTGTGCTAGATTCGCTGCTGGACGGGGCGGAGTCGTCAGAGGTAGTGGTTGGATCGGCGTCATCGTCGTCGGTGGTGGTGGCGATGGACTGCGTTACCGGTTGCGCGAATGCCCACAGCGGGGTTTGAAGCAGAAATAGTAGCGGGAACAAGGCGGCTGAAGCGGAGAGCGTCATTGGAGATTGAGGATCGAGGATGCGAATGCGAAGGCGGAGGCGATATTGGGAGTTGCGGCCGGCGCGGGTGGGGAGCTCCGCTGCGGTCCTGGCTTATAGCATTATAACTTACATTCATCGCGTGTTGCATACACCGCCACGGTAACGGTCGTAACGTCCGTGATCCGTCGTTTGGTTACGGCCACTCCGGGCTGTGCATTATAATTATTGGTCAAGGCAGATACGGACGTACGCACAGAGTGTCTAGGTCCAAATTTCATTTCGGGAGACTGGACAGACCTGATTGGGATTTCCTTCGCCCCAATTCAGCGTAGCCAGGAGTTCTCGAAATTTCGGTTGTTCTGCCCAGACAGCGGACGTCCGACCCTGGTCCGACCCTCACCGCAACGCGTCCAATTCAGGTGCCGATCCCAGCACACTGCATTTGTCGGATATACTATAGCATCAGAGCATATTGGCAGCGCTGAAAAATCGGTTTTCTACGTTGCAAAATGAAGAAATACTTATCATATGTATGCGGCTCAATATTCGGCCCACTTTGGCGCAATATTTGTACGTGCAACAGTGTTAATAGACCACTGTCCTGACCGTTCAGCACCCACAACCCGGTCATCCCTAGATTGCATCAAAATTGTGGCTTTATTTAGAGATAATTTACCGGTATAGACAACCAATTGAAATTTCCGGAAACGCAAAGGTCCCTTGGCGCTGTCCAAAACCATTTGTAAATACCTCGGAAGCGGCCGTGACACCTACCAAAAATGCGGGAAAAATATGGCCTGTGACCCGTGACCTACGGATTGAATGAAATAGGACAGTATCTTTGCATGATTCAAAACCTTCCATGAAATCTTCCTTCTTTGGGGGGGCATTTTTGGTCTCATATCTCACAGTTCAAGCCCTGACTAACCCCGGCCAACCCCCATCATGATGCCATCGTGACGGGCCGACCCCGATACGCGGTACAAACCACAAGGGGAGTTTGCGACAGCAACCTGGAAGCCCAATCAAATGTACAGGGTTATCCCTTTACTACATACAGTACATAACCTCAGTACAACTTCGGGAGAGGCTTATACACCACTTCACCCTTACCAGGGCCAGTGACTGTTCTCGATCCCGATCTCAATCCCGGTCACTCAATGGCACCCAGTCCCCCGCCGGCCAGCACGACCTAGTCCTGACACTGCTGCAACCCAAATACTTTAGGCTTATTCACCGTCGTCCTCGTAGCGCCTGTCGATGTGGGGCGTGTTTAGGAATATTTGGTTGTTGTTTTCCAGAAGGCAAACCGGAACCAACTACTCTAGACCCTAGCCGGGGCCACCGGAGCCGAAAGTACTCTTACCCTAACCCTACCGCAATGGGCCGTGAGAGAATAAGACCACAGAGAGTTCTTCCTTATTGCTACTACTACATTGTGCAAATTTATCTAAATCTCAGCCGGCCTCCCCGACCTCTCCGCAGTTCTCCGCAGTTTTCCGCAGCGCTCCCGCACCGTTGCGCAGCCCGAAGTGCCCGCGCAGCCCGAAATGTGGCCGCCACCATGCATTGCACAAATGGTATCGAGACTACCGTGCATTAGTTTCTCCGCCGCAGCATCGCGTTCCGCTAGCGTTTTCCCACGTCCCGACGTGCCTTCGTCTTCGAAAATCATTTCTAGATCTAGCGTGCATACAAGCTGTTCCTGTTGTTCTGTACACGGTTCTCGGGTACCAGTCGGCTGCCGCCGATACCATCCTTGGGCATCGAATCGCCAAAATTCGGAATTTGCATTTGATCACTTTACACCACTGCCACTGTCTATGTCGTCATGAACTCAGCAGGTCATTCTCCTCGCGGTGTCGGGAAGCGGTGGCGCCGGGCCCTCGACGGCGGGCAGGTTATCGGTAGTTTGGAGCAGAACAGTGTTTGGCAATCTGATGGGTCACGCGTAAAGAACTTGACATTTTTGACTCCGAGCGGCGCCGAAGTTAACCGTGCTTGGGGAAGTGGCACTGAGCCTCTTTCTGTCCCCTTCCTCTCAAGTAATTCACGGTTGGAGTCTTTTTTTGCCTCCGCGGGAGCGCTCAAGTCCGACGAACGGTAGGCCATTTTTATATCGGTGTTTTCGGTGGCCGCGCGCGGACCCAGTTCTCGTCCGGCGCCGACAAGGGGTGTGTGTTGGATCGCGCCGCGCTGGCGATCAAGATGCCGGGTTGCTGCCAGCAACAATGTAGATCCCGCGACAGTATGGAATATCCGCGAGCTGCGAGGCGCCGCCGGATAATCAGGCAACGAAATACAGAATACAGACGGAGTGCCGAAGGCCAACTTCCCTCATATCAACCTCGTGTGGATGATTTGAATACTCAGACGAGGGTTAGCGGTAGTTATAAACGTCGCAGGCGGGACGATTAGCAGCACCTAGTCCACACTCAACTTCAGATTGAATAAAACCAATGCGTGAGTACCTACCACATACGGATAGCGGTACAGGGAAATACTCTACTAACCTACCTATCATCACGCAGCCTGCCCAGCCCCATGCAACCAGCCCGGCGCCGAAATCGGGAGTACCTATTGTGCTCTGCGTTGCGTCTTTCTTCGTTTTTGCAGACGGTGCACTGTGAGCTGATACATATGACCTTGCAGACGAATGCCGCGCAAAGGGGTGTACCGCTCCGCGCCAGTATATCGCTAGCGGATACGATTACTGCGGAGGCGGGGCGTGTAATAATGGGTATTGAGATATGATATAGGCGTGTTTTTTGCGATTTTGCGATTTTTAGAATGGGATTTTGGGAGATGTTGCATTTTTCTTCCAGGCGATCACTCTAAGCTGATATGTGCACCAGACGAATGCCGCGCAAAGGGGTGCACCGCTCCGCGCCAGTATATCGCTAGCGGATACGATTACTGCGGAGGAGGGGCGTGTAATAATGGGTATTGAGATTTTGTCATGATCAGGCGTCAGGATTCAGAGCGACCAGCGGGTCCTTTTGCGATTTTCAGAATGGGATTTTGGGAGATGTCACGGTTGGACCTTTTTTTCAATAGAGACTATGGATTTGGTTTTCCACCAGGGCGGTAAACGCGCGATTGAGGGCGCAACTTGGACTCGGGACGCTACATCGAATATCCCTCGTACATTCTATCGCGGCCGGACCCAGACCGCCTTTTCGCGACCAGGATGCAGCTATTAATCCGAATCGTACGGCCTGATCGGCTCGCCCGTCGCAGGGTCAATCTCGACCTCGTTGGAGGAAGAAGCACTGGTGGCTGCGGCGACGGCAGCGGCGGTGGTGGACACGGAGGACATGGTGGGTAGGATTATAGTATCGGAACCATGGCACGATGTAGTGGTGCGCTTATATACCTCGGGCCGTGGCCGCGGGTCGTAATATAATTGCTCAGAATGGGATATAATATTCAGGTTGGATGTCACGGTGGTTGCGCTGGCGCTGGATGGATGACGCGGATGTTGCAGTGTACTTGTGGCGCGTACATTGGCGGGTGTGGGGATGTCTGGATTTGGTACGGGTAGTGTGGTTCCTCAGGCAGGCATTAATATTCGGACCCTTTTTGAGTATGCATAGAGGCATCCGCACCCTTTACTCCCTGGTCTCGCTCGTCGTACCCTCTTCCTCTGCCTTTCCCTCCTGTAATTTCAAATTCCTCTCATCCTCCTCCTTTCCCGAACTGCCGGTGAGAGGCAACTGTGCGGCGGACACCGCCGCCATGCCGAGTGCTGCCGTTACGCCGAGAGGCATGCTGCTTGTTGACTTCGTGTATGGGTGGTGATGAGTGGATTCCAATGACCAGCACGGAATATAGGACGAACCCGCGGATGGCGCGCGCCACTTTATACTTAATCGGGCATTTCCAAGCGGCGAGTCGTCCGGAGCTCGGCATGCATTTTGCTTCCTGTACCGGATGTCGTTGAATCAGGCAACATACAGCGCGGAGTTGATAGGCGGAGGACGTTGAATCAACTGGCAGTCGTGGGAACCTGGATGTCATTCCATACACAGCCACAGTGGTACCTGACGACACACGCACAGCACACGACACCGTCCCCGCCCAACGTCGCCGTGCACCTCCTACCAGTGGACAACAAGTACTGCGCGCTCTCTGTCGACGTCCATCGCGAATGCTTAGATTTTTACGCTGCGATTGTGGATATGAAGCTCCCGCTCGCGGTCCCTCTGCAACTGAATTAGCCGCATTCCACCTCTATGCAGACCCTCAAGCTGATTTCTATCCTGCTCAAGTCGACTGATATGTCTGCATGCGATAAGGATCCAACGGTGTGCTGTGGAGAAACGTATAACGAGTGTCCGAGACGGTGCGCGATACGTTCATCTCTTCCCCGCTTTGCCTTTGTTCCTTCTTTCCGCGCCTCTTGCGTCTTTCTTCGTTGCTGGCACCGTCCTTCCTTTCCTTTCTTTTCACCAAATGCACACCCAGACCTTCTTCTACACCCTCCTCGGGCTTCTGTGTCTGTTCCCTCACGACGCCGCCGCGCGTGTCGTGGTCGTTGGGACGCACACAACGTACGGATTAGACCCGACGGTCCGTACGATCCTCATCATCGGTGCGCCCTCCCTCCCGCCCTCCCTTTCCTATCCCCTTCAATCCAAGCCCACAATCCCCACTGACGCGCCCCCGCAGTGGGCGTCGCCGTCTTCGTCCTCTGTATCGCCTTCCTCGTCTTCAAATGCTACAAACAGAGCCGGCGCCGCGCCGCCCAGCAACGCGACCTCGAGGCCGGGCAGCACGAGCCGTCGTTCCTCCAGCAGCAGGAGTATGCGGCCGGGGACGAGAAGGCGCAGTACCCGATGCCGACGTACGCGTCTCCGCCGACTCCTGCGCCGCCGTACGCCCCGGGGTCTGGTGCGCCGCCGACGATCGCGGAACCGCCCGCAACGTATACCCCGCACAACCGCGGAGGGTTATACGCGGGTGGGCTCGCGGGTGGGCCGGGGAACGATAATGGTATCTATATCTCGGGCCCGATGATGATGCCGCTCCCGGGGGAGCAGGGCGCAGCGAATGGGCCGGGGTTCCGTGTGAGTTGCTTTCCAGTGCGGGAGACGCGAACTGACCCAACATGGTGGGCATAGCGTGGATACCTCCCTCGGCCGGGGGACCGGCGGCCGTCGCCGTCTCCTGCGCGCTCCCCGAGGCGTGCACCGAGCCCGATTTAAGAGTGGTCCTAGTTAGTGCCTGTCTATTAATACGCTTGCTGTTTGCACGATTCTTCCTCCCCCTCTAGTATGAGTACGAGTACCATCCTTCCTTCTGGTCGCCAGGTGCTTGCGGCGCGGACTTGACCAACGCCGAAGTCTTAGGGCTTCGGCCCTTCTCCCTGGCAATGTATTTTCTAGCCTGATCTGGCACAAATCGGACAACCAAGTTACAAGTGCTTCCCAGATTACTTGTGGGGCCACGGAACAAGAGTCATGTTAGCGGCGCGGCGTCTGAAATCGGTCTACGCGCGGATAATAGGTGTGGCAATGCGCCACACGCGCTATAAAGGAAGGGTGTTCTCATTCCTATCGACAGTGCTCCCCAACAATGATTCCCTCTGCACTTCCGCACAGAAACAGGGCGAGTCTGGAACTAACTGGAATTAGACTTTGGGCGACTTACCGTCGAGGAGGTCTTCGCCCAGCTCCCCACTCGGGTTTTCACATTATTCGACGAAGAAACGATGCCAGCCGTTGAAGATCAACTGCCGTCTATTCTTCTCAGAGACGGAGAAGCGCTAGACGAAAACGCGCGACATTTCCCTCTCGATAGTCGATACTAGTGACGTTGTGGAGGTCAGAGTAGCCGCAGACACATGTACATCGGAGAACTCGATACCGGCTGTAAACCTAGTCCTGGGATCCCTCCTAGTTGTCCAAAAGAGAACTAGTTAGTTCACTGTACAATCGCTATCTAAACGCCGTTTGCTTCACCTCTTGTTCCTTTCGCTCTTTCTGTTCGGAGAGCAGGAACATCAATATTAGAAGCCCAACAGCTGCATCAGCTTTGGGCGAGAAGGAACTTGCCCCAATGAGCGGGGCAAGCCTCCTGGGTGCAAGGCCGGCGCCGAGAGCAGAGGATGCCCCCAGCGATGGCCTTGCGCAGCTGTTGAACTCTGCCTCAGTAGATCACTGTAAATTCAGAAAAATAGAGGGATGAGGCGGGCGGGCGCAAAAATCCCGGGCGACTCGCGAGAACGAGCGAGTTGCGCCAGCGGAGGTGATGGTCGGGAAGAGAGATAGAGATCCCGACCATCACGCCGCTCATCACAAGACGACACACTTACTTGCTGCGCTGCGTAAGTCCTTCCATCTTGTTCCTTTCGCTCTTTCTGTTCGGAGAGCAGGAACATCAATATTAGAAGCCCAACAGCTGCATCAGCTTTGGGCGAGAAGGAACTTGCCCCAATGAGCGGGGCAAGCCTCCTGGGTGCAAGGCCGGCGCCGAGAGCAGAGGATGCCCCCGAGAAGCTGACCAGCCGAAGCGAGCGGCGCCGGCTAGCCCAGGAGAAGGAAGCTGTAAATAGGTTCATAAGCAGGGGCAGAAGATGGCACTTGAAGGAATGGATGTGCGTCCTGTTACCGGAGGTAGCAAAGGCTCCATAAGTTGAAGGGAGAGGTCTAGTCAAATCTCTACGCCGACGAGTGGCTTGGAAGTAAATCGGTCGCGATTGGAACGGCCATGTTGACGAGGCGCCAAGCAGTGCGGCAGGGAGGGTCCGAGGGGACCAACGGGTTGTAACGCGCAGGGCCCGGCGTAAAACGCAGGAATAATTAGCCCCGACCGTTCTGGCATGGAGGTTAGAATATAATGCCTGGGAGCGGGCTAAATACGGGAATGGTAGGCGTGCGGTCCGACGAGTCGCTTACAAGCGATGAGATATACAAGCCGTGTCTTACCGCCGAGATGCGGAATTTTGAACAGGGCTAGATTCGGACTGGGAATCGGCAGTGTTAATCGGTCCCGGGCGGAAGGATGTTTCCTTGACCGCCGCGACGCGGGCCGCGGGAGAAGCTGAACGGGGCATAGTGAACAATCGATGTGGGGGGCAGGAAACGCCACGATATGGAGGCAACATTCCGAAGCTGAGGATAGTCCTCATCGGTAATTCCGATACGGAAGAGAGTAGGCTGACTTGCGCGACGCGGGAGCCATGAGGCGAAGGTGTGGCGCGGGAGTAAGCAGTTTAGAAATGGGACCTTGAGAATAGGCTGCGTCGTCGCTGCAGAAGCTCGACGGGCTGTAACCCTAGCTGGTAGAAGCTGCTCGACCATGGCGAAATGGGAGATATTGGGCGCGTCGATATGGCAGAGACATTTGCCGGGGTCCGCAGCGGAGAGTAAGCCGGAGAAATTAAGCCTCAGCGGGGCGTAGTTTGGAGATGGATCCGACGGGGCATTGCCCGGAGCAATAGCGCCTCCCAACACGGTGTAACTCGGGGGCGTAACCCGGAGGGAGCTAAGCTCGATTGGACATAACGCGCCGCGTAGTAGAGCCTTTGAAGTCGGAGCGATTAAGTCTCAACGGGAGTAAACCGGAGATGAATGTAAAGTGCTCATCCGCTGCAAAGCGTAAGCTCTCAAGTACGGGGACGAAGCAGAATTTCGATGAAATTGGACCAAGATTCCTGTGTAGAATTAGCCGAAGCTGGATGCAGGAGGATTAAGTCGCGTTGAAAGGGAGCACGCCGGCGAAGTAGGCTAAAATCGGCACAGACGCGTAGGGGAAAGATGATCTCGTCCGCTTCGACGCGGGAGAACTCGACGGCACGTAACTCGGAATTACTAACTCGACCGCTTCGACACGGGAGGGCTCGACGGGTGTAACCCGGAGGAAGAAACGGGAGCGGCTCGATAGGAAGTAACCTGGAACAGAAATTGAATCGATCGCCTGGACGCGGGAGGTACTCGACGGGACGTAACCCGGATAAATCCTCGACAGGGTGTAGCCCGGAGAGATCAGCTCGACGGTGCGTAAACAGCACGCTCGACGGGACATAGTCCGGAGACACAACTCCTCGACCGCCTCGATGCGGGAGGCCTCGATGGGGCATAACCCGAACGCGGGTGGGCTCAACGGGGCGTAAACCGGAGCGAAGCGCCTGAACTCAACGGAGCATAACCCTTAGCTATTAAAATCAGCTTGGCGCAACACAGATACTAGAAACGGGAATCCATCGAACGCGGGAGAAGTCTGCGTATCGGGGAAGGAGTTGGTCGCAGCGACCCGGAGGAACTCGTTGAGGAATGCAGCGGTATATAAACTCGGAATCATATACCGTGGCCCTGCATGCAATATATAGGGCTCGGCGAGGCGTGGCTGAAGGTACTTTAGATAGCGTAGCCCGCGTAGTATCCGCATTGACGCGGGGAGGCTCGATGCTGTAAACACAGTAGTCCGCAGTGGGGATTGAGAGTAAACAACCTCGACAGCTTGACGGAGTAGCTTGATGTGTCGATTAGCTCTGGAATACGCGATCTGGACTATTATAACACTCATGATAAGGTGAACCCTCCGCCGCCTCGACGCGGGAGAAGAAGTGACAAAGACGTTCGTACGCCTTAGATACTGAACCGGTAAATACTCCAGCGTAGAGCGCCAGGACGCGCGAGGAGCTCGACGAAATATCTTGGAGACGTTGTAACTAGCTCGGTAGACTCCACAGTTCCAATACGGAACCGTCGGATACATAACGAGACCGTTGTAGCGGTCACCGTCGCCCATTTATTTAAATGGCAGGATTTGTTCGCGTCTACGGGGGTGCAGAGCGGTGGGGTACAATCCGGAGAGAAAGGAAGTCACGGCCGCCGGGATGCGGGATAATCTCCAGGGGGGATAGCGGGAAGCTTGCTTAACCACCTTGATACAGGAGCAGGCAGGAGGAATCCAGCGGCTGGGGAAATAGCTTTCGCCGTTCCGGCTCGGATGCGGCGGATCTCGACGGCACAACCCTGAGATGAAGGAAGAATAAGGGAGCACTGGACAGGCGTCATCCGGGCTCAGCTGGATATAGCCTCTCGGCACATAAACCCGAAGCGGATGTGCTCAACGGGATGTAAACCGGAACAAGTAAACTCAACCGTTTCTATGCGGGAGGAACCCGAAGGTACGCTCAACAGGGCGCCAACTGGATACAGCTAGACTCGACCGCTTCTATGCGGGATGCTCAGACGGGGTAACCCGGAACAGTAAGTTCGACGGTGCGTGAGCCGGAGGCGCTCAATGGGACGTAACCCGGTAAAAATAGAGGTACTCGGCCGCCTCGACGCGGTTCGACGGTTCGACGGCGCGTAAACTGGAGACGCTCGACGGGACACAACCCGGTAAAAAGGAGGTACTCGACCGCCTCAACGCGGGAGGGATCGACGGGGTGGAACCCGGAAGAAGAGACTCGACGACAGAGCTTGACCACCTCGATGCTGGAGGGCTCGACGGGGCGGAACCGCGTAACCCGGAGGAAGAAGCTCGACGGTGCATAGACCAGAGCGGCTCGACCGCCTCGACGCGGGAGGTGTTCTACGGGATGTAAACCGGTAAACGCTCGACGGGGTGTAGCCCGGAGGAACGATCTCGGCGGTGCGTAAACCGGAGGCAGGTGACGAGACGTAACCAAGAGGAAACAAGTTCGACCGCCTCGACGCGGGAGGTGCTCGATTGACCCTGTAAAAAGAACTCGACGGTGCGGACGTAACCCGTAGAGGCGAATGCTCGACCGCGTAGATGCGGGAGGGCTTGACGGGGCATGGGGCAGTGGGCACAACGGGGCGCTATGCAGAAGGATGAAATTTCGGAAGGGGGCGTAGGCAGAATCGGCGCAGGCGCGTGAGGAGAAGATAACCTCGACCGCCTCGACGCGGGAGGGCTTGACGGCTCGTAAACGGGAGGGCGGGAGGGGACTTAACCCGGAGAAGACAATCTCGACCGCCTCGACGCGGGAGAGCTCGACGGGGCGTAACCCGGAGACGAAACAAGCCTCAACCGCGTAAATGCGGGAGCGCTCGACAGGGCGTAACCCGGAGAAGTATATTCGGCGGTGCATAAACCTTGAATGGGCGTAACGGCAGGCGGTCGCCGAGGAATGAACTCGTTTTATAGGGAGGGATGGAGGGAGGGACTCGACCGCCTCGACGCGGGAGGTGCTCGACGGGACGTAACCCGGAGCAAATACTCGACGGGACGTAACCCGGAGAAAATACTCGACAGGACGTAACCCGGAGACATGAATCCTCGACCGCCTCGACGCGGGAGATACTCGACGGGGCGTAACCCGGAGACGATATAAACTCGACCGCGTAAATGCGGGAGGGCTCGACGGGGCATAACCCGGAGCAAGGGACCGGCGGTGCATAAACCGGAGTCAGAGGCAAGTTCATTGCAGGGCGGAAGCGAGCGCTCGAGCACGGAGGCGAAGAAACACGCGATGAAATTGGAGCGGGATTTATTTCGTGAACCGCCAAAGGAACAAAACAGGTCGTAAGGAAGGGCGGACGTCGAATTCGTTGCGGGTGGGCGCCGTCGCAAAGGTGTCGTAAGGCCAGATTGATGTCAATGGCTGGTGCGCTGGCAGGTTTTCGCCGACGAGGACGCGCTTGGCGGTCGTGAGACGCTGACGGAGGGTGTAAGAGGGGTAGAGGGAGGCCGGGGACGGGTCTTGGTGAGTCGAAGAAGGTGTTGCGTGGATGGGTCGACTAGAACGGCAGTCGTGGACGAGTTTGCGATGGAGGTTGGCGGAGTCGGCCAAGCTTGGAATGGGACTCTGCTGAATGAGTCAGTGAATGCGTAGGTCGACTTGGAACGCAAAAATCCCGGGCGACTCGCGAGAACGAGCGAGTTGCGCCAGCGGAGGTGATGGTTGGGAAGAGAGATAGAGATCCCGACCATCACGCCGCTCATCACAAGACGACACACTTACTTGCTGCGCTGCGTAAGTCCTTCCAATTCTCCCAGCTGCGCGTCATGCTTCTTCTTCGCTATCCATTCATGAGCCCCATCTGCGCCTAAAACGAGAATAAGCTCACCCTCATGCTTGGCCTTCTCCTTATCGAGAAAGTCGAGCCCCTTCGTCTCAACGACCCGATCGATGAACGCGCCGGCGAAGCCGGCCATGACCTCCTTCGCCTTGGAGTGGCTCTCAGGTGCCCCGTTCCTCTCGACGTGGTTCTGATACGCCTTCGCGGCCTGTTAACGACGTGAATATGATTTCGTGGCCCGGAGGATGGCCTAGAGAGAACCTCGTATGCAGCGGCGCCGGCGATGAGCTCGTGCGAGAGGGCGGCTTTGTGTGGGGCGTTGACGACCTGCGGAAGATTTCAGCTGCCTGCAGGAGTGGTCCTGTGGGGGACCTAGAATTGACGTACGGTCTGGTAGGCTTGCGCCTCGTCGGATTCGTGGTGGAAGAAACCCATGGCCAAGTTGTGCGTAGAGGAATTTGCGGGTAGATGTAAGCTGGCGGATGGACAAGCTATATACTGCTTGTCGGTGCGGGAACCTCATTGAATCACTATCGGAGCTTGGCTCTGGGGCTCTGGATCCGGGACAAGGAAGCACTGGCAATGGATCGCTCCGAGGTCCTAGATACCGGGACCAGTACTCGGAAGCTTGAGTTAAATGCTGCGAACTGCCTGGGGTATGCGTCATTGCGTTGGACTTGGCTCTTGAGCTGCCCCTCGTATCGTGGAATGGATCTATATAGTCGGGATCCGATTGTATTGTTGTTGTTCTTCTTCTTCTTCTTCTTCTTAATGTTCATTATCAATTTAACACATACACCGTCCGGAACATCCGAACACTGCAGCAATTCATTCAATCCAACAGAAATCTGGCTGTAGGCCATTGCCTACAAAATGCACAATTTGTAATCTCTCCCCGTTACGCAACTCCCACAACCAAACCCATCAATATGTAGTTACCTGCCTTTTTGGGAAGTAAACTTTGGGATTTTGGTGTGACGAAATTTTGCAAGAGAAATAGTCCTGTGATAAGGCAATGTTCTCAGGGAGGATCCGGGTCGGAATTCCCACGGTTTGTTCAGGCTTGTCTAGGCAACTTTCAGGATAAGCAGCAAGTCCAGGTATGCTCCTGGATGGAAAAGAATACTCTCCAGTACAAATGAGAGCATAGGGTATATGTACTACTCGTAGTGTAGGGGTCGTGTCATGACAATATGTGACCTATGAATTGAATGAAATACATCCGTTTGCGTAACCCCAACTCCCAGTCCACCGGCATCCTCAGTAGTCTGATCCGAAAATAAAATGAAGCCCTTCTCTTGGATTTGAATCTCTTACATAAGTAATGGTACAATTATGAGCACCCCTTTTGTACACCCATAATTCAAGCAAATAATGGCCCTGTATCCTTTCCCACACTGGTTGCAAATAAAGTCAGAGAACTCGACTGATCTGGCAAAGTTGGCACCCTTTTGGGCCAAGAAATGAGACCAAAAGTGGACCCATATTTCAGCCCATGAAGCGCAACAGAAAAAACCTATATATCGGGCCCACATTGTTGATAAATACGGCCGCAAAGATTGGAGCCACTATTTCAAGGAAATAATGCCCCTCATTTTGTGCGGCAGAAAATACGGGGGGTCACTATTTCTCTCGAAGGCCTCAAATACAGGCCCTTGTTTGCACAGCCAACAAAGCCGTCTGTTCGTGGTAACATTTTGTTCTGAGTATGATTGATGGTGAAATTGTTAAACTTTTCCTTACTTTGCCATTGAGTCGGGGCAAAAGAAAAGCTATAATCGCTCCCAAATAGTGTAACCCCCCGCAAAAAATCCCCGGTTATCTTTCTAAAAAAAGTCTCAATTCTAGTCCCTCGTGATCTGCAACCAAAAAATTCCAAAGAAACAGATCTCCCTTTATCTTTCTGGGGCGGCGTAAGTAGTAATTGGCCCAGAACGGTGCACATTTTAGCAGCCCGTAATCCTTGTTCTCGAACTTTATTTTCCTACAATTTGGACAACAATTGAGTGCCATTATTTGTTTGAAATACCCATGGGCGTCAAAAGGGGCAGCCCACAAATGTACCATACAGTTAAATCCGAAAAAGCACTCTATTTTATACTCTTGAATTGGCTTAGTACCTGTAGCTGAGCTTCGGAGGGATGGAACACTGCCGGCGCCGCCGGCCTGCCAAATCAAAACGACGCCAGGGTCCATATTATTATAGGTTGATCGGCTTTTATGAATGCGATGGGGTAGAGATTTTCACATTCTTAAGTATATCATGAACGGATGCGGCGTCCTCGCGCGACGCCGCCCTCACCTCCCTGCGCATGGCGAACAACACCGCACCTGCCTCCCCGTCAGGCTCGGCTGCCTCGCAGCGCATAGCGATCTTTCTGTGCGTCAACGCACACTCCCCGGCTTTAAGTGCTAACGAGGAACTTGCAGAATCATCGGCCTTCTCGTCTTAGTAGCCCTCGCGCTCCTGACATTCTTCTTCGTTCACCGAACGCGACGCCGACACCGACACCGCGCCGTAGACATTCACATTGCAGCCCGGACCCCGAAGACACCGTCTGTGGCGATCCCGGAGCGCGTGCCGGAGCACTACGACGCGCGGTTGGCGCAGATGGGCGAGGGGAGCTGGTGCTGGAGCGGCATCCAGGTGCGCACGGTCTGCAAATCCGAGCGATGCGATCTTCCGGGAGGCTCACCAATGATATGTAGCCGCTGGCCGTGGAGATCCGGGCGGGCGAGTGGCGGGACGCCCGCCCGCTTCCGGTCGCGTTTCCGGCTCCGGTGACCATGCGCGATTCCTGGCCGGCGTTGCAGGCGTCAACTCCAACGCCCACGCCGAAAATCTGCGACGCGGAGATGAAGGCGGGGATGAACGTCGACGTCGCAGTGTTGATCGCCGTGCCCGTCCCTCCACTGACGGCGCACCCGCTTGGCTCGGGGACAGCGGAGAATCAAAATCTATTGATTGGAGTGGCGGAAGTGCGGTGTTGACAATTCTCCCCGGGAAGTGTTTGTTTGTACAGACTGTATAACTGCAACACATAACATGTGTACCTACTCGCTTTTTCGTACAGCAGCTAGTTACAGATAGACGGAGGAGCTGTGTTCAACTTCCAGAGCCAAACTAACTAATGACCTGGGCCGGATCATCATTGTTCTCGTACGCCGACCTCGTGTGCCAGAGCTGCAAGCGGATCTTTCCAGCGGGACGGCTGCAGGGAATAAGCACGAGTATAAGATGCACGGCAGAAGACTTGAACTCACTCAGCTAAGCACACCCCGTTCGCGAACTCCGTCTTCTCGTGGCTCTGCAGCTTGCGGTTGACGGCGTCGTCGGCCTCGGATTGGGTGCAGCCTGATTGTATGATTTGCATTGCTGCGGGTCGGTTGGTTGAGCGGAGAAGAGGTAGGCGCCGGCCCTTTTTGTACGCGCAGAACTTGAAAATGCCAGCACGATTTTTGAATTGAACATTGGCCTATGATTCGTCGGACACTGCTTTAATGCATCCCGGGTTGTAATGGCCGGAGGGGAAGAGCCTCCGAGGAGGGACTACTCAATAACTTTCACGTAGTACGTGTCCTCGCTCGCATTACGCGTCTTCCCGAGTTGGCCGACTCGCCTCGCCTCGCATCTTTTTTTTTCCATAATGTTGAACGCTTTATACGGTAGCAGCCTCCCCTGCACGCAATCAACATGAAGGTGTATTCGTTCCTACGCGCACATACTCTCCGAAATCGGAGTCAATCTTACTATCAATTATAATGCTTCACCACAACCCCACCAATCACCTCCTCCTCCACACTACGCCCCTCCCCATCCGCATCCGCACTCGCCTTACGCGTCAGCTGCGTCGTCCCGTACGCACTCGTGCGCGCCTTTCGCCACGCCTCCATCGTGGGGGCTTCGGCGTCGGCGAAGCGCTGCTCGTCCCCGTTATGTAGGAGGAAGGATGGGGATACCTGTAGCGGGGCGAGCCGCACAAAGTCGTCGGTCATGCAAAAGTAGAAGACGCCCAGGCGCGTGAGGTGGTGTTGGTCCGGGGGCGGTTGGACGACGCTGTGGAGGTGGTGCACTTTGTTAATAGGGTAGGCGCGGCGGGGGAGGCGGAGACGTACCGGTGTATGGTAGCCTTGTACACCCCACCGCTGAGGAACTCCATCGCGTCGCCCGCGTTGATAACCTACCTTTTTTTCAGTAGTGCGCCCTTCAAGTCCATCACGCACCAGCGCGTTCTCAACATGCCTCACCCAGCGCCACTTCCCGTCCGGGCCCGGGGTGAGGATCTGCAGCGCCGCGACGGGCTGGCTGCATAGTATCGTGATGGTGCCAAAGTCGGTGTGTCCCTTGAGCCAGACGTTGTGTGTCGCGGATTCTTCGGCGGGGGTGCGGGGGGTAGCTACAGTAGGGGGTAGGTTTGTAAGGAGGCGGAGGGAGATGCAGAGGGGGATGGGAGGACGTACTATTTCATGAATCGGACTGCGGGTTTTAAAAAATGAGGAAGTCAGTTAGTCGTCGTGGACCAGTCGATAGGGGAAGGAATGGGAACTGCGCGCACCGTACGTTTCTCCCACCCCGTCGAAATTGTGCAGATTCACGAGCTCGTCCTCGGGGAGACCTAGGCCGAGCGCGAGTAGTCTTCAAGTCGCCCGTCAGTCAGTCACTGGAATTCAGAGCACAGACGAGAGGAATGCACGCTTGAACCTTGAACCTACCTGAGCACCGGATGAAGCACATCGAAATGCATGTGCCGCGCAAACGCCGAGATCTCGGGGAGGAACGGGCGCACCGCTTCGGGGTGTGTGCGTTTTGTGGTGTCCCGGTTTACTGCGCGGAGTTAGTAGCTGGAGAAGGTGACGGCCACCCAGCGAGATAGCAAACACACTGTTGTAGTGCTCCAGTTGGTCGCGGACGCCGTTGTCGATGTGCTGTTCACATTGAGATCTGACGTTCTCAAGCGGAAGTGAGTAGACGCACCCAATACTGCCGCAGCTTGTAGCCCTGGTACGACCCCGTCTGCTTCATGGTACCCGCATACACCTGTTTCTCCGCTTCTGGGACCGCGCTGAAGGTATGGTGCATATAGCGTAAAATAATATATTTGCACACAGGTTTGGTGGTTTTTTTGCAGTTTATACACAGGTTTTGGCACTTTTCTTGGTCTCTACACAGGCTTTAGGCCATTTTTGGGCAATTTCCCTGATCCTGCACAGGTTTATGGTGCATATAGCGTAAAATAATATACCTGCACACAGGTTTGGTGGTTTTTTGCAGTTTATACACAGGTTTTGGCACTTTTCTTGGTCTCTACACAGGTTTTAGGCCATTTTGGGGCAATTTCCCTGATACTGCACAGGTTGAGCTGTTGGAACACAGGTTGTGCTGATGCAACACAGGCTGCGGTGCTGCAACACAGGTTCACTGCAACAACACAGGTTGACCTTTGGCAACACAGGTGGCCAGTTAGCAGCTATGAGGCCTTAATACTGTTTTTTTTTGCCTTTGATTTCCTCGCAAGTATTTTTCTAGCATGGGATTATTGATGGTGACAACAGATGGGAACTGTTGCAGCCTATTTACACTATCCAAATAGGGAGGAATAGGAAGGAAATAAGAAGAATTGAGGCATGGTGGAAGTCAAGGCACCGTGCTGAGCCCACCACAGTCAAACGGAACAAGAACTTCCTTTGTTTAAGGGGGCAAATCGGGACTTCGCCGAAATGGCCATCAGATATGATATCATCACATTACTTTTTCATAATCTTGCTGTAATGCCTGCGGGAACCTATTGCCCCATGCACATCCTGTGTTTCTACCCCAATGACCAACCTGTGTTGCCAAACCAAGCAACCTGTGTTGCACACCCAATCTGACAGCCTGTAGATTGTATTTACTTTACGCTATATGCACCATACAGGTTGAGCTGCTGGAACACAGGTTGTACCGATGCAACACAGGCTGCGGTGCTGCAACACAGGTTCACTGTTGAGCTTTAGGCTTTGGCAACACAGGTGGCCAGTTAGCAGCTATCACTGCGCATCACCCCTCTTTTTCACCCACGGGTTTTCAGGTGAAATGACCAATTACAGCCAAAAAAACGGCCGACCGTTATTCCTCGCTGAACCTCGGCCGTTTCCGGCTGAAATGCCCGATTTCAGCCAGCAGCTTCCGCAGCTGATATACATCTCGGACTTGTCATCGACGGCGGCCTCCCTCCCTCCTTGTACCGCCCTCGTCGCCGTCCGTCGCGCTCGACACCGCCCCCGTCGCTGCCCTCGCTCCTGCGCCGCCGCCGCGTACGTCGCCGTCCTCTCCCCTGCCGCCGTCCACTCTCGTCCCCGCCGTCTTCCCGTTGCTTGTCCATCGTGGCCACTGGCGTCGCCCCAGGCACGACCCGTCCCCGCAGACGACGACCCCGCCTCTCCACCGCGCTAATGCCCTTCTCTCGCTGCCGCTCAACGCGGCGCTCGGCTCGACGCTCCTACTGACGACTGGTCTCTGCGACAGTACCGAATCCTGGTCTCCGGCACCAATAAATCGAAGCTGGGGCGGCTCCGGCGCGTTTCCAGCACAATCAAAACCAGCGCCAACGCTACGGCGTGGGGGATGAATGCAAAGACGTTGGGCCAGACTCTCTGGTCGGCGGAGGCTTTAGGTGCGCGCGACGCTGCTTCCTTCTCGCCATTCTCCGTGCTAACCGTGTCTAGTAGGCCTAATATTTAATTTCCTACCTATTCTCCCTCGATTCAATCCATATTTTGCTTTGAGAGTTACTGTCCCGCGTTGCCGACAGCTGGACGTCGATGTGTGGTGCTCAATTGTGAGGTCTCGTCGCGGTATGGCGAGCTGGATGGGTGTCCATACTCGTCGGAGTACGGTGGTACAATGTCCGCGCGGGACGACGAGGCCCTCGAAGCGCGAGGCGATGGATTGTACGTCGATGCGTCGTACTTGTACATTTCTGCTCAGTCTGCTCAGCCACTCAATAGAATGAGTCAGACAACTCCACGCACGGTAATCGTCGTCTGCTGTATTATCTAGAGTAGTCCTAGCGCGCTTCTTGGGCGGTTTCTGTGTATTGGTATTCGTTGCATCGTCGCTTTCCCTAAAGTCGGAGCGGCGCCGAGGGCTTGCTCGTGGTGAGCCGGGAAGAGCCCTCTTGAGCTTACTGAGGAGAGGCGCTCATGGGGAGAGAAGGGGAAGGGTCGTTCGGGGGAGGTGGTGGAGGTCAGGATCAGCTGTCATCAGCAAAAGTGTCCTGGTATTGGAAGCGCTTGGTCTTGAACAAAGCCGTGGTAATGCCGATCAAGTGTCCCACGCTCGTTCCAAGCTGCTTCGAACAACCACCGAAGAGTGCCGCTCATCGTTCAAGGCGCAGCGAAGACTTCTGTCTCATTTCAAGGTGAGGTCAAGCATTCATCCCAACATGCAAGCTCCTTACACTGCGACGGCAGGCTCAGTTCAAGCCGCTGTCAAGCCCATCCCAGCCATTGCTCGTCCTTCCAGCGTCGAGAAAGTCGTGAGTTCCGCGTCAATGCCTCCCTCAAGTCTTGCTAACTCAACTCAAGTCTCTTCAACCGCGACCCCCGCCCGCATTTCAAGCCTCGTCCAAGGCGGCATCAAGACTTCGGCTTGGTTTGGCGCGGGCGTCAAACGGCGGCCAAGTCTTTCTGCAACGTGAATGCAGGCTTTGCAGTGCGTCTACTGTGCTCGCTTTAACCTCCCACGCCGACTCTCATATCCAGACAACCCCAGCCGAGCGTTCCTTGCCCCTTCTGCCGCAAGAAGTTCACCAAAGGGACACAATTGAGCACTCACAAGTCGACGTGTCCGCAGCGCAAGTCCGCGCTGGCTACGGCTCAGAAAGCCGCACGGGCTGCTCAGGAGCGACGTGTGGCTCAGGAAGTGGAGTCGACACGACTGGCTAGTGAGAATGCGCGCCTGTTTGAGGAACAACAAGCAGCGCAGCGTGCAGAGGACGAACGAGCACAAGAGGTGCGTTCCATGGCCCCGTAATTTGCACATTTACAAGTATTTTAGCTCATTGACAACCCTCCGCCACCGGAGCTCTACCAGAGTGGCCGCGTAGCACGCACCAATCGACGTCTCCCCACTCGCTATCGTCAAGAACCTCCCGCTCCCCCACCACCCGCCCCTCTCCCTCCTCCGCCTCCTTCTCTACCACCTCCACCAGCACCGGCCTTCGCATGGAACGCTCCAGACGCCGGCGACGCGGCGCCTGCACCACCAGCCACAGAACAGCGGTGCTGGGTCAAAACGTCGCCGAACGGTCGCGGGCAATACAAGATATACCCGCGACAGCCTACCCACGACCCCGACCGCATTAAGACGCTGGAGGACTTGTGCCGTAACGCCGGAGCTCTCAGGAGGGGCGCGCTCCGTCGCGGAAAAGCCCTGGTATCACCCGCTACCGAATGCAAGCATCGCGGAGGTGCTCTCGCACCAGTACCTTACCCCGAGACTCGATTCTGCCCAGGGCGCAGACACGATGGTCCACGGCCTCATCTGCAACCCGAATGTCAAGCCGGAGGAGCTCAAGGACTTCTCGTTCGCGCGCGAGGTTGCGCGGCTCGACAAGTACGCGACGGATCCGCCGGGCGAGCCTCCGAACGGGTGGAAGAGGGCGACGATTGAGCTCGAGGCACCGTGCACCAAAGCGGGGAACAAACCGCTGCTCAAGGTCAAGGTTGAGGGCGTGCCTTACCGCCCACTGCTCGATGTCATCAAGGAGGCATTCCAGGGCCCGCTTTTCGAGCGGCTGCACACAACGCCGTTCTCGTACCGCCGCGACCGTGCCTACGACGCGTCTGCTCCGGATGTCTACGACAGCATTGATGCATTGGACGATGTCGGCTTACCTCGTCTGCCCGACAACCACATCGATGTGTTCGGGGAGGTTTATACATCGCATCGGACGCTCAAGCAGTACAGCAAGCTCCCCAAATGCACCGAGGAGCCTGTCATTGTCTCCTTGATTCCATACTCCGACTCGACACATCTCGCGCAGTTTGGGGACGCGTCCCTTTGGGCGATGTATATGTTCTTTGGCAATCAAAGTAAGGACGAACGAGGGCGTCCAACGGCAAACGCTGGGTTTGATCAGGCATATTTTCCGTCGGTACGTGCCAGACATTGCTATTCTGCCTGCATCTAACGAATTACACAGTTACCCGAGTCGCTCGCGGAAGACTATCTTCAATACTACGGGCACCCGATCTCCGACGACGTCTTGAAGTTCCTCAAGCGGGAGTTGATTCACCGGCTATGGGACATACTGCTCACGCCCGAATTCATCGACGCGTGGATCAACGGCTTCCCGCTCGAATGCTGGGACAAGCTCATTCGACGTCTCTTCCCGCGTTTTGCGATATACGGCGCCGACTACCCCGAAAAGTACGGCCCCATCCTTTTCTTTCCTAACGCTCCCTCACGTTATGCAGAATCCTTCTCGCCACCATCAAGTTCCTCGCAAAATATCCGTGTCCGCGTTGCCTGATCCTCAAAGCCCAAATCCCGGAAACCGGCACTGTCCACGACCTTGCTCGACGCGCCAAGATACGCGTTGATCAGGAAACCTGGCGCGGGGATGTTGACCGCGCTCGCGTCCGGATCTTTGAGCACAACAACGCAGTTGAGGGCGACGTTGTTGAGGGAATACTGGGTGTGCATTCGTGGGTGCCTGTCAAGGTATGACCACGACGCTTCTGTGCGCACAGATCTCACTGTTTTAGAACGCATTCACCAAGATAACAGAAGCCGGCGGCGATTTCAATCTCTTCGAAATGTTTGTACCCGACCTTCTGCACGAGATCGAGCTCGGCGTCGCCAAATCGCTCTTCACGCATCTTGTTCGGATACTCTTTGCGCTCGATAGCCCACTTGTCGTGCAGCTTGACGCGCGCGGCACGTACTAGTCTCGTTCTTCCATTACCAGCTAAATGTATTCCAGCTTCCGGGAGATCGACCCTTTTGGGCGGATGACCATTCGGCGGTTCCATCGAAACACGAGCGAGATGAAGCGGATGGCGGCCCGCGACTTTGAGGACATTATCCAGGTACAGATTTCGTTCTTTTTCGCGTTTACATGTATTGATTGTGAACTAGTGCCTGCTTCCTGTTTGCGAGGGTCTGTTCGGGGACCTCGATGAGCTGGTGCAAACGCTCGCCTACCGACTTGCCCGCTGGCATGCTTTCGCAAAGCTACGCCTTCACACAACCGATACGGTCGCGCGTTTTCGCATTGCAACGTCGGAATTGACGACCACCATCCGAAAATTCCAGCGCCATACCAAGTCCGTGACAACGTACGAGCTTCCGCGCGAACAGACTGCACGAGCGAGGAAAGCGGTTGCCCAGGCGAAGAAGAAAGCATCGACTGGGCAAGGTCCCGCCACGGGCGAACCAGTCGCGGTTGTTACGCGTCTCGAGAAGGGCCTCAATCTCGAGACGTACAAGTATCATTCGCTCGCCGACTACCCGGATATGATTGTGGAGGTTGGGACGAGCGACTCGACTTCGACGCAATCCGTAAGTATGAGCTGGTGCTCTGGTTTTCATATCTCAAGTCTTTACAGGGTGAGCAGCGGCACAAGAAGGTCAAAGCCGCATATGCTCGTACCAACAAACGCAACTACGAGGCACAGATCGCCACAATCGAGCGTCGTGTCCGGATCCTGCAACGAATGCAGCACCGTAAGAAACTTGCCCGTCTTGCAGACCAGCGCGCGTCGGGTCAAAACAATACAGACGCTGACCTCGCGCCGCTTGATTCAATGCCCACGACCACCTCCAACAACAAGGGACGCAACAAACGACTTCTTCGCGCTCTCCATCCCTCGGAGTATCTCCAACCTTTCGTCCCCGCGGAACAACACCACTACATCTCCAACTCCAAACGCACTTTTTGGAAGCTCGGCGACCTCCCTTCTCTCGACACTGCCGATAATGACCCAGCGCTCAAGGTAATCTTACTGTTAACATCCTTTCCGTGCTAACCTTGCTGCAGAGGTTTGTCCGCAACCTGCGGGAGCACATCCGCCGTCGTTTGGAGGGCACAGAGGATGAGGATATTGAGTATACGGTCCTCGAGCTACTCGAGGTTGCGATTGCGCTCGACAAGATCTACACGCATGCGACTATGCGCGTCAACTACACGACGTACGACAATATGCTGGACCAGGATTGCGTCAGCCCGCGAACACGTCCGTACATCATGGTCCGCTCGCGCGGACGCGGGACGACGCGCATCCGTTCTGGTATGGGCGTGTTTGCGGCATATTCCATGCCTACGTCGGTCTGCGCGGCGCCGTACCCGACAATAGAATGGAATTCCTGTGGATCCGGTGGTTGCGGCGCGACTCGTCTTACGACTGCATCCCGCACAAGCCCCGTCTTCCCCGCCTCGAGTACATCCCCCATTCCGAGCCCGACGGCGTTTGGCTTCATCGACCCCGACACCGTGATTCGCGGCATACACATGGTGCCCGCATTTGCGTTCCAGCGAACAAACGCTCTTCTGCCGCCCTCGATTGTACGCGCCCCCAAAGAGAACAACACCGACTGGCGCTTTTATTACGCCAACGGGTTTGCCGACCGCGACCTCTTCATGCGGTACGAAGGTGATGGAATTGGGCATACGGATGGCTGGGAGCCCGCAGTATTGAAGGCGACCACTGTGGACGATGCGAGGGCCGAGGGTGTGCTGGGAGAAGCCGATGGTGGTGATATGCCGCAGGAAGCAATGGACGAGGACGTACCGGAGGACGATGGTGTGGTGTTGGATGAGGAGGGTGTCGATGACGAGGACGAGGACGATGGAAGCGACGAGGAAGGGGCACCCGAAGAGATCGAGGAGGGAGAGCAAGATGATGACCAGCCACTGCTGGTGGGCGATGATTCTGAGTTGAATGAGCTTGGATTCGACAGGGCATAACCTCTTTAGATGGTATTGGAATGCATATAATGGGTGTCTGTGCAAGTGTGCAAGTCTAAGTGCGAGTGTCTGGATTGAAAGATGATACCGACGTGAAGGCGGGCTCTCTTTCTAAGCTCTGAAACACAAACAGGAGGTCTCTCAAGATGTTAAAGAGTGCTCCAGAGCCTTGCGACTGTAAGTTTAAGGTCAGCTATGGCTAGAAATCGCAAATGTTATTGCGAGTTACGCGGGTCAGCAAATTGATACCTCTCTCGCCAATGTGCTCCATTCCGATGGTAGAACGCGCTTGAGGCATTGCTAAGAAACCTTACTGAGAGGTCTAAAAGTCATTCGTGTCTTTCCAAGCTGAACACGGCCGCACGACGCGTCTCCAAATCCACCAATTATCCCAGAGATTGATTGTGCTTGAGCTCGCTCATTTCTCCTCCCATGCACATGAAATTGAAGGTGCATACGGGCTCGAGGTGTGTTATCATAATGAATGAGCGTCTGGGGCACCAAATGGTTGTGTTAAGATTGTCGAGAGGCCATAAAGCCAGCCGCGTCGACGCGTCACACCATTCACGACTTGCTTCTTAACCACCACCATCTCCCCTTTACGCCCTCTCCCTCCATCCCATCATGCCCTCCGCGGCTGGTACGGCCCTCGAACGACTTCCCGACGCGTCTCGCAAAGCTGTCGAGCTCATTCTCATCGACCTCGGATTCAAGAAGGCGAAGAAGTCTGCCGTCCAAGCACCAGCTCCCCCACCTGCGAATGCCCAAGACGACGACGAAGACGATGATAACGACGACGACGACAACGACGAGCCGCCGCGCAAGCGGAGAAAGGGCCCGTCCAAGTACAGGTGTGTGTTATTGCTCAGCTTGGTGTCCGCTCTAACATGTCTGCAGCAAAGGACCGAAACACCCTCTCGAGCATTGCGACTCGTCTGGCCGCTGGTACAAACGCGCTGGCCATGCCTACCATAGCTTCGATGATGCTGCCATGCATGGAGCAATGCAGAAGTGGGCACCGGACGAGGTGGAGAACATGCTCATGACCGGTGCCGAGTGCGCGTCCCATTCCTTCAACGATACTGCTCTAATCCCAATCTTAGTGAGGACATCGAGATTCACCAGCGACGGGTCACTGCATTCGAGCGTTGGTACACGCAGATTGGACGCCTCGATAAGAACCTCCCGGCCGCGCTCGAGTACCTCTACGCGTACAAAACCAAAGCTTGGCAGGCCTTGGTGACTCGGGTGCGTGTATGCGCCGCGCAGGGGCTATACCTAATCCTGAAAGCAGATTTCGGCTCGTGCCACGAACCAGCAGACCAACGATACTCGGGAGAGCAAGGATTTCACAGACGCGTGGCTTCCGGACCCGCATAAGGACCAGCTGTTCCCGCCTGTCTCCACCGTCTCCCAAGCCAAACCGGGGCGCGACAAACACCATCCCGCGACTCTTCGCCTCTTGTTAAGCCCACTCGACCGCAAGCTTCTGCCCGACCTTACCTTTACTGCCGCTGATCTCAAGTACGTTCCATCTTTTTCTCTTGTTTCGATGCTGATTGCCTGCTAGCCCCGAGCTCGAGTAAGTCCCTCCTCGTCTGCATCTGTTACGGGTCGGCCTAACAAATCTCGTATCCAGTCAAGATGCCACTGCGTTCGTCATCGCTCCCTCGCCGTCGCTACCGCACTAATGAGACTACGTTAGGTTCCTCGAGAAGGTGGCCAACAACACGTTCACGTTCAACCTCAACACCTTTGCGTCGTTCCTTTACTTCAATTGGAAGGAGTTCAACCCGGCCGATATCCTGGCCGGCTTCCTCCGCGGCGCCATTGTTGTTCGCGTGCGTATTGGTCTTGGTATACGCGTTGTACTTCGCTAATTGACATTGTAGACGCTGCGTCTCGAATGGATTGGCCTCGCACGCGCCGTCAACGGTATCAAGGCTGGCAAGTCCCTCCCGCCGAAGTGCAAGGCGCGGACGCATCGCATGTACAAGGTCACCGCCGAAATGGTCGCCTACGCCGTCTGCCAAGTGCGTGTGCCACCGTCGTTTGTCGTCCGTCTCAAACGCCGGTGTAGGCACGTACAGCAATGCAGGAAGGCCAGTGGAGCAACATCATTGGCGATTTCGACTACGAAGCTCTCTACAATGGAATCCTCGACCTTTTCTCTAGCCAAACTACTCGCGGCAAAGCTTGGGCCGAGGAAACGCTCGCCTACCTCACGCAGTACGTTTACCTCTGCTGCTATCCTCTGTCGTGGCAGTTTCTGACGCAGAACAGGCAGGTCTTCGGCGGCCATGAGCTGCCGGAAGACGGTGATGATATGCCCGCGCCGAAGAAGACCAACGCTTTTGCTCTTGCCATGCAGCAGCTGGCGGATGACGCCGAGTAGAGGTGCGTTCTCTGCGGCCTGTTGCCTCTGTACTGACCTCTGGCAAGGTCCGATTAATGGTAAATGGCTGTTTCACGTTCTTGTGCTGCGTTGACCCTTCTCCAGCTACTGCAACCAACACTCTTTACCAACGGCGCGTATATTTTTGACCTTTGTGCCGCGGGCCCTCATTACCGCCGCAGTACTTTCCTCTGAACGCTTCTCGTTTGTGGGGTCCCATCTCCGCAGCCGTCGCCCGCTGACACCCGCAGACGCTTCTGTGTCATGTCCCCAATGTCTCCGTATGTTTAACGCTCTTGTCTCATGGCTCTCGCACTGACGGTACACAGTTCCCGTACCTCCGGCTCTCAACTGCTTCTGCCTCCACCGGTATGTCTGGTCCATTCGTGCGACGCGTCGCTGACGCGTCATAGCTTCAGATTTGCATTGACTCGGTTAAATCTGGTGTGTATCTGTGTTGGCTGGCTCGGCGGCACTGACGCGTACCTCGTAGCTCATTCCTTTCATTTGCATCAACTTGGCACATTGCTGGTACGTGGTCTCCATCGTGGGGCGCGCTGCTAACTGTATGTGCTCTAGCCCGTACTCTCGTCGCTCACTCTTTGCATCAACTCGGCTCATCGCGGGTACGTGCTCTCCGTTACGCGGGATGTCGCTAACATGTGCTTCAGCCCATACTCTCCCTCGACTCTCATCGCTCAGCAACCCTCAAACTCGGTACGTCACCTATCGGTTTTTGAAACTCTAGCGCTGTTTCTCATTTGGCGCTGGCAGATTAGCATTGGCAACGCATGATTAGATAACAAGAACCTGTATCCAGACAACAAAGAATGAATGTACCCGTGTTTTCACCTGTAGTGCTGTGGGAGGACTCGGAAATGCTTGATATACCCTTGGAACCAAAGCACGAACCCTGGAATGAAAGTAGTATCTTGTCTGGATTCGCACAAGCTTGAAACACTATCATGACCTTGGTTGTCTTGAAATGCTATTAAGTCTTGGGACATCTTGGAATGCTTGCGCTATCTTGAAACGACAGCAAGACCTTGGAATGCGACAAATATCTTGATCTCATTCAACTTATAGTAGAGTGGCTTGGTGTTTTCACTAGGTTGCTTGAAATGTTGCGTCAAGGTCTTGTGTTCATGTCCACGCGCTTGTGCAGAGTTCAAGCGGGTTTCAAGCAGCTTGAACTGGGGCTACCCTTTTGCTGATGGTACAGCTTGCCTCCGCCCACCACATCCAAACGCCCCACCTCTGCTGCACCATCGTCGCACCCACCAGCCCATTCAAGAACGTCGTCCGACCGTCCACTCCGACTTTCGGGCTGCGGGAAGCAGTCGAAGAGAAGGGGGAGATGGTTTTGTGGGGGAGGACGACAGGTGCGTATACACGCGCTGTACAACTTCTCTCCCGTTCTAACCGACCCTAGTAGGCTTTATTGGATGCCCTCGCACCCCTGGTGAGTCCCGAATGTGCTCCCAACGGTGTTTGGCCAATATCTTTACGAGCAGCAGACAGACGACGCGCCACAATCCCAAATCACCTTCCCCGTCCCTCTACACCATTCAAACGCGTCAAACGCGACACGAAGACCGACTCTGCGATCGCCTACAGTCGAAGCAGGTGCCTGAGACGCCGCAGACGCCGAGGACGGGTGGAAGAGTTTGAGGACGACATGTGCGCCTACATACGCTCTTCCTACCTTGGACCGGCACTAACACACATCTACAGGATGCTGGGACGGCCCCAGTTGTGCCCAGCAGTACGCGGAACCTCTTTCTTCCCAAATTGCATCATCCACCAACTATCTATACGCCGCTCGACCACGTCCGCTCCAATGTCGAGCCACTCAAGAACCCGCAAGTTTCACTAATCTTACACTGTTCAACGGACACGAAGCTCAGTGTGCGTCTCCCGCTGCTTTGACGCGTTGTCGTCGACCATTTGAGCCAGGTCGGCAAGGTTAAGTAGCTCAACAAATGCGACGTCGAGTTTGCCGAGACGCGCGCGGTGCTTGGGGTTTGGCATGGTCTGGAGGTTCGCAATGGTGCGTGCTCGCTGTCCTGCGCAAAACCGGCCTTAAAGATGATCAGCCGGCATATTGTCGTGCACAACCTCGACACGTCTACGTCGGCAATTCCGGTCTACATGACTGCCGCGGCCGTCGACTCGTCCGGAGAAATTACTCGTACAAGGTGCAGCAGCGCGCGCTTTCGATCGCAGCAAACGTCGATTTGGGGCTGGAGCCGCAACAATCGGAGGAGGGGGGCGCGGCTGGCGCTGGGCAGGGCGGGGCGGTGTGCAGCAGAAACGCGGCGGCGCGTGGTGGGAACGCGTCGGCGGGCGGCGGCAGTGGGTGGGCTGAGCCGCAACAGCCCCGACTACAGGGAGTGCTGTGGCGCGTTCAGCGATGGGAGGCAGGAGCGTGGGCAACGCAGAGGTGGGCGGCGGACGGCAGCATCGGCGGGAGGGACGGCGGGAGGCGGGAACGGGCGGGACCGCGGGAGCGCAGTGGCGGGCGGCGGGCGGCGGGTGGTGTGTGGCGGGCGGTGGGTCCCAGTGGCGAGCGGCGGGGGCGCGTAGCAGGGTGGGAAATGTACTTTGATGGCATCACGTGAATTTAGAAGACTTTTAAAACACTTTCCCACAAACGAGCTTTGGCCAGTGGTTATCGGTGGTTATCGGCAATAAGCTGGTGGTTTCGGGTTGAAATCCTGAAAAATAGCGTATTATCATCCGACGGTTATTTTGGCTGTTATTTCGCCGGTTATCGGCTGAAATCGCTGGTTTCGGGCACAGAACAGCCAGCGGTTATGCTGGGGTGATGCGCAGTGTATGAGGCCTTAATACTGTTTTTTTTTTGCCTTCGATTTCCTCGCAAGTATTTTTCTAGCATGGGAATATTGATGGTGACAACAGATGGGAACTGTTGCAGCCTATTTACACTATCCAAATATAGAGGAATAGGAAGGAAATAAGAAGAATTGAGGCATGGTTGAAGTCAAGGCACCGCACTGAGCCCACCACAGTCAAACGGAACAAGAACTCCCTTTGTTTAGGGGGGGCAAATCGAGACTTCGCCGAAATGGCCATCAGATATAATATCATCACATTACTTTGTTATAATCTTGCTCTGATGCCTGCGGGAACCTGTTGCCCCATGCACATCCTGTGTTTTTACCCCGATTACTAACCTGTGTTGCCAAACCAAGCAACCTGTGTTGCACACCCAATCTGACAGCCTGGAGATTGTATTTATTTTACACTATATGCGCCATATGAAGGGCAGGTCTGCGATGTCGAACATCCGAGTAGTCTGCGGGTGCGGGTCAGCCTGCGGGCTCGATTACCAAAATTCCGCCTAGGACGAACCTGTTCGGGGGTGTAGCCATGTCCGACGACGTAGAAGAACCCGTGGGTGCGCATCGCGGTGCGCACGAGCTCTGCGTTGACGTTCACGGCGTTGGAGAGGTCGACGATTGGGAGCTCGGCGTAGTCGACTGCAGCGCTCGTTGGTATTGATTTTGGTAGGGCGGGCAAGGGGTACGTACGCTCTACCTGGGTGGGCGGGATGGCGGGGAGGCGAGGGGCAAATGGCTGCATGGGAGTGGTGGGCTTGAGAGAGGAGCGGTACGAGGCGTAATTTTAGGGCGGCATGAGAAATCGTGAGGGCAGATGACGCGAGGATGGTGCTCGGCGGGGAGCAAGCCGAAGGGAGGTCACGGGAGCGAAGCCTGAGTGGATCGGGACACCAGGTATGGTCGAAAGCAAGGCGTGGCTAACTCGTGATCGTGAGAGAACATTTCCCTATCCGTCACATCGCAATCTAAAACCACCCTGGCGTTCTATGGTGCATTGGCGGTTGAAAGCAAGAGCTCAGGGCGTAAATTCGTCACATCTGCCTCTCTGCTGTGTCCAAGGCAAGTCCATGGTCATTTCCTGCTCTAATATTAATGCACACATGGCAGCACCTAACTACGTATTCCGGCTAACCCCGGCATATCTCCACGAACTTACGTCGTGATCCCTTCGTTCGAACCGATCCCCGTGCGTGAATGAATGCTGACGGCAATTTACAGCCAGGCAGGCGCAGATCCGCACCGCTCTGAGATGCGACGCCAAGGCTGACGCCCACGTCAAGGCGGGTTTCTCGGAGTCCGCGAGCGGGTCCGCGCAGCGGCCATCATTCCGGGTACGAAATCCTCTCCCGCTGAGCCCGACCCGGAGTCTCTATGCTCCCCACCCCAACTTACGCTTCGAGGGAAGAGACACCAATCTCGGCTGCAAACACGAAACTCTGCACTGGACAGAGGTCAGTGGACACCGCTTCACGGAGAGTGGCGTTGACATACATATGATCTGCGTCTCGTCTGCGTCGGCCTTACAGGTCGGCATCAGCGTCAGCGCCCGTGCCCGCGTATTTATCATCCGCGTAACTGCTCTCTTTCCGCTCCTCCCTCCTTCCATGGCCCCACGCGTATGGACGCGCGCATTCGCGTGCCCCAGCGCCGACAACGCCGCCACGCCGCTGATCGTATGGGGACGGGAACCCGACGTTGGCGGGGAGCGCGAAGCCTGCGAGGATGTGCACCTATCGGGGGGATGTGGGTCGTCTGCGCTCCGTTTGAGGATTCAGTGGGGGTCGTGGCTGACTGATTGTACTCTAGGGAACGCTCTCTGAGCTTTCACCCGGATTCGTTGGTTCGATGTGTCCAGCGAAGCTGGAGGGGAGTCCACCCGAGCGGAGTGCGAGTGCGAGTGCGAGCGCGGAGTCTGTCAGTGTCAAGCTCGACAGCCTCATCCCCGAATCCCTCTTCGCCTCTGCATCGACAACGCCCCTTCCCTCCCCCTCCTCAAGTTCGCGCAGTGAATCCAACTCCGAATCCACGCGTATACCCAGCACCTCCGTCGTCTTCACCGACGTGACCGTCCCCGGGCTGGGGCTCGACCCGACGGGGCGGGCGTCATCGATGTGCGTCCCTTCCCAGCCCTCCTTACCCCCACTGACACGCTAACACACAACCTGCTTAGACACCCACCCACCCCCACCCCCTCCCGCGCACTCTACATCGCCCTTGCCTGCGGGCTCGCGCTCATCGCCCTGCTCACAGCGCTAATGCTCGTCCTGCGGCGGCGCAAACGCAAACGCGAACAAGAGGAGCAGTTGGCGCCGGATGGGTATCCGTACCGCGTTTCTCCGGACCGTGCGCATGAGCAGAAGCAGCTGCGGACGAGGAGTCGGAAAGAGCGGGAGGCGAGGGGGCGGGGGCGGGGGCGGGGTGGGTATGCGCGGTTGACTGGGCCAGACGGAGACGGGGACGCGAATGCGGATCCCAGCGCCGACGCCAACGACAACGCAAACCCAAACCCAAACGCGGAGATCCAGAGCCGGTATCGCCACCTAGAGAGCCAGGTGCAGATGTTACAGGCGGAGATGGATCTGCAGCGGCACTGGACGTCGACGCGGGATGGGGGCGCTGACGCCGTCGACGCGCGATATGTAGTTGCAGTGGGTAGGCCACCGCCCTACGTTTCGCAGAATGGGACGTCGTGAACTTGAATCGGAATCTGAGTCAGGACAGCCCGAGGGCACGGTGCGCAGGCGCAGACACGCGGGTAGCCTACAGCGTCCTGGCAGCTGCAGGGTTCCGGTTCTTGAATAGCCATGGCCCGTTGGTGCGCTGGCTACACGCACGACTGCGGCTGGGCTCGAGCTTCCGCAGCGTAGCGCGATCATTACTGTAACTTGCCACTCACAAAAAGACAGGTGATGTACCAGCCAGAAAAGAAAACGAGGAGCAGAGGACGCATTCCGTTGGAATGCGCCATCCCGGGTTGAACCGGAACCCCCGGTGATTCCCTGTGCAAGAAATACTAATGAGATGGGGGGTTGCAACGTCGAACGTTGAACAGCACTGGCGGATCTCATTCCGGAGTCAGCGGAGCGGGGACTCCGACTCAGAGCGGCGGACTGCGCGACGCTGAAAAAAAAGCCGCCTGACGGGCGTTCAAATTCAAAGTTGGCGCAGAAGCTTCGAAGTGATATCGATGGCGCAGCGGCGGCTCCCAGTCGCCCAAACCTGCCAGAAGCATAACCTAAAAAAAGGGTTGCTGCGGCATAATGCGCCGTCCCGGGTTGAACCGGAGTCCCAGCACTTTATCTCTATCGTTTGTACCCATGACTCATGGGGCGGGCTGAATGTCAGCGCTGAGGGATTTCACCCTGGACTCGATTACACCAGCAGCGCGGGACTCGGAATGCGGACAGCGTGACACTGAATAGGGAGGGAAAAAAAGGAACAACCCTCTGCGGAATCATCGCCGATCGGGTTGAACCGGAGCCTCAACACTCCGTTGTTAAATAGTGTACATGAGGCGGGCTGGATCTCGGCGCTGATTCCTTCATGCAACGACTGCTCATGGGATGGGGGTCGAACGTTGAACGTTGAACGGCGGCGCTGACAAATTCCATCCCGGACGAGTCGATTGCACGAGCAGCGCGGGACTTCGATTCAGAGCGGCGGATCGCGCGACGCTGGAAAAAAGCAGCCTGATGCGGCGTTCAAAGTTGGCGCAGACGGCGCAGAATAGTCTCTTTCAAGTTTGTCGCAACCTCCCTACAAGTGAAATAGGGGCTCAGAAGCGATGGCGCAGCGGCGGCTCCCAGCCACCAAAACCTACCAAACCGAACGGAGCACAACCTGAAAGAAGAGGTGTTGCGGCATAATGCGCCGTCGCGGGTTGAACCGGAACCCCAGCAATACCTGGTTCGATGACTGTTCCTGATGGGGGTTAAGCTTCGAACGTCGGACGGCGCCGCTGGCGGATGGCATTTCAAGCTCCATTACACCGGCACTAAGAGCGCGGCTCCGGGCTGCGCACGCTGACTAGGAAAAAAAACGAGTCTGGGGGTCAGTAATGCGCCGTCCCGGGATGAACCGGAGTCCCAAAACTTTGTCTCTGTTGTTGGTACCCATGAGGCGAGCTGAATGTCAGCGCTGGAGCGACTTCACCCACGATGCAACTACACCAGCAGCGCCGGACTCGGTACAGCGGACTGCGCGACACTGAAAAAAGACAATTTTCCGCGAACCTATCCCCGTCCCGGGTCAAACCGGGGCCCCAGTACGTTGCTTCGTCAATCTTCCAATGAGGCGGACTGGATGTCAGGCCTCGCACCGGGCGCAAGTGTAACGGCGGACGGGAAATGGCGGGTCCAGCGGGGGACCCAACGGTGGATGGGCCCCTCTTTGTGCACCTTTGAAAGACCGACAAAGGCAAAACAAAGGGCGGCTTTGAGTGCCCCTGCACCAGCCGCCCTTGAAAGACTTACAAAGACACAACAAAGAGTACAAAGCTCCGCCAGCCAACCGCCGTTGGGTACCCTAAACTGCCGCTATCTCCCATCCGCCTTTGCCTTTGCCCCCGGTGTCGGCGCTGGCCGATTACGCCCCAAACTCGTAATATGGCACATATCCGACGCACCAAGTCAGCAGGTTGACTAGGAATGCAGCTACGACGTGGCTTGCGGGATGCGCGCGAGGCACACCGGGCAACAGAAACTATACAGGCAATGGGCTCCGTGATTTGGGATCATATTACAGCAATTCTGGTTGAGCGTTTGACTCATGTAATTTAGAAGGGAAACTGATGTCCCTCTTCGCCGCGCGACTGGGAAGCTTTCATATACACTCACAGAAACAATAGGTCATGTATACATACCACCCAGAAATAAAACAAGGAAAAGTCGATGGTTTTCAGTAACGCGCCGTCCCCGGGTTGAACCGGAAGAAACCCTGGCAATTCCTGCCAAACTCTTGGGGGCCATGGGACGGGGGCTGAGTGTTGAACGTCTACGGCGGCGCTGGCGGATTCCATCCCGGACTCGATGTCACTATACACTGACTCGTGAAAATAATTGGATCACCCGGGTTCGAATCTTGCAACGGCCATTTCTCAACAATGCGGATGCACAGCCACATGATTTCTGTGAGTACTCAAGCCCGCTATGGTCTACTATAATTCTGCGGAATATGAAGTTTACCCATAGAGTTGTCCATAAGTAATAGTCCATTGAACAGTGTGAGGTGATCCAATTGTTTTTCTGCATTTTGCTGCATCTGGAAGATACTGTCCCTGGTGCACAAGGAATGCAGGGAATGCTCTGCAGCTGGTATGAGGGGCAGTGATAGGATGGCCCTATGGTCCATCATGATCATAGCTGATTTTCATCAATGATGGACTCATAACGTCCCTCAGCAAAGCACAACTTCTATGATTCTCTTTCCCCTCAAAACTGTGCTCTAGGTGAACCAAACCAAAGGCGGATTCTAAACAAAATCCTTAATCATCGAGATGAGAGCCTAAGAAGCTCATACTATGACAACCAAAACATCAGCACGATCATTTGATAATGGGCAAGAGCTGCAAAGTCAAGAATTGTTGATATTCATTTTCCGCGCGGCGTATACCAATTTACTGAGGTGCCATACATATAACTGATTGGGAAATTGATGGTCTTGGAGGGTGCTCCGGATGGCTCCCCTTTGTTATCCACATTTGAATTGATAAGTATGCAATGCTGTTTGTCCTGCATACTTGATTGTGTTTGTGACAAGTGACATATTGTAGATGACCTCCCTCCTTGAGCAAATTTCGGGCATTTCTTTGGAAGTAAGGTCACTAATGGGAATGAATGGAACTGGGATCATCGCTTTACAGCCATCAAAAGCTGATGCTGCTGATCAATCTGTCCCGAGAGCAGTACCAAATCTAGCAGTGGGCAACACTCACAACAAAGCAAGCACAGAGCACGCCAGAGCGGTAATCAGATGGGTAATTTCTCATGAGTCATCTCCTGCTGCGTTCTCCTTGGCCATTAAAATCTCGCATAAACTTCCCCTGGGTTCTCAGTGAATGATGATTAACGGTAAATGGGGCCTTTGATGCAATCAGAAAATTCCATCTGGGACCTGAAATTTGATCAAGTGTTGATATGGCTTAAATCTGGCTTGGTTTTCTGTACAGGCCAACACTTGTGACTGGCGCTGTGCCATCCGGATTTGTGGACGTATGATTGAAAGTAAGCCGACTCTGCGGCATTGCACAAACTTCAAGATTTTTTTTTTTTTTTTTTTTTTTTTTTTTTTTTTTGTGTGTGTGTGTGTGTGTGTGTGTGTGTGTGTGTGTGTGTGTGTGTGTGTGTGTGTGTGTGTGTGTGTGTGTGTGTGTGTGTGTGTACTGGTATGGATGTAACATTTCTTAGAACTTCAGTATGTTTTCCGTGATTTTTTTTCCGCAGTCAAGCTGCCATAATTATCCAGAGAAATTGTTCTGCCAACCTCATCACATCACATAAACTGCTCACAAATATTTCTTTTGGATCCACTTAGTCAGCTGTAAGTCTAGTTTCTTAGTCACCTTGCACAGGAGACTCTTGAATAAATCTCCATTTTACTTCGCATTATACCTGGGCTTTATATACCAGTCTAGTCCGATTACAAACCTGCACCGGCGCGGAGATGGTGTTATCGATTGGTGAGCATTGCATCACCGCCGAGCCGGCTGAGGTGTTTGGCTTGCTAATCATTTAATGTCCGGCGATGACAGCATCTCCGCGCCAGTAACGGGATTACACATCGGCAGGTAATAGGTAATCGGGCCAGGCAAGTATAAAAGGCCAGGCCAGTACACAGATTCCGCAGGAAAAGGTAGCATTATCGTAGCTCCATTGTGTACTAATCATGTAAATTATATAAGCAATTATCTTATCTACCTTATCTGATTCAATCATGTAATGTGAAAAAAAGAGTCTTACTGATCTATACCTTTTTTGGGGGCCCATTTTTGGCCACCTAGCACAAACTTGAGGTTTGTGAATGTCACATTCAAATCAGTCAAAATTGGATTTTGTGGTAGGACCTCCAGCTACCAGTTCTACATTATTGCGTCAACTTTCTGGGCCGCGGCTATGGCAGCTTTAGAAAAGGGCAAACAACAGGAAAACACTTGGATCAGTGCAAGGTGTTCAGTGAATTATTACTCGTGAGCAGCAGCAACAAGTTAACTTGTACGAACTTTTCTTGGCAAGTTAAAATGTTAAATTGCAAGTTACTTTGCTAACTTGTGTCTGATGTCTGATTTAATGTGTGCTGAGCCTAAGAGGGCTTTAAAGGTGATATAACTACCTTCTTTATACCTGGATGTGTATATCCTGTGATTTATACACGTGACCGGTGCTTATCGGGCATATGATCAGCCAAGGCACATCCAGGTGTCACACAGACCACATCCCCGGGCACGCTAAGAGCAGCAGAGCATCCAGAGGACACTGAATTTGCACACTGTCTATGTTTTGGGGTGCAAACATGACACTAGGTGGGTTTGCTACCTTTTGTACTCCAGCATCAGGCACACCCACCAGTCAATTTCTAGGTGAATATTAATGTCAAAAATAAGCTGAACCTCTCTGCAATAGTCACCCTGGACCTATAGGGTCTTATTTCATGCATGTGGTAACTTGCGCCATCTGTTCAGATCACAAGTTAGATCAGCATCACAGAACTAACTTGCGGCCACTAACTTGTGCGCTGATCTTGCTTTTTTCGGGCGTTTTTGCCATTCTTTTCAGTCTGATGGTATGTAGTTCCATTGCAGCGCATTACAGCTTGTGTTGGTCCCAGGAGCGCGTCGGAGACCAGGCTCGCAGCCGTTTCGTCGTCATCTCGCACTTCCACAGTTGGGATCTTGCTTCCTGCCACTACATTTGCAGCTGTCTGAGATGTGACAATACATGCCTGCCCTTCCACTACTCCCGCTACTGTCCAAAGCCCGCCGCACCGCCGCAAATACCACCCCACTCTGGGTACCTATATATGCCGCGGTTTCCATTGTAGAATTCTCGTGGTCTAAAGCCCATACCCACGCCGCCGATAGCCCAAGCCTGCGCCGTTGTTCCTGTCTCCGAGCCCAATTTATCCATGCTACCCGCGCCAACATCCACGTCCGCGACCGTGGAAGGTCACATGCAAGTGAGCTCTCGAAGGCCAGATGCCAGCGGGCTCTCGAGTCGACAAATTTTTCCTCATCTGTGAGCAACCACACCTCTGCACCTTCCAACGCCGCCTCGCACCACGTCCCACTCGTGAGGATGACTAACCCATGACTAACCGTGTGTCCGAAGGTCGGGAGGCAGCGTCTCCACGCGTGCGGAAGCAAATGGCGGCGTGCTAGCAGTGCGGTCGACGAGCGCGCGCAGGCGGGGTAGCTTGCTGAGCACCCTGCGGACAGCGTGGACAGGGAGAGGTGTGTCAAGGCGGGGAGGACCGCGAGGAACGCGCACATGGGCGCACTATCCGGTTGACGGGTAGAGGATTTGAGCCTGCTGAAAGGATCGAGGTGCGAGATGTTGCGAAATGCCGGGTCGAGCATAAGTGGCGGAGTCGGAAGGTGCCATATGAGTTGAATCTGGTCCCGAAGCATCGAGCCGTGCTCGTCGTCGTCGACAGCGATCAACACCATTGATTACAGTGGGAACAGCGATGGCTGAAGGCCCACTGAACATCCCTGATGGGTGCTCGGGCCTGTAGGGTGGATTGAGACCGCGATGTTGAAGACAAGTTAGCAAGTTAGATCATAAGTTAGATCGCAAGTTGATACATTCAATTTGAAACTCCGCTGAATGGACAAGTTGATGGCGCAAGTTAGTATGGAAGTCCTCTGGCGCTGATCACCGCGCGATGCGCGAACATAGCAATATCCATCACACCGACTAACACATCGATACTGCCGGAGCTACCTGGCATGTTGAATCAGCGCGTAGGAGGTATAAACTGAGGTCTCTCTCACCCATTCCATTTCAGAATCCAACCCATGGCCGTCAACTCCTCGCAAGTGAAATGCACCCCCGTCGGCGGTAAAGAAGTCCCCGCTATTGACCATACGGCGGCATGCAATGCGCTAGACGATTCCGAGTCGGAGGGGCTGAAGAATTATCCCTGGGTAACTGTTACGTGCGTGCTTGCTCTTCTGAGACGGCCTTTTGTGTGTGCTGATGAAACATGCGGGGTAGGTACGACGCCGACTACAACGCCTTCAACTTTGATTGCTATGCGAGTGAGCAGGATCGGGACGGAGAGAGCAGTTGTGGGTTTCGTGGGAGGATCCGGTTGGTTAGCAAGTAGAGGCGCGATGTGTGGGGAATCAGCTTGAACGGAGGATGCCCTCCTGCCAGAATATTAATGCACCAACTATGGGATCCCTGATGGCGCCCCTCTGTGCAATTATATGTAGGCGAACGCGGGAAGGCCGCTTTGTCTGGAGGGAGAGCACAAAGGGGCGTTAAGATGTGAGCTGGCGCTATCTTCTTGCAGTCAATAATGTCAGAGGTGCCAGTACTTGTATGCCTCCAGAAACTCGTTCGAAGCGAGTGCGCGCCGTCCAGGTGTATGACTGTCTATTTCTTTGTTTTATTTGAGTTACCTCATAACACGAGTCAACTTCGTCCCATTACCATGGGTACGCCTCTGAGGGCGGGTCCTTGTCCTGGTCCTTGTGACTGACGTTTGATGACGACATATCTGTTTTGTCAATTGCCTTCAATAGACATTATTACGCAATATCACGACTTTCCCGGCCTGTGGCCTTGATGTGGGATTTCAGCGTGCCCGAGGAATCTGGTATATGTGGTCAAGGTCATCAATATGAAAAAATTCGTATCCCTCCAGAACCTCGCTCAACGCGGGGGCGGGATGTGCATAAAGATCAAGACCCGCCCGCGGATTCTTTTTTCTACTCGGCTGCACGAGAGCAATTGCGCAGAGGTTCAGGCTGGGTGCGTGTGGGATCTGTCGATGGAGAATATCGTGCGTGGGCTGCGGGAGCTGCGTGCTTGACCTTGAGCGGAATGGACTGTGCTCTACATGTTTTTTTTTGTGTGTTTTGTGACTTGGTTCCGTATCCCTCCCTATTAATCTGTACAATATATGATACACCCTCTGCAATATTGACAGCCACTTCGCCGCTGGCGACAGGGGCCTTCTTGTAGCCTCACGTATCAGAAATCGATCAATGTTAAGATCGCAAATTTCCCCGGCCGAGGATAAGTATTGGCGTGAATGTGGGATTCTAGCGTGCCCGGGAGCGTGGCATCAATGAGCGTGAGGAATCTTGTATATTCCTCCAGAAACTCGTTCGAAGCGAGTGCGGGCCGTGCGTTTGTTGAAGACCGGTCGCTTTTTTTCAGCTCTGCCTCTGCCTACTTCTGAGCTCAACGCCTAATCGTAGTGGCCCACAAACGAGAAGATGTCGCAGTTTTATAGCCCGGGCGTTTCATTGGGTTTCGAGTAGAGTTTATTTGCGTACTGGTTAATAAGCTAGCTGTGCCCTTTGACGTGGATTTCAATGTCGCCGATTTTTCTTATTACGGAGAAAGACACAACCTTAACCACAAAAAAATACACACAACCTTAAGTTGGGAGCACAACCCATGCAGGTCCCAAAAAATGAACCACCCTTGTTTAGGTCTGCGGCGACCGTCTGCCCTTAGTGGCCAAGTCGATCAATGATTGATGATTGCCACAGGCTTCACCATCATGCATAGTTATGCTTTTCCAGTGGTGTTATGACAGCATTGCCGGAGCCATTAGGGATTCTAACATCATAGATGGGTGTCAATTTCGGCCTTGCTCTCCCATGGCATGGTGCAGTCAAGATCATTGTCCCTGCAATGGCTGCACTATGTGTTCTTGTCTCCGTTATGCTTTGGGGCTCCATAGTTCAAGCCCGGACCAACGCCGGCCAACTCCCCATCATGATGGCCGACCCCCGACGCCCGATACCCGATACAACCCACAAGGAGTATTCATGACGGCCTGAAAGCCTGATCGGACGTACAGGGTTATGCCTATATCACATACTGTATATAATCCTAGTACAACCTTGAGAGAGGCTTCACTACTTTGTCCTTACCGGGGTCAGTGACTGTTCTCAAAACCCGGTCTTAATCCCGGTTCCTCAACGGCATCCAGTAGTCCCCCGCCGGCAAGCCCGACCTAGTCCTGACACTCATGACAGCTATTGGCAAAACGTTAGACACCTCTGACGCGGAACTCCCAGCGCCATTCTATCCAGCTCCGAATCCGCTCTTTGGCAGCGTGAGGGAATAGGGGCTCCACAGTTGCAATTTTTTTTAGAAAGTGTCTATATTTTTGCAAATAGCTGGAAGCGGGCTGAATGTCAGCGCTGGGGGATTTCAATCACGATCTGATTACAATAGCAGCGCGGGACTCGGACGGGCGGACTGCGCAACACTGAATTAGAATAGGAAAAAAAGAAGACAAAGGTTGAACCGGAGCCCCCAGCTAGCAGTTTGTCTTAATCGTCTCATGACTCAGACACGGCTGGATGTCGGCGCTGGTGGATTTCATCCCCGACGGGATGTCACTATACCACTGACAGCGCTCGCGGGGACCCCAATGCAGCGCGGCGGATTGCGCGACCTGACTAGAGGGGGGGAAAAGCACCACAGTTGTCGCTAATGCGCCGTCCCGGTGTAGAACCGGAGTCCCACCACTCAGGCAGATCCGCATGGCGGATTACACCCTGGGCTCAATATATTCCATGACTCCCCACGGCGGATCTGGTGGCCGGTGTTTGGAGAAAATTCGACCCTTTATGCTCATTTTCCAAGTTACTGTAGCATTTTATTCAGTTTGTATGTCACGTGTCACAGGGAAATTTCCTTGAGGAAATTTGGCAGGTGTTACGGCCAGGTCGGGAGGCTTACAAAAGGTTTGGGACGGGGCGCCGGGAACTTTTTGGCGCGCCAGAGCGGCCCGCCGCCCCGCGGGGCCGCGCAGACCGTGGGCGAGTCATTTGCGGCTAAGGTAGGGAGCTTCCATGCTCAACGAACGCCACAGGCGTCTCACACCGTCTTCCCTTTTGGGACGGTGCAACGCGAGGTTTTAGTTGGACGGATTCTCTCGACGCCTTTGGCTGTATTTTTGACAGTAGGTAGATAAATACTCCATCTTGCAATGCACCAAAAATTGGATCTGTGTTTTGAGTGGATACCGCGATACACATGAAGGAAGAATTTGGGCTTTCTACCCGATGGACCAGTATCGCGGCATCCACCCAAAAATCCGGCCACGATATTTTGTACAAATATAATGGTTGTATCTACCTAGCCATCCTCAAAAAATACAGCCAAAAGCGTCGAGAGAGTCCGCCAATCCAGAACATCGCGCTGCACCGTCCCAAAAGGGAAGACGGCGTGAGACGCCGGTGGCGTTCGTTGACCATGGAAGCTCCCTACCTTACTTCCTGGGCAACTCGCGCGGAATTAGTGAACACAGACACTGCTGCAGGCTGACGAGCGGGCGGCGAGAGCGGGTGTGGAATTGCGCGGCGCGGCGCGGCGTTTTCCAATTTCTCGAGCTGCGGGACGGAGGATGGAACGGAACGGCACTCGGACCGAAGCCGAGGCCGATGGTGGCGTCCCGAGAAGATCGACAGTGAGTGGGGACGGCGACCAGGGCTCGGTGGGCACGCGGCAATTGTGCTGTTGAGTTTGTACCGCAATAGGGTATGCAGCTGGGCTGCGCATTTGCGCACCAGAAGGCGACAAAACTGCGCAGGACGGACAGTGCTAGAACAGAGAAGAAGCTGATAGGGGCGGAGCTCTCACGGTTGACTTCCGTTCGGGCGACTCGCGCAGAGCGCGTTCCGGCGCGATTGGCACGGAAAAGGACGCGTGATACGCATCCAGAGAAGTGGCAGAGGTTGGGTAGAGGGTACCAGAGCGCCGGATTGGAGGGACGCGCGTCGAGATGGTGACGGCAGGTGCTGTCAAGTAGCGGCGGGCGACGCGCGTCGCGTACCAACAGCGGCCTCGAAGAGCTCGGGGAAGGTCCGGGGTGCGGAAATCGAGGGTGTTGGCCGGCCAATAGCGGTTCAGTATTGTGGGGTTGGCGCGGGTGGCGGATTGCAGCGTCAATGTCAAAATTGACAGCGGCACAGTTACGAGAAGGTTGCGCACGCGCTTCGGACAATAGAGCAAAGTGGGAGGACACACTTCTAAGGATCTGAGATGAGTAGGTCTGTAGTATATAAAGGCCGGCATGTGTACTAGGAAGAAGAACTTCGCTCGGGGACTTTACCCCACCTTTGGTCGCTCTTTCTCACGCCTCGGTCGCGGATCGCTCTACACTATTCCTCTACCCTGCTCACCTATGGATCGCTTGCGCCTACACCCACTAGGTCAAACCCGAGCAGGATCACATTGGTTTCAGTCACTAGAACCCGCCTCCCTGCTACTCGTTTTACTTTGGATTTCGACTTGGTGGACATTACGGGTTTTGTTTGGGGTTTTACAAGTTGGGAACGCTTTGGGACTAGGGTTAGGGAGACATTTTGGGTGGATGATTATCGGTTTTGACATGAAGGGGAATATTTCCCAGGAGGTTATTTTGGGGTTTTGCGCTGGTCGCGCTTTCGGGCATTTTTTTTTTTTTTTTTTTTTTTTTTTTTTTTTTTTTGGCGGTACCATGTGAGTGGCAAGTGCAGTTGATAATGGATCATCCCACAAGACTCTGGTAAAGTTTGGACAGTGAAGTCCAAAGCAAGCAGATCATTGTCCGCTTGCCCCTCCGCGGGGAATGCATTTATGCACGAACAATCACTCTTTGTGATTGGACAGTGTGGGACTCAAAGCAACATGGCACAATGGCTCTTTGTTCTTAATACCCACTTGAACCCCGCGTTAGGCGGCTTTGCTGGGGTTTGAACCCTCGCGGGACCCAGGGCATTTGATTTTACTCAAAGGCCAGGACGCGTGGAATACCACTGCACCAAGCGTCCCCCGCTTTCGGGCATTTTGGGGACGTTTATCCGACACACATACTCACTGGACGGGTTTCACATTTTTTCCCATCACCGCCGGTCACTTTCGAGTGTTCGTCTGGGTTGCAGCATGCATATATTTTGCATGGAGCCCCAAACACACTCCCTTCGGATTGTTTGTTTTGTTTGTTTGTGGTTGCATTTCCGCATTCAGCAGAGCTTCCGATCGCCGCGTTTCAAGGCAAACCTCATATGCATACTCATCATCACCATAAGTGAGTACTAATAGCCTTCAAGCAGAAGTAGTTTCAATGCTGTTGCCCTAATAAGTTATCCATATTATCTTGAGTCTATTCACAACCAGGTCATGTAGTGGGTAAGTGATGCCATCACCCCCTGCCAAGATATGGAACACTTAATTAAAGATGTTTCATGATTAGAGAGTCTTCTGGGCTTTACTGATTTTTTGTCAGGTATCAATATTGATTATCATCAAGGTGGCATCAAGGAATTGATATATAGTCTACAAAGATCACCTGTGGGAGAGAACATCAGTTTACAAGCACGGGTCATCCCAGAACACTTCGAATAAGTTGGTGTGTTTGCTCAAGACTGGGTCAACAAAACCACAAGTTCACTTCCTTATGAAAAGGTTCAGGCATATAAATGGGAAGGGAGCTAGATTTGGAAACATCCTTCTGGTAGCTCTCACTCCTCTGACTTTCAGATCAAACAGATCATTTTTTGGTGCTACTGAATTTTGGGATTTTAGTTGCGTGAGGTGATGATGCCCACTGACGTGGGATTTCTGCCCCTGCCGCGGGATTTGTGCACTGCCGATCTGGGCTTGATGCACCGTCGGCTCGGGATTTGCGTCCCGCTGACATGGGATTGCCGCATTGCCGACATGGCGTTTCTGAACCGCCGACATGGTGTTTCTGCACCAACTTTAAAAGCTAACCTTTCTGCTGGTTATTCAGGGCCAAACAAAGTTCAGGTGAGTAGGCAGGTGTGATACCAGCTCCAATAAAATATGGGTAGGGTAACAGGGCTCTCTTGTCCCAAGATATAGTTTGTAGGTTGTGACAGCCACCTGGGTGTCTGGGCCTGTTTATTTTGGATATTACACATAGGCAATGCCCATATAAGCCACAAAACAAAGGCTTGGACTTTTATACACTGTCCTAGGTGCCGCTGGGTAGACTCTCCTTTTTTGGAAGAAATAAAACAAATTGTGATCCTATGAGATCAGTACAGGTGTCACTGAGGAGAGGCACTCGGTCATGACCTGGCGCAGCATACTGTAATATTTTGACTCAGAGGCTAGAGCTCCGTGACAGGTGACACCCTACAGAAAATGATGTTTTTAAAATTCCACAAAAAGTCACAGGAAAATTCTTTTGGTCTCTGAGCAAAAAATTTCAAAATTCATGAATTCTCGTTCAAAATAGTACAGTATGGTAGTGTACCACTCCGGGATTCGCCGTGGGATCAATTATAAGGCTTGACAAAAAATGGTTTAAGGATGAAATAAACCGGCGCGGCAGAGTACACGCACAGCCGACATGGTGTTTGTGCACAGCCGACAAGGTGTCTGTGCCCCAAAGTTCAAGAACTCATGCTGTGCCGCTCCGTTTTTGCAGCATAAATGTATTTAGAAAAGTTCATGGGCGGGCGCTGAACTGCCAAACCCCATGAGCCATTGATGGCCCATCATCCAGTTCATGACTTTCTCCTGTTTTATTTATTTATTCATTTTCCCGCATATAATATGATAATATCCTTCTGAGTTTATGACTACCTATGGTGCACAGGATTCTAAAAAATAGGCGGCCCAGCATCGTCCTCTAAGACATGTCAGAGTGTCACACTTTTAATTTTCTCCAATTGAGACAAGCACACTGGCTAACATATCCAAAGGGATGGCCTTGGAAAGGAGGTACAAGACCTGTACTAGAACTTGGTGCAGATGCACCATCTCCGGGGCATGATGCCTATGTCATGGGCAGAAAACACATGTCATGGTGCATTATGTATTTTCCCATTTTAGTTAATTCTTTTGGAATCTCCCGTGTTGTCAGTGAAATATCTGAGCATTGAATGGGCCTGGAAGTTCCAAAGAGAACTTCACATATTATTGATCAATTAGCACTCAGTTATGGTGATGATGAGTATCAAGAGTATGCTAATTTTCTTTGTGTACTCGTAGTGACTGTATGTGTGCTGAAGACGAAACTTGAACTGGAGGAATTGCTGGACAATTTTGTTGCTTGGGTAAATTTTGGTGTAAAGCTCGGGAGGAACGATGAGATGGCAAAAGCCGCCCAGCAGTGAGGGGCATCGGGGCTTCCTCGCGGTTGTCTTACCTGTCACACGGGTGTTCCGCGCCTTACGAATTGAGAAATTCTCAAGAGATGTCACACCCCAAACCTTCATACGAGTTGAATGAAATGCTACAGTAAACCCCCCTTGTGTTGATAAGCCGTGAAAATAAACGCGTTGGAATTATTCTAAACACGGGCTTTTGCGCTATGTGTTTCACCTCAAAACACTTACACCGCTGTTTCCTCTGCAGTTGGTGAGAGCATTGAAGGCACTTGGCTAGAAAATGGTCATGAACCCCGACGGTGTGCGATATCACTGAAGGGTTAGTCTGAGCTTGAATGTTATCGCAGAGCAGCCCTACCTGCGTGTACTCAAAACGCGGAACTTATCAGGTGTTATGCGTTTCGATGCGCTTGTGTGTTATGATGTTGCGGCGGGACTTTGACGTGTTGTGGGCGCGGTTGGATGACTCAGATGGATGGGATAATTCCGGCTAATAGGGAAAACGGGTCGGAGCCGTCCCATGCTGCTGTAGGAATTATCTTGATCTTATCTGCATCTATCAAGGATCGACGTTTGAGGGCGCATGTGGGCGCAAGTGTCCTATTCCTGGCGGGAAGAATAATTGCCCCATAACTCGACAGCCAGGAGGGCCTCAGGGATGTGCCGAGTACCGTTGGAAAGAGGCGCAATTATGCTCTTCAACGGTTACGCGTTTGGTGGCGGGACAGCGAGTTGAACCGTACAAGGTTCTGAGCCAGGAACGAGGGCTCCAGGGTTCAACACGACAATCAGGGGACGTGGCGACGTGGAGCGCGACCTTCTGGATACCCGGCACTTCGAAGGACGGAGCCAATTGGCTGTAGAGGATTCGACAATGGACCACACGAATTTCCTTATTCTGAAGAATTGTTTCTCACTCGTATTTCTTGGCTACTGTATATAAAGAGGGAGGGGGCACAATTTTGGGCACGGAATCCTCCCCCGCTATCACTAGGGCGAGTTCTGGGCTTGAGCGGTGCTTACTCATCTCGAGTTTGTATTCTAAACAAGTTGATTTGATTGGATTTGGTTGGAACGAATAAGATTGGTTTTGGACTTGGAACAAGCTAGGAAGCTTTTGGATTCTTGGAACGCGGCTGGAAGCCTGCAATTGGACTTGTTCGGAGCTAGGAAGCTTCTGGATTGGAATTGTTTCGGGTACCGCGTCAAACGCACAACCAATTGAGTTGGTGATTGGGATTCGAGGACCTAATACCACTTTATCACCCATACCCCGCTCCTACGCAGTTCGCTGTTAGTTGCACAGTTGAGATACTATAAACTCAAACTTCCCAAAAAGTACTCTGAACACCAAGTTCGCTTGTGGTTTAGTCTACGCGTTTCAAGACCACATTACCGTTTGTACCCTTGTCTGGATATTTCTATCCTCACAATACCCTGGATTGGCTCTGTTACCGAGGCCGATCTCTTAGAAGTCTGTGTGTGTGTTGTGTGTTTTGTTGGTGTTGTGTGTTTGGTGTTAGGTGTTTTGCTTTGCATTTCACCAGCCTGCGCGTTTCATCGCATTCCACTCCGTGCATAGAGTTCGCTTTTCAGCGTACCAATTTATAAACAAAAGTCTATCCTCTCGCAGTCGTCGAGAGGATATAAGACTCAAGGTCTAATCACTACAGTAGGATTTCTATGCTATTATGGCACCGAATGTCATTCTTTATACTCACTACAAAATACAATGCCTCAGAGATGCCCTTGGAGTACGGTACTATTTCATTCAATTAGTCGGGTCACATGTCACAAGGGATCCTGCTGAATTACTTTTATGTGTCCAGGAATTTTCTTTTGATCTATGGGATTTCTTTTTGGTGTCACACCAAAAATAATTTGGCTGAATTGATTGAAATATTAAAGTAACCTTCTCCGCTGCCCCGCAGGGCGGAGAAAAAGAAATCTAGATTGGGGTGTCCAAAACCTTTCGCAAAGCTCCCTACTGCGCTGTGACACCTGTCAAAGTTAAAAATTTAATGCTGTGACTCGTGGCCTATGAATTGAATGAAGTAGTACAGTACAAGCCAGAAAGAACAAAAGAGGAACGGAGGTGACATTCCATAATGCGCCACCCCGGATTGAACCGGAACCCCCGGCGACTCCTACGACTGCTAATGGGATCAGGGCTGAACATTGAACGCTGAACGGCGGTGCCAGCGGAATTCAACCCGGACTCGATTACATTGTAACGTCGTAGTTCAGGCGGTGGACCACGCGACGATAATATATCCCCCCCAGCGCGGGGACGAGTGGCGGATTGCGAGACGCTGACCGGGCAAGAAAAAAGCAGTATTCCTAATGGATCATGTGCCGTCCCGGGTTGAACCGGAGCCCCAGCGAGCACTTTGTCTCTGTCGTTCACTCATGAGGCGGGCTAGATGACGGCGCTGGCGGATTCCGCCCTGGCCTCGACATATTACACGTGCCTCGGGATGGCGGATTATGCGCGATGCTGACGTCCCGCGGCTACGTCGGATATACCCTCGCGGATAACCCGCCATATACAGGAATCCTAGTCAAAGTTGGTGTTTGCTTTCAAGTTTATGAGTTGGCGGTGCGGCGTATCCTGCGAGGGCCGTAGCCCGCTCGGAACGAATATATATGCAGGGAGGGCGGATGATACTAACACTTGGTGAATTGGCGCTTCGTGGAGGAGTGGAAGTTCCATCCGCCAACTCACATACTAATACTGCGGGCGCTACCCGGCATTTGAATCAGCGTAGAAGGTATAAACTGCGATCCCGCCATCCCCATTCCATTTTCGAATCCTCACCAAAAGAAAGCAGGACATGTACCAGCCAGAAAGAAAACAAGGAGCAGCGGGCACATTGATACGCCATCCCGGATTGAACCGCAGCAATTCCTGGTTCGACGACTGGCCATGGGATGGGGGTTGAACGTTGAACGGCTGGCGCTGGTGGACTTCATCCCGAGCTCGATTATTACAGTGGTGCTCCAACAGGAGGTTTAGGGTACTTGGAGGGGGGTGGAGACTGAAATAAAGTTCTGAGCTGAAGCTCCATGTTAAAAGACCTCAGACCATGATTTGATCAAATTTCCTAATCAAGCAATGTCCTCAAAATAGACAGTTCTTTTGAGGGCAAAATTTTGAGTTGGATTCCAGGTACCGTGAGAATATTTTCATCAACAAAATCAGTAACTGCTGATGAAACTGAACAGTTCCACAAGTCGAACGATGGAGCTTGACCAATCCATTGATGAGATATGGGCCATCCAAGTTGGCCACTTTTACCTGGTTTGCCGTGAAAATGCCACAAACATGGTGAAAAGTGGCAAAAATGGCAGTTTTGTAACAAACGTAACAAGTGCCCCACAGCATGTATGAACATGATTCAAGTTGTAGGTAGGATATTTTTGAGTTCTCTTTCACCTGATGCCATCAAATCTACCATCAGTGACTCGCACAGCAGATTGATAATTTCAAGGTGACAAGATTGCGATGCCGGGGAGTGATTTCCAAAACAAGGAATTTGATCAAGTCATGATCCTAGGTTTTCGAGTCCGCTCTTTTACCCTATAACTTTTTTTGGATATAGTTGTACCTCTAATTGCCCTAAACCCCCTGTTGCACATTTTTAGAGCGCCACTGTAGTACACGAGCAGCGCGGGGACCGCGACTCAGAGCGGCGGATTGCGCGACGCTGAAAAAAGCAGCCTAATGACGGCTCCCAGCCGCCAAAAGCTGCCCAACCGAACGGAGCACAACCTCAAAAAAAAAAAAAACATCGCGCGTGATAATGTATAATGCGCCGTCCCGGGATGAACCGGAGTCCCAACACTTTTTCTCACTCGCCGGGTCATGGAGCGGGCTGGATGTCGGCTCTGGCGGATTTCACCCTGAACTCGAGTACACTAATAGCAGCGCAGGGACTCCGGGCGGCGGACTGCGCGAGACTGAATAGGGAGGGGGAAAAGGCAATCTTTCGCAGCCCCAGCTAGCACTTTGTCTTGATCGTCTCATGACTCCGATGCGGGCTGGATGTCGGCGCTGGTGAATTTCATCCCCGGCTGGATGTCACTATAGCAGTCGCAGCGCGGGGACCCCGATGCACCACGGCGGATTGCGCGACGTCAATTGTCGCTAAGGCGCCGTCCCGGGATGAACCGGAGTCCCAACACTTTGGCAGATCCGCCTGTACTCATGAGGCGGGCTGGATGTCGGCGCTGGCGGGATACGCCCCTGGCCTCAAGCTCCACATTACACGCGACTCTGAATCACTGAAGGTCGGGCCGACTATGCGGCAATGCACAAACAGCACTGTAGCAGGATATATTCAGCTTTATAATATTTCACTCTCAAATACACAGCAATTTTCCCTTGAATTTCCTCATTTGATTCACACATTTGACTGCCATCAAAGCACTTTCATGGGAAATTTCAATGGAGTAAATGAATCCATTAACTGAAGCAACTCCGACATAAGTACCCTGCAATTCAGGCTCAAACTGAGTTGGGTGAGTGTTGGCGTCTGCGGAGTCGGGTCTTGCATTCAAGATCATCCCACTTATATACATATCTGTGTGGCTGTGCTGATGACAAAGAAGTTATCAAAGGAGCTGTCCGCGCCAGTGCAGGATGAGCGCTGAGCAATACGGCTCCGACGGAGTCGGGATGCTTACCAACTCATTGCGTCGGCCGCGCCGATAAGATGCTTACACACTGTAAATACGCAAATTTCAGCTCGGCTGAAAATGAAGCCAATAGAACAATCATCAGCGCAGTCTGAAAATGAATACACCCACAGAATTTTCGGTGCCACTTAAATACGAGCCGAAATATATCTTATGAGCACTGTTTTCAGCCAGGACCGAAATGGGAACATTCAGCACGAGCTGAAATTGGTGATGAAATTTCCATTTTCAGCTCACCTTTTGGACAATCTGACAAAAGAGTTTTTGGCCCATCTGAAAACTTGTGGGTACCGGCAACCTAGGTGTGACAGCCGCGGTCCGGCTTGCTCGGTCAATAAGTCGCCGCAGGCTGCTTCAAATTGCTTGATTTTTTCAATAAGCTATAGATATTTATTGTCTTAAGAGATTGTTGTTAGGATTTTGTGACAATATTAGTACTTGCTGAAATATTGAGCAAAGCCTAAAAGGGCTTTTTTGTGCCTCAGTTCCTTGGTGATATGACTAGTTTCTGACAACTCTTTTCAGCTTGGTTTTTTCATCTGGTCAATCTAAAGATTCTCTGGAGCTCATAGAAAGTGAAATGAGCAGATTTAAAGGTTACCTCGTTCTGTAATAAGAGCTACAGTACAAAAAGCAGTATTCATTCAATATCGAAAATTCAGAAAATTCCTAACAACAAATTGTTCATTTTATGTATCTGAGCCCAACTGTAAATTTCTATAAGCATCCATGGTCTGGTTAAGAAGGAGAACACAAAAGAACCGAAATGTTGGGTGAAATCGTCAAAATGGGACCGTGGGAACGCTACGAACATTGCCGGTACCCATGAAAAGCGTGAGGAAACTTCCATTTTCAGCTTGGTTTTCAGATGCGCTGAAAACCAGAATTTCAGCGTGAGATGAAAACTGAGATGATTTTTATATTTTAAGCACCCCCAGGCCACCCGACTGGGGCCACTGAAAAGATTCCTTTCAGCTCGGCTTTCAGCTTGAGCTGAAAACATTATTTTCAGTGGTGCCGAAAACTGAGCTGAAAACTGCAATTTCGGGACATTTTTGGGGTCATCTGAAAATATTTTGCCAGACCACCCAAAAAATGAGCTGAAAATGGTAAAATTGTCACTGATTTTGGATTGCACTGAAAACATAGTTTTCGGAGCTCACTGTAAAAAAGTCCCGATGACAAGTATTTCATCTCGGTTTTCAGCAAAGCTGAAAATAATCCATTCAGTTTTATTTTCAGACTGTGCTGAAAGTTTTTCCATAGGCTTCATTTTCAGCCTAGCTGAAATTTCCATATTTACAGTGTGTTACCAACTCATCGCGTCGGCCACGCCGATAACACCTAATGAGTCAGGTAAGTGCGCTGGGCTGAGTATATATATATATATATTATTGGAGGGACTCCAAGTTGACGTAGCAGTGGTGATATCATTTCAGAATTTAGCTACGACATATACCAATATGGGATGCAAGTTGATCCGCACCACCATCAGGCACCCGCGAGCCCGCCTGCTCGAGCGGGCACCATACGCCCTCGACCCGAAAACTCTGCTGGCTCTGACTCGGACTCTTCCGGAGCAGGCCCAGCAGTCACCAGATCACCAGACTCCCGCCGTGCCGTGCAGAAGCGCCGGGTTGGCGAGCCCATCGCCCCGCTCGTGCTCAACACAGCGCCAACAGCCGCTCCCCCACAGCCAGCAGGCCCCGGACCTACCCGCGGGCCCGACCCCTTCCTCGTGCCTCCTTCTCTCACAACTGCGTCGCCGCAGTGGTCGGAAGACCAGGCACCACTCATGCACACCCTCGAAACTCTCTTGGCTCGTGCCGTCGCGACAACGAGCGCAATCCAGCTGGACGGGGAAGTAGTCCCCGCCTACCCTCCGGCAATTCAAGCCCTTGTACGCACTCTGTGCTCCCGGGTGGCTGTTGCGCCGGCGCCCCCAACGCCGACCCCGACATTTGCCAGCGTGGCAGGCTCCCGCGCCAAGCCGACGACGACAACCACATCTGTCAACCTGCCCTCGGCAAACTCGCATTACCCCGAGGCCGAGCACCAGAACCCCGCCAGCGGACCGAGACGCCGCAACAAGAGAGTGAACGCCGCGCATCGACGAAACAGCGCTCAACGCCTGATTGTCCGGTGGGTTGGCGACGCGCCCGACCAACACCTTCACTCCGAGGAGGACATCGTCACCGCCATTTCTGCGCGTAGCCGCGCAGACGACGTGCGGGTCTCCGCCGCCTCTTGGACGGCTTCCGGCAACCTCGCGCTCCACGTCGCAAGGCCGTACACCGCCGAGCAGCTACTTCCCGCGGAGGACCGGTTACACCAGGCTTTGAACGACTTGTGGGACCTCGAGGATGACGCAGTACTGGACCTGGATGCTCCTTGGTCCAAGGTTGTTATCCACGGGGTTCCGCGAGAGCCGTTCTTTGCCAACCGAGCCGCGCTTTGGGCTCTGCTCGAGCCGCAGGGCTACTCCATCGACGGGATGGCGACGGCGGCGCCGATGCTCAAGGGCGGAGCGGATGCACCTGGGAGGCTGGTTTCCATCAAGCTGGCCTTCAAGGACGCATCAGCCGCCCGGAGGATGGTGGAGGAGCGTGGGATCATTCTCTACAGCACTTTCTGCCGCGTCTCCCGCTACCGCGGGCCCCACTAACCTTTTCTAGAGCTCTTCATAATTACCCGACACCCGTCTTCGTCCTCATACGGACTAACGTTGACCGGGAGGGCAGGCTGCTGCAGACCATTACCGAGTGTAGACACCGCACAGACTGTAGATTACGATGATGGCTGACGAGCCGTAGACGGCAATGGCCAAATAACACGGATTTAAAAAAAAAAAAAAAAAAAAATTATACCAATATGTGCATTAAAAAAAATCAATAACCAGCCGGGATGCCTGCTTAGGCTACTTGAATAGATGCGCTTAGCTAACACGACTTGCTGACCAATTATGCCCAAATCGGGGGCCTCATTCTCAGTCGTCATAAGCACAAACTATGCTGTTTGTGAACGTGCGCGCGATGATGACGCCCTGCGGCTGCCTCGCATATACCCTCGCGGATAAGCCGCTATATAGGAATGGAAATCTCAGTGTTTGAATTCAAGTTTATGAGTTGGTGGCGGCACCTTCCGCCGTATGCGGCGAGGACTGTAAGTTTCCGGCGTACCAACGCAGCAGACGCTCGGACAGAATAAATATGCAGGCAGGTGGAGAGCGGATGTCACTGATACTGGCGCCATGTTGAGGAGTTGAACATCCGCCAACTAACACACTGATACTGCGGGCGCTATCTGGCATTTGAATCAGCGCGTGGAAGGTATAAAATGCGATCCCTCCCTCCCCATTCCATTTTATAATCCCAACCAATGCCCGTGAACTCTTCGCAAGTGAAATGCGTCCCCGTCGGCGGCAAAGCAGTCCGTTCGAGCGACCATACGGCGGCATGCGATGCGCTGAGCGACTCCAAGTCCCAGCAGACGGTCGAGGGGCTGAAGTATTATCCCTGGGTGACTGTTACGTGCGTGCTGCTTGCTCCTCCGAGATGTGTGCTGATACGATATGTGTGGGGGTAGGTACGATGCTGGCTACCAGGCGTTCGACTTTGATTGCTATACGAATCAGCAGGATCGGGACGGAGAGAATATGTGTGGGTATAGTGGGAGGATCCAGTTACGCTAGGAAGTAGAGGCGCGATGCATGGAATCAGCTTGAACGGAGGAAGGCCGCGAATGTGTGCTGTTTTACTTGAGTGTCGACAGCTATCGCGCGTATGCAGTACCATCCCAACTGGGGCCGCTTTGTGTGATTATGTTTCGGAGAACGTGGGAGGGCGTGCGGCTTACTTGTACAGCGCAAAGGGCCGATATATCTGGCCAGACCATAGAAGCTGGCGCTATCTTGTTGCACGCCAAATCGAGTCCAATCAATTGCGCATCTGCAATAGGATTACAGTCAGCTCGTCGTCGAAGTAGAGGACCTGATTTTCCGGTTAGAGGAACGTCGCCGACGACTGAGCTACCGAAATTAGAACGCAAATCTTTGTAGTCGACATCGGGCTGGATGGCCAGCTGTCCAGTCGGGGAGCGTATTTTAAGACGTCTAGGAGCTTCGAAGAGCGGCTCGACTGGCGCAGGAATTTAGCCATTGGCGAGGCGGGCGGAGATGGTGGACGTCGTTAGCAAGAGGTGTAGACCTGACCGAACACGATTCCTCTCGACTCTCACCTTCAGTCTCGACGACGACTCTGCGCAGGCGAACCATGCTGCGAACTACGGATGCCAATAAGCTGCTTGCCTCCACGCTATCAGCGCGCCATAGTTCCACTGACCAAAACAAAGACAAGAAGGCGAAAAATGAGCACAAGAGCACCCCAAGCTCATTGTCCCGCCAGCTACTTAACACGCCCTGGTGTAGCAGTGCCTGTCGCTCTCATAACCATAAGCCCTGCAATTCCGCGCATCACGACAGCGATTTACAGTCAAATCTTTCATCACCTTGCTTTAGCAGGTCCCCCACGGTCGAAATTATGTAACATATGTACTAGAGTATTTCGAAAGGAAGTTCGTGTAATGTGTAAGATTGCTTGTTGAACTGAACATCTGCAGTGGGGTAATGTGTAAGAACTCGAAAATACGATCAAAACTAACCCAAGTAGGCAATTCAGATCAAAATTTTCGTCCGGCTGCCGCCGGAATTTCCCTTTATGGCAATGCCATCACTGATGAACTTGTGTCTTGGTAAGTTCATCGCGTAATGCGTAAGGTGCACCGAACTTCCTTTCGAAATACCACAGTACTATGCCTGTTTCCTCCAATTTTGCAGCTTTTGCTCCGGCTCGCATAGGCTGCCATGGTGTTGGGGAGGGTTTCAAGGATGACAACGAAAAGTTTCCGTCGGCAGTATTTCATACTTTTCTGCGGCTATACTGAATCACATGACTTGAAACTGCTATACATCAAAGATAGTGCATCATTCTCCATAATACAGACACTTAGAGCGGCATAAGGTGGCTGTGCCTAGTGAAAGTTTGGGTAGAATATACTCGCTATGTTAGAAAGTAACCGGAAATTGCGCCATTTTAAGATGAGTCTTGGTGCCATCAACTTCATATTTGATGGTCAAGTGGCCATCCAGGATCTAAGCATAATTGCCGAGTTGTGTAATGATCGGATCATTAACAACCTGCAAATACCATATATTCCACTGTATTAATGGAATTACCATACTTATAAATTTGATCACCCATCAAAATATTGCTACCATGGGCAACTGCTACCATGGTATTCTTCATCACTCTCAGGTGTCGGCCGTGGAGGTCTCAATTCAGTAGAGATATATGCATAAGAATGATCATGGCTACATTCAGGGTCTCGCCTAACTGGTTGTAAAAATTCTGGTTTACAGGAATCCCTCGCAGAAGAAACAAATATTATGAGACAGGTAATGGTCTATTTGGGTCCAAACTTTCAGGAGCCGTACAGACTGGGGGTGACTGGGTAGTTAGCCGGTTAAGCGTCGATCGCGTTTTCTGACCCTTCCCGACAATAAAGTATCTCACAATTATGTCCGTTCAAGAGTCTAGATTCTCCCGTACGTGCCTAGACACCTATGGTGCCCACCAACCCCCTATAGTTATAGGTGATACCCCTGGGGGGTATCACCTATAACTATAGGCAGTTCGGCGGGTTTCAGTACCGCGCTGGAACTTTGCTAGATCTCTTGTAGGACTTTGTGTTTCTGAGTTCCCTGGGCTGGCCGGAGGGGTGTGACAACCGCTGCCAGGCATGTCATCGTCATCAACCCGACCCACCCGCTCACTGCTGATGCCCGCCCAACATCCCGACGGCCCCGCCCACCGTCCCGACGCCAAAAATATCAATTTTTCGAAAATTGGGGGATGGAGCGGGACCACTAGCCCGATCTCATCCATACCATCAGCCCGATCAATTCCATCAAAATTTGCATATTGACTGGGGCTCCGTCCTACAACAAGTCCCGACACCTTAGCTGTCTTTGTTGAGGAGATATGGGGAGATCATCCCAGAGACATGTCGGACTTATGCACCATGTCGGACTTACGCCCATGTCGGACTGATGGCTTCCAGAATACTACTGTCTTTGGTAGCTGAATTGAGCTGGAATAGTCTTTTGAGCGTTCAAACACCTGGGCAAGCACTATTGACGCCATACATGCCCCTTGTGACGGGGCTGGTTTGGAGGGCATGTCGGACTTATGCCATGTCGGACTGATGGATGGCAAGATGGTCAGTCTCTTCTAATGCAGAGACCCACCACCTAAGAATTGCCTCTGGCTGTTGAATTTATGGTACCAACAATAAAGATGATTGCATATGCTGTCAATTCCTGGAAACATGTTGGACTTACCCAATGTTGGACTGACATATGCTCAGACTTTCAACCATGTCAGTGTGTAATTTATGACCTGCTGGAAGCTACCTCTGGTGGTTCCCTTCATGGCTCCATTGATTAGAAAGTCCTCTGTAGCCTTAATGCTGAGAAATGACCCCAATTTCCGCGAGGCATGTCGGACTTACCCAATGTCGGACTGACGTATGCTCAGATTTTCAATCATTGTGTTGTGTAACTTCTAAACCTCGGCAGACTGTATCTTGTGGTTCCCTTCAAGTTAATACACCCTCTGTGCTAGATTTAACCTGCTCGCTCTAGAGCCATGTTGGACTTACCCCATGTTGGACTGACTAGGGTCCAGAATTTCTAATCTCCCATCTGAATATTGGTGCTGGGGGTTTATCTACTGCCTTCTTAGTCAGGCAAATCATAATACATGCTCCAGATGCTCATCTGCATCTACAGCCCGCCCTCTGCACATACATGTCGGACTTACCCATGTTGGACTGATATCTGCTGAGCTTCATCGAGGAGTGGTAGAGCTTACTCTTGCCAGTATGATATGACTATATCTATACTATCATCCAGATGCGTAAGGTACTATGCAAGAACTGTGCCCATGAGCTGAGATGTAGCCCAAAAAATATTCTCATCACCTTCGACGTATCATGTATCCTCTCATGGACTGTAGAAAGGTTGGCCCGGCATACATGTTGCTCCTTATGTCCTAGTGCATATTAGATCATGTCCTCTATGTGATACCATCATGCTACCCTGTGTTTATTACCACTGTCCGCTGAGCCATGTTGGACTGACAACTTCAAACCTTTGGCGATGGCCTGGCCTTTGATGGAGATGGAAGGCATAGGAAAAGATAGGAAAATTAATATCTTTGTCTTTGGCATGGCTAGTAGCCCGAGCTAACAAAGGAAAACATATTTTTCTTTGTTCTCATGATGAGATCCCATTTCATTCCCTCTGTGCTTGCTGTGACATGTAATGGAGATTGAATCCTCTCCAAATATGGTAAATGTTCTTATCATACCGGTGAAGACCAATATAACGGTCTATGTTCAGTCCAAAAGGCCAAATCAATATCTGATTGTTCTGATGTAGTACAGATTGAGCAATTTTGCTGGCTCATATCAGTTTATGATTGGGAAACCACATTGAGTAATGGTGGAAGGACCATACCCATTAGCCCACACTGGTTCAGAGCTTCAAAACCTGCTATTTCCTTGATACTTCAACGGCTCACAAAAAAAGAACATCATCTCCTCACAGACCCATGTCAATCATTCTTAAGCATGTGGGTTTCCGTTTGTGGAGAGAGTGAATCCCCTAAGCAAGATTTAAGTGATTAAATGTACTGGTAGAGACTGATTAGCAGCTATTCAGGAGTGATTGCCTTTGTCCCATTCAGATCAAGACTTTCAGGCCTACCATCGGTACAGCAGTTTGAAACCTGGTAAATACAGTATCTAAGGGTTTGGTAGTATGTACACCAGCCCCTCACCAGGTTTCAGAGCTGATATAATTCATTTTGGGAGCCAGGGATGCAAAGATTACCATAAAAGCTCATTTTGAACCAATCATCCACCTTAATCCGGCTGAACTGAGTGTAAAACTGGATAGAATTGATATCAAGAACATGTTCTGAGTCAGGGACATGCTAATGCTGCTTTAAGGAGAGTTTGACCCCGAGGGACACAGAACAACCAGAGAAATGACCTGAATACTAGTACTGGACTTAAGTGCAAACCTGGAGCTCTATGCTTGTCCGGTTGTAAAAAGTAAAAGTTTCTCTTTTCAATTTGAATGCACATATAGCTGAAAGAGGGTCAAAAACAATGCAGAATGGTGGTAGATATATGTGCATTGACATCCTGGATCTCTTGCAGAAAACTAATCAGCCTTTATCTGGCTAAAGAAGATAGGGCTCTCATAAGGGATCAAGACCATGTACCAAGCTGAAACTCCAAGGGAGTGTTTGAACAGTGATACCAAACTGTATTAGGCGGAATTGGTCCAATATATCCTTCAGACCAACTGGGATGATCATCTAAACATCAGAGAGTGTCACGCTCATAGCAAAGATTAAAGGTATACCAGCAGCGTCCTCAGCTCTCAGAATGTACTCTATGGCCATATAAACAACCTAGGGCTGGGATCAGGATGTTTGTCTTTGTAAAACTTATTTAAGGATGGTTCTGATGTGAGATCACTTGTGTGCTAGATGACACAAATCCGGGTCCTGCAAGCCGCCCCCATGGGATATTGGTGCTTTGGGCATGAGGTTAAATTGGACACAGCAAGAGACTTTCATGCATTCTCGGATGACATATGTTATGGAGTAGTCCCAGTGCTGTTGTTGAGATATCTTGACAGTAAATAGTGATATGGTACCCATTTTCCAGAAGTGGAAGTGAGTCAATTGCGTCTATTAAACCCTCAAAGCCCAAAGAGCAAATCACTTGTAATCTTCTGGTTTATTGGATATGATGTGTGGAATCACTAGTATTTTCTGACAGGAAAGATAACCGCATTCTCCTTTCCAATGATCAACTGATGATTTATTGTCATTGATTACAGACCAGTGTAGTTCTGCTAGCAACAGGCGTCAATAGGATGTCAAATATTAGCACACCATAGTGGCTGGGTAAATATCAGAAATATTGTGCATTTGCCAAAGCTTGCACAAGCAATAATACACCCAGACGGCCAAGGGACTGTCCAGCAGACTAAAGACCTGCTGAAGTGGCAATAACCTCAACAGAGAGATACACACAAGGTCACCAGGCTAGTCAGTCCGACATACATCTATTTCAATGTGTCAACTGGTGGCCGTATGCGCCAATATTGCAGGCCCATTGTCAAGAAGCACAACGTCATATATGACTGTTTGCTGTTCCTCTCAGAAGAGTTCCCTGACGTTGAACATATGTAAGTCCGACATGGTGCGTAAGTCCGACATGGGGTGTAAGTCCGACATGTCCTCCAAACCGGCCCTACCATAGGCAGCTGAGAGGTGCCAATAAGGCTTATGCAATGTTGTATTGAAGGCCCAGAAACACTAATGCAATTTATTACAGCCACTGAAGATGCTAGGACCATCAGTTCAACATGCACAAGTCCAACATGGGGCATAAGTCCAACATACCCTCTAAGCGGACCTGGCCATGGGTAGCTAGCAAGGTACTGATAATGCTTATGCAGTGTATATAAGCCCCTGAATCACCATTCCAGCTTGCCAATACCACCGTAGACAGGTGGCAAGTCCCAACCCGTCAGTCCAACATGCCCCCAAGCCACCTGGCTGCAAGTGGCAAGCAGGGCGGCAGTAATGCTCGCGTGTCGTGTTTGAGCCCCAAAAACAGTATTGGGACTTATCACAACCACTGAAGACAGGTGATGTGGGTCCATCAGTCCAACATGCGCAAGTCCAACATGGGCATAAGTCCAACATGCCCTCCACGCCAACCCGGCTGCAGGTAGAAAACAAGGTGTCAGCAGTGCTCGTGGGTGTATTTGAAACCCAAATTGCCACTTCAGCTCAATATAGGACTGAAGACAGGCGGCAGGCTGAAACCCATCAGTCCAACATGCACTCTAAACCAGCCCGGCCACAAGTGGCAAGTAGGGTGCCGAGAGTGCTTGTGTGATGTGTTTGAGCCCCAAAAACACTACTGCAGCTACCGAAGACAGGTGATACTCTGGAAGCCATCAGTCCGACATGGGCGTAAGTCCGACATGGTGCATAAGTCCGACATGTCTCTGGGATGATCTCCCCATATCTCCTCAACAAAGACGGCTACAGTGTTGGGGCTTGTTGTAGGACACAGCCCCAGTCAATGTGCACATTTTGATGGAATTGATCGGGCTGATGGTATGGATGAGATCGGGCTAGTGGTCCCGCTCCATCCCCCAATTTTCGAAAAATTGATATTTTTGGCGTCGGGACGGTGGGCGGGGCCGTCGGGATGTTGGGCGGGCATCAGCAGTGAGCGGGTGGGTCGGGTTGATGACGATGACATGCCTGGCAGCGGTTGTCACACCCCTCCGGCCAGCCCAGGGAACTCAGAAACACAAAGTCCTACAAGAGATCTAGCAAAGTTCCAGCGCGGTACTGAAACCCGCCGAACTGCCTATAGTTATAGGTGATACCCCCCAGGGGTATCACCTATAACTATAGGGGGTTGGTGGGCACCATAGGTGTGCCTAGAATATTTGGCGAATTTAGCATGCAAGTCCGGCGGCTGGTGAATATTTTATTGTGGCCACATCCGGAAACTGTCTCACCCTAGGTAGTTAGCCGATGGCATATCTCAACACAGCGAGCATGTACCGACACAATACCGGGCGTTTCTGGAAGCTAGCGTTGAGTGCTTTGACCGTGCGGTCTACAGGACTCATGGTTACTTTTGAAATTTGAGCATCCGGAGCGCGGCTGGCCGCGAATTACTTCAGAATCGGGCATGGTCGAGATACTCATCGCGTAGCTTCGTCGTCATGCACCCTGGAGTCTCGAAATGGAATAGAGGAAAACTTCATAGGAAATTAGACCGGAATTTACACTCACCGGCCCCGTATGTCCCCCAGGGCTACACAGAAAATCTCGAACTTTGATGTTACCAATTTCCGCCAAATCCGACTGTCGGGCGTCCCTAGGTCGATCGCCGCACTGGTTGAATCCGAAAAGTACTGGTAGATAGTCCAGTACTAAACCACCGTCGCTGTGCCGGGTATCAAGGTAGACGTGCCAGGCGTTGGCTCGCTAGACCACCCAGATGAGCCGCCATCCTCTGTGATTGGTCTCGCAGTGACCACGCAGCATCTAAGTTTGTAAACCTCTGAAGGTCATCGGGCTGTAGAGGGGATCTCCCCGATTCCAACGAGTCTACACTCATGGCTAACGGCCGCGGAACGGCGGAGAACGAGGTGTGTCATCCTCAACGCGCTAAACAACCGGGCTCCCACACCCGCTCCGCGCCAATCCCAAGCACCCCACCTGTCAGCAACCTCATCAAGCAGTGCCAAATTTGGCAGATGACAACGTGGGGGATGCCTCTCGACATTCGAGCACGCAAGGACAGCAGAGGTAGGTGTGTTCCCGAAATATATGGACAACGGCTAACTACCCAGGGCGGCTAACCACCCAGTCACCCCCAGTATTCATGGGAGCATCATAGCCGTCTGATAGCATCATGATGGCGTCAATTGCCATGCAAAAAAGACGCAATTTCCGGTCATTTATTAACATAGCGAGTACACCCCTCAGATAGAAAGACTGTAAAATTCAACAATTTGTCACTGCATACAAATTTTGCAATTTGAATATCTCCCGACTGGCGACGTTGTGAGCCGAAATTCGGGACTCCGGTGTCCTCAAAGCTTTCGGATAAAAGCCTACGGGAGACACCCACGCTATTTATCATTCGATTGACGGCCAAGATCGTTGTCCCTGCAATAGCTGCACTACGTGTTCTCGGCTCGCAGGCTAAAGCACTTGCGGGTTGATTAGATGTGTCCCCCGAATCTTTAGTTGCCACACACCTCCTCAACCCCGGCATCTATGCAGCTTTGGCAGCGGTCGTTACCAGTTCTTGCCATATGTTTGGTAGCTGGCGGGTAATAGTTGCTACCTGGCTGCCTTTGCTGCTTTTATATCCGTCGTTGTGCGGTTCCCGCGGTTCGGTCCCACGTATATTTTATTGCTGATTTCAAGTTTGTTGTCCTCTCGGAGTTTTTGAAAAAACATTTCTTTTGCCCTAGATGAGAACACAAGCGAGCCTCCTGTGGGCTCAATTCTGCTCGGAATTGGATGATATGGGTGCCATCATGAAGAGATTTGAGCGGACTATCGGAGCCATCTGCTCGCGAAATTCTCCTGCTCGCCTGCGGACTTCTATATTGGATATACACACATTTTGGTTACCTTATTTTGTTTGGTCTCTTGCTCTGTCAATTTCGATCCGTTTAGGCTACAATGTGGACATTTTCATGGTCATTTTGCGCGGCAGATCAAATGAGCGCCATCATAATCTGATCTGATGACATCAATTTTAAACTTTGATCGGTGCATCACGAAACCACCACCATCAGAAAGCCCTTGAAAAACTGACTTGCAAACCTATCATCCTCATCCTGCCCCAGTGAGATTATGAGGCACAGCAGGCAAAACAAAATCACAGAGTTTTTGGCTGGAAATTTCATTTGAAAATGTCACAGCAGAGCCCCAGCGAGTTTTTGAAATTCGGGAAGCCCCAGGTGTGAAAGTCCTCTCAATTCCCTGCAGAATGATACCAAAACTGTTGCATTTTAAGCAGGATTCAGCCCGCAATAAGCCCACACATTTCAGCATCCACACTTTCCAGAAAATGTTTTTTCAAAAACTCTGAGAGGACAACAAACTTGAAATCAGCAATAAATGAGACACGACAGAACTCTCTCACACAAAATGACCGCCATCTCGACGGATTGAAGTGTCATCAAATTGACATTCTCGAGCTCGACGGATCTTCCGCCCAACTTCCGCTGGTCCGCAGCCGCGGCGAGTGCTGGCGCTTGTGGGACGAGATGCCGCCATCGACGCCAGCACTGTAATATTGTGATCGGGAGTTCATAAATTTCTGTTGTTTGCAAGTTGTTTGAGGTTGTTTGTCACCGGTCACCGAACTCTTCGACGGATAGTACTTCCTCTTTTGGGAACACAGTGATGACAAGTTGATAAGATGAGCCAGCGCTCGTCGGCCGCAATGGGGTTGTACTATGGACCCCAGAGCGATGGAATACACTCGTGCTGTGCCCGTAGATCCAGTTGAACCAGAGAAAATAAGTGGTGCACAACTCGAGGTGCTCCAATTTCACACATGCCTGTGTATAGAGTAGCATCGGCCAACGTGGCGCCGTTTTGTGCGATTATGTGTCGGCGACGAGTCGGCGTACATGGGAAGGCGCGATATCCGGTCCGAAGTGGTAGGAACGGTATGAGCAGGCGCTATCCAATACGGCGCGACATCGAGTCCAAGCGGTCGCGCATATACAATAGGATTTACGGGCGAGGGAGATGGTGAACGTTGTCAGCAAGACGCGTGGGACACCTTCGTCCAAACGGGAAAGGGCCCGTCTAGACCTGATGTCTATCTGCTCCCAGCCCCGACTCCGACCCCCCCCCCTCAACGCCCACCTCCAGTCCCGACGAAGACTGAGCGTGCGGCTAACTATACGTAACATGCTTTCCTCCACGCTATCAGGGCGTCGTAGGTCAACTGACCAAGACGAATACAAGAAGGCCCAAATTGAGCACAAGAGCACCCAGAGCTCATTGTCCTGCCAGCTACTTAAGTGAGGCCGTCGCCCTTCCGTACTTACCCCGTCACGACCCGACCCACACTCGCTGCCTGACGCCCCGCCATGACCTCTATGCCCCACTCACAGCGCATGCGCTTCATCCGCTCCATGAAGAAGCTCGGAGACCTCCTCACCGAGACCCAGAACATGCCCGCACTCGTCGAGGGCCCCTTGCCGTCCCCTGCGGACAGCACACCCACCTCCCCACGCACATTCTTCTCCATCCGTCTTCCGACAAAATCCCCACTCTCCGTGACCTTCGCCATCTCCGTCTCCATCCCCACGACGCCGCTCACCCCCGCCGCCATCGATCCCGCGGCGCTCAAGGCGCACAACATAGCCAAGGCGTCGGCGATGCTCGGGGAGGATGTACCGCCGGAGCTCGTCAAGGGGCGCAAGCGCTCGAGCACCGTCAGCGTCCCCGAGTTCCGCACCGGAGGAGGTGCGGGGACCCGCCGCGCGGCACGGACGCTGAAGCACGTCGCCTCGTCGACGTCCCTTCGCAGGCCCCGACCACCCCCGCCCGCGCCCGCGCCCGCAGACGACTCGGAGCCGTTCTCGTATGCCTCCTTGGTCGCCGTGCAGGGTAGCGATGCCGTACCTACCGTCCCCGTCCTCTTCGAGCCCAAGCCCACTACCTCGCGCAGCACATACCGCAAGGAGGCGGGCTGGAGCGGCGAGTGGTCGGGCTGCGTGCGGGATCTATCGATGGAAGATGTCGTGCGCGGGCTAAGGGAGCTGCGGGCTTGAAGCTTGGAGTTAGACGGAACGGGCTGTTCTCTGCGTTTTCGTGTGTGTTTTGTATCTTGGTACTGTATCCCTCCGTATGTATGTATACGCCCACCGTAATACCGACTTCGCCGCTGTGCGATGGGACCCTTCTTGTAGCCTTAAGTAGTAACGGATTTTGATCGATCTTAATATTGTGACCGTCTGGCCGAGGATCTTGGCATGAATGTGGGGTTCGAGGGTGCCCGGCGCGTCTGGCATATGTGACCAGTGAACACACTCGTGTATGCCTCCAAAGCTCGTTCGACGCGAGGCCGGGCTATGCGTTCCAATTCGATTAGGTCTGCATGATTTTTTTTTTTTTTCCTATTATACGTCTGCGTTTAGGTACGCACTTCTGAGCTCGGCGCTCAATCTTAGTGGTCCATCATGATAAACAGGGGCGATGTTGCAGTTTTATACCTGTAGTCTAGGGTAGAATTTGATTACCGTCGCAAACCCAGAAGCGGAACAGTCTGAGATTTAAGCTTTTCACGTGCCATCAAATGATGATTGAATGGCAGTTTCCGATTTTATGCCATCGAATTACTGTATTCCCAAATTTTCACGCATCTACTGCTGGTCCTTGCTCCACAGGCGCAGGTCCAACAGAAGTTGCAGGATTTCGGGTTTTGACCCAGAAGCGGAACATCGCATTTTCCTGGGAAATACCGACCTCCGGGTCACCAAAATATGTAATATGAAGGGGACTTACGTTCAGATATTATAATTATATTTTGATGCAGGTGGGACCATTTTTGCCTGCTGTAGCCACTGTTTTCTGTGGAGATTTGTATTAATTGAGAAATTCAGAATGTAGCCTTAGCAGAGAGCTGAATAGCCGTCCGAGGCATTGACCAACTGAAGAGTTTTGATGGCATCAATGACAGTGAATCCCGCTGGTTCCGCTTCCGGGTCGGTTCCGCTTCTGGGTTTGCGACGGTGTTTACAAACGATGTTTTTGGACCTTGGAGGAATAGAAACACACATATACCCATGTTACACAACTGCGACAATGCACATAATAGGCACAGGAAGAGCCGAAGCTCGTGGATTGTGAGATGTATCATATCTGAGGCACTAGGGAAGCACTGTTGGTGATAAAATAATGCCTCAATACACCCTGAGAGCTGAGAAAAAATTGACTGTCTATTGCATCAAATTTTCATGATATAATCAATGTGTTTGAGAACCTGTTTCCAAACCCGTTTTTGGACCCTGAGAAAACATTTTTAATCCCCGGAAATAATTAAAACTGCACCCTACGTGAGGGTAGGGGAGCGGGTTGTGTCGTCCGTTGTGGATCGGCGGGTAGAGGTCCAGCGTCGCCTGCGCTGGCTCAAACCCCAGAACGAGTGGGAGAGGGAGTGGAAGGCATCGCAAAGGAGAGGAGGAGCTGCGGAGCGAAAAGTAGGTGTGGGCGGGGGTTTTATACTCGGCCCACCATCGTCCGATTATTATTTCTTTGGGGAACTACCTGAGGGCGGCTTGATGCGCCAGCCGCCGACGCGCCCCCAGGGTCCCAAAATTTATGTAACAAAGCGTGACGGGCTGGCCGAGCACGGCTTGATTCGTCGGGCGGCAGAGGATGGCGCGGCCGCGGTCGGATTCCGTGGGGGATCGCCGTTTCCCTTTCGGGGGAATCAAAAAAAGACCTATCGAACGGTTCACGAACGATTTCTCGCTGCGGCAGATATTCCCGCTACCTAAGTAGTGGGTTTAGTACCTGAAGTGCTCACTTTGCATTCAAAATTCACTTTTTGTTGCCATGTTGTGCTGCTGCGCGAGCATGTCTGTGCATCCAAAACATTTTGCTGTGTCATTATTGCTGGCGACTCAGAGGCAAAGATTCAGAGCTGGCTGTGTTATATAAACTGTCCTAATGACCTTTCATCCACACGTGCCCACCATGCTTCCGTCCATCCAAATTGGGTGATATTGTGTTAGTAGCATACTGTAGTATTTCGGTCGTATCGTACCTCACGCATCACAAGGGCCCCGTACAAAATTTTTTGATGTGTTGAATAATTTTTTCTCCTGATTTTTCTGATTTAAAATTTCTGTCACAGCAAAATATCCGTACAATACGACCGAAATAGTACAGTATACTACCCAGATATCCTATTTATTTCTCTATCTGAGACTCTGAGTACATACTCGCTATGTTAAAAAGTAACCGGAAATTGTGTCTTTTTGGCATGGAAATTGATGCTATCATAATGCCATCAGACGGGTATGATGCTCACATAAATAGCTACGGCTCCTGCAAGTTTGGGCCCAACCAAACCATTACCTGTCGCATAATATCTGTTTCATTTGCGAGGGACTCCTGTAAACCGGATTTTTTACAACCGGCCTGGCGAGACCCTGAATGTAGTCATGAACACTCTTATGCATATATCTCTGCTGAACTAAGACTTCCATGGCTGATACCTGAGAGGGATGAAGGAGAACATGGTAGCAATATTTTGATGGGTGATCAAATTTATAAGTATGGTAAATCCATTAATACAGTGGAATATATGGTATTTACAGGTTGTTACTACAGAGACCCTATATCATAATTAAAAGTAATCCGATCATCACAGAACTCGGCAATTATGCTTAGATCCTGGGTGGCCACTCGACCATCAAATATCAAGTTGATATCAGCACAATTTCCGGTTACTTTTTAACATAGCGAGGATGTGTCCAATGGATCTGACGGTTTTGCAGTGGGTAGCGGGCCCCCCCGCTTGCCGGCTCGACTAGCCTTATGCTTGAGATACACCCTCGCGGGTAGATCGCCATATAGGAATAGAAATCCTAGTCTAATTCAATATTTGCATTCAAATTTATGAGTTGAGTTGGAGAGCGGATGTCACTAATACTTGAGGTGGAGAGCGGATGTCACTAATACTTGAGGTGGAGAGAGGATGTCACTAATACTTGGGAGTTGAGCATTGACCAACGAACATGGGCGCTACCTGGCATTTGAATCAGTGCGTGGAAGTTATAAACTGTGATGCCTCCCTCCCCATTCCACTTCAGAATCCCAACCCATGCCCGTGATCTCGTCGCAAGTGAAATGCACCCCTGTCGGCGGTAAAGAGGTCCCTGCGAGCCACCATACGGCGGCATGCCATGCGCTTGAAGACTCCAAGTCTCAGGAGACGATGGAGGGGCTGAAGTGGTACCCCTGGGTGACCGTTACGTGCGTGCTGCTTGCTCCGTCCTCCGAGACGGCCTCAGCCGTGGGCTGATGAGATATGTGGGGTAGGTACGACGCCGATTACGGGGCGTTCGACTTTGATTGCTACGCCACCCAGCAGGGTCGGGATGGAGGGAACATGAGTGACTATGGTGGGAGGGTCCGGTTGGTTAGCAAGTAGAGGCGCGATGCATGCTTGAACGGCGGAAGGGTCGAATGCCACTAGTATCGTGCCTATGGAGTCCCTGAGGCAGTTTCGGCGAATGTAGCGCCGCTTTGTGCGATTGTGTGTCGGCAAACGGGGGAAGGCCGCCGTTCCTGGAGTGGCAGCGCGAAGGGGCGATGTCTGGTAAGAGCTTGCAGTTGAAGGGGCCGTATCAGCTGGCGACCTCGAGCCCAGGGGACCGGGCTTGCCGCTTGACGGTAGAAGAACGTCGCGTAGGCGGGCGGGGGAGATGGTGAACGTCGTCAGCATCTGTCCGACCCCACCCCCACGTCCTTCTCGAGTCTCGACGACTACTCTGCGGCGGCGAACTACGGAATGCCATTAGCATCTTCTCTCCATGAAATCAGCGCGCCGTAGCTCAACTGACCAGGACGAATATTCGAATACAAGGAGGCCCTAATCGAGCACAAGAGCACCCAAAGCTGCCAAATACTTACTGCTATTTGCAGAACTTAGGGCGGGACACGATTTTTTTCCCAGCGATCTGCATTTTGGCACCCAGTACTAGATCGCCTCTAGCGGGCGCAAATCGCGTCCCGCTGGCTTGCGATTAGGCGCGTTCGAATCGCCTCGTTCGTCCGCACCCGCACATATGTGGATCGTAGCGTAATTCAGAGAAATGGTCTACATGCCTTGGCCATACCGTCGCTGGGACTGGAGCACTTCCCGCTCTCTGGAACCACGTCCGATTTACTCCATTTTCTCTGCAGACGTGTATTACATGCAAGCTTCAACGCTAGACACACTCATAATACCTACGTACATCCAGCAGGTGCGAAATCGAATACTCTCCCGCATGTCCGCTGATCACAATCCCACACAGGACGCATCACAAAAACTTCTTCTCTACACTCATGGGCGATAATCGCAGCACCTCTGCACGACGCAAGAGGCAGACCGCCGAGCGCAAGAAGGCCAAGAAAGCCAAGGAAGCTGCTGCTGGCTCTTGTTGAGTGTCTGCCACTGGTGAATGATGAGCTTCTTGACCTCTGGGGTGTAGAAGCGACGGAGGCGGACGCTGCGCTGCTTCCGGGCCATGATGGTGGCGGTAAGGAAGCAAGAGGCGTGGAAACCCGTCTGCCAATCAGCAGGATATGTCTACAATGGTCCCTCATGCTAATTGCTGCCAACACGACAGGTCCAGCCATACCAAAACGGCGTGGGCGTTGATGCACGTAGAAAATGAGCAGTGAGGAAAAGCTGGAAACAACCAAACTAAACCAACACCAAATCAAAATCCAATATGCGGGTGTGTTCGGGGGTTCGGACTGCAGGAAACAGCCAACTGGATTCAGAGCAATACACTTATGCGACTTATGATATGGCTTATGTGCTTTTGGACCAATACAATACCACAAGACAGGGAAGGCGGAGATATTTGATGGGATGATGGGATCAGTGATGGGATGATGGTGGTGATGGCGGAGGGTGCGGAGCAGAGGCTCAACGCGGGGTACAACGGGAAGGTAAACGGTTGACTGGTTCGCTGGTTCTGGTGTTACTTGTTCCAAAACTTGCTAAACTGGTTTACTGGTTTACTGGTGTCGGGCGGACGTGTTCTTGCTTTACTTGCACTTGCTAACTAGTTACCTTGCTGCCTTGCTGCCTTGCTTACTTGCGAAACTCAAACTGGAATTGGGGGGAAAGCGGGGTCTCTTCTTCTATTCTCTAAACTAAAATTTGAACAGTATTTATACTACTTGAAGCACAGCCGCTGATGCTGCGCACTGACTCAGACTGACTCAGACTGAGTCAGAACTAGTCAGATTTCGGACCCGGGCACAGCTTTGAGGCTGTGCAAACTGACTCAGAATGACTGGCTATGACTGGCTTGCGCTGCGCGCAGAGCTACAGTGTTGACGCTATCTCTCAACGCGCATCTGGTGTACTACATTGTGAGCTAGGGTTATTTGGGTGGTTTAGATGATTTTCACGGGTGCTCATTTATCGTGCTCATCAGCGTCTCCCAATATACAGGCTACACGTTCATTTCAAAAATCAGCGCAAACGGACGTGTTTTCGTGGCGCTACAAGTGAACTGGGGTGTAGCAGTGCCTTTCCCTCCTGCCCTCGCGATCCGCTCCCTGACGCCCCGCCATAACCTCCATGCCCCACTCACAGCACATGCGCTTCATCCGTTCCATGAAGAAGCTCGGCGACCTCCTCACCGAGTGACCGAGACGCAGAACATGCCCGCACTCGTCGAGGGCCCCTTGCCGTCCAGCGACGAGTGGTCGGGCTGCGTGCGGGATCTGTCGATGGAGGATGTCGTGCGCGGGCTGCGGGAGCTGCGTGCTTGAAGTTGGACGGAACCGACTGTTCCCTCTGCGTTTTTGTGTGTGTTTTCTGTATCTTGGTGCTGTATCCCTCCGTATGTACGTATACACCCTCTGTAATACCGACTTCGCCACCGCGCGACGGGACCCTTCTTGTAGCCCCAAGTATCGGAATGTTAATATCGCGATTTCCTGGGTAAGGATATTGGCTGGAATCTAGGATTTCAGCGTGCCCGTGGGGTCTGATATATATGGACGGTATCGATGAAAGCACCTGTATGCCTCCGGTAACTCGTTCGAAGCGAGGGCGGGCCGTTCCGTTGAGTTTGATAAAGCGCTTTCCTTTTGAATAGACCCATAACGAGAGTCGACTTTTGTCCAACTACCATGGGTAGGCCTCTGTATGCCTTAGTCCCGGGGAGAGAAGTTGTATTTTGCGTCCAATGAAATTCTAGAGTATTATTTTCTACGATATCATATCCCAGTAATGTCCAAATCACACCCGAATCCAACATTCCCCTCCCGCGTAAACGTGACGATGTGGTCGCCGAGGGTGCGTGTTTTGAACCCGGCTTCGCAGTAGTCGCTACAAATAAGAGTCATTGGCGTTCGAGATCGAATGGAAGTTGTGAGAAGGGGCACCCACAAATAATCTAGCAACGCAGAAGGGGGTTAATGTGCGCGCATCGAGCATAGAGCGGGGACGTACATATCCATTTCCGGCGGAACACTTCCAACGCAGCCTCATCGAGAGCGTACTGATCCACCAGCGCCAGGCTGACCGAGTCCCAGTTTGCGAGGAAGCGGCGTTTCCACTCGCGCAGGGTGCGCGCGTAGTGTGGGCCTATGTTGTGGACGGAGTCGACGATGAGGCGGCCGGAGGAGGCGGTGGTTAGGGTTTGTACCAGGTAGTTGAGGGAGGGGAGATAGCCGCCGGGGAATACTGCGCGCATGGGTGAGTAGAGGAGGCGGTGAAGGCGTTTGAAATGATACTCTGTAGAGAGTCAGGTCCGCTTGCTATGGAAAACAGCAGACGTACCCATTTCTGCGCAAAGTCCATGCTCTTATCATATGACGCGACCCCTGTGCATATCACATCAACGCGAAGAAGGACAAAGAAATCGGTCCTCACTGGCTTCAGGAATCGTAATCCCCTGCACCACACCGACCCCGGTATCCTTCTTCAGCGCCCAGTCCGCAACAGCCCAATACTCGTCGAAAAACGGCTTCCCCACATGCTCGATCATCTCGACGCTCACGAAGCGGTCGAACGCGCCGGCCCATTCGGGTTTGTTTCGCGCCTCGCGGAAGTCCATGACGTGGATGGTGATCTTGTCCCCGAGACCGAGGCTGGCGATGCGCTGACGCGCGAGATCAGCTTGATTCTCCGAGAGCGTGACGGTGTCGACGGTGCACGCGTATGTCTGTGCGGCGAGGATGGCGAGGGAGCCCCAGCCCATGCCTGTTGTTCAGATTAGTCCCAGATATAGACACGGAGAGCTCGGAGGCACGCACCAATTTCCAGCACGCGCTGTCCGGGCTGTATGTTCGCTTTTTTGAGGATCAAGCTAATGGTTGCTGGTGAGGATGCTAGAGCGTGGAACGCGGAACACAGGACGCGCGTACCGGACTTTGCGCATCTGAGCTTCTTCCAGCGACTCTCTCACCCCTACGTCCGAGTCGGGCTTCAAATCTTCGTCCAAATCGCGAAAGATCGCCGCAGAGTAGTTCATATCTTCGCTCAGGAAACTGGCGAACCTGGAAGCCGGATTATTGGTCGGCGTCGAAGCGCTGGCACAAAGCACATTGGAACTCACATGGTATTCCCCAAATCGTAATGGGCAGAGATGTTCGCGCGCGAATTAGCTAGGCTCCCGATGAACCTATTCTGCGTTAGCACGCGGCCCTTGGCGAGCACGGAGGTGAGGAGAGTCTTTGTTCCTGCATCCAGCGCCGCGCGGTTCGCTATCAGAATCTGCATCCCTGTCAACAGCAGAAACAAAGACTTCTGATGGCACACCTGGATTAGGGAAGACACGTCGTCGCAATCAACTACATGATATGTATGAAAAATCGGAAGCGAAGACGGAGCAAGCGTCCTACGCACCATCGCCGAACATGAAAGCTTCTGCTAGTCCCAAGTCGGTGAAGAGCGCCACGCGCATCCAGAACACATCCGATTTGACGTGCAGCGTCGCCCTGAGCCCTCCTCCCTCTTTGCTGCCCGAACCAAATTGGAACGTTTGCGAATTGGTGACTACCGTGAGCGTCCCAAGGGTGATATTCTCGAGAATCCTGAAATGTGCAGAGACAGACAAACAATTCAATGAGCGTAGAGACGACAGGGACGCACGGACCCGAGAATGTTCTTCATCGCTAGCCGACGCACAGAGCGCAGGCTGGAACCAGTCAAGGTCTCCGCGAACGCAGACCATGCCGCGTCGAGAAGGCGGAAGATGGAGTAGCGCGCGTGGGTAGCGGGAGTTTCGAGGAGTTGTGCAGAGTAGGCCATCGTGGTGGTTGACGGCGATGGGACCGCGGCTTTATAGCAAAAACGACGAATCCTACTGGCCGGGATCGGATATTTCGCAGCGAGGGCGTAACAGCGAAGAAGACGCTCGGAGGCAGATGGCACTTGCCTCAATCCGATGAATTGGCGCTCCGTGGATGGGTTGAACATTCGGGTAGCTGTGCCAGCTACTGTAGTACATCCTGTGCGAAGCGCCACCTGGCATTTAAATCAGTGTGTAGAAGGTATAAACGGCGTTCCCTCCCCCAAATCCTACTGGCTGGGATCGAATATTTTGCCGCGACGGCAGCCTGCATGCCGCACAGGTACCGCACGGCTGCCGCACACAACTTCCACAACTTCCGCATTACATGTGCGGCTGTGTCACGCAAGTGCCGCATATCAATTCAAATTTGTCGGGATCATATATTTTGTTTTGTATGCAGCTTCCACAACTACCGCACATTATTTCAATTTCAAATTCTGTGCGGGAGACGTTAGGAGCGCTGGACCTGCTGCACAATTGCGCGTTCGACGTCTACAGTATCGGAGCCAGGTAAATTGTAAGCCATGGCATAGAGGGCGTTGTAGTTGAATACCTTGGCCGACCTCAGTCTTCAAATTTGCTTCCGAGTGGGACCAAATCCATGTAGTCCCGTCTCTCACATCGATACTACACACATACACAATACAGCTCAGTCGCCGAGATACACAAATCACTCGTTCTCGAGAACCTCTCCTCTTCGAATACAATTATCCCGGGATGGGCGCCTCCGCCTGCGGCGTCAACCTCACCGCATGTCTCCGAACCACATTCTCAAAATCGTTCGTCGCCGAATGTGCCGTCACGCGATTATCCCAAACGACCACCGTCCCGGGCTCGTACGTCGCCCGGATCTGGAAGTCCGCGCCCTTGGCGATGTGGTCGAACAAGAAGCGCAGCAGGTACTCGGACTCTTCGCGCTTGAACCCGACGATGGAACGTGTGAAGCCTTGGTTGACGTAGAGCGCTTTTTCGCCTGTTACTGGGTGGACGCGGACCAGAGGGTGCTACTGGTATGAGGGTTGAGAAGAACAGGCGGAGCTAGCACGTACTTCGGTCTCCACGGGCTCGCGTCGTACCGGCCCTCCGCGTTTGGCGCTGAACTCTGCCTGCGCCACCGCCGAATGGACGGCGCGCAATCCTTCGAGGCGTTTCTGGAACTCGGGCGATAGCCGGCGGTACGCCTCAACCTGGGAGAGGAACAGCGTGTCTCCGCCCGCGCCGCTCTCCGGCTGGTCAAGAATGAAGAAGAATGTCGTCCCCGGCGGCTGCTTTTCGTACGACTACCCCGCGTCCGAGTCAGTCTTTTTTGGAAAAGTAAAAAAAAAAAAAAAGAACGGAATCGACTCACGACATCCGAGTGCCAGCTAGTCAAATTCGCCCTATCCTCCCCGATATACTCGCGGAACCTATCATGCTCCTCATCACGGTACACGACATGGAACTCGGGCCATCCCCGTACATTCCCACTCGTCGGATGCCGCTGAATCGGCCCGAAATGCGTCGCGAGCGCGACCTGCCGCTCCGGCGCGAGGTCCTTAAACTCCTGATTGCGGAATATCAGCACCTTGCGCTGCGCGGCGTACAGCGCGAGCTCGTCGAGCCCCGCGGGGGTGAGCTGCGAGATTTGGACGCCGGTGATTTCGGTGCCGAGGAACGGGGAGATGTCCTTGGTGACGGTGGTGGACCCGCCGAGGAGGTTGGGTTTCGCGGGGTTGGCATGGATGCCGGGGTCTGTATGCTCTGCGTTGTCGGTGTCAGCGATGGTGAATGGTACGATAAGACTGGGGTCGTACCGAAGATCTCAGTGGGCGGGAATTTTTCGTTCACGTCGAAGTGAGGGTAGTAGAAGGGGTACGAAGGACCTTTTTGCTGCTTGACCCAGGTATCTCTCAGTGCTGACCCTCTCCAGTTAATAGGACAGGGACGTACCTCCTCCTTGACAGAGCCGATGATATCCTGGCGCGTCACCCTCGCCGGTACAGGCGTAGCTGTAGGAAGCTCAGAAACTGACGGCGCCATGTCGATTTGAGCAGAGCCTACCGCAGAGTACCAGAACCTCGTTCTTTTATCTTGTCGAGTTCGCGCTATACATCGCGCCACTCGCACCATCGAAGGGCAATCTTACCATCCGCGATAGTGCGACTAATCCGCGACGAGCGTCGTCTGCAAGGTCAGCTGGCCCTCCGTATATGTTTTCTGCGAGGCAAGCAAGTTGGCGCGAGGATGGTGCGAGGTGGCGTAGCTTTGTTCTCGTCCTAAGTCATATTATTCTGCTCGAAGTTGGAAGAAGACTAGGATGATTGTAGAGACACCGTACAAGAGCCAGAGAGTGCTGAAACAACAACGCGGATTGAGAGGCGGTTCCAAGTCGCGAGGAGAGAACTTGGTTTAGGCGGCTTAACCTCGACGACGGTTTTGCGGGAAGCCGGACGGATCTGCTTCCGTTACGCGGGTCTTCGAGGAGACTGCCGGCAGCGACAGCTCTGCGGAGCGGTAGCTCCCGCGGGAGACGACGCGAGTGTTGCGAGTTTTTGTGCCGTCCGAGACATGTCTCCTTGCTGCGCGACGCAGCGGACCAGGGAAGTCTAATCTTCGAGAACTGGACTTTCTTTCTTCCGCGCTCGGCTGCAGGGTGGCCCTGGAGACTTGCGCGGACGGCGTCAAGGCCAATGCGCGTTGGTCAACTTGCAGACGGCAGATCGGCAGTCCTTCGCGTTTGAGGAATGTAGCGCAGGGGCCACCAAACAAAGATGTGGCGCCAGCAACGGGCCCTAGTGCTGGTATAAGAACAAGAGCCTGCCGATATCGCGGTCGAGGACAAGGTCATCATGCTGCTGCATCACCAGCTCACGTCTCTACACCGACCACAACAACGTCCTCATAGCTTTGCGGGCTACCCGCACCTACTGCTCGCAACCCTATACGGTGCGCTATCCTCGTCGCGTTCGATGCCGGGCTCCGTGCGCAGCGGGACTGACGGCGTTTACAGAATCGCACCCTCATGAACGTACGAGCATGCATAGCTCAGGTGTGTGCCTATTCTACTCCTTTTCGTTCCTGGGCTTGCTGGGCTGGGGCCTGGAGGGTGTGCGTTTTCAGGGATGGCGGCGATGCCGTTTTTCCGCGAGGCGATTGGGTGGGCACGCGGCGGCAGCGAGCGACGGGGACGGGCAGCAGAGGCGGGATGGTCGCCGGGCCTTGATTGGGCACATGTGGGCTGTCCTGCGCGTCGAGAATGCGTCGAGTGGCTACCACTACCGGCGACGCGTGGACAGGGTCAATGTCGAAAAAAACGACCCTGCCGGACTCTGCGCTGGCTACGCCGAGCCAGCGCGATGCCGAGCGACCCGACCTACCCTCCCACCCGCTTGCTCTCCGTTTGGCGCGTCGTATATGTCGGCGCAGTCGCTTTTCTTGTTCTTTCTACTGCACCCGCTCCCTGCCACATTCTCCCTCTTCCTGCCCTCCTACCCGTCTATACGGCCTGACACCCACGTAGAAGCCTCTGAAAACTGGGACGACGACTTTGAATTCCAATCGTCGACATCCCGCTCCACACGAAACTCCCGACAGCACGACGACGACGACGACGAACACGACAACCACACACGAGAAAAGACACCACGAATACCACGACAGCGAGACTCCCAGTCGACAACGGAAAACTGGGACGACGACTTTGCGGGGGGTGCCGACGCCGACGCGGAGGTAGTAGCCCACCAACAGCACCCGTCCGGCTCGACCGACTCCCACTCGACCTCCTCCCCACTATCCTCTCCCATTGAGCCCGCAGCCTCGACCTCGTCCTTCGCTCTACCACCACCCCCACGGCCGTCCTCCCATCGACAGCACCCCCATCGCGACCGGACGCCACGCGCAAGCAAGATCCGCCCCCGTCCCCGCGCGGGCTCGTCCTCAACCGCGACGGCGTCCAACACCGGACAGTGGGCCGAGTCGAGCGATGACGATCTCGACGCGGACGAGCTTGGGTTCGGGGAGGAAGAGGAGGAGGATAGGACGGTTACAGCACGTACTGGGCGGCGCGCCCTCTCGCATACACTCGCGTCCAACGGCTCACCACCGCCGCCCGTCCCGCCCCTCCCCGCAACAGTCGGCCCCTCCCATACGCGACGCAATCCCGGGCTCGCGCCGCCGCTGCACATCCCAATCTCCGACCTCGTCGGCACGCAGCCGCAGCCATTCCCGCGCTCCCCAACGGCGTCAGTGTTTTCCGCGCCAGACCAGGACCGGGCGTCAATCGCGTGGACACATACGAGCGCGGGGAGCACGACGCGGTTGACGAAGAAACGGCCGGGCAACGACGGGAACGGGCTGGCGGGACTGCCTCCGAGTCCGCCGATACATCGCGAGCGGGAGCGGCGACGATTGCGGAAGAAGAGTCGGCCGCAGGGGACGGGGCGGGCGGTCGAGATGCGGCCGCTGGAGCCGCGCGCGAGCTCCGAGTCGACGGGGGAGGAGGCGGAACGGGTGACGGAGGAGGAGGAGGTGGAGGATTGGGATGCGGATTTGGAGCGGGAGAGGGAGGCGCAGATGAGGCCGACGCATCCGTACGGTGCTTACGCGTACGCCAACCCGAATGCGCATTCGCGGACGAGCATGTATGGCAGCTCGGCGCAGGTTAACCGACCGCCGAATGCGACCGCGTCAACGTCGCAGGTTGGGCTGCCGTCCGTGACCGGCTCGGGGCTGTTAGCGAGGATTGGGAGCGTCAAACGGTGGGGCGCGGCGGCGGGCGTTATGGGGAGGAGGAAGAAGAGCAGCAGCGTCAGCGTTGCCAGCGAGAGTATGGGCATCGGTACGTCCTATTCGCCCTTTCTCTTCTCGACGTATACTAACTACCAATTCTAGACCCCGAGCTCGAAGCAGCTCTTGCCAATTCCCATTATCATCACCAACAACAACAACCGCCCCTTCTCCGAACAGGCTCCCAGTCGTCTACCCAATCTCGACACTCGTACGCCGCCCCCGCGTCGTCATCAAGTCCTTCCCCAGCGGCAGGAGCCCGTCTCTCGCTCTACAGCGGCACCCAAGAGGGGTACGTCTTCGGTTCTCCGTCGTCCGGGAACGCCTTCCCCAAGACGCCGCCGCGCCCCGAACGCGATGTCTCTGGGAGCGGGAACGGGAGTGGGGGCACGAGCGGAGGTCGACCTTGGTTTTTTCGGGCCGGCTCGGGATCACCTGCCGACCGCGAACGTGAGCGGGGGCGGGCTCGCGTGGCGTCCCCGCCCGACGCCGCCAGCCGAGGAGCGGGGAGCAGTGTGGGTCGAGATGGTTCCCCTGCGGGAGATATGGAAGTAGATGCGACCGCGCGCGGCAAGGAGAAGGACAAGAGCAAACTCGTCAAACGGCGGAGTCTAGGATTTGTGCAGATCCGGAGGGGGTTGCGCCCGTTGAATGGGGAGGCAGAGAACGAGGCGACGCCAACGGCGGGTACGAGTCCAAACTCGGCCGCGAATACGACGACCCCGACGCCGACTCCGGGCAAGACGCCAACGGCACGAAATCCCCATCCAACGACGACACCAAACGCGAGCCCGAGCAAGTACGGTGTTCTTGGTGTTGGGCGGCCACCAGCCGGGAGCGTGGAGGATCTTGGGAAGCAGAAGGAGATGGGGTTCGTGGAGCGGAACGTGCGCCGGATTAGTCTGGTCGGGGCGCGCCATCGGCGAACGAAGAGCGGGGTGTCGATTACGGGTCTTCCCGCGTCGTTGGACGGGGAGAGGAAGATTGAGCAAAATCCGCCCCCGCCGCCGGACGTCCAGCTCGAGCCGCCGTCTCCGCCACAGACGCTCCGCTCCCCGAGCGGCGCGAGTGCATTGACCATGACCGCGCCGATCAGCATCGCGCTCGGGTCCCCGCCGCGTAGCTCCGTGTCCCCTACGTTGTCAACACTCAACTCGCCCATCAACTCGCCCATCTCCCTCGCATCGTCATCGACACCTTCCCTTGCCCCGTACTCGGCCTCGAGCGCGTCACCGTCGCCCAAGGCGCCGCTATCGCCGCATTCTGCGTCGTTGGGACGTTCCGCCGCGGCTAATATCCCCGTCGTGAGTGCCGGGAAGGTGAGCGCGGCGGGGACGATGCGCCGTAACTCGTTGGGCGACTTGAAGATCCCGGCGCGAATTAGCCAGGCGCAGCATGGGCTCCGGCGCGATTTGGGTATGGTCAGGGAGTTTGCGCGTAATGTCGAGGGTATGTTCTTTGCTTTTTGGCGTTGTCTGTCTTTTAGATGTTGACGCGTTGTCATTGTAGAGCTCAAGGAGCTGCAAGCGACGTACAAGTCGCTCATCTCCGAGGTCCAAGGGCTACTCGACACGCACGTACTGCACCCTCCTACCGCGCCGCCAAAGGACGACGTCCGGTCGTCCCCGACGTTCTTCAAGCGACACAGATCCAATACTTCCTCGTCCAACCCCAACGCGCCGTCTCCCCTGGTACAACAACAGCAGGCATACAAACAACTCGCGTCGGCCTTCTACGGTATCAACTCCAAGTACCGCATATCTTGGGAGTGTGCGGAGCTGCTCATTGAGCTTGGTGGTACCGGGGCGACGCCGACAACGAGTTCGTCCGCGCCGACAATTGCGGGCGGCGGTGGCGTAACGGATGGGATGCTCAAAACGCGGGGACGCGCGATCACGCTCACGGACGAAAGCAAGGTCCCGCCCTCGCCCTCGGCGGCGCCGCTACAAACCGCGGCTAGTACCAGCGCCATCATCACATCTCCGTCTCCACCGATTGCGAGCCCGCCGCCGAGCTCCGCCTGGCGCGCGTCAACTGGGCGGAACGATTTGAGCCAGCGCCAACTTTTGTTGCTCAAGGAGATGCTCGGGAGCCCGACGCCGCCGGGGGACGATTCGTTTACGGCCGAGGACGATATCCCCGAGGAAGCTGCCCATTCGCCGATTGTTAATCGCGACTGGCGCTGGGGCGACGCGATGGGGAGCACGGTTACGCTGCCGTCGGAGGAGAGTGGGCCGGCGGGGTCCGGGACGGGGACGGGAAAGAAGGAAAAGGAGAAGCAGCGCGGGAGTCGGTTGCGGATGAGTGGGATACGGGATATGCTTCGGGCGCTCAAAAAGGCGGGTGCCGCGCCGCCCTTGCCTGTCTCGACTACCTCGGTCAACACGGAGTCGTCGGGGGAGCCGCCGGGGCACTTGTACCAGCACGGGCAAGTGCCGACTCAAGGACGGCGGCGGCGCGCCAAGACGAGTGCGGGGCCCGAGTCGATGCGGTCAGCGAATCGGCCAATGTCGCCCTACGATCCGCAGGCGTCGCTCAAGACCGCGTCCCCGCGCCGACCGTCCCTCGCATCCATCTTCCGTATCGGCAAGAGCAACAAGACGACGCCGCCGACGCCGACCACGCCCTCGGACGACGCGCATTACGGGCACGAGCTCTACCCAACGTTTTCCGGGATTTCGGGCGGCCGGGAGAGCGCGAACAATAGCACGGGCGAGGAGGAGGATTGGGACCGGTTGGAAGATTCCGCGTCGGAGATTGAGGCGGTGGCGAGTGCGCAAGCTAACGCGCAAGCGAGGGGAACGATTCGGGGGCGGTCGCCGTACGGCGCGTCATCGTACCTTACCCCGGCTTCTGGGCGACCGACGACGCCGATGCGGTCTCCGAGCGCCAGCGGGTCACGAACGTCGTTGTCCGAGCGGACGGGTGGTGGTCCTGCACGGGCGACGCGTCTCTCCAACGTCGAGGAGCTTCCCGACCGTCCGCCGACTGCCAAGCCGGATGCCGAGCGGGACAGGGAGGGCCCGTCCAGGCAGCTCTCGCGCTCGCGGCGCGGCGCGGCCCCCACCACCTCGAGCAGTCTCGCGAGCAAGACGGGCTCCGTCCGGTCGATGCCGCCCGCTCCGCCGCCGTCGTCGCTCCCCGCACTGGCGATGACGCCCGAGAACATCAAGCCGCTACTCGAGAACGCGCGGGAGGTGCATATGCGCTTGACGGACTGTATCTCGGAGATTCGGGCGTTGTTGGCGGAGCGGCCGTAAGAACAGAAGCTCACTGCATTGTTTCCTCCCCTTCTTTCTTTTTCTGCATCTTGCTGTCGTGTTTGCATCGCATATTGCTATCGCACTCTTCCGCATTCATTCAACTCACCGTTGCTTACTTACTTATCTCACTTATTCTCTGCTTAGTGTTGTCAAAAATATAATCGGTTTTGTGTCTTGCTGGAGGATGACAACAGGTCGGCGGTCATTCCTCGCGTCCCCCCTAAGCAACACTTAAGCTATCCATGGACGCAGCAACCGCGTGTTCTCTGTGCTGCAGGCGACCTTACAGAGATCCGCCGGCAAATCCATCGCAAATATTCGTCGTTGGATCTTTCGTGTCGAATATCGCACTCTGCAACCCTCGGGGCACTCACTATAAAGCGCTGCAAGCGAGGCGGATTGTTAACCATTCGAACTGCTCCACCAACTACTAGTAGGTCCTCTCAAGCTCTGCGACTGTTTCTCAAAAAAAAAAGAAAAGACCATGTCCACGAACAACGTCGAGGAAGACAATGATTCCGCATACTGTACCGATAGCTCAACTGGGACGGTAGCGATGTGTTTGGCCTGTCGGGAGCCGCTAGACGAGAATGGGCGGTGTGGTACACAGGGCTGTACGGGGGAGGTTCCAAGGGCGTCGAGTGGTTAGACTGTATGGTGCTTAATTTGACTCGATCTTCTGGAATATTATGCGGTTGGAGCTGGAATAAGGCCTCGGGGAAGGGAAGCAGATGACCCTTTGACCCACAAGCTAGTGACTCTGCTACTAGTAGTCCCATAAAATATCGTCCCCCACACATTCACGAAGTAATCGTTTTGATGTAATATACATAGAACAGATTAGTCCGACGGTTCCGGACTACCAAGTCGTTTCTTTGTAATAATTTGCCTCTTTGGTTTTTCCGCCCTTCGTGCTTACCGATTCATTATACGTGAATGGTAAGCCCGCAGGTCCACATTACTTATCCAAACCGGATACCCCGGCGACGGTGTAGGTAACGAATGGCGCTAGATTTAGCTCCGACAGCTCCATTTGCACGAGCGGGAGGTGTTCGCCTTGCGACTGAACGCTGGGCTATGAAATCAAGCTGGGCGCAGTGGACCCAGGTTCTACCGAACAATTTTTCCGAGTAGATGGCTGTCGAAAAACGTATGGGCAAGGCGTTTACGGCAACCAATCGCCGGCACACGCGCGGACATCTAAGGTTGCTGCTGGATAAGTACAGTCGGAATGGAGCGAGGCCTTCGAGTTTATTCCCTCGGCAACATGGCTACGACATATCTTCTTAAAACTCTCCCGACTGAGCTCCAGCTCGATGCAGAGCGTTCCAACCTAACGGACGCTTGGAGATACAATACGCATCCAATATCTAGTTTCGGCATCTACAAGGGACCGGCTGTATCACCTGCCAGTGGGATCCGTCGTTGTCGTTATAAAGCCGCGGTCCCATCCCCGTCAACCACCACGATGGCCTACTCTGCACAACTCCTCGAAACTCCCGCTACGCACGCGCGCTACTCCGTCTTCCACCTTCTCGACGCGGTGTGGTCGGGGTTCGCGGAGACCCTGACTAGTTCCAGCCTGCGTTCTGTGCGTCGGCTGGCGATGAAGAACATTCTCGGGTCCGTGCGTCCCTGTCGTCTCTACGCTCATTGAATTCTTTGTCCGTCTCTGCACATATCAGGACTCTCGAGAATATCACCCTTGGGACGCTCACGGTAGTCACCAATTCGCAAACTTTCCAATTTGGTTCCGGCGGCAAAGAGCGAGGAGGGCTCAGGGCGACGCTGCACGTCAAATCGGACGCGTTCTGGATGCGCGTGGCGCTCTTCACCGACTTGGGACTAGCAGAAGCTTTCATGTTCGGGGATGGTGCGTCGTCCGCGTACTCCGTCTTCGGTTCCCATTTCTCATACATCTCCGGCGTCCAGTTGATTGCGACGACGTGTCTTCCCTAATACAGGTGTGCCATCAGGAATCTTTGTTTCTGCCGCTCACAGGGATGCAGATTCTGATAGCGAACCGCGCGGCGCTAGATGCGGGAACAAAGACTCTCCTCGCCTCCGTGCTCGCCAAGAGCCGCGTGCTAACGCAGAATAGGTTCATTGGGAGCCTAGCCAATTCTCGCGCGAACATCTCTGCTCATTACGATTTGGGGAATACCATGTGAGTTATAGTGTGCTTCGTGCCTACTAATAATCCACCTCCCAGGTTCGCGAGTTTTCTGAGCGAAGACATGAACTACTCTGCGGCGATCTTTCGCGATTTGGGCGAAGATTTGAAGCCCGACGGAGAAGTAGGGGTGAGAGAGTCGTTGGAAGAAGCTCAGCTGCGCAAAGTCCGGTACGCGCGTCTTTTGAACCGCGTTCCCCGCTCTGGCATCCTCACCAGCAACTCCCAGCTTGATCCTCATAAAAGCGAACGTCCAGCCTGGACAGCGCGTGTTGGAGATTGGTGCGTGCCTCCAAGCTCTCCGTTTCTATATCTGTGACTAATTGGAACGACAGGCACGGGCTGGGGCTCCCTCGCCATCCTCGCCGCACAGACCTACGCCTGCACCGTCGACACCGTCACGCTCTCCGCGAATCAAGCTGATCTCGCGCGTCAGCGCATCGCCAGCCTCGGCCTCGAGGACAACATCACCGTTCACGTCATGGACTTCCGCGAGGCGCGGAATAAACCCGAATGGGCGGGCGCGTTCGACCGCTTCGTGAGCGTAGAGATGATCGAGCATGTGGGGAAGCAGTTCTTCGACGAGTATTGGGCTGTGGCGGACTGGGCGTTGAAGAAGGACACCGGGGTCGGCGTGGTGCAGGTAATCACGATTCCTGAAGCCAGTGAGGACCGATTTCTTTGTTCTTCTTGCCGTTGATGTGATATGCGCAGGGGTCGCGTCGTATGATAAGAGCGTGGACTTTGCGCAGAAATGGGTACGTCTGCAGTTTTCCGTAGCGAGCGGACCTAATTCTCCATAGAGTAACATTTCAAACGCCTTCACCGCCTCCTCTACTCACCCATACGCACAGTATTCCCCGGCGGCTATCTCCCCTCCCTCAACTACCTGGTACAAACCTTGACCACCGGATCCTCCGGCCGCCTCATCGTCGACTCCGTCCACAACATAGGTCCACACTACGCGCGCACCCTGCGCGAGTGGAAACGCCGCTTCCTCGCAAACTGGGACTCGGTCAGACGGGCGCTCGTGGATCAATACGCTCTCGACGAGGCTGCGTTGGAAGTGTTCCGCCGGAAATGGATATGTGCGTCACCGCTCTATGCTCCATTGCCGCGCGCATTAACCCCCTTCTGCGTTGCTAGATTATTTGTGAGTGCCCTTTCTCGCGTTCTTCATTCGATCTCGAACACCAATGACTTGTACGTAGCGAGTACTGCGAAGCCGGCTTCAAAACACGCACCCTCGGCGACCACATCGTCACGTTTACACGGGAGGGCAATGTTGGATTCGGGTGTGATTTGGACATTACCGGGATATGATATCGTAGCAATTAATATGCTCCATTCAAGGCAATTGGATAAAACAGATTCGTTTTATGGTTTTATGAAGCATCAATATCATTAAAAACATGTATACATCCTTGCATACGACACACCCCCGGTTGGAACGAGGCCCTGGATGCTACTTGTGACCTATCGCATTCTTCAGCATTTCTTTTCCCGGCCAGGCAGTCTGGTCAGCTCGGGAACCCCGTTATCTTGGATACTGGTCTACAGCAGGCCGGAGAAAGTTACTTGCGTTCTATCGTGTCCCAAATTCTGCGTCCAGTATGTCTACAATAGAGCTTATTAGAGCTTATCAGAAGCTGTAAAATATGAGTTTTAATAACATAGGATGCTCCAAATCCATTGAGTAGTCATTCATTCTTTTCACAGAAAAACAAACATAACAGGATCTAATAAGCTCTATTAGATTCTCTGAGCTTTGGGTTTCTCAGAAGAAAAGCAGTTGAGTAGCCATTCAGTTACCTTGTGAAAAAACAAATCACACCGCCAGATCATCCATAAAGCCGACAATTTTGATGTCTCGATAGAGCACATATCACAGCCCAAAAAATGTCACTGCTTTTTTGGGCTGTGATATCTTAATAGATAACATCACCGGCAATATATACCTTTATTTCAAAAAAAAAAAAAAAAAAAACCACAAAACACATCCGGGAGTAGGACAACTAAATGAGTGACAAAAGATGACTGTTTTTGGCCACAAAAATTACTCCCCAAAATGGCTGCTTTTTGGCCCATTTTTCAATTTTTATTGCATCCACATTTTGTGGTGTGTGTTTCAAAAGAAAAATTGCACAAATGGAGATGCGCGATAGGTCATATATTGGTGCACAAAAATCGGCCGTTGATTGGGCGTCTCACAACGGGCAATGTGTGTGGCACATGAAACCGGGGTGATTACCGGCATACAAATGGCGGATAATCGCTACGTTTCACCTTGTGATAACCGCCGGAGTCCGCTGATGTGTGACATTTTTATTTTTTGGCTTAATATTTGTTTAGACAATTTTGTCTTTCTCATGATGGGATGTGATGACGACCTTGTGATGCAATGCTGTGGATGCAGAGTCATTGGGAGCGGTTGGGCGGTTCTTGATGCGGGAAACTGACTCTGAATGAATCATTACGGCCGCTGCGGATGAAATAAACTCACACATTTTGAAATATCTTTCTGAGTGACACCACAACATTAAGGCGCCAATTATATTGTCATGGTCCTTAACCACCAAACAGGCCCATTTATCATAAAAACAACGGTAGCATTTCTGTGTGCTCAGATCTCCCACAATAAAGTCCCAAATTCGGGATCCCGGTATTTCCACTGTCTTGAACTTTATAGTGTCTAAACAAATCTTATAAACTGTTGCATTTTATTTCATTTGCGGCGGGGTGAGCGAGTCACCAATTCCTGGGACACAAGTCTACCCTGCCGCATTGTCTTCGACACATTGATCAACTCCTAGCTGTGTTTCAAACCCCAAATCCTGTGCACAGGAGCAACAAAGCAGTGCTACTGAGCTGAAACGTATTGTGAAACAAACAACGCCAAGTCTGATTGAGCACAGATGACTTGGGGTATTAGAGCATATTAGCTCGCGGTTGGACAGTCAAATACACAAAAATCCAGCTATCCCAGCCACTGAGGGAGCTCCACTCCCATTCAGTTTTGTGTTGTATGCAGGTCTAATACTGTAGTATTTCAATCAATTCGTAAGTCACGCGTCACAGCCCACATTTCCTACGAAAATTTGACAGCAGTCACGGCCTAATCCAGAGCTTTACGAAAGGTTTGGGACGGTGACTTGTTTCGGCTAGGGCGGCCCTGCGGGGCAGCGCAGTTCAATTTCAAGCCATTTCCGGCTTGAAAAACAACACTTTGTACCCTAGCAGCAGCTCACATATTATATGGTCCTTCATTCAGACTTGTGTGATTTTTAAGAGCAGTGAATAGAGCTGTTTAGAAGCTATGAGATTTGGAATTTCTGAAAGAAAAATGAATATGTACTAAATTGTTGTGGAGCCATTCCGTGTTTTCTAAAGCCATATTTCAGAGCTCTAATCCCTCGAATGATAAGTGGAATTGCGCACATTTGAGAAGCTTCCACTGTGTGATTTTAGTGCTTGTTCGAGGCAAAAGTATATGCAGTTTTACGAAATTCTTTGACCTGTCACGGACCCGAGTGGCGGCTTACAAATTGCGAAATTCGTATCCGATGTCACAGCCCGAACCTTCATTCGAATTGAATGAAATCCTACAGTATGCTCTACTTATTGCAGAGTATAATAATGATAAAAACTCTCCCTAATTGTCATAGAAAGTTGGCATCACTAGATGCAGTCTATTCAAGTTATATTTTTTATAATTTCAGATGTCACAGAGCTTGATTGACACCCCGGCGGCTAAGCGCAGAATCCGCCATTTGTGTGCCACCGATCCACACTGTTTCATGTGCCATATACATTGTCAGTAGTGTCTGTTGAAGCATAAAAAAGCGCCGGCAATACAATGAATATCGCGGCCCCGAAAACACGGCTGTGATATATGTGATATCTTCGCAGGCTTTATGTTTGGCTGCCGCATAAAAGTTGCGAGGATATCACACCTATCCCCTCCACATTTTCCGGCCGCGATAGTTATAGTATCACCGGCGCTTTTTCGTGCCTCAATAAACACCCAATTGACACCCCCTTTTTTGTGCGTCAATATATGACCTATCGCGCATCTCCATTTATGCAATTTTTATCTCGAGAAACGAACCACAAAATGTGGATGCAATACAAAATAAATAAATAGGCCAAAAGACCACCATTTTTGGAGGTATTTTTTGTGTCCAAAAATGGTCATCTTTTGTGACTCATTTTGTTGACATATTCCTAAATGTGTTTTCTGCTTTGTTTTCTTTGAAATAAAGGAGATATCGCAACCCAAAACACAGTGACATTTTTTGGGCCGTGATATGCGCTCTATTGAGGCATCAAAATCGTCGGCTTTATGGCCGAACTGGCGGAGGTCATCGGAGGGAACATCGGTCCGGGTTTTGGGGGATGTGTTACAATCTCTAGGTCCGCATGGACTGCGGGCTTACCAAGAACACTTGGCTTGGTGTTGGCGACACTGAAACTCACGCCAGCTGGCGCATTACGCTTAGACCACAGTAGTCCGATGTGGTACATGTGGTATTTTATCCAGGCCCAGTAGAGCTTAGGAGATCCTGTTATATTTGTGTTTCTGTGAAAAGAGTGCATGGCTACTCAATGGAATTGGAGCACCCTATGTTATTCAAACCCATATTTCACAGCTTCTAATAAGCTCTAGTATATGATAGATACAATTCTCTCCATGACCAGAGGCAAGCTGACTCGCGTTATGAGTCAACTCGAAAAGAAAGAAAAAGGACACACACATATACGCGGACGGCCCGCCCTCGCGTCGAACGAGTTTCTGGAGGGATACATACGATACTTTCACGGCTGATATTTGCCAGACTCCTCGGGCACGGTGGAATCCCACATCCAGGCCAATATAGTAGGCCGGGGAAGTCGCAATATTAACTTGATCCAATTCTGATATACTTAGGGCTACAGGAAGGGTCCCGTCGCCCAGCGGCGACGGTATTACAGAGGGCGTATACGTACATACAGAGGGATACAATGCCAAGATACAAAACACACACGAAAACGCAGAGAACAGTCCGTTCCGTCTAACTCCATGGCCAAGCTTCAAGCCCGCAGCTTCCGCAGCCTGCGCACGACATCCTCCATCGAGAGATCCCGCACGCAGCCCGACCACTCGCCGCTCCAGCCCGCCTCCTTGCGGTATGTGCTGCGCGAGGTAGTCGGCTTAGGCTTGGGCTCGAAGAGGACGGGGACGGTGGGTGCGGCATCGCTACCCTGCGCGGCGACCAAGGAGGCATACGAGAACGGCTCCGAGTCGTCTGCGGGCGCGGGCGCGGGCGCGGGCGGGGGTGGTCGGGGCCTGCGAAGGGACGTCGACGAGGCGACGTGCTTCAGCGTCCGTGCCGCGCGGCGGGTCCCCGCACCTCCTCCGGTGCGGAACTCGGGGACGCTGACGGTGCTCGAGCGCTTGCGCCCCTTGACGAGCTCCGGCGGGACGTCCTCCCCGAGCAACGCCTTCGCCTTGGCGATGTTGTGCGCCGTGAGCGCCGCGGGGTCGATCGCGGCGGGCGTCAGCGGCGTCGTGGGAATGGAGACGGAGATGGCGAACGTCGCGGAGAGCGGGAATTTTGTCGCCGCCGATGGAAGGCGGAGGGAGAAGAATGTGCGTGAGGAGGTGGGTGTGCTGGTGCTGTCCACGGGGGACGGCAAGGGGCCCTCAACGAGTGCGGGCATGTTCTGCGTCTCGGTGAGGAGGTCGCCGAGCTTCTTCATGGAGCGGATGAAGCGCATGCGCTGCGAGTGGGGCATCGAGGTCATGGCGGGGCGTCAGGGAGCGAGTGTGGTTTGGGTCGTGCGGGAGACCAGGGCGACGCCGTCGTCTTAAGTAGCAGGCGGGACAATGAGCTCCGGATGCTCTTGTGCTCAATTTAGGTCTTCTTGTATTCGTCTTGGTCAGTTGAGCCACGGCGCGCGCTGATAGCGTGGAGGGAAGCATGCGTAGTTCGCCGCACGGTCCGCGCGCGAAGAGTCGTCGTCGTCGAGAATGGAGGTGAGCGTCGAGAAGGAGTGGCGGTTAGCGTCCGAGTCGGGTCCCGGAGCAGACGGCAGATCGGCCTGAGGTCTTTTCCCGTTTGGGCGAAGATGTCCCTCGCCTCTTGCCACCACATCTCCCGCCCGCCTACCCAATGCCTCGCCAATGGCTCAATTCCTACACCTCCCGAGCCGCTCCTCGAAGCTCCTAGACGTCTTTAAACAAGCTCTTGTACTGGAAAGCTGGCCACCCAGCCCGATATCGACTATGGCAACACTCTGCCTTGTGTTCTCGTTACCTCCGTCCTCGGACGACTCTAACCGGCACACTCGGTCCTCCGCGTCAACGACGAGCTGAATACTTGCGCGAGTACTTGATCATATTAACAGCAAGATAACGCCAGTTCTTATGGTCTGATCGAGCTCAAGTAGCCCACGCAATGCGCCTCCACTTCCTAAGAGTTAAACTGTATCCTCCCCTCATACCCACAGCCACTCTCCCCGTCCCGATCCTGCTGACTAGCATAGCAATTAAAGTCGAACGCCCCGTAGCCGGCGTCGTACCTACCCCGCATATCTCATCAGCACACACAATTAAAGAGGCTGTCTCAGAAGAGCAAGCACGCACGTAACGGTTATCCAGGGATAATTCTTCAGTCCCTCGACCGTCTTCTCCGACTTGGAGTCGTCCAGCGCATGACATGCTGCCGTATGGTCGCTCGCACGGACTTCTTTACCACCAACGGGGGTGCATTTCACTTGCGACGAGTTCACGGCCATGGGTTGGGATTCTGGATGGAATAGGAAGGGAGGGACCTCAGTTTATACCTCCTACGCACTGATTCAAATGCCAGGTAGTAGCTCCTGTGGGTTAGTTGGCCGATGTTCCACTCCACGCAGCGCCAATTCAGCAAGTATTAGTGCCATGCCGCTCCGCTGGTACGCCGTAAACTTAAAGTCCTCGCCGAAAACGTCGGAAGGTGCCGCCATCAACTCATAAACTTCAATGCAATCACTGGATAATTCTATTCGGCGCACCACCTTGTGACATCGCACCGGTGCGACAGGAGAACATTTCTATTTGGCGCACCAGTGATGGCGCATCAATGGAGCACATGCTAGACCATATTTATCCGTATTTAGCCAGTCTATGTAGCGCACCGCGATCAAATCATTTGCGAACGATGAAAACTTGCTTCATGACCAAAAGGCCGACGACGGATAATTCTATTTGGCGCACCAGATGTGACATCGCACCGGTGCGATTCTATATGGCGCACCGCCGATCCAATATAGATATATGTAATCACATGATTGATAACAACCACTTATCGCCTTTTTTTTTTTGTTTCTGCATTTCTATACCACAGCAAGTACTTATCATCCCGACCAGTAGGCACACTCCGTTGCAATGACAGTGTTGGGCTCCAAGATGTTCAAAGTGCGGATAAATTTGGCCCAAAAAGGAAAATGAACATCTGCACAGATGAACTTTGGGAGGTAATGGATGACACCCAGTGAACATTTGGTCGAAATAGTACAGTATCCAGATCTGAAAGTCTGCTGAAGCATGTTGGCAAGCTGATAGATTTTGGTCTTTGTATCACATTATCACCCTTGTTATGATGCTGCCCATCGTTAACTTGGCCTCTATTTTTGCACAATATTTTTTAAATAATACGGGTAGCCTGCATACAAATTTCTGTGACCTGAAAAGCAATGTAAGAGTGGCTAAGTAGAAGGTTGCCACCATCGGCTCTTTGTCTGTCACTTGGTCCTTTGCCCACCGTGCAACTGGAGGTAACAATATTCCAGCGATTATTTTTCAATGAGTTGAGAAATGCAAGACAAGGGTGATGTTAGTGGCTTGTACAAAGGCAGATAATTGTGATGGAAATGTGATGGAAATGCGATGGACACTTTCTCTTTGTGATTGACCACATACCAATTAATTTTATGTCAGTGCACATTCACGGGGTACATCAGCGTCCGAAGAATTATTTTATTTAGAAGCTGGACCTTAGGGTCACAGCCCACTCCAGCAAACCGACCATCTTGATTGCGAGTAGCTGTACTACTCTTTATGCTTCAGCCCCACCTATGGACTCTATCACTGCGCAGAGGATGTAGGCATCAAATTCAGCAGAGGGGTGGTCGTCGGCCTTTTGGTCATGAAGCAAGTTTTCATCGTTCGCAAATGATTTGATCGCGGTGCGCTACATAGACTGGCTAAATACGGATAAATATGGTCTAGCATGTGCTCCACTGATGCGCCATCACTGGTGCGCCAAATAGAAATGTTCTCCTGTCGCACCGGTGCGATGTCACAAGGTGGTGCGCCGAATAGAATTATCCGCCGACGACCACCCCTCTGCTGAATTTGATGCCTACATCCTCTGCGCAGTGATAGAGTCCATAGGTGGGGCTGAAGCATAAAGAGTAGTACAGCTACTCGCAATCAAGATGGTCGGTTTGCTGGAGTGGGCTGTGACCCTAAGGTCCAGCTTCTAAATAAAATAATTCTTCGGACGCTGATGTACCCCGTGAATGTGCACTGACATAAAATTAATTGGTATGTGGTCAATCACAAAGAGAAAGTGTCCATCGCATTTCCATCACATTTCCATCACAATTATCTGCCTTTGTACAAGCCACTAACATCACCCTTGTCTTGCATTTCTCAACTCATTGAAAAATAATCGCTGGAATATTGTTACCTCCAGTTGCACGGTGGGCAAAGGACCAAGTGACAGACAAAGAGCCGATGGTGGCAACCTTCTACTTAGCCACTCTTACATTGCTTTTCAGGTCACAGAAATTTGTATGCAGGCTACCCGTATTATTTAAAAATATTGTGCAAAAATAGAGGCCAAGTTAACGATGGGCAGCATCATAACAAGGGTGATAATGTGATACAAAGACCAAAATCTATCAGCTTGCCAACATGCTTCAGCAGACTTTCAGATCTGGATACTGTACTATTTCGACCAAATGTTCACTGGGTGTCATCCATTACCTCCCAAAGTTCATCTGTGCAGATGTTCATTTTCCTTTTTGGGCCAAATTTATCCGCACTTTGAACATCTTGGAGCCCAACACTGTCATTGCAACGGAGTGTGCCTACTGGTCGGGATGATAAGTACTTGCTGTGGTATAGAAATGCAGAAACAAAAAAAAAAGGCGATAAGTGGTTGTTATCAATCATGTGATTACATATATCTATATTGGATCGGCGGTGCGCCATATAGAATCGCACCGGTGCGATGTCACATCTGGTGCGCCAAATAGAATTATCCCAATCACTGGCTTTCTATATAGCGGTCTTATCCGCGAGGTATATCCGACGTAGTCGCAGGACGTCAGCATCGCGCGCGATCCGCCATCCCGAATCGCGTGTATGTAATACTTATGTCGAGGTCAGAGCGTAATCCGCCAGCGCCGACATCCAGCCCGCCTCATGAGGACTTGGCGAGAAAAAGTGCTTGGGCTCCGGTTCAACGCCGGGACGGCGCATGGTTCATTAGTAACACGGCTTTGTTTTTCTTGCCCGGTCAGCGTCTTGCAGTCCACCGTTCCGAGTCCCCGCGCCACTGTTGTAATCAAGTCTGGGATGAAATCCACCAGCGCCGCCGTGAACGTTCAACGCTCAGCCTCCTCCCATGCCCCCCAAGAGTTTGGCAGGAATCGCCGGGGGCTCCGGTTCAATCCGGGACGGCGCGTTACTGAACGCCATCGACTTTTCCTCGTTTTCTTTCTGGGTGGTACATATACATGACCTATTGTTTCTGTGAGTGTAAATGAAAGCGTCCCAGCCGCGCGGCGAAGAAGGACATCCGTTTCCTTTCTAAATTATATGAGTCATACGCTCAACCAGAATTGCTGTAATATTATTCCAATTCGCGGAAGCCATTGTCTGTATAGTTTCTGCTGCCCGGTCCGCCTCGCGCGCCACATCGTACCTGCAGTCCCAGTCAGCCTGCTGACTTGGTGCATTGGATATCATAGTATTTCATTCAATCCGAATGTATGGGGGGATTTTATTGGACAAAACCCCGTGTACATGCATGAACATGCGTGTGACACGCGTGAGGGTGTGAACACGACGCGGTCGCGCATGAACCACGCGTGGGGCCGCGTGCATGAGCGCGAATCGGTCGTGAATGTTCACGCGTGGTTCACTGTCTCGTTGTTAGATATTTTTACAACTTTTTCATGGGTGAATTGGACATGAATTCTTGCATGAATTCACCGTGAATTCATCGTCCAGTACGATCGATGCCCTGGCGGCCCATAACCCTGTTTCATCCCAAAGTCGACATAAACGGGCAAAGGCGTGACATCCCTGGCAACCACTGCTTCTCCTCTCCGCCTATGGCCAAGCTGCCGCCGAGCGGGCCCTGTAGCCTCTGCAGCTGCAGGAAGCATAAGCACCTGGTCAACAACGCGGTGCGGGTCCTCCATCCTTCTCACATAGCATTCTCTCACAATGCTGTCAGTTCCGCTCCCAAGCTCAATCGTTTGAGGAGATATGCGCCTGCGGCCATCGATACGACGAGCACGACCTGCCCGAGGAGCAATCCTCATCTCCAATCCGGTAGAGGTTGCCGAGGGTGAGAACAACGATATCCAGCCTGAGGTCGGGCGACTGGAGGAGGTTACATGCAATGGCCAGCGGCTCGAGCCAGCAACCAACACTATCCAAAGTCAGCGGGGAAGAGAAGGACAGAAGGTTTCATACCGGTACAAGTCCTGCCAGAACGACGTACTCTGCAAGATCTCTAAAACGCCCCGCGCAACGAACTTCTGCTCCTCCTTCCTGCCCGCTGCCGCCATGATCTCGCGCTCGAATGCCAGAGCCATTGTTTGTAGGCGAATACGAAGCTTGAGGACGCGGCGAACACTGTTATAGTTTGACCCCCAACGCGTCGCGCCGGGTAGGAAGAGGATGAGTGGACGCTCTCCATGCTCAATCTGTTGCGCACGGAGGATGTCCCGCGTCACCCCATGGTTGTTAATGAACTTGACCACCTCCAGGCATTCGCCGGCTGCCGCCATCGCCGGGTTCTTAACAGCTAGAACGTTCCCGGCCACGAGGTTTGCTTGGTGCGCCCAACACACCGTTGTCACAATATGCGGCATCCGTTCGTTAACCAGACGTCGACCCTTCTTCCCATCTGGCCCGTCGTCCGTCGTGACCGAGATGATCTCGACGTTGTACAGCTCCTTTGCGAGAACGAGGTCAGACGACATCATCTTGAAGAACTCGTCACCCGTCTTTGGACGGAGTATATACGAGATTTGTGGTAGTGGTACTGGCGCGAGTCCCACAAACCCTCGGCTAAGCGTGTGAATTGTGGGACTTGACCACGGCACCATGTGTCGTCGATCAGCGGCATTACTACGGCATCAATCCTGCCGCCAGTAGTGCTGGCCAAATACGGATACAATACGTGATATGGCGTATTGTATCATATCCATATCGTATCTAGCGGGAATTTGGCGTATTGTATCTGTACTGTCACGTATTGTCACGTATCCAACAGAAGTAATTCCACTCAAAGTCACTGATGTCTGGAATCTTTTGCTCTTAAATCCATCCCTTCACTCACCTATCACCACTCTGAAGGCTACATCTTCTCCTCGAGTGGCTACGGGCAAATTTGATCTGCTTGTTTCCTTTTTGGGACATACCCAAAACATATCTGACTGATACGATACGATACGGTCCTCGAACTGGCATATTGTATTTGTATTATCCAGATATATCCTGGATATATTTTTCCGTATCGTATCCATGGCCAGCACTAGCCGCCAGTGCCCGCAAGTGGGATAGGGATAGGAATTGGTGTGTTGATCACCGGCTCTCCCCCAATGTGCGCCTAATGTCGTCGGCGACTGCTCGCGGGGCCCCTTCGGAGCCCCACTCGCGCCGCCGCCGACGGCGCTTTACAATAAATATACTCCTTTTTCATTTTCTCCTTGGGGAGTCTTGTAGCACAGTACTTTGTTAAAAATTGAATTCAGTGGGAATCAGATGGAAATATTCCAGCTATGTCCTGAGCTTCGGCAACATCCTCGGCACCTGATGGCAACAAGTGGAAACATTTCACAGGCGCGCATCCGATGGGCCGAATCCCACAAACTCAAGATCATAGTGGGACTCGTACAGCTAAGCGAGTACCACTACCACAAATCTCGTCTACCCTCCTTTGGACGCCCGGTCATGTTGTGCGTTTTGAGGAGGTACGGCTGCAGAACGCGTCAGTCAGAATGGCATGAATACGTCGGCGGCAATATACCTTGGTCTCGACGGACAGCACGGACGAGTTAAGGTTTGTCGAAGCGATGTTCGTCCACCCATCCGCTGAGTAGGATGCGAGCTTGCCATTTATCTCCTTCCGCGTCCGCTCAATAACCTTATCCGCGCGCTCGTCGAGTACCTTGCCCGACAGATGCCGCCGATCTGGCATTTGTGCTCCCGGGATCCACTTGCCAAAGAAGAAGCGTGTCACGTCCCCATTTACCCCTGAAACGCGGAGATCGGATGCTCTGCTGAATGCGGAAATCCAACCACAAACAAACAAAACAAACAATCCGACGTATGTGTGTTCGGGGCTCCATGCAAAATATATGCATGCTGCAACCCAGACGAAGACTCGAAAGTGACCAGCGGTGATGGGAAAAATGTGAAACTCGTCCAGCGAGTGTGTGTGTTGGATAATCGTCCCCAAAACGCCCCAAAACGCGACCAGCAAAACCCCAAAATAACCTCCTGGGAAATATTCCCCTCCATGTCTGAACCAATAGTCCTCCACCCAAAATATCTCCCTAACCCTAACCCCAAAACATCCCCAAACCCTCATCCAACCAAATAAAATCCGTAATGTCCACCAAGTCGAAATCCAAATAAATGTAAACCAGAGCAAGGGTGAGGGTCTTGCCAGCAAGAACCAGCACGATCCTGCTCCGGGTCTACGCATGTCCAACATCGCGCGACGTTCCATATATGGGCAGGGTAATGATTCTCCCAACCGACGCTCCCCAGTCCCAAGGCGAGAAAAGAATAAAGCAAAGAAGAGGTGTGAGAAAGTGGGTGATGAAAGTTCTCCCTTAGCTACTGTACATGCTGGCTATATATACTACTGGGACAAATCTCGATCCAGTCCCGGATCTTGATAAGTCCTCCCAATCACCTCCTCCCACTCGTTTGCCCATTGTTCGAAGCGCGAGCGCGAAGCTCTCGTAAACGGCGCCGCTGTCAATTTTGACATTGACATGCAAATCCGCCACTAAACTCCTCGCGCCAACCCCAGAATACTGAAGCGCTATTGGCCAGACGGCCAACACCCTCGATTTCCGCACTCCGGACCTTCTCCGAGCTCTCCGAGGCCGCTATTGGTACGCGACGCGCGTCGCTGTCCGCCGCACGACAGGTGGTGCCGTTACCACCTCGAAGCCTCTCGACGCGCGTACCTCCGTGCTTCCCGGAGCTCTCGCATCCTCTACCGCTCTTCTCGGGTCGCGATGACGCGTCCAACCCCGCGCCAATCGCCTCCGAACTCGCTGCTCAGGCCCACACTCAGGCTTCCGGACCGAGCCCCGTTCCGTTCCATCACCCGTTCCGTCGCCGATCCCGCTTTGTATTTCGGGAAATTCGAAAAACTCGGCCGCGCTGGCCATTCCACAGCTGCGCGCGCCACCCGCTCGTCATCTCCCCCACAGAGAAATCTTGACCGTCCTCGGTCATTCCGACATCAAGATCAACTCGGCGTATAATGAGAATACCGCATCTTGCTCCCAGCCACCACCATTGAATATACATCGAGCCTCCACTCGACGTTCGGCACCCTTCCGCACATTCCGCAGTTCAATAATCCGCATAACTGAACACATCCACTGTATCTCCTCCGGTCGCGGCATTTGAACTCCACCGGAATAACTGTTGCTTTCTGAGTGGCTATCAGCAGGTGAGTTCCGCCAATGCTTGTAATTCCGCGTCAAATTCATCCAAATCTTTGCGTTCAGCTTCTTCGGAACTTCGGTCTAGCCCAACTTTATTCGGTTTCTTCGGTCGGCGACATCTCTCTCTCATTGCGCTGACGCCGCTCCGTTCCGAATTCTCGCGCCCCAATGCCACCTTTTGCTTCTTTGTCAACAGTGGTTTCCATGGCCGCTTCCGCTTATCGCTATCGATTCCTGGCGGCCTTGACTCGTTCCGCATCCAATTAAGCAGCAAAGTCGGCTCAATAACTCCGGCATCCATCTTGGCTTCATCTCGCACCAAACCTCTTGCTTCCACCCGCCTCAACGACACCCGAATCGAGACCAACTCGTCGCGTACGTCTCCGAATCGATCCAACATGTCCTCGCGCAGCGTATTGACTTCTGTTTGGCCGCGTTCGTAGACTTGTCGTAAGTCGTCCGACGTTGTTGTTTCGTATTCGCTGACTCGAGTCCGCAGAGTTTTGTGTTTTCGAGCATCGGCGAGACTTATCTCTTCAAGATCGGCGACCCTTCGATAGAGCAGCGGCAAATCTTCGCGCGAGTCCACGCTCAACGGCTCGAGCTCCTTCCAGACGCTACCGAACTCATCCGCGATCCACCGCCGAATATCTTCGATCTCATCGGCTATCCAGCCCGAATTTACTGCGGGTGATCTTGCCTTCTGGGCGCAGTCGTCGGGGTCGTCAGCGCTGGTATTTCTTGCGCTGCGGATCTTGTCCTCCGAGTTGCCCGCTATCCAGCCAAAGCTCCCCGATGCTGCTCGCCGCCGCACCATCTCGGGTCTGACCGTATTCGCACTTGCAGCCTCCGCTTGCTCATCTGCACAGCCTGCGCTCTTCGGCGTATGTGAAAGTCGCCTATCTGGAGCTCGGCATCGCTCCTCGGCGTATTCAGCGTATTCCGCGTCTTCGGTGCCACCTCCTCCGATCCAGATCAGCTCCCGCCCTATCTCGTTCGGTGCCGCGCTTCCGTGCGTGTATACTGATACCACAGTCCGATCCTCGCTTTTGCTGCCCCGTTCAACAGCTGGCGGCTCTGCGGTACCACCAATACTCGCTCCAAACGACTCCTGCGACTCGGCTACGTGCGCAATTTCCGTCCCAGTCCAGCCTGGGCCGCGCAACCCTGTGCGCCGTTCCTCTGACTGTCGGTGTCGAACCTGCAAATCTGCGTGTTGCTGCTCGGAATCCGGTTTTGCATCCGCAACGAGGTACGTGGTGTCGATGCTGGCAAGCGATTCCGCGATTTTAACGAGCTCTCGCAGTGCGATAACATCATCCTTCCGAGACGATACCGCATTTAAACTCTTCGCAAGCCCGAGCTGTTCCGAAACAGCCAATATAACTGATCGCTGCTCTATCGCACTCTGCACTTGCAACGCGAACTTCCTATCCAGGAATCGCAGATACATTGTGCAGGCCGTCCTGTTCGTCAAGACTGCTGGCGCCCTCTGCAGCTTTTCGACTATCCGGCAGAATCGAAGTCCAAACCGCCGCAATCTACCCAATTCGGGGCGCTTCAAGCCCGAGAACTCGGCGCAGAGTTCATCCAAACTCTCCAACGAGCCTCGTTCTCGCTCCAATACCTCCGGATATATGCCCCGAACCTCGGCGCGGAACTCGGCGTACGTGTGCGCATCCGAGTACGTGTTCAACTGGCGCCAAAGATCCCGCTTGCGCAGAGGCAGGTAACTCGTCAACAACAGCTTGCGCTGCTGCTCGTCGTTGATGCCGCCAAGTTCGAAGATTTCGTCCGCTTTCTCGAGCAAGTCCAGCAGCTCTTCAACGTCCTCCGTTCGGAAATTCGGCCCGTTCTCGTCCCATGCGCGCGGAATGCGAAACGGTGCTACATCACAGGCAGGAGAGGTATCCGCCTCTGGCTGCGCATCCGTAGAGTTTGCCGCCGTTGTAGTAAATTGTTGAATAAATATGTTTTTGTCATCGTCTTCATCGTCGACTGCCTGCAGGCCCGAATTGTCCGAATTTTGCGATGTTGTTGTCGAATAAAATGTTGGTATGTTTGTCGGATTCGCCGGTGTTTCTTCGTCGTTCGTCCAGATGAGCCCCTCGCGGTGGGCTCCATATGAAACGCGGAGATCGGATGCTCTGCTGAATGCGGAAATCCAACCACAAACAAACAAAACAAACAATCCGACGTATGTGTGTTCGGGGCTCCATGCAAAATATATGCATGCTGCAACCCAGACGAAGACTCGAAAGTGACCAGCGGTGATGGGAAAAATGTGAAACTCGTCCAGCGAGTGTGTGTGTTGGATAATCGTCCCCAAAACGCCCCAAAACGCGACCAGCGCGAAAACCCCAAAATAACCTCCTGGGAAATATTCCCCTCCATGTCTGAACCAATAGTCCTCCACCCAAAATATCTCCCTAACCCTAACCCCAAAACATCCCCAAACCCTCATCCAACCAAATAAAATCCGTAATGTCCACCAAGTCGAAATCCAAATAAATGTAAACCAGAGCAAGGGTGAGGGTCTTGCCAGCAAGAACCAGCACGATCCTGCTCCGGGTCTACGCATGTCCAACATCGCGCGACGTTCCATATATGGGCAGGGTAATGATTCTCCCAACCGACGCTCCCCAGTCCCAAGGCGAGAAAAGAATAAAGCAAAGAAGAGGTGTGAGAAAGTGGGTGATGAAAGTTCTCCCTTAGCTACTGTACATGCTGGCTATATATACTACTGGGACAAATCTCGATCCAGTCCCGGATCTTGATAAGTCCTCCCAATCACCTCCTCCCACTCGTTTGCCCATTGTTCGAAGCGCGAGCGCGAAGCTCTCGTAAACGGCGCCGCTGTCAATTTTGACATTGACATGCAAATCCGCCACTAAACTCCTCGCGCCAACCCCAGAATACTGAAGCGCTATTGGCCAGACGGCCAACACCCTCGATTTCCGCACTCCGGACCTTCTCCGAGCTCTCCGAGGCCGCTATTGGTACGCGACGCGCGTCGCTGTCCGCCGCACGACAGGTGGTGCCGTTACCACCTCGAAGCCTCTCGACGCGCGTACCTCCGTGCTTCCCGGAGCTCTCGCATCCTCTACCGCTCTTCTCGGGTCGCGATGACGCGTCCAACCCCGCGCCAATCGCCTCCGAACTCGCTGCTCAGGCCCACACTCAGGCTTCCGGACCGAGCCCCGTTCCGTTCCATCACCCGTTCCGTCGCCGATCCCGCTTTGTATTTCGGGAAATTCGAAAAACTCGGCCGCGCTGGCCATTCCACAGCTGCGCGCGCCACCCGCTCGTCACCCCCATCCATGACCAGTTATTCGCCGCGAAGAGGTCGCAGAGGTCCGCCTCAAACTCGGCTTGGAGCTCGGGTGATAAAGGCGACACCGGGATGTATGCATCGGCGGAGACGTGGCGCCGTTTTGCTGGTGGGGCGGGGCTGGCACTACGAGACAGCGGCGGGAGAGTTCGGAACTGCTCTAGTGGGGAGGGCGGAATGGAGGCGTCGCGGAGGAACGGTGACTGTGAATGTGGGTGGGGAGTGGGGAGGGCGTAGAGGTTTGGGGACGGCGGCGCCGATCCGCTGAACGAATTCGAGCGCGTCGGTGCATGGGGAGCGAATGACTGCGCAGTCGCGACACTTTGGTGGTGGCTTGTGGAGCTCGATGCGCGCGATTTGGCCTCCCAAGCTTGGTGCTGCATGAGGATTGAGTCGCGGTGCGCAACCAGCGATGGGTTGCCCTGGATAGTCTGGCACGACTGAAGGTGGTTCTTGAGGTCATGCACCTTGCCACAGAAGGCTATACTGCCCTCAGTTTGCGCCATGAATGGAGGACAGTCAGTACAAGATGCGAGCGTAGAAAAATTGCGCACCTGCATATCGTCGTTCCTCCACCGTCCGAAATGGTACCGGTTCTCCCCTCTCCCGAGCTGCATTCTCCCTTCCCACCTCGTGTGCAACAGCTACGTCGAGGTCCGCTTTGCACCAGGCCGAATAATTCGACAGATTGTTCTTCCACTTCTTGTACTGCGGTTTGCCCTTCTCCGCGATGATCTTGCCCGTGTTATCGAATAGCGGGAGCCGCTCGTAGGCCGCCCAGACGGGGCTCAAGCCCGAACGACTGCTGGACGATGCGGACATCGCGTCTGGCGCGACGCAGAAGGGAGCAAGTAGAAAGGTTTGGCTATGGGAATACATTACTATATAGAGATGTGACCGTCATGACGCCGCCGTCCTGACCGTCGCCGGCGTCTGACGGTCAGCTCGCCGTGACGAACGTCAGGGTTTCGGCTGACCTGACAACACTGCCGGTCAGAATGCTACAGTATGTCCACCCGCCGCCATGCAAAGATTCGCTCACACGTCATGGCGCAGTACAAACCACACCCGAGAACATCAACCTTAATTCTATGGAACCCATGCCTCCCGATGCTCTCATATCGAAGTCTGGATCTCCTGGGTTCGCGGGTTTTATGCTAGGGCCCGAGAATGCCATCAAAGGGGTGTTTAACACAGGCCGCCGCTTTATCGGGCGCGGGATGTTCAACGAAAGAAGGTATACTGTAGTAACCAGACCTTAAGTTCAAGTAATGTGTAAGACCGCCCACTGAACTGAACCCCAGCAATTGCGTAATGTGTAATGGCAGCAGCTGAACATCTTACGAAATATGGCCAAAAAAAGGAAATTTCCAAAAGAATAAAATCAAATTTTCTGCGGGCAACAGAATTAAGATGCCTCCCAGGCACATTCCAATCATTTCCTTGGATGTACATCTAAGAAGGTCCAAACATCTGCACAAAAACATCCCCATATGCTGCGGGGTTATCAACCGGCTGAACTGAACTCCCGTAATTGCGTAATGTGTAAGAAGGTCCATTGATATTCTGTAAGTTAAATCCGTAATGCGTAAGACCCTCTGAACTTAAGGTCTAGTTACTACAGTAGATGGGTGCTGATGAAGGCGAATGTTTTGCAGTGGTTGATCTGCCTGTTTTAGCTCAGCAACGCCTTTGTTACCGGAAGGCTCGGCAAGTATGACCCACAGCCTTTCCACGTACCCAAGCTGCGATTTGTGTCGGCAGCCGTTGCGAACCTGTGGTGGTGTATGCTGACAGCGGGTTTGGGTCCCGCAATGCTTTCAAGACGTACTTGCTTGAAGAGCACATTCTCACGAGCGGAGCGGAGTTCACCAAATCCATCTGCAATTGCAGTGCCGTCCCGCTGCCGTTCGACGACCCAGAGATCACGGAAGTGGTGGAGCTCCTGCCTGGTATCATGTGCGATATAGGAAGACTGGGGCATGGTCAGACCTTCGCCGATAGATCAGCTCTCACTGGCACCCTAGGATCCATGACCCTCCTCACGGATACCCAAATCATGACAACCCCGTCAGTGCTTCCATTCAGGAGTGGTATGTGATATTCTGACACACACTAGACCAATTCGCGGCTGTCCATCATTCGCCATGTTTCGGAAGCAATCTAGCCGATCATGCCATCACCCTCGCAGGCGTTGGACACTCCCATAAATAAAGTGGAGCCCTTTACGTATCAGAGTTAAATGTTGTAAATAATGGTACATTTATGGGCACTCCTTTTGTAATCCCATAATTCAAACAAATAATGGCCCTTTTGTGGGAAATCAAGTCAGAGAACTTGGCTCGTTAAAGTAGTGAATAGAGAGGTTGCGCAACAGCCATTGAAGCCATTCAATGGTTGATTTGCGTTGCGCAAATCAATGGCTCCCGGTTGTGTGCAAATTTTCAATGGCTAATGAAAATTGATGTAAATGGTGATCCCAGCATACCCCTTATATCTATGCCAATCACAGGTGCTATTGAGCAGTTTAGCTCAAGTTTCCAGCTGATTTTCCACCCAATGGCTGGGGATTCCCACAGGCATCATTCTGTGATGGCTAAATTAGGCATTTGAGCATACATTCATGCAACTCGGAGTATTATACTATTTTCCTCAAAATTTTGTGACGTCCTGACAAATAACCATGGAGTTTATGAGCCACTGGGTTGCACAACGCAAATCAGCCATTGAATGGCTTCAATGGCTGTTGCGCAACCTCTCTAATATGGGCCCGATATTTGTCCCTTTTTTTCAGATAGAAATAGGTGAAAATATTGGCACCTGATTAGAGTATTATGCTTCATGGCCTCAAATCTGGGCCCATTTTTTGTCATGTTTATTGGCTCAGAAAGGTGCTCATTTTAGCAGCCAGTAATTCATTTCTTTGAAGGGCCCAGTTATTGAACTTTACTATAGTTTCATACAATCTGGGCAACAGTAGAGTGCTACTAAGTATCTGTGTGAAATATGGGCGTCAAAAAGGGCAGCCCCTGAATGTACCCTTATTTACAACATTACTCATATATAATCCATATGTCCTTTGGTTGTCATACATGCTCAAGAGCCCCATCTGTACACCTCTGCCTCCGCTCCCTATGTGCGCTATTCGCGTCCACTGAATTCTCGCGCTTGGCGGATTTCGGGGCAACCTCGGATGGTCAGCTGCGCGCCCCAAAGCCAGCTTTGTACAAATTAAATGACGTCGCACAGTATCATAAATACGGTGCGCTATCGAAGCTTGCCCCACCTCTCCCCTCCTCCCCCCCCTCGCGTTGATACAGCAGCCGATCGACCTGAGGGTCGGTGCCGCTGAACATCGCAACGGGCCTCTGAGTTTTACTCTACCGTATCCCCCCACCGCTTCACGCTGTCGCGAGACGCCGCTGCCAGTTCGACCAGCCCGCTGTCGGGAGGACATCCAGCGCGGATGTCCCTCCTGGACTGCGAGCTAGCTTATCGGAGTCAGCGCCACAGCTCAACCCAAGGGGGTGTCAAGATTATAAAATGTGTACATAGGGTCGAAATATAGGATTTCGGGCCTCTAGACCCCCCCCCCCCCCCTACCATATCGGGTAGTGATTTCCCACGATAATGTAAGATAACACTCTCATGTGATTTTAAAATCACTTTGGCCGGCCAGAATTGAGCTGTAAACCATGCTATGAACATGTAAACACATCCGCTGACTGTGTAGACTATCCACAAAGCCCCTATGAGCACTAGCTGTAGGCCCAGACCCCTGTGATGGGATAACCATATTTGGTAGTCAGGCTTTGACCAGAGGCCATTGGCGCCATATGAATGGCAACCCGGTTGGATGTGTGTCGCAGATGTCTCCTCCAGCTACTTTAGCATCAAAGAATGACATTTCTCATGGTTCTGGGCCCTCAGAAGGCCCTCAGGGCCATGCCCACACTCCCAGAAACTTACATAGAAAGTTTTTTTTCTGGGCCCTTGACCCCCCCTCCCCCCCCTACCCCATCCCATCAATTTTTGATCTGACACCCCCTTGGCTCAACCCGCAGTCTCATCAACGTGTTGGTGTAGGGTAGAGCATTTGTGCGTGCACGTGGTCGTCTCGGGCTTGCCGTCCTTCACTTATACCGTTCCGCCGGCGATCGTATGTCCAAGTACCAGTCAAGTTCGGCGCTCCCGAGGATGCCATCTTGGGCTGTGAGTTCGTTAACGTTCCTCTCTTCGAGTCGGACTACTTCCTTTCATGTATTCCCTTTGTGAATGCAATGAATTCTTGCCCTCACTAACCTCCATTCATTTCTTCTGCTACAATTGAGTTCGAAGCCGCAATCGTATGTCACTCAGCAATTGGATTCTGTTAGCATCCAAGACCCCCCGGGGCGAAGGCTCTGATCAGACACTTTGGGCGCGGCGTTTTGCCGCGGGCAATGGGCTCTTTCATATGTCAGATTTTGATCGACTTGCCATGAAGCGGGTGCTAGGCCGCTGCTTGGGGGCCATTAGGCCGTGGACATTAGGCCACGGCCTATGCCCCCAGTGTCAATCGATGCTATCAACGACAAAGTCGACGCTTTGAAAACTCGAACAAAGTTTTTCGGGCCTTGGAATGCCTCAACACTGTGTTCGGGCCAGAGAATTCACACTTTGGAGTGGTTGACTGGTGCAAGAATAAAAGCATTAAATCTATGGTGCATGTGCATTGTTCAGAAATGGAGTCAGTGCAGGGGGCGACCACTCGTGCTTGCGGGAAGATCAACTGTCAGGGTTGGCCCGTGAGAATATGCCTTTTTGGGTACCCGAGCAATGGGGAGTTGGACCTCAGCAACGGCGGTGAGTGCTCCGAAGCTTGGAGAATTCGTCGAGGGGAGTCTCTCCGACTACCCCGTAAGTTTTCTTGCGCAGTTTGAGCCACCTCTGCCCTGCACTGAAGCTGTTTACCATGACCCCATTAGGCAAAATCTCGGCGGGAGAGTTCGGAACTGCTCTAGTGGGGAGGGCGGAATGGAGGCGTCGCGGAGGAACGGTGACTGTGAATGTGGGTGGGGAGTGGGGAGGGCGTAGAGGTTTGGGGACGGCGGCGCCGATCCGCTGAACGAATTCGAGCGCGTCGGTGCATGGGGAGCGAATGACTGCGCAGTCGCGACACTTTGGTGGTGGCTTGTGGAGCTCGATGCGCGCGATTTGGCCTCCCAAGCTTGGTGCTGCATGAGGATTGAGTCGCGGTGCGCAACCAGCGATGGGTTGCCCTGGATAGTCTGGCACGACTGAAGGTGGTTCTTGAGGTCATGCACCTTGCCACAGAAGGCTATACTGCCCTCAGTTTGCGCCATGACACAGCGGGCATCAGCTCAGCCGCCGCGGAAACAACGTCGCATTGCCGCTCCATTCAACGCCGCGTTGACGCCCAATTTACCTTTGACCCTCTACCTTTCACTGATGCACATCCTGAATGAAAGGGGAACATGAGGCTTGTGTGCGTCGAGGTCAGTCTACAATGGTGTCTTTGTTTCTTTGAGGTAAATCTCCTTAATAGCCTCTCAGTTCCTCGGGTTTACTAGTGCCAATTTCTTGCAATGGGACAGAAGCGCAAAGAGCCCGCCGACGCCAGCGCAACTGCAAGTCCCCAGCCGAACAAGCGAAGTCGCCCCGGCGTCAACAACCAGAACAACCACGCCGAATCCAGCGAGTCGGAAGCGCCGGTGCCGGGCCCGTCAACGTCGCAGAGTCGTGGGGAGAGACGAGGAGAGAATGCTCGGCAGCGGGATACGGAGAGGGCGCAGCAACGCGAGGCCGAGAAACTTCGACGTAAACGCCGTCAGCTGGGTATTACCTCGGATGACGTTCCGGAGGAAGCGCTCGACACACAGGTGAGCACTATGCTTTCATCCCGCTTCTCTTTGTCGGTTTCTCAGTGCTTGAATAGACCGCATTCCAGCATCACATTCGCGCTCTCGCAGGCCTGTTCACCCAGACTGCGGTTCTTGGACGCGCGGACGACTACATTGCCTTCTACGATCGCCGCTTCGAGAAGGTTGCCGACCTTGGTTCGCACATTCGCGATCTCTGCGACGAGTGCAAGGCCCCATCGGCCGAGGCACGCCGCCAGACGCAAAATGCAATGCGCGAGGTCGAGCATCTCGCGAGGGAGGCAGCAAGCAAGAGGAAGCGCCGCGGTCAGATCGTCGGTGCACTCTCCGCAATCCCTAAGGCGCACTATGAGTTCATGTTTGAGGCTGTTGCGCGCGTGGGGCTCAAACGCTTTTATCCCGATGTTTTTGGTGCTGCTCGCTCCCCATACAACCAGCTTCTGCGTCATGTTGCCGTCTCGACATTCCAGAGTCTCGTTTCGTGGTTTGGATACGGTGAGGAGGGTGCGACAATCGAGTTTAGTGAGGACACGGGTGCGTCGACTCTATTGCCTTTTCGTGAGCGGATCTAACGGGCAAAAAAGGCATGCTAAACGATCTGTACGACAATTTCATCTTTGGCACGATAGCTAGCAACAGTCGCCGCGTGGAGAAGAATCCGACCTCGCTTGAGAAGAAGGCCCAAATGGATGCAGTTATATCCCGCCGTGGACGGGTTAGTGCTCTCCCAGCTCCCCTATATTTGGTGCTCACCCATTCCGAAAGCTGGCAGAACGCCGATATAACCACGCGAAAGCGACGGGCTGCCGGAAGGCGTTCCTGCGTGCGCTCAAGAATCCGGCATGTCACTCGGACGACGAGGAAATTGTACCGGCCAGCGACGCGTCGGACCCGAACGCAGAGTGCCGGCTACAAGCGCACGAGACACCGTGGTGTAATCCCGGCTTCACCGCGGTCAAGCGGCTCCTGGATGTAGCCATCGTCGAGAAGTGGGAGAGGTCACCGCCAAAGGAGCGCGGACGAAAGTGCGTAGCCCGAAAACTCACCTATCACATGGTGCTGACTGTTTTGAAAGGCCCGACGCTCGCAAGGTCTCCATACTGCTCCCTCCGTCTTCCGTCTCAAAATCGATCCCTCCCGCTGTCTTCAAGGTCAAGGACAAAGAGTTCGACACCCCGCTTGACGTCTTTGCTCCGGAGTACTTCAACTCGACGCTAGACATTGAGGAGCGCGCACGATACGGGTACCAGGAGAACGGGATCGCATTTGCGCTGGCCGAGAAGTGCGTCAACCAGACGGCCGTCGATGCTTGGAAAGGGCTGGGAACGAAAGACTTTATGACGCTGTATGGGAACGACGTGCAGGACTTGTACCACATTCCAACGGAGGACGAATTGGCCGCCCATCGGCGGCACAAGGATGCCGAAGACTCCGATGATGATTCGGGCACGGAGCTGAACGATACCGACGTGGAGTCGGAGGCGGAGCAGATGCAGGATGAGGAATAGGTGTTGTAGGAGCAGGTGTATCATTAGCGTAGTTTAAAGAGTATACACATAGAGTTTCTGGAACCCAAAGATGTCGTCGTGGATGTCGGAGTCGGCGAGTGAGACCGCCGACAATTTAGGCGGCGCTGGGCTATGCACCCGGCGCGGGAATGGATGAGCGGGGGCGGTAGCGGCAGGTGGACGGTGCAGACGGAGCCGAGAGTGTGCAGACATGCGCACCGGGCTCTCGCGCTGCGGAATGGATACGGAAGAACGACTAGGGTGTGCGGAAGATGTTCGGAGCGGGGGTACTGGGTGGGAGCAGAGGTCGATTGGTGGGGGTTGTGGGCGGGCCGGCTGCAGCGGATGTAGAGCAACGCTAGGTGTACGTAGCTCGGATTTTGTGCCAATTTGACAACAGAAAGACAGCCAGAAAGTCGTTGAGGCGACGAGACACCGAGAACTGGCCAAACAGTCAACTCGGGAAATGGGCGGCGCGCTACGACGCACCTGGGGCTTATTCGGCGGCGAAAACGGTTGGAACACGCTATTTAGAGGCGTTGCGGAGGGGCTAGAATAGGCGTTTGGCGTCAGCCGAGGTGGGGGAGGCAGAATGGCGAGGCGGGTGGTCAGATTGCGGCGAGTGCTGGCGCCAGAGTTGAGCTGCTGCGAGCTTGAGAATGTGCAAGGAGGGTCTCCTGGAGGTTTAGAAGAGGATAGAGGCATGGCGCCTGGCTCCGAGAAGTTTTGAGGAGCTTATGGAGGTCGGGGATGGAGGATGTGGTCAAGCAGATGCGGTGTGGGAAAAACCCTTGGCCGCCCGATGGCCCCGGCACAGCTGTCCCTGACCTCTAAACTTTGCGCTTTGCGCTTGGGCTCCCTCTGGAGGGTCCCCGCGGGGAGCCCCCGCCCCCTTATACTCTACGTCCCGTGGTCCTCCTCCCCCGGACGCGGGCGGTAATACATCACCAAATAAAAAGGGCCAGGCGGGTCTCAAAGCTCGACCACCGGACAGTATATCGGAAAGCTCATGAATTTCTAAGACTACCTACCACTACTGGGCCAAAGGGGACATATCTTCTGACTGGGAAACCTTGACAGCTCACTCCCCCGGACCTTCAAACCAAATAAAAAAAAAAGAAATCAAAATGTTTTGTGCCGGACTCGAACCGTCAACCTAACATGGGGGCGTCAAGCGGAGTTTGATTGCCTAATTCTTGTTCAGGCATTTGATCCTGAACAAGAATTAGGCAATCAAACTCCGCTAGTATCTCCGCAGAGCCATTAAAATATCCGAGTCTGCCGCGCTTGGTTACCGGAGCCTCATATTTGTTGGCGCCAGTATAATTAGCACCAGTGAGCAACACACCCGGTTCGCTGGTTCAACAGTATCATGATACAGATCCTTGTTGTGAATTCTGCCGCCAGAGATGGCAAGGCTGAATCCTATAAGATCGTCTCAGCCTCAGCTGTGGGCAAACAATGCCCCCAAAATCGAAACCGAAGCTCTACATCTGCGCGTGTTCGCGCTTTGGGTGTAATAAGGGAAGAATCCAGGTGGCCGGGACTCAACAGCCGGGCAAATGGGTGCAGTACAAGGTCCGCGAGCGACATAGGAAGGCAGCGCAGGCCACGACACCCCTGAAACGGAGGCGGAGAGGGCGCGCTGTTGATTCCGACTCCGCGACCGATTTGAATAGCGACACTGAAGACAACACAGAGGCAGTTCCAGGTGCGATAAAAAAATGGTCTGGCATGAACTGAATATACTCACTCTACACTGTAGCTGGGTCCAGTGCGACTCCGCCAGATGAACCTCCTGCTCATGCTGCAGAACCCCAAAATGACGGGCTGCCAGGCGTGTTTTGGCTATGTTCTCCGGGATTGATTCTCACTCTCTGATAGATGCCGCCGGGGTAGCGCTGGTCGTACAACTTTGTTCAATGCTGGCCATGTGGCTCCATGTCAAGGCGAACGTCGGACGCGCCACCGTCAACACGGTTCTCAAGGCCCTCCAACTCATTATCTCTACGACAGTCGATGTCATTCGTATCTCGCTAGCAGCGCAGGGCGTCGAAGCCTCTTTACCAAATTTCAACATCCCTGCAGATGTGCGCACCATCCATACACGCTTCAACCTCGACCCGCCAATCCAGAGAACGGTCTGCTGCCCCAAATGCTACAAGCTATACTCCGGGGAGCTCGCCGATATCCCTCTTCGATGTACCTACCGACAATCTCCCCGGGCAAAGCCATGCAATGCGGAGCTCCGGCGGAAGCGTCGGACCCGGACTGGCGGTGTTAAAGACGTTCCTCACACAATGTTCAGCACACAACTCTTCGATCCGTGGCTTGAATTCTTTTTGGGCCGACGTGATATTGATGCTGCCCTCGATACGGCCGTGAATCGTCCTCCAGTGCCGCCGGGAGCTAAAGTCAGCGATCTTCGGGACAGTCAAGCATGGGCCGATCTCAGCGACTACACTTCCAACAACAAATACAACCTTGTTTTCGGCCTTTATATCGATTGGTTCAACCCTTACACCAATAAGGTTGCTGGTAAGAAACTACTGTTTTTTCCACCGTGTCTGAATCTCTCTCTAGGAAAAGTTGTATCATGCGGCGCCGTCGCCCTTGTTTGCCTTAATCTACCGCCAGAGATGCGCTATCGGCGGGAGAACATCTTCATTATCGGACTCATACCATCGCCGAACCACCCGGATGCCATCACAATCCCCCATGTTCTCGACCCCCTCATTGATACAATTCTCAACTACGACGTACCCGGCAAGCCCGTCGAAACAAGTTCCCATCCCGAGGGTGTCCACGTCTGTGCACGCATCATCCCACTCATCGCCGATCTTGTTGCCGCACGTCAAGTCGCAGGCTTCCTCTCGCATGCAGCAAACAAGTACTGTTGGTACTGCAAGCTGGAGAAGGAGGATAATCACGATCTGGCGCACACAGAGTGGACATACCGCACGGGGGAGAGTGTGCGCGCCGATGCCGCGTACTTTGCTGCTGCCACAACCAAGGCTGAGCGCAACAAGCGTGCGACGGAGACAGGGGTGCGCCCGTCTTCCCTGCATCGCTTCGGGTACTGGAACCCGGTGAAACATACCATCCTCGGTTTCATGCACAACTGGTATGAGGGTGTGTTGAAGTTTCACCTTCGCACTGTATGGGGTGTTGGGAGGAGCCAAGCAAAGGAGGCGGAGTTGGTGACGACGCAGGACCTCGAAACGCATACCGAGCTTGAGCGAGCGGAATCAGAGAGCGAGGCGAGTGATCTGGCTGCTCCAGATCCTTACGAGGATCCCGCGGCATTGGAGGATTTGCGGCGCAAGCTTAGCAGCGCTCCCTCCGATGACAGCGATGCAACACCCCGCGCCGGCGCCGACGATGGGCAGATGCGAGATGTCGATGAGATGGATGTTGATTCCGAGCCTGACTCGGAATCAGCAGTTGCGACGCCACGCGAGACCCCTGCGATGAGCTCAGATGATGAGGATGAATGGGAGGAGACAGATGAGGAGCTTGACGACGATGAGATGGATGAGTACACTGGCGCCGCAGTCTTCGGCAACTTCAAGCTGTCCAAGCCCGTGATGGAGGACATTCGGACCTGCATACGGGAGGTCTCCTTGCCGACGTGGGCATCGCGCCTACCAGAGAACCTCGGGGAGAAAAAGCACGGCAAGCTGAAGGCCGATCAGTACTACATCCTCTTCAGCGCGATCTTGCCGTTGGTGATACCTGAGCTCGATCTGGTGGACGACGCGGACACGAGCGCTCAGATGCTTGACGGCTTCTATCACTTAGTCGCCGCCAGCAACATTGCTTCTTCATTCGAAACATCCGACGCTGAAGCAGCAGAATACCTCAAACACTTCCTGGCATATCGTCGCAACACCCAGAACACCTACCCGGACATCATCGAACCGCCGAATTTACACTACGCAATCCACGCCGCCGCGCAGATGATGTATTGGGGCTCTGGTCCCGGGATTAGCGAGTTCTGGGGCGAACGTCTTAACGGTGACCTCCAGAAGATCAAAACCAACAAGCGCCTGAGTAAAGTGTTCGGAATACTGACTGAATTCTATCTAATCACTCTTGCAGCGGATATGGACTTTACGATGCTGCGCCAAATGACTCGCCGTTGCCGTCTATTGGCCCTTCTGCACTCTCGGGAGTTTGAAAACCCCGCGCTGCGCTCCCTCGCTTGCCTCCTCGAACCATCTGCCTCGGCGTCTCCGAGCATGGAGTTGAACAACGCTCAATGCACCGAGTTCCTCGCCCGTGCGCCGAGGATGTCCGCCGCGGAGTACAAGATCATCCTCCAGTACCTCAACTCCCCCGCGCCGGTCTACTTAAGCTGGTTGAGTTGGCCAGATCGCGACCATCACTCCATGATTCTGCCTCCGAACGCCCGGCGGCTTCGTGAATATCACGAAGTGGACAGGACTTATAGTTGCCAGTCGTCTCATGCCGCCAACAGTCTTATCCAGTTCCGGCTCCCCGGCGAAGACATTGCGGCGACAGGCGTTATTGACACCATTCTAGAGATTCCACTCCACGGGTTTCTGCGCAAATTCCTGCTTGTGCGGCGTCATCGGCCGCTGGATATTTCATTAACACCCTACGCCAAATATCCGCGCTTTATGACAGGTGTGGTTGCTGCTGAACCTTATAGATCCGTCGTCGTGATTGAACCAAAGCATGTACTGACTCACCTCTCTGCATGGGCGCGGCCCGCGAACACCTACCCCGGTATTCGAGAGAAATGCCTCGTTGTTTGCTGGGCTTTGAACCGTGGGCGTAAATAATTTCCTTTGTACTCTTTGCTTGTATCAATGCAATCCGGCAACTTAATATTACTGCCTCATGGCGTTGAAAGACCGTCATGTCAAAGGAGGCTTCTGAGCGGGACCACGGCGTTAGATGACACGTCTGAGCGGCTTTGTTTCCGCGGCGGCACAAGTAATGCCCGCTGTGTGAATGGAGGACAGTCAGTACAAGATGCGAGCGTAGAAAAATTGCGCACCTGCATATCGTCGTTCCTCCACCGTCCGAAATGGTACCGGTTCTCCCCTCTCCCGAGCTGCATTCTCCCTTCCCACCTCGTGTGCAACAGCTACGTCGAGGTCCGCTTTGCACCAGGCCGAATAATTCGACAGATTGTTCTTCCACTTCTTGTACTGCGGTTTGCCCTTCTCCGCGATGATCTTGCCCGTGTTATCGAATAGCGGGAGCCGCTCGTAGGCCGCCCAGACGGGGCTCAAGCCCGAACGACTGCTGGACGATGCGGACATCGCGTCTGGCGCGACGCAGAAGGGAGCAAGTAGAAAGGTTTGGCTATGGGAATACATTACTATATAGAGATGTGACCGTCATGACGCCGCCGTCCTGACCGTCGCCGGCGTCTGACGGTCAGCTCGCCGTGACGAACGTCAGGGTTTCGGCTGACCTGACAACACTGCCGGTCAGAATGCTACAGTATGTCCACCCGCCGCCATGCAAAGATTCGCTCACACGTCATGGCGCAGTACAAACCACACCCGAGAACATCAACCTTAATTCTATGGAACCCATGCCTCCCGATGCTCTCATATCGAAGTCTGGATCTCCTGGGTTCGCGGGTTTTATGCTAGGGCCCGAGAATGCCATCAAAGGGGTGTTTAACACAGGCCGCCGCTTTATCGGGCGCGGGATGTTCAACGAAAGAAGGTATACTGTAGTAACCAGACCTTAAGTTCAAGTAATGTGTAAGACCGCCCACTGAACTGAACCCCAGCAATTGCGTAATGTGTAATGGCAGCAGCTGAACATCTTACGAAATATGGCCAAAAAAAGGAAATTTCCAAAAGAATAAAATCAAATTTTCTGCGGGCAACAGAATTAAGATGCCTCCCAGGCACATTCCAATCATTTCCTTGGATGTACATCTAAGAAGGTCCAAACATCTGCACAAAAACATCCCCATATGCTGCGGGGTTATCAACCGGCTGAACTGAACTCCCGTAATTGCGTAATGTGTAAGAAGGTCCATTGATATTCTGTAAGTTAAATCCGTAATGCGTAAGACCCTCTGAACTTAAGGTCTAGTTACTACAGTAGATGGGTGCTGATGAAGGCGAATGTTTTGCAGTGGTTGATCTGCCTGTTTTAGCTCAGCAACGCCTTTGTTACCGGAAGGCTCGGCAAGTATGACCCACAGCCTTTCCACGTACCCAAGCTGCGATTTGTGTCGGCAGCCGTTGCGAACCTGTGGTGGTGTATGCTGACAGCGGGTTTGGGTCCCGCAATGCTTTCAAGACGTACTTGCTTGAAGAGCACATTCTCACGAGCGGAGCGGAGTTCACCAAATCCATCTGCAATTGCAGTGCCGTCCCGCTGCCGTTCGACGACCCAGAGATCACGGAAGTGGTGGAGCTCCTGCCTGGTATCATGTGCGATATAGGAAGACTGGGGCATGGTCAGACCTTCGCCGATAGATCAGCTCTCACTGGCACCCTAGGATCCATGACCCTCCTCACGGATACCCAAATCATGACAACCCCGTCAGTGCTTCCATTCAGGAGTGGTATGTGATATTCTGACACACACTAGACCAATTCGCGGCTGTCCATCATTCGCCATGTTTCGGAAGCAATCTAGCCGATCATGCCATCACCCTCGCAGGCGTTGGACACTCCCATAAATAAAGTGGAGCCCTTTACGTATCAGAGTTAAATGTTGTAAATAATGGTACATTTATGGGCACTCCTTTTGTAATCCCATAATTCAAACAAATAATGGCCCTTTTGTGGGAAATCAAGTCAGAGAACTTGGCTCGTTAAAGTAGTGAATAGAGAGGTTGCGCAACAGCCATTGAAGCCATTCAATGGTTGATTTGCGTTGCCAAAAATCAATGGCTCCCGGTTGTGTGCAAATTTTCAATGGCTAATGAAAATTGATGTAAATGGTGATCCCAGCATACCCCTTATATCTATGCCAATCACAGGTGCTATTGAGCAGTTTAGCTCAAGTTTCCAGCTGATTTTCCACCCAATGGCTGGGGATTCCCACAGGCATCATTCTGTGATGGCTAAATTAGGCATTTGAGCATACATTCATGCAACTCGGAGTATTATACTATTTTCCTCAAAATTTTGTGACGTCCTGACAAATAACCATGGAGTTTATGAGCCACTGGGTTGCACAACGCAAATCAGCCATTGAATGGCTTCAATGGCTGTTGCGCAACCTCTCTAATATGGGCCCGATATTTGTCCCTTTTTTTCAGATAGAAATAGGTGAAAATATTGGCACCTGATTAGAGTATTATGCTTCATGGCCTCAAATCTGGGCCCATTTTTTGTCATGTTTATTGGCTCAGAAAGGTGCTCATTTTAGCAGCCAGTAATTCATTTCTTTGAAGGGCCCAGTTATTGAACTTTACTATAGTTTCATACAATCTGGGCAACAGTAGAGTGCTACTAAGTATCTGTGTGAAATATGGGCGTCAAAAAGGGCAGCCCCTGAATGTACCCTTATTTACAACATTACTCATATATAATCCATATGTCCTTTGGTTGTCATACATGCTCAAGAGCCCCATCTGTACACCTCTGCCTCCGCTCCCTATGTGCGCTATTCGCGTCCACTGAATTCTCGCGCTTGGCGGATTTCGGGGCAACCTCGGATGGTCAGCTGCGCGCCCCAAAGCCAGCTTTGTACAAATTAAATGACGTCGCACAGTATCATAAATACGGTGCGCTATCGAAGCTTGCCCCACCTCTCCCCTCCTCCCTCCCCCGCTCGCGTTGATACAGCAGCCGATCGACCTGAGGGTCGGTGCCGCTGAACATCGCAACGGGCCTCTGAGTTTTACTCTACCGTATCCCCCCACCGCTTCACGCTGTCGCGAGACGCCGCTGCCAGTTCGACCAGCCCGCTGTCGGGAGGACATCCAGCGCGGATGTCCCTCCTGGACTGCGAGCTAGCTTATCGGAGTCAGCGCCACAGCTCAACCCAAGGGGGTGTCAAGATTATAAAATGTGTACATAGGGTCGAAATATAGGATTTCGGGCCTCTAGACCCCCCTCCCCCCCTCCCCTACCATATCGGGTAGTCATTTCCCACGATAAGATAAGATAACACTGTCATGTGATTTTAAAACCACTTTGGCTGGCCAGAATTGAGCTGTAAACCATGCTATGAACATGTAAACACATCCACTGACTGTGTAGACTATCCACAAAGCCCCTATGAGCACTAGCTGTAGGCCCAGACCCCTGTGATGGGATAACCATATTTGGTAGTCAGGCTTTGACCAGAGGCCATTGGCGCCATATGAATGGCAACCCGGTTGGATGTGTGTCGCAGATGTCTCCTCCAGCTACTTTAGCATCAAAGAATGACATTTCTCATGGTTCTGGGCCCTCAGAAGGCCCTCAGGGCCATGCCCACACTCCCAGAAACTTACATAGAAAGTTTTTTTTTCTGGGCCCTTGACCCCCCCTCCCCCCCCTACCCCATCCCATCAATTTTTGATCTGACACCCCCTTGGCTCAACCCGCAGTCTCATCAACGTGTTGGTGTAGGGTAGAGCATTTGTGCGTGCACGTGGTCGTCTCGGGCTTGCCGTCCTTCACTTATACCGTTCCGCCGGCGATCGTATGTCCAAGTACCAGTCAAGTTCGGCGCTCCCGAGGATGCCATCTTGGGCTGTGAGTTCGTTAACGTTCCTCTCTTCGAGTCGGACTACTTCCTTTCATGTATTCCCTTTGTGAATGCAATGAATTCTTGCCCTCACTAACCTCCATTCATTTCTTCTGCTACAATTGAGTTCGAAGCCGCAATCGTATGTCACTCAGCAATTGGATTCTGTTAGCATCCAAGACCCCCCGGGGCTTCGCCCCGGGGAGGTCTTGTTCAAATCTAAAAAAAGGGCTCCCTTTTATTTATGATATTTATGAACCGGCCGAGTGACATCTATCGTAAGGTGGCGGTTGTGGGAACCCCGCACCTTTACTAATCAATCACACTGGGGGCATAGGCCGTGGCCTAATGTCCACGGCCTAATGGCCCCCAAGCAGCGGCCTAGCACCCGCTTCATGGCAAGTCGATCAAAATCTTGACATATGAAAGAGCCCATTGCCCGCGGCAAAACGCCGCGCCCAAAGTGTCTGATCAGAGCGGCTTTTAGTACAGAAGGTGAAGGGAAGCCAAGGATATTAGACAGAAATTCTATAAAATAGATCCATTGATGTACATTGAAAATACCATGGTACACTGTACAGCAAGGATACATTGAAGTATAACTCACAATATTGTTTGTGATATTGACAATTATGTATTCCCAAAACTGGCGGCACAGGAACAACACACGAGCGGATGCCGCGGAATAAAAGAGTGTTTCTTGGGCGCATGCTGGGGTTTTGAACCAAGGCAGAAATGGTTATTGGCTCATACCTATTTTCCTTGTATTCCACAGTCCCATTATTCCTTGTCTCAGTTGTTTGAACCTATACGTGAATAGACCCTGATAGCGCACCCACAGAATATAGCGTCCCATTTTGGGCTCATCATTGCATTTTCAGTTGGGTCGTGTATTTCTTCTGGAGCAGGAGACGAGTGAGCCTTATGAGAGCCACAGCCTGGGCCAACGGCCACCAGCTACGATTCCGTGGGGCGGGAATACCGGTCCTGTCAAACATGCACATCATGATGTGCCTGGCTCGAAACCCATTAAAGTCCTACAGTGTGGAAACAATCTGCCAGGCAACCACAGAATGTCCAAAGTTTATGAAACCTGGTTCATAAATGAGCTGATTAAGTCTGATAGACCATAAAGGGCCCGCGGCGGCCTTCGGAAGATTCTAAAGAAATCTGTTCAAATGTCGTCAACACCAAATTTTGTGTTGCAGTTTTATGAAGAGTGTTTGGCCAGAGTTGTATGTCTAGAGTGCCCAGCGTGAACACCCCTCGTATTTGGTTGTGCTCTGTATTCACTTTAAAAACACATAACTGATGAGAGTGGACCCCCCTCAGCAAATGAGAGGACTTGATTCTTTGTTTTCACAGTGCACTGCAGTATTTTCCATGTACATTGACGGAGTTACCTATTTTCGAGAATTTCTGTCTGTTATCCTGAGCTCACATTCATCTTCTGTACTAAAAGCCGCTCTGATCAGACACTTTGGGCGCGGCGTTTTGCCGCGGGCAATGGGCTCTTTCATATGTCAGATTTTGATCGACTTGCCATGAAGCGGGTGCTAGGCCGCTGCTTGGGGGCCATTAGGCCGTGGACATTAGGCCACGGCCTATGCCCCCAGTGTCAATCGATGCTATCAACGACAAAGTCGACGCTTTGAAAACTTGAACAAAGTTTTTCGGGCCTTGGAATGCCTCAACACTGTGTTCGGGCCAGAGAATTCACACTTTGGAGTGGTTGACTGGTGCAAGAATAAAAGCATTAAATCTATGGTGCATGTGCATTGTTCAGAAATGGAGTCAGTGCAGGGGGCGACCACTCGTGCTTGCGGGAAGATCAACTGTCAGGGTTGGCCCGTGAGAATATGCCTTTTTGGGTACCCGAGCAATGGGGAGTTGGACCTCAGCAACGGCGGTGAGTGCTCCGAAGCTTGGAGAATTCGTCGAGGGGAGTCTCTCCGACTACCCCGTAAGTTTTCTTGCGCAGTTTGAGCCACCTCTGCCCTGCACTGAAGCTGTTTACCATGACCCCATTAGGCAAAATCTCACGGGCCAAGTCTGACAGTGGATCTTCCCGCAAGCGCGAGTGGTTGCCCCTTGAGTCAGTGTATTTGACGAATTTCCGGTTGTAATTTCACCCAAGTAAAACTTGTTAACCAGGTTCAACCAAACACTGACCAATTCTTGGCGCTCGATTCCGAAATCATCTTGGTGAATAACCAGGGCGGCGCGCCACCGTGGACAGCTTCCTTTGTGCTATGCGCCAGAATGAATCGCTTTAAAATAGAGGGATAAAATAGAGGGAGCGACTCGGGTTGGCGGCGTCCCGGACGCCGTATGCTGCTCCGCAGGGCCGCTCGCGCCGGAAAACTCCTCTCTGAATGCGGTCCGAAAGCTTTTGTAAACCCTCCGGAGGCGCCGTGACACCTGCCAAGATTTCGAACGAAATTTTGAGCCTGTGACGCCGCTGACGCTTGACCTACGGATTGAATAAATTAGTACAGTATTGTTGTTGCGCGCTCTTCGCCCCCATTGAATGGGTGCGCGCGCCGCAGCACGGGTACTGCCCGGCGAACTCAGCAGGCTCGCAATGTATATTATGGCAGTCGAGAGGCTTTAAAAGGTCACTAGGGCCGACACTGTCTACACCCATCTACTCACCGCTACTACTCATCGGTGCGTGGGCACCTCGACATACACCGATGCAGACTGACTAGTTGGCAGAAACGACAATGCCCATTAACTGGCTTGGCTCCCCGTCCCCCGGAGAAAAGAACAGCATCCTTTTAGGGCTGCAAAACTACGCCAGCAGGGTTGTGTACAAGTACTGCACGGTCGAGTGAGTACACCCAATCCTGCGCGTCGGAACGAGCTCATGCCGCATGCGTAAAACAGTGCTTCGTCGAATCCCGCGACCGTCTACATCTCCACTAGCGGAGTAGCCTCGGAATACAATAACACCGATACATTCACGGTGCAGTTCAACGAGCTCGGTCATGATGATGAAGAGGCGGCCCTCATCTTGCAAAGGCTGTCGATTCAATAGTGTATTGTGGCCATAATATAGTTGCGAACATTGCACTCACAGCAGAGTACTGTACTAATCTGACCGTAAGTTCAGCCTGCGAACGCGTAACGCATTGAACTTGTCAAACAACAAGTTCATCACTGATGGAATTTCCTTACTGGGACTGCCGGCGTCAGCCGGCCGGAAATTTGGATGGTAAATTGCCTTATTCGGCGAAACTTGATGGCTCAAACTGGGCCGAACGCGTAACTCATTTGCGCTAAGTTCAGTTCAGAGTGCCGCGTAACCCGTAACTCGAACTTGCGGTCGGATTAGTACAGTACTCTGCTATATACTAAACCAAGCGAACGGCATATGTTCCGTGACTGGAAAATCCTGAGGCACGGAGTCAAGACAGACCACCACCTTGTTGTAACCCAATACATCCCACGAAAAAGTACCAAGCCCGGGAAGGGCCGCTGGTCGCTACCACTATACTTACTCAAATCCAGGAAATTCATGGGAGAGCTGAATACACTTGGCAAGCAGACCGAGATAGACATAAAGAATATGCTTGATCTCCAAGCGGAACCAGACACGTCAATGACAATAGACCAAAGATGGGTCAAATTCACAGATGATATACTGGAACTCGCAAAGAAACATAGTCGAAGGGTAAAAAACGACCACACAAAGAAAGTCAGGGATCTGCAAGTCCAACTGGACCTGATCTGCAACGATGAATCAATATCGGACGAAGAGAGGGGCCTGTCCGCCTACTTGCTGAACGAAAGAATTTCGGGCTTCCTGCAGGATAAAGAGGAAGAAAAGTCGGCAATGCGCGATGCGCGGTTCCAATTGGAGGGTGAAACATTAAAGACTAAATACTGGTCCTCTTCCCTGAAGCCATATAAACCTAGAGATGCTATTTACGAGTTCCGAAGAGATAACGCCAACGATGAGCCCAGCTCTTTTGAACAGGATCCGAAGATGATGGCCGAGCTGGCCAGGGACTATCACGAACAAGCCCAAGCCTGTGAGACCGATGCTTATGACCGGATGTGGGCGACAGACTACACACTTGAACAATGTAACGCCCAACTCACCAAGGAACAGCATGATAAATGTGATGAAGAATTCAACGAAGGCCATATAAAAATGGCCCTGACCCTCTCAAACAATGGCAAAGCCGCAGGAATCAACGGTATTCCGGGAGAAGTCTGGAAAATGCTAGATATTAATTTTAAAAATAAACCTGAAAATGATGAGGATACCTTTGATGTCCTCTCAACATTGTGTAGAGTCTTCAATTACATTGAAAAATATGGACTTAAACCTGATTCAAGCTTTAACATGGGATGGATGTGCCCAATATACAAAAAGGGTGACAGAAGCAAAATTTCCAACTACCGCCCCATAACCTGTCTCAACACAGACTACAAACTGATGACAAAAGCATATGCAATACGCTTAATGGATGTAGCACCTACCCTAATTCATGAGGACCAGGCAGGTTTCATGAAGGGAAGGCGAATTGAAGACCAAATAAAGACTGTTAAATATCTCTTCGACTGGGCCGAAGCAACAGAGACAAATGGAATCCTAGTCTCCCTTGACCAAGAAAAGGCCTATGACCGTATTGACCATGAATACCTCTTTAAAGTACTTGACCACATGAAGATCCCCAGCCGGGTATGTGATGGAATACGGAACTTGTATAAAAATGCTGAAACAAAGGTTATGATAAATGGAGAACTTAGCTCCCCATTCAATGTAACAAGGGGAGTCAGACAAGGGGACCCTCTCTCGTGCCTGCTATTTAACATTGCAATAGAGCCCTTGGCATGTATGCTAAGAAATTCTGGAATGGACGGCTTACAAATTCCAGGGAACGACAGGAAGCTGATTCTACAACTATTTGCGGACGACAAAACCATCTTCCTGAGGGAAAACGACTCCTGGGATGAGCTCTGGGAAATTCTAAACATATGGTGCATGGCCTCAACGGCAAAATTCAATGAAGCTAAGACCCTCTTGGCCCCATTTGGTACTCAGAAATACAGGGATTTTGTCGCAAGACATAGAGTATTGAAGTCGTTGTCTGGTACAAAAATCCCCTCCTCTATGGCCATAGTGAAAGACGGGAGTACACTTAGAGTCCTAGGTGCACATGTTGGAAACAAGATAGACGAAAAGACACCTTGGCCCACAGTACTTGAAAAAATTCAGAACGACCTTAGTAGAGCTGCGTTATCAAAGCCTCACCTCGAAGGGAAACGACATATTGTAAACATGACTGTAGGAGGCAGAACACAATTCCTTGCCCGAACACAAGGAATGCCCAGAGAATACGAAAAAGACCTGATAAAAATCCAACAAAAGTTCCTATGGGATGGTAAACCGGCGAGAATAGCACACAATACCCTGGCCCGACCTATCGAAGAGGGGGGCAGAAGAATGCTAGATTTGGAAGCAAGAAACGAGGGTATAGACCTCTGGAACCTTAAGATCTATATGCAGGAAGGAGTAGGAAGACCTTTGTGGTGCTACATGATTGATCATTTAATTATCAAGACACTGGAGACGTACAACAAAGTCCCGATTGGAAGATCAATGAATATTTTCCTACAAAACATTCACATGCCAATCTCCGAGAAAACCCCACTGCCCCAGGATATAAAGAGAATGATAAAGACGGCTTACAAGTACAAGTTGAGCTTCTTCGGACTAGAGATAGACCACAATCTAAAGCTTTCGATGCCCATCTGGAAGCATCTGGGAGCAGACATAGAGACACACACTAAGACCCTCCAAAGATCAAAAGCCTGTATGTGCCTCAGACTAAACCATCATGTGAGGACAGTCGGTGACACCCTGAAAATTACTGCTCGGCTTGACGACCCCAAACATACCACAAATGCTGGGTCGGGGTTAGGAAGGAAAAACTGTGCCTGCTACGACTGTAGGGAGGATAGATGGACAAATGGGTGTGATAACCCAGGACTATGTATTGACACTGCCAAGGACCTCATATTAAGCCTTGGGCCCAAGTGGTCCCCAATTATGGGAGCTGAAATCGCGAGAGACGATCTTAAACTGACAGAAGACGAGATTGAAGATAATGGGAAGGAAATAAAGAGAGACGCCGCCTTCCACTTTGATGCTGACTATAAGATATACACAAGGGAACAAGGTTTAAGAATTTTCACAGATGAAGACAAAAATATTCTCTTCCCCGCAAGAAGGAAACCGCGGGCGGATGAACAAGATGGGGGGTTCCAACTACACATTTATGCTATAATCCAAGACAGAAATACTTCTTCACCTAAAATTGTAACGGCGCTGACTGTGGTTGACGCGGGTGGAACGGTAACACATTCTCAATATGACTTAACATGTTACATGGGAAAGGGAAGATATACTGGCAAATTATCAAAACGCCCTCCTGGCATCTATAATATGTGGCCTGGATAAGGTTCCCCCGGAATTCCCCTTAGAGATACACTCCCCCTCCCCGATCCTCATAGACCTCCTCATAAAGAAAAGAAGCTCCTTCGAAGATGACTTAGCAAACCCCGCAATTGACCTTATAAGAATGGTCATTAATGCATTGCAAGAAAGAGGGGCTAAGACTCGCCTTATATACTCTTCAAATGATATCGTACAACTTAATAGAACCGCGCTGAACATGAAGTATAATATTGACATCCAATCCGACGTAACCTTCAGGAACCCGGGCATGCCCCTACATATGGGGTCTCAAAGATTATTCACAAAAATTATTCTAGCACAAAGGGAGAAACCATTTAGGAAGAAAACTTGGATCAACACCGAGCAAGTAAAAGCAACAATTTTCGCAGAATTTAACTATACACCCAGTTCCGCGCAGATCTGGAAATCTTTGAGAGACCCATCTCTGAGGATAAACATTAGAGAGTTCCTCTGGAACAGTATGCACGGAGCATATAAAGTCGGTGAATACTGGGAAAATATACCAAACTATGAAATCCGTTCTGTATGTCCAATATGCAAAGTTACAGAATCCATGGAACACATTGCACTAGAATGTATGGCGCCTGAGAGAAAACAACTTTGGGCCCTTACTGAACAGCTGTGGAGACTCAAGTATAAAGATTGGCCACAGATAACATGGGGCCTGATAATGGGATGTACGCTCCCGAGATTTAGGTCAGGGAAAGGGAAAATATTGCCTCATCAAGGAAGACTATTTACAACGCTGATAGCAACAACTTGGAACATGATCTGGAACTTCAGGAACGAGAGGAGAATAAGCAACCCTGAGGCAGTTTTCAGCGAAACTTTGGTGCACAACAAGTGGGTTAAAACTGTGAACTCAATTATAAAAAGAGAGAAAATCCTCACAAACAAATCAAGGTTTGGCCAATTCGCCCTAGATCCAAAGAAAGTACTTAACACATCGAGTGGACTACTGCTGGATGAGGATTCATTGCCGGACAATTGGTTAAATGAGAGGGGGGTTTTTAGTGGGTATTCTGCCAATGAGTGATAAAGAGGGTGTGGGTTAATCCCACAGGCAGAGAGTCCCACACTGGTATAACGTGCGTAAAGGCATTTCCTCCCGAGCGGTCTCCTACCCGGCAAAAAACTGGTTTATTCTTCCAGTGTCCTCCCAGCGTGTAACTTCAAGAAACTTCTGCGGCTTGATTTTACATAACAAACGCTCCAAAAAAAAAAAAAAAAAAAAAAAAAAAAGAGGTTCTCATAAATTCTCAGCCCATCTCAGATTTCAGTTTGTGGGCTCAAGAAATGCCAATAATTAACCAATTGGCTGATCGGATTCAACCCAGCATATTAATTGACCAACTCTTGGGTGATGTGGTATTTCTAACCAGCCCCCGGTTGCCGCCGTGCCCATAGTGGGAGTGAAATTAATATGAGAACCAGTAGGCATGGGAGGGACGGAAGCAGGACCCACTGGAAGCGCCGCGACTCAAGATGTCATCTTGCATACTCAATTTCACTCTTGCAAGTGGTAAAAGCAAGGTAAAAGTCCATTATTACTCGGCAACCTAACTATCTACCAGTGGAGTCGACTGGCCAACGCTCAGGCAGACGGCAACGCACTAGTAACACTAACGGTTTCGGTAGCAGCCTCACCCTCGCTCGTGGTTATCCCCACGCTCCCGCTCGCACTGGGGAGCGCCGGCTCGTCGGTGAACGTCGCGGTCTCAGCCGCATACTCCATCTCCCGCCCCTTCGGAGCCCAGTTGAAGAATATCCGAAGCTAATTGTGTGCGCTGAGGTCACGGACGCTGGAGAACGGGCGGTCTTGGTCGAGAGAGGCGGCGGCGGCAGTCGACTGGCTACGGCTCATCGGAGACGCGTTGATGTCGCAGGAGAATGTCGCATGGGCTTTTCGGAGAATGGGAGTCGGGGGCGAGCAGCGAGCCCGCAACCCCCGGGCGACAACCGGAGTCGAGATGGTGGTGGTACGGGAGAGAGAGGCAGGCGAGCAGCGAGCCCGCAACCCCCGGGCGACAACCGGAGTCGAGATGGTGGTGGTACGGGAGAGAGAGGCAGCGAGTGTGACAAGTCCGATTCAAGATGCGATTGGGCGACGCGGAGTATAGGACTTGTAAGAAACAGTGAACTGACTTGAAAATTCGAACGCTACTCGCGCGCGCTGGTGTGTTCTTTTCTGCTATCCTAGGCGCGACCCGTTGGTGACACATTACCGCATATGAGAGCAGATCGTCTTCCGTTCTCATCCGCTCAGAGCAGCCGGGACCCTACCAGCGCAGAGTCAGCCCTCACTGGGAGTACTCATGAATGTGCTACAACAGAAATTTCTCGAAATCTCGACGCGTCTTACAACAGTAATAACTTCCTTAAAATCTCCGAAACTTACTATTCGCGTTTGTATCTTTAATAAGGCTGAAGGGCCGGCGAGCGGCAGTGCCCGCTACCGGCTCTGGTTGTTTGCCATACAAAAACATCAAGGGATTTTATTGCTTTGCAGTGGGGGAGGATGTAGAGCCAAAACCTGTAATTTTCTGTGAGCAGCGGCCCGCTGGAGAAGCCTAAGTTGTCATCTTCCTCAGGCTCCTAAACCAACCCTCGATGCGAGCTATTCAAGCGGAATCCTAGTAGCCGTAGTTTCGGGCTGACATCACCAAAAGTATCGGTTGCTTACAAGTGGTGGCCGGATCACCAAGGCCATCAAAGCACCCAACAAGCCTTGTTCTCAACCATCAAGCACCTCGCAAGCCCCCACCAAGTTTGCCGACCAGTTGTTCCTCCGAGGCCAGCTTGCGGCCGGCTTCCAAGGTATGTTCAAGACTTGTTACCCCGGCACAAGCCCTATCTAAGTGCCATCGATAGGCCGTACAAGTCACGTACAAGTCGGTTGCTGGCACAAACCAAGCTTGCTGCCCGCTTTGAGGTACGTCCAAGGCTTGCCCCGTGTCAATAAGGCACTGAATACTGCTTAAATAAAGCTTCCAAGCTACTCTAACCCACCAACAACCATCCCCAAATTCGGAGTCAAGGACACGTACGCGCCTCGAGACGTTTACGCGCCTTGTAGACGTTACCAACACGGCCACCTGCACGTACTCCAATTCGACTCGGGGCCATCTTGAGCGCCATACTGGTGCGCGGTCGTTCGCGGGTACCGCTCTCGATGCTTATTTCATTTCTCTAGCATCGCACACGCGCCTGCACCCACAATGGCAAAGGAGCCGTGCACGTATTGCGACAAGCTCTTCACAGAGGGACACCCAATGGACACGCACGAGGCGATATGTCCACAGAAGGACCGGTGGATGGAGGAGGCTCAGGTTCGCGCGTTGGAACAAGAACGTGATGAACGTGTCGCGGCCGCTGCTGCGCGCGAAGCTGCCGCGCAACGGGAGGCAGAGGAGCAAGCTATGGCAATGCAGGTGTGTTGCACTCACGCGCTGCTTCTGTTAACTAACAACTACAGCCTCAACGGCCTCCGACTCCACCACAGCGTTTCCGCGAGTCCGACGGCCGCCCCATTCGTCCCATTCGGCGCCCAGCCCGTTGGCTCGAGGCTTTCCCCGAGCCACCTCCACCTGCGCCGCCCGCAGAACAAGCGCCCGTGCCCGACCCCGACCCCGATCCCGGTCCCGATGTACAACCACCCCCGCGCCGTTGGGTTGTTACCAAACCCAACTCGTTTGGGGTCTACAAAGTCTACCCCCCGCCCTCCGACACACGACCCCGACAAAAAGAAGTCCATTGCGGATCTCTGTCGAACGTCCGAGCTGGCGGAAGACGCGCCGCAGCCAACAACTCCGTGGTACCACCCATTCGCAAACACGACCCACGCACTCATCATGGAGTATGAGCTTCTTATTCCCAAATCCACTGCGGGTACCAACACATTCCTCGACTTCATGCGCGACCCCGCAGGCGATTTTCGGCAGGCCGACATCGGCTCCTTCAAGCCCGAGCACGGGTTTTCTCTTCTTGACAAGCTTGCGGAGACACCTCCCGGCGCACCCAAGGAGGGATGGAATACGGGCTCAGTGGTGCTGCGCGTCCCGCCTGGTCGACCCTCCAAGCGCCCGATTTTGGAGATCCCGATTACAGGGATTCTATTCCGCCGCCCCGTCGACATCGTTCGCGAGGCGTTCACGACGGCGACATTTGAACGGCTCCACACGACCCCGTCGTCGATGCGTGCTGGCCCTATTCCCTCCCCTGGTCAACCGTGTCCGTACGATGCAGCCGACATCGAGCTAGACGAGACCGGTCTCCCGGCTCTCCCTCCGCTCCACCAAGAGCTCCACGGGGAGATGTATCACGCCCGTCGTACACTGAAACAGTTCAACGAGCTCCCGGGCTGCGAGGAGGAGCCGGTCATCGTGTCACTTATGCCATTCTCAGATGGGACGCACCTTGCGCAGTTTGGGACGGCCGCGATGCAGCCGGGTTACTTGTTCCTCGGCAACCAGTCGAAATACGACCGCGCAAAGCCTTCAATGAACACGGTATTCCATATGGTCTATTTTCCAAAGGTATTATTCCTTTAATTCGGTGCAATTTGGGCCTGACGGATGCTGCAGTTACCCGACAACATCGGCGAGCTGTACCTCGCGCATTACGGCCAACGCATGCTCGATAAGCTCCCCGCGTTCCTCAAACGCGAGCTGTTCCATCTCGTTTGGGAGCTGCTGCTTGACGACGACTTTGTCGATGCATGGCGGCACGGACTCCTTCTCGAGAAATGCTGGGATGCTTTGCGGCGCCGGCTATTCCTTAGGATTTCGACGTACGGGATGGACTACATGGAGAAGTAAGTTCTCATTGACCGGATTCGCGTCGCGGCTGATTTCTTTGCAGGATTCTTGCCGCCACCATACAATTCCTCGCCAAACGCCCATGCCCGCGCTGCCTGATCCTCAAAAGCGACATCCCACTGACCGGTACCGTCCACGACCTTGAGCGCCGCAAGAACCTCCGCGAGAACACGCAGACGTGGCGTTCGAACGTCGCAATCGCGAGACGCAAAATCTTCACCAAGGGCGCGGCTGTTAGTGGGGACGAGGTGATGAAGAACTTGGGCAAAAACTCTTTTGTACCGAACACGGTGAGCTATATCTGCTTTGGCGCTCATCTCAAGCTGATAACTCTCCAGAACGCGTTCACCCGGCTGAACGACCCAAACTCTGAGACCGAACACAATCTCTTTGAGATGTTTGTGCCCGATCTACTGCACGAGGTCGAGCTTGGCGTCTTTAAGTCCGTGTTCATTCACCTCATCCGCGTCTTGTACGCGCTCGACAAGACCAAAGTTGTTGAGTTTGATGCGAGGTGAGCGTCCAGTCGCCTTTCCTACTCGATGGTTAACTTGTAGCCAGATTCCGCCAAGTCCCGTCGTTTGGGCGTATGACAATACGGCGGTTCTCGGGCAACGTATCGGAGATGAAGAAGCTTGCAGCCCGCGATTTCGAGGATATATTACAGGTATCCTATTCCAGACTGGGATGCGACGCGTAGCTGATCATCTTAGTGTCTTCTACCCGTCTGTGAGGGTCTATTCGGCGATCTAGATGGGCTCGTACAAACCCTCGTCTTTCGTTTTCAAGTTTGGCATGCGTCCGCCAAGCTCCGGCTCCATACAACTGCAAGTATCGAGCGGTTCCGCAAGCAGACAAAGGACCTCTGTGCCAGCATCCGCAAGTTTGCGCGCGACACAGAGTCCTTGGACACTGCCGAGTTGCCTCGAGAACAAGCAGCGCGCGCAAGGAAGGCTGCAGCTGATGCGACGCGCCGAACCGCCAAGGGCAAGAAAACAACGACAAGGGCAACACCAAACACGACAAGCCGACAGCCTAAGCGGCTGAACCTCGAAACCTACAAATTTCACTGCCTCCCCGACTATCCGGACGCCATTCGCGAACTTGGTACGACCGACTCGTATTCGACCTCACTCGTAAGTTGTCGGCCATCTGGCTTCGATTCTCAAGACACTAATACAAGTACAGTCGGAACTGGTACACGGTGGCCTCAAGAAGATGTACGGAAAGACGAATCGGCGCAATTTTGAGAAGCAGATCGCAACGCAGGAGACGCGCCTCCGGTTCATGCGCCGCATCATTGCGCAGAGGACGCGTCTGGCGCCGGAGAAGAAGAAAGCGGCCCTCGGGAACGAATCAGTCGAGCACGAACCCGAGCAAAAGCGGCTCAAGTTGACGCGTCAGGCTCGACTGCGCGAGACTCTCCGTAAAAGGACAGCTCTCCGACGCTACATCTCTGCTCGCCGCCACCACTACATCTCCGACTCGACCCGAAAGTATCTGCGTCTTTCGGATCTTCCGGACTCCAGGGGAGCAGAAGAGCACGTATCCGACTGGATGGACGACAACGACGACGACATCACCTTGCTTTAGCAGGTCCCCCACGGTCAGAATTAGTCATCATCATCAGGTGACCGTGACCCCTCTCTGTTACCTGGCTTACCTACAAGGTTCCCATGTAGTACCCCTATCTAGTAGCCTCTCCCTGGGCGCCCATTAACCTGATCTGCAACACAGCCACATGTTACATCATGTGTTCTCATGTAGTGCCCCTATCTGGTAGCCACCCGCTGGGCACCCATAAATTTTTTCTGCAAGCATAGCCACAGATTTACATGCTGAGTTCCCATGAAGAGCCCCTATCTGGCACCCACTGGCAACCCATTATTCTAATGAGCAAACACAGCCACCAATTAGGTACTCAGTTCACAGATGATGCTCCTATCTTGAAGCAAGTTGCGGCAACCCATTATCCTCCTGAGCAAACACAGCCACAACTCCCATATAGCTTTCCACGGTGGCCATCATCATTTTTCATTCCTTTGGCACACAGGACACATATCTGACATGGATGTTTGATTCTCACATACATACAAAATGTGATACTATTCTATTTGGACCCCAAATCCGAAAAAATTATATAATCTTTTAGAAGACTGTTTTTACAGTCCGGTAAAGTGTAACCGATTCACTGTAGGGTCTGAATAGTACATAATTGCAGGCACAGTAATGCACTTCAGGGTTGTCGCAGCACTTGTGAATTGATGCCCGCTCGGCGGTTCCAGACTATTCCGTAGCCGTAGCCAGTGCTTTATACTGGACCATCCTGCCCAGATGTTCACTGGATGTCTATGTATACTGTAGTATCAAGTGGTCAAGTTCAGGAATTTCCGATTTTTGTGACTCCGAGAAGGCTGATTTTTCGTTTTATTTCTTGAATTTGGGCAAATTTTCCTGTTTTTTTTTTTTTTTTTTTTTTTTTTTTGGCTGTTACACATTACGCAAACTTAACCCCTTGATACTACAGTAGTCTGAGGTTTGGTTCCTACAGCATGGGGGTGAGTGTTCGGACAGCGATAGCGCTAGCTCAGGATAAGGGACGGTGCCGACGGGGTTATAATTAGATGAAATTGAAGCAGATTAAGGTCTCAGTCTGTAAGCGTAACAGTACTTGGTTGCATTTCTGAGCCGGAAAGCTGCTTAACATTCCTTGTTGAACCCACGCACATGCATGCAAGACCACTCGCGAATTACTCCCTCCCCACTCCCCTCTACATGTACAAGTGATGCCGAATCGCTCGGCGTCCGCAGGCCCAGCATTGCCTCGACTTCCGCTTCAACTTGAATGTGTCAAAGCTCCGGAACCTTATTTCGCCCCCCGCGCGGGTCATTGGCCCAGGCCCGCCGGGATGACATTTGTTAGCAGGCCACCCCACTGTGGTCAGCAGGCGCAGCGAATTTTGTGGTGCGACCCCGCGAAACGTTCCATTCGCTATAAAACACTGCGAAAAAGTAGCGAAACTTAGTCTCCCAGAAATTAAGAAAATGATATTATTTTTCAACTCAGCGAAATTCGCTTGCGGGACCGTGAGTTTCACCACAAAAGTGAGTGAAACAGGCCAGCGAAACGTTCCATTCGCGGACTTTTCGGGTCCACGAAATTCACGTGGCGCTGCAACCTCAGTGCCCCCGAGCCGAACTGATTTGGCCCGTCCCCCGAAGCTAGCTCCGTTAAGTTATTAACCCGCACAAAATGCAGGCGAGATATAAAGATTGAGCGTCGACATTCCTTCCACTCGTGCTTCCCGCAGCACTGCCGTCATCCTGCGCGCTCCGACAAGACATTGTCGCATCCTGCAGAACCTGTCCCGCGCCATACTGCTGCAGCTCTTTTATATTTTAGTCTGCTTGTTCCGGCCGTCCATCATGCTGATAAATGGGGACTGGACGCACATCCCACGCGCTCTCGAGAACGCATCCTGCGGCGCAGGTCAAAAAGTGTCGAGCATCGGATGCCACATACCTTCATGATCCCCGCATGCATTGACATGATGCGTCAGGAAGACACACACATTGCTGTCGCAGTCGCGGCTCAATCCTCGATGAATTTCGGATTCTGGCCCCGGCGGTGAACAGAACAAATGAATGGCGCCGTTTGAATAGACACTGGAGTTGCTGGCCTGCCTGCAGCTGTTCCTTCCATTCTTCCCCGCTCTTTCAACCCCGCATTCTCCTGCGCGGATCAGCCCGAAGCCTGGAAATGAGCGGCACATACTGTGTACGAGGCGAGGCAAACTGATACTCAAATGGGAAAGAGACGGTCAGCTTCACGCCAAACACCGGAATAGCTAAAGTACGTACCGCGACATGAAGCTGCCGCGAGTTCGTCGAGTTTGCGGAACCGGGCGTGGCTTAGCTCTAGAAAGGGCAAAGGGATATTGGGGTCGTACCCTAGCCCTTATCCGTCTAGCGTGTACATACCCGCGGCCGCGGGGGAGGACCCGGAGGATCGCGTACACCTCGTGCCGCCGTCCCGTCAGACGGCAGGGTATAAGTTAAGCACGGCGTCGGCATCGGCGGCCGCCTGTTCTTGACTTGAGGAGAGAGCCAAGGACTGGCGCGAGGAGGAAAGCGACGCTGCTGCTGCGGTACTTGGGGCGGGGACGGTGCCTGTGCGTGCACCAGCTGCGGGAGGTCCGTCATCGCGCAACTCCGCTGTCGAGCTCGAGTACGCCACGACGCCGACGCCGATGTTGGGGATGAAGCGGGGTGGGACTGCCCACTGGCGGAGTACTACGCCAATCTAGGGATAGTGCCGAGGGCGCATATCGCGGGGGAATACTCTAGGACGACTCGCTGCCACTGCCCGACCCCGAGCGCGGAGAATACAAGCGGCGGCCATGGTACGAGTAGGCGGGGCTATTAGAGGTGGAGGCGGAAGCATATGCCGGACGGAAACGCGCGGAGCCGGGGCGGGAAGGAGAGCATGTTTGTCAATATCAGGTACAGCGCGTGCGCGTCGCGTCCCTCTAAACGTCGTCAGCCAGTCGGCGCGCAGCAGAAAGGGAGTATTGGGGTCGCGAGATATAAAGGGAGAGGTGACTAGTTTACGTCAATGCAGCGCTAGCCGCCCGACGACGGAGGCGGAGAGTGAAAGGTGAAGCACGGACGGTGGAACGGAACTAAATACGGATGAAGCCCGCGCCGATGACCGGCCCGGGAAAGGAATGCCAGATATTGCACAGCAAGCGCGAACGGTAATGACGTGATGCTCACCAAGCGATAATTATGTGATTCCTCACCAAGCGACAACAGGGATAATACTATTCACCTCACCAAGTGTGACACCTCACCGGTGAGATCTCAAGTGATTTACTATATACCTCACTGCACCTTTTGGGTCATTTGTGTGTTTTTGAGGGCTTGGGGTTGGCTAGAATGTAAGTGAGCTACGTTAAGCAGCGACAAATCACTCTAACTGCTAAAAAGTCCTCAAAGTGACCATCAAAAATCGTCGGCCAGCCCGGGGGAAGGCCTGAGCATTGCGTTTCGCTCCCATTATAGCAAAGCATGTAGCGAAAAAATACATCTCTGTCATTTGGCGTGGTCTGGCCGGAAAAACCTCCCTATTGAACTTATCTAGTTCTTTGACCATATATTTACCTGTTAACATGTCGGAAATACGCTGTAAACACGCAATAGACGTGTCAACACTCATGCACGATGTTCTTGAGCTCAAAAGGGTCTCCAAAGTAAGGTAAACAGCGATTAAAACGCTCAAGAACGGTGAGATCAACAAGTGAGGTAAATAGGCGGCGGCCAGTGAGGTGTCACACTTGGTGAGGTGAATAGTATTATCCCGACAACAGCATCCCCGCGCCGAAGGGGGTTTGTAATTGGACTAGAGCTGTATATAAAGCCGCATAGAATTCGAGGTAAAACAGAGACTTAGCAAGTCTCTCCTGTGCCGGCTGACTAAAGAACTAGATCTGATTTGACTAATCCCATCTTATCTTATCTTACTTTCCTGAATAATTTGTCCAATTCTTGCCGCCTAAATAGTGTGGTGCGGAGTGGTGAGGGCAATGTCAAAGAGCATTGCCGGCAGGGTGTTTACCGATGTTAGGATTGCTTATTAAGGTATTAAATAAGCAGTGTTCAGCTCGGTCTGCACCTGTGATGGGCACAGCAGAAGATTTTCTAAGTGGCACAGATGACGAACCTGTAAATATTTTAGTTGTTTTCTCTTCTAATAGTGCTAGAAAAATGGTCAAAATTTTGTGAATATTTCAGCATGTCTTCGCGAGTTGCGCGGATTTTCACACTCACCTCGCTTTTCTCAAAGTGAATTGACCGTCAAGTTCAATAGCTGTGCAAGGCAATCGCTGGGGGCATCCTCTGCTGTCGGTGCCAGCCTTGCACCCCCGGAGGCTTGCCATGCTCAATGGGGTAAGTTCCTTGTCGCTCAAAGCTGATGCAGCTGTTGGGCTTTGATATTTCCTTTCCTCGCTCTCCAAACAGAAAGAGTGGAAGGAACGAGACATCTTGATTCGAGGGCACCTCCCAGATCTTGTGTGTGTCACACATAATTTTGTAAGCAATATCTCGGTGGTTTTGTGTTGGTGTATGTCTAGAAAAAACGTCAAAAATTTCCACAGTATTCTTTCCACGGTGCTAGACCACATGGGCCAGGCATAGCCACTGTTTGTGGAACGGGTGCAATATGAGGTAAATAAATCGATGTTTGTAGCCCTGGCCTAGACTTAAGCTTACAATAGAGGTTTTTTTTTTTTTTTTTTTTTTTTTTTTTTTTTTTTTTTTCATAGATCTGTGAATTGGGATTCCTAAACGACTGTTTGATGAAGTGCGTAAATGACTGTTACACATTGAATCAACAATATTCAGTGCTCGGGAAACGCAAGGTCTTAGCTAGCTCAGTGAGCTGGCATCTAGTTATCCAAGACGAGGATGAGAACGAGGATCCTGCGTTTCGGGTACGTACACCCATACTTGTGTCTAAATCGGAACTTAGCCAGTTTGCGCAGGATATTGTCTCGAAGTTGCGCACATACGCGAGAGACTGGTGCGAGCGACAGCTTGACCCAGCTGCTGCAGACCGGCGGACGCAGCCGTACACCGAGCTGGAACTGCTTGCAGTCCAGTTCGACCGCGAGCGCGTTTGGACGCACAATACTGCGCAGATCAACTACACAACATACGATTTGCAGCGCGACCAGGATACGGTCAACATCCGGACGCGTCCAAACATCATGGTGCTCTCCAGCGATACCACCAACCGCCACCCATACGAATACGCAGAGGTAATCCTCATCGGCCACGCACGAGTCAAGATTCCCGGCATGGCATCCTACAAACACATGGAGTTCCTCTACATCCGAAACTACGAACGCGTTCGCAGCCAACGCTGTATACCGGAGGCAAACCGAATGCCCAAGCTACGATATATCGACTACCTCGACCCTGACGCATTCGGTTTCCTTGACCCGAACGCGGTCATCCGAGGAGTCCATGTTATCCCAGCGTTTGCATTTGGACGTACCGACGAGTTTCTCCCACCATCCGTTATTCGCCCGGAGACCGAAGAAGACACCGACTGGAACTTCTACTATGTTAACGGGTACGTCTCGCCGCCGCCGCTGCGCTCCGACTGACGCGTCTCAGCGTTGTTGATCGAGATGCATTTATGCGCTACCAGCGAGACGCAATCGGTCACAGACATACCTGGGCCGGCGCTGCGTATAGCCTTGGACCCGAGACTGGAGGCGACGAGGATGAGGACAAGAGCGATGAGGAGATGGAAATGCCCCCGCAAGCTGGGCCTGATGATGCGGAGCCGAGAGAGGACGAGGATGAGGATGATATGGAAGAAGACGCTGAGGGTGTGGGTGAGGGAGAGAAGGCTCCGGATGCGGAGGAGGATGTGGAGGGTGTGGAGGAAGAGGATATCGAGGACAATCCGGAGTTTTGGGAGTCGGACAACGAGGAGGAAGACCGGGGAGACTTAGAGGACAGTGAACAGCTCGTTGGCAACGATGCGCAGTACGACGACATGGGTCTGGACATGCTGTAGCGAATACACGCATATTTGGCAAGCCACTATGTGCGAGTATGCGAGAGATCTTCCGGACCTCGGTTAACCCCGGGGGAGATTGAAATCGCTCCCAAATCACGTCTCTGCTCGTAGCAGAGACCTTTCCACAGACGTACAGTGCAAAGTTTGGGGTCGCAGAGCTCAATGAGCAGTGAAGACGCGCCTGGATCACGACCATCCCGCCCAGTCAATGAATGTGGTGTATCCCGCTCAGTAAAGCGCAGAACTTCCCAAAATTTGGGCTGGATACTCATGAGAAGGTACTACAAGGGCTGGAGTTTGAATCTCGACGCATATATCCAGCTGGGTCTCTTGTCGACGCGTCCATAAATCCTGCGCAAGCTGATGTCACACCCACCTCTCTTTCCTCCGCTCCACCACCATCTCCCTCTCCTCCCTCTCCCCGCATCCCTCTCCCACCCTCCTCATGCCCGACGCACCTCCCATCGACCCCCAAGCTGCCGCCCTCGCAGCCTGGTCTGCGCTCACCGCCAACCAGCGGGACCAAGTCAACACGGTCTTGCTTGGGCTCAAGCTCTCAGCTCTCGCTCCGGATGGAAGCGCGACGGGAACGAACGAGGGGGCGGACGATATTGACGATGATGAGCGTCCTGCAAAGAAATCGAAGACGACTATATACGAGTGCGTGTATCGCGACGCGGCGCGTCGCATATCTAACACATTTACAGCTCGGATAAGGATATCCATACGCACCTAATCTGTACCGGTCATTTCTACCCCATTGGTGTCCACCCGCACGAGAAGTTCGATACTGCTGCAAAACACGGCACGATTGAGAAGTGGGTGGGCGGTGATGTGCTCGCAAAGCTCACCTCGACCCAGTACGTTGCCTACTCTGTCTACACCTCTCTCTCCCTACGGCACTATAGGTCCAAGAAGGCGAAGCATGACCGCTTTGTCTCTCACTTTGAGGTCTGGTACGAACACGCAATCAACTTCAACTCGGACCACGAGCTCGCTGTCGTTCTCCGGTTCCTGTTCCTGCACAAGAAGAAGGCCTGGCAGCAACTTGTTGCCGACGTGCGTTTCGCCTCGTTCTATCTCGTTCAGCGCTAAGGTATTCTTTCCAGATCAAGGAGGCGGCGCGCGATGAGTTGCACCAAGCGACGTTCAAGGTCAAATTCAAGTTCGAATATCTGCTCCCGAACCCCTTGGAGCAGCATCTCTATCCCGGACTGCCCAACGCCGGTCGCGTGAAGACGGGTCGTGGTGTTTCCCATCCTTACCTGCTGCGCTTGCTGCTGAGCCCCGAGGAGCGCAAGCTGCTGCCCGAGTGCACCTTTACCCCCGCTGATGCGACGTACGTGCTTCTTCTCCTCTGCGCATTGATCCTTGCTGACTTGGATGTCCAGATTGGTCCCTGAGTGTGTTCCAACTTGTTCTACCCTGCGTCTTGCCCCTCTAACCCGTTTATTGCAGGGACGACAAAGGCAAAGAGTGTGTATTACTGCCCGCTGCCGCGACGTCTCTAACTCGTCTACTCAGGCTCCTCACCAAGGTAACCAAGAGCACGCACAAGTGGTACGCCAAGAAGCATTTGTCGGCGTGGTATGCCGACTACACCGTTGTCGGACGCGGCAATGTCAAGGAGGGCTTGTTTGAGAGCTTCATTATCATACGGGTATGTGCGCTCTCCCTTGTCTTCTTGCGCTCACGATGCCTGCAGTTCCTCCGCCACTATCTCATCGGGCCCGGACACGCTCTCCTGGGTCTTGGCGACGATCCCATTCCGCCTCAGTGTCCTGCGCGCCGCCACGGTGTCGACAAAGTGACCGTGCGCATGCTCGCACATGTTCTTTGCGAGGTATGTACTTACCTCGATGCGAGCTGAGTTCTAACGACTATTTAGATCCGCACGATGCTCACTACCGCCGACTGGGGAGACAAGGACGGCGACTACGACTACAACGACCTCGTCAACCGGCTCATCGCATTTTGCAACAAGGTCGAGACCAAGGAATGGACCGAAGCTCTTCTCGAGCGCCTGACCAAGTACGTCCGCCACGTCTCGCGTGTCCTATCGTTCATATTGCGGATAGGGCCGTTTTCAACTCAAAGGACTTTGGTCGGTCCGAGGACGTGTCCAGCGACGGCGAGGCGACGGACGACTTCGAGGACCTCCTTGCTGAGTTTATGGAATAGTATGTTCATCGCCGACTTCTGACGCTTGTGCCTAATATGCGCCCCATCTAGATTCGCCGTATAACACTTTCTGTATGTCCTTCGTGTCTCGCGACGCCGTACATACCCGCTGATCTCTTCCGACCAGGCTACGAAACTGCTTACGACTCGGAACGGTACGTACTACGCCTCGCGTCGCGTCGCGTCGCGTCGGCTGACGCGTCTCCAGACTGGATTATCGCATATGCACGTACCTAGTTATGCCTCCGGCGTACAACTGCGCTAACACGCGTCCAGCACATGCTGCAACACTCGCTTTCTCGATAGACTGTCGGTACGTGCACCACTGCCGGCCCAGAGCTTCGTTATAACACGCGTTGCTAGGTCCTGCCGACCCAAACAAGACCCGAACGTGCGTACAACTCTTGTCTTACCCCAGCTGCCGCTCACCGTCCGCTCTAGTCTCCTTGCATCTGCCTCCACTGCTGGTACGCCGTCGTTTACCTCTCGGGTCTCATGCTGACAATCTGGCTTGTAGTCTTTCCTTCCAACTGCACTTCCCGAATCCATGCGGTATGCTCGTTCGCTACTGCTGGTACTCGTCGCTGACCCCTTTGCTTGCAGCTTGAACGCGCCGCTCATTCCCTCGCATCGCACGAAGCATCAATTACGCATAGCTGTATCTCCTACACTCTGAAATGGCATTCTTTGTTGTATACTATCTCTGGAATGCGTATGGGGAAGCCGAGGAACGGCGGTGGATTGATTAGAGCAGCGATAAGTCAACAGCGGGTGTGCAAGTCACTTGCAACTGGGTTCAAGTGCTCGCAAGCACTCGCAAGTCTTGTCGGTCAACCAAGTCTGGATTGGTCTTACAAGTTACTTGATCTGGCCACAAGCCCATGTAAGTCACCCTAATGGTAGCTGTACATTCAAGTGCCCCAAGTCCTAATAAGCGCGGCTAGCGCTACGGTTGCTTATACCCCGGTTGGGGGAGCTTGGTGATTCAAAACGGGTGTTAATCGGTATGTGCAAGGGCTTGCGCCACTTACTACTACTTATGGTCCTTCCAACCCACTCGCAGGTGGGTTGAAATGGACCGGTAGTTTTGGTGATGGAATCCGAAGATTTGATTTAAAACCGAAAGGTCCGATTGATTATGTAAATTAGTGGGGTGTGCGCTCGCAAGAGGGCTGGCCCAACTGACCCGGGCCGGGATCGGCGCGACGTTATCCCCGGATGTCAGATTTGGTGTGCAGCACCGATTTATTGCACACAAAGGCTTGCAGCTACCAGAGACCAGTGTCATAAAGCTATTATTGACTTTGTGTTCAACTCTGGGGGGCTGAGTGGGTCAGTACCTTCCTCCTCATTTTTTATATTGTTAAATAACAGTGCTAATGATAGTTTAGCCTTCCCTGACATTTGAGCTTTCTAATTTATACCTTTCTGCCCTTCAGAGCCTTTATGGGTTGTGACAGGACAATTTTGGCCACTGACCGCCCATCCATGTACATGGGAACATAAATTATTGGAGATAGTCTTGGAGAACAAATAAAGATGGTCTCATTTCCACCCACAGTGAGTTCCAAATAAATTATCTCAAGCCACCTTAGAGCTCATACACAACCTCTCTGCACAATACAGCTTAAATTGGCCGAGTAGACCTCTTGAATCCAAAATTACCGCCGTGGAAAGTTTAGCCTCCAACCGGAGATAATCCGCCGCGCCGATCCCGGCCCGGGTCAGTTGGGCCAGCCCTCTTGCAGAGCGCCCACCCACACTAATCTCACGTAACAACTCGGATATATGCGGAGGTCATCGGAGCTACACGGATTCAGCTAGAAATACTCCTCCTCGGATTCCGCTTGAACAGCTCTGCATCGAGGGCTGGTTTAGGAGCCTGCATCTTCCTGATGTATCGGGCTCAGGGTGTCCGTCAAGTCAGCGTAGATGACCAAATGTAAGCAGGAATGACCAAGAATGTGATTTACTGCAGAAAGCATTTGATAGGGCTCCCTATGAAACCCGTACCTAACGGTAGCGGGAATTCGTGAGCCATTTGGACTAATGGCTATTTTACACGGGTCGATAATGGCGAAGCAAAACCAAAAAATGAAACTCACTGAACAAGACCGCCTTTCCGTCCCGAGTATAATTACAACAGACGAAAATCTAATCGGAGACCAAATGGAGACGCTAAATCACAATCTTTGTTGAAGGTAGTTTTAAATCGCGGAACTCTCCTACGGGTGTTTCGGAACAATGCGCAACTTTAATTTTTTTGACGTCCCCGACGATTTTGACGTCGTCGGGGACGTCGGGGACGACGCCGACGGGGCCCTATCGGGTCCCTATAAACACCGATACACGCAAAATAAAATTTGCTACACAAAGATCACCGTTGACTCGCACTGGCATTTCCCGTTTGCGAGGTAGTGGGTGTGTCCAACGTCTGCGACGTCGATGGCCGGCTCGCTTAGCCTATTGCACCCGAAACGCGGCGAATCCAGTCGACGTCGATGTCCGCCAGCCATTTACCCTCGTAGTCCTTGAAACCGCACAAATATGCATTTGTAAATTATCCGACACCAAACTACACTACTAATATATGTGAATTACAGCAAAATGTCAATAATCTGGGTCCGGCTCCTCATCTGAATCGGCATCGTCCAAAATCATTGCCTCAGGAACTTCTTGGGACGGCGCTACGAGCTTGGGGGCAACCTCGGTCTCGTACATCTCGATGCACCACAGCAGCTTGTTGTACAACGGCGCACGGTTCATGGACGACAGCCCGGTATCAAGCTTGAGGTCCATGTACTGCGCGTACCACCGAAGCTGTAAGCGCAAGCCAGCATTGTCAATCCGCAGTGGGCTGCGCATCGGGGCCTTGAACGCGTTCTCTGCGGCCACCTTGGACACCATTGGCGCCACCGCCGCCAGTTCCGCCGCCGCCGCCGCCTTTTTAGCCGCTGTGACCACGTCTTGAGCGCGCTTCCCCGCGACGACGTCCCGTTTGTGCTTTGCTGATGCTATCCGCCAGATCTTCGTGCGTCCCTGGGACGCGATCTGTCGTGCTTTGCGGCGCGTAAAGGTGTGGAAGCGGGCGGATTTGTTGGGGTCGCGAGAGCGCATCTCCTTCAGCCACTTCCCCGTCGAGTTCTTGCGATGCATGAGGCGGGCGTTGAAGGTCTCCAAGGTGAGTGTTGGATTAGCTTGGAGGTCTCGCTTTGTGCGTCCTATTTGCCCCTCGTTCTCGCAGTTCGACGGCCGCATCCACGCAAACTTGCGATTACCATCCGAAAGCGTCGCAATCCGACCTCCCTCTGCAAACTCGTCGGTAAACTCATCCCATTTCTCCAGCGTCCACGCGCAATATGACTGAATCAGTCCCGCCAGATGCGGCATCGTCGACGCAAGTGCCTGGATGCGGTACATGACATCGGGGCGCTCCCATCGTTCGCCGTCCAACGACGCCGTCTCGTGCGCTGCCGAGGGACCGAAGAGCATCTCCGGAGATGCTTGAAGCTTTTGGATGTGGTTCTTGACGCGAGCGTGGAACGGGCCCAGGTCGAGAGCGGAGGTATCGGTTCCGCCGCGGGTAGTACGAGTATACGGTACGTTGATTGCTTGGTTCATGAGGGCCAGAACCGCTAACTCTTGCAAGGTATTCGGGCAGTGTAAAGCATTGAACAGGTTCTGCTCCATGTGGTTGAATGCACGCGCCTCTTTACCGTCCTTGATATCGAGCAGGAACGCGATGAATTCATCCAGGTTGACGATGAGAGTCTCCGCGACACGACAATGCGACTGGAACCGGTTGGCGGAGGTGTCGGCGATTTGAATGAAGTAGCCGAATAGCAGGAGCCATCGGGCGCGCATGGAGTCTTGCTGTCCAAACTGACGCGAGCGTCGATTGCGTCCGAAGATGCAGCCTGCTGCGTACGCCGTCTTGATAGCTCCGCCAGCGGAGACGGCCTCCGCTCGCTTAGCTGCGTCCCCGCCCGACTTGCGCGCCGCGTCGTTGTCCCGATTAAAGTGCTTCATCGGGCCGTTTAGCTTGTTTATCTGCCAATAGTGGGTTAGTCCTTTGGCGCCATGTTTGGTGGTGTTCATCTCCTTGTGCATGCAGCAGCCAACCCAGATCCAGAGCGAGGCAAACTCTCGATCCTCCGCTGACAGCGCGGCCACTTCCTGCTCTCCGCGCTCCCGACACAACACTTTCCATCTCTCCGACGTCAGCCGCTGTCGTTCGTCAAGGTCAATTCCCGCCCAAGCATCGGTCCCTCCGGCAGCAGACATTGCCTGCGAGACACAGCGTGTCGCCAATAGAAGCGCGGCGGTGCTCGAGCCCGCTTGGATTGCCTTTTCGCCCCGAAGCTCCCGCTCGCACTCTAGCTTGAGCTTCTCCAGCCCCCGAGCTAGCTTCCTCTGGTCGGGAGCGTGGTCTGAATGGAACCCGGTGTTCTTTGCCCACCGGGCGCGGTCTCCGCACAGATCTCCGGCGTCGAAATCATCGCCGATTGGGGATTCCGCGAGCACACCCAAAAACTCCCCCGCGAGCGTGCGCCATCCATCGCGCTGGTCGTCGCTCTTGTGCGTAATTGCGCCGCCGACGCCGGCAGACAGTTCCTGTCGAGAACCGTCCGCGTGGATAACGGTTATGGTGCGCGATTCTACGTTCTCGTTGTTGATGGTGGACCCGTCGGAGCCGATGGTATTACCTGCAGAGCTAATTAGCTAGCGTGAGTTTTAGCAGAAGATACTGCTCACTCTTCCCCTTCAAAACTGCCTCAGCCACAACCACCTGTGAGCTAACACCCGCCTCGAGAGTGATGCGATGAGCCGAGGTACGAGAAATCTTGCCCTCCACGGCCATCCCCGCCTCCCCGAGTGCAGCATGTATGACGGCGTTGACATTCTTGGCGGGAACGTTGAGGTCGCAAATAAGTTTCGCCGTGAATTCGCGAACCTCGTCGCGGATGACACCCTTCTCTTTTAGTTTGTATACGCGCTGTTCCGCGGCCTGCTTCTCGACAGCGGCTTTGACCGCTCTTTCCTTCTGTGCAGCACGGCGTACAGTGGTCTTCTGCAGTGCCCGATTTTCCTTCTGGGCCGAGTCGAGCTTGGCCTTGCGACGCGCCGCCGAAGAACGCGCCGACGCGACTTGTTTTTCCATGTCGAGAATCTCCGCGGCCTGCGAACGCGCCTCCTTCTCCACAGCAGCGCGCTGCGCTTTCTCCTCGACCAGCGCTAAGTGCGAATTTGTCTTGAGCTTGGTTTTGGACGCGTCGCGACGCGAAATCTTGCGATTGGCGTTGTAAAATTTGGTCTTGTACTCGGCGGTCCGGTGCTGCTCCTCCTCCAACCGCAGCTTCAGGGCTTCAATCTGAACCATGGATGCATTCTCCGACGGGCTTGTGGTGCCCTCACGCCGGGCGCGAGCCTTAGCAGCGTTCTCGCGCCGCGCTTGCTTCGCGGCCTCCGAGAGGCGTTTGTGAGACCCGCCGCCGAGTTTCGTTCCGGGGCGTCTATCACCGGAAGGCATCTTAGACCTTCTTCAGCATGAATGCATTGGATCTGACGCGTTTACGCACGCGTCGAGGCCCGGAATCGCCGCCGAAGCTTGATGAAGATGAGGGTAACGGGACGTGTCCTTTTCCCACACACACAACAGAGCCAAGGCCCAAACAACGGCTGTGACAAAGATTGTATGTTATTTGAGGGGTATCGGTATAGATTTGCAAGTGAGCCGAGATCGCCGCGGCCCGATAATTGGCAGAAAATGACCATCAGAGAATATTTTGCTTCAGTTTCTATACCATTGTCACTGAAATGCATGTCTAAAACTTTCATTCCGTTGAAACTTTGCACCAAAATGGGCCGTTCTGAGCACAAAGTACATCGCCAATATGTGCCTTCCAAATTAAGTAGATCTCTTATCAATCACGGCCGTCAGATCCTGGGATTTCCGGATGTGTTGGACACACCCAGAGGTAGGTACATAGCTTGGTCGAGTTTGGCAGTTAGCTTACTATACTTGCCTTTGATTAATTCGGCCTTCTGTGCATCAAATTGTACACAATGCATAGTGACGCGTGACGCGTCGCGTCCCTATAAGGTACGCATCTTTCTTCCTCCTCCACTTTGGACCTATCAATCCGCGCCACATTATAACAAATCTTCCAACCGACTTCCATCCCCCCTCTGCTAACTCCCCGCAACATTCTGCCGCTCCAACGCGGCTGCGAGCAACGCCTGCGACGTGTTCGGCCGGCACATCGTTGCGCTGCTCGCAGGCGCGTTGCCACGCAGGCAACCATCGTGACCCAAGTACGTCTCGCTGAACTGACCTCAATGAAGCCTCCTCAATGTTCATTGATTGGATCCACAGCCGTACCGCTCCCACAACATTTTATTCCTCACTGGATCGGCTAGGGATCGAGAGGGAAATCGACAGCTCAGCCTGGCTGACCGCGGCATATCCATTGATACCGTCAGCCATTTCACTCCCCTCCAGATGCCATTTCGTCTCCTCGGAACCTTGTGGGGGTAAATGTCGGCATCGTTCAATGACGAAAGGGGAGTGGGCCAAGGCTGCATTCGCTTTGGTTTGTTTCGAATCGTAATGATCCTCCAATTCCAATTCTCATCAGCTCCACCGCTGTCCCTCCTATGTCCACAGCTCAGCCAAATTTGGGCTCCACGGTTGGACTCCCGAGTCGCGAACGGGACTCCAACCGTGGAGCTCACCATCCGTCGACAGCGCAGCCGGTGGACCACTGAAATGTTTCCCCTTCGCTTCTCGTCGTGCGGAGGAGCGGAGACGTATTCCACAAAAACTCCCCGAGACCTTGTGGTGTTTTGTGAGCGCCGTCATCTTATCAGCCGTACATGGCACTGACGAAGAATGTCTTACCTGTACCTCCCGCGGCTGGATAGGTCGTTCCATCATAAGCTCCTTCCGTCGCACCCGCCTGGCGTCAAGAGAAAGGGAAACAGCACATCCTTCCTGCACGAAGGCATGTGCACAGTAACCGTAGATTGTTCGCTCAAGCCTTCCAGATGCCATCGCGTTCTCGCGGGTCTTTGCGAGAGCGCATTGTCTCGGACAACGATATGTTTGTGGCTGGCCTGGATTCGGTCTGGCATGTTCGAGACAGTCGATATCGCGGTTCCAAATCTCATAAGCTCAGCCTTTGTTCCTCCCTCTGTTCCGCAGCATTCTCGGCTGAACCAATCTAGGTTGGAAAACGCTGCTTGCACGCAGCGAACTGAACTCTGCGGAGCGCTGAGTTGCCGGAAGCACTTGTTCTTCCCCCTGTTTCGCAGTATTCTCATTTGAACCAATCTAGGCAGGGCACCGCGGTCTGCACGCGTTTCCCGGGACGCGAACTGAACTCTGTTGAGCGCCGAGCTATCATAGCTCGGGCCTGTCCCTCGCTCCATCAGGTATGAACGCCGTCATGTTAATGCACTCAGTCCACCTGCCAGCAGGTCTGGAACCTGCGAGCGTAGTGGCCCGTTGGCCCCCACCCATTTGCGCCGCCACTGGCCGCCTAGATCATGGAACAGTAGTTGGAACACCGGGTCGTAGTTAGGGCTACGAGACCCTGGTCTGAACTGCGGGTGCCATGCGTCGCGAACACGGCGCTCGCAGTGCAGATCAGGGCCTTGGGACTCGTCAGCATTACCTTCGAGTACTATTATATACGAGAAGCTCTACGTCTACCTGTACTTTGGAGGCTGTTCACAAAGGACGGATCGGCGCCATCAATTGTGATTGTTGGGTTAGTTCATATCCAGTACAGGAAGGTCGCCGGCCGCGCCCCGCGGCCTATAGCAAGCATGCGGTCGGCTTAGAGTTGCTCAAGACCCAGCGCGACTCCATGCTGCTCCCCGTCGAGCACGGCGTGCATAGGGCAGCGACGCACAGTGCTTCCTTTGCTCCATACAGAGCACCCGTTGCTCCTTTACCGCATTGTTAGTCAAATACATCGATTTGGTTTACTTCTGACAGCGAGTTGGTCGATTCGTGGACTTGGCGTTTCACGCGGGTTGTACCATGTTAGTACTCCGAATTTTCAGATCAGGAGTTAGTAGGGCGAGTTAGTAGCCATCTGTGCATTCCTCTCGTGATCAAGCAGCACTACCGTTAGGTAGCGTGGAGGTATATTCTTCGGATATTTACCTAGCCATCTGCCGCCATGCATGAGCTGCTAACGCGTCCTTTGCTCAACTACACCTCGTTTAGTGACATTTGACGCGTCGCGCGTTTCACGCGACGAGTGGCCGCATGAGAGCTACTGGATATTTCCATCAGTACAGGTCTACTTTTGAGGCCTGGCACTGCTTTGACGAGCAAGCTGGGGTTGCTTCCAGCTTTCCACATAAGTATCTATATATCAGGAAGGTGACGCTTTGTTTCAGTGCTCATGCAAATGTGCATGTACCTCCCGAGCTCGCAGCTCCCGCCGCCGCATCCTAGCTCTTCCCCTCTGCCCATGCCTCCCGCCTCGACCTCTTGCTTGGCCGGGAACGACGTGGACGCTGCGCCGACGTGCCGCAATCCCACTCTAAACGCGCTCGCGCGGAGTCGGCTCCGGGTTCGGTTGCGGAGAAGCGCGCGCGGCAAGGCGCGCGATTGACGTTGGATTGGGAGGTCGAGGATGCGAACGAACTTGGTGGACGCATCTCGGCCCGAGATCTTGCGAGGAAGTACCCGGAAGAATGGGTGCGCCACTACACAGACAAATATGGCCACTTTGATACCGGTAGCTTACAAGTTGGTTTCGGACTTGTTTATTGAGTAGAGTACGGTCCTGTAGTGGAGTAAGATAGTTAATCCAAGTGCTACTTCTGGATTCTGTGTGTGCGACACCAAGATGGCTCAAAGTGTCGCGTCTGTGTAGCAGGTGTCGTGCATGATGTTAATGTGTGCGAGGCGTCGATTCTGTTTTTGTGAGCGTTCGGCGCATCTGTTATACCCCGTTATCAAGTTCAGGTTCGAAACATGAAACCACTTGCATCCGCTCAGATTTGTCTATTTTAGTCCTACAGTAGTACATTCCCCCCAGATTCATAGCTGTAATGGTAAAGTCTGCGTAGCTCCAGAATACGAAAAGCGGCGGATCGCAAGTTAGTTGATGCCCAAGTTAGTGGACCGCGTGATTTCAGCCAATATGGTCTTCAAGATTCGCAGGAATGCGGGCAGGCACTTTGTAGACGTATATCGGGTGTCCCGCGAGGATGTTAAAGCTTCGCCAAACCTGTCGGAGTCTCCGGTGCACGAAGTAGATTACATGAAACAGCGCTTAAAGCTCTTAGACTTGATCAGTATTTCCGTGTCGGGAAACCTGAGCTACCTACCGACTGATGTTTACACGTCCTAAAAGCCCATGAGTGCTGGAGGAGGAGTTGGTGGACAAATTAGTGGACGAGTTAGTGGTTCCACATAATATAAAGCTGGTAGACGGATTGATGTTCCGCTGTCTGCGCTTGTCTCCTTCCACCATGCCGCCAAAGAGAGGTCGCACCACCACCACCACCAAACCCTCCCGCTGCAAAAGCGTCCCAGTCGAAGTTCCAGGTTTTGAGTCGAGCAAAGAAGAGATGCCTCCGAATCTCAACAAGGCGGCACGAGCAATGTCACAACTTTCTTTTTTCCCCGGTCGGGGCCGACAGCCCGATCGTTGGGTGACCCGGCTCGGTCGGGTGTTGGTCAACGCCTATAAGGTCAGTCGGCGCCGGTCAGCATGGATCGGCTTACGGTCGGGGGACGGTCGGCACCCGTTGAGAGACGGTCGGGCTTGGTATGCCCCGATATGCCAGGATTCCGGCTATAAGGCATATTTTAGTTACAAACATGTACACTGCTATTTAGACAGCGCAAAAACATGTCCCCGTCAACCACAGCACAACGTTGAGAACAATTCTAGCTGAGCTTTATGCTTTGGTAAGTACGGTCAACTGACATGATTCCATCAGATAAATCTGATGGTATCAACAAACCCTAAACAATCCTTTGTGTTATGGTGCAGTTTATTTAGTCACCACTAAACTTGTATAGTGTGGGAACATTTTTGTGACTGATCTGATCAAAAATACCTCCTGCCAAAATGTGTAGAATCACAATCTGAACATTTTGGCTGGAGGAATAAGTCAAAATAGCCAAATTTGGGTGAGATATGAGCTCATCAATCTCATGACCAGGTTTGGATTTGGCCACTCTACTGTATGGGGAGTCACACATGGTCACACACAACCGAAAATCCCAGCCAAACCAAATTGGCCATCGTTCCCACGCTATACAAATTTAGTGGTGACTAGATGAGCTGCACCATAGCTGGACAGTAGAGGGACATGGAGAATCTGTAGATTAATATTTTGATTATCCATCAGTTGATCAATTTTGTTTAAAAAGGTCCCAGTGTGTGTTTTCATGTTCTGATCGGGTAAAATGAGCTGTAAAGACAAAGTAAAAGAATTTGATGGGATCAATTGACCTCTGATGTACATGAAGACCTGGTATATGAAGATCCTAACAGAGGTTTGTGGATATTCAAGCTCCAATTCAAACTGGCCGGTCTGGGACTTGCTTGGTTGCATATCTCGCAATCCAACTCATGTAAATTAATGCACGCATAGCTCAACGGTAAGCACTCTCTTTCCATAGTCTTCAGATACTTGAGATCCCTGGTTCAATTCACACTAACTGCACTAACTATCTGGTTTAAAGTAGAACAAGAAATACAAGTGGTTGAAAGGCAAGAATTGCCTAAGATGGAGAATAAAAGCAATGAATTGTTGTTATTTTTCCGTTATTATTTGGCCCTCTGGTCAACCCCGGCCGGGGGCCGATATGCCCAGTCGGGCCCGATATGGCCATCGAGTTGACGAGGGCTGAGCGGTCCCCGATCGGCGCCGTATGTGGTATTTTTCGAGCTGATCGGGCGCGGTCAGTCCGACAGCCCGACCGGGGCATATCAGGCTTGATATGCCCCGACCGGGGAAAAAAGAAAGTTGCGACAAAAGTGGTGGCGCAACAAGAAGGGGCGCCAGTCTCAACGCCGCCGACGCCTACTGCTGCCCAAAGAACAGCGGGCTGCTGAGAACGAGCAGTCGCGGCTCTGTATGCAGACGTGAGTCGTTCAATGCAATGTGCTCGATTACCCTCATCGCCACGTAGCCTGCGCGCAAGGTACACCAATTCTCAGAAGATAGAGGCCAAGGCTCGTCAGGTCATATATAACAACAGACACAAGGCAAAGTGCGCGGTTTCCCCTCTTCCTCCTCACGATGCGTACTAACTCCTTGCGTACTCCCTTCAGGAAAGAAGCCGGCTCGGATGGCGATGAAGAGGGAGATGACGCACCTCCTCCGCCAAAACGGCGTCGGACGCGGCGCTCTAGCAAAAGGGGCGCAGCAAACGCTGGCTCGGAAGGCGACGACGAAGCCGAGTCCGAGTTGAGCGACAAAGAGAGTGGCGGAGTCGAGGAGGATGAGGAGGAGGAAGAGGAAGAGGAGACGAAATCGGAGGACCAGCAGGCGATGCCGCGTCGCAGGTGCGTCTGGCAGCCCGGGCAGCTCGTCGACTGACTTTGTCCACAGCACACGCGCCACGTCCCAGGCCAAGAACAGTGCGGCGCCAAAGCCCTCCAAGAAAACGGAGGGCAAGCGCAGCAAGGCTGGCAAACCGGCCGAAGACGACGAGGACGAAGCGTACGTCGACTGTCCCCGGCGCCCGTACGTGTCTACTAACTCGGTGTTTCAGCGCGCCGAATAAACCCCTCAAGAAGAAGAGCGCGTCCAGGGCAAAGAACGGCAAGGGGAAGGCTGCGGAGGAGGACATGGAAGTGGTGGATGAAGCGTACGTCGATTGTCCCCGCCGCCCAGACATGACTACTAACTCCTTATTCCAGCGCCGACAAAGCCGAGTTCGAGTTGAGCGATGAAGAGAGTGGCGCAGGCGAGGAGGATGAGGAGGAGGAGGCGGAATCGGAGGATCAGCAGGCGATGCCGCGTCGCAGGTACGTCTGGCAGCCCGGGCAGCTCGTCGACTGACTTTGTCCACAGCAAACGCGCCACGTCCCAGGCGACGAACAGTGCGGCGCCAAAGCACTCCAAGCAAACGGAGGGCAAGCGCAGCAAGGCTGGCAAACCGGCCGAAGACGACGAGGACGAAGCGTACGTCGACTGTCCCCGGCGCCCGTACGTGTCTACTAACTCGGTGTTCCAGCGCGCCGAAGAAACCGCTCAAGAAGAAGAGCGCGTCCAGGGCCAAGAACGGCAAGGGGAAGGCTGCGGAGGAGGACATGGAAGTGGTGGATGAAGCGTACGTCGATTGTCCCCGCCGCCCAGACACGACTACTAACTCGTTATTCCAGCGAGCCCAAGAAACTGCCAAAGAAGGTACCTCCCGAGCCCAAGTCGAAATCTGAGAGCAGCAAGAAGAACAAGGCTGCTGCGGAGGAGCAGATGGAAGTCGATGAGGAACCGTACGTTAACTCTTTTGCCCGTGGCGAACCACTCTACTAACCCGTTTTCCAGCCCGGCGTCCGAGAAGCAAAAACCCAAGGCCGCGCCGAAGCCCCAGGACAAAAAGACGGAGGTCGCTGCCCAGCCCGCGTCCGGGGATCTCGAGATGGAGGACGTCACGCCACCGTATGTGTGCCGCTTCTCGCCGAGCCATCTTATAACTCCCCATAGTGCCAAGAATAACGGCAAAGGGAAGGCCCCGGCTGCGACCAGGTTGGTGCTTCAGCTCGCAAGGAGGAAGCTACTGACGCACATCCAGCATTGATGACCCACCTCTGGGGACCACGCCAAATGCCGGCAGGGATAACGGGCCACAAAAGACCGCGACCAGGTACGTTCCCTTCTTCGTTTTGTATTTGACCTACTAATTCCCCACCAGCTCATCCAAGGAAGCGGACGACGATGGCTACCATTGCGCCCGCAAAAACAAATGCAACTCCCTCGAGAAAGACCCCGAATGTGTCTACCTCCGGATGGACGTTTGGTACAACGACTATGGGCCGCTCTGCACCAAAGATGGCAAGGAGTACGAGCGGGAGGAGGCGCAGAACATGATGGTGCCTCTCTGCATGACGGACATGGACTACTACAGCAACAAGCTTAAAGATAACCGCGGCTTCCCCGGCATACTTGATGTGCTCTTTAGTTCGGACGAATCGTAAGGTATTCTCCCCTTTCCTTTTCCCTCCAACTGACGCACATTACAGTGACTTCGAGGGCCGTCCATGCGCTATTTCGGTTCGTTTCAAGGACCGGTACAAATGGACCAATGAGAAGCTCCGCATGCGTCCTACCTGCCACTTCGGTAGCGCCTGCACCGCTCTCAAGATGGACGACGTCGTCGTGCGGGTTCCTCCAATCGACGACTGGCTCAAGACGGAGAACATCCAGCTTCTCGATTCCAGTGGACGGCCCGAGAGCACGGACTTTGTCCTCCCCGTCATGTGTGAGGCGGACGAACTGTTCTTCTTCTCCCGCATCCGCCGGCTTGTCGAACATGGGGTTAATAGTCCCCTGCTTGAGGTGTTGCAACGCATGGGGAAGGAGCTGGACTCGCGGAGTAGACTTGGAGCGCTGGACGATGAGGACGGGCTCGATGAGCCAGTGGCGGGGCCAAGGTAAGGGCCGAGTCTACTAACTTCTGTCCACTAACTCAGTCTCAGTAGACATGCGTCGACGTCTGCGGCTGCCTCAATGTCCGCCGTCCCCGCCCCCGCCTCGACGTCCGCCGCGGCCGGTCGGATGCAAACGCGTAGCTCCAAACGGTATGGCGGGAGCTAGCGGGTTTGCGCTCTACTAACCCATTCTTAGTGGAGATGCCTCGACGTCATCCGCTGCCTCGACATCCGCCGCGGCCGGTCGGATGGAGACTTAAAAGGGTACGGCGAGAGCTGCCAGGGCCGCGCTCCACTAACCCGTCTACTGACCTTTCAATCCCCAGCGCACACTCGACATTGACCTCGCTGGCTCCCAAGCTCCCATTGTCCACTTCGTCTCCTCCCGGTTCCAAAGCCCGACCTCGCCGACGAGGGAGTAGCAGGAGGTGAAGCAGGAAATGCTCGAGTTGAGCATGAAAGCCTCGGAACTCGGGCCGGAGCCCGCGCCACGGTCTACTCTCTTTGCGGCTTGATCTCTCTTTTGTATACTCATCCCACGCCCATCCCTCCAAACAATGTTTCATTACACTATGCAAACCGTTGTGTCGCAGCTGCGAATATGCGATTCCGTCTACTAACTCGGCGGTCCGAGTCAGTGTTGCCGCGAGGCGAGTTCACCTCGGCGATGAGGCGAGGTGATTTCTAGGCCGTCCGCACGGTCTATATTCTTCCGTTCTGGGACTCGGAGTTGAGTGGAATTCTCGCCGCGTCGCGGTGTCGATTTGGTTACTGACAGCGTAAAAGCATTCACAGGAGGAGTTCCCGCTCATCTTCCAAGTCATTTCTAGAGAAATGGAACCATAAGCAGGAGGTTTGTATGACTCGGGCATGGTGGTTGTTCCATTTCTCTGGACAGCCCCACCTGAGTGTAGCGTCATCGCGGCGCGGACGCTGTGTGAGTGCAGCGCGAGCGTGACAGCTGAAGCATCAAAATGCAGCGCGTGAATAAACCGGCGCGTGTAGCGTTAAACTGTGGCCTAGTGCTGCGCTACGAGAAGGGTATGTCCGCCGCGGTGAAGCTAATGTGTTGTTGCAGACCTGTCCAGGATTGACATGATTCGCGGCAAGTCGGGGAGGGCGCGTGGCTCAATTTGGCGCGTGTCAACCCATTCGGGGATATAGAGCTTCTCATCTTCCACCATGTCGGACGCATCCCTGCGTGTTGCCGTCGCGCTGCTCGCCGTGGCCTCGCCTTCTCCCACCTTGATCGGCCCAACTTCGCATTCAAATGGGCTCAAAGCTATCTGGCGGCAAGATTCGGTGTCTCCACCGTCCTTTGGGTGTTTGGGGTAGTGCTGGTCTTCTACGGCTTCGTTCTCGGCGCACTGTTCCTCGAGTCCGATCAAAAACCACGGAAACGGAAGAAAAAGCGAACAGAAGAGAAGGGGAGAAGGTTTCGATTCGTGACAGTACTGGTGCGCGCACCGCTCATGTTTGACCACACATTCTCACTGTGTTGACTAGGCAGGCAAGGTAGCGGGATGGGTCCGGGATTTCGGCAATAACTCGGCTGGTGCTCCCGTTCCGCGCGCGCGTGCCATCCCCTCTGGTGAGTTGGCGCGGCTCTCGATTACCCTTAACGCCAAGCAGCTCCCTACTTATCCGCCCCTCCAACTTCTCTCGAGACCATCGCGCTGTCAACTTGGGATGGCTGGCCCAACGGGAGCTTCCAGGCGCGCGCATATCTCCTGAAGACTATGGCCGAGCCGGGAAACTGGGGGTTCATTGGGAATGCGAGACTCTCTCCGGCCATTCCGGTTCGAAGCGCGCCGCGACTGCGGACCGCGGCAAGGAGAAGATTCCCGCGAGTGTCCCGAGGGTATCCGGATCGCGCCTGAACAGAACGGGAGAGCGCGTCTGAAGCAACTAGGTATTCCTTGCCGGTGCGGATATGCGTTGGCTGCGGCTTCCTGCGCCACGGATCTCTCCGTCACCGAATATCTCTCCGTCACCGATTATCGCGACGGCGCCGTCCTTGCCAATCAAGGCACGCACTCGCACGCAAAATATACCCATTCCTTACTTCCGCAATCGCCCAAATTCATTTCCTTCATTCCGAATCCACCTGTGGAGCTTGGAGTACAGACTCCCCCGGCGCTAGGTAAGTCTCCGATCTCAATACCCTTCCGCTGACGCACCAGAAGTTGTTACACCCGCGCCGCAACTAGCTGTGGAAAATTTCCTCCCGGGTGCCCGATGATGAGGCCGGTCTCGGTGCGCAAGAGCTGCGGGAGATGGAGGACGAGTCGCGAGCGAGCGCGCAGACGCAGCCGCGTAACGCCGGTCATCCCATGTGTCCCTCCCATTCGTGAACAACGCATGGTCCACATGTCCATTCGGGCAATATTCCGCACGGTCGCGGCACCGACGATCCGTCATTCCCTTCGACCATTTTTTTTACTTCTTGCGCCCACTACAGCACCACCAGAAAACTTACCCATGCTGGTACGTGGCTCAATCTTGACTGGAACACTTCACCAATAGCGATGCAGCGCTCGTTACGCCACGCTCTAGGAAGCTTGCTCGGCGACTTAAAAGCGCGGGAAGATGAAGAGACGTGCTCCGAATCTTGTAACGATACGCTGCCCGTCTGTACGTATCTCGCGGAACTAGCTTATATTACACTCATGCACGGATGCAGACCGGGCATCTGAGCTCAGCTCGTCGCCGCGTGCAGTTCGAGACGGGAGAGGGAGGATCATCGGTTAAGGAACCCAGTCAAGCAATACATCTCGTCTACAAGGTGCATTTTAAAGATTCTGATGGGATAGATTGTAATTTCTCCGCAGGTCCGACCGCCAATTCAACTCCCGCTGCCGTTGCAGCAACCGCCGCTGCTCGACCCGCTCATCCGGCTCCTCGCCGTCAGCCCGCGTCTCAAACTCCTCGCGGCCCTGCCCATGCTCTACCAACCGCCCAGTCGTCTCGCGCCGCGGGCTACAACGATGATGAACCGTTGAACCCGTGGTTTGCTAGCAAGGAAGAGGATGCAACGAAACCCGCGCACCAGACGAAGGGGAACGTGTGCTGACGGCCGTAACGCGCTCAGACGCGCACTGGCTTCAATCGGTTGGGCTCACGCTGTGTCCTGGTCTGCGTGGAGCGGTCCACGCACCCCTGGTTCAGCTTCTCAACGCTGCGAAAAACTCCAAGATTCCGGATCTCGGGCGGGTCGAGCGAGTGCAGAGCATCGGCTGTGCCTTCTTCTATTGCATGGCGATCCAACGATAAATCGGCGAGCGCGTGCACACCTTCACTCAGGTTGTCGCCGGCACTATCAGACTGGATCGTTCCGTTGACGTGGTGAAGCGCGAGTTGAGGGAGATGCTCAAAACTGTCGACCCTGTTCCCGAGCTGCGTCGTTCAACGCAGAGTTCACGCTACGGCTCGTCGTCTACGTCGATCCTCGCCACGTTGCTTTCCACCACTGTCCCGTGGGAGCTTCAACATCGCAGAATCTGGTCTTGATACACCACGACAAGTTTTGTGTACGCGCTCTCGCCGACTTGCAGCGCATCCCGCGGATCGAAGATGGGAAACACGTTCGTTGGGAGTACGAGCAGGATGGCGACGACGGAGACCAGGGAGTGGAGGCGGGAGAGAGAAGTGAGCAGCCCAGGCCGCGCCCGCGCCCGGCTTTGGAGCGGAGGCGGCGACCGAGGAGCTCCAGACGACGCCCAATCGACGGTTGCGGCGCTGGAGTTGGCTGTGCCAACGGGACCAGCTCAACCAAACCCATCGACGGAGCATCTCACCAGCGAAACCAAGAAGTGCAAACGTCGGTCATTCCTTGACAGCGACTCAGAGGAGGTGGACAATGGGGGACCAAGGAGGAGCGCGCTTATGGGCGGGAGATCTTTGCAGGACGGCTCCAGAATAAGTAAGGTAGCTAGGCCCGAGAGTACTTGGTGATGGGAAACGTCAACTAAATGCCATGTTGCGTCGATTTATGGTGTCCCATGGCGCTTTGTTCTAAGAAGCACTTGATGCACTGGTAGGTTATCGTGATGGTCATTCAGAATCTGGGCGCACGGTGACGGTCATCGAAACCTTCAACTTTCGCAGTGATGGTCATGCGGAATCTGGGCGCACGGTGACGGTCATCGAAACCTTCAACTTTCGCAGTGATGGTCATGCGGAATCTGGGCACACAGTGACGGTCATCGAATTTCTCAGCCTTCGATGACGGCGATCATGAAGGAGTAATGGTTCAGGGATCGGGGATCGGCCGGTTTAAGGGCAAGGATGGTGATCCCTGGTCATTGCACTTGTTCAAGAAGAACCATCATTAGTTATGTCCAGATCGGACAGAGGTATAGGTAGCACCTCGCTATGCAGAGTGGCTGGCACAGCTACCCGGATGTTCAACTCCTCCACGGAGCGCCCATTCGCCGGAATAACACAAGTGCCGGCGCCTCCGAGCGTCTTCTGCGCTGTTACACCGTATTGAACCACCACGGTCCTCGCCGGGTCAAGGCCGGGGTCCAACCACGACGAGACTCTCGCGGTCCAATGGAGTGCGCTGACTGACCCCCGCTGATAGGACCGCCGCTCTGAATCAGGTTCCTCCAGACCACGACGCATTGGTGTAGCTGAATGCGTAGCCTTGAGCGTCCTTTTTTGTGTGTTTGATAAGTTGACGCTAAACTGCCGGGTGTCGACAATTCTGAACAGTACTGGGGGAATCGCGATAAAAGTTGGACTTGCACCGATTCAGGATTAGGTTAGGGCTGGCCTTGCCCAGATCGCTTTAAGATGGCATCATTTACTGCTTGCTCCATGCTCCCACCATCTCCCATCCGAAATCGCATCTGAAGCACTCACCAGTCCCGCATGACATTGCCGTAGCCCGGGCCGCCCAGCAGAAATGGAACCCGTCAGCTGAAGCGGCCGACCTGGTGACATACCGCCTCTTCTTCACGCCTCCATGCGCCGCAAAGGGCTCTTGCTCATCGGGCCTCTCGTCCGTGTCGTCGCGGGGTTCCCTCTATCCAACCCCCTCCCACTTGCGCCGCTCTTCAACAACCTCGCGGCCTCGCCAGACGGGATCGCAGCCAATTTCGACGCTCATGGTGGGAGCTTTGACTCGCGATACCTTCCGTCCGGTCCAGAATGGGTGCACGATGGTATCTCGGTGTGTTGTGTGTCTTTTCGAGGCTTTTATCGACTTATGCACCGGCGCAGTACGCTTTTCCGACAAACTGGGGAACCGCGGAACCTCCGCCGGCCAGTGACAACGTCATCGCCTCGGGCCAAGTCCTCGCGCTCGACGAGCCGACCTACGTTCACGAGCTGCATATGGTATACGCTGGGGATCCTTCTGGGAGTTAGTGCGTGCAGCCCAACAAACCACTGCTTACCGCCGACAGGCACACACGAATTTGTTGCTACATTTGCCCTCAACTTTGAGGATAACACCACCCAGCAGCTGCAGCGTGCGTAGTTCTGTCTGCCGCGCAAAATTTGCTAACCGGCGACAGTCTATGCGAAGAACTGGTGGCGCTGGCCCATCCTCAATTGGGGCGTCATCCGCACGTCCGTGTACTGCTCTCCTTCGGCGTCCCCGCTGCTCATCCGCCGATAGTCCGTACAGCTACCAAAATCCCAACAACCTCACTAGCCCACCGATCCCGAAGAACTTTAACCAGAGCCAGATCTACCAATGGTCCTCTGCCGTCCCCTCCGAGGCGCGCCTCGTCAGCGTTACTCTCCCCGCGCTAAATAACGCGCGGAGGCTCCATCTGTTTGCCATGTCGATTACTCCCTGCGCAGCGACGCCGCAGTCTAGTCCTGCACTCGCTATTCGCCGCGCACGGTTCACCAATCGGTGGGAGGACGTGGGCGGTCGTACCCGTGCGCAGGCCGTCGCTGTCACCCTCGCCAATTTGCTCCCGACGGCGAGCGGGAACGCCTCTGGCGCCGCACTCAAATCGCCGCATACGATCGAGCTCGCGGGAGGCGGGATAAGCACGGTGCAGGCTGGCGTCGTCAATCGACTGGTCCCGGGCGACCAGGCGCGGGTGGATGTGCTCATCGCGGCGGATCGTGGGGCGGGAGACGAGAGCTCGGTCGAGGTAATCGTAAAGGACTCGCGGGGGATGTTAGTCCTGAGGAGCGCGCTGCCGCCCGGGACGGAGATGAGCGAGTTTGTGCAGAGCTGGACGCCGGACGTTGGGAGCCTGGAGAAGCACGAGACCCCGACTTGGGTGCGTTGGATTTCGACGCACATGCCTTTCCTCGTCCTCACGAGATTAGTGGAACAAGGCAAAATTCGGCATCTTGTAAGTCCATGGCGCTCTTACATACACTGCTACATCTCATCACAACTCAGTATCCACTGGGGTGTATACTCCGTCCCTGCCTGGGCACCACCCTCGCAGTACGCCGAATGGTACGACTTTTACATGCGCACGAGTCCGCAGAACGCATCGAACCCGACGTGGGCGCACCACCTGGCGACGTACGGTTCTGAGATTGACTACGAGGACTTTGTGCGCGGCGGAAACTTTACTGCGAGCAAGTGGGACCCCGCGGCGTGGGTGGATTTGTTTGCGGATGCTGGGGCGCGGTATTTTGTGCTCGTCACTGTGCGTTCCAATCCCCTCCTCCCTTTTTGCCTCAAAGATAGAAACACCACGACGGGTTCGCGCTCTTTGATACGGGCACGACGACAAACAGGAGTAGTCTTAACTTTGGTCCGCGCCGGGACCTGGTCAAGGAGCTGCTCGACACGGCGAAGGAGCGGCAGCCGCAGCTGCATCGCGGGACGTATTATTCCTTGCCGGAGTGGTGCGTCTATGTCTCCCTGCCGTTTCTGAATTGAGGAGTGCCCAAGGTTCAACCCGGACTATGCCAAGTACGGCTTCGGCCAATGGCCCGGCGGCGCCGCGCGGGATGCGTTCAACTCATCGATCGTGGAGCCATATACGGGGTGGTTCCCCGTTAAGGACTACATCACGGACTTGCAGCTCCCGCATATGCTCGCGTTGGCGGAGAGGTACGATACCGATATCATGGTGCGTCCTGTTTCTTCTTCTTCCTACTACTCGCGGGCATACACTGAATGTTTGATAGTGGTGTGATATTGGCGGGGAGAACCGCACGCTTGAGTTTGCGGCGCAGTTCTACAACCACGCGTTCCGGCAGGGACGGCAGGTTACGATGAATAACCGTTCGTACCCCTTCCCACTATATCTAATTTTTTTTACCGCACTTATCACTGCATTCACAGGGTGTGGCAACGTGCCGGACTTTGAAACCCCGGAATACGCCACGTTCGGCTCCATCCAGCCGACGAGCTGGGAGTCCTCGGAGGGGATGGACCCGTTCTCGTACGGACTGAACACGGCGACGAGTGCGGCGCAGTATAAGAATGGGACGACGATCGTGCAGACGTTGGTGGATATCGTGTCGAAGAATGGGAATTTGTGCGTGTTTTTATCTTTGGTTGGGCTTTGCGGTAAGTAGGGGGGCTAAGGAGTGACGCTGGATAGCTTGTTGGACGTTGGCCCGACGGCGGAGGGCGAGATTATTGAACCGATGGTCCGGAATCTTCGTGATGCGGGGGAGTGGCTGGCGTATTCGGGGCGATGTGTGTATGATACGGTGCGTGGCGCTGTCGCCGACGCTGATCTCAACTTAAATATCGCAGGACTACTGGTTCCAAGGCGCCCAAGACGCCTCCCCGCCCGCCGGCGCTCCCGCTGTCCGGTTCCTTACTACGCCGAGCACCTTGTGCATCGTCGCATTCGCCCTCCCCGCGGATGGCATGCTCGAAATTGATAAGCGCGTGCCGCTACTGCCGGGCGACGAGCTGGCGTTGCTCACCCCAGAGGGACGCGTGGTGGTGCCGTGGGTGTATCGCGGAGAGGGAGGGGAGGGGTTAGTCTTGAATGTGACGGGGGTGAGTGGGGGTAGGTTTGCGTGGGCGTTTGAGGCGGTGTATAAGCTGGAATAGGAATGCCTCACATCACCGGCAATCCCATTTATGCAGAATATCCACTCTCTTCGAATGAGTCCTGGATACATGTTAGGTTGAATGCCAGTGTAACACCACGACGCTGCGTGCGAATTGAATCACCAGGATCCCACAAGCGTTGTAAAGGCGCGAAAGTACGCACTGGTGTAGAAATGGTCCTTCACCGACGCAGCGTAGAGCCGTGAATATGAAGAAGTCAGCGAGGAAAACGGAATTGCCGTTCATGATCATGGTCATAGCTGGGTTTCATATTGAGGATTGCAACCGCTACTAGTAGAGGCCCCGCAAAAGAGCGCGAGTAAAACACGGCTTATATTACGCCAGGATTGCCTTCCAAACTTTATCTTGAACTACTGTTGATGAAGACCGAGGCTCAAGAGGACCTGGGAAAAAGCGGCATCAATCCGTCGGTTGAGTACCGTCCATTCGAGGGGAAAAGTCCTGTCGTAGTTGGACGCGGAGGCCTCCCCGCTGTTGCAGAGATAGACATTCGCGGGATTCGTCGAAGCACTGGGCGGGTGTAAGAGGGGATTTACGAGGGCACTGGCACGAATGACTTGACTTACTCAACGGTGCAGTGAGTGTCCTCGCGGAGGACCCCGGGATTGTTCTTGTGAAACTCCTGAAGCCCTAACAGAATGCTGAGCTGGCCGCCCTCGGCGGGCTTGCTGATCCACGTGAGCGGCATTGTAATTCCTGCTGAAGCTGCCAGTGACGGGGGCAACTGTCTGGAGGACCGCACACACCTTTAAGATGGTCGACGGGTTTGAAGTTGGTACCAGTGCCAGATTTGATCCCGACCTTTTAAACACCCCGAGGCAATATACCGCCGTGGAGACATTGCGCAACAATCGGTCTACGGGGTCGTGGAATTTACGGGACCGTGACGAGGCATCCGTGCATTCATGGAACGTCGAATCGGGTACAGTTCGCTCACACATGTCCGTCCGTGACGACTATGTAGAAGGCGCCGTGTACCGAGACGTAGACGGTTTCCGTGATCCTTAACGGCCTCGGCCAGCCTCAATTACTGCTTTCAAACGCCTTTGATCTCACCAAGGGTAAGTCAACTTTCGCATCGTGGAAGCGGGGTCGGATTTCTCAGGATCCGACTTTCCGTGACCCTCTCCCCTACCATATCGGGGAGGTATTTCCCACGATAAGATAAGATATTTTCAGTTGTTTAACCTCTCAGGCCTCAGGTGTCGAGGTACAGAGTAGGATTAAACTAGCACATGTAGGCTCCAGAGCATTTTGTGCACATCCGGGCAAAATAGTGATGTTGTGGGCATCCCGAAGAGGAAAAAGAAAAATCCCAAAAAGGAAGGAAGAAGGAGGGGGAAAAGAAAATTCAGCGGAGTTTACAACCCATCTCAGCGCGCCCTTTTGCATTGAAACACCTTTTTATACCGAAAATTTCGGGCCTGCGGCGCCGCTTGAATCCAGCGCACGCATGCTGTGTTCCCGGCAAAATACTGCCCCCAAAATCGACGAATTTGGAGTCAACTCCGAGATTTCGTTCACGGTTGCCAAATACTGGCCAAATGCGGATTTTTCAGCGGTGACCCGATGTCTCCCCCGGTTCGTTCCGACCTGGTTCCACTTTGCTCCGACTCTTCGCTGGACGCCAAACTGAAGTCTGAGTCGGCGGGCGTTGGTAAAATTTTGTAACAAAGATCCAACAATCTCATTCGCTTTTGCACTAGTTGCTTCCGACATTATTGCCCACCGCATAGCTTGTTGGTACCTCGAGCTTTCTCCAAGATTAAAATGGTCCCAAACAGGTCCCTGAGTCGAGAGGAATGCTGCTACTCTAACATGAACTTTTGCCATTAGAATTTTCCCCAGTACCCACCAAACGCTGGGACTCTCTTCCTGAGCATCCCCGCGTCGAGCAAGACTTGCCCAATGGACAGCGTGAGGTTTCCCGACCGCTACCACCCTCAAGCGGCGACTGAGTCTCACGTCAGTATGACTGCGGTATATGCCCACAGTATCAGGATTTAGCCCAAGCCCAAGCCCACCCTACCCTTGCCTGTTTGCTTTCTGGGTTGAGCTGAAAGGTAGGTTCACATCCTCTTGCTTAACACTTATCTGATGTATGTAATTGAAATCTAGGCACAGGGTAGAAGCACATATAGAGCCAACTGTGCGCTAAGATGTGCTTGCGGAAAGTACAGGCATTGACCAGTCGAATTTAGTGGCGGCCAATTGACGACTTGGTGGGTGGCCGTCAAGGTTTGGTTTCTGTAGACCGATCAATTTAGCTTGGTCGTTTCTGATTTCAATAAGGCAGTGGTGGGGACAGGGCAGGAAGCCAATTGATGTCAGTATCACATTTTTGATGGATGATCAAACCATCAATTGGATTGTGTCACCAAGCAATGAGTATTTCTTTGGGAAGGTACTAATTATCATAAATGCTAATGGGAAGATCTTGAAGCTTTGTGTTTGGAGCTGACCTGAACCGGCTCAACTTAGCTGCTGACTCATTCTGTGTCTGGTGTGACATGTCTTTCGGATTTTTCTCCCTGTTGTTTCATGCTTCATCAGGAGTTCCCTAATGGGAAGATCTTGAAGCTTTGTGTTTGGAGCTGACCTGAACCGGCTCAACTTAGCTGCTGACTCATTCTGTGTCTGGTGTGACATGTCTTTCGGATTTTTTTCCCTGTTGTTTCATGCTTCATCAGGAGTTCCATGGTGTCAAATACCCTGAAGTGGTCACACATCATGACATACTCATCATGACAAAAATTAACCGGAATCTCTGCTGTCAAGCATGCGGCTGACATGCTATGAGCCTGATTTTTTGTCCATATTAGCCTTACTCAATCTCCTACTGGTGTCCCAAGTTGCAGGGGAAAGGGCCCACAGCCGAGCTAGAGCCAAAGGAACTGAAATGACCCATCCTGTCACATAACTGTTATGAGCCAAAGAATGGTATCTAACTTTACTTCACAGCACCACTGCAGCCCAACAGCATAATAGACAATTGTGGGAGCTGTCTTCTACTGAGCCACGGAATATCAACCTTATTGAGAGAGGGAAACAGATCACAGACTTTGCCAAATATGCAGTGGGTCTGGGAAAATTCCACAGACACAATCAGTAATTCCTCTCTCAGTTCCCATTCACTGAGTATGGAAGGATTCTGAGACTGACATCTTTAATCGTAATCCTGCGGGCCTACACTGTCCAACTTTCAGGTCCACCGGACACCAAATGAAACAGCCCAGTTTTCACAATATGACCAGATTTTACAGTGGCCTCCAATTTTTCTTGATTAATTACTCCATTGTTGGAGCAGCTACAGCCTTGAGACTTCCAGAGGTTTGGGGGGATGATCCTAACTTCCTCCCTACAGAAAATGGGAACATGAGCGTGGGAACTGGTCAGGTAAATGACATGATTCCGGTTAATTTTTGTCATGATGAGTATCAAAAGATTCAAAGCCCCAAAGTCCCACGCTATGTGACTGTAATCGGCTGTCAAATGTGTGCCCTTTACTTTGCCCCTAGAGGTACCGACAATATCTTGGGTTTCTGTTGAGGCGAGCTGCGTCGAGGGAGATGTTGCGCGGGTAATCGAGCGACGAAGGAAGTGCGGGCGAGCATGAGGATGCCGTTGAGTGTAGAGCGCTAGCTGGGCGACATGATGGCCCGAGAAGCATTTTGCGCGATGCCATGAGACACCTTTGTGGCAGGTAGACCAGCCGGGCATCGCTGCGTCGGAGAGTGGTGGTGGGCGGAGACAAGCTGGGTTCCGACTGTGTCATTGGGCGCCTATCAACTGTCAATGGTTCTTGCTTCCAACCACCACCGCGAACGGGACGGGAGCGCTCATGATCATCTCCCTCCACTAGGCGTCGCTCACCCATGTTACAATCCACGGGTAGCTTAGCTACCTTATGGGATTAGCACTTGCAGTTCAATGTGTGCAGCCCCATCCGAATATCGCCTCGCCCAGCCCCCTCCCTCACAGTTCGGCCTGAGACACTCTATACGCTTAAACGGCCATGGATCTCCTCTCGCGAGGCCAACCGGCGTCTGTCAACCTTGCTTCTGCGTTCTATACTTGACTCCCACTCTCCGCAGTCGTCGATGATCCCATCCGCGCTTGGGCAACCTCGCCGCTGATCAGCGCTGAACGCCGAAGGAGGCGATGCAGGGCTCCACTCGCCCGTCGCCGATGGAGAACTAGGTAAACCCGACGGCGCGCACGGCCTTTTTGTCAGACCGCATGTGACGGCGTCGCTTACCTCCGACGTCCATAATCGCATCTCTGGGCTCGCATCCGACATCTCACGTTGCGCAGCCGAAGATGTGGAATGCAGCGATCCAGAACTGTCTGTCTCCAGGTAAGAGATCACCATCCTCGTTCGTGCCGTATTAATGTCTTGTGCTAAAAGCGTCCTTGATATGCGCGAAACCAAAATCTTGAATCCGGTACGGCGATGCTAGCCCGGACAGTGCGCGCTTGCGTCCATGTCATTCGTGGAGCTTCAACTCCGAGCGCCGGGTATGTGTTATGCGAACACACATCCAATCCCCGGCCGGCGGTGGAGTTGATGTAACTGCTGCTGCGGAGGTGACTACCACCTAGGGCGGTTTATAACCGTCCTGGGACGGCGGCTGAGCCCCAAGTTCTCTTCCCCCTTTCCTCTCTTCGCCCTTTACTCACCGCTTCTTCTTTTGCATTCACGATGTTCTCGAAATTCTCGCAAGCGCTTGTGTTGGCTGCGATCGCCGTCGCCTCCGTCCGTGCCAGGGCTGTTTCTGTGCGTGTTCCCGCCTCGTTGTGCCTACGGGGAGCTCAATCACATATGCACATAAACAGAGCCATGTAGCCGAGTCGTCGACGCTCGAGTCTTTCCCCAGCGCCAGCGCCAGCTTCAGCGAGTTCCCCACCGTCACGGCCAGCGCTAGCGAGTTCCCCACCATCACCGCCAGCGCTAGCGAGGCGCCGCCTATTACGACCGTCGTTGGCTCGGGCGGGTACGTCGTCGAGGGCGTCTACACCACCTGTGTGGAGTTTACGTTCGATGCGGCGCCTACTGCGACGGTGCGTACCATCATATTCAGGGCAGAGGTTGGAATCGATGTTCATCTCGGTGTTGTTAGGTTTACCCCAGCGGGAGTGGGAGTGGGATGGGACTGCGCCGCCGTCAAGATGACGACTCGGTCTCCGCCTCTGCCTCCCAGTCTGCTATTGCGTCGGACGGACCCATCCCCAGCGAGACCATAAGCGCGTCGGCGAGCGAGTTCCCCACAGCTACTGCGGTACGTGCACCCCCGTCAAAAAATTAACAATACTATTACTAAAACTCACAACTCGCGCAGTCTACGATCGATATCCCGGCGGACCCGTCAAGCACCGTCGTGTTCAGCACCTGCTTGGTGTTTGTGCCCACCGCGACTGCAACCGCGACAGCGACTGAGACTGCGACGTTCACCGACGAGCCGGCGTTCCCCAGCGCGAGCGGGAGCGTCGGGATAACCACGAGCGAGGGTGAGGCTGCTACTGAAACTGTTAGCGTTACCAGTGCGTTGCCGTCTGCGTGAGCGTTGGATAGTCGACTCCGCTAGTAGATAGTTACCTACAAGTTAATAAAGTACAACAATGGACTTTTACCCAATTGCTTTTATCACTTGCAAGAGTGGAATTGAGTACGTATACGCTAGATGACGTCTTGAGTCTTGACTAGAATAACTCGTGGCGCTTCCAGTGGGTCCTGGTTCCTGGCTGGCTTCCGTCCTAGCCATGCTACTGATTCTCATGTTAATTTCACTCCCACTATTGGCACGGCGGCAACCGGGGGCTGGTTAGAAATACTACATCACCCAAGAGTTGGTCAATTATCATCCTGGGTTGAATCCGGTCAGCCGAATTTTACTTGGTTGGAATTACAACCGGAAGTTGGTCAATTATTAGCATCTCTTGCCCATAAACTAAAGTCTGAGATGGGCTGAGAATTTATGAGAACCTCACAGTACTCTGCTGTGAGTGCAAAGTTCCCAACTATATTATGGCCACTTAATGCCCTCTTGGCCACCTTGAACGAGAGAACAGGGAGAATTTATGTCAAACAGGTCTCAAACAACTTAGCAAAAGAATTCAGACAGACCAACCCACCCTTCACCAATATTGACCCAGATCTTGATATAGATATCACCTTTGAGCAACCGGGCCTAGCCTTACTACATGAATACTCGCAACGGAGATTCCACAGAATTATCAATCTGTTTGCCAAAGTTGAACCTAGAAAATCAACCATTGGAAATCTAGATAGAATCAGATATGCGGTTCAAGATGCAAGCGGGTACACTCCAAATGATCAGAAAATATGGGAGTCCATCCGCAAACCGACGATATCCCGGAAAGTCCGCAACTTCCTGTGGAAATGTATCCACAATGCATACAGAACGGGAGACTTCTTTGAAAGAATACCAGCACTCTCCATGCTAGCGGACTGCCCAGTATGCAAAGTAACAGAGACACTTGAACACATTTTCACCGAATGCTATGCCCCAGGACAAAAACTGATTTGGCAACTAAGTGAACAACTCTGGAAAATGCGCTACCACACCTGGCCCAAACTAACTTGGGGCACAATTCTGGGGGCAAATCTAATAAAGGTGAAAGACCCCAGAGCAACCCGTTTTTTTGCGATTCTTATACCAGTTGGAATGAACATTATCTGGAACTTGTGCTGCAGGCGAAGAATCACAAACCACGACGATCCAAGCCGATGGCCAACAACGGAGCAAATACATAATGAATGGGTGCAGCAAATCAATTACAGTCTTCAGAGGGACTGCATACTGACAAACTCAAACCATTTTGGGTTGATGGCTTTCAAAAGAAAAGATGTCCTGAGAACCTGGAGCGGCACCTTAGCTGATGAGGACTCACTGCCGGATGACTGGATAAATGAGGGGGTTTTAGTGGGTATACAGCCAATTGGAACTTCAAGAAATCAAGCAGGTATAGGCTAATATTAATTATGGCTGGAGTCCCACACTGGTATAATTCGTGCGTAATGGCATTTCCTCCTGGACAACTTCCCGGCAATTACTGGTTTATTTTTTCCCAGTCCTCCAGCGGGTGTGAACTAAAAAACTTCTGTTGCCTAGTCTACACTACTCCAAACGCTCCAAAAAAAATAATAATATATATATATATATATATATATATATATATATATTATGGCCACATCGACAATACACTATTGAATCGACAGCTTTTGCAAGATTCTGGCCACCTCAAAATCATCCCTGGTGAGGTCGTTGAATTGCACCGTGAATGTATCGGTGTTATTGTATTCGTCGGCTTGTCCGCTACTGGAGATGTAGACGGTCGCGGGATTCGTCGAAGCACTGTTTTGTACATGCGACATGAGCTCGTTCCGAAGCGCAGACTTGGATCGACTTACTCGATGGTGCACATCTTGTCCGCGACCCTGCTGGCGTGCTCCTGCAGCCCTATAATGATGCTATGCTGTTGTCCAGTGGACGGGTTACCAAGCCAGGTAATCCCCATTGTAGTTTCTGCAAACCAGTTAGTCTGCGTATACGGTGTATGTCTAAGTGCCCACGCACCGATGAGTAGTGTTGAAGAGATGGACGGGTTGCTGTGGTAGATGTCGGTCCTACTGACCTTTTGAAGCCTCTCTCGACTGCCACATCATACATTGCGGAATACTTGGTTCGTCGGGTAGCACCCGTGCCGCAAGACACGTATCTAGGCTGGCTGCTTCACGCGGATGCAAATGGCGAACAAAAAAGAATCGATTGTGAACAAACACTCAGGTAGCATGACCGACGATCAGCACCCAAAGCCCGAGCCGCCGTTCCGGGACTGATAACCCCGCGCCACACCGGCCCGAACTAGAGATGACCAACCGGCAAGACCGAAGACAGAATGGGCCAATGTTCGAAAAATTCACGAATTCCAGCTACCTACTCGCCTCGCCAGAACTGGGCTAAGATATCTTGCCGCCCAGGGTTGCGGGCGGCAGGTGGGCGGCAGGTAAGCGGCAGGCCTATTTGACACCCGCGGAGTTTGTACAATTGAGAGGCCAGCAGCATCCGCAAATTACCTCAGCGCACTCGGGCGACTCACCTACATCGGGCTATGCACCCTCCATCTCGCTCGACGTTGTTGTTGGCAAGAACGGGACGAATTAAATTTCCCATCGGCGGTGAGGGCGGCGGTACATGTCCTCACTACGGAACACATCCTCCTGGATCGATAACGAGAGTTAACCGTAAACATTGTGCCGTCGATTCCTCGTCGCGCTCCTAGGACGACTTTAAACTTTAAACTACCCTTCTTTGATTGAAACCACGGCAGTCTGTATGTACAATAGTGCGATATGTAGATGGTGGGGGGGTTTTAGTGTACAGATAGAAAGGATCGCGAGATAGGGCATGCCGGTGGTTTCGCGGAGTGGGATTGTACAGTCGTCGTGTTGGACGGGATGAGCAGAAGGTACGGGTACAGGTCGGAAGATGGGAGAGTCTTAAATACGGATGCGGACGCGGAGCAGGACGACTCGGAGCGCGACAGTTGGTGTCTCACGCTGGATGGGGACGCGTACGTAGTCTACGGACGAGGGCAAGCTGCAAATTTACCGTCAGTAGGGTTCGGAACTGGTGCAACGACGGCCCACGCACCCATAGCGCCCCGACGCGCCCGCGCTCGTTCCTGCCCTGACTCTCCCGCCCACGGTCGTCGGCGTCCTCGGCGTCGTAGCCTTGCCTCCCCGCCTGGAAGCCGTCAGCACAGTCTCCGTCTGCGCTCACGGGGAGCTTACCTCCTCCGCGTCTCCCTCCCACTCATCGGCGTCGATCTACAGGAATTGAATGGGCGCCGCCGAGCTCCACCGGAGGGACGTACCGCGAGAGGATAGTGGACTGCGGTGGCAGCCCACGAAATCGGCGAGTGTATCTCCTCCTTCGTCTTCCGGTAGTAGTCCGTGTCGGAGAACGAGTTGCGCGGCGAGGCTACTGGCTGCACCGTGCCAGTGCGCTTCGACCAGGACGACGGTGCTAGCGCTCGAGCCGCGGCCGGCTTTGTTGGGGTTTTGCTCTTGCGGGGCATCGAGCGCAAGGGGGGAGGGGGAAGGGAGCGAACGTGGTGGTTGGAGTCAAGGAGAAGCGCTGGTGGCGGTCCACGAGGCGCGGTGTTTGGGCGCGCGCGCGACTTGATGCTTTAGCCCCGGAATGTGCCGGCGATTTCTGCATGCGCGTCGACGACTGGCGTCGGGATGCCGCCCGAATAGCGACTTGTGTCAGCGACGCGCGGTAGATTGAGTGGCGCCAACGATTGGCGAGGTTGTTGCTGGGGAAGACCGTGTTTCAGGAACCGGCGCCGAGATGCGGATCGTCGGAGTCGGAGCAGAGGATATGAGTACTAGTGACCGTGAGTGACCTGGGCTGCAATGCAGTAGTGAATGTAGGCTGGTACCGAGGTTCGGGAGGCGCGGACGGTCCCGCCCAAGCCCCTTCACGAGGGAGACGCAGCGACATCACGGCAGGAGGCAAGCAGCGGCAATCATCAACGTGGCCGGCCCTTGTTCTTGACCATCACCTGCTCCTGCACGGCGTCGGCCGTCGAGGCACAAGTTCGCAGCCCAATTCCTGCTCCGACCCTCAAAACGCGCAATGCAAGCACATGAAGGCAAACCGCTCAAAAAACGATCCCCAGTACTCGTCCGCATGGCGGATCTGTCCTGCATGCATCGCCGGCTATTCGGCTTCGACGGCTCCACCTCCGTATGCACGTACACAACGCACGTCCTGCGCGCGATTCCAACCTTGATTCCAACTCGATTTGAAGATGTCTCGGCCGATGGCGCCCCTTCTCCTGCACCGGCGCATCCGAAGAAATACTGGTCGCTTTGGGTACGATGGAGAGCGGCGACTCGGACCATCTCTCAGACCTGTCTGGGTCTCTCGATTCTGCCGCGTCAGCTCTCGCATCCAAGGAATCGTTCGGGTAGGCCTGGTAAGCTGCGAAATTTCAGAGATTTCCCCGCTAACTCTGCGCGCTAGGTGTCTCAGTGCTCATTCGCAGGCAACTTCGCAGCTTAAGCATCCGCGCCGATTCCGCGGACCTCTATCATTACTGGCTCGCCAATACGACGCTCTCGCGCACTCGAAATCAAGCTCCGGCTTACACTGGACGCTGCGGCCGATTCCCCTCCACATCAATCAATTCGCGGCCTGGTGTCCGTGTCTCCATCGTCTCCGTAAGAATCCCTACCAGCTTGGCTTAATCCCGGGGACGTCGCAGGCTCCTAAACCAGCCCTCGTTGCACAGCTAGCGAGGCGGATTCCGAGGTAGTCGTAGTTTGATTTGCGAATAATTCCGATGAATTCCGAAAACAGCCGATCTTAGTCATAATTATGGGGGTGGGCGCTCTGCAAGAGGGCTGGCGCAATTGACCCGGGCCGCAACGGCGCGGCCACTTATCCCCGGATACTCTTCCGTCAACCACCGTCATGTCTGCGCTCCTCCTGCCCGTCCATGCCCGCCAGAGCCGCAGAGCAACCTTTTCCATCTCCCCTCCCAGCACCTCCACGTCCACCTCCTCCAGCTGCTGCATTGAATTGCAGGCCCGGCCGATGCGCGAGCATCTCCAGCTCGTCCGAGAAGCTCTCCAAGGCCCGCGTGGCCAGCCGCTCGCGTGTCCGTGCCTTCGTGTGCTAGCAGCCGAAGAATCCGTCCAGACTCGCAGTGGGAGGGTCGAAGAGCGCGACAGCGCGCGGATCGGATGTGAATGTCGTCGAATGCGTGAACAACGTCGTGAGGAGCTCGGGGAGCGTTGTCCCAGCGGCGCTGGGGGCGTCAAGCACGGTGAACACGCCCGCTGCGGCGAGAACTTCATGGGCGGTGCGGCGGACGAGGGCCGGGGTTTGAAGTAGAGTAAACGGGGATAACGCCGGCTCCGCGGCGGCCCGGGTCTCTTGTGCCAGCCGTCTTGTCGACCGAACCCCGGAACAATTCTGACAAATCACAATCTCAAAATGGCAATTCTTTGATCTCGACTTAAATACGCCCCGACGGATTGTGAGGGAGACAACGACGGCTGGTTTAGGAGCCTGGGGACGTCGAGACGGGCACGGTCAGATTAATCCGCTCAATCAAGTACAGGTCCGAAAGGCCGGAAGGGTCGTCGCGGTAGAGATTCCAGTGGAGGTTTAAACGGGCCTTCAAAAAGACGCCAGTGCCGGGAGTCGAACCGCGGACACAACACCGATGAGCATGGCAAGCGGCGCACATTGGAACCACTACACCATGAGATGATGCAAATGGGTGGAGGAGTGAGCGGGTCATGTGCCTACTTTGTCCGCCGCAGGTCGATGATTCAGCTGCGGGAAGGTTTTGTAGAGCTCTATAAGGCTCTATACAGTCTCCAAGTAGTCAAACAATCCAATCAATGGGGCTTCATCTGTGTTCTTGATGTCATTGTCTGCAGTCCATGTGTGACTTGGACTTCACCTGTACTCTACATGTGTTTGGGCCTTGTTCATACTTTGAGGCTTTGTGATAGACAAGGAAAAATAGGCAAGGCAATACAGACAGGGCAATATAACCATACTCAGAAAGACCAGTAGCTTTTAAATTACACACTAGCTAACAGAAAATAATGCTGAGAATGGAGCCATGTCCTTGGCCCTTTTGAAGTTTCTTTATCTCTCGCTTGGTGTAGTGGGCTTTCACCCTGGGCTCCGTGTCCTCATCGATATATGATGGTTGTCGGTTCGAATCCGGGGCTCTGCACCTTCTGCTTGTCACCCGATTAATCCTGGCGATTAATCTTGCCCATTGAACCGATTAATCCGCTATTGCCCGTCTCGCTCTAGGATTAAGCCAAGTTGGTAGGGTTGCTGTCTCCGTGCATCTTGGGCTCAGCCTTTTTTATTAACGAACGCAGCTACGGGGTATACGCATATGTGGGAACTAAAATTGATCATCCGCAGCTCGTCCTTGGAGGCCACCTACGCCTTTGTTCGCTTGGCTCCTCCCACGCAGGCGACCGAGATTTCATTCGTTCCTCCCCGCCCACCGCCGATATGCGTCTATCAGCTTCTCGTCCACCCGTGCATGCTCATACTCATCCAAAAACGCCCCAGCGACCTTCGCGAACACCCTACGTCAGCGTGAGTCGCTGCAACTCTACTGTGAAGAAGGTGAGCGTGGTGCTCACCGCGTCTTGCGGTGCTGCGCAAGCCCTTTATGGTAGTGCCTCTGGATTATCTCATCCGCTGCATCGGCCATGGCCTGCTCGGACATGTGCTTATCTCCCTGCAGGGAGCTGGGCTCGGCGAATTCGAGGTCTATGCGCCGGCCCGGTTGGGGTACGTATGCTCGCGATGAGGGGAATCAAGCTTACCAGCACTCTTGTGGACGATGATACCCTCAACCCCGCGGTTCGGATGCGCTAAGAAGAGGTATTCTCCATGGCAGAGCACCACCACGCCGATGTACCGACTGCCGTTCTTCATTGTCTGTGCGCCTTCAGCGCCAGCTCGTGGTCGGACAGTGGGAAATCTCCCTTACCCTCACCGTCGTCCCTCTCTTAACGATATGTGTCAGAGTATGACGCTCTGCCAGTGTCTTGGTGTATTTTGAGCCTCGGAGCGACGGCATGAATATTCTTTGAGAGGGTTTGCGTGGAAGATGGTGTCTAGACGCCGTCAGGACGCCGAGAGGAGTTAAATACTCCGATTAGCCTGGCCACACACGGGCTCCGCTATGAATGCCGGTGGGCGCCCAGGCATGCGGGGTACGAGCCGACTCGGCCGAGGTGGCGGTTCATTATTGTGTGCCTGATTATTCTGCATATTTGGGGCCGTACATGCGTATATTTCGGAAATTCAGGCCTAACAGGCACACAACCCATTTACGTTCTCGCTCGACTAAGGCGAGGTGCTACACATATCCAAAGCTGCTTTAGGAGTCATCTGTAGGCGTATCAGCTCCGTCTCCGCACCTTCCAATCTCGGGAACTCACGTTGAGTGCACACCTGGATCGGCGCCGGCAGCGTCATCCTCGCCCCGATGCTCTGCCTAGCCTTCTTGCAGCCCGCTGTGAGGCATTCATCTTATCTCCTCGTCAGACGGGGGGCTTGGACTAGAATAAGGGAGGAGGCACCTTGGTAGCAGAAGTTCATGTCGGGGCCGCGCTGGGCTTTGCAGTCCGGGATGGCGCACTCGTCTGTTGAAAGAATCCCACGTGAGCTCGGGGACAGAGGAAACATAAATTGAACTGACGGGCAACGCAGAAGACGGAGCCAGCAGGCACGGAGTCGGACGAGTGCGGGGTGGTGCGCGAGGAGGGACACTGTGCTGTAGGTTCTGTCAGCAGTGGGAGCTCCCAGGAGCGGCCGGCATACCCATGGTAAGTCGCTAATTGTGGGCTGGGTCGCAAAAACCTAGTTGCTGCCCTCATTTTATGTGGTACTCGGTGACCAAATGTTCATAGCGCGGCGCTGTGCGACGTGGCTACCCAGGGCAGAGCCCGAGGTCGAGCCGGAAGTTGCTTGCGCGCCGCTTGCAATGAGGGCGATCGACGGCGCGCGCTGGCGCATTCAAGCAATGGAGGGGTCGAATACATGCGAACAGAATCACAAATACACGGGCGGAGGTAGCTAGATGCCGCCAGAAATAAATGGCCCTTGTGAGGTTTGAACCGGCGCCATTGTACATCGACCCTTCGTTGCGCTTCTACCCGGTACTGCTCTGTCTGCATACAATGTATTCAAGTTACAGATGAGCGCTGAGCGCTAGCGCTGAGCTACGACGCCGGTGCCTGGCGAATAGCGATGCGTGCCTCGTCACTTGAGGGACCTCCGAGCTGAGTTCAAATAGACAGGTTGCGGTCGAGCCATTGGAGCCATTCAATGGCTGTTTTGCATTGCGGAAACCAATGGCTCCCGGTTTAAACAGAAGTTTCAATGGCTGAATTAAATTGATTGGAACACTGATTCACAAACTTCTGTTTGTGCTATGAGAGCAAAAGTGGCCGCTGATTTGTAAGGCTCTTTCGAGATCATGTGACTGGTCCTGAGTTCAACTCCTGGTGAGCGCAGGGGTCGGAGGGTGAGAAATGTTGTAAGCAACACAGCCACATTCAAATTTGTCGAATTTGAATCAATATTTTATTCAATTTATTCACAAAAAAATGGCCCCCAAAAAAGGCAATAAATAATTATTAAGGCTCTTCAACTGATCACATGGCAAGACTGCGAGACTCTTGGTTGGGCTCTACCTTGAATTTTCCAACTTGCTAGCAACACTGCGGTTGGTTATTGCTTTGTCATATTGCACTGCTGCAGGCTTATTAAGTGATTACATAAGCAGAGGTGGGGTAAAGGAGCATTTTGCGCAAGCAGCTGTATAGAGGGAGCAGCTTGTGGCCAAAACAGCCACTTGATGACTAAGCAGACCACATATTTCAGCTTATTCTTATCCCCATTGACCTAGAAAAATTCTAAAAATTCCCAAAAATATTCTTCTGGGTAAGCCTGTGGCGTGAACTCCCTTTTCGGCAGGGAGTTGTGATTCAATCAATTGCCTATCCCACCGGCAAATCTGGTCCATTCTGGATGATTGTGGTATTGTTAGGATCAGCACAGGGAGCCCATTTTTCTCTGTGGCTGAGACATAGCATGTAAGATTTCCTGGTACGGCGCGGTAGTCGACCGGGGGAGTAGACAGTGAAGATATCGCGTTTGTGGTTGTATGGTTACAAACGCGTAAGGGCTGTGCGTAGATCTACCCAAACTAAATAGTCCCATCAATGCCCTTGATGCGGCTTGATCAGCTCGCATCCAATATCTCCAACATAGCATTGGGAGTTTTTCTGCTTGACATTATCAAGAAATAAACATTTTTCTGTGCAATAAAATAGCTAAGGGCAACTAGAGGACACAAAAAATTGATAAACAGTATTCACAGCAACAGCCAGCCAACTGCTCATATCTGGTACAGATATCTCAAAACATTGTGTGATGCAAACGAAAAAAACGTCCCAATAATTCTGAAGTTTGTGCAATGCCGCAGAGTCGGCCTACTTCCAATCATTTAATCATAACCATCATATGTATGACTAATTTGCATAATCATATGCTGCGAATGGGTACATTCTGACAGGGTTTGTTAACCAATGGCTTAAAGTTCACACCATTTCCACTCTGTGATGTGCAAAACCATGACTCGTAGTGAATATTCGGTCATGGTTAGTGCTCCACTACCTTCTCATTTATTCCTGCACAAGAAAATCCATCACAGATGATTGGAGGCAGGCCGACTACGCGGCATAGCACAAACTTCCCGATTTTTTTTTGTGTTATAAACCTAGGCATCCCAGCTCTTGATGAGCTAGCTAATGGCAGTACTATGACACCGGGGGGCAAAGTCCACCGCAGATTTTTTTTAGGCCTGTTAAATGCACGTAAAGTGCGGATTCCGCCTGTCATACATCTGATTCCGCTATTGGGCATCCGCAGTCTTTTTTTGGTGTGGAATAAAACATGCTGCAGTACAAAAAAGCTGTGACACACGCGGCAGACTTCTGCCGCTGCTGGCCGAGCGCAAGCCGGGCGCCAATTATTGGCTGTATCCTTTCGCCGCCCGGGCCTTTGCGTTGCCCTCGCAGCTGTGGGAATTTGGATCTGTTGGCTACGCAATCGTGCGTAGTGGAATCTTGTGAGATGTCCGATGTCCTGCTGCGAGATGCCCGATGCCCCGCTGCGAGATGCGCAGGTTATGCTACGAGATTTGTGCGAGCTGCGGGCAAAAGAACCCGCAGCGGGTACTTTCCATGCAAGCCGACTATGTATATGGACTGCGAAACGACTGCGAAAGATTTCAGCGAAGTAGCATATCTCAAATCTCGCGCCCTTGGTCTAATCCGCGCAGCGCTGCGGAGCAATCGAGATTTACTGCAGACAGATCGCGCAGGACCACTGCGTTGAAGCTGTGTAGTGTGCATCGGAGATTCCGATTCTACACCAGCAGAGCTGTGGAGCCGAGCATCGTAAAATTTCGGCCGTTAACACTTAGTGCTAGCCGCCAATTCAATTTCTCTCGGCTTGCCAGCGGCCGAGCCATTGCCGAAACCCAGTGTCACAAAGAAAACCCACTCTGCGCAGCGCTATTGTTTTGCACAGTCCCTCTGACAGCTGTAACAGATGCGCGGCAGAGCGAAAACCGCAGATAGCGTGCATTTAACGCACAATTTGGAAACCGCGTCGCCTGTTGCCCCCGGTGTGAGTTAACAGCTCCCCAGCAATGGCACATACACTCTAGTCATCCTGTGATATAAGCCACTGCAAAAGAAAAGAAAAGAGGCAAAAAAAAAAAAGAATGGCCCGGGCCGGGTTTGAACCACAGACCAAGTCATGTGATCACTGGGTGCTTACAAATATTTCCTTTCTGAGCGCTCAGTTTTAGCCACTTAGCACAAACTTGAAGTTTGTGAATCAAGTTTGTCAGCCATTGGTTTGCGCAACGCAAAACAGCCATTGAATGGCTCCAATGGCTCGACCGCAACCTGTCTTGTCGAACAGGGAGGTCATCGTCCTAATTCGCCCAGGGGTGACGCGCTATTGGACGACGGGTTAATTTGGGCCTATCGTCGCCGCGATACCACGCGGTTGAGACGGATGTAAATAGACTTTGGATGCGCGTCGGAAGAGACACCTATTGTGCCGTCGCGCGAGACCCGCCGCGATAAAGAGACATGGCGTACATATGAAGTCCTGATTCGGCAAAAGACCCCTCAGGATCACAACGACGAACTACACGCCAAACTAATACAAGTACCGGAACCCCTTGCGCCGCTCCATCGCCTCCGCGACTGTGATCCCCTCGAGCGCCGCAGCCTCCTTGACGCGCAGCTCCTCCGCCTCGCCGATGGCTGCCAGCTCGTCGGCGTCCAGTTTCTTATTGCGCGAGATGAGGTGTTGGCGGATGCCTGGTGGGGTTTGGGTGAGCTGAGGAGTAGGACTAGTGGATTGGGAGGAGCGCCCACCGAATGCGAGGATGGTGGAGAATACGAGGCAGCAGAGTGAGATAATCATCGACTGTGGATGTGCGATTAAGCGGCTAGCGAACATCGGGAAGGTACCGACCTCATGATAGCCTGGTCCGAAATCCGCTGCACATATCCCATCAGCTATCTGAACGTGATGGGACGAGTTACTCGTATACCCTTCCACGTAAACGCACTCATCCTGACTGTCTTTCAGTACCGCAGTCGCGCGCACAAAGGTGGTTGCTCACAAATTCCCAACATTACCAATCCCATTGACGATCCCAATCGCCGCTGCGCGCTTCCTAAGGAGATGTTCAAATGCCGCTGCTGTTTGACCAGGATAAAAAGTCCGTACGCTGGCGGCCGCGCAACGGTATTCGACACCCACGCGCCAGTCATCGGGAATGCTCGTTCAATCAGACTCCACCAGGGGAAATAATCGAACGAAAACGCACCAGCATGCCCACACGCCATGAGGTACATCGAAAAGTACCTCGCGCCGGTATTGTTCGTCGACAGCGCAATGATGTAGCCGAGGATGACGAGCCACCAGAGGCGGACGGTATGGAAGAAGCGTTCGCCGGTGCGGTCTGTTTGTTTTTGAACAGGATGAGAGTAGAAAAGAGGGAAAGCCGCACCTGCATCCCACGCGTTGAGCGAGCAGAGGAAGGAGGAGAATATCCATGGCGGTCTGGAGAGTTTATTTCTCGTTGAGTATGCTCCGGATAGCCGTAGAAGGATACTCACGCAGCGAGCAGGAGGCTTATCGTCGTACTAAATCCCAATGTCGCGGTCAACCTGCCTGTCTGTCAGACTTGCGGCCGTCGTCCCCGATAAGGCACCTACGTCGGGACTAGAATCCGTCAGCATCCACACATCCACGCAAAAGCCCAATTCAAGCAGGAACGCTCACAAAAGTTGATAAACCCCAAACCGAGCAGTTGGGACATGTTCATCACCGCGAAGACTAGCACGAGCGGGTCGGTGAGCGCGAGTTTGAGGCCGTTCCATGGGCTGCGGTGGTGTCAGCGCCGGCGGCGTTGAGGATGTGGGTAGGAGTAGGAGAAGGCGTACGTGTCCCCGACGGTATCCCGATCCGCCTCCCCCGCGTCTTCGGCCATGCGCACCTGCGCCAGATGCCGTTCGGTGCCGGTGATCCAGCGGGTGTTGTGGGGCTGCGAGACGAGCGGTGTTAGCTAGTACGGCAGATGTGTATGGGGGGAGACGGGACACACGTAGTCCGGGAGGACGTATCTGGACGAGTTCATCAGCGGGGTAGGGAGGGAGGAAGCAGAGGCGGGGGCGCACAGAACAATGAACCCAATCGTAATCGTCATGGCGCCCTCGATGTAGAACAGCCAGCGCCACGCGCGGACGCCGCGCGCGCCTTCCATGCGGGAGAGGATGCCCGCAGCCATGAGCTGCCGCCATCGTCGATGGGGATATGATTCTGAAGGACAAAGAAGCACGTACGGCGCCGAACGCGTTCGAGATGAGGAGGCCGCTGTAGAGGATCGCTCCGCGGAAGGCTAGTTCCTGGAGAGCCTCGGTGTAAGAGCACGGTGCAGTGTCAGAAGAGATGAAGCACCTTTTTGGTGTACCAACGCGAGAGGAGGTATACTCCGCCGGGGTAGAAAGCGGACTGGGAGCATCGGGTTCAGATACGTTGGACAATGAATTTCGAAGTAGGAGACAGGCATACCTCGGGCAGCCCGATGAAGATCCTGCATGCGAGGATTCCGCCGTAGCTCGTCGTAACCTAGACCAAGAAGGGAAGAGGTCAGCGGTCGTGGAGAACGGGGGCGTACACCAGTGAGCAGGCTCGCGAGACCCCAAAAGATAACGCAGAGCCCGATGTACCACGACGGGCTGTACTCGATAACGATTAGACGTGCTCGCGAGGCGCGGAGCATACCGCTTGATGTAGTTGAGGATCTACACACTGCAGTCAGGGAGGGAAAGCCTACAGAGAGGGGGACGGGACAGACCATGTTGGAGGGGATTTGGAACGGGCAGTAGGTCGCGTAGATGATTGACAGAGCGACGCTGTATTTAAGCGCTATTTGGGTGTTGAGGCGGTTGGCGTTCAGGGTGCGGAGTAGGAAGAGGAGGAGGAGGGGAAAGAAGACGCACCGTCCAGCTTCAGATCCTGCTCGAGTCCCTTGAGACGTGCGGTCGTGATGTTCAGGCGCTATATGTATTCGGAATCAGCGGTGGAGGATGTACGGAAGAGGGAGGGGATACGTCGATGTAGTTGAGGATGTAGACGACGATCATCATCGGGAGGAGCCTGTCCGCGGCCGGCCCGTGTTAGAAGGAGAGGAACGGCAGAGGGGCACTCGCAGGCGCACCGACGATCCAGCTTGCGCACAAGCTTGCGCTCCATGGCCAGCCGTTCGGGGCTGCCTGCCTCCGGAAGGCGCGGTATCCCCGCTGTAGCAGCATCCTCGATTTGCGCCTCCTTAGACTCCCTCCCGTCGGCAATGCTTTTCGCGCTGTGTTTCTCGGCGTCGCTCATCGTACAGTGGGGGAAGTGGAATTGGAAGCGCGCCTCCGTCTCCGTCTCCGCGTCCCGTCTGTTTGCTTATAAGCCACGCCATGGCTTCCGGAAGCCGCGGGGCTGGGAGCGCACGCGTCAGCTGCGTGGTCGCCTGAGTCGGTCGCCTCCCACCGGAAGCGCTACAGACGTGATCCCCGTGCGGGATGCCGTCGATTTGTGAGTTACTGGGGGTTTAGGCTGAGCGTTTGGGTCGGCGCGAGAGGCAAGACCGGCAGCGTGGCCGGGAAGACATGCGATTGGTTCGTGCGGCGTTCGGTCTGTGGGAGCGAGGGGGAGGAGGCAGGAAGCAGAGAGATGAGCTGTTGTTAATCATCACGGCGCAAAAGGCGGTGCAGGGCGCATCATCGACGAGACGGCGCATCATTTCGGACGGCGGCACCTGCGGTCGTTCAGAACGCCGACGATACCGAGGAGATGCATGTCGCCTACCCTAGTGTCGTACTCCCGGGTATGGACTTTATTCCTGTCGATGTAGGTATTTCAGTCCGAATGGCAAGTGGTAGGCTAGGATAACAGCCGGCGCACCTTGGCGGGGGGACGATTGGACGTGGGTGAGGCTATGGGAGGACTTACAAGTATGCAACCCTCCCAGCTGATCGAGCGAGCGCCAGCCCGGAGGCAGACCGTTTAACAAACGGCGCGCCCGTCTGCATCTTGCCGGCCTACACCATCGGCGGCAGATACCTACTCGGAGAACGGAAAGCTCCACAGCGTTTCAAGTCGCGCTAGCGGTGGATAAATACTCAGCTGCGGAGACTCTCTGTCGGAAAACTCACTCAGCCATGCTCTTCAGCTTTAAACTCCTTGCACTCCCGCTGCTCGCCACCCTCGGCGTCAACGCTGCGACGCCGCTGGAGTTCGACGGCACCGCGACGCGCGGGTTCACCCCCGCCGCCAAGCTCTGCACCTGCCCCGCCGGCAGCCCCGGCGCGTCCAGCGCATTGCTCGCGGCAGTCCCGAGCCAGTTTACCAACTCGCTCGACCGGTGCTGCACCACGATGGTGCACGTTCGATGTAGGCATAGTCATCTCTCGCGCGAGCGCTGACTGAGCCGCGGACTGCGCAGACAACGACAAGATTGTTACGGCCGTCTTCGCCGGCTTCTACGAGGGTCCGGGGATCGAGGACATTGAGCTGAGCGATGCGGCGTTTGATGTGCTGGCGGACGATGCGGGGCAGACAGAGTTGGATGTGTTGTGGGGATTTAACTAGGGCACGACGTAGCGGGGTGGAGATCTCGACCTGAGAATGGGAGAAGAGCGTCTAGATATCTGTGTTGGTAGCTTTGTGCGGGTTCGAGTGGATGCAGAGCTAGAGCATTGAGCGTTTTTTCGGATGGATTCCTAGCTGCGCCAATCCGTCTACCGCAGAATTCGACTCTGAAAGCGTGGAGATGGGGAGTGCAGTGTCGTTGTAAGACTTGAAAAAGCTAACCGGGAAGCGAGACTGTGGACGAGGAGGACAAGCCACAATTGATTGATTGATTGATGTCACATGGCTTGCCCTCTCCCGTCATAGCCCTTCTGCACTGACTTGCAGCCCGTCACCGTCCGCTATCGACAACAGCCTCATCACGGAATTTGCGATCGCTTCCCAACCAGCTAACGCTGGAATACTCGTCCGGGCGACGGCTGGAAGGGCACCTAGGTCCCCAAAGCGAGTGACATCAGCCTCAGATAAAAAACGGCGCTGGACTACAATCTCGCTTTGCTCTTCTCCCTTCGCTACCTCGTCCGGCTGGACGTATTACCATGCTATTCGCTCTCTTCCTTGCGCCGGCGCTGTTCCTTCTCTTCACCTCCATCTCCGCCCGCCCGCTCGCTACGACACGTGTTCGCCGCCGACTCGAAGTGGGCGAATCCCAGTGCTTCACGCAGCGTGCTGCTAGGTGCGCCCGCCGTCTGATCCCTCTCCCCTTTCCACAACTAACCCTGCGGATCCTCGGGCGTCCGACTGTCGCACCCTCCTCAACTCACTGGGCCGACCTCTCCGACTCTGCGATTCAGTATACCCTCGCCATGCAGCTCAAGCCCGACTGGATCGAGCGCTCGTATGCCGCGGGTGTGATATCTTCCGGCCGTTTTCCAGCGCTAACTGTCCGTCCGCACACGTTTCCCCTCCGAATCGGAGCTGACGGCTATGCGCGCAGGTAGCCTGTTCACGGACATCCTTGATGCACCTTTCGACGCGCTCATCGGATGTGAGCAGTCGTCGAATGGGTTAGTGAGCGGGGTACGCCGCTTCTCTCATACCCTCCACTCCAAGGCAAGGGGGAGACGAAGTGTTGTACAGGTGGCGAAGAAGGATACGACCGGCATCTGTCTCGCCTCCACATCCGGAGCGGATTTCTGTTTGTACGCCTGCCATTCGTTGTCCTGAGCTCCCCGTGCTGGCCCTCCAAGCAAGGGCGCATCTGAGTTGCGGAGTTTCTCGTTCCGGCCTTCGCCTCGATTTTATTGACGCACAACGGAATAAATTGCGGCCCTCGCAAACAGTCAGCTCCGTTCGGCTCTGCTCTCTCGTCGACGCCTGTTCCCGCCTTCTCTGCAGCTGCTGTGCACGTCAAGCATCTATGTACCCGCTGAGCGATTGCTTCGCGGCATTACAACGCGCCTCCGTTCGACGCGGAGCCGCGTCCTATCCGAATTTGAGTTCGTCTTTTTCCCCCCCTGAGCCTAATCGCCTCTAGACCGTCTTATGTAACTCGTCGCCACGGCTGCGATCCTCATCGTCTGGTCGATTTTCGCTAGACTCCATAAGTACACACGGCGTGCATTCTGCGCCATATAAGTACTGCTGCGGTACGCATCGTCCTACCTCTAGGCTCGCGCGAATGCACTGACCACCAGTTTGCATGCCAGTAGACTTTCGCGTCTGTGAACACCGCTCGACATTACCCATCCAACCCCGATCGTGGCATGCCTACCAAGTTAATCTCGAAACTGAAGCGGTGGTCGACGCGCTCGGCGCGCATCCGTTCGATACGGAGCCGAGTGTTAAGCGAATTTCGAATGACCTTTTTTAAGAGCTTCCTCATCCGGAATCGCATTCGTATGGCGCATATACTGTCTAATAATTAATCTGCACACAGGTTTGGGCCTTTTCATCGTTTTGTACACAGGTTGGGCCCATTTTTCACCAATTTTCGGGTTGGCAAGACAGGTTAGGGCTTTCTACACAGGTTCTGTGGGGCACCACAGGATGTTCGGTCGCAACACAGGTTGTCCTGGTGGATGCACAGGCTGTATTTCTTGCCGCACCGCGATACACAAGTTCGGAAATCTGGCGACGCAGGCTGGAAATCTGGCGACACAGGTTGGGTGTCGGATGCAACACAGGTTGTCACCTTCAAGTTCCCGACACATGTCGCAAGCATAAACCATCCACAGGTCAATGCAATCAGCGCTATCCCCAAGCTACCGGATGGTACAGTATTCCGAGGTTAAGTTAGTGCAATGTTTAAGAGCCCGAGATCCTTTGCTTTAAATTTCGCGGAAGTTTGTTCAGACTTGCATTTGGATCCAAAAAATAAAATAAATATAAAAATAAAATAAAAAATCAAACACGGAGCATATTGAAAAAAAAAGAAAAGAAAGGGGAAAAAAACCCCATCTACCATGTTGTCCTCCTTAGCATTGAAAAGTCTGCGGACATTTATATCACCTTGTCCTTAATTGTAAGATCAAGGAACCCGTGGTCAACGCAACAACGAATTTAATCGCATGGACCAACAGAGCATATTCGAAGCGGCTCAAATGCCCATTTTTGATACACAAAATTTACAAGAATTGGATGTCCTCTACCTTACACTGAAAAACCAGCCCTAAACCCCCTTCGAATATGCTCTAATCTTCACAACATAACACGTACATACCAGTGCAAACTAATACTTATGCACCTTGCCACTCTGAGAGGGTCGGCTTGCAGTGTTTTAACAGCTTTCGGATCTGACGTAAATAGGTGAATTCTGTCAGGACGAAGCCAAGTGGGGCTTGGGGTCAGAATCAGGTTGGCGAAGATTCCCAATAGGTTCCCGGTGACAGGTCGGGTTTCGGTATTTGGAGGCGCAGGGTAGAAGGGAGTCAAGCCCCGGTTGTTGTTAAGACAAGATAGAAGCTACAGTAGTAGCCTATCGACTTCAAGTACCCATCCTTCTGTTATCCCTCTCTGTCCGTCACCGGGACTGAGGCTTCTTTTGTGTTACACAAAGGGATCTACCGAAATCTCACAACTTTGCTGAGGCTGTGTGCCACCGTTCCCGTATCCGCTGTGCAGAGCCTTTTTAATTGTGTTTGTTGCTATATGCCAGTACAGTACCGCCTCGCAGTCCGCCTGCGCTGTCGCATCTTTTGCCTCATTCTTTTCTTGGCGCCTGCCCTCTCCTCATCCGGCCGACCTAGAAATGTAAAGATGCCTTTGGGCCACTTTAAAACCCCCATACAAAATGATCAAAATAGTATAGTAGTACAACAGTGCCTCCAGCAAGGGCTGTTATTATGCTTGCAATGAGTTAACATTTTCAGCTGAAGCTGCATCCCTAAAAAAAGTTAAGGCTTATCTAGACCCTTAAGAAGACACCCTTAAAACTGTAGTACTAAGGGGTCAAGTTCGCATAATGCGTAAGAGCCCGAACAAAAGACCTCGAACAAAAGACCTCGGAAAAATTTCGCCTCAATTCAAAAGAAATTTTGGGCCTTCTCGGAGTCCCAAAAATCGGAAATTACTGAACGTAACCCCTCAATAGAGCATATTCAAAGCGGCTCAATGCCGGTTTTTGATACCCAAAATTCTATACCGTCGGAAACCCGGATCCGAAACGGACCCGGATCCGAAACAACTTGAAACGGCAGTCACTTGTGGATAATTTTGGCCAAAAAATTGAAAGGTTTTTGAGGTCTTGTATGAATACCCGTGCACCAAATTTCAAGTCCATACAGTCGGCAAAACCCCATAAATAATGGCACTAAACTGGCTAGTAAAATCGAATTTTTGCAAGATTGGAGTGCCGATTGTGAGCCAGTGGATATGCCGAATGACATGGAATTTGCAGTTACGGTTTGAGTCGCTGATAGCTATTTCAGGTCCAGTTCCTGTGCCAAACGGCACAGGCATCGGTGCGGTACACATCATTTGTTTCGCTTCTGGGTCAAATCTACCCAGGCTTACACCATCGTGTTTGCACTATTCCTCCCCGTCTAGTTCACATTATGGGACGAGAATTTGAGAGCATATTTATGGACTATGGCACCATACACCCACGAAATTTCATATCGCACAATTCATTCAGCCTTCTGTAAGCAGTGAAAGACCCAGACCGTTTCGGATCCGGGTTTCCGACGGTAAGTTCTACACAAAAAAATCTCATTAGAGCACTTCAGATGCATTTTTAAAGTTCAAAAAATATAGGATCTGAGCCTGCTCATTGGCCGAGGGAGCTCCACTCCCATTCAGTTCTTGTATTTTTTGAACCTTCAAATTTTCATCTGAAGTGCTCTATTTAATTGAGTACAATTGAATTGGATGGAGGGTCAAAGTTACAGAAACTGCTCAGGATTGCTACACTGAAAAACCAGCCCACCGACACCTTACTCACCTGCCGGAGTGCCCGGAACCCTGGTTTTGAAAATCTCCCCTTAGAGGCTTTGTCAATCCCCGATGTGAGTTCGGATCCTATCGACAAAGACACAGTTTGACCGGGATATAGTCCATCGCAGAAAGTATCGAGCAGACCGAGCGGCGGCGGTATTTGGTTGTAGTGGAGGCATATTCAGTTAATTACAGCGTGCCAGTCTGCTGAGGAGGTTGGTGAAGGTTCAGGGCTGAGTAGAAACGCCGAACTCCGCGCGATTTTCGGGAACCGATGCATCGACGTTGAAGCTTGCCCCAGTCCTTCCGCCAAGTGCCCCGCCGAGCCTGCCTGTGTTGCGCGTATAGCCTACCTGTGTTGTAATCGAACATACCTGTGTTGCATCGACTCACTTGTGTCGCCGTAAAAATCGCAACCTGTGTCGCGCCTTGAATCATCTGCGTGAAGGGGCAGCACAAGTCGGGATACAACCTGTGTCGCGCAGACAGAACCTGTGTTGCCGCAGACTACCTGTATACCTGATTTATTAGACAGTATATGCGCCATACATTCGTCGCCGCGGCCGCGATACACATCGCCTGGACTTGGCCCCCGGCGTTCGGCTTGGTCTCGCTCGTAAGTAAACGGAATGAATGAATTCTCCCGTCTCGCGCCGATTTTTGTAACACTTTCCGGTCGTCGTTTCCTCGGTGGATTCGCATCCGCCTGGAGTACCGCGAGTACGTGAGAGCCCTTGGTAATCGTCCTAGGCCTCAGCTAGAGGAGCGGAAGGACGAGATCCCGCACGCCGCAATCCCGCCCTGACAGTAATATTAATGTGAATTTAAGGTATGCATCCTAGCGTTTGCCTAGCGTTGACTCTACGCGCTACTGTACCCGGTGTCGTCTAATGTCTCCCATGGGCTTGGCGCGGAGAAGGGATAAAAAGCCACAGGAAATGCAATTCAGAACCGCAAAATGCTCCACTTCCGTGCCTCCTTACTCGCCCTCGCCTTCGCCGCCTTCAGCGTCAGCGTCAGCGCCGCCCCGGGCCCGAACATCGGCAACACTATTGCGCGTCGCTGTACGTCCGTTCTCTTACCACTCCTGCCAGTGCCAGTTGATATTGATGGAGGCTGAAATCTCCTCTGCAGGGTGCGGATACGAAACGCACTGCAAGTGCACCGTCGACTACAGCATCGGCTGCGTGCGCGAGTTTGACGCGTGTGCGAATACGACGTATTGGCCGCCGCAGTGCGAGTGTGTGGGGTGCCCGGAGCTTTGTGTTGATTGTGAGTGCTAAAGCTTCGCGGGAGGTTGACGCGGCTGATGAGTTGGGTGTTAGTTCATTGCCCGGAGCCGGATGTTGGGGAGCCGAAGGACGAGTGAGGGGAGCTGAGATGGGCTAGGTTACTCAGGCTGCAGAGGATGCATCATGCTTTTTTTTCTGTTTTGTTTTGCAGAGCCTGGGCAACGATTTATCGACTCTGGAAAACAGGATAATTGAAAAAGTCGCGATGGAGAAAGTAAAAAGGTTCAATCCACAGCGGATCGAGTGCCATTACTCCGTGGACGTCTATGCGGGATCCCAGCGTCTGGTTTTAGTGACTACACCGTCAAGCTGCCGCTCTTCTCTATGAAGCCACTATAGCCTGTACCCCTGGCGTTCTTCGTTTGAAACAGATCGTAGAAAATGTTCTGGGTCCGCGGGTTGCTGCAGGCAGTGGTTATGCACGCTCGGGCCACGTTAGATGCAACGTACTAGTATATCTTGGCAAAGCGCCAGTCATTCTTTTCGGCTTCAGTCACCGCGTTGCCGATAGCTTTGATCGCTGCGTTCTTTGTCTCCTCGGGGAACTTGTCTGAGAAGATAATATCCAGGGATGTGCTCATGCTGAATTATGAAGGAGCAAGACTTGAAGCGGATTGAGATATTTAAATCTCAACCAGCGTAAGCGGTGTTATGTGCAATTGTTCGCCGGAGAGAGGAATCTAGCAGGCAACCACCAAATGAGCTCCGGCGCCCCTCACGCAGCAACGCACATAGCTTCCGCGCCTTCGTTGCAGGTCACCTCCCACCTCCGAGTCGCCGCGCAACAATTGGTGACGTGTTTCTGTTGCCGCCCGGTTGCCTCGTGCCTACAGCCACCGGCATGCATTAGGCCCGAAGACCGAGCCTTGGATTCCATTGTTTGTCTGCAAAATCTCAAGTTGTTGATACGCTCGCAGACGTCAACAATTTTATCACCAAATTGGGTCGTCCGAAAGCTTTCGAAGTTCTCTATAAATGGCCTGATACCGGCCAAAAAAATTTGGAGGAAAATACTGTGTGACCCGCGACATAGGTATCGAATCAAGTACTACAGTAGGGCCGACGTACCGAAAGGGCCCCGCCAAATGATTGCAAACTCCCGTTATGGTTGACCATTTCCACGCGCATCCAGCTTGCTTCCTACTCTGATGACGGCCCGCCGCGTGGCCAGTCCCGTCTGTGCCGCTTCCGCATCCCGTCGCCGAACACTGGCCGGGTTTCATCTTCAAATGTCGAGACCTAATCGCTTCTCGCTCATCAACATCTCGATCTCTTCTCGACCTCCCAGGCTCGATGCCTCGCGCGGAAAAACGGCAGAGCTGGACGTCGCCTCCAATGTCCGACTTTTCAACACCCGGCAAGCTTGCATGCAATTTCCGACCGTGCTAGCTGAGCGCTTTAGCTACCACCACCACCGTCTATCAGCGAGAACATCCCGGCATCTGTCGCCTGTCTACTGGAGAAGATTTCACCAATGAGCTCCGTCCTGTCCGCGAATCTGCTCGGAACTCGCCACTGATCGTCGCACACCCCGCTCCCTATATACAGTAACGGCCAAATCAATTTACTTACCATATATGGTAAGTATGCTGATGGCTCACATTTATAGAGTGTTTGAGGCTGGATCACACTTTTTTGATGGCCATCACTGATGTGAGATGATTTCATCACAAAATGCATATTCCGCACCACAGATGTGTGCCATCAGCACACTTACCATATATGGTAAGTAAATTGATTTGGCCGTTACTGTATGTCTATGGTCCCCTTTGGTTTCCCTCCCGTTTCCCGCTTTTTTCTTTGCTTTCGACAGCAGTCTCGACGACTGCCCTTCACGCCCACTTTCCCCATGGCCAGCGCAGGCCTTGACAGCCCGCTCCTTCTCGGCGTTCTTGAAATCGGGGTCTTTATCAGCTTGGTCCTCTTCGGCATCGTCTTCCTGCAGGGCTTTGCGTACTTTTCGCGGAGCTGTGCGAGAGATCCGCTCTGGCTGAAATTTTTCGTGGGGATAATTCTGTGCGTCACCGCGCGCGTAGGAGTATGCGTTCCTGACGCCATGTAGCACGATGGAGCTCGCCCACACCGTCTGCGCCGCCCACGCAATATACTACTTCACGATACTGCAAGCCGGGACGCCGGCGCGGCTAAAGAAAGCAAACACATACTCGCTCTCGCTCACGCCCGTGTTCGAGACGCTCATCACCGCGATGGTGCAGGCGTTTTTCGCGTGGCGTATCCGCCAGCTGTCGGGTCGGCGCCGCAGCGACTGGCGCGGGTGGTGTCTCCCTACGTTGTGCTGGGTGCTCTGTCTCGTGCGGTTCGTCGGGGGGATGGCTATGGCCGTGGAGGGCTTCCTAGACATCCCGCTGCAGCCGAACTACTTCCACTACGCGGATACCTATGCGTGGATCATCTCGGGGGCGCTCGACGTAGGGGTATTGCTGGATGTGATCATCACGCTCTCGATGTGTTGGTACATCCGCAAGCTCAACTCGCCGTATAATCTGCACGGAAGCGAGGTGCTGATTAGGCGCTTGGTTAACTGGACCATTCGTGCGTTGGGTTGCCTTGCCTTTCTTTGTTGTTGTTGTTCCGCGGGACTGAACAGATGGTTGTAGAGACCGGGTTGATCACCAGGTGCGTGCACTGGCGAGTGCGGTGTTACGGTGCTCATGGATGGGCAGTTTGACTTCCATCGCCGTCGTTATCACCGTGAGTTGGGTGCTCCTTTTGAATGCCGACTGACTTGTTGCAGTTCTGGACCATGAAACATAACTGTACGCCCTGTTCGGTCGTCGTCCGAACGTCCTGACCGTCCACACAGTTATCTGGTTGGCGCTGTACACCCTCCTCGCAAAACGTGCGTTGTGTATCCGGTATCCTCGGCGCTGACCACGCGCCCTTTGTAGTCTATTCCAACTCGCTCCTCGTCTCGTACGCATGCGCTGATCTCCGTCTTTGCGGCTATTAACGTTGTAGGCTCAACGCTCGCCCGATGAACCGGGCCCTCGTCCGCCCCGCAGGCGCAGATTCTGCGCAGCCGGCGCTCAGGACGTGGTCGCCCTCGCCGTCCCCGCGCGTATGCCCCTCTCCCTCTCCGGCGCCGGCTGTCTCATGTAACCTTGTTGGACAGCACTCGCTGGATAGCCGCGACGCGCCGTACGCACGGCTCGCGTCCGAGGTAGGGCTGCCGTCGCGCACACCCAGTCCGGCGGCGACGGAAGGCAGTGGGTTTTTGACGGTGGTGCGTACCCGTAGACTTTGCCGGGCTCATGAAGATTTACGCATATGTATGTGTGGAAAGCCAGACAAGACGGCGTATGTGCGCGGGCTTGCGTGAAGCTCATGCTGCGTCGATCGAGGGCTGGAGGGGAAGACAGACGAATTGATAGGCTGGTTACTCTTGGTTGTAAAATTATTGTTGTTCCTTTGTACTCGTAAGATGCGGTAGAGTGAACAGACGGTGTATTGCTCCAGTTCGAGGGCAAGTGTCCCAACTTTTTTTTTTTAAAGGCTAACACCAAGGGTCTAAACAAATAGATTACCACCTCGCTCGCGCCTTTGATCCTGCCTCAAACTTTGAACGCGCGCAGACGGGGTACGGAATCTCCGTGGCGTCAATGAGCGCCGGGAAGATCCACTCCTTGCAGTTCCATACGTACATCTACGACCTCATTCAAGCGAGACAGTGTCTCGCGACGGAGAGGATTGTGCTGGATCGCGGAGTTTGGATGAACTATAGGATATAGGCACGTTGCGCATGACATTCTATTATCGTCCGACAAACCAACCGCAAAATGAACACAAAGCGAGACAACAACTATAACTTGAAATAAACAACGGGAAGAAGTGCTAGTATTGTCGAGTGTCCGTGAATGGGTGGATCAACGGAGAGTTGGGAGGACGACCGTGCGACTCGGATCTAGGCAGCGCTACTAGGGCTTGCGCTTGGGACCCCAACTCCGCTCCCGCTGGGGAGGTAGGGAGAACTGCTCGCGCTGGGGACACCGATAGTGCTGCCGCTTGGGAAAGCGGGACCATGGCTGAAGCTGGCGCTGGCGCTGGGGAACGACGGTCCGCGGCTGGAGCCGGCGCTGGGAGTAGTTATGGCGCTGCTGCTCGCGAACGAAGGGACGCAGCGACTAACGCTGGCGGTGGCGTCGACGATGGCGCTGCTGCTCGGGAACGAGGGCCCACGACTGTAGCTCGCCGTAGCGGTGGCGACGAGGCTGCTGCTCGGGGAGGACGGGCCGCGACTCGCAGTAGCGTCGGCGGCCATGCTGCTGCTGGCCATGGGGAACGAATGGCCACGGCTGACGTTTGAGGAGGCAGTGGCGACCATGCTGCTGCTAGGAAAAGATGGACCGCTACTGGAGTTCGCGCTCGCCGTACTGATGGCGGCCATGCCGCTGGGGAACGTGGATCCTACGTTCTACAATAATGTTCCTCCTCAGCGGGATACTGACGAGCAGAGCGCGAAGTTGACGTACAGAGATAGCCGCCGCATGGGCTTGAGCCGCAACAAATGCGAGGAGAAGGACTTTTGTGAGCTGGAAGAACATTAAAGGCACTGGAGGGGAACGAGCTATACACCCGAAGTTATAAAGTCTCCTTTCGCTGACGGCATCCGCAGCAGATACGGATATGGCTCATGGCGCGCAGGGTTATCAAACGCGATGCGGACGGCGTAGAGTTGCCGGTGTTTTTCGCATTCGTCGGCGCCGTGAGTGAGTGCTTGATGGAAGGTCGACTGCGGATGCTTCAGTAGCTGGGATAAGTAGGTGTGCTCAATTCTTAGAGCGGTTGCTTTTCTGTTTCTAAATAGTTTGTAGACAGCTGGATTGATGAGAATGCTAGGCGACGTCTGCTACCTGATGCTCAGGAATCTGGGTTTTCCCTCCAGTAAATATGGTACAAGCAAAACGGGGTTAACCCTCTGAGCAAAGTCATGTAAAAATTATTGCAAAATACGGCGTACCAGCAGAGGAAACTGCAGAACGGTGCGGGACACCTTTTGACTGCCCGCAGATCCTGGCGTCGGCTAGGGTTCGGCTAAGCTCGGCTAAGCTCGGTAACGGTTTTGTTGACGTTTCTACCTCTGCAATAAAAAGTGCTCTAAGAATTGAGCACACCTAGTATCGTATTGCCGGGTTTCTGGGAAAGAACTCCGAGAATTGGGACGGGATTGTATCCCGGCGTGGGGTGGTCGCTAGTTTTCATTCCCGCAAGGAGAGAATCGGCATTTTACCAGTCGAGTTGTTGGATAGGCGCGTAAGTGACAGCTCCGAGATTTGGTCGAACAAAGCAGGGAGAACGCGCCAAGTAGGGCTTCTAGTATAGTTCATCGAATGTCGAGAGAGGGTCGTTTGCGCTGGGATGATGGGCGTTAAAATCAGGGGCATTGATCCCATCAGTGGCCTTCCCAACGTTACCCACTCCCAGTGAAAACGGAGGGTTACGGACTATACCGAGAGCTGCACGGCGGGAATGGTAAATACAGGTGCAAATATTACCATATGTGTACACCCCAGCCAGCGGTCGAGTGCTCGCGAAGCTAAAGCGGTTTCAATTCATCGCCACGGACCTGAAACCGTTGGAGTTGCCGCTGAGCGCTGAGGCTTAGGCTGGTACCGGCGTTAGGGTCGGCGAGGACAGATTACAGCGAAGCAAAGAATTCTACGAGGAAAGACGCAGATGGAGGCAAGCGCGCTTGCATTTAAATTGGTGTGCAGGTTAAATATCCGGCAGAGTTGCTGTTCATGCAGTCCGCACGCTCCCTGGGTGCTCCCTTGAGACATATGCTCGTCGCACCATTCCTTTGCGAGGGATCGGCATGGGTGAAATTACTGCACCGGGGGTGGTGCAGTAGTGGTGCAGTAGCGGTGCAGTAGTTGAGATGTTGGTCGACGTCTAGCACAACGTTCAGAGTAATTCTAGCTGAGCTTTGTGCTTGGGTCGGTGCTCAAGGTCCCCTTCTAACACATGCAGGTGGTTCCAAGGCAAGCGAGCTCATCGTTGGGTTGCAGTGGAGGTGTTTGTACTGCAGGAATTTGGCCGGTGCAGTACTGGTGCAGTAGTTGGACTCGGTTGGGCTTCCAGTGGTGCAGTAATGCGCTTGCGGTGGTGCAGGAGTGAGGGACCGGTGCAGGAGGCCGGATGGCTGGTGCAGGAGCTCTACTCGGCGGTGCAGTAAACTTCGCCTACGCTGTCGTCGCTGCCTGTCGGCACTTGGTCGCTCCTCATCGTCGTCCGAGGCTACTCTGGAAGCGTACGGTCACACTGACACGATTCCATCAAATATTAATGATGGGATCAAAATACCACAAAGTTCAAAGTTGGTCTAGCTGAATGGGGAGAATGAGCTATAGTTACAAATTTGATGGAAATGATGGGATCAAATTACCCTTGATATACACAAGAACCCAATATGCGGATATAGGAACCCAAATTACTCCACAATAAGGTACAATCCAACCAAATCTCTGCTGTTCTCATATCTTTTATGGTCGTGATCACTGTTGACAATGGCAAGGTCGCGGATTTTGGATGAAGTTTAAACCATCTGGAAAGATGCCACCCATGTTAATAAACATCCCGGTAGCTACCGTCTAGCCTATAGAAGGCTCCTTCCCTTCTTATTTCACGGCGCAGTAGCGGTGCAGTAGCGGTGCAGGAGTGGTGCAGGACCAGTGCAGTAGTGCTGCGGGATGCGCATAGCATCACATTGACATTATCAACTGTTTTCAATTCCTAGAGCATCATCTTAGGCATATTATACCTTTCAACGCTGTTGTATGCCCTGAAGACAAGGAAAGCATTCAATATCCGATTCATCCGGGGGTGGGAATTAAAAATGGCATGCAATCCAGTAAATATGGCTGGGAAAGTGATTGGAAGGTGTAAACCAATGTGAGGCTCACTCAAATCTTCTTTGGGGTGCCGCGAAGCGTGTTTCCAGCAACAATCAAACCGATTCCCACGGTTGGTTCAAGCTTGATCGCTGTGTGCGACGATGAGCCCGCATAGTTTTGAATTTTTGAATTGATATTCAAAGGATAGTATGGCGTTTAGCGCAATCAACAGGCATGTTGGAACCGTGTTAACTGTGTTCCTTCCCATAATATTCGCGGCGCAGGAGCGGTGCAGGAGTGGTGCAGGAGTGGTGCAGGAGTGGTGCAGAATGAGTCTGGGTATAGTTCAGCCTGCTTGCTGTATTCTAGCATGGCCTGGTCAACTATCTCACTCTCTTTGCGCTATTGCAAGAGATTAGGTCTCCATTCCGATGAGCTGCACTACAGATAGCTCATATCGCGGGGTTTTTGAGATTTTATGAAGTGTAATGGAGTGTAGGCACTGTGCTGCATGAAATCTACTGAGGTTTGTGGACCTAGAGGTCAGATACAACCCAAACCGACTTTATCCGCCTCATACTATGTCAAGCCCCCGTCCGCGCAGGTTGAGTTGCAGATACATCAATTGATTCCCACGGTTGGCTCAAGCTTGACCGCTGGTACAGATGACGAGCACACATTACTTAAAATTTCAAATTCATGCTAGAGGGACTCAGCAAGGCTCAACACATGCTCCAGCTGAGCTCAAGCTTTTAGAACAGTGTTTGTTCCCTTGTTATCCGCGGTGCAGTAGCGGTGCAGTAGTGGTGCAGGAGTAGCGCAGCACATCTTCATGCATGGTGCGCGGCAGATTTGACGGTGCATCGTGTTCTGCATACGAATATGAGGCTCTTCATGCATTTCAATGATAACAGTGCTTATTTTCCTGTTTGCAGGGTGCAAATAGGTGAATTCCGGGGGTTGTAGAATTTTTATCAGCCTGAGCGGGGCCGTAAACAGAGTGAATAGCAGCCAAATGGGTGCTCTGTATCTTTTATGACGTCATATATCCCATTAGAGGGACTTCCCTCAATTTCCGTCCTTACCTCCGGTCGGCGCAGGCTGAGTAGCACACCATCAATATTTTCCCACGGTTCTACCTGAGAGTGCATGGGCATCCCAAAGAAGCGGGATGGGTACATCATTAGTTCTGTGGCCTGGGGGACCTCCAAAAGGCTGATTGCTACTTCTTTTGAACGACTTTTGTGAATGACAGGACAAGTTTTGTATGAGGGTGAGTATCAGTGGTTATTGGCGGCATATGAGCTTGATGATGACACGAGAGCACTTTAGAACACATATGTGAGCTGTATAGAGCACCCTAAGCGATTTAAAGGACGGTGCAGTCAGCCAAATCTGCATGGGTGGCTGCCCTATCAATTGCACTCGAACAAGTCCCTCTGGATGATTCATTAGTTATCTGTTCCCGAAATGAAACTCTATCCTATATGTTTGTAACACACAGAGATAAGTACGAAATGAACCTGTTAGACCCTATCCATACACTGTATAAAGCCACACTAGCATCTCTAAATGAGAGACCTACAAAAACAACCTTCCTGATTACAGATGATAATGAGGCATATACATCAAACCAACAGGAGTTACAAGAATGGCTTGTAATCTGTCAATCGGATGTTATGTTTGAAACTGATGGTATGTTACTCAATGACGGGTCCCAAAGAATTTTCTCCAAAATCTTGAAACTGAAATATGATGAAACAAATCGTCAAAATGCGAAAATGACAGTAGAACGCATCCGGGAAACTATCACAGAGTTCTTTGATTACAGCCCCTCGGATGAAGCAATTTGGAAATCGATAAGAACAAAAATTTTCCCACTACCAGTTCGAGACCTATTCTGGAAATCGATCCATAATACATTCTGGGTTGGAGAATTCTGGAAATTTGTCCCAAATAAAGAAAATCTAGGAGAGTGCCCCATTTGCAAACAATGGGAAAATATGGAACATATTATGCTGGAATGTAAAAGCCCCGAACGACGAATTGTATGGTCCCTAACAGAGAAGTTCTGGGGCCTCAAGTATGGAAAACTGCCAAAAATATACTGGGGAATGGTACTCGGATGCAACCTAACAAAGTTTAAATCCCCAAAAGGACACAGCCTCCCACAGAAAGACCGACTTTTCTGCATCCTCATGTATGTAAACTGGTACATATTATGGAACATGAGACATGAAAGACGAATAAATAAGCCCGAAAAGGTTTTCTCAGAAAAGGAAGTGCACAACACCTGGGTGTCAATGATAAACACAGCTCTAAAGAGAGACTGCATACTCACCGACAAAGTGAGATTTGAAGGTAGAGCTTTTGAACAAAAGACTGTGCTCCGAACCTGGAGCGGACTCCTGCTGGACGAAGATGCATTGCCGGATAATTGGTTAAATGAAAAGGGGGTTTTAGTGGGTATTTTGCCTTTGAGAGAAGGTGTTGGATAAGTACACCTGCAAGAGTCCCACACAAATGGTAAAACGTGCGTAAAGGCATTTCCTCCCGAAGCGGTTACTTCCCGGCAAAACTGGTTTATTTTTTCCAGGCTCCCAGCGGACAAATACTTAGAATGATTCTGCAGACTTGTATTTGTTATCAAACGCTCCAAAAAAAAAAAAAAAAAAAAAAAAAAAAAAAGGACGGTGCAGTAGTGGGTCGGAGCGGTGCAGTAGTGAAACTCGGCGGTGCAGTAGTGGTGCAGTAGTCAAATGGGCGGTGCAGTAATTTCTATGATACCCGAGGGATCCTGTTCAAACGGGAATCGGGCGCTAGTGGGGTGATTTCGCTTCCTTTATGTTATTTATTCGTTTTTTTTTTTGGTTCGGCCTTGGTTAAGTATATTTTAAGCGGCTTAAGACTAACTACCGCCCACCACATTTACCGCAGATTCCCTCACCCACGGCCAGGAACTCGGGTTCTGCGCAGGAGCATGGTTTTTGGGAGGTGGTTGGAGGCGCTACGATGCAGATGGGTCAGAAAGTGGGGAAAGGCCGGGGACGTAGGGGGGACGGACAGATGTAAGTGAACATGGATGGTGCTGGGCGGGGGATACGGATTCAGAGGTGATGTGGTCACCACCGGTTGACGTGCATTTAGTTAAATATTCGGTCGGTGCGCATCGTTAGGCATATCCGCACGGCGGAACTATGAATATGAAAATGTTAGTGCGGTGCAATTGCTATACTTACTAGTAGCCGCCAGCACAACAAAGGAAAATACGCTGGTCCACAGCATCTCCCCCCGCAGCGTACTTGCCTACTAGTACTAGTACGACGGATTGCTAAATTTTATTTTCTATTTGGGAGTTGGCGTTCGAACCGTTCCTTATGAACGCGGAGGGTAAGCGTTAGATTCGTTCTTTTTGTTGCGGCGAACATGAAGTTGATCCGGCGCAAGCAACGGGAGGCTCACTCGCGGGAGACGGCCGGTATTCAAGAGTCAATGCAGACGGAGGGAAGCCCAGGGCCGCAGCGTCGATGAATTGCATATTCATATGCAGAATAGTTGCTCTTCAGGTAGCCCGCTCGCACCCTGAGTGCTGCTTCGACGTATAGTCCCATCGCCTTTGCAAGGGAGCCCGTTCGAACGGGACGCGGGCGTTCGGAAGTAGTCCAAGCTCTTTTGTTTTCCGATTTCCGAACTGATTGAACTTAATTTTCGCGGCTCCTCCGGGATGTCGCTGCCGTTGTTCTGTTTAGGGTTAAGCTGGCTGTGGTCTGAACCGGAGAAAATCCGGTAATTTCTGTGGCGAGAAAAAAGCTTCTACTCCACTAATCCGAGTCCACGCGCGTCTCCCAGTCGTGGTACCTACCCCAAGTGACCCACCACTCGTCCGCATCGTCCGCCGCGTCGTAGCTGAACCTACTCGTCGTTAATATCAAGCGGCGTTTCAATGCATGCATGCACGTACACGATCCGCGTCTCCTCGAGCAGCGCTTCTGCGTCGCCCGACTCGAACACGTTCCGCCCCATCGTGTGGTTATTACGCATCATGGCGTCCCTACCCTCCTGCACCGGCCCATCCTCCGTCGTGATGACGGCGTTGTAATTTGTGTCCAGTTTCCGGATGAACTCGCAACGGGGTCGGCTATCTGCCCTCAGCATAGTGCAGACACTTGAGGAAAACAGCGCCGACGCACCGATGCTCGTCAAACGCTACCAGCAGCTCCGGGATCCGCGTCTTGTCGTCCGAATGCGAGAATATCTTACCGAGGAAGACGGCGTCCTCCAAGACCAGCGAATAGGAATGCAATCCGCATGCCTGGCGTCGACCGATTCAGCTCCGCGCCGTTGCAGACGCGCACGATACTTACCGGTGCCGGATGAGCGGCTTCGCCAATTGCGAGCACCTTCCCGCTTGACGACACCCATGAGCGGAGCTCGTATGGCGTCTTGAGCTGGAAGCACACGGACGGGCCACCGAGCTCGGCCAGCCCTTTTATTCTGCGATTATTTGTCACCTAACTGCGGAAGCGTTGGAGGCGACATACGCGGGATCACAGTTGCCCAGGACCTCCGATAGCTTTCTACTCGAGCTTGTAGCCCACGAACCTTCCTCGACGCCGTCGGGAGTGAACACAAATAGGTGCAGGTCGCGGTTACCCGCCATATCGGTTACCGCGCCTGCAGATGTAATCAGCGGACGCGTTGATGAGAAGGACGCGCACGTACCCCGCTTGCTCCCCATCGAGACCGTGCTCTGCGCAGTCAGTGAAGGTGGTGAGCTTAGTTTTGACTTGTGCCGGGAGCTTGCATGCGCTACCTGCGGATAATCGTAGAACGAGCTCAACTCCGGGTCCTGCTCGATGAGCTCTCGCGAAACCATCGTGCTGCAGTCATTAACTGCCAGGCGCAACATGACCAAAATAAAGATCACACACCTGTATACCATCGTCCCAATGAACTCGTCCGCGTCAAACCCGACCCCCTCGGCGCGCATCAGCGCCGCGCGTACGACCCCGCTCGCGCCGTCTGCCCCTACAATAACGTCCGCGCTGAGGACCTCTCCCGAGGCGAGCGTTACGCTCGGCGCGTCCGACTGGCAGTCGATTCCCACCACCTCCGCGCCGAGCCGCAGTCGTACGTTGCCGAGTTTCGCGCCAGGTTTTGCGGGGGAGAGTGCGCAATGGTGTAGCACGTCGATGAGCTCGTTGTGCTGCAGGGGCGTTAGCAGGAGTCGGGGGAGGGACAGAGTCGCGGCGTACTGCTAGGAACATGAAACTCCCGCGCGCCTCGACGAGCAGCTCGGGGTCCCATGTGTTTAACCCTACGTCCAGGTGAACCTCGCTCCGCCGCAGCGTATTCGCGCCACGCACCCATTAGATCGCGCCCCGGCGCCGTCTTTTTGTTCTCATCTGCAGCAGGATACCCATCTCCGTCAGCGTCCCGCTCGACTGCGCACGAGCAAGCGTACGCACACTTGTACACCCCGAACCCGTCGTTGACCACTCCCTTGGATTGGAGGTCCTGCTCCAGACCCCATTCTGCGAGAATCTTGTACGCATTGGGCGGGATCCTGTCAACCACCGACGGGCGTCGCTCAGCGTCCTCCCCACGACTCAACAGCCGCGCGCGCACTTACCTGGCGCAACCCCGAGGAGTCTGCATCCTGGTCGTCAGCGTGCGCCCATAGCGGAGCAACAGCGCAGCAGTACACACCTCACTCCCCAGCTGACTTGCTCGCTCCAGCACCAGCACGTCGTATCCAGCCAAGCGCAGCGCAATTGCCGACGCGAGTCCTGTCCCGGACTCCACTTGAGCACCCAGGCTTCCCCGCACGGAGCCATTACGCACCTGCGACCGACGCGCCCACAACAATCTGCCGCAGCGACAGTCAGTCAGCAAACAAGACGGTAGAAGCGTCGTGGGCGGGGTGGGCGTACGAATTCAAGCCCGGGGTTCTCTAAGGTCATTTTCGCGGCGTCGTGAAGGTCGAGGGAAGGGGGGAGAGGCCCAATATACCGCGTGTGTCCGTTTTTGAGCGGGAAGATATGGGAAGCGCTGCACACATTGGTAACGGTGCTTGCACAGTCGACGTGAACGGCAATAGATGCATGCCCATTTCTCCGCTTCTGATGGGTAGGCGATACACGCCTGGGCGGTGTCAGAAAATATCAAGAAAATATAGAGTACAGAAGGTTGACAGAAGGCTGCCAGCCGCGTTGGGAAAGCTGAAAGCGTCGGCTAGAAGGGAAAAGGAAGTTACCTGGGATACCTAACACTCCCTCGAGGTTTCTTCCCGATGTCAAGTGAACATGGTCCGCGCGCGCTCCTCCCGCGTAACCGATGGCTTTCCGCGTAAGGACGAGTACGAGCGAGGCGCCGACCCGTCCCAGAATATCACATACATTCGGCGCTCAGGAAAGCGGCGACTCTCCACGCGACACTCGGCTACATGAATGATGTCTCCGTCCCGATAGATTGGCCAAATCGACGGCGAACTCGCGTTTAAATCAAGTCCATACTCTGGCCGAGAAGGCGTTCGGTATCCATGTACGGAAGTCTTCTACATGTGAACGCCGCTCAGACTTATTGCGCTGCGATTGAGCGCGTGCATGTCGACGGCGTGTAGAAAATAGCAGCGCGAACTCCAAGCTTTCAGGCACGGCGGCAGGAGATTATAATCCTGATCCGCGGGCCAACATCAGCCAGGAGGTCAACTGAGCCGTCGGCTACTTGACATCTACCCGGAAGGAAATATGCCTAGAATGGCACCTTGAGTTCACGCCACGAACACAGAGAAGCTAAGCAGAAAGTGACGCGGACTCGCGATCGCCGCCCAGATGAAACTCGCGATGTACTATACATTTCTGACCGGATGTTCGCACATTTTGATTTTTTTCCACTTTCAGAAGGCTGAAAAACTTTCTTTTGCTTTTAGTCAAATTTTTACGAGGTCCTTTTTTGCTGTGTTACGCGTCACCTGAACATCCGGTCAGAATGCTACAGTATGCTCAGCGGCCGGCCGGGAGCTGTTCAAGGACCTGTGCTTCACCAAGGGCGACCAACCAAAACTTTCATGCTGTATGGTTCATGGAGGTGTGGTAGAAGTAAAACCTACATATTCAGAAACAAAGTAGTGAGGGGCTAAAAAGACCGGCATACTAATGGCACATAAAACGAATGGCTCCTTGCCATCCAAAAGAAAACATATCCTTCAGTTTTCTTGATGTGTTGTTTTTCACACAAGTTCGAATCACCAGAATGAAGTCACATGCCACGGTGATGGGGAGTTAACGGTAAGGTGGCCAAGAATTGGGCAAGATGTCGGGTAAAAGATAAAAATGGATATAATTTCTTGAACAACTTTTGCCCACCGAATTAGGCGTTCAACATCGCATAATACTCTCCGCAACCGCCACCATTGTCCTCTGACGGTAAGCTGTTAAGCTCCGCAGCAACGGCACACCCACTCTCGGACTAGTTGCGAGGAGCCACCGGCAGCCACCTGGTGGCATTTTTGCATTGCGCCGCCCGGTGGCTCGGATGGCTCAAAGTTTGGAAGCAATTCTGCTTCTGGGGTACGAAAGAGGGTCCCTGGTGTTAATTGAAGGGCATGTGACCTGAATACAACCTCATTTAATACTCGCTACCCCATAATAGACTAACCCCAACTTTCAACAGCCACCCAGCCTTTTTTTGGACCGCCAGGGGTGTCTACTGTTTTTTAACAGAGCATCACACAACCTTTGCTTCATGGTTATTTCCCGATTATAGTTTTGCCATGAGCCACCGGTCATCCACCTTTGTCTGCGAGCCACCGGGGCGCGCAATGCATATCAGCCACCTGGTGGCTCCCGGTGGCTCATCGCAACTAGTCTATTCGCGACGGCCACCCCATCCCTGTGCAGGTTGATCCTACAGCTCGCCGACCGCATCTTCAGGCTCTCTGATTCCGCAATGTCTGGGATCCATAAGGTAGTCTCATTGACACAATTCAACTCTCCCGTCGCTCAAAGGCTTATACGAATTCCCCAGTGAAATTTACAACACAGCTTCTTTGTTTAACCTCTAGATGTCTCTCTTGTGCACTAACAAATCAGTACGGCACGCCAATATTCTTGTTGTAACAGGTATCGCAGATGGCGGCCTTGTCGCTGCTGGTTTCATTTCCGCAGCTGCACGTCCTCTGGTTCACGGGAGTCATATCAACTGTGCACAGTGGTCAGCAAGCTCATTCCACCGGCGTCGGCATGCTCACTAAGAGGTTTAGTAAAATGGAGCATGGTTTAGGGATGCAACATGCGGATATACCCCCCGCACTTTAAACGAACAGCACTCGCCGTACTATTATTTATTTGACGCCACGCCAACAGCCCCAGTTCCGACCTCATCCGCCTCGGTTGGAATGGACCTATACAACCGCTGCCGCGGGTTGCGTTTTCCTACTTATTCTTCATGATTACCTAGGGTGTCTTTCCGGACCTCCGTACACAGTTACTTTATCGTTACGCCGGGTCATATCCGCCCTGTGTCGACATGTCAATGTCGCTTCAGAATTCAATGAGTGGCTATCTAGGTCTGGGTTACCAACATCCGCCTGCCACACCAGTACCATGAAGCCTGGCGCATCGGGCGCATTGTCCCGCGCCTGGTATTGATCTCTCGTCTGCTGCGTCGAGCATTCGACATCCACAAACAGATCCATATGCTTGTGGAGGCCGACCTGGGGGAACAAACGTGGTTGGAGACTGAAACATCTGCAGCTGCGCTAGCGTCGCCGCGGGGAGTGTTTCCTCTTCGTCCAGTTGCAGTCGTCCGACATGCTAAATGCAAACGCTAACAGAGCTACGGTGAACGTCTCTGGAACTGTAAACCCAACTCTGCCCGCACCTAGCTCTTCGCGAAAATTCGGAGCTCGACCACCAAGCCCAACAACTCCATGTCACTCAACCCATTTCCTAGAAACCAAAGACAACCCGGCATGTACCTGTCATCTGGCTCCCCACTCGTAATCTACGTCCTGGCGTCGGCTCGCCCTGCCTATGGACACGATAAAACCATCAACGCAAGTGGAGTGCAGGGCCTACCTTTCCCTCTCGCCGGAGCGATGTCGAGGAGCGCCACTAGCACCATAAATCCCCGCACCAGCGACCTCACCCACCCGCCGACAACCCAAACCCAAACCCTCCCCGATCCGGAGCGCCAGCGCCTCGTCCGCTCCATCCGCAAGATCCGCGCCGTATTCGGCGAAGAGCCCACCGTCGAGCTCGCCCCCGCACCGCCGCGCACCTCCTCCTCCTCCACCGAATACCCTGACGCGGAGGACGACGACACCGCATTCCTCGCGCCACGCCCCGGCTTCCTGTACACGCAGAAAGCAGCGTCAGCGTCGACCCTGTCGTTGCGCTCGCTATCGACGCCGACGCCGATGCCGGAGCTTAACGCGCATGTGCAGATGCAGGAACACGCGCCGCGCCGCGCATCGGCCGAGGAGAACCGCCACCGTCACCGCCGGGACCACCGTCCGCGGCCAGCACTCGTCCTCCGCCTCCCCGCACTCTCCTTCGAGCCGTTGCCGTTCGACCTCTCCGCTACCGGCTCCGCAACGAGCATGCTCGACCTCACGTCCCCACTCTCCTCGACATTCGCCCCGTCTCCGGTAACGGAGGACCACGCTAGCGCAAAGGCACGCACGGAGCGCCGCATGCGTCTCGCCAAAGTCTCGCGCACCCTCGGGGAGAGCGTCCCACCCGCGCTCATCGTCACCGCGCCCGCAGGAAGGCGAAGACGCCGCGCGAGTATGAGCGTCGTCACCCCCGGGCCCGAGTCTGCGTCCTTTGGGCTTGGGGTTGTGGTTGGATTTGGGGCTGGGGTCGACGAGCCCGATACGCCAAGGATGGCCAACCCAGCGTTACAGTCGCGGCTGCGCGTCGAGGACGACGGGATGGGGGCACACGCGCACACATTGCGAGCGAGAATGGCGCGGCGCACGAGTGTTGTGTCGTTCATCGACATGGGCGAAGCGGAGGTCGATGCTGCGGGGGGTTCGGAGTCGGACACGACGCCGGCGACGTCTGCGTTAGAGTCGCCTATAGGCCCCGACGACGTGCACGTCCACGCGATGGCGATGGCTTCTAATACGCCCTCGGACGATGGGCTCCGACGGGGGACAAGCGGGGACGCGGGACCGGGACCTAGAGCGCCATCGCACTATACCCCATGGCATATGCGCCCCAGCACCAGCGACAGCAAGGGCAAGGGAAGGGAGGTAGCCATCGCCCCGCCGCTGCAGCCGTTACCGGCCCCTCCGCACGCAGCCTCTTCAGCCGCGGCGCGGAGAGTGCTCCCGACCGCCCCAAGCCCTTCCCGCGTCCCGCTACAAGCACAACGCGCTTCCGCCGCCTTTGCGCGGTACTACGACCCGGGATACGACTCCGACGAGCCCTTCCCTCGCAATCCGACGCCGAGGACGGACCTTGGCATGTTCGAGTACGCCCCTGCGCCGGACGCGGCGACGTATTCGTATTCACGCTCCGCGACGCCCGCCGCTACGGAGCGCCATGAGCGTGATTGGGACGGGGAGTGGGTTACGGCGGGCGGTGGGGTGAGCAATATGGACGAGGTAGTGAAGCAGTTGCGAGGCTTGCGGGTCAAGTAGCGCTACGATGTTGGGTATTGGAATCGGCGAGGATGTGGTTGGTGAAGGCCAGTAACTGTCACGTGAATCAATTCCGGCTTGTCCCGAACCTCCATGTCGTCCGCAGCCCTCGAAATTGCCCGTTGAGCCGAAGCGTATCCCACCCGGGACAATCCTCAAATCCTGCATCGATTGCGGTTGTTGCGAGACGACATCGAAACCTGCAAGCTCCGTGTGCAGATGCTCGCCGTGATGCTATTGCTCGTGGTGAGCCACGCTCTAGTGAGCAGAAAAGATCTCTACACCGACCAATAATGGCGTTTCTACGGCTCAAACGTGAACAGACCACGAGCCAGGCTCACCCGCATCCCCTTCGCCGATGCCATCTCCTCCCGCTCGCGTGGCTAATTTTCACAGATTCGCGCAACTCGACAGATCGGTTGGCTTCTTCTCCACGGAACCCACGAATCGGAAGAGCTCGAGGTCTAACGCAGTCTCCGTAACCCGAACAAGCAGATCGCATCCATCTGGTTCCGCCAGCAGTCAGAAGAGACGCGAAGTCGATACAAGAATCGTCCTAATTCTCCGTTGATGCACATCCCGAGATTCTATGTGTTATAAAGCCACGGTGGCGGGAGACCCTCGTCTTCGTCGACTTGTCGTCGTCTCTTCGATCCTACCACCGGCACTTGGGCCTCATGTCCTCCACTTCCGACGCTCCTTCGACTCCTGCCGCTGGCCCGCCGCCGGGCTCTCCTCCAGATGTTACTGGACTGTGAGCGTTATCCATCCCTTGTCGTGACGGCCGCTCATGCCTCGATAGATTCGGCCCACTGCTCATCGGCGTCCTGCTCAACACTCTCTTGTATGGCGTACGTCGTATCTCATCGTCTGCCCACAATACTCATCCTCGCTAGATTATGGTCGTCCAGGTACGCGTCGTCCATTGGTTCCCGTCGATTTATTCACCTCGCTCATAGGCCTACCTCTACTTCCACCGTTACAAGAGGTGCGTCCAAATCCGCCCGATTACTCCCGTCCTCATCAACGCCTTCCAGCGATCGCACATGGTTCAAAGTTCTGGTTCGTCGACTCTCCAACTGCTCGCGTAACAACGCCCGCTCATGCTCCTCATAGGTGGCATACCTCGTCATCGTAGAAACAGTGAACCTACTATGCGTTACCGGGATCGTCTACGAGCCTCTCGTCATTCGTTACGGTCCGTGCCTCTCTCCTCCCATACTATTACTCACGCGCCGAATAGCAACGATGCAAGCACTTGTCGTCTCTCCAATCAGTACGCATTAATCCCTTAGCCCTAACGCTCATTAACCGTGGACAGTGCTCCGGTCCGACGCAATCCTCACCGTCCTCTGCTCATTCCCCACCCAAATCTTTATTGCCTGGCGCGTCCAGGTCATCACCAAGTCGTACCTCCTCGCCAGCGCCATCGCCCTCCTCGCGCTCGTCGCTTTCGGCGGCGGTATCTCCGTCACCGCCATCGTCACCATCTTCCCCGACTTTGCCAGCTTCCCGAATTTCAAGCCTGAGGTCATGACCTGGCTCATTGCCAGCTCGGCCTGCGACGTCCTCTTGACCGCCAGTCTCGTGTTTTCCCTGGTACGCCCCACATAATTTCCTTTTCCTGTAGCACAAACTGACTCGGAGCAATGTTCAGTGGAAACGCAAGACAAGCATGGTCGGAACGGACAGCTACATCAACAAGATTATCCGGCTGACAGTGCAGACGGGGATGATCACCGCAACCGCCGCAACGCTCGACATGCTGCTGTACATCCTCATTCCGCACGGAACATAGTACGCTTCCCTACCTCCCCATCCCTTTTCCTCGCCGCACGCTAACCGCATGAACCCGTTTCAAAAGTAACTTCATAATCGACTTTCCCCTCTCAAAGCTCTACACCAACTCCCTCATCAGCACCCTCAATGCGCGGCCGTGGCGCGAAGCCGCCGTCGACCCCAACATGCCAAACGTCCTCTTCGAGCAGACGGCGCGCAGTGGTGGGTCGGGCATGCGCGCAACCGGGACGGCGTTTGGGATGGTGCAGCGTGGCGGGAAGCTCCCGTCCGGCCAGGTTCGTGTTCCTCTGATCATCCGCGCATGGTGGATAGAATGCTGATTCGCGGCTTGGTTCTTCTTCTTCCTGATCACTCTTCTCTCGGACGCCAATCGCCTTTGTCCTTCCATCTATCACCCTCGTCCAACGCGCCCGTTTCTCCGCTGTCCGTCCGTCCCCCCGCAACAGACATTCCCCGTACGTCCTTCCCTTCCCCGTACCTCCCCACCTCACCTGACCCACGCCTCTCCTCGCGCACAGACCGCATCCCCCACCAGCGCCACCTTTACCGCCAGCAACAGCCAACACACCAACCCCAGCGCCGACTCCGCATCATTCTTCGATATGGCGAGCTCCGCGCACTACGTGTTCGACATCGGGGATGGGGAGAGGGAGAGGGACGTCCGCAAACCGCCGAGTGTGTTGATAACGCGGAATGTACATGTAGTTTGAATCTTGGGAATTTGTCAATAGCTGGAGTCATGCTGTACAGTATTGGTATCAAGCAAACAAAGAAATTTCGAAAGGTTTCTAAATCACATCCAGATCCGTATTACCTTGGGATTGCTTTGTCCGCAACAAGCAGCAGCAGTAGCCTACAGTTACTGTAGCATCATGCACGCAAGCAGTGTTTCAAATTTGACATCCCGCACCAAAGCGTTCGCCGTTCAGAAGAGTATAATCCAACGAGACAGTACGGTTTATGTCGCGTCCGCGTCACCGACCGTTTCAAAATCTCGCACACGGGAAGCGATCTCGCACACTCATCCGAATCGGCAAGTAAGCCAGCCTTCACCTCGCGTTTGGCCCGGACGAACTGTAACCAATCAAAATGTCAGCATGGATTCGAGAAGAGGAATCAAAATGCGGACCGCACGCCAAGCTGCAGATACTGCATCAGCGGGAAGGAGTACTAGTACTAGCAGAGCGTAGAATAAATCGTGGCTGTAATTTTACAAATACGAACGTATCACAATCTCCCGCTTCGTGGCAAAGACAAGCATCCCCGCAGTCCCAGCGTCGAATTCATGCTCTTCCACATCCAAAAACACCACCTCGCCGTCCGGCGTTAGCACCTCCCCCTCACGAGTTACAACATGCCCCGAGAACGCCACCACTCTCACTTCAAACGAATCATCCGCCGCGACCTTCGCGCCCCGCTTTGCCTTGCCGACGCCCACTTTCCGCCCAGGCGCGCCCGCGGGCAGCTCAACATCATAGGCGACCATATACGCCTCCGGCTCCCCGCGCACTGCACGCCTATTCTCCAGCATCTCCTCAACGTCCTCCCACCGGCAATCAAAGTCATCCAGGTCGTCAAAGTCGAACGCGCCGCGGGAGCGGTTCTCGACGGCGCGCACCCATACGCGGTACGTGTTATCACGGAGCGGGTTTGGAGAGACGGAGAGGCAATCGAAAGACGTGCGTGTCTTCTTCTGGGAGCCGCCGGCGGCGTTCCTCACGCCTCGAGCACGTCCCCGCCCACGTCCCCTACCGGAACCCGAGCCAGACGCCGTCGGGGGCGCGACATCCACCGCCTCGCGGTTCAAGATACACGCCGGCGGAATCTTCCGTGCGAGGACGCCCTCGGGCTCGTACCCGTTCGTATCCCGTAGGGCATCATAGCCCTGTGGAAGCTTACACCAGAATCGCTCCAGCGCACTGTGCGCTGCGAGGACCAGGCCGTCTCCACCTTTGCTGGAGCGGGACGGACAGGTGAAGACGATATACCCCGGAAGGAGCGCGATTGATGGTTTGGTGTTGGACTAGCAAGGTTTCAGAACGACGCAGAGTGGGGCAGCGGAGAAACGCGCACCATCATGCCAGCGTAGTCGTATTCGTCCGTACCGTCGATAAAAAGGTGCGCATTGCGCTCCCAGTTCAGCAGGAAGATACGATCTTCCCCGGCGACGACCGCGCCGATGGGCCCAAGGATGCTTGGACTGCGGAACTGGTGGCCCTCTGTTTCGTAAGTCGGCCGTGCGAGCATGAGCCGCGTCTGCTGGCGCTTCACCAAATCCACCTCAACAACCTCGACGAATCTACGCGAAGGGAATGGTGAGTCTGATCCCTAGAACGCGATGACGACGTACACGCCAGGAACGGGGCTCTCCCGCCGCGCCTTCAAACAAACCAACACTCGCAGTCTCCCATCGAGCTCCTCCGCAGCAAACTCCTCCACATCCCCGCGCACCACCGCGCTATTCAACGTCCACACAAGCCGCGCAATACGCGTATCCCAGCACTGCAAGCGCTTGTTATTCTTGAACAGAACATACCTCCCGCTGGGAAGCAACCTCGCGGCGTTCGTGTAGGCGTCGCGCGTCGGAGGGATGGGCACTCTGACTCGTAGCTCGTTCGCATGCGCGAGCGGCTCCTCCGAGTCGGGAGTCGACCAGGAACTAGGGCCAGTGACAAGGCGGCGGAGGAGCGCGATGAGCTCTGGCGTCGAGAGTGTCGCTAGATCGGGTGTGAACAGCTCAGGGAGGACGTTCCGTCCCTGCAGGTCCCGGCAGATAGCGACCCAGAGCGTCTTCTGCTGCCCAGCCTCGAGAAAACGGCGACAGGTCTACACCAGATGCGACGTGAGGAATAGACCGACAACGCCGAGGTAACTCACCAGGCAGACGTCGAGAGCAGTGGTAACATCAATCAGGAATAGTATCCTGACGAGGAGCTCCAGAGGAAGGTCGAGAATCGAGTTCATTGTGTTGTTGTCGTGGTGGAGCAGAAGAAAGGGGCTAGACATCAGCGGCTGCAATTGGGCCGCATCACTGCGGTCGAAACTATTGAGCGTGTTGGTTCTGCGTTTTGTCATGTCTCTCCTCCGTCTGCTTGACCGGTCTCGGTCTCGATGAAGGTGATTCTGTTTGTTTCAAACTTCGGGGCGACATCATCGCTTGATTGTCGCCATATTTTCGAATCTCTCTCCAGTGGGGATATTTCCGAATCAAGTATTATTTATTCGGACAGACTTAGAACCCCCCTCTATGCCCCCTGGACTGTTTGCATTAAAGCATATCAGTTGCTGCTCAAACCCACTTTTTTTGGATACACATATTTACATATTTTTTTTGACTTACATATACTCGTTTCAATTGAATCCAAGGCCGCTAGGGCCACATACCTACAAAATTCGGGTGCCGTTGTTACACGGAAATGCGGGCCCTAAACCCGCAACTAATATGCTCTATTACACATTCTTGCAAATATTTCCCAAAGTCCAAACAATTTTCACAATTTTCGTGGCCCACATTGCAAAGTTTCACGAAATTTGGTTAAAGAAATGCCTACACAAAACTGCTGAAGAAGTGTATGTGTCTCAGCTGTGATTGGAGCATATTAGTTGCGGCTTTGGGGCTCGAAATTCTGTGCAACAACAATGCACAAATTCTGTAGATATGTTGCCCAAGCAGAATTTGATTCAATTGGAATAAGTATATTTAACTTGCAAGTTATGTGTATCCAAAATGGGGCTTCAACGCAGAACTAATATGCTCTATTAAAGCAAATTCGAAGTGGGTTTTGGGTAGGTTTTTCAGTGTGGCGTTTGTGTAACTTTGACCCTCCATCCAATTCAAATGGACTCAACTGAATGAGAGATTTTCTTGTGTATTACAGTGTATAACTTGAAAATTCTGTGTATCAAAGGCGACCATTCGAGCCACTTCGAATATCTCCTGTCATGTTCAGAAGTTGCAATTCTGTCCCCGTAGATGAAGCTCCCACATATAAATTACACAAAATATGTTTTCGAACTTTTGAGACCGCTTTCAACGGCTGCCAATAAGGCATAATGATCAAAATCTTTCTGAGCCAGGTCCTAGTGTGGCATTACCCACAAAATCCGCAACTCTAAAGCTGTCTTCACATCAGAATTCCACAATATCTCATGATCTCTCCTGTTGGGGAAAGAAAAATTGAGATCCTGTGTGACATGGCCCCAAATTATTAAATGAAAGTAGTCCTGTGATAGGGGCTTATTAATTCAATTTTTCTTTACAACTAGACCATTTTCTGTTCAAACTCACCCTACAACACCTCGCACAAAGAATCCCTCTACCTTCCCCGGGACTCATGCTATATGGGATTCCCATGGTCAGTTACAGCCGTTACAAGAAATGTAGGTGGGTTGCAACTTTGATTGCGGAGCTCGTTCGGTGCTCCAAACTGTATTGTTTTGCGCAAGCGACGATAGGGGGCTCCCAATAAAATAATTCATTTGCACAGCCGGATGTAAACAAGAGCAAACACATTGGAGCGCCGAACGGGCTCCGCAACCCACATACATTTCTTGTAACGGCTGTAGTACATGGCCAGTTCGTCGAGGTCCGGAATCGCTGATGTTGTTGTACAACGGGTGTTTCATTTGAGCAGCGCAAAATCTTTGTATTTGAGCTATGTTTTTAATGATAAGAAAATAGAATAATCATATTTATCAGCATCTAATCAGCCCTACACACGCCCCACAAGTTGAATCAAGTACTGGTTGTGCGCTGATGTGTAGCCAATACTCGCAAACGTCGACGGTACCTAAACAGTTTTAAGTATGGTCTAGAAAATTCTTGCCTATGACAAGTTTGGTGTCAAAAATAATTCAAAAGATCATGAAATTTGAAACAAAAGCTTTGGGGCTATACCGGGCCGGAAAAGGCTCTTCCCCAAGACATGAATCCGATTTTGGGAACCGCCTTACTGTCCTGTCCCTGGTAGCACCCGGTAGGTCCATTTCGGCGCCTCCTCTGGCCGGTCCATCTGCTTTACAGTGCCAAGTCGGCTCCCCGCTTTTTCGGCGCCGCCGCCATTCGGGTACCCCTCCCTGGAACCGATTCCCTTGACGCGCGCCCCGGCGCTCGGGTACAGTTTCACGCCCGGCGGAAGAAGAACCTAGTGTGAACTCGTACTTGTGGGCGTGCGTGGATCGTATACACTCTGTGACCGGGAATCCCCCAACAAAACTTCGAATTCTTCATCATGCGATGTTGAACCCTGAGGTTATGTATGCAGCTGTTCTTCCTCGGCACGTTGCTGAGTTTTCGCGGTGGGGCGTATTTGTATTTACCGACAGTTGATAGGGTTATCATGGCAAACCATACGGCGCTTACTCACTTCCTACCACGACCTTTTCTTGGAAACCTGTTTCAGTCCGCGCGATATGCGCCCGTCCTCGTCTGTACCGAGCTCCCCGAAGAGCACCTCGTCGTCGCCCTGTCGTCGCCCGCCAACTGTCCCGAGGTGCGTTTGTGGTAGGCATCCGCGGGGACTGAGTGTCAAATCTCGACTTTTGCACGCTTCACGAAGACCCCATCTGCTCAACCCTGGCAGATGCATCACTTCGACCGGTACGCTCGTCTATGCGACGTCTACACGCCTGCATGGCTGTCAAGTGCATGTTTATTCGCCTTTCCTTTGCTCTTCTTCGACGGCCTGCTTTTCGTACCGCCCTCCTTCATTCCTTCTACCACCCAGCCCGACTACGTTTCATCCTAAACGTGTCACGGCTCCCCTTTAGGCGGCTCTGGACTAGACTCGTTTGCGGTGCGCACCGCTCCTTGGCGTTCGCGTTCGACGCGTCAATCTCAGGGCTAACCCGCACTCGCAGGCGTATAGATAGCTGGTCCCCTGGACTGGCGCCATGCCAAGCACGCCCGCACGCGCACCAGCCACTTCCCATTCCTCCCTACCCAACACCACCTCTCCTCCGGCCGTCCTCCCAATTGTGATTGCGGTCGTCGGTGCCCTCCTTCTCATCCTCGCCATCGCCATGTTCGTCATCTTCCGGCGCCGCCAGAGCAAGAACCGCGGACGCAGCGCCAGCCGGAGGGGAAACAAAACATCCTCCTCCACCATCGCTGCGCCAGACGAGATCGTGTCGCGCACACACCCAGCCGCGCTCATGATCACCTCTTCAGACGGAACGCGTACTCCACGGTTCGGTGCGTGCTCCGAGTCGCGTCGCTCACCCACCTCATTAACGCATTTTTGCCTGCCAGTGCATACCCCTGGAACGAACATGCGCACTGCGACGCGTCGCCCGGACGGCGCTTGGGAGTTCTCCGACCCGCGCGCGCCGTTCCGGCCCAGCATCATCGCCGACGTCGACGCGCCTCGGCCAAGCAGCAGCGCGTACTCGCTGTCGCGGGCCCCGTCCCCGGTCCCACCCGCGGAAGGGCGGCTGAGCGCGAATGCGAACGAGCTGCTCGTCCCCCCACACACAGCCGCATCCGCCTCGCCCTGGGGCCCGCCCGTCCCGGTACCGCAAACTGCGGCGTCCGAGACATGGCGCCGTTCGGTCTACTCCCCCAGACGTGTCGACGGCGTACTTCCCGTCGGGGTCAAGGCGGAGCTCGGCGGTGTCGGACGACTCCCTGCTCGACGAGCGGGATCGTGATGGGGTCTCGCTACGCTCGAGTTCAAACTCGAATCCATTCGCCTCACCCGCAACGAGCACCCACTCGCCCTCAAGATCCCCAGCGCCGACGCCGTCGCCGACGACAAAGTCATCCCCGCTGAGCTCCGCGCCTTCAACGGCGCAGAGCTTCCCTCCACACCCGTATACACCGACGCCGGGTACGCCACGAACCGGCGAGTCTCGCGCCGCGAGGGAGATCCGACTGGGGTACGAGGCGCTCGACCGACAGGCAGAGCAATCCGCGTCCTTTTCCCGGCAACCAGCAACACCATCAACACCGCGCGGCCGACGCCCCCTGCCCGTCCCTACCCCCAGCCCCGCTTCGGCCGCCGCAATCGCAGCTGGAGCCCGCAAAGACGCAGAGGCGCGCCAAGAAAGCCGAGCGGCGCGCGCGATCCGGATGGGGTACGAGGACCTGCATGGCCCGATGCGAGACTCGGAGTATGTGGATGGGGAGGAAGGGTTGCCTGCGTATTAGACCTTGCCTTTGGCTGCGGTTCGCAGAGTCCAAGACACACTCGTTCTTCGTTCTTCTTCGAATTCCTTTGTTCGACCGCATTTTGTTCTTACCGCATTTTTTATTTGAATTCCATCCCCTCATTTTTGTTCCTCGTGTACATCCCGATCCTACTGACGTACAAGTTGCACAAACCCATATCATGAGGTACTCATGAATATCATGCATAAAGACCAACTGCGCTAATTTATTATAAGTTGCGCAAAAAGGAAAGGGCCGCAGCACAAAAAAAGAAAGTGAGGTCGATGTCGTTGAAAGCAATTGCGGTCTACCCTGCGGCAAAACCGGAACCTTCCCTATATTATTATCTGTGGACAACACGAGGTAGCGAATCCCATATCGTTAGGAGGCATATTATCTGCCTAGCAATACTAAGCTGGTGGCGCTTCTTCCAGCATGTTCAAGGTGCAATGATTCGTTTTAAAAACTTCGTCGACGGTCCAGACTTCTAAAACAAATCCGAGTCTGTCGCCACCACCACTGCGCATGACGCTTCTATTTCCCTTCTGCCTGCTTCACCGCCGTTGGCGCTCCCGGCGTAGCCGCCTGATTAGCGGCACCAACAAGTGCGGCAGTCGCCGATGTGGATTCCGAGTCGGATGTGTCTTTCGAGCCCCAAAGCGGCATGATTTGTGAGTGTTGATTTTGCGGCGACGTTAGCCAGGGAATTTATACTCAGTCGCGTTCCGCCCGGTAATTCAACGTTAGAATCGAATGTTGGCCTCATGCAACCGCCAATAGTGTAACACTTTGGACTCTCGACTCCGAACTACCTCGGGCTGCGGGATGGTACAGAAACCCCGAGTTCACAGCAAAGCGATATCAATAACAAAACTTGTAGTACTACCGGTCTTCGTCTTCGTCGTCGTCGTCATATGTAATTGTACGTAGCAAAACAAAGAGTAGAAACCAAGGAAGATAGATAAATCCAGTCCGTGTCAATGCGTTTGTGATTAGAGTTTGCATGCAATGAAGGAAAGACAAAGAGCGTTGAAAACAACTAGCCAGAAACAGATCGCAGAAACCGGAAACCAGAGTCCATACCGCCTACCCAGTCGCGCTCGAATTCCTCACATCGCTCCCACTCGCCTCGCCTCGGAACGGCGTCGGACTACTCGCATGCGCTGACCTCGCGCCCGCGCCCGCGCCCTGACCCTTGCGGATAACCACAAACGACCGCGTCGGCTGTTCCTCCGCCGGCTCCCCGAACTGTGCCTGTGGGAACGCCGAAGGCGGCGGCGGCGGCGCAGCAGGAAGTGACGTCGCCCCGTCACTATGCGGTCGATGCCGGCGAATATGATACCACGGCCTCCGCTTCCGCACCTCCAGCTCATCCGCATCCTCGTCATCCCCTCCGGCGCCGTCCGCGCCCAGAACCTCCCCCTGCAACGCATTCGCCCTTGACGGCGGCCTCGACCCCGACGCTGACCCGGACGCGCTCCCGCCCACCAACATCGGCGCGTTCTCGATAATCGCCGTCTGCGACTTGGTGCGCATATGCGGGAGCATCGCGCCCTTGGGTAACGCCGACGCGGGCGGCGGCGCGGCAGTAACCATCCCCATCGGCACGCCCATCCCCGCATTCGACATTGCCCTCTCCCTTTCCCTCTCCCGCTCCCTCTCCATCGCAGGCCATTTGAGAGACGGCGTCGACGCGTTTGCGCTCGCGTTCCCCAACGCCACCCCAACCCCCGATCCCGCCGCCGACGCCGGTGCCCCAGGCGTAATCGCATACGGCGTGTCAATATGCGCCCTCCCGCCCCCAACCCTCGAAAAGCCCGAACTCGGCTGTGGCTGCGGCGGCGTCGGGGGCGGCACCTCCCCTAGCGGCGACCCCAACGGCGACGGCATCGGCGACCCATCCTTCATAGGCGCGTATCGCGGGAAAGGCTGCCACGCGCCCATGATATACCCGCCCCCGCTCTCCGCATCCGCATCGTCGTCGCTATCTTCCCGATACGGCCGCAACGCGTGTTCCGGGCGGAGCACCGACGGCGGCTGCGAATGCAGCGAGCCCTTCTTCGTGGACGAGTTGTCGCGGTCTGTAAAAGCCGCCGGGGGCGCGTACGTCGACTCGGACTCGGGCTCGCGGCGTTGGCGCTGCGGGACGCGTCGTTTGGCGCGCGACCTTGAACGTGATCGTGACCCGCAGCAGCCGAGCAACCCGCACGCGCCGAGCAGACCGCCATCGACAGCATGGCTACTACGGTCGAACCCGACGCGTCCGATGATGCGGGTGAACGCCTCAACGAGCTTGATGAAGAGCATGAGGACGAGGGCGAGGTAGACGAGGGCGAGGATAACTAGAATCCCGTAGGCGACCCATGCGCCGGCGCCGTCGCCAATAGATATCTGTTGGGGGCGTGTTAGCGTTGGTTTTTAGGCCAAAGTAGAATCCAAGACACGGGAGGCGGAAGTAGGTAGGATGGAGGGGTAACGGGACCGTGTCGAGAAGGGTAAGGCGGGGGGATGGTAAGAGCGGGCAGGATAGGATAGCGAAGGGCATGTACGTAGCCAAACACAAAAAGACCACGTACCGCAGGCGTCAAAATCACCAACAAAACCGCCACCACAATCCTCGCCACACAAAACAAAAAGCTAATCAGCCCCATACTCGCGCCCCTCCCCCAGGGCAACCACACGCTCGTCACCAACGCCGCCCCCACCTCCACCACCAAAATCACAATCGCCTGCGCCGTCCCGCTCTTCTGCCCGCCCCCGATGACGATCCCAAACACCAGGTTCGTCATGAATAGTAGTGAGGCGAAGAGTTGCGAGCCGTGCCGGTAGTGGTTATACAGCGGCCCGAGCGCAAGGAGGGTCCGCGTCTCGTCGTACAGCTTGTTCGTCGTCGTCAGCGTAACCCGGACCACCAAGATCGCAGGGACGAGTATCGACACCAGCGCAAACGACAGCCCCGCCAGCGCGCGCGCGCGTACGGACGCGACTGATGCCGGGAGCGACATTTGGTAGACGGCGAAGATAGTGAGAGGGAGATGGAACAGCACGAGGATGCGCACGAGGTTGCCGTGCAGCACGCTCCAATGGAACGAGCTGATCTCGCTCCGGACGCGGTACCACCGCTTGCGCCCTGGCCCACCGCCCCCGCCGACGACGGGCAGCCCCATGCGCGACGCGGGGCGGAACATCCCCGACGCCGAGGACGACTTGGCGTCCTCCCCCGCGCCGCCGTCTATATCCTTCCCTGGCCCCGGACTCCGCGCCCGCCACCCAGCCTGGTACGAGACCGCGCCGCTGACGAGGCTGCCGACGAAATCGATGAACCAGACGATGCACGAGAGTGCGATCGTCGCTGCGAGCAGCCCGAGGAAGAGGATGATGGCGATGCCGAAGAGGTCTTGCGGGCGGACGCCGACGGTGTACGCAAACATGGGGATGCCCGACGACGCGTTGGAGGGTAGGGTGAACAGGAGATTGGGGACAGAGGGGTCGATATAGAGTGGGGAGGACGAGTCGGCGAACTGGTCGCGGAACGCGGAGGGAGGGGCGTATGCGAGCGTGGAGAGCGGATTCCAGTGGTCGTTGGCGGTGAAGGTGACGTCTGTAGGTGGTTAAAGACTGCGGACGACGAGAACGGACCACGCACTGTAGCTGAGCGCTGCCCAGGCAGTTTGTGATAACAGTGGGTCTGGAAAGCGTGAGCGGGAGGAGACCAGGGGAGGCGGACGACGTACAGATGAACGCGGGCCATTGGACGGCGACCATCGCGAGGACAGCGCACCACTGCGTGTGGAAGATGACATCGCGCATGCAAGGGGTACTGAAGCGCAGAAGCGCGGGGTTGCTGAAACGCTCCCCGCTAATGGCGCTGGCCAAAATGAAACCCGCGGACTGGGCCTTGGCCCAGACGGAGCGTTCACGGAGAATGCCACGTCCCCAGGCAGACACGATGCGCGCCGTCCCGATGACCACCCAGTACGCGATGGCGAGGGCGACGGTGGCCCAGAAGATCGCGTGAGCCACGCCGTACGGCGAGCCTGCGGTTGGGGAGAGGGGAGTGGTGTCGACGGTGATGCAGAGAAGCTCCGCGCTGAATGGGTCGACCGCACGGAGCCGCGTCTGGAGCGTCGTCAGCTCGCGATTGCGTCCCCATGGAACCGAGGCGGAGAGCGCAAACGGGCCCGACACAGGGCAATAGTCCGTTGCGTTGTTTTCGAGGGCGGGGAGAGGGGATTGTGGTCGTAATGAATTGCAGAGGGCGATGGCCTCGGTGTAGACGGAAAGAGTGAGGACGGAGGTCGTCGTGAACAACGTCGAAAGACTGCTGCTGTTGTTGTCGGAGGCGAGGACGGGCTGCCCGCTGGAGCCGATGACGGTGAGGTTGAGGTGGGTGCCCGAGGCCAAGACCTGGCCATAGACCTCATTGACCGACATCTTGTTGGTGGCATTCCCGGAGAAGCAGTCCTCAAAGGGAAGAGTGGCGGGGTCTGCGCCAGCGTGGAGGGCGCCGAGGAGGACGACGAGCAGCGACGGCGGGAGTAGCCCGAGCATCGCTGGAGTGAGGGTCGGGAGCAGGAGGCCGTTGATCGGAATGACGCTCGAATCCGGCTTGCTCCACTCGTCCACCATTCGTCGGCAACGCCGTCAACAGCCCACACGACCAGCCAGACAACACTAATCCCAGCGCCAAAAAGCCTCGCAAAAGCTGGAAGCCGCACAATCTCCGTACACGCATATGCAGCATGGCGGCGACATCCATCCGCTGTACCTGGCCCTGCTGGCAACCGTTTCATGTAAGTAAACCTCGGCGAATCGTCCTCGCGATAATACGCCCATCTACTCCTGATAATAATTCCGCTCGTTCTGCTCCGGAAAACCCATTTACATACGGAGAATCGCCGTCTCGATCTTTTCGTCGCCCTCGCCTCCTTTAGCGAGCCTCTGGACGGAGCGATGCCCACATCTTCACTAGTAACTCCTGGCGCCCTCTGAAAACTCGACCCTGTCAACACCGAACGCCGAACGCGCCCCGCCGGCACACATCGTTAACATTCGGGTGTCAGCAGTCGAACGTACGAATCTCAGCGCTCAGCGCCGCGCCGATAGTTTCTGAACTGCTCTGCGACCTCCTACTTATAGCCCGAGCTGTCCCTTGTCTGCCCTCCGAACTCATGTAAGATTCCGAACTGTCACCAACCATACGTCCAAATCATTCCGACAAAAAAAAAGACTAGCCGATTATGTCCGTACGCCCGCCTCCCGTTCGAACGGGATCCCTCGCAAAGACGTGGTTGAGGCATTCGCGTATACGTCGAAGGAGCACTATAGAGCATGCAGACTACCTGCAGAGCAAGTACACTGGATATGAACATTCGCCTTCCGCGCTCCTAAGGAACGGTTCAAACACCGACGACAAATCCCAAAACAAAAATGCCTTCAGAAAGGTCGGTTATACCCGCCTCCCACTCAAACGGGATTTCTCTCAAGCTCTGATTCGGAAGAGCTCTTCGAACTAGTCGAAGAAACAGTCAGTGCGTGCGGATCGCCTGAAGAGCCAGTGCGCTGAATATGAATCTGCACATCTCACTGGCACCACGCAACACGCTTCCTTCCGCCCGGATCTGCACTCTTTAGTACGGGTCGTAATCCACGGCTCAGCCTCCCGCATGCTCGTATTTTTACGACGGATCGCTTCATGTTCGCCGAAACTCGAAGAACGAACGTCCTGTACGAACGAGTTCCAAGTTCCACCTTGAATTCGGCCCCTGCACTCGGCGACGAACGCCGATATATTTCTAGGACCCAAGGCATTGTGTTTGAACCCGCTCAACAGGATAAGTAATGGCCACCCTGTTTTCCTTTGTTGTGCTGGGAACTCCCAGTAAGTACAGCAATTGCACCACAATCCTCACATTTTTGTATTCATAGTGTTCCGCCGTGTGCCTGACGATGCGCACAGACCAATTTAAGTATATTCCCGTCGACCGTTGTTCTGAATCCTTATCCCCCGCCCAGCACCATCCATGTTCACTGACATCCTTCTGTCCCCAGACGTCTCCGGCCTATCCCCACTTTCTGACATTTTCTGACCCATCTGCATCGTAGCGCCTCCAACCACCTCCCAAAAACCATGCTCTTGCGCAGAACCCGAGTTTCTGGCCGTGTAATTAATGCTGCACTTCCCTCCATCGGCGTCTCTCCTCGTAGAATCCTTTGCCTTTAGCCGCCAGCGGCAGTGGCATTGCTCCCAGCGCCAGTCGTGCTGCGTAGATTGCACAGTCGTCTTGTCTCCCTTCCATTTATCCCATAAATTCATCCACAGACAGTCACAAAATACTTCTTCCGGTTGTTGAGTTCAAGTGCAAGTAGTCTCGCGATGTGGTTGGTCCGTCTGTCTGTCCAACGGTACAATATCATGTATAACGTGGCTACAGCTCCGGGATTTCAATATCTCCCTCGCGAAACCCTTTACCCTATAAAGAACGCCGTCGAGGCGAGGATCAGAATCCGAGTGATGTAGGGACCCTTGACTGTAGAGCAGAGCCCGACGGTGTTGACGGTGTCGTTGAGCCTGCGAGAGGTTCAGCCCGAGCCGCAGAGAAAATCCAGGCGGACCAGATCCAAAGCACAAGGAGTCGGTACGGCCACGCGTCCGTGGGGAACATTCTACCCTTCTGTTTGAGCCGCATGCGACGGAGTGAATAACGCCGACGCGGAAGAAAGGGGAAAGGGCGCAGTCCGAGGGTGCGTGGATTGTTTCAAGCTGGTAGGTTGGCAATCTTCGGGGAGGATATTGCGGGGACATTAGGCGGGTGGGTGTTTGGCAGACGCAGGATTGTCTCAGAGGGAGATACCGGGCTCATGGTGCGGCGTCGGGACGGGTGGTGGTGGGAAGCAAGTGTGACACGGCCTGTTTCCTCCTACGATGGTGCCTGAATGCAAGCCCTCTGTCCTCGAACAACTCCCCCTCCGCGCAAGAGTCAGTGGAAATCCTGGCACTAGGCATACTCATAAATCCTCCAGGTCGTCGCCAAAAGTGTCTGTACTTCAAAACCATCGATAAGCACCATAACCGACATGCGACGGCTCCTGGAGCTCATCGACGCGTCCACGGACAATCTCATGCACCTTTACCTCCCAGTCTGCTACGTGATTCTCGACCCGGCGCGTATTCCCCGGAAGGACGTGTATGATCCCGACCACGGCTCAGTCGAGACCGCGCGCCATATCCATATGCATCTTGCCGTCCTTCTCATCCCCGCCATCCAGAAGAACAGCCTGATGGGCAAGTACATCTCGAGCGGCGCAGCAGAGGAGATGCTTCCCCGGTTCTGGTCCTGGGCGAAGTTTTTGCACCGGAGCCATGCACAGCTGACGCACATACCCGCAAGCAAGGTTGGCGAGCTGCTGCTGTATACCAGCTTCCTCGTGGCTATTGGAGACTTCTGTCACCACGACGCGATTCACAGGGACGTCGCTGAGCTCGACGAGGTCTTCGTCGTGTGCGGGCGCGGATGGAGACTCCCGTCGGATAGCGGTATCGCGGTTGGACGAGAGCGCCGCAGGATCTATCGGGTGTGCAATTATACCAGTCTGATTTCCCAGGGTTTTGATGGCGTAAGGAAAATGCCATGTTTTCGGCGCGTTTGAGGCCAGAATTTTCCGGCGGCAGCACGCTACCCGTCCCCAGAAGGCGCCCGCGGCAGCGAAAAAATTTGGCGGAACGCACGTCGGGGCCGCGTTTTTTGTCATCGATCCTCCTCCCTTCTTCTTCCTTCTCCTCCCCTCTTTCCTTCTCTTTCTTCCCCCTCCCCACCACCTGAGTTGTGTACCGTGCTGGAGTGCGCGCGCACGGTTGATAGCATCATTGTTCAGTGATGCGATCATCAGCCTGAGCCTGGTATGGATAGGACCGGAATTTTTTGAAGAGGCGAGTCTAGCCGTAGCGAGACCCAGTCCAGGCAGTGACTACTTGCCGCAGCACAAAGGCTCTAAAGGAAATCGTCCGCACCCAAACAAAAGCGCTCCACTCCCTTCAGTACGCCACCGTGCGAAAGCACTGCTCTCCTCCGCAGGGAAAGAGGGATATTATCCAGACAGAGCGCTCGACACGGCCAACCTGCTACGTTGGAAACCCGGAACATCGACTCTCCAGTCACTTGTTGCTGCTATCCCGGACGTAGCTGCCAAGAACCGCGAGATGCCCCAAACCGTAGAACAGCCACTCGCTACGACTCCGAGGAGGGAAGGAGAACCTCGAACGAGCCCTCTGGATTGTGACCTTCGCTCAGAACCGCATACAAAAGACACCTCAAGGTCCGATTGCCATTGGCGTCATTGGATGGCTTAATTGCACTGTGCAACCAATGGCTGCAAAAGCCTCCCAGAATGATATAATTTCCAGTACATTGGCAGATAGTTGTTCTGATCATTGAACATGCGATGGTTTTGATCTGATTCCGTCGGTGCAAACTATGCGGAACGTCAATCACAGAGGCGGGTCGATGGTGCTCATCAACGTCTGCTAGACGTTTTGAATACATACCGGGAGCCATTGGTTTTGCGCGATGCAACTAGGCCATTCAATGGGGCCAATGGCTCTTGCGCAAACTCTCTATTGACCCGCTTTGGCTCCTTTGCCCCAGTCTATGCCTAAGCTTTCTCAAGTACAGGTGGTAATACTGATGTCCCAATGTTGTTCTCGGCGGGCGGGTCCTCCGCTATGTAGCTGGACCTCAGCTGCCCGCGCATGGAGGCGTATGTGTCCTCCTCGGAGCTGGCGTTGTCGTTGTCGGGCCTGACAGTTTGTGTCGGATCATATTTTTCGCGACAGCGGCCCATCATCCCGTTTGCCTGCAAAATAATAGAATAATCTTGAACACATCATGCACGCACTCTGATGATGACCGGTTTCGTCCGTGGGTGTCCACCGGTCGACAACTGTTCTTTGGAATGAGGAAGCACGAAGTTTCGGACGTATGCATTTGTCTTGCATCGATCCTCCGCCGTCACAATTTCCGTTCCAAGACGGTGGCGAGCTGGGAAGGATTCAGGGCAAGGTCTGCTGACGGGAATATCATGTTCCAGAGCCCGGAATGTGTGCTCATTTGATCCAACAGGATCTCCGCTGCCGATTTTCTCTTTGGCGCACAATGAAAAGCTCTGCGTGCTTGTGCATCCGAGGTGATCACTGGCTCCTCCATGCTGGCCGCCCTCTGCCCACGGGAGAAAAGAAAAGTCTGATTTCCCAGGGTTTTGATGGCGTAAGGAAAATGCCATGTTTTCGGCGGTTTGAGGCCAGAATTTTCCGGCGGCAGCACGCTACCCGTCCCCAAGAAGGCGCCCGCGGCGGCGAAAAATTTGGCGGAACGCACGTCGGGGCCGCGTTTTTTGTCATCGATCCTCCTCCCTTCTTCTTCCTTCTCCTCCCCTCTTTCCTTCTCTTTCTTCCCCCCCCCACCACCTGAGTTGTGTACCGTGCTGGAGTGGCGCTGCTGCACGGTTGATAGCATCATTGTTCAGTGATGCGATCATCAGCCTGAGCCTGGTATGGATAGGACCGGAATTTTTTGAAGAGGCGAGTCTAGCCGTAGCGAGACCCAGTCCAGGCAGTGACTACTTGCCGCAGCACAAAGGCTCTAAAGGAAATCGTCCGCACCCAAACAAAAGCGCTCCACTCCCTTCTGTACGCCACCGTGCGAAAGCACTGCTCTCCTCCGCAGGGAAAGAGGGATATTATCCAGACAGAGCGCTCGACACGGCCAACCTGCTACGTTGGAAACCCGGAACATCGACTCTCCAGTCACTTGTTGCTGCTATCCCGGACGTAGCTGCCAAGAACCGCGAGATGCCCCAAACCGTAGAACAGCCACTCGCTACGACTCCGAGGAGGGAAGGAGAACCTCGAACGAGCCCTCTGGATTGTGACCTTCGCTCAGAACCGCATACAAAAGACACCTCAAGGTCCGATTGCCATTGGCGTCATTGGATGGCTTAATTGCACTGTGCAACCAATGGCTGCAAAAGCCTCCCAGAATGATATAATTTCCAGTACATTGGCAGATAGTTGTTCTGATCATTGAACATGCGATGGTTTTGATCTGATTCCGTCGGTGCAAACTATGCGGAACGTCAATCACAGAGGCGGGTCGATGGTGCTCATCAACGTCTGCTAGACGTTTTGAATACATACCGGGAGCCATTGGTTTGCGCGATGCAACTAGGCCATTCAATGGGGCCAATGGCTCTTGCGCAAACTCTCTATTGACCCGCGTTTGGCTCCTTTGCCCCAGTCTATGCCTAAGCTTTCTCAAGTACAGGTGGTAATACTGATGTCCCAATGTTGTTCTCGGCGGGCGGGTCCTCCGCTATGTAGCTGGACCTCAGCTGCCCGCGCATGGAGGCGTATGTGTCCTCCTCGGAGCTGGCGTTGTCGTTGTCGGGCCTGACAGTTTGTGTCGGATCATATTTTTCGCGACAGCGGCCCATCATCCCGTTTGCCTGCAAAATAATAGAATAATCTTGAACACATCATGCACGCACTCTGATGATGACCGGTTTCGTCCGTGGGTGTCCACCGGTCGACAACTGTTCTTTGGAATGAGGAAGCACGAAGTTTCGGACGTATGCATTTGTCTTGCATCGATCCTCCGCCGTCACAATTTCCGTTCCAAGACGGTGGCGAGCTGGGAAGGATTCAGGGCAAGGTCTGCTGACGGGAATATCATGTTCCAGAGCCCGGAATGTGTGCTCATTTGATCCAACAGGATCTCCGCTGCCGATTTTCTCTTTGGCGCACAATGAAAAGCTCTGCGTGCTTGTGCATCCGAGGTGATCACTGGCTCCTCCATGCTGGCCGCCCTCTGCCCACGGGAGAAAAGAAAAGTCTGATTTCCCAGGGTTTTGATGGCGTAAGGAAAATGCCATGTTTTCGGCGCCTTTGAGGCCAGAATTTTCCGGCGGCAGCACGCTACCCGTCCCCAAGAAGGCGCCCGCGGCGGCGAAAAATTTGGCGGAACGCACGTCGGGGCCCGCGTTTTTTGTCATCGATCCTCCTCCCTTCTTCTTCCTTCTCCTCCCCTCTTTCCTTCTCTTTCTTCCCCCTCCCCACCACCTGAGTTGTGTACCGTGCTGGAGTGCGCGCTGCGCACGGTTGATAGCATCATTGTTCAGTGATGCGATCATCAGCCTGAGCCTGGTATGGATAGGACCGGAATTTTTTGAAGAGGCGAGTCTAGCCGTAGCGAGACCCAGTCCAGGCAGTGACTACTTGCCGCAGCACAAAGGCTCTAAAGGAAATCGTCCGCACCCAAACAAAAGCGCTCCACTCCCTTCAGTACGCCACCGTGCGAAAGCACTGCTCTCCTCCGCAGGGAAAGAGGGATATTATCCAGACAGAGCGCTCGACACGGCCAACCTGCTACGTTGGAAACCCGGAACATCGACTCTCCAGTCACTTGTTGCTGCTATCCCGGACGTAGCTGCCAAGAACCGCGAGATGCCCCAAACCGTAGAACAGCCACTCGCTACGACTCCGAGGAGGGAAGGAGAACCTCGAACGAGCCCTCTGGATTGTGACCTTCGCTCAGAACCGCATACAAAAGACACCTCAAGGTCCGATTGCCATTGGCGTCATTGGATGGCTTAATTGCACTGTGCAACCAATGGCTGCAAAAGCCTCCCAGAATGATATAATTTCCAGTACATTGGCAGATAGTTGTTCTGATCATTGAACATGCGATGGTTTTGATCTGATTCCGTCGGTGCAAACTATGCGGAACGTCAATCACAGAGGCGGGTCGATGGTGCTCATCAACGTCTGCTAGACGTTTTGAATACATACCGGGAGCCATTGGTTTGCGCGATGCAACTAGGCCATTCAATGGGGCCAATGGCTCTTGCGCAAACTCTCTATTGACCCGCGTTTGGCTCCTTTGCCCCAGTCTATGCCTAAGCTTTCTCAAGTACAGGTGGTAATACTGATGTCCCAATGTTGTTCTCGGCGGGCGGGTCCTCCGCTATGTAGCTGGACCTCAGCTGCCCGCGCATGGAGGCGTATGTGTCCTCCTCGGAGCTGGCGTTGTCGTTGTCGGGCCTGACAGTTTGTGTCGGATCATATTTTTCGCGACAGCGGCCCATCATCCCGTTTGCCTGCAAAATAATAGAATAATCTTGAACACATCATGCACGCACTCTGATGATGACCGGTTTCGTCCGTGGGTGTCCACCGGTCGACAACTGTTCTTTGGAATGAGGAAGCACGAAGTTTCGGACGTATGCATTTGTCTTGCATCGATCCTCCGCCGTCACAATTTCCGTTCCAAGACGGTGGCGAGCTGGGAAGGATTCAGGGCAAGGTCTGCTGGACGGGAATATCATGTTCCAGAGCCCGGAATGTGTGCTCATTTGATCCAACAGGATCTCCGCTGCCGATTTTCTCTTTGGCGCACAATGAAAAGCTCTGCGTGCTTGTGCATCCGAGGTGATCACTGGCTCCTCCATGCTGGCCGCCCTCTGCCCACGGGAGAAAAGAAAAGTCTGATTTCCCAGGGTTTTGATGGCGTAAGGAAAATGCCATGTTTTCGGCGCGTTTGAGGCCAGAATTTTCCGGGCGGCAGCACGCTACCCGTCCCCAAGAAGGCGCCCGCGGCGGCGAAAAATTTGGCGGAACGCACGTCGGGGCCGCGTTTTTTGTCATCGATCCTCCTCCCTTCTTCTTCCTTCTCCTCCCCTCTTTCCTTCTCTTTCTTCCCCCTCCCCACCACCTGAGTTGTGTACCGTGCTGGAGTGCGCTGCTGCACGGTTGATAGCATCATTGTTCAGTGATGCGATCATCAGCCTGAGCCTGGTATGGATAGGACCGGAATTTTTTGAAGAGGCGAGTCTAGCCGTAGCGAGACCCAGTCCAGGCAGTGACTACTTGCCGCAGCACAAAGGCTCTAAAGGAAATCGTCCGCACCCAAACAAAAGCGCTCCACTCCCTTCAGTACGCCACCGTGCGAAAGCACTGCTCTCCTCCGCAGGGAAAGAGGGATATTATCCAGACAGAGCGCTCGACACGGCCAACCTGCTACGTTGGAAACCCGGAACATCGACTCTCCAGTCACTTGTTGCTGCTATCCCGGACGTAGCTGCCAAGAACCGCGAGATGCCCCAAACCGTAGAACAGCCACTCGCTACGACTCCGAGGAGGGAAGGAGAACCTCGAACGAGCCCTCTGGATTGTGACCTTCGCTCAGAACCGCATACAAAAGACACCTCAAGGTCCGATTGCCATTGGCGTCATTGGATGGCTTAATTGCACTGTGCAACCAATGGCTGCAAAAGCCTCCCAGAATGATATAATTTCCAGTACATTGGCAGATAGTTGTTCTGATCATTGAACATGCGATGGTTTTGATCTGATTCCGTCGGTGCAAACTATGCGGAACGTCAATCACAGAGGCGGGTCGATGGTGCTCATCAACGTCTGCTAGACGTTTTGAATACATACCGGGAGCCATTGGTTTGCGCGATGCAACTAGGCCATTCAATGGGGCCAATGGCTCTTGCGCAAACTCTCTATTGACCCGCGTTTGGCTCCTTTGCCCCAGTCTATGCCTAAGCTTTCTCAAGTACAGGTGGTAATACTGATGTCCCAATGTTGTTCTCGGCGGGCGGGTCCTCCGCTATGTAGCTGGACCTCAGCTGCCCGCGCATGGAGGCGTATGTGTCCTCCTCGGAGCTGGCGTTGTCGTTGTCGGGCCTGACAGTTTGTGTCGGATCATATTTTTCGCGACAGCGGCCCATCATCCCGTTTGCCTGCAAAATAATAGAATAATCTTGAACACATCATGCACGCACTCTGATGATGACCGGTTTCGTCCGTGGGTGTCCACCGGTCGACAACTGTTCTTTGGAATGAGGAAGCACGAAGTTTCGGACGTATGCATTTGTCTTGCATCGATCCTCCGCCGTCACAATTTCCGTTCCAAGACGGTGGCGAGCTGGGAAGGATTCAGGGCAAGGTCTGCTGACGGGAATATCATGTTCCAGAGCCCGGAATGTGTGCTCATTTGATCCAACAGGATCTCCGCTGCCGATTTTCTCTTTGGCGCACAATGAAAAGCTCTGCGTGCTTGTGCATCCGAGGTGATCACTGGCTCCTCCATGCTGGCCGCCCTCTGCCCACGGGAGAAAAGAAAAGTCTGATTTCCCAGGGTTTTGATGGCGTAAGGAAAATGCCATGTTTTCGGCGCGTTTGAGGCCAGAATTTTCCGGCGGCAGCACGCTACCCGTCCCCAAGAAGGCGCCCGCGGCGGCGAAAAATTTGGCGGAACGCACGTCGGGGCCGCGTTTTTTGTCATCGATCCTCCTCCCTTCTTCTTCCTTCTCCTCCCCTCTTTCCTTCTCTTTCTTCCCCCTCCCCACCACCTGAGTTGTGTACCGTGCTGGAGTGCGCGCTGCGCACGGTTGATAGCATCATTGTTCAGTGATGCGATCATCAGCCTGAGCCTGGTATGGATAGGACCGGAATTTTTTGAAGAGGCGAGTCTAGCCGTAGCGAGACCCAGTCCAGGCAGTGACTACTTGCCGCAGCACAAAGGCTCTAAAGGAAATCGTCCGCACCCAAACAAAAGCGCTCCACTCCCTTCAGTACGCCACCGTGCGAAAGCACTGCTCTCCTCCGCAGGGAAAGAGGGATATTATCCAGACAGAGCGCTCGACACGGCCAACCTGCTACGTTGGAAACCCGGAACATCGACTCTCCAGTCACTTGTTGCTGCTATCCCGGACGTAGCTGCCAAGAACCGCGAGATGCCCCAAACCGTAGAACAGCCACTCGCTACGACTCCGAGGAGGGAAGGAGAACCTCGAACGAGCCCTCTGGATTGTGACCTTCGCTCAGAACCGCATACAAAAGACACCTCAAGGTCCGATTGCCATTGGCGTCATTGGATGGCTTAATTGCACTGTGCAACCAATGGCTGCAAAAGCCTCCCAGAATGATATAATTTCCAGTACATTGGCAGATAGTTGTTCTGATCATTGAACATGCGATGGTTTTGATCTGATTCCGTCGGTGCAAACTATGCGGAACGTCAATCACAGAGGCGGGTCGATGGTGCTCATCAACGTCTGCTAGACGTTTTGAATACATACCGGGAGCCATTGGTTTGCGCGATGCAACTAGGCCATTCAATGGGGCCAATGGCTCTTGCGCAAACTCTCTATTGACCCGCGTTTGGCTCCTTTGCCCCAGTCTATGCCTAAGCTTTCTCAAGTACAGGTGGTAATACTGATGTCCCAATGTTGTTCTCGGCGGGCGGGTCCTCCGCTATGTAGCTGGACCTCAGCTGCCCGCGCATGGAGGCGTATGTGTCCTCCTCGGAGCTGGCGTTGTCGTTGTCGGGCCTGACAGTTTGTGTCGGATCATATTTTTCGACAGCGGCCCATCATCCCGCTTTGCCTGCAAAATAATAGAATAATCTTGAACACATCATGCACGCACTCTGATGATGACCGGTTTCGTCCGTGGGTGTCCACCGGTCGACAACTGTTCTTTGGAATGAGGAAGCACGAAGTTTCGGACGTATGCATTTGTCTTGCATCGATCCTCCGCCGTCACAATTTCCGTTCCAAGACGGTGGCGAGCTGGGAAGGATTCAGGGCAAGGTCTGCTGACGGGAATATCATGTTCCAGAGCCCGGAATGTGTGCTCATTTGATCCAACAGGATCTCCGCTGCCGATTTTCTCTTTGGCGCACAATGAAAAGCTCTGCGTGCTTGTGCATCCGAGGTGATCACTGGCTCCTCCATGCTGGCCGCCCTCTGCCCACGGGAGAAAAGAAAAGTCTGATTTCCCAGGGTTTTGATGGCGTAAGGAAAATGCCATGTTTTCGGCGGTTTGAGGCCAGAATTTTCCGGCGGCAGCACGCTACCCGTCCCCAAGAAGGCGCCCGCGGCGGCGAAAAATTTGGCGGAACGCACGTCGGGGCCGCGTTTTTTGTCATCGATCCTCCTCCCTTCTTCTTCCTTCTCCTCCCCTCTTTCCTTCTCTTTCTTCCCCCTCCCCACCACCTGAGTTGTGTACCGTGCTGGAGTGCGCTGCTGCACGGTTGATAGCATCATTGTTCAGTGATGCGATCATCAGCCTGAGCCTGGTATGGATAGGACCGGAATTTTTTGAAGAGGCGAGTCTAGCCGTAGCGAGACCCAGTCCAGGCAGTGACTACTTGCCGCAGCACAAAGGCTCTAAAGGAAATCGTCCGCACCCAAACAAAAGCGCTCCACTCCCTTCAGTACGCCACCGTGCGAAAGCACTGCTCTCCTCCGCAGGGAAAGAGGGATATTATCCAGACAGAGCGCTCGACACGGCCAACCTGCTACGTTGGAAACCCGGAACATCGACTCTCCAGTCACTTGTTGCTGCTATCCCGGACGTAGCTGCCAAGAACCGCGAGATGCCCCAAACCGTAGAACAGCCACTCGCTACGACTCCGAGGAGGGAAGGAGAACCTCGAACGAGCCCTCTGGATTGTGACCTTCGCTCAGAACCGCATACAAAAGACACCTCAAGGTCCGATTGCCATTGGCGTCATTGGATGGCTTAATTGCACTGTGCAACCAATGGCTGCAAAAGCCTCCCAGAATGATATAATTTCCAGTACATTGGCAGATAGTTGTTCTGATCATTGAACATGCGATGGTTTTGATCTGATTCCGTCGGTGCAAACTATGCGGAACGTCAATCACAGAGGCGGGTCGATGGTGCTCATCAACGTCTGCTAGACGTTTTGAATACATACCGGGAGCCATTGGTTTGCGCGATGCAACTAGGCCATTCAATGGGGCCAATGGCTCTTGCGCAAACTCTCTATTGACCCGCGTTTGGCTCCTTTGCCCCAGTCTATGCCTAAGCTTTCTCAAGTACAGGTGGTAATACTGATGTCCCAATGTTGTTCTCGGCGGGCGGGTCCTCCGCTATGTAGCTGGACCTCAGCTGCCCGCGCATGGAGGCGTATGTGTCCTCCTCGGAGCTGGCGTTGTCGTTGTCGGGCCTGACAGTTTGTGTCGGATCATATTTTTTCGCGACAGCGGCCCATCATCCCGTTTGCCTGCAAAATAATAGAATAATCTTGAACACATCATGCACGCACTCTGATGATGACCGGTTTCGTCCGTGGGTGTCCACCGGTCGACAACTGTTCTTTGGAATGAGGAAGCACGGAAGTTTCGGACGTATGCATTTGTCTTGCATCGATCCTCCGCCGTCACAATTTCCGTTCCAAGACGGTGGCGAGCTGGGAAGGATTCAGGGCAAGGTCTGCTGACGGGAATATCATGTTCCAGAGCCCGGAATGTGTGCTCATTTGATCCAACAGGATCTCCGCTGCCGATTTTCTCTTTGGCGCACAATGAAAAGCTCTGCGTGCTTGTGCATCCGAGGTGATCACTGGCTCCTCCATGCTGGCCGCCCTCTGCCCACGGGAGAAAAGAAAAGTCTGATTTCCCAGGGTTTTGATGGCGTAAGGAAAATGCCATGTTTTCGGCGCGTTTGAGGCCAGAATTTTCCGGCGGCAGCACGCTACCCGTCCCCAAGAAGGCGCCCGCGGCGGCGAAAAATTTGGCGGAACGCACGTCGGGGCCGCGTTTTTTGTCATCGATCCTCCTCCCTTCTTCTTCCTTCTCCTCCCCTCTTTCCTTCTCTTTCTTCCCCCTCCCCACCACCTGAGTTGTGTACCGTGCTGGAGTGCGCTGCGCACGGTTGATAGCATCATTGTTCAGTGATGCGATCATCAGCCTGAGCCTGGTATGGATAGGACCGGAATTTTTTGAAGAGGCGAGTCTAGCCGTAGCGAGACCCAGTCCAGGCAGTGACTACTTGCCGCAGCACAAAGGCTCTAAAGGAAATCGTCCGCACCCAAACAAAAGCGCTCCACTCCCTTCAGTACGCCACCGTGCGAAAGCACTGCTCTCCTCCGCAGGGAAAGAGGGATATTATCCAGACAGAGCGCTCGACACGGCCAACCTGCTACGTTGGAAACCCGGAACATCGACTCTCCAGTCACTTGTTGCTGCTATCCCGGACGTAGCTGCCAAGAACCGCGAGATGCCCCAAACCGTAGAACAGCCACTCGCTACGACTCCGAGGAGGGAAGGAGAACCTCGAACGAGCCCTCTGGATTGTGACCTTCGCTCAGAACCGCATACAAAAGACACCTCAAGGTCCGATTGCCATTGGCGTCATTGGATGGCTTAATTGCACTGTGCAACCAATGGCTGCAAAAGCCTCCCAGAATGATATAATTTCCAGTACATTGGCAGATAGTTGTTCTGATCATTGAACATGCGATGGTTTTGATCTGATTCCGTCGGTGCAAACTATGCGGAACGTCAATCACAGAGGCGGGTCGATGGTGCTCATCAACGTCTGCTAGACGTTTTGAATACATACCGGGAGCCATTGGTTTGCGCGATGCAACTAGGCCATTCAATGGGGCCAATGGCTCTTGCGCAAACTCTCTATTGACCCGCGTTTGGCTCCTTTGCCCCAGTCTATGCCTAAGCTTTCTCAAGTACAGGTGGTAATACTGATGTCCCAATGTTGTTCTCGGCGGGCGGGTCCTCCGCTATGTAGCTGGACCTCAGCTGCCCGCGCATGGAGGCGTATGTGTCCTCCTCGGAGCTGGCGTTGTCGTTGTCGGGCCTGACAGTTTGTGTCGGATCATATTTTTCGCGACAGCGGCCCATCATCCCGTTTGCCTGCAAAATAATAGAATAATCTTGAACACATCATGCACGCACTCTGATGATGACCGGTTTCGTCCGTGGGTGTCCACCGGTCGACAACTGTTCTTTGGAATGAGGAAGCACGAAGTTTCGGACGTATGCATTTGTCTTGCATCGATCCTCCGCCGTCACAATTTCCGTTCCAAGACGGTGGCGAGCTGGGAAGGATTCAGGGCAAGGTCTGCTGACGGGAATATCATGTTCCAGAGCCCGGAATGTGTGCTCATTTGATCCAACAGGATCTCCGCTGCCGATTTTCTCTTTGGCGCACAATGAAAAGCTCTGCGTGCTTGTGCATCCGAGGTGATCACTGGCTCCTCCATGCTGGCCGCCCTCTGCCCACGGGAGAAAAGAAAAGTCTGATTTCCCAGGGTTTTGATGGCGTAAGGAAAATGCCATGTTTTCGGCGCTGTTGAGGCCAGAATTTTCCGGCGGCAGCACGCTACCCGTCCCCAAGAAGGCGCCCGCGGCGGCGAAAAATTTGGCGGAACGCACGTCGGGGCCGCGTTTTTTTGTCATCGATCCTCCTCCCTTCTTCTTCCTTCTCCTCCCCTCTTTCCTTCTCTTTCTTCCCCCTCCCCACCACCTGAGTTGTGTACCGTGCTGGAGTGCGCGCTGCGCAGGTTGATAGCATCATTGTTCAGTGATGCGATCATCAGCCTGAGCCTGGTATGGATAGGACCGGAATTTTTTGAAGAGGCGAGTCTAGCCGTAGCGAGACCCAGTCCAGGCAGTGACTACTTGCCGCAGCACAAAGGCTCTAAAGGAAATCGTCCGCACCCAAACAAAAGCGCTCCACTCCCTTCAGTACGCCACCGTGCGAAAGCACTGCTCTCCTCCGCAGGGAAAGAGGGATATTATCCAGACAGAGCGCTCGACACGGCCAACCTGCTACGTTGGAAACCCGGAACATCGACTCTCCAGTCACTTGTTGCTGCTATCCCGGACGTAGCTGCCAAGAACCGCGAGATGCCCCAAACCGTAGAACAGCCACTCGCTACGACTCCGAGGAGGGAAGGAGAACCTCGAACGAGCCCTCTGGATTGTGACCTTCGCTCAGAACCGCATACAAAAGGACACCTCAAGGTCCGATTGCCATTGGCGTCATTGGATGGCTTAATTGCACTGTGCAACCAATGGCTGCAAAAGCCTCCCAGAATGATATAATTTCCAGTACATTGGCAGATAGTTGTTCTGATCATTGAACATGCGATGGTTTTGATCTGATTCCGTCGGTGCAAACTATGCGGAACGTCAATCACAGAGGCGGGTCGATGGTGCTCATCAACGTCTGCTAGACGTTTTGAATACATACCGGGAGCCATTGGTTTGCGCGATGCAACTAGGCCATTCAATGGGGCCAATGGCTCTTGCGCAAACTCTCTATTGACCCGCGTTTGGCTCCTTTGCCCCAGTCTATGCCTAAGCTTTCTCAAGTACAGGTGGTAATACTGATGTCCCAATGTTGTTCTCGGCGGGCGGGTCCTCCGCTATGTAGCTGGACCTCAGCTGCCCGCGCATGGAGGCGTATGTGTCCTCCTCGGAGCTGGCGTTGTCGTTGTCGGGCCTGACAGTTTGTGTCGGATCATATTTTTCGCGACAGCGGCCCATCATCCCGCTTTGCCTGCAAAATAATAGAATAATCTTGAACACATCATGCACGCACTCTGATGATGACCGGTTTCGTCCGTGGGTGTCCACCGGTCGACAACTGTTCTTTGGAATGAGGAAGCACGAAGTTTCGGACGTATGCATTTGTCTTGCATCGATCCTCCGCCGTCACAATTTCCGTTCCAAGACGGTGGCGAGCTGGGAAGGATTCAGGGCAAGGTCTGCTGACGGGAATATCATGTTCCAGAGCCCGGAATGTGTGCTCATTTGATCCAACAGGATCTCCGCTGCCGATTTTCTCTTTGGCGCACAATGAAAAGCTCTGCGTGCTTGTGCATCCGAGGTGATCACTGGCTCCTCCATGCTGGCCGCCCTCTGCCCACGGGAGAAAAGAAAAGTCTGATTTCCCAGGGTTTTGATGGCGTAAGGAAAATGCCATGTTTTCGGCGCGTTTGAGGCCAGAATTTTCCGGCGGCAGCACGCTACCCGTCCCCAAGAAGGCGCCCGGCGGCGGCGAAAAATTTGGCGGAACGCACGTCGGGGCCGCGTTTTTTGTCATCGATCCTCCTCCCTTCTTCTTCCTTCTCCTCCCCTCTTTCCTTCTCTTTCTTCCCCTCCCCACCACCTGAGTTGTGTACCGTGCTGGAGTGCGCGCTGCACGGTTGATAGCATCATTGTTCAGTGATGCGATCATCAGCCTGAGCCTGGTATGGATAGGACCGGAATTTTTTGAAGAGGCGAGTCTAGCCGTAGCGAGACCCAGTCCAGGCAGTGACTACTTGCCGCAGCACAAAGGCTCTAAAGGAAATCGTCCGCACCCAAACAAAAGCGCTCCACTCCCTTCAGTACGCCACCGTGCGAAAGCACTGCTCTCCTCCGCAGGGAAAGAGGGATATTATCCAGACAGAGCGCTCGACACGGCCAACCTGCTACGTTGGAAACCCGGAACATCGACTCTCCAGTCACTTGTTGCTGCTATCCCGGACGTAGCTGCCAAGAACCGCGAGATGCCCCAAACCGTAGAACAGCCACTCGCTACGACTCCGAGGAGGGAAGGAGAACCTCGAACGAGCCCTCTGGATTGTGACCTTCGCTCAGAACCGCATACAAAAGACACCTCAAGGTCCGATTGCCATTGGCGTCATTGGATGGCTTAATTGCACTGTGCAACCAATGGCTGCAAAAAGCCTCCCAGAATGATATAATTTCCAGTACATTGGCAGATAGTTGTTCTGATCATTGAACATGCGATGGTTTTGATCTGATTCCGTCGGTGCAAACTATGCGGAACGTCAATCACAGAGGCGGGTCGATGGTGCTCATCAACGTCTGCTAGACGCTTTTGAATACATACCGGGAGCCATTGGTTTGCGCGATGCAACTAGGCCATTCAATGGGGCCAATGGCTCTTGCGCAAACTCTCTATTGACCCGCGTTTGGCTCCTTTGCCCCAGTCTATGCCTAAGCTTTCTCAAGTACAGGTGGTAATACTGATGTCCCAATGTTGTTCTCGGCGGGCGGGTCCTCCGCTATGTAGCTGGACCTCAGCTGCCCGCGCATGGAGGCGTATGTGTCCTCCTCGGAGCTGGCGTTGTCGTTGTCGGGCCTGACAGTTTGTGTCGGATCATATTTTTCGCGACAGCGGCCCATCATCCCGTTTGCCTGCAAAATAATAGAATAATCTTGAACACATCATGCACGCACTCTGATGATGACCGGTTTCGTCCGTGGGTGTCCACCGGTCGACAACTGTTCTTTGGAATGAGGAAGCACGAAGTTTCGGACGTATGCATTTGTCTTGCATCGATCCTCCGCCGTCACAATTTCCGTTCCAAGACGGTGGCGAGCTGGGAAGGATTCAGGGCAAGGTCTGCTGACGGGAATATCATGTTCCAGAGCCCGGAATGTGTGCTCATTTGATCCAACAGGATCTCCGCTGCCGATTTTCTCTTTGGCGCACAATGAAAAGCTCTGCGTGCTTGTGCATCCGAGGTGATCACTGGCTCCTCCATGCTGGCCGCCCTCTGCCCACGGGAGAAAAGAAAAGTCTGATTTCCCAGGGTTTTGATGGCGTAAGGAAAATGCCATGTTTTCGGCGCGTTTGAGGCCAGAATTTTCCGGCGGCAGCACGCTACCCGTCCCCAAGAAGGCGCCCGGCGGCGGCGAAAAATTTGGCGGAACGCACGTCGGGGCCGCGTTTTTTGTCATCGATCCTCCTCCCTTCTTCTTCCTTCTCCTCCCCTCTTTCCTTCTCTTTCTTCCCCCTCCCCACCACCTGAGTTGTGTACCGTGCTGGAGTGCGCGCTGCGCACGGTTGATAGCATCATTGTTCAGTGATGCGATCATCAGCCTGAGCCTGGTATGGATAGGACCGGAATTTTTTGAAGAGGCGAGTCTAGCCGTAGCGAGACCCAGTCCAGGCAGTGACTACTTGCCGCAGCACAAAGGCTCTAAAGGAAATCGTCCGCACCCAAACAAAAGCGCTCCACTCCCTTCAGTACGCCACCGTGCGAAAGCACTGCTCTCCTCCGCAGGGAAAGAGGGATATTATCCAGACAGAGCGCCGACACGGCCAACCTGCTACGTTGGAAACCCGGAACATCGACTCTCCAGTCACTTGTTGCTGCTATCCCGGACGTAGCTGCCAAGAACCGCGAGATGCCCCAAACCGTAGAACAGCCACTCGCTACGACTCCGAGGAGGGAAGGAGAACCTCGAACGAGCCCTCTGGATTGTGACCTTCGCTCAGAACCGCATACAAAAGACACCTCAAGGTCCGATTGCCATTGGCGTCATTGGATGGCTTAATTGCACTGTGCAACCAATGGCTGCAAAAGCCTCCCAGAATGATATAATTTCCAGTACATTGGCAGATAGTTGTTCTGATCATTGAACATGCGATGGTTTTGATCTGATTCCGTCGGTGCAAACTATGCGGAACGTCAATCACAGAGGCGGGTCGATGGTGCTCATCAACGTCTGCTAGACGTTTTGAATACATACCGGGAGCCATTGGTTTGCGCGATGCAACTAGGCCATTCAATGGGGCCAATGGCTCTTGCGCAAACTCTCTATTGACCCGCGTTTGGCTCCTTTGCCCCAGTCTATGCCTAAGCTTTCTCAAGTACAGGTGGTAATACTGATGTCCCAATGTTGTTCTCGGCGGGCGGGTCCTCCGCTATGTAGCTGGACCTCAGCTGCCCGCGCATGGAGGCGTATGTGTCCTCCTCGGAGCTGGCGTTGTCGTTGTCGGGCCTGACAGTTTGTGTCGGATCATATTTTTCGCGACAGCGGCCCATCATCCCGCTTTGCCTGCAAAATAATAGAATAATCTTGAACACATCATGCACGCACTCTGATGATGACCGGTTTCGTCCGTGGGTGTCCACCGGTCGACAACTGTTCTTTGGAATGAGGAAGCACGAAGTTTCGGACGTATGCATTTGTCTTGCATCGATCCTCCGCCGTCACAATTTCCGTTCCAAGACGGTGGCGAGCTGGGAAGGATTCAGGGCAAGGTCTGCTGACGGGAATATCATGTTCCAGAGCCCGGAATGTGTGCTCATTTGATCCAACAGGATCTCCGCTGCCGATTTTCTCTTTGGCGCACAATGAAAAGCTCTGCGTGCTTGTGCATCCGAGGTGATGGCTGGGTCCTCCATGCTGGCCGCCCTCACCCCACGAGGGAAAGAAAAGTCCAATTTCCCAGGGTTTTGATGGCGTAAGAAAAATGCCATGTTTTCGGCGCGTTTGAGGCCAGAATTTTCCGGCGGCAGCACGCTACCCGTCCCCCAGAAGGCGCCCGCGGCGGCGAAAAATTTGGCGGAACGCGCGTCGGGGCCGCGTTTCTCGTCATCGATCCTCCTCCCTTCTTCTTCCTTCTCCTCCCCTCTTTCCTTCTCTTTCTTCCCCCTCCCCACCACCTGAGTTGTGTACCGTGCTGGAGTGCGCGCTGCGCACGGTTGATGGCATCATTGTTCAGTGATGCGATCATCAGCCTGAGCCTGGTATGGATAGGACCGGAATTTTTTGAAGAGGCGAGTCTAGCCGTAGCGAGACCCAGTCCAGGCAGTGACTACTTGCCGCAGCACAAAGGCTCTAAAGGAAATCGTCCGCACCCAAACAAAAGCGCTCCACTCCCTTCAGTACGCCACCGTGCGAAAGCACTGCTCTCCTCCGCAGGGAAAGAGGGATATTATCCAGACAGAGCGCTCGACACGGCCAACCTGCTACGTTGGAAACCCGGAACATCGACTCTCCAGTCACTTGTTGCTGCTATCCCGGACGTAGCTGCCAAGAACCGCGAGATGCCCCAAACCGTAGAACAGCCACTCGCTACGACTCCGAGGAGGGAAGGAGAACCTCGAACGAGCCCTCTGGATTGTGACCTTCGCTCAGAACCGCATACAAAAGACACCTCAAGGTCCGATTGCCATTGGCGTCATTGGATGGCTTAATTGCACTGTGCAACCAATGGCTGCAAAAGCCTCCCAGAATGATATAATTTCCAGTACATTGGCAGATAGTTGTTCTGATCATTGAACATGCGATGGTTTTGATCTGATTCCGTCGGTGCAAACTATGCGGAACGCCAATCACAGAGGCGGGTCGATGGTGCTCATCAACGTCTGCTAGACGCTTTTGAATACATACCGGGAGCCATTGGTTTGCGCGATGCAACTAGGCCATTCAATGGGGCCAATGGCTCTTGCGCAAACTCTCTATTGACCCGCGTTTGGCTCCTTTGCCCCAGTCTATGCCTAAGCTTTCTCAAGTACAGGTGGTAATACTGATGTCCCAATGTTGTTCTCGGCGGGCGGGTCCTCCGCTATGTAGCTGGACCTCAGCTGCCCGCGCATGGAGGCGTATGTGTCCTCCTCGGAGCTGGCGTTGTCGTTGTCGGGCCTGACAGTTTGTGTCGGATCATATTTTTCGACAGCGGCCCATCATCCCGCTTTGCCTGCAAAATAATAGAATAATCTTGAACACATCATGCACGCACTCTGATGATGACCGGTTTCGTCCGTGGGTGTCCACCGGTCGACAACTGTTCTTTGGAATGAGGAAGCACGAAGTTTCGGACGTATGCATTTGTCTTGCATCGATCCTCCGCCGTCACAATTTCCGTTCCAAGACGGTGGCGAGCTGGGAAGGATTCAGGGCAAGGTCTGCTGACGGGAATATCATGTTCCAGAGCCCGGAATGTGTGCTCATTTGATCCAACAGGATCTCCGCTGCCGATTTTCTCTTTGGCGCACAATGAAAAGCTCTGCGTGCTTGTGCATCCGAGGTGATCACTGGCTCCTCCATGCTGGCCGCCCTCTGCCCACGGGAGAAAAGAAAAGTCTGATTTCCCAGGGTTTTGATGGCGTAAGGAAAATGCCATGTTTTCGGCGCGTTTGAGGCCAGAATTTTCCGGCGGCAGCACGCTACCCGTCCCCAAGAAGGCGCCCGCGGCGGCGAAAAATTTGGCGGAACGCACGTCGGGGCCGCGTTTTTTGTCATCGATCCTCCTCCCTTCTTCTTCCTTCTCCTCCCCTCTTTCCTTCTCTTTCTTCCCCCTCCCCACCACCTGAGTTGTGTACCGTGCTGGAGTGCGCGCTGCGCACGGTTGATAGCATCATTGTTCAGTGATGCGATCATCAGCCTGAGCCTGGTATGGATAGGACCGGAATTTTTGAAGAGGCGAGTCTAGCCGTAGCGAGACCCAGTCCAGGCAGTGACTACTTGCCGCAGCACAAAGGCTCTAAAGGAAATCGTCCGCACCCAAACAAAAGCGCTCCACTCCCTTCAGTACGCCACCGTGCGAAAGCACTGCTCTCCTCCGCAGGGAAAGAGGGATATTATCCAGACAGAGCGCTCGACACGGCCAACCTGCTACGTTGGAAACCCGGAACATCGACTCTCCAGTCACTTGTTGCTGCTATCCCGGACGTAGCTGCCAAGAACCGCGAGATGCCCCAAACCGTAGAACAGCCACTCGCTACGACTCCGAGGAGGGAAGGAGAACCTCGAACGAGCCCTCTGGATTGTGACCTTCGCTCAGAACCGCATACAAAAGACACCTCAAGGTCCGATTGCCATTGGCGTCATTGGATGGCTTAATTGCACTGTGCAACCAATGGCTGCAAAAAGCCTCCCAGAATGATATAATTTCCAGTACATTGGCAGATAGTTGTTCTGATCATTGAACATGCGATGGTTTTGATCTGATTCCGTCGGTGCAAACTATGCGGAACGTCAATCACAGAGGCGGGTCGATGGTGCTCATCAACGTCTGCTAGACGTTTTGAATACATACCGGGAGCCATTGGTTTGCGCGATGCAACTAGGCCATTCAATGGGGCCAATGGCTCTTGCGCAAACTCTCTATTGACCCGTTTGGCTCCTTTGCCCCAGTCTATGCCTAAGCTTTCTCAAGTACAGGTGGTAATACTGATGTCCCAATGTTGTTCTCGGCGGGCGGGTCCTCCGCTATGTAGCTGGACCTCAGCTGCCCGCGCATGGAGGCGTATGTGTCCTCCTCGGAGCTGGCGTTGTCGTTGTCGGGCCTGACAGTTTGTGTCGGATCATATTTTTCGCGACAGCGGCCCATCATCCCGCTTTGCCTGCAAAATAATAGAATAATCTTGAACACATCATGCACGCACTCTGATGATGACCGGTTTCGTCCGTGGGTGTCCACCGGTCGACAACTGTTCTTTGGAATGAGGAAGCACGAAGTTTCGGACGTATGCATTTGTCTTGCATCGATCCTCCGCCGTCACAATTTCCGTTCCAAGACGGTGGCGAGCTGGGAAGGATTCAGGGCAAGGTCTGCTGACGGGAATATCATGTTCCAGAGCCCGGAATGTGTGCTCATTTGATCCAACAGGATCTCCGCTGCCGATTTTCTCTTTGGCGCACAATGAAAAGCTCTGCGTGCTTGTGCATCCGAGGTGATCACTGGCTCCTCCATGCTGGCCGCCCTCTGCCCACGGGAGAAAAGAAAAGTCTGATTTCCCAGGGTTTTGATGGCGTAAGGAAAATGCCATGTTTTCGGCGCGTTTGAGGCCAGAATTTTCCGGCGGCAGCACGCTACCCGTCCCCAAGAAGGCGCCCGCGGCGGCGAAAAATTTGGCGGAACGCACGTCGGGGCCGCGTTTTTTGTCATCGATCCTCCTCCCTTCTTCTTCCTTCTCCTCCCCTCTTTCCTTCTCTTTCTTCCCCCTCCCCACCACCTGAGTTGTGTACCGTGCTGGAGTGCGCGCTGCACGGTTGATAGCATCATTGTTCAGTGATGCGATCATCAGCCTGAGCCTGGTATGGATAGGACCGGAATTTTTTGAAGAGGCGAGTCTAGCCGTAGCGAGACCCAGTCCAGGCAGTGACTACTTGCCGCAGCACAAAGGCTCTAAAGGAAATCGTCCGCACCCAAACAAAAGCGCTCCACTCCCTTCAGTACGCCACCGTGCGAAAGCACTGCTCTCCTCCGCAGGGAAAGAGGGATATTATCCAGACAGAGCGCTCGACACGGCCAACCTGCTACGTTGGAAACCCGGAACATCGACTCTCCAGTCACTTGTTGCTGCTATCCCGGACGTAGCTGCCAAGAACCGCGAGATGCCCCAAACCGTAGAACAGCCACTCGCTACGACTCCGAGGAGGGAAGGAGAACCTCGAACGAGCCCTCTGGATTGTGACCTTCGCTCAGAACCGCATACAAAAGACACCTCAAGGTCCGATTGCCATTGGCGTCATTGGATGGCTTAATTGCACTGTGCAACCAATGGCTGCAAAAGCCTCCCAGAATGATATAATTTCCAGTACATTGGCAGATAGTTGTTCTGATCATTGAACATGCGATGGTTTTGATCTGATTCCGTCGGTGCAAACTATGCGGAACGTCAATCACAGAGGCGGGTCGATGGTGCTCATCAACGTCTGCTAGACGTTTTGAATACATACCGGGAGCCATTGGTTTGCGCGATGCAACTAGGCCATTCAATGGGGCCAATGGCTCTTGCGCAAACTCTCTATTGACCCGTGTTTGGCTCCTTTGCCCCAGTCTATGCCTAAGCTTTCTGGCAAGTCAGGTGGTAATACTGATGTCCCAATGTTGTTCTCGGCGGGCGGGTCCTCCGCTATGTAGCTGGACCTCAGCTGCCCGCGCATGGAGGCGTATGTGTCCTCCTCGGAGCTGGCGTTGTCGTTGTCGGGCCTGACAGTTTGTGTCGGATCATATTTTTCACGACAGCGGCCCATCATCCCGCTTTGCCTGCAAAATAATAGAATAATCTTGAACACATCATGCACGCACTCTGATGATGACCGGTTTCGTCCGTGGGTGTCCACCGGTCGACAACTGTTCTTTGGAATGAGGAAGCACGAAGTTTCGGACGTATGCATTTGTCTTGCATCGATCCTCCGCCGTCACAATTTCCGTTCCAAGACGGTGGCGAGCTGGGAAGGATTCAGGGCAAGGTCTGCTGACGGGAATATCATGTTCCAGAGCCCGGAATGTGTGCTCATTTGATCCAACAGGATCTCCGCTGCCGATTTTCTCTTTGGCGCACAATGAAAAGCTCTGCGTGCTTGTGCATCCGAGGTGATCACTGGCTCCTCCATGCTGGCCGCCCTCTGCCCACGGGAGAAAAGAAAAGTCTGATTTCCCAGGGTTTTGATGGCGTAAGGAAAATGCCATGTTTTCGGCGCGTTTGAGGCCAGAATTTTCCGGGCGGCAGCACGCTACCCGTCCCCAAGAAGGCGCCCGCGGCGGCGAAAAATTTGGCGGAACGCACGTCGGGGCCGCGTTTTTTGTCATCGATCCTCCTCCCTTCTTCTTCCTTCTCCTCCCCTCTTTCCTTCTCTTTCTTCCCCCTCCCCACCACCTGAGTTGTGTACCGTGCTGGAGTGCGCGCTGCGCACGGTTGATAGCATCATTGTTCAGTGATGCGATCATCAGCCTGAGCCTGGTATGGATAGGACCGGAATTTTTTGAAGAGGCGAGTCTAGCCGTAGCGAGACCCAGTCCAGGCAGTGACTACTTGCCGCAGCACAAAGGCTCTAAAGGAAATCGTCCGCACCCAAACAAAAGCGCTCCACTCCCTTCAGTACGCCACCGTGCGAAAGCACTGCTCTCCTCCGCAGGGAAAGAGGGATATTATCCAGACAGAGCGCCGACACGGCCAACCTGCTACGTTGGAAACCCGAACATCGACTCTCCAGTCACTTGTTGCTGCTATCCCGGACGTAGCTGCCAAGAACCGCGAGATGCCCCAAACCGTAGAACAGCCACTCGCTACGACTCCGAGGAGGGAAGGAGAACCTCGAACGAGCCCTCTGGATTGTGACCTTCGCTCAGAACCGCATACAAAAGACACCTCAAGGTCCGATTGCCATTGGCGTCATTGGATGGCTTAATTGCACTGTGCAACCAATGGCTGCAAAAGCCTCCCAGAATGATATAATTTCCAGTACATTGGCAGATAGTTGTTCTGATCATTGAACATGCGATGGTTTTGATCTGATTCCGTCGGTGCAAAACTATGCGGAACGTCAATCACAGAGGCGGGTCGATGGTGCTCATCAACGTCTGCTAGACGTTTTGAATACATACCGGGAGCCATTGGTTTGCGCGATGCAACTAGGCCATTCAATGGGGCCAATGGCTCTTGCGCAAACTCTCTATTGACCCGCGTTTGGCTCCTTTGCCCCAGTCTATGCCTAAGCTTTCTCAAGTACAGGTGGTAATACTGATGTCCCAATGTTGTTCTCGGCGGGCGGGTCCTCCGCTATGTAGCTGGACCTCAGCTGCCCGCGCATGGAGGCGTATGTGTCCTCCTCGGAGCTGGCGTTGTCGTTGTCGGGCCTGACAGTTTGTGTCGGATCATATTTTTCGCGACAGCGGCCCATCATCCCGTTTGCCTGCAAAATAATAGAATAATCTTGAACACATCATGCACGCACTCTGATGATGACCGGTTTCGTCCGTGGGTGTCCACCGGTCGACAACTGTTCTTTGGAATGAGGAAGCACGAAGTTTCGGACGTATGCATTTGTCTTGCATCGATCCTCCGCCGTCACAATTTCCGTTCCAAGACGGTGGCGAGCTGGGAAGGATTCAGGGCAAGGTCTGCTGACGGGAATATCATGTTCCAGAGCCCGGAATGTGTGCTCATTTGATCCAACAGGATCTCCGCTGCCGATTTTCTCTTTGGCGCACAATGAAAAGCTCTGCGTGCTTGTGCATCCGAGGTGATCACTGGCTCCTCCATGCTGGCCGCCCTCTGCCCACGGGAGAAAAGAAAAGTCTGATTTCCCAGGGTTTTGATGGCGTAAGGAAAATGCCATGTTTTCGGCGCGTTTGAGGCCAGAATTTTCCGGCGGCAGCACGCTACCCGTCCCCAAGAAGGCCCCGCGGCGGCGAAAAATTTGGCGGAACGCACGTCGGGGCCGCGTTTTTTGTCATCGATCCTCCTCCCTTCTTCTTCCTTCTCCTCCCCTCTTTCCTTCTCTTTCTTCCCCCTCCCCACCACCTGAGTTGTGTACCGTGCTGGAGTGCGCGCTGCGCACGGTTGATAGCATCATTGTTCAGTGATGCGATCATCAGCCTGAGCCTGGTATGGATAGGACCGGAATTTTTGAAGAGGCGAGTGTAGCCGTAGCGAGACCCAGTCCAGGCAGTGACTACTTGCCGCAGCACAAAGGCTCTAAAGGAAATCGTCCGCACCCAAACAAAAGCGCTCCACTCCCTTCAGTACGCCACCGTGCGAAAGCACTGCTCTCCTCCGCAGGGAAAGAGGGATATTATCCAGACAGAGCGCTCGACACGGCCAACCTGCTACGTTGGAAACCCGAACATCGACTCTCCAGTCACTTGTTGCTGCTATCCCGGACGTAGCTGCCAAGAACCGCGAGATGCCCCAAACCGTAGAACAGCCACTCGCTACGACTCCGAGGAGGGAAGGAGAACCTCGAACGAGCCCTCTGGATTGTGACCTTCGCTCAGAACCGCATACAAAAGACACCTCAAGGTCCGATTGCCATTGGCGTCATTGGATGGCTTAATTGCACTGTGCAACCAATGGCTGCAAAAGCCTCCCAGAATGATATAATTTCCAGTACATTGGCAGATAGTTGTTCTGATCATTGAACATGCGATGGTTTTGATCTGATTCCGTCGGTGCAAACTATGCGGAACGTCAATCACAGAGGCGGGTCGATGGTGCTCATCAACGTCTGCTAGACGTTTTGAATACATACCGGGAGCCATTGGTTTGCGCGATGCAACTAGGCCATTCAATGGGGCCAATGGCTCTTGCGCAAACTCTCTATTGACCCGCGTTTGGCTCCTTTGCCCCAGTCTATGCCTAAGCTTTCTCAAGTACAGGTGGTAATACTGATGTCCCAATGTTGTTCTCGGCGGGCGGGTCCTCCGCTATGTAGCTGGACCTCAGCTGCCCGCGCATGGAGGCGTATGTGTCCTCCTCGGAGCTGGCGTTGTCGTTGTCGGGCCTGACAGTTTGTGTCGGATCATATTTTTCGCGACAGCGGCCCATCATCCCGTTTGCCTGCAAAATAATAGAATAATCTTGAACACATCATGCACGCACTCTGATGATGACCGGTTTCGTCCGTGGGTGTCCACCGGTCGACAACTGTTCTTTGGAATGAGGAAGCACGAAGTTTCGGACGTATGCATTTGTCTTGCATCGATCCTCCGCCGTCACAATTTCCGTTCCAAGACGGTGGCGAGCTGGGAAGGATTCAGGGCAAGGTCTGCTGACGGGAATATCATGTTCCAGAGCCCGGAATGTGTGCTCATTTGATCCAACAGGATCTCCGCTGCCGATTTTCTCTTTGGCGCACAATGAAAAGCTCTGCGTGCTTGTGCATCCGAGGTGATCACTGGCTCCTCCATGCTGGCCGCCCTCTGCCCACGGGAGAAAAGAAAAGTCTGATTTCCCAGGGTTTTGATGGCGTAAGGAAAATGCCATGTTTTCGGCGCTTTGAGGCCAGAATTTTCCGGCGGCAGCACGCTACCCGTCCCCAAGAAGGCCCTGGCGGCGGCGAAAAATTTGGCGGAACGCACGTCGGGGCCGCGTTTTTTGTCATCGATCCTCCTCCCTTCTTCTTCCTTCTCCTCCCCTCTTTCCTTCTCTTTCTTCCCCCTCCCCACCACCTGAGTTGTGTACCGTGCTGGAGTGCGCTGCGCACGGTTGATAGCATCATTGTTCAGTGATGCGATCATCAGCCTGAGCCTGGTATGGATAGGACCGGAATTTTTTGAAGAGGCGAGTCTAGCCGTAGCGAGACCCAGTCCAGGCAGTGACTACTTGCCGCAGCACAAAGGCTCTAAAGGAAATCGTCCGCACCCAAACAAAAGCGCTCCACTCCCTTCAGTACGCCACCGTGCGAAAGCACTGCTCTCCTCCGCAGGGAAAGAGGGATATTATCCAGACAGAGCGCCGACACGGCCAACCTGCTACGTTGGAAACCCGGAACATCGACTCTCCAGTCACTTGTTGCTGCTATCCCGGACGTAGCTGCCAAGAACCGCGAGATGCCCCAAACCGTAGAACAGCCACTCGCTACGACTCCGAGGAGGGAAGGAGAACCTCGAACGAGCCCTCTGGATTGTGACCTTCGCTCAGAACCGCATACAAAAGACACCTCAAGGTCCGATTGCCATTGGCGTCATTGGATGGCTTAATTGCACTGTGCAACCAATGGCTGCAAAAGCCTCCCAGAATGATATAATTTCCAGTACATTGGCAGATAGTTGTTCTGATCATTGAACATGCGATGGTTTTGATCTGATTCCGTCGGTGCAAACTATGCGGAACGTCAATCACAGAGGCGGGTCGATGGTGCTCATCAACGTCTGCTAGACGTTTTGAATACATACCGGGAGCCATTGGTTTGCGCGATGCAACTAGGCCATTCAATGGGGCCAATGGCTCTTGCGCAAACTCTCTATTGACCCGCGTTTGGCTCCTTTGCCCCAGTCTATGCCTAAGCTTTCTCAAGTACAGGTGGTAATACTGATGTCCCAATGTTGTTCTCGGCGGGCGGGTCCTCCGCTATGTAGCTGGACCTCAGCTGCCCGCGCATGGGAGGCGTATGTGTCCTCCTCGGAGCTGGCGTTGTCGTTGTCGGGCCTGACAGTTTGTGTCGGATCATATTTTTCGCGACAGCGGCCCATCATCCCGTTTGCCTGCAAAATAATAGAATAATCTTGAACACATCATGCACGCACTCTGATGATGACCGGTTTCGTCCGTGGGTGTCCACCGGTCGACAACTGTTCTTTGGAATGAGGAAGCACGAAGTTTCGGACGTATGCATTTGTCTTGCATCGATCCTCCGCCGTCACAATTTCCGTTCCAAGACGGTGGCGAGCTGGGAAGGATTCAGGGCAAGGTCTGCTGACGGGAATATCATGTTCCAGAGCCCGGAATGTGTGCTCATTTGATCCAACAGGATCTCCGCTGCCGATTTTCTCTTTGGCGCACAATGAAAAGCTCTGCGTGCTTGTGCATCCGAGGTGATCACTGGCTCCTCCATGCTGGCCGCCCTCTGCCCACGGGAGAAAAGAAAAGTCTGATTTCCCAGGGTTTTGATGGCGTAAGGAAAATGCCATGTTTTCGGCGCGTTTGAGGCCAGAATTTTCCGGCGGCAGCACGCTACCCGTCCCCAAGAAGGCCGCCGGCGGCGAAAAATTTGGCGGAACGCACGTCGGGGCCGCGTTTTTTGTCATCGATCCTCCTCCCTTCTTCTTCCTTCTCCTCCCCTCTTTCCTTCTCTTTCTTCCCCCCCCCACCACCTGAGTTGTGTACCGTGCTGGAGTGCGCTGCGCACGGTTGATAGCATCATTGTTCAGTGATGCGATCATCAGCCTGAGCCTGGTATGGATAGGACCGGAATTTTTTGAAGAGGCGAGTCTAGCCGTAGCGAGACCCAGTCCAGGCAGTGACTACTTGCCGCAGCACAAAGGCTCTAAAGGAAATCGTCCGCACTCCAAACAAAAGCGCTCCACTCCCTTCAGTACGCCACCGTGCGAAAGCACTGCTCTCCTCCGCAGGGAAAGAGGGATATTATCCAGACAGAGCGCTCGACACGGCCAACCTGCTACGTTGGAAACCCGGAACATCGACTCTCCAGTCACTTGTTGCTGCTATCCCGGACGTAGCTGCCAAGAACCGCGAGATGCCCCAAACCGTAGAACAGCCACTCGCTACGACTCCGAGGAGGGAAGGAGAACCTCGAACGAGCCCTCTGGATTGTGACCTTCGCTCAGAACCGCATACAAAAGACACCTCAAGGTCCGATTGCCATTGGCGTCATTGGATGGCTTAATTGCACTGTGCAACCAATGGCTGCAAAAGCCTCCCAGAATGATATAATTTCCAGTACATTGGCAGATAGTTGTTCTGATCATTGAACATGCGATGGTTTTGATCTGATTCCGCCGGTGCAAACTATGCGGAACGTCAATCACAGAGGCGGGTCGATGGTGCTCATCAACGTCTGCTAGACGTTTTGAATACATACCGGGAGCCATTGGTTTGCGCGATGCAACTAGGCCATTCAATGGGGCCAATGGCTCTTGCGCAAACTCTCTATTGACCCGCGTTTGGCTCCTTTGCCCCAGTCTATGCCTAAGCTTTCTCAAGTACAGGTGGTAATACTGATGTCCCAATGTTGTTCTCGGCGGGCGGGTCCTCCGCTATGTAGCTGGACCTCAGCTGCCCGCGCATGGAGGCGTATGTGTCCTCCTCGGAGCTGGCGTTGTCGTTGTCGGGCCTGACAGTTTGTGTCGGATCATATTTTTCGCGACAGCGGCCCATCATCCCGCTTTGCCTGCAAAATAATAGAATAATCTTGAACACATCATGCACGCACTCTGATGATGACCGGTTTCGTCCGTGGGTGTCCACCGGTCGACAACTGTTCTTTGGAATGAGGAAGCACGAAGTTTCGGACGTATGCATTTGTCTTGCATCGATCCTCCGCCACAATTTCCGTTCCAAGACGGTGGCGAGCTGGGAAGGATTCAGGGCAAGGTCTGCTGACGGGAATATCATGTTCCAGAGCCCGGAATGTGTGCTCATTTGATCCAACAGGATCTCCGCTGCCGATTTTCTCTTTGGCGCACAATGAAAAGCTCTGCGTGCTTGTGCATCCGAGGTGATCACTGGCTCCTCCATGCTGGCCGCCCCTCTGCCCACGGGAGAAAAGAAAAGTCTGATTTCCCAGGGTTTTGATGGCGTAAGGAAAATGCCATGTTTTCGGCGCGTTTGAGGCCAGAATTTTCCGGCGGCAGCACGCTACCCGTCCCCAAGAAGGCGCCTGGGCGGCGAAAAATTTGGCGGAACGCACGTCGGGGCCGCGTTTTTTGTCATCGATCCTCCTCCCTTCTTCTTCCTTCTCCTCCCCTCTTTCCTTCTCTTTCTTCCCCCTCCCCACCACCTGAGTTGTGTACCGTGCTGGAGTGCGCTGCTGCACGGTTGATAGCATCATTGTTCAGTGATGCGATCATCAGCCTGAGCCTGGTATGGATAGGACCGGAATTTTTTGAAGAGGCGAGTCTAGCCGTAGCGAGACCCAGTCCAGGCAGTGACTACTTGCCGCAGCACAAAGGCTCTAAAGGAAATCGTCCGCACCCAAACAAAAGCGCTCCACTCCCTTCAGTACGCCACCGTGCGAAAGCACTGCTCTCCTCCGCAGGGAAAGAGGGATATTATCCAGACAGAGCGCCGACACGGCCAACCTGCTACGTTGGAAACCCGGAACATCGACTCTCCAGTCACTTGTTGCTGCTATCCCGGACGTAGCTGCCAAGAACCGCGAGATGCCCCAAACCGTAGAACAGCCACTCGCTACGACTCCGAGGAGGGAAGGAGAACCTCGAACGAGCCCTCTGGATTGTGACCTTCGCTCAGAACCGCATACAAAAGACACCTCAAGGTCCGATTGCCATTGGCGTCATTGGATGGCTTAATTGCACTGTGCAACCAATGGCTGCAAAAGCCTCCCAGAATGATATAATTTCCAGTACATTGGCAGATAGTTGTTCTGATCATTGAACATGCGATGGTTTTGATCTGATTCCGTCGGTGCAAACTATGCGGAACGTCAATCACAGAGGCGGGTCGATGGTGCTCATCAACGTCTGCTAGACGCTTTTGAATACATACCGGGAGCCATTGGTTTGCGCTGATGCAACTAGGCCATTCAATGGGGCCAATGGCTCTTGCGCAAACTCTCTATTGACCCGCGTTTGGCTCCTTTGCCCCAGTCTATGCCTAAGCTTTCTCAAGTACAGGTGGTAATACTGATGTCCCAATGTTGTTCTCGGCGGGCGGGTCCTCCGCTATGTAGCTGGACCTCAGCTGCCCGCGCATGGAGGCGTATGTGTCCTCCTCGGAGCTGGCGTTGTCGTTGTCGGGCCTGACAGTTTGTGTCGGATCATATTTTTCGCGACAGCGGCCCATCATCCCGTTTGCCTGCAAAATAATAGAATAATCTTGAACACATCATGCACGCACTCTGATGATGACCGGTTTCGTCCGTGGGTGTCCACCGGTCGACAACTGTTCTTTGGAATGAGGAAGCACGAAGTTTCGGACGTATGCATTTGTCTTGCATCGATCCTCCGCCGTCACAATTTCCGTTCCAAGACGGTGGCGAGCTGGGAAGGATTCAGGGCAAGGTCTGCTGACGGGAATATCATGTTCCAGAGCCCGGAATGTGTGCTCATTTGATCCAACAGGATCTCCGCTGCCGATTTTCTCTTTGGCGCACAATGAAAAGCTCTGCGTGCTTGTGCATCCGAGGTGATCACTGGCTCCTCCATGCTGGCCGCCCTCTGCCCACGGGAGAAAAGAAAAGTCTGATTTCCCAGGGTTTTGATGGCGTAAGGAAAATGCCATGTTTTCGGCGCGTTTGAGGCCAGAATTTTCCGGCGGCAGCACGCTACCCGTCCCCAAGAAGGGCGCCGGGCGGCGAAAAATTTGGCGGAACGCACGTCGGGGCCGCGTTTTTTTGTCATCGATCCTCCTCCCTTCTTCTTCCTTCTCCTCCCCTCTTTCCTTCTCTTTCTTCCCCCTCCCCACCACCTGAGTTGTGTACCGTGCTGGAGTGCGCGCTGCGCACGGTTGATAGCATCATTGTTCAGTGATGCGATCATCAGCCTGAGCCTGGTATGGATAGGACCGGAATTTTTTGAAGAGGCGAGTCTAGCCGTAGCGAGACCCAGTCCAGGCAGTGACTACTTGCCGCAGCACAAAGGCTCTAAAGGAAATCGTCCGCACCCAAACAAAAGCGCTCCACTCCCTTCAGTACGCCACCGTGCGAAAGCACTGCTCTCCTCCGCAGGGAAAGAGGGATATTATCCAGACAGAGCGCTCGACACGGCCAACCTGCTACGTTGGAAACCCGGAACATCGACTCTCCAGTCACTTGTTGCTGCTATCCCGGACGTAGCTGCCAAGAACCGCGAGATGCCCCAAACCGTAGAACAGCCACTCGCTACGACTCCGAGGAGGGAAGGAGAACCTCGAACGAGCCCTCTGGATTGTGACCTTCGCTCAGAACCGCATACAAAAGACACCTCAAGGTCCGATTGCCATTGGCGTCATTGGATGGCTTAATTGCACTGTGCAACCAATGGCTGCAAAAGCCTCCCAGAATGATATAATTTCCAGTACATTGGCAGATAGTTGTTCTGATCATTGAACATGCGATGGTTTTGATCTGATTCCGTCGGTGCAAACTATGCGGAACGTCAATCACAGAGGCGGGTCGATGGTGCTCATCAACGTCTGCTAGACGTTTTGAATACATACCGGAGCCATTGGTTTGCGCGATGCAACTAGGCCATTCAATGGGGCCAATGGCTCTTGCGCAAACTCTCTATTGACCCGCGTTTGGCTCCTTTGCCCCAGTCTATGCCTAAGCTTTCTCAAGTACAGGTGGTAATACTGATGTCCCAATGTTGTTCTCGGCGGGCGGGTCCTCCGCTATGTAGCTGGACCTCAGCTGCCCGCGCATGGAGGCGTATGTGTCCTCCTCGGAGCTGGCGTTGTCGTTGTCGGGCCTGACAGTTTGTGTCGGATCATATTTTTTGCGACAGCGGCCCATCATCCCGCTTTGCCTGCAAAATAATAGAATAATCTTGAACACATCATGCACGCACTCTGATGATGACCGGTTTCGTCCGTGGGTGTCCACCGGTCGACAACTGTTCTTTGGAATGAGGAAGCACGAAGTTTCGGACGTATGCATTTGTCTTGCATCGATCCTCCGCCGTCACAATTTCCGTTCCAAGACGGTGGCGAGCTGGGAAGGATTCAGGGCAAGGTCTGCTGACGGGAATATCATGTTCCAGAGCCCGGAATGTGTGCTCATTTGATCCAACAGGATCTCCGCTGCCGATTTTCTCTTTGGCGCACAATGAAAAGCTCTGCGTGCTTGTGCATCCGAGGTGATCACTGGCTCCTCCATGCTGGCCGCCCTCTGCCCACGGGAGAAAAGAAAAGTCTGATTTCCCAGGGTTTTGATGGCGTAAGGAAAATGCCATGTTTTCGGCGCGTTTGAGGCCAGAATTTTCCGGCGGCAGCACGCTACCCGTCCCCAAGAAGGCGCCCGGGCGGCGAAAAATTTGGCGGAACGCACGTCGGGGCCGCGTTTTTGTCATCGATCCTCCTCCCTTCTTCTTCCTTCTCCTCCCCTCTTTCCTTCTCTTTCTTCCCCCTCCCCACCACCTGAGTTGTGTACCGTGCTGGAGTGCGCTGCGCACGGTTGATAGCATCATTGTTCAGTGATGCGATCATCAGCCTGAGCCTGGTATGGATAGGACCGGAATTTTTTGAAGAGGCGAGTCTAGCCGTAGCGAGACCCAGTCCAGGCAGTGACTACTTGCCGCAGCACAAAGGCTCTAAAGGAAATCGTCCGCACCCAAACAAAAGCGCTCCACTCCCTTCAGTACGCCACCGTGCGAAAGCACTGCTCTCCTCCGCAGGGAAAGAGGGATATTATCCAGACAGAGCGCCGACACGGCCAACCTGCTACGTTGGAAACCCGGAACATCGACTCTCCAGTCACTTGTTGCTGCTATCCCGGACGTAGCTGCCAAGAACCGCGAGATGCCCCAAACCGTAGAACAGCCACTCGCTACGACTCCGAGGAGGGAAGGAGAACCTCGAACGAGCCCTCTGGATTGTGACCTTCGCTCAGAACCGCATACAAAAGACACCTCAAGGTCCGATTGCCATTGGCGTCATTGGATGGCTTAATTGCACTGTGCAACCAATGGCTGCAAAAGCCTCCCAGAATGATATAATTTCCAGTACATTGGCAGATAGTTGTTCTGATCATTGAACATGCGATGGTTTTGATCTGATTCCGTCGGGTGCAAACTATGCGGAACGTCAATCACAGAGGCGGGTCGATGGTGCTCATCAACGTCTGCTAGACGTTTTGAATACATACCGGGAGCCATTGGTTTGCGCGATGCAACTAGGCCATTCAATGGGGCCAATGGCTCTTGCGCAAAACTCTCTATTGACCCGCGTTTGGCTCCTTTGCCCCAGTCTATGCCTAAGCTTTCCAAGTACAGGTGGTAATACTGATGTCCCAATGTTGTTCTCGGCGGGCGGGTCCTCCGCTATGTAGCTGGACCTCAGCTGCCCGCGCATGGAGGCGTATGTGTCCTCCTCCTGGAGCTGGCGTTGTCGTTGTCGGGCCTGACAGTTTGTGTCGGATCATATTTTTTGCGACAGCGGCCCATCATCCCGCTTTGCCTGCAAAATAATAGAATAATCTTGAACACATCATGCACGCACTCTGATGATGACCGGTTTCGTCCGTGGGTGTCCACCGGTCGACAACTGTTCTTTGGAATGAGGAAGCACGAAGTTTCGGACGTATGCATTTGTCTTGCATCGATCCTCCGCCGTCACAATTTCCGTTCCAAGACGGTGGCGAGCTGGGAAGGATTCAGGGCAAGGTCTGCTGACGGGAATATCATGTTCCAGAGCCCGGAATGTGTGCTCATTTGATCCAACAGGATCTCCGCTGCCGATTTTCTCTTTGGCGCACAATGAAAAGCTCTGCGTGCTTGTGCATCCGAGGTGATCACTGGCTCCTCCATGCTGGCCGCCCTCTGCCCACGGGAGAAAAGAAAAGTCTGATTTCCCAGGGTTTTGATGGCGTAAGGAAAATGCCATGTTTTCGGCGCTTTGAGGCCAGAATTTTCCGGCGGCAGCACGCTACCCGTCCCCAAGAAGGCGCCCGCGGCGGCGAAAAATTTGGCGGAACGCACGTCGGGGCCGCGTTTTTGTCATCGATCCTCCTCCCTTCTTCTTCCTTCTCCTCCCCTTTTTCCTTCTCTTTCTTCCCCCTCCCCACCACCTGAGTTGTGTACCGTGCTGGAGTGCGCGCTGCGCACGGTTGATAGCATCATTGTTCAGTGATGCGATCATCAGCCTGAGCCTGGTATGGATAGGACCGAATTTTTTGAAGAGGCGAGTCTAGCCGTAGCGAGACCCAGTCCAGGCAGTGACTACTTGCCGCAGCACAAAGGCTCTAAAGGAAATCGTCCGCACCCAAACAAAAGCGCTCCACTCCCTTCAGTACGCCACCGTGCGAAAGCACTGCTCTCCTCCGCAGGGAAAGAGGGATATTATCCAGACAGAGCGCTCGACACGGCCAACCTGCTACGTTGGAAACCCGGAACATCGACTCTCCAGTCACTTGTTGCTGCTATCCCGGACGTAGCTGCCAAGAACCGCGAGATGCCCCAAACCGTAGAACAGCCACTCGCTACGACTCCGAGGAGGGAAGGAGAACCTCGAACGAGCCCTCTGGATTGTGACCTTCGCTCAGAACCGCATACAAAAGACACCTCAAGGTCCGATTGCCATTGGCGTCATTGGATGGCTTAATTGCACTGTGCAACCAATGGCTGCAAAAGCCTCCCAGAATGATATAATTTCCAGTACATTGGCAGATAGTTGTTCTGATCATTGAACATGCGATGGTTTTGATCTGATTCCGTCGGTGCAAACTATGCGGAACGTCAATCACAGAGGCGGGTCGATGGTGCTCATCAACGTCTGCTAGACGTTTTGAATACATACCGGAGCCATTGGTTTGCGCGATGCAACTAGGCCATTCAATGGGGCCAATGGCTCTTGCGCAAACTCTCTATTGACCCGCGTTTGGCTCCTTTGCCCCAGTCTATGCCTAAGCTTTCTCAAGTACAGGTGGTAATACTGATGTCCCAATGTTGTTCTCGGCGGGCGGGTCCTCCGCTATGTAGCTGGACCTCAGCTGCCCGCGCATGGAGGCGTATGTGTCCTCCTCGGAGCTGGCGTTGTCGTTGTCGGGCCTGACAGTTTGTGTCGGATCATATTTTTCGCGACAGCGGCCCATCATCCCGCTTTGCCTGCAAAATAATAGAATAATCTTGAACACATCATGCACGCACTCTGATGATGACCGGTTTCGTCCGTGGGTGTCCACCGGTCGACAACTGTTCTTTGGAATGAGGAAGCACGAAGTTTCGGACGTATGCATTTGTCTTGCATCGATCCTCCGCCGTCACAATTTCCGTTCCAAGACGGTGGCGAGCTGGGAAGGATTCAGGGCAAGGTCTGCTGACGGGAATATCATGTTCCAGAGCCCGGAATGTGTGCTCATTTGATCCAACAGGATCTCCGCTGCCGATTTTCTCTTTGGCGCACAATGAAAAGCTCTGCGTGCTTGTGCATCCGAGGTGATCACTGGCTCCTCCATGCTGGCCGCCCTCTGCCCACGGGAGAAAAGAAAAGTCTGATTTCCCAGGGTTTTGATGGCGTAAGGAAAATGCCATGTTTTCGGCGCGTTTGAGGCCAGAATTTTCCGGCGGCAGCACGCTACCCGTCCCCAAGAAGGCGCCCGGCGGCGGCGAAAAATTTGGCGGAACGCACGTCGGGGCCGCGTTTTTTGTCATCGATCCTCCTCCCTTCTTCTTCCTTCTCCTCCCCTCTTTCCTTCTCTTTCTTCCCCCTCCCCACCACCTGAGTTGTGTACCGTGCTGGAGTGCGCTGCGCACGGTTGATAGCATCATTGTTCAGTGATGCGATCATCAGCCTGAGCCTGGTATGGATAGGACCGGAATTTTTTGAAGAGGCGAGTCTAGCCGTAGCGAGACCCAGTCCAGGCAGTGACTACTTGCCGCAGCACAAAGGCTCTAAAGGAAATCGTCCGCACCCAAACAAAAGCGCTCCACTCCCTTCAGTACGCCACCGTGCGAAAGCACTGCTCTCCTCCGCAGGGAAAGAGGGATATTATCCAGACAGAGCGCCGACACGGCCAACCTGCTACGTTGGAAACCCGGAACATCGACTCTCCAGTCACTTGTTGCTGCTATCCCGGACGTAGCTGCCAAGAACCGCGAGATGCCCCAAACCGTAGAACAGCCACTCGCTACGACTCCGAGGAGGGAAGGAGAACCTCGAACGAGCCCTCTGGATTGTGACCTTCGCTCAGAACCGCATACAAAAGACACCTCAAGGTCCGATTGCCATTGGCGTCATTGGATGGCTTAATTGCACTGTGCAACCAATGGCTGCAAAAGCCTCCCAGAATGATATAATTTCCAGTACATTGGCAGATAGTTGTTCTGATCATTGAACATGCGATGGTTTTGATCTGATTCCGTCGGTGCAAACTATGCGGAACGTCAATCACAGAGGCGGGTCGATGGTGCTCATCAACGTCTGCTAGACGTTTTGAATACATACCGGGAGCCATTGGTTTGCGCGATGCAACTAGGCCATTCAATGGGGCCAATGGCTCTTGCGCAAACTCTCTATTGACCCGCGTTTGGCTCCTTTGCCCCAGTCTATGCCTAAGCTTTCTCAAGTACAGGTGGTAATACTGATGTCCCAATGTTGTTCTCGGCGGGCGGGTCCTCCGCTATGTAGCTGGACCTCAGCTGCCCGCGCATGGAGGCGTATGTGTCCTCCTCGGAGCTGGCGTTGTCGTTGTCGGGCCTGACAGTTTGTGTCGGATCATATTTTTCGCGACAGCGGCCCATCATCCCGTTTGCCTGCAAAATAATAGAATAATCTTGAACACATCATGCACGCACTCTGATGATGACCGGTTTCGTCCGTGGGTGTCCACCGGTCGACAACTGTTCTTTGGAATGAGGAAGCACGAAGTTTCGGACGTATGCATTTGTCTTGCATCGATCCTCCGCCGTCACAATTTCCGTTCCAAGACGGTGGCGAGCTGGGAAGGATTCAGGGCAAGGTCTGCTGACGGGAATATCATGTTCCAGAGCCCGGAATGTGTGCTCATTTGATCCAACAGGATCTCCGCTGCCGATTTTCTCTTTGGCGCACAATGAAAAGCTCTGCGTGCTTGTGCATCCGAGGTGATCACTGGCTCCTCCATGCTGGCCGCCCTCTGCCCACGGGAGAAAAGAAAAGTCTGATTTCCCAGGGTTTTGATGGCGTAAGGAAAATGCCATGTTTTCGGCGCGTTTGAGGCCAGAATTTTCCGGCGGCAGCACGCTACCCGTCCCCAAGAAGGCGCCCGCGGCGGCGAAAAATTTGGCGGAACGCACGTCGGGGCCGCGTTTTTTGTCATCGATCCTCCTCCCTTCTTCTTCCTTCTCCTCCCCTCTTTCCTTCTCTTTCTTCCCCCTCCCCACCACCTGAGTTGTGTACCGTGCTGGAGTGCGCGCTGCGCACGGTTGATAGCATCATTGTTCAGTGATGCGATCATCAGCCTGAGCCTGGTATGGATAGGACCGAATTTTTTTGAAGAGGCGAGTCTAGCCGTAGCGAGACCCAGTCCAGGCAGTGACTACTTGCCGCAGCACAAAGGCTCTAAAGGAAATCGTCCGCACCCAAACAAAAGCGCTCCACTCCCTTCAGTACGCCACCGTGCGAAAGCACTGCTCTCCTCCGCAGGGAAAGAGGGATATTATCCAGACAGAGCGCTCGACACGGCCAACCTGCTACGTTGGAAACCCGGAACATCGACTCTCCAGTCACTTGTTGCTGCTATCCCGGACGTAGCTGCCAAGAACCGCGAGATGCCCCAAACCGTAGAACAGCCACTCGCTACGACTCCGAGGAGGGAAGGAGAACCTCGAACGAGCCCTCTGGATTGTGACCTTCGCTCAGAACCGCATACAAAAGACACCTCAAGGTCCGATTGCCATTGGCGTCATTGGATGGCTTAATTGCACTGTGCAACCAATGGCTGCAAAAGCCTCCCAGAATGATATAATTTCCAGTACATTGGCAGATAGTTGTTCTGATCATTGAACATGCGATGGTTTTGATCTGATTCCGTCGGTGCAAACTATGCGGAACGTCAATCACAGAGGCGGGTCGATGGTGCTCATCAACGTCTGCTAGACGTTTTGAATACATACCGGGAGCCATTGGTTTGCGCGATGCAACTAGGCCATTCAATGGGGCCAATGGCTCTTGCGCAAACTCTCTATTGACCCGCGTTTGGCTCCTTTGCCCCAGTCTATGCCTAAGCTTTCTCAAGTACAGGTGGTAATACTGATGTCCCAATGTTGTTCTCGGCGGGCGGGTCCTCCGCTATGTAGCTGGACCTCAGCTGCCCGCGCATGGAGGCGTATGTGTCCTCCTCGGAGCTGGCGTTGTCGTTGTCGGGCCTGACAGTTTGTGTCGGATCATATTTTTCGCGACAGCGGCCCATCATCCCGCTTTGCCTGCAAAATAATAGAATAATCTTGAACACATCATGCACGCACTCTGATGATGACCGGTTTCGTCCGTGGGTGTCCACCGGTCGACAACTGTTCTTTGGAATGAGGAAGCACGAAGTTTCGGACGTATGCATTTGTCTTGCATCGATCCTCCGCCGTCACAATTTCCGTTCCAAGACGGTGGCGAGCTGGGAAGGATTCAGGGCAAGGTCTGCTGACGGGAATATCATGTTCCAGAGCCCGGAATGTGTGCTCATTTGATCCAACAGGATCTCCGCTGCCGATTTTCTCTTTGGCGCACAATGAAAAGCTCTGCGTGCTTGTGCATCCGAGGTGATCACTGGCTCCTCCATGCTGGCCGCCCTCTGCCCACGGGAGAAAAGAAAAGTCTGATTTCCCAGGGTTTTGATGGCGTAAGGAAAATGCCATGTTTTCGGCGCGTTTGAGGCCAGAATTTTCCGGCGGCAGCACGCTACCCGTCCCCAAGAAGGCGCCCGGCGGCGGAAAATTTGGCGGAACGCACGTCGGGGCCGCGTTTTTGTCATCGATCCTCCTCCCTTCTTCTTCCTTCTCCTCCCCTCTTTCCTTCTCTTTCTTCCCCCTCCCCACCACCTGAGTTGTGTACCGTGCTGGAGTGCGCGCTGCGCACGGTTGATAGCATCATTGTTCAGTGATGCGATCATCAGCCTGAGCCTGGTATGGATAGGACCGGAATTTTTTGAAGAGGCGAGTCTAGCCGTAGCGAGACCCAGTCCAGGCAGTGACTACTTGCCGCAGCACAAAGGCTCTAAAGGAAATCGTCCGCACCCAAACAAAAGCGCTCCACTCCCTTCAGTACGCCACCGTGCGAAAGCACTGCTCTCCTCCGCAGGGAAAGAGGGATATTATCCAGACAGAGCGCCGACACGGCCAACCTGCTACGTTGGAAACCCGGAACATCGACTCTCCAGTCACTTGTTGCTGCTATCCCGGACGTAGCTGCCAAGAACCGCGAGATGCCCCAAACCGTAGAACAGCCACTCGCTACGACTCCGAGGAGGGAAGGAGAACCTCGAACGAGCCCTCTGGATTGTGACCTTCGCTCAGAACCGCATACAAAAGACACCTCAAGGTCCGATTGCCATTGGCGTCATTGGATGGCTTAATTGCACTGTGCAACCAATGGCTGCAAAAGCCTCCCAGAATGATATAATTTCCAGTACATTGGCAGATAGTTGTTCTGATCATTGAACATGCGATGGTTTTGATCTGATTCCGTCGGTGCAAACTATGCGGAACGTCAATCACAGAGGCGGGTCGATGGTGCTCATCAACGTCTGCTAGACGCTTTTGAATACATACCGGGAGCCATTGGTTTGCGCGATGCAACTAGGCCATTCAATGGGGCCAATGGCTCTTGCGCAAACTCTCTATTGACCCGCGTTTGGCTCCTTTGCCCCAGTCTATGCCTAAGCTTTCTCAAGTACAGGTGGTAATACTGATGTCCCAATGTTGTTCTCGGCGGGCGGGTCCTCCGCTATGTAGCTGGACCTCAGCTGCCCGCGCATGGAGGCGTATGTGTCCTCCTCGGAGCTGGCGTTGTCGTTGTCGGGCCTGACAGTTTGTGTCGGATCATATTTTTCGCGACAGCGGCCCATCATCCCGCTTTGCCTGCAAAATAATAGAATAATCTTGAACACATCATGCACGCACTCTGATGATGACCGGTTTCGTCCGTGGGTGTCCACCGGTCGACAACTGTTCTTTGGAATGAGGAAGCACGAAGTTTCGGACGTATGCATTTGTCTTGCATCGATCCTCCGCCGTCACAATTTCCGTTCCAAGACGGTGGCGAGCTGGGAAGGATTCAGGGCAAGGTCTGCTGACGGGAATATCATGTTCCAGAGCCCGGAATGTGTGCTCATTTGATCCAACAGGATCTCCGCTGCCGATTTTCTCTTTGGCGCACAATGAAAAGCTCTGCGTGCTTGTGCATCCGAGGTGATCACTGGCTCCTCCATGCTGGCCGCCCTCTGCCCACGGGAGAAAAGAAAAGTCTGATTTCCCAGGGTTTTGATGGCGTAAGGAAAATGCCATGTTTTCGGCGGCGTTTGAGGCCAGAATTTTCCGGCGGCAGCACGCTACCCGTCCCCAAGAAGGCGCCCGCGGCGGCGAAAAATTTGGCGGAACGCACGTCGGGGCCGCGTTTTTTGTCATCGATCCTCCTCCCTTCTTCTTCCTTCTCCTCCCCTCTTTCCTTCTCTTTCTTCCCCCTCCCCACCACCTGAGTTGTGTACCGTGCTGGAGTGCGCTGCTGCACGGTTGATAGCATCATTGTTCAGTGATGCGATCATCAGCCTGAGCCTGGTATGGATAGGACCGGAATTTTTTGAAGAGGCGAGTCTAGCCGTAGCGAGACCCAGTCCAGGCAGTGACTACTTGCCGCAGCACAAAGGCTCTAAAGGAAATCGTCCGCACCCAAACAAAAGCGCTCCACTCCCTTCAGTACGCCACCGTGCGAAAGCACTGCTCTCCTCCGCAGGGAAAGAGGGATATTATCCAGACAGAGCGCCGACACGGCCAACCTGCTACGTTGGAAACCCGGAACATCGACTCTCCAGTCACTTGTTGCTGCTATCCCGGACGTAGCTGCCAAGAACCGCGAGATGCCCCAAACCGTAGAACAGCCACTCGCTACGACTCCGAGGAGGGAAGGAGAACCTCGAACGAGCCCTCTGGATTGTGACCTTCGCTCAGAACCGCATACAAAAGACACCTCAAGGTCCGATTGCCATTGGCGTCATTGGATGGCTTAATTGCACTGTGCAACCAATGGCTGCAAAAGCCTCCCAGAATGATATAATTTCCAGTACATTGGCAGATAGTTGTTCTGATCATTGAACATGCGATGGTTTTGATCTGATTCCGTCGGTGCAAACTATGCGGAACGTCAATCACAGAGGCGGGTCGATGGTGCTCATCAACGTCTGCTAGACGTTTTGAATACATACCGGGAGCCATTGGTTTGCGCGATGCAACTAGGCCATTCAATGGGGCCAATGGCTCTTGCGCAAACTCTCTATTGACCCGCGTTTGGCTCCTTTGCCCCAGTCTATGCCTAAGCTTTCTCAAGTACAGGTGGTAATACTGATGTCCCAATGTTGTTCTCGGCGGGCGGGTCCTCCGCTATGTAGCTGGACCTCAGCTGCCCGCGCATGGAGGCGTATGTGTCCTCCTCGGAGCTGGCGTTGTCGTTGTCGGGCCTGACAGTTTGTGTCGGATCATATTTTTCGCGACAGCGGCCCATCATCCCGCTTTGCCTGCAAAATAATAGAATAATCTTGAACACATCATGCACGCACTCTGATGATGACCGGTTTCGTCCGTGGGTGTCCACCGGTCGACAACTGTTCTTTGGAATGAGGAAGCACGAAGTTTCGGACGTATGCATTTGTCTTGCATCGATCCTCCGCCGTCACAATTTCCGTTCCAAGACGGTGGCGAGCTGGGAAGGATTCAGGGCAAGGTCTGCTGACGGGAATATCATGTTCCAGAGCCCGGAATGTGTGCTCATTTGATCCAACAGGATCTCCGCTGCCGATTTTCTCTTTGGCGCACAATGAAAAGCTCTGCGTGCTTGTGCATCCGAGGTGATCACTGGCTCCTCCATGCTGGCCGCCCTCTGCCCACGGGAGAAAAGAAAAGTCTGATTTCCCAGGGTTTTGATGGCGTAAGGAAAATGCCATGTTTTCGGGCGCGTTTGAGGCCAGAATTTTCCGGCGGCAGCACGCTACCCGTCCCCAAGAAGGCGCCCGGGCGGCGAAAAATTTGGCGGAACGCACCGGCCGGGCCGCGTTTTTGTCATCGATCCTCCTCCCTTCTTCTTCCTTCTCCTCCCCTCTTTCCTTCTCTTTCTTCCCCTCCCCACCACCTGAGTTGTGTACCGTGCTGGAGTGCGCTGCTGCACGGTTGATAGCATCATTGTTCAGTGATGCGATCATCAGCCTGAGCCTGGTATGGATAGGACCGGAATTTTTTGAAGAGGCGAGTCTAGCCGTAGCGAGACCCAGTCCAGGCAGTGACTACTTGCCGCAGCACAAAGGCTCTAAAGGAAATCGTCCGCACCCAAACAAAAGCGCTCCACTCCCTTCAGTACGCCACCGTGCGAAAGCACTGCTCTCCTCCGCAGGGAAAGAGGGATATTATCCAGACAGAGCGCCGACACGGCCAACCTGCTACGTTGGAAACCCGGAACATCGACTCTCCAGTCACTTGTTGCTGCTATCCCGGACGTAGCTGCCAAGAACCGCGAGATGCCCCAAACCGTAGAACAGCCACTCGCTACGACTCCGAGGAGGGAAGGAGAACCTCGAACGAGCCCTCTGGATTGTGACCTTCGCTCAGAACCGCATACAAAAGACACCTCAAGGTCCGATTGCCATTGGCGTCATTGGATGGCTTAATTGCACTGTGCAACCAATGGCTGCAAAAGCCTCCCAGAATGATATAATTTCCAGTACATTGGCAGATAGTTGTTCTGATCATTGAACATGCGATGGTTTTGATCTGATTCCGTCGGTGCAAACTATGCGGAACGTCAATCACAGAGGCGGGTCGATGGTGCTCATCAACGCCTGCTAGACGCTTTTGAATACATACCGGGAGCCATTGGTTTGCGCGATGCAACTAGGCCATTCAATGGGGCCAATGGCTCTTGCGCAAACTCTCTATTGACCCGCGTTTGGCTCCTTTGCCCCAGTCTATGCCTAAGCTTTCTCAAGTACAGGTGGTAATACTGATGTCCCAATGTTGTTCTCGGCGGGCGGGTCCTCCGCTATGTAGCTGGACCTCAGCTGCCCGCGCATGGAGGCGTATGTGTCCTCCTCGGAGCTGGCGTTGTCGTTGTCGGGCCTGACAGTTTGTGTCGGATCATATTTTTCGGACAGCGGCCCATCATCCCGTTTGCCTGCAAAATAATAGAATAATCTTGAACACATCATGCACGCACTCTGATGATGACCGGTTTCGTCCTGTGGGTGTCCACCGGTCGACAACTGTTCTTTGGAATGAGGAAGCACGAAGTTTCGGACGTATGCATTTGTCTTGCATCGATCCTCCGCCGTCACAATTTCCGTTCCAAGACGGTGGCGAGCTGGGAAGGATTCAGGGCAAGGTCTGCTGACGGGAATATCATGTTCCAGAGCCCGGAATGTGTGCTCATTTGATCCAACAGGATCTCCGCTGCCGATTTTCTCTTTGGCGCACAATGAAAAGCTCTGCGTGCTTGTGCATCCGAGGTGATCACTGGCTCCTCCATGCTGGCCGCCCTCTGCCCACGGGAGAAAAGAAAAGTCTGATTTCCCAGGGTTTTGATGGCGTAAGGAAAATGCCATGTTTTCGGCGCGTTTGAGGCCAGAATTTTCCGGCGGCAGCACGCTACCCGTCCCCAAGAAGGCGCCCGGGCGGCGGCGAAAAATTTGGCGGAACGCACGTCGGGGCCCAGCGTTTTTTGTCATCGATCCTCCTCCCTTCTTCTTCCTTCTCCTCCCCCTCTTTCCTTCTCTTTCTTCCCCCTCCCCACCACCTGAGTTGTGTACCGTGCTGGAGTGCGCTGCTGCACGGTTGATAGCATCATTGTTCAGTGATGCGATCATCAGCCTGAGCCTGGTATGGATAGGACCGGAATTTTTTGAAGAGGCGAGTCTAGCCGTAGCGAGACCCAGTCCAGGCAGTGACTACTTGCCGCAGCACAAAGGCTCTAAAGGAAATCGTCCGCACCCAAACAAAAGCGCTCCACTCCCTTCAGTACGCCACCGTGCGAAAGCACTGCTCTCCTCCGCAGGGAAAGAGGGATATTATCCAGACAGAGCGCCGACACGGCCAACCTGCTACGTTGGAAACCCGGAACATCGACTCTCCAGTCACTTGTTGCTGCTATCCCGGACGTAGCTGCCAAGAACCGCGAGATGCCCCAAACCGTAGAACAGCCACTCGCTACGACTCCGAGGAGGGAAGGAGAACCTCGAACGAGCCCTCTGGATTGTGACCTTCGCCAGAACCGCATACAAAAGACACCTCAAGGTCCGATTGCCATTGGCGTCATTGGATGGCTTAATTGCACTGTGCAACCAATGGCTGCAAAAGCCTCCCAGAATGATATAATTTCCAGTACATTGGCAGATAGTTGTTCTGATCATTGAACATGCGATGGTTTTGATCTGATTCCGTCGGTGCAAACTATGCGGAACGTCAATCACAGAGGCGGGTCGATGGTGCTCATCAACGTCTGCTAGACGTTTTGAATACATACCGGGAGCCATTGGTTTGCGCGATGCAACTAGGCCATTCAATGGGGCCAATGGCTCTTGCGCAAACTCTCTATTGACCCGCGTTTGGCTCCTTTGCCCCAGTCTATGCCTAAGCTTTCTCAAGTACAGGTGGTAATACTGATGTCCCAATGTTGTTCTCGGCGGGCGGGTCCTCCGCTATGTAGCTGGACCTCAGCTGCCCGCGCATGGAGGCGTATGTGTCCTCCTCGGAGCTGGCGTTGTCGTTGTCGGGCCTGACAGTTTGTGTCGGATCATATTTTTCGCGACAGCGGCCCATCATCCCGCTTTGCCTGCAAAATAATAGAATAATCTTGAACACATCATGCACGCACTCTGATGATGACCGGTTTCGTCCGTGGGTGTCCACCGGTCGACAACTGTTCTTTGGAATGAGGAAGCACGAAGTTTCGGACGTATGCATTTGTCTTGCATCGATCCTCCGCCGTCACAATTTCCGTTCCAAGACGGTGGCGAGCTGGGAAGGATTCAGGGCAAGGTCTGCTGACGGGAATATCATGTTCCAGAGCCCGGAATGTGTGCTCATTTGATCCAACAGGATCTCCGCTGCCGATTTTCTCTTTGGCGCACAATGAAAAGCTCTGCGTGCTTGTGCATCCGAGGTGATCACTGGCTCCTCCATGCTGGCCGCCCTCTGCCCACGGGAGAAAAGAAAAGTCTGATTTCCCAGGGTTTTGATGGCGTAAGGAAAATGCCATGTTTTCGGCGCGTTTGAGGCCAGAATTTTCCGGCGGCAGCACGCTACCCGTCCCCAAGAAGGCGCCCGCGGCGGCGAAAAATTTGGCGGAACGCACGTCGGGGCCGCGTTTTTTGTCATCGATCCTCCTCCCTTCTTCTTCCTTCTCCTCCCCTCTTTCCTTCTCTTTCTTCCCCCTCCCCACCACCTGAGTTGTGTACCGTGCTGGAGTGCGCGCTGCGCACGGTTGATAGCATCATTGTTCAGTGATGCGATCATCAGCCTGAGCCTGGTATGGATAGGACCGGAATTTTTTGAAGAGGCGAGTCTAGCCGTAGCGAGACCCAGTCCAGGCAGTGACTACTTGCCGCAGCACAAAGGCTCTAAAGGAAATCGTCCGCACCCAAACAAAAGCGCTCCACTCCCTTCAGTACGCCACCGTGCGAAAGCACTGCTCTCCTCCGCAGGGAAAGAGGGATATTATCCAGACAGAGCGCCGACACGGCCAACCTGCTACGTTGGAAACCCGGAACATCGACTCTCCAGTCACTTGTTGCTGCTATCCCGGACGTAGCTGCCAAGAACCGCGAGATGCCCCAAACCGTAGAACAGCCACTCGCTACGACTCCGAGGAGGGAAGGAGAACCTCGAACGAGCCCTCTGGATTGTGACCTTCGCTCAGAACCGCATACAAAAGACACCTCAAGGTCCGATTGCCATTGGCGTCATTGGATGGCTTAATTGCACTGTGCAACCAATGGCTGCAAAAGCCTCCCAGAATGATATAATTTCCAGTACATTGGCAGATAGTTGTTCTGATCATTGAACATGCGATGGTTTTGATCTGATTCCGTCGGTGCAAACTATGCGGAACGTCAATCACAGAGGCGGGTCGATGGTGCTCATCAACGCCTGCTAGACGTTTTGAATACATACCGGGAGCCATTGGTTTGCGCGATGCAACTAGGCCATTCAATGGGGCCAATGGCTCTTGCGCAAACTCTCTATTGACCCGCGTTTGGCTCCTTTGCCCCAGTCTATGCCTAAGCTTTCTCAAGTACAGGTGGTAATACTGATGTCCCAATGTTGTTCTCGGCGGGCGGGTCCTCCGCTATGTAGCTGGACCTCAGCTGCCCGCGCATGGAGGCGTATGTGTCCTCCTCGGAGCTGGCGTTGTCGTTGTCGGGCCTGACAGTTTGTGTCGGATCATATTTTTCGCGACAGCGGCCCATCATCCCGTTTGCCTGCAAAATAATAGAATAATCTTGAACACATCATGCACGCACTCTGATGATGACCGGTTTCGTCCGTGGGTGTCCACCGGTCGACAACTGTTCTTTGGAATGAGGAAGCACGAAGTTTCGGACGTATGCATTTGTCTTGCATCGATCCTCCGCCGTCACAATTTCCGTTCCAAGACGGTGGCGAGCTGGGAAGGATTCAGGGCAAGGTCTGCTGACGGGAATATCATGTTCCAGAGCCCGGAATGTGTGCTCATTTGATCCAACAGGATCTCCGCTGCCGATTTTCTCTTTGGCGCACAATGAAAAGCTCTGCGTGCTTGTGCATCCGAGGTGATCACTGGCTCCTCCATGCTGGCCGCCCTCTGCCCACGGGAGAAAAGAAAAGTCTGATTTCCCAGGGTTTTGATGGCGTAAGGAAAATGCCATGTTTTCGGCGCGTTTGAGGCCAGAATTTTCCGGCGGCAGCACGCTACCCGTCCCCAAGAAGGCGCCCGGCGGCGGCGAAAAATTTGGCGGAACGCACGTCGGGGCCGCGTTTTTTGTCATCGATCCTCCTCCCTTCTTCTTCCTTCTCCTCCCCTCTTTCCTTCTCTTTCTTCCCCCTCCCCACCACCTGAGTTGTGTACCGTGCTGGAGTGCGCGCTGCACGGTTGATAGCATCATTGTTCAGTGATGCGATCATCAGCCTGAGCCTGGTATGGATAGGACCGGAATTTTTTGAAGAGGCGAGTCTAGCCGTAGCGAGACCCAGTCCAGGCAGTGACTACTTGCCGCAGCACAAAGGCTCTAAAGGAAATCGTCCGCACCCAAACAAAAGCGCTCCACTCCCTTCAGTACGCCACCGTGCGAAAGCACTGCTCTCCTCCGCAGGGAAAGAGGGATATTATCCAGACAGAGCGCCGACACGGCCAACCTGCTACGTTGGAAACCCGGAACATCGACTCTCCAGTCACTTGTTGCTGCTATCCCGGACGTAGCTGCCAAGAACCGCGAGATGCCCCAAACCGTAGAACAGCCACTCGCTACGACTCCGAGGAGGGAAGGAGAACCTCGAACGAGCCCTCTGGATTGTGACCTTCGCTCAGAACCGCATACAAAAGACACCTCAAGGTCCGATTGCCATTGGCGTCATTGGATGGCTTAATTGCACTGTGCAACCAATGGCTGCAAAAGCCTCCCAGAATGATATAATTTCCAGTACATTGGCAGATAGTTGTTCTGATCATTGAACATGCGATGGTTTTGATCTGATTCCGTCGGTGCAAACTATGCGGAACGTCAATCACAGAGGCGGGTCGATGGTGCTCATCAACGTCTGCTAGACGTTTTGAATACATACCGGAGCCATTGGTTTGCGCGATGCAACTAGGCCATTCAATGGGGCCAATGGCTCTTGCGCAAACTCTCTATTGACCCGCGTTTGGCTCCTTTGCCCCAGTCTATGCCTAAGCTTTCTCAAGTACAGGTGGTAATACTGATGTCCCAATGTTGTTCTCGGCGGGCGGGTCCTCCGCTATGTAGCTGGACCTCAGCTGCCCGCGCATGGAGGCGTATGTGTCCTCCTCGGAGCTGGCGTTGTCGTTGTCGGGCCTGACAGTTTGTGTCGGATCATATTTTTCGCGACAGCGGCCCATCATCCCGTTTGCCTGCAAAATAATAGAATAATCTTGAACACATCATGCACGCACTCTGATGATGACCGGTTTCGTCCGTGGGTGTCCACCGGTCGACAACTGTTCTTTGGAATGAGGAAGCACGAAGTTTCGGACGTATGCATTTGTCTTGCATCGATCCTCCGCCGTCACAATTTCCGTTCCAAGACGGTGGCGAGCTGGGAAGGATTCAGGGCAAGGTCTGCTGACGGGAATATCATGTTCCAGAGCCCGGAATGTGTGCTCATTTGATCCAACAGGATCTCCGCTGCCGATTTTCTCTTTGGCGCACAATGAAAAGCTCTGCGTGCTTGTGCATCCGAGGTGATCACTGGCTCCTCCATGCTGGCCGCCCTCTGCCCACGGGAGAAAAGAAAAGTCTGATTTCCCAGGGTTTTGATGGCGTAAGGAAAATGCCATGTTTTCGGCGCGTTTGAGGCCAGAATTTTCCGGCGGCAGCACGCTACCCGTCCCCAAGAAGGCGCCCGGGGCGGCGAAAAATTTGGCGGAACGCACGTCGGGGCCGCGTTTTTTGTCATCGATCCTCCTCCCTTCTTCTTCCTTCTCCTCCCCTCTTTCTTCTCTTTCTTCCCCCTCCCCACCACCTGAGTTGTGTACCGTGCTGGAGTGCGCGCTGCGCACGGTTGATAGCATCATTGTTCAGTGATGCGATCATCAGCCTGAGCCTGGTATGGATAGGACCGGAATTTTTTGAAGAGGCGAGTCTAGCCGTAGCGAGACCCAGTCCAGGCAGTGACTACTTGCCGCAGCACAAAGGCTCTAAAGGAAATCGTCCGCACCCAAACAAAAGCGCTCCACTCCCTTCAGTACGCCACCGTGCGAAAGCACTGCTCTCCTCCGCAGGGAAAGAGGGATATTATCCAGACAGAGCGCCGACACGGCCAACCTGCTACGTTGGAAACCCGGAACATCGACTCTCCAGTCACTTGTTGCTGCTATCCCGGACGTAGCTGCCAAGAACCGCGAGATGCCCCAAACCGTAGAACAGCCACTCGCTACGACTCCGAGGAGGGAAGGAGAACCTCGAACGAGCCCTCTGGATTGTGACCTTCGCTCAGAACCGCATACAAAAGACACCTCAAGGTCCGATTGCCATTGGCGTCATTGGATGGCTTAATTGCACTGTGCAACCAATGGCTGCAAAAGCCTCCCAGAATGATATAATTTCCAGTACATTGGCAGATAGTTGTTCTGATCATTGAACATGCGATGGTTTTGATCTGATTCCGTCGGTGCAAACTATGCGGAACGTCAATCACAGAGGCGGGTCGATGGTGCTCATCAACGTCTGCTAGACGTTTTGAATACATACCGGGAGCCATTGGTTTGCGCGATGCAACTAGGCCATTCAATGGGGCCAATGGCTCTTGCGCAAAACTCTCTATTGACCCGCGTTTGGCTCCTTTGCCCCAGTCTATGCCTAAGCTTTCTCAAGTACAGGTGGTAATACTGATGTCCCAATGTTGTTCTCGGCGGGCGGGTCCTCCGCTATGTAGCTGGACCTCAGCTGCCCGCGCATGGAGGCGTATGTGTCCTCCTCGGAGCTGGCGTTGTCGTTGTCGGGCCTGACAGTTTGTGTCGGATCATATTTTTCGCGACAGCGGCCCATCATCCCGCTTTGCCTGCAAAATAATAGAATAATCTTGAACACATCATGCACGCACTCTGATGATGACCGGTTTCGTCCGTGGGTGTCCACCGGTCGACAACTGTTCTTTGGAATGAGGAAGCACGAAGTTTCGGACGTATGCATTTGTCTTGCATCGATCCTCCGCCGTCACAATTTCCGTTCCAAGACGGTGGCGAGCTGGGAAGGATTCAGGGCAAGGTCTGCTGACGGGAATATCATGTTCCAGAGCCCGGAATGTGTGCTCATTTGATCCAACAGGATCTCCGCTGCCGATTTTCTCTTTGGCGCACAATGAAAAGCTCTGCGTGCTTGTGCATCCGAGGTGATCACTGGCTCCTCCATGCTGGCCGCCCTCTGCCCACGGGAGAAAAGAAAAGTCTGATTTCCCAGGGTTTTGATGGCGTAAGGAAAATGCCATGTTTTCGGCGCGTTTGAGGCCAGAATTTTCCGGCGGCAGCACGCTACCCGTCCCCAAGAAGGCCCCCGGCGCGGCAAAAAATTTGGCGGAACGCACGTCGGGGCCGCGTTTTTTGTCATCGATCCTCCTCCCTTCTTCTTCCTTCTCCTCCCCTCTTTCCTTCTCTTTCTTCCCCCTCCCCACCACCTGAGTTGTGTACCGTGCTGGAGTGCGCGCTGCGCACGGTTGATAGCATCATTGTTCAGTGATGCGATCATCAGCCTGAGCCTGGTATGGATAGGACCGGAATTTTTTGAAGAGGCGAGTCTAGCCGTAGCGAGACCCAGTCCAGGCAGTGACTACTTGCCGCAGCACAAAGGCTCTAAAGGAAATCGTCCGCACCCAAACAAAAGCGCTCCACTCCCTTCAGTACGCCACCGTGCGAAAAGCACTGCTCTCCTCCGCAGGGAAAGAGGGATATTATCCAGACAGAGCGCCGACACGGCCAACCTGCTACGTTGGAAACCCGGAACATCGACTCTCCAGTCACTTGTTGCTGCTATCCCGGACGTAGCTGCCAAGAACCGCGAGATGCCCCAAACCGTAGAACAGCCACTCGCTACGACTCCGAGGAGGGAAGGAGAACCTCGAACGAGCCCTCTGGATTGTGACCTTCGCTCAGAACCGCATACAAAAGACACCTCAAGGTCCGATTGCCATTGGCGTCATTGGATGGCTTAATTGCACTGTGCAACCAATGGCTGCAAAAGCCTCCCAGAATGATATAATTTCCAGTACATTGGCAGATAGTTGTTCTGATCATTGAACATGCGATGGTTTTGATCTGATTCCGTCGGTGCAAACTATGCGGAACGTCAATCACAGAGGCGGGTCGATGGTGCTCATCAACGTCTGCTAGACGTTTTGAATACATACCGGGAGCCATTGGTTTGCGCGATGCAACTAGGCCATTCAATGGGGCCAATGGCTCTTGCGCAAACTCTCTATTGACCCGCGTTTGGCTCCTTTGCCCCAGTCTATGCCTAAGCTTTCTCAAGTACAGGTGGTAATACTGATGTCCCAATGTTGTTCTCGGGCGGGCGGGTCCTCCGCTATGTAGCTGGACCTCAGCTGCCCGCGCATGGAGGCGTATGTGTCCTCCTCGGAGCTGGCGTTGTCGTTGTCGGGCCTGACAGTTTGTGTCGGATCATATTTTTCGCGACAGCGGCCCATCATCCCGCTTTGCCTGCAAAATAATAGAATAATCTTGAACACATCATGCACGCACTCTGATGATGACCGGTTTCGTCCGTGGGTGTCCACCGGTCGACAACTGTTCTTTGGAATGAGGAAGCACGAAGTTTCGGACGTATGCATTTGTCTTGCATCGATCCTCCGCCGTCACAATTTCCGTTCCAAGACGGTGGCGAGCTGGGAAGGATTCAGGGCAAGGTCTGCTGACGGGAATATCATGTTCCAGAGCCCGGAATGTGTGCTCATTTGATCCAACAGGATCTCCGCTGCCGATTTTCTCTTTGGCGCACAATGAAAAGCTCTGCGTGCTTGTGCATCCGAGGTGATCACTGGCTCCTCCATGCTGGCCGCCCTCTGCCCACGGGAGAAAAGAAAAGTCTGATTTCCCAGGGTTTTGATGGCGTAAGGAAAATGCCATGTTTTCGGCGCGTTTGAGGCCAGAATTTTCCGGCGGCAGCACGCTACCCGTCCCCAAGAAGGCGCCCGCGGCGGCAAAAAATTTGGCGGAACGCACGTCGGGGCCGCGTTTTTTGTCATCGATCCTCCTCCCTTCTTCTTCCTTCTCCTCCCCTCTTTCCTTCTCTTTCTTCCCCCTCCCCACCACCTGAGTTGTGTACCGTGCTGGAGTGCGCGCCTGCGCACGGTTGATAGCATCATTGTTCAGTGATGCGATCATCAGCCTGAGCCTGGTATGGATAGGACCGAATTTTTTGAAGAGGCGAGTCTAGCCGTAGCGAGACCCAGTCCAGGCAGTGACTACTTGCCGCAGCACAAAGGCTCTAAAGGAAATCGTCCGCACCCAAACAAAAGCGCTCCACTCCCTTCTGTACGCCACCGTGCGAAAGCACTGCTCTCCTCCGCAGGGAAAGAGGGATATTATCCAGACAGAGCGCCGACACGGCCAACCTGCTACGTTGGAAACCCGGAACATCGACTCTCCAGTCACTTGTTGCTGCTATCCCGGACGTAGCTGCCAAGAACCGCGAGATGCCCCAAACCGTAGAACAGCCACTCGCTACGACTCCGAGGAGGGAAGGAGAACCTCGAACGAGCCCTCTGGATTGTGACCTTCGCTCAGAACCGCATACAAAAGACACCTCAAGGTCCGATTGCCATTGGCGTCATTGGATGGCTTAATTGCACTGTGCAACCAATGGCTGCAAAAGCCTCCCAGAATGATATAATTTCCAGTACATTGGCAGATAGTTGTTCTGATCATTGAACATGCGATGGTTTTGATCTGATTCCGTCGGTGCAAACTATGCGGAACGTCAATCACAGAGGCGGGTCGATGGTGCTCATCAACGTCTGCTAGACGTTTTGAATACATACCGGGAGCCATTGGTTTGCGCGATGCAACTAGGCCATTCAATGGGGCCAATGGCTCTTGCGCAAACTCTCTATTGACCCGCGTTTGGCTCCTTTGCCCCAGTCTATGCCTAAGCTTTCTCAAGTACAGGTGGTAATACTGATGTCCCAATGTTGTTCTCGGCGGGCGGGTCCTCCGCTATGTAGCTGGACCTCAGCTGCCCGCGCATGGAGGCGTATGTGTCCTCCTCGGAGCTGGCGTTGTCGTTGTCGGGCCTGACAGTTTGTGTCGGATCATATTTTTCGCGACAGCGGCCCATCATCCCGCTTTGCCTGCAAAATAATAGAATAATCTTGAACACATCATGCACGCACTCTGATGATGACCGGTTTCGTCCGTGGGTGTCCACCGGTCGACAACTGTTCTTTGGAATGAGGAAGCACGAAGTTTCGGACGTATGCATTTGTCTTGCATCGATCCTCCGCCGTCACAATTTCCGTTCCAAGACGGTGGCGAGCTGGGAAGGATTCAGGGCAAGGTCTGCTGACGGGAATATCATGTTCCAGAGCCCGGAATGTGTGCTCATTTGATCCAACAGGATCTCCGCTGCCGATTTTCTCTTTGGCGCACAATGAAAAGCTCTGCGTGCTTGTGCATCCGAGGTGATCACTGGCTCCTCCATGCTGGCCGCCCTCTGCCCACGGGAGAAAAGAAAAGTCTGATTTCCCAGGGTTTTGATGGCGTAAGGAAAATGCCATGTTTTCGGCGCGTTTGAGGCCAGAATTTTCCGGCGGCAGCACGCTACCCGTCCCCAAGAAGGCGCCCGGCGGCGGCGAAAAATTTGGCGGAACGCACGTCGGGGCCGCGTTTTTTGTCATCGATCCTCCTCCCTTCTTCTTCCTTCTCCTCCCCTCTTTCCTTCTCTTTCTTCCCCCTCCCCACCACCTGAGTTGTGTACCGTGCTGGAGTGCGCTGCTGCACGGTTGATAGCATCATTGTTCAGTGATGCGATCATCAGCCTGAGCCTGGTATGGATAGGACCGGAATTTTTTGAAGAGGCGAGTCTAGCCGTAGCGAGACCCAGTCCAGGCAGTGACTACTTGCCGCAGCACAAAGGCTCTAAAGGAAATCGTCCGCACCCAAACAAAAGCGCTCCACTCCCTTCAGTACGCCACCGTGCGAAAGCACTGCTCTCCTCCGCAGGGAAAGAGGGATATTATCCAGACAGAGCGCTCGACACGGCCAACCTGCTACGTTGGAAACCCGGAACATCGACTCTCCAGTCACTTGTTGCTGCTATCCCGGACGTAGCTGCCAAGAACCGCGAGATGCCCCAAACCGTAGAACAGCCACTCGCTACGACTCCGAGGAGGGAAGGAGAACCTCGAACGAGCCCTCTGGATTGTGACCTTCGCTCAGAACCGCATACAAAAGACACCTCAAGGTCCGATTGCCATTGGCGTCATTGGATGGCTTAATTGCACTGTGCAACCAATGGCTGCAAAAGCCTCCCAGAATGATATAATTTCCAGTACATTGGCAGATAGTTGTTCTGATCATTGAACATGCGATGGTTTTGATCTGATTCCGTCGGTGCAAACTATGCGGAACGTCAATCACAGAGGCGGGTCGATGGTGCTCATCAACGTCTGCTAGACGTTTTGAATACATACCGGGAGCCATTGGTTTGCGCGATGCAACTAGGCCATTCAATGGGGCCAATGGCTCTTGCGCAAAACTCTCTATTGACCCGCGTTTGGCTCCTTTGCCCCAGTCTATGCCTAAGCTTTCTCAAGTACAGGTGGTAATACTGATGTCCCAATGTTGTTCTCGGCGGGCGGGTCCTCCGCTATGTAGCTGGACCTCAGCTGCCCGCGCATGGAGGCGTATGTGTCCTCCTCGGAGCTGGCGTTGTCGTTGTCGGGCCTGACAGTTTGTGTCGGATCATATTTTTCGCGACAGCGGCCCATCATCCCGTTTGCCTGCAAAATAATAGAATAATCTTGAACACATCATGCACGCACTCTGATGATGACCGGTTTCGTCCGTGGGTGTCCACCGGTCGACAACTGTTCTTTGGAATGAGGAAGCACGAAGTTTCGGACGTATGCATTTGTCTTGCATCGATCCTCCGCCGTCACAATTTCCGTTCCAAGACGGTGGCGAGCTGGGAAGGATTCAGGGCAAGGTCTGCTGACGGGAATATCATGTTCCAGAGCCCGGAATGTGTGCTCATTTGATCCAACAGGATCTCCGCTGCCGATTTTCTCTTTGGCGCACAATGAAAAGCTCTGCGTGCTTGTGCATCCGAGGTGATCACTGGCTCCTCCATGCTGGCCGCCCTCTGCCCACGGGAGAAAAGAAAAGTCTGATTTCCCAGGGTTTTGATGGCGTAAGGAAAATGCCATGTTTTCGGCGCGTTTGAGGCCAGAATTTTCCGGGGCAGCACGCTACCCGTCCCCAAGAAGGCGCCCGGCGGCGGCGAAAAATTTGGCGGAACGCACGTCGGGGCCGCGTTTTTTGTCATCGATCCTCCTCCCTTCTTCTTCCTTCTCCTCCCCTCTTTCCTTCTCTTTCTTCCCCCTCCCCACCACCTGAGTTGTGTACCGTGCTGGAGTGCGCGCTGCGCACGGTTGATAGCATCATTGTTCAGTGATGCGATCATCAGCCTGAGCCTGGTATGGATAGGACCGGAATTTTTTGAAGAGGCGAGTCTAGCCGTAGCGAGACCCAGTCCAGGCAGTGACTACTTGCCGCAGCACAAAGGCTCTAAAGGAAATCGTCCGCACCCAAACAAAAGCGCTCCACTCCCTTCAGTACGCCACCGTGCGAAAGCACTGCTCTCCTCCGCAGGGAAAGAGGGATATTATCCAGACAGAGCGCTCGACACGGCCAACCTGCTACGTTGGAAACCCGGAACATCGACTCTCCAGTCACTTGTTGCTGCTATCCCGGACGTAGCTGCCAAGAACCGCGAGATGCCCCAAACCGTAGAACAGCCACTCGCTACGACTCCGAGGAGGGAAGGAGAACCTCGAACGAGCCCTCTGGATTGTGACCTTCGCTCAGAACCGCATACAAAAGACACCTCAAGGTCCGATTGCCATTGGCGTCATTGGATGGCTTAATTGCACTGTGCAACCAATGGCTGCAAAAGCCTCCCAGAATGATATAATTTCCAGTACATTGGCAGATAGTTGTTCTGATCATTGAACATGCGATGGTTTTGATCTGATTCCGTCGGTGCAAACTATGCGGAACGTCAATCACAGAGGCGGGTCGATGGTGCTCATCAACGTCTGCTAGACGTTTTGAATACATACCGGGAGCCATTGGTTTGCGCGATGCAACTAGGCCATTCAATGGGGCCAATGGCTCTTGCGCAAACTCTCTATTGACCCGCGTTTGGCTCCTTTGCCCCAGTCTATGCCTAAGCTTTCTCAAGTACAGGTGGTAATACTGATGTCCCAATGTTGTTCTCGGCGGGCGGGTCCTCCGCTATGTAGCTGGACCTCAGCTGCCCGCGCATGGAGGCGTATGTGTCCTCCTCGGAGCTGGCGTTGTCGTTGTCGGGCCTGACAGTTTGTGTCGGATCATATTTTTCGCGACAGCGGCCCATCATCCCGCTTTGCCTGCAAAATAATAGAATAATCTTGAACACATCATGCACGCACTCTGATGATGACCGGTTTCGTCCGTGGGTGTCCACCGGTCGACAACTGTTCTTTGGAATGAGGAAGCACGAAGTTTCGGACGTATGCATTTGTCTTGCATCGATCCTCCGCCGTCACAATTTCCGTTCCAAGACGGTGGCGAGCTGGGAAGGATTCAGGGCAAGGTCTGCTGACGGGAATATCATGTTCCAGAGCCCGGAATGTGTGCTCATTTGATCCAACAGGATCTCCGCTGCCGATTTTCTCTTTGGCGCACAATGAAAAGCTCTGCGTGCTTGTGCATCCGAGGTGATCACTGGCTCCTCCATGCTGGCCGCCCTCTGCCCACGGGAGAAAAGAAAAGTCTGATTTCCCAGGGTTTTGATGGCGTAAGGAAAATGCCATGTTTTCGGCGCGTTTGAGGCCAGAATTTTCCGGGCGGCAGCACGCTACCCGTCCCCAAGAAGGCGCCCGCGGCGGCGAAAAATTTGGCGGAACGCACGTCGGGGCCGCGTTTTTTGTCATCGATCCTCCTCCCTTCTTCTTCCTTCTCCTCCCCTCTTTCCTTCTCTTTCTTCCCCCTCCCCACCACCTGAGTTGTGTACCGTGCTGGAGTGCGCGCTGCGCACGGTTGATAGCATCATTGTTCAGTGATGCGATCATCAGCCTGAGCCTGGTATGGATAGGACCGAATTTTTTGAAGAGGCGAGTCTAGCCGTAGCGAGACCCAGTCCAGGCAGTGACTACTTGCCGCAGCACAAAGGCTCTAAAGGAAATCGTCCGCACCCAAACAAAAGCGCTCCACTCCCTTCAGTACGCCACCGTGCGAAAGCACTGCTCTCCTCCGCAGGGAAAGAGGGATATTATCCAGACAGAGCGCTCGACACGGCCAACCTGCTACGTTGGAAACCCGGAACATCGACTCTCCAGTCACTTGTTGCTGCTATCCCGGACGTAGCTGCCAAGAACCGCGAGATGCCCCAAACCGTAGAACAGCCACTCGCTACGACTCCGAGGAGGGAAGGAGAACCTCGAACGAGCCCTCTGGATTGTGACCTTCGCTCAGAACCGCATACAAAAGACACCTCAAGGTCCGATTGCCATTGGCGTCATTGGATGGCTTAATTGCACTGTGCAACCAATGGCTGCAAAAGCCTCCCAGAATGATATAATTTCCAGTACATTGGCAGATAGTTGTTCTGATCATTGAACATGCGATGGTTTTGATCTGATTCCGTCGGTGCAAACTATGCGGAACGTCAATCACAGAGGCGGGTCGATGGTGCTCATCAACGTCTGCTAGACGTTTTGAATACATACCGGGAGCCATTGGTTTGCGATGCAACTAGGCCATTCAATGGGGCCAATGGCTCTTGCGCAAACTCTCTATTGACCCGCGTTTGGCTCCTTTGCCCCAGTCTATGCCTAAGCTTTCTCAAGTACAGGTGGTAATACTGATGTCCCAATGTTGTTCTCGGCGGGCGGGTCCTCCGCTATGTAGCTGGACCTCAGCTGCCCGCGCATGGAGGCGTATGTGTCCTCCTCGGAGCTGGCGTTGTCGTTGTCGGGCCTGACAGTTTGTGTCGGATCATATTTTTCGCGACAGCGGCCCATCATCCCGTTTGCCTGCAAAATAATAGAATAATCTTGAACACATCATGCACGCACTCTGATGATGACCGGTTTCGTCCGTGGGTGTCCACCGGTCGACAACTGTTCTTTGGAATGAGGAAGCACGAAGTTTCGGACGTATGCATTTGTCTTGCATCGATCCTCCGCCGTCACAATTTCCGTTCCAAGACGGTGGCGAGCTGGGAAGGATTCAGGGCAAGGTCTGCTGACGGGAATATCATGTTCCAGAGCCCGGAATGTGTGCTCATTTGATCCAACAGGATCTCCGCTGCCGATTTTCTCTTTGGCGCACAATGAAAAGCTCTGCGTGCTTGTGCATCCGAGGTGATCACTGGCTCCTCCATGCTGGCCGCCCTCTGCCCACGGGAGAAAAGAAAAGTCTGATTTCCCAGGGTTTTGATGGCGTAAGGAAAATGCCATGTTTTCGGCGCGTTTGAGGCCAGAATTTTCCGGCGGCAGCACGCTACCCGTCCCCAAGAAGGCGCCCGCGGCGGCGAAAAATTTGGCGGAACGCACGTCGGGGCCGCGTTTTTTGTCATCGATCCTCCTCCCTTCTTCTTCCTTCTCCTCCCCTCTTTCCTTCTCTTTCTTCCCCCTCCCCACCACCTGAGTTGTGTACCGTGCTGGAGTGCGCTGCGCACGGTTGATAGCATCATTGTTCAGTGATGCGATCATCAGCCTGAGCCTGGTATGGATAGGACCGGAATTTTTTGAAGAGGCGAGTCTAGCCGTAGCGAGACCCAGTCCAGGCAGTGACTACTTGCCGCAGCACAAAGGCTCTAAAGGAAATCGTCCGCACCCAAACAAAAGCGCTCCACTCCCTTCAGTACGCCACCGTGCGAAAGCACTGCTCTCCTCCGCAGGGAAAGAGGGATATTATCCAGACAGAGCGCTCGACACGGCCAACCTGCTACGTTGGAAACCCGGAACATCGACTCTCCAGTCACTTGTTGCTGCTATCCCGGACGTAGCTGCCAAGAACCGCGAGATGCCCCAAACCGTAGAACAGCCACTCGCTACGACTCCGAGGAGGGAAGGAGAACCTCGAACGAGCCCTCTGGATTGTGACCTTCGCTCAGAACCGCATACAAAAGACACCTCAAGGTCCGATTGCCATTGGCGTCATTGGATGGCTTAATTGCACTGTGCAACCAATGGCTGCAAAAGCCTCCCAGAATGATATAATTTCCAGTACATTGGCAGATAGTTGTTCTGATCATTGAACATGCGATGGTTTTGATCTGATTCCGTCGGTGCAAACTATGCGGAACGTCAATCACAGAGGCGGGTCGATGGTGCTCATCAACGTCTGCTAGACGTTTTGAATACATACCGGGAGCCATTGGTTTGCGCGATGCAACTAGGCCATTCAATGGGGCCAATGGCTCTTGCGCAAACTCTCTATTGACCCGCGTTTGGCTCCTTTGCCCCAGTCTATGCCTAAGCTTTCTCAAGTACAGGTGGTAATACTGATGTCCCAATGTTGTTCTCGGCGGGCGGGTCCTCCGCTATGTAGCTGGACCTCAGCTGCCCGCGCATGGAGGCGTATGTGTCCTCCTCGGAGCTGGCGTTGTCGTTGTCGGGCCTGACAGTTTGTGTCGGATCATATTTTTCGCGACAGCGGCCCATCATCCCGTTTGCCTGCAAAATAATAGAATAATCTTGAACACATCATGCACGCACTCTGATGATGACCGGTTTCGTCCGTGGGTGTCCACCGGTCGACAACTGTTCTTTGGAATGAGGAAGCACGAAGTTTCGGACGTATGCATTTGTCTTGCATCGATCCTCCGCCGTCACAATTTCCGTTCCAAGACGGTGGCGAGCTGGGAAGGATTCAGGGCAAGGTCTGCTGACGGGAATATCATGTTCCAGAGCCCGGAATGTGTGCTCATTTGATCCAACAGGATCTCCGCTGCCGATTTTCTCTTTGGCGCACAATGAAAAGCTCTGCGTGCTTGTGCATCCGAGGTGATCACTGGCTCCTCCATGCTGGCCGCCCTCTGCCCACGGGAGAAAAGAAAAGTCTGATTTCCCAGGGTTTTGATGGCGTAAGGAAAATGCCATGTTTTCGGCGCGTTTGAGGCCAGAATTTTCCGGCGGCAGCACGCTACCCGTCCCCAAGAAGGCGCCCGCGGCGGCGAAAAATTTGGCGGAACGCACGTCGGGGCCCGCGTTTTTTGTCATCGATCCTCCTCCCTTCTTCTTCCTTCTCCTCCCCTCTTTCCTTCTCTTTCTTCCCCCTCCCCACCACCTGAGTTGTGTACCGTGCTGGAGTGCGCTGCTGCGCACGGTTGATAGCATCATTGTTCAGTGATGCGATCATCAGCCTGAGCCTGGTATGGATAGGACCGGAATTTTTTGAAGAGGCGAGTCTAGCCGTAGCGAGACCCAGTCCAGGCAGTGACTACTTGCCGCAGCACAAAGGCTCTAAAGGAAATCGTCCGCACCCAAACAAAAGCGCTCCACTCCCTTCAGTACGCCACCGTGCGAAAGCACTGCTCTCCTCCGCAGGGAAAGAGGGATATTATCCAGACAGAGCGCCGACACGGCCAACCTGCTACGTTGGAAACCCGGAACATCGACTCTCCAGTCACTTGTTGCTGCTATCCCGGACGTAGCTGCCAAGAACCGCGAGATGCCCCAAACCGTAGAACAGCCACTCGCTACGACTCCGAGGAGGGAAGGAGAACCTCGAACGAGCCCTCTGGATTGTGACCTTCGCTCAGAACCGCATACAAAAGACACCTCAAGGTCCGATTGCCATTGGCGTCATTGGATGGCTTAATTGCACTGTGCAACCAATGGCTGCAAAAGCCTCCCAGAATGATATAATTTCCAGTACATTGGCAGATAGTTGTTCTGATCATTGAACATGCGATGGTTTTGATCTGATTCCGTCGGTGCAAACTATGCGGAACGTCAATCACAGAGGCGGGTCGATGGTGCTCATCAACGTCTGCTAGACGTTTTGAATACATACCGGGAGCCATTGGTTTGCGCGATGCAACTAGGCCATTCAATGGGGCCAATGGCTCTTGCGCAAACTCTCTATTGACCCGCGTTTGGCTCCTTTGCCCCAGTCTATGCCTAAGCTTTCTCAAGTACAGGTGGTAATACTGATGTCCCAATGTTGTTCTCGGCGGGCGGGTCCTCCGCTATGTAGCTGGACCTCAGCTGCCCGCGCATGGAGGCGTATGTGTCCTCCCTCGGAGCTGGCGTTGTCGTTGTCGGGCCTGACAGTTTGTGTCGGATCATATTTTTCGCGACAGCGGCCCATCATCCCGTTTGCCTGCAAAATAATAGAATAATCTTGAACACATCATGCACGCACTCTGATGATGACCGGTTTCGTCCGTGGGTGTCCACCGGTCGACAACTGTTCTTTGGAATGAGGAAGCACGAAGTTTCGGACGTATGCATTTGTCTTGCATCGATCCTCCGCCGTCACAATTTCCGTTCCAAGACGGTGGCGAGCTGGGAAGGATTCAGGGCAAGGTCTGCTGACGGGAATATCATGTTCCAGAGCCCGGAATGTGTGCTCATTTGATCCAACAGGATCTCCGCTGCCGATTTTCTCTTTGGCGCACAATGAAAAGCTCTGCGTGCTTGTGCATCCGAGGTGATCACTGGCTCCTCCATGCTGGCCGCCCTCTGCCCACGGGAGAAAAGAAAAGTCTGATTTCCCAGGGTTTTGATGGCGTAAGGAAAATGCCATGTTTTCGGCGCGTTTGAGGCCAGAATTTTCCGGCGGCAGCACGCTACCCGTCCCCAAGAAGGCGCCCGCGCAAAAATTTGGCGGAACGCACGTCGGGGCCGTTTTTTGTCATCGATCCTCCTCCCTTCTTCTTCCTTCTCCTCCCCTCTTTCCTTCTCTTTCTTCCCCCTCCCCACCACCTGAGTTGTGTACCGTGCTGGAGTGCGCGCTGCGCACGGTTGATAGCATCATTGTTCAGTGATGCGATCATCAGCCTGAGCCTGGTATGGATAGGACCGAATTTTTTGAAGAGGCGAGTCTAGCCGTAGCGAGACCCAGTCCAGGCAGTGACTACTTGCCGCAGCACAAAGGCTCTAAAGGAAATCGTCCGCACCCAAACAAAAGCGCTCCACTCCCTTCAGTACGCCACCGTGCGAAAGCACTGCTCTCCTCCGCAGGGAAAGAGGGATATTATCCAGACAGAGCGCTCGACACGGCCAACCTGCTACGTTGGAAACCCGGAACATCGACTCTCCAGTCACTTGTTGCTGCTATCCCGGACGTAGCTGCCAAGAACCGCGAGATGCCCCAAACCGTAGAACAGCCACTCGCTACGACTCCGAGGAGGGAAGGAGAACCTCGAACGAGCCCTCTGGATTGTGACCTTCGCTCAGAACCGCATACAAAAGACACCTCAAGGTCCGATTGCCATTGGCGTCATTGGATGGCTTAATTGCACTGTGCAACCAATGGCTGCAAAAGCCTCCCAGAATGATATAATTTCCAGTACATTGGCAGATAGTTGTTCTGATCATTGAACATGCGATGGTTTTGATCTGATTCCGTCGGTGCAAACTATGCGGAACGTCAATCACAGAGGCGGGTCGATGGTGCTCATCAACGTCTGCTAGACGCTTTTGAATACATACCGGGAGCCATTGGTTTGCGCGATGCAACTAGGCCATTCAATGGGGCCAATGGCTCTTGCGCAAAACTCTCTATTGACCCGCGTTTGGCTCCTTTGCCCCAGTCTATGCCTAAGCTTTCTCAAGTACAGGTGGTAATACTGATGTCCCAATGTTGTTCTCGGCGGGCGGGTCCTCCGCTATGTAGCTGGACCTCAGCTGCCCGCGCATGGAGGCGTATGTGTCCTCCTCGGAGCTGGCGTTGTCGTTGTCGGGCCTGACAGTTTGTGTCGGATCATATTTTTCGCGACAGCGGCCCATCATCCCGTTTGCCTGCAAAATAATAGAATAATCTTGAACACATCATGCACGCACTCTGATGATGACCGGTTTCGTCCGTGGGTGTCCACCGGTCGACAACTGTTCTTTGGAATGAGGAAGCACGAAGTTTCGGACGTATGCATTTGTCTTGCATCGATCCTCCGCCGTCACAATTTCCGTTCCAAGACGGTGGCGAGCTGGGAAGGATTCAGGGCAAGGTCTGCTGACGGGAATATCATGTTCCAGAGCCCGGAATGTGTGCTCATTTGATCCAACAGGATCTCCGCTGCCGATTTTCTCTTTGGCGCACAATGAAAAGCTCTGCGTGCTTGTGCATCCGAGGTGATCACTGGCTCCTCCATGCTGGCCGCCCTCTGCCCACGGGAGAAAAGAAAAGTCTGATTTCCCAGGGTTTTGATGGCGTAAGGAAAATGCCATGTTTTCGGCGCGTTTGAGGCCAGAATTTTCCGGCGGCAGCACGCTACCCGTCCCCAAGAAGGCGCCCGCGGCGGCGAAAAATTTGGCGGAACGCACGTCGGGGCCGCGTTTTTTGTCATCGATCCTCCTAGGGTTAGGGTTAGGGGGTTAGGGTTAGGGTTAGGATTAGGGTTAGAAACAGCGAATACTCCTTTTTTAAGAGGCTTTAAAGCACAGGACGACTGGTGGATGGAAAATTCCGCCTTGCCAGTTTCGCTTTTATAGCTCTTCAGGTCCTTGCTTACCGTTCGTTTATGACAGAGGTCTCGGAGACGTGTCCGGATGCCTAAAATTGATCCCTATGTTTACAGCCAACTCACGCCGCAGCGCAGGCAACGGTTGCTTAGTTCAGGGATTTTATTTGCTGGCACGCAATTCGTTCTTAACTCAGGCGGATCCTTAATTAAGTTTCTCACTCAGCGGGCGGGTATTCCGCCTATTTAAAGGCGGAACTTCACTCAGTGGGCGGAAATCTCAATCTACCTGCGGCAGTGACGCTTCACTGCGGCTACCGTTGCTTTAACAGCAGCCTTGGTGGCGCAGGCAGCGCAACTCATTCAGTCGATTCAAACCCTGGTCGACGCACCTCGTAGTGCCACGCGGGCGCCTGTTAGGGTTCTAGAAGCAATTCCACCCGCCATCAGGGCCTACATTCCAGGCCTAATTTGGCGGCCAGGGCATTGATAGCCCAAATATCTAGCTATTTCAGCTTTACTCCCTGCCGCCCCGGGCCAACCGGGTCTCAGTCGCCTCATTTTCCCTGCATTCGAAAGCCAATTGGTTCTCCCAACCGCACTCGATACCCGACTGAGACTCTCAGTCGGCCGACTGAGAGTCTCAGTCGGTTGATCCAATTGAAACTCCCAACCGCCCCTCAATTTATTAAACCCCCCCGTTGCCCGAACCCCCGACTGGGATTCTCAGTCGCCCGACTGGCACTTCCCAGTCGGCCGACTGAGACTCTCAGTCGGCTCGCACGTGATGACTTGAACAAAGACATTGCTACACATAGCAATCCGCCCCGACTCCAAAAAAATATTCGATCCTCTCCCGATAGCCAACTGGAAGCTTCTGCCGCCCCGACTGGGACTCTCAGTCGGCCGACTGAGACTCTCAGTCGGAAATCACGTGACAATTTGAACAAAGACACGGCTGCAAACCACTCGCAATTCGAATGTCTGTTCCCTCCCGCATGTGCGCCCTCCTTCCCCCAAGTACTCCTGCAACTGGAGACCCTTGGAAGAAAATTGATCCCATCATTGATGCCATCAATTTTCGACCTCGGAACCAAAGTTGCTCCGTTTTTCGAGGAGAATCTGGTCCCGTCGACGAAAATGATTGCATCAAATTTATTTGATGGCTATTCAACGCTTCCGTGGATTGGCTTCGTTCAACCAAGGATATATACGTCTCATCCCAGTGCACTTGCGGCCACTTGAACATACCAGCCATTTTATTCCCACGGTTAGATATCTAGGCTTTGCTGAAACATTGCTTCATTTCTCTGCAGCGGTTGACTTTGATAACATGGTTCTTGTTGTAGATCTGGTCGGAATACTCGTCTGGACAACTTTTCCGTTTGGACTTTTGATGGCATCAAAAATTTTGAAGATGCCTCTATTGCTCTGCAGATGTTGACTCTGGCAACATGGTCTCTGATGTAAAGTCGGCCAGAATATTAGTCCAGTCAACCTTTCTCTTTGGACTTTTGATGCCATCAAATAATCAATATTTTCCTGCTAGCGTACTGAGCAGATTTATCTTATACCTGACACTGAGTATTGAACCAAGCTTAAAATGATGCTTATCTGATGGCATCAATTTAATATGTATGCTGATAGCTGGCTTGCAGCAGATTTACATCAGCCACCGCCAGGCAGCATTTGGTTTTCCATGCAAAACTTGTAGCTACTTATGACACCGGCGGATGAGGACCACCGGCTGCAACACAGTACAGCCCACCTGCCAGCTACGGTCCTATATTATGTTCCAACCTAGATAAATGAACAACATTTCTTTGTATATTCGCTCCCTACAAACGGTTATTATCACTCAAGTCGATAATAAAACCAAGAAAGTCTTTAGATTGCGTACAAGATAAGATGGAATCTAAATACGATGGCGAGACCAATAGCTCTCAGTCTTCCATTCCAACCGCCCAAGGCACAGCCAATCCCCTGCTGCGGCGCGCTTGTTACGCCGTGGGTCAGTGTGATCGCGAGGATGCGTGCTTGTGTACGAGACATCGACTTCGGGAAGAGCCCGGCTAAACCGCGCCGCAACGGGTTGATACCTCGAGGGACGGCCCAACCGCGGAGACGCTCGGTCCAGATCGAGGCGTCGGAGTTTTGTGCCTGCAGCATCGAGGACCGAGAACGCGAGTGAATCGGGATGAACCTCCCGCGTCGCAATCCCGAGTTTCTCCAACGCCGGCAGGTGGACCGAGCCGAGCAGCGAAAAGACTGGTTCGACCGAACCCTCGACGATGAGAATGCGGATGGAACGCAGGGTAACGCGCGTGGTTGTCGCCTGATGGCGCACCACCATCACGCGAGCAAACTCGAGCGCCGGTAAACTCGAGAGGAGCATCGTTGGCGTCATCGCGACAGTGGCATTGTCGACATACTCGAGTGTGCGGATAACACACCCGTAGACGATGGGATAGGTGAGTGCATGGCACTGGAGATCGAGCGGGTACTTCAAGTTGAGAAGTGGAAGCTCGTATTCGACACCGCTTGACGGGAGGATGGCCAGCTCACGAATGTCGGCCGATATAATATGGATGAAGAACTGGACGTGGGACGCGAGGGGAAGGAAGAGCGCCGGCGCGAGTACTTCCAGCCGAGTTACTGCACCGTGTTTACTGTCGAGTAGATCCTCGATCTGCAAGAGACCAGACAGGTCGGTCGCGCGGAGATTGAGGCTGACATGCAGTTCACGCTGCCGTGCGAGAACCGCGTTGAACGGCGCGTCGTTCAGAGGCAGGTACGTCCACAGCTCGCTCGTGTCTTCGACGAGCTCCCGAATGAGCTTGCACACGCAGAGCAACGAGGTGCGCATAGATATATCGATAGGCAGAGGGCCGGACCGAAGGACGAGGAGCAAGATGTTCTGGAGCACCTCGCGCGGCACAGTGAAGCAGGAACGGATGATGAGCGTGAAGGCCATGGGGGCGAGAGGGCAGTCGGCTTGGAGTGGCGCTTGACGCTACTTGGCGATTTGACATTAATTGGCGTTTTGACACTACTTTGGCAATCAGAGCCCAGACTGCAGCGTCGCACCGGTGGATGAAGACCACCACCGCAATGCATTATATCACTTCAATTAAATACAGTGATAGCATCAAGTTTATATTATCTTCCAACACACCATTTGTTCACTTTGCTCGATTTAATCAGGAACAAAGGAAATACTGCACCAATGACCTAGAACATTTGGTTTCTGTTACAAACTGGTTCAGAATAGTTATTTCTGTTTGGAGCCCAACTGCTTTCTTTGTAATTACACTCACTATGAAATTATATACTATTGAGAGAAGATGCCATCTAGCTCTACAAATATCGATATTTATGACATGATGTCTGTTTTGAACTTGCTCAGGTATTAATCTTAACAAGGTTCATGTTTATGGTTTGCTTGTGCACGCAACGGAAGGCGTCATTTCGCGATATATCACTTTTTAGAACAAAGACGATAACATGTAGTACAGCCGGCCAGGCAATGGCTTTCTCAGCTCGAGCATTGTTGTAAAGTTGCTCATATTAATGGAATAGAGCTTGAGCTCATGAGAAAATGACAATGCTCCGTGTACCACAGCCAAATTAGAACAAAGGAATTTCCATACTGCGTACTTGATTAGTGTCCTGAAGTAACTAATCTGACAACAAGCTCCTGCTCTGCATTGTACGCTGAACGACTTCTATCTCTGAAATTGCATTTCCTAGCTTCAACGAACCTTTGTTCAATATCCTACCTGAGCATAGTCGAAGTTTTCTTTCCAATAGCCAATATCCGTAAACGCAAAACCAGCGTTCAACCCATCCGTGTCTTCCATCTGCCTTATAGGGCAATTTTGATCTCATCAATTCCCAGAGCACATCGTCTACGCGTCCTACAGCAACTCCGCTAACAACCGAGTAACAAAGAACCCATCGACGGCGTCACATCAAACACCTCTTGACTCTTTACCACCACCATGTCGCAAACCGAGCCCGTCAATCCTGCCACCTCGCAAACCGCGCCAGTCAACAGCAACAAAGCCATCTACGCAACACTGCTCTCCGGCCTCCAAGAACTTCAAAACAGCCCTGTCCCCCGTACCGACAGCGACAAGGCCGCCGAGCGCCAACTTCTGGGCCTCGTTTGCGCGGTCAACGGCATCCCGGACCCCACTGCTCAGGTGCGCAAACGGCTGGCTTACCTCCATTTCCTCAACCGCCGCAGGAACAGCAGCAGGAACAGGACAAGGACGCCGAGGCTGCCAATCCCACACGCACGCGCAAGGACTCGGAAACCAAGCGCAGCGAAGCCTACGAGTTCCTCGAGCAGCTCATCCCGCTCACCCTCGGGCACGCCCTCACCGTATCCCAATACGCCCACGACGTCCTTCACCCTCCGCGCTTCGTCAGCATGGCGATCAAGAAAAACACTATCCTCGACGCCATGGACGGAATCGCGGCCCCGGTGGGCAAGGACTTGGTGCGTATTCCCACTCACTCAACCAATCCACCCGCCAACTCGCCCAGGAACCGCTCATCGGCTTCCTGCGCACGACCACACACCGCTCCCTCCTCGACATGACCTCCCCCATTGCCATGCCAGCCCCTCCTCCCCCGAACCCAGCGGCCGGCGCGTCACTGCAGAACGCCGATGCAGCCGACACGCAACTGCTCCAAAACGACACCGCGTCCCTGTTGGCGCTCGACACCGCCGTTCGCACTGTCCATCTCCAGCAGCAGACGAACGTCTACTTGCAGAAGTGCCTCGTGTCCGCCCGCGTCATCGACTTCCAGCGCAAGTGGGTCTCGGAGACGCTCGCTCCTACCGCGCAGACGCGCTACATCCGCGAGCGCTTTGTCGCAGCAAACCCGGATCTCTTTGCGAACGTCCAGTCGCATGAGCAGAAACTTGCCCTTTGCGCCCCGGGCAAGCTCCACGCATCCGCGATGAAGGATTTCAAGAACAAGGTAACCGACCGCGAAGCACGCATCCGCGACGAGCTCCTCAACCTCTTCGACGTGGTACGTATTTGCATTCCGATATCTACTCTGCTAATACATCTAGTTTGGTACCGCCGCACTCGCCCTCCCTGCTATCCACATCAACGACCTAGCAGCAATTCCACCCGCCATCAGGGCCAACATTCCAGCCCTGAAACGGCCGCCTGTGCACTTGATGGCCTATAAACAATGAAATCTACCAGTGGTTATTGTCCACCTGGATCTCCTGTACTGCCCTAGCATTGTCAGTCGGACACAGCCCATCAACCCGACTAGCTCACCTAGTCGGATGATGGCATCACATCAACCCGACTAGCTCAACTAGTCGGATGATGGCGCCAAAAAAAGCAAGAAAACTCTTTAACAACCCACCCAAATCTAAACCAAGAAAAGCCTGGGAAAATATTCCCATCAACCCGACTAGGTCAACTAGTCGGATGATGGCATCACATCAACCCGACTAGGTCAACTAGTCGGATGATGGCGCCAAAAAAGCAAGAAAACTCTTTAACAACCCACCCAAATCTAAACCAAGAAAAGCCTGGGAAAATATTCCCATCAACCCGACTAGGTCAACTAGTCGGATGATGGCATCACATCAACCCGACTAGGTCAACTAGTCGGATGATGGCGCCAAAAAAGCAAGAAAACTCTTGAACAACCCACCCAAATCTACACCAAGAAAAGCCTGGGAAAATATTCCCATCAACCCGACTAGGTCAACTAGTCGGATGATGGCATCAAATCTGACTTTCGGCATCCGAAAAATCACGTGACACCATAAACTGAACCATGGACTCACAGACTCGCTTTATACCTTGACACAAACACAACCCCCCGCGCATCTAGCTTCGGTCGACGATGCACCCGAATGCATTCCTATCGAGGAAAAGTGATAGCATCACCCGATAGCAAAGATTTTCAGTGCCCAAAACAAAAGTTAAACAATTTTCCAGCCCAAACTTGGTCCCATACTCAGAATTGATCACATCAAATATATTTGATGGCACTACATCCCTTCCTTCATTCCCTTTCATCCAACCCAAAAGTTATAGCCCCGAGTCCGCTGCACAAGCTAGTCTTGACCGCCAACTGCCATTCCAACCTGGTCCTTCACAATACACGAAATACTCAAGGATCGCTTCATATGTCCCCGAATATCGATCTTCGAATACCATGTTCTGTTTAAAGGCTGTCCCCCACTCCATTTCCAAGAACTTTCCCCTTTACACTTTTGATGCCATCAATTTTCCCCCAACCACCCACTGTCATACCCCCCGCCCCGTCGTCGCAACCCAGGAAAGCACAAGTCAACATCCGCACAGTGAACTTGGCGCCTTGAATAGCTCCAATATGGTTTATTAACAAGCACAAAGAACTGATCTCAGGCAACGTCAACCTATATACAGGCCCAGTAGCACGCAGTACTACTATCCATGACCAACATCCAGCAAGTTCATTTTGCTGCAGATAAACGACCTGCTTTTCCGACTATCTTAACGCCATCTATTCAGCAGCGTAGTGTTTTGAAGCCCGCAAGTCCAACCCACCGTACTCGAGACTGGCATGGAACCGATTCGAGGGTATCCCCAGCTTCGAGAAAGGGTACATATCCGTTCCCCGGTCTAACCGCCGCACTTCACCTATCCCGCGCAAGGCCAGCTGTGTGTTCAAGATTCCAGCCGCAAGTCCCCACCTGCCGCGGCATCAAATCAAACACGCCTCTCTTCGCTTCCACCACCATGTCCCAGCCAGAACCCGAAACCCAGCCAGAACCCGTCAACCCGCGCAAGGCCGCCTACGCGCGCATTCAGCAAGACATGGATCTGCTCCAGAACAGCACCGTGGAGCGCACGGACAGTGACCAGGCAGTCGAGCGCCAGATTCTCGCAGCCCTATGCGCCGTTCACGGCATCCCGGACCCCACTGCGCAGGCACGTATCCTGCCCCACCACCGTTCCCGCTCTCATCTTCCCCAGGAAGACCCCGGGAGCCAGCAGCGCGACACAGACCGCCCCGTCGCCCCCGCAAGGACTCTGCCACAGGCGTGCCGAAGCCTTCGAGATCCTCGAGGAAATCATTCCCCTCAGCCTCGGCCACGCCCTCACTCCTTCCGAGTACGCCGGCAGCGTCCTCGCGCCACCAACCTTCATCAGCTTGGCGCACAAGAACAACACTCTAGTCGATCTCATGAACGGGGTTGCCGCTCCGAGCGGCAAAGACTTGGTACGTCGAAACAATACTGCAATCGTGCCCCGAGCTGAACGCCCCCAGGAACCACTCATTGGTTTCCTCCGTACCGCCAACCACCGCTCCCTCCCTTGACATGACCTCCGCCATTCCTCTCCCCGTCCTCCCCGCCCGAATCCAGCCCCCGGGCGCGTCTGCAGAGGACATCGCCAACGAGGCTGCCCAGAAGCAGTTAGAGCACGATACCACGTCCCTCCTCGCTCTCGATACGGCCGTCCGTACCGTCAACGTACAGCAGCAGACGAACGTCTTCCTGCAAAAGTGCATTGTCCTCGCCCGCGTCGTCAACTTCCAGCGCAAATGGACCTCCACCAACTTGGCATCCGGTGCGCAGACACGTTACTTGCGGGAGCGCTTCGTGGCCGCGAACCCCGATCTCTTCTCTAACATCGCCTCGCACGAGGAGAAGCTTACCCTCTGCGCACCGGGAAAACTCCACGCCCGCCCAATGAAGGAATTTACGAACAGAGTTGGGGACCCGGAGGCTCGCACCCGCGACATCATTCTCAAACTCTTCGACGCGGTACGTCTTACAGCGCGCACTCACTCGCACTGACCCGCCCAGTTTGGCACCGCTGTACTCGCCTTCCCCGCCGTTACAATGATCAGCATCCCCGCCCACCAGTCCAAGTACCAGAACCTTGTGCGCTCGGTCCGCCGATTCCTGGAGGAGAAGCGCCCCGAGATGCTCAAGGCCATGAAACGGCGGGAGGTCGAGACTCGTCGCGTTTATGGCGATGGTGAAAGTCTGCGCCCGACCAGGACCGTGACGCCCTCGTCGACTTTTTTGATCAGTTTCTCGACTGCGAGGCACCGTTCGCAGATGTAGACGACGACTAGCACTGTACTGTATCTGAGCTCGAAAATGAATATCTTGGCTCGCTTTAAGCCCACCACCGGCGGAACGAGACCACTGTCCACCATACATACCAATTACTTTGGCCATCCGGCTGCCGGTTTAGCATTATCGAATAAAGAACCCTCGCCTCCGTGTCCTGCAACGCCATCCCATTGTTGAGCAAAGACTACACCGCCCAGTATAGCTGGCCAGACAAAGGCTTCCCATAATGTAACAAACAACTCCGCCGTCTGAGTTTACGCATGAATAGAATTCCACGGCCCAGTTCAGCCAAACTTCGAACAAAGGAATATCCATATAGAGTAGTGTAGCCACCCAGCCACGGATTATTTTGAATGAGGTTCCGGCGCAAGGAAGCCCGCAATATGCCAATCGGCGATATCTCCGCCTATTACCGGCGATATCTCCGAGGTTGAACACTCGTATACCAGCACGGACTATCTTGCTCCGGTCCCTGAACAGAATTTGACTGACAACTTCTCTGTTTAAAAGTGCATTTGAATTCCACCCGCCAGCCTACTAGAACCACGACACAGTCGCAAGTCCGTCTTTATAGTCCAGCGCGGCCTCCTTTGATTTCCCCGTCCTAATCTTGGTTGTGAACTTCTTCGAAACTATCCAATGAACCTTTTTTCTCTGTTCTGCGTGAAACACAAGACCCACTCCCTACACCTACACCGGCGGAACTCCGCCACCTACCAAATTGGGCACATCTCCACAACAGCGCGGGCTCGTAACTAGATTCCTGTTGTCGGTATCTTCTAAACTCCTATACAAAGTACTTTTCTCTTTTGAGTTTCCGCACATACCACGCTATACCCGTATAGAACGCTCAAAACAACAATCAAAAAAAAAATAGACCATATCCGTTAAACAATTATATCTACTGACTAGAGCTCTGTTTTACATTTGTTCATCTTGAATCTACGCACAACTTTTCTGTTTTGAGTTTCTGCATCCACGTTGCAATAGTGCCGCTGCCCTACGGCGAGTCTGCCTTTGCATCACATCAAGCGCCGCCTAGGTAACCACCACATGTCGCACAAAACTCTCGTCCTCCCCGCCAACACAACCATCCTATCAGAAGCAAACCATGCCGCCCAGTCCCAAGCGCCGCAGTCCGACCACACTCGCGGTCTCGAGAACATCATCTCCGCCGCTACACATCCGCACAACCCCAACACCAGACTCGACCTAGACGAGCATCTCCTCCGCCAGCACACCGAACACGCCCTCAAGCCAGACCTGGCGCGTCCGCACCGTGTATACAGCAAGTCTACTAACCTCCTGGTACAGGCAGCTCGTGCAGACATCGCAGCTATCTTTTCCGCCCCACCAGAGCCCTCGGCTCCCCACGCCCCTCCCGCTGCCCTCTCCGTTGACCAACGCGCCGAGGACGACATGCCTGGCTCCACGGACGCGCCTCTGCGTGCCAATACCAGGCCCCGTCTCGAAGACTTTCTCCAGCTGCACCCAGCGGCCATCTCAGCCGCGGAACCAAACCACCGGCCCCACCATCTTCACGCCTCGCCCCAGCACCACCCTGAACCGGGACTAAACCCCGGCCATCTCCAACTCCAGGACTACCTTCAGCCGGACCCTCCACCGCCCCACGACACGCTCGTCCACCGCGTCCCCGGCAGCGCCCAGCCAACTCCCGGGCGCCACATCGCCTTCAAGACCGGGTTTGACCTCGGCGCACGCGTCGGGATACCTGCCAGCGCCGCATCGGTGTTCCCCGACGCCGACGCCCCCATGGACCTGGCCACCCAGGCCATGCACAACCCCACCTCCGACCGCTCCTACCCCACCCCCTCCTCCATCCACGCGCATCTCCAGCTTCAAACCGGGCTCGCGTTCAAGACCAAAGACCGCTCCACGCCTTTCGCGTCCACAGCCCAGTTCGACGCGCCCCAGCCCAAGCTACTTCCCACCAACGTATCCCGCCGCGCCCCACATCCCCAACGACGACAAGGCCGGCGTCCGCAGGGCAAGTTACGACTCGAGTCGGCCGCACCACCCGGAGACAATGCGCAGTCGCGTTGCTGACAAAGCAAGGCACCTTGTTCAAAGCCACGACATGCCCGCCATCCATCTCACCCCAGAGCAGTACGCCAACACCACCAGGGTCGCAGCAGTCGAAAGTAGGTTCCCTTTCACACGTCCTACACCCTTTGACTCTATACAGTCGAAATTCCGGAAGACGAAGAGCTCTTTACCATCTCCCCGGGCAACTGGTGCGCTGCAGTCAACCGTCGTCCATTCACTAACGCCCTACAGCTACGGACTGGTCCCGGACCACGAGGAACCTGCGAGCTACCGCGGCAAGCTTTGGTACGCCCAAGCTCTCGACGTCGTCGAGACCGATGACGGCGACACCTACGTCCACATTGTGCGATTCCTTTGGCCACTCCAGTCGTCCGACGTTGCGTCGATTCCCGAATAGTGCGTTGCTCCATCTATATCAACCACCGCTGACGACCTACAGTAAGGCGGAGGACTTTGTCGAAAACGAGCTCGTACATTCCGACGTCCACGACTACGTACTCGCCGACACCTTTCGCAGTACGCCATCCACTTACTTGCATCCCCATGCTAACTTTTTTAGCCAAAGTCGAAATCGCCAAACTCAGTACCAGCGATCCGCCGCCCGCCGACCCCCAGCAGCTCTTTTACCGCCGCTGCGCGTGGTTCCAATTCAAGGACGACGACGAGGACACCGGCCTGCTGACACGCGCCGAGGATCCGGACACGCACCTATTCAACTTTTCGGACAACGAGGAGGAGGATGACGAAGGGTACCAAAGCGGCCCCGCACACGACTAATCCGCAGAGCGACCCAATGTACATCTCATGAACGCGAACATCTTGTATCTCCTCTCCGTCTGACCCCTAAGCAAAACTCGCCATCGTCGCGCCGACCCGCGGATCCGTTTCCACCGGGCGTCCCAATCGACCCCCGCCATCCCAATGCTACTCCTCTGGCTATGTTTGGTCGGCCGCGCAAACTCGAGGGCGAGGTTGGGACGAGCCAGAGCTACATCGATAAAGTGCGTGGTGTAATTCCTTTGCCTTTTCTCCGACATGCTGATTTCGTCACAGAATCGACCCATTTCACAAAATCTAGGACAACCCCGCCCTTCCGCCACTACCAGATACGTCGGGCGCACTCCCTCGCAGGTAGTCCTTGGCCTTTCACCGCCTTTGTACGTGGTTTATAACCCGCACGCTGACGATCTTGATAACCAGTCTTAGGCACCACGCTGAACCCAAGAAACGACCCCAATCCTTGGATTCCGCTCAATCCGGCACGGAAATGAGCGCGCGCGCGTTGCGGATGAGCCCCGGTTACATCCCGTCTAGTTCACTGAGGTGCGTCGTATTCTCCTTCTAGCTCTCGCCGCCGTTATCTCCGATATACTAACACTATACTTTCGTGGACTGGCGCCAGTCTTGATGGCCCATCAAACAGCCTATTTAGCAGTCATGGCCGCTAAATCCTGACAACTGCCCCAAAAGTGGCCTTCTGCAAGGAAATAGCGGCTGGAACTGGTGCCATCATGATGGAACTCATGCCATCATGATGGAACTGGCTCCATCATGATCGTATTCGTGCCATCACGATGGGACTCGTGCCATCACTGATCCCACCCAACATTATCTAGCAAACATGTCTGTTAAAGCATCTTTTGTTCCTACATTTTTTTTTCAGGCCAGCGAACAGAAAAATAAAAACAGTCATCCTTCTCCTTTAGTGAACATGATTGTTGGAGATATGGATTTTCTCTCCTTTGAAAATGTCCCTTTTTGCAGCCATACTTTCTTGCAAAATAAACCTCATTCTGGCTGGCATATTTCTTTTGCAGAATTATGCTCCCATTCCCTTTTTAGTGAATATGTCTCTTTCACAGTGATTATGTTTGCTGACCATGATTGCTTTCCTATTTTTGCACCTTATCCAAATTTTCCTCTGGCGCAGATACGGAACACTGGAGGAGAAAGCATTTTGGGGATATTGGGCAGCTTATGTAATTTTCTGATTGATGTAAAAGATATATATCACCCGAGGGGCCTATATAAAGGCCAGGATTCTTCAGCAGACATTTCCCTCTTTCACTTCCCCCATCAAAAAATATGTCACAACCTGTCACAACTGGCCAGTGTACTCTGTGAGCCATCCATCAATTATCTAGCAGATATGTTTGCTAAATAATATCCAGCGACACAACGACCATCGAGCTGGATGACATCGAAACTGTGGTGGCCGATCGAGCCTCGGGGACGAAAGCGCGCGGGCCCCGTTCCTAAAAATGCTCCAACGTTGATTCCAAAGCATCCCAACAGCCGCCTGCTCTCAACACCGGCGCTGCTGCTACGCAATGACGTAGCCTTCCATCCCGACCTGGGGATGTTTGTGTGCTGCCAGCAAGCGCATCTTGCCACGGGCATCTTGGGGCATCTGCGCAAGGTGCACACCAACAACCCGCTCAATGCCGCAGGGCCTAAGCTGACGCTGGACTTGGAAATGCTGGACGACATTGAGCAGCTGCAGAAGCTCCCGGACCTCGCTGTCTCGGTGCCGACACCTCCACACGGGAGCGAGCCGTACGAAGGCTTTGTGGTTGAGCCACGCCAGGCATGCAGCGTCTGCAAGGAGGTGCTCACGCGGACTGTGCATCACCACAACAAGCAGGCGGGCCACACCAGAGAGTCGGTACCAGTCAAGGCAATGCGACTCAGCCGCGGGTTGGGGTCCAAGTACTTTTGGGTTAGGGTTAGGTTAGGGTTAGGGTTAGGGTTAGGGTTAGGGTTAGGGTTAGGGTTAGGGTTAGGGTTAGGGTTAGGGTTAGGGTTAGGGTTAGGGTTAGGGTTAGGGTTAGGGTTAGGGTTAGGGTTAGGGTTAGGGTTAGGTTAGGGTTAGGGTTAGGGTT